>OZ007574.1:58031749-59381821 GCA_963931925.1 Onchidella celtica | reverse complement strand
TGAAAGGCCTACCTGTACTTGACTTTGACAAATTATTTCATGACATGGCTAGAATCAAATCAACAGCTCTGTATCTTTTCTTTTTCAACTCACAGCTGGGAGCGCGATAGAGCCATCAAGTTCTTGAGCGGTTACAGCGACTTCCCGCTGAGCCAGATCGAAGCTGAGGTGGACAGGTACATCACTGCCCCAGGCCAGGCTTGTGCTTACAAGATCGGAGAGATCAAAATTAAACAGATGAGGGAACACGCTGAAAGAACCTTGGGTAAGTTTACAAATTGTAGGCTTAAGTCATTTTAATGGTAAATTTGCCTATCTACCACATTTTGTTATACGTGTATTTACATGCATTTCCTTAAAAATATAAGTTCATGATAGACATTTAAATGTTTTATATCCAGGCACATAAAAAAATCAGCCCTGAATATTTCTACTTCTATGTTCACTGTTAAATCTCTCTCTCTCTCTCACCCACTCTCTCTCTCTCTCTCTCTCTCTCTCTCTCTCTCTCTCTCTCTCTCTCTCTCTCTCTCTCTCTCTCTCTCTCTCTCTCTCTCTCTCTCTCTCTCTCTCTCTCTCTGTGTGTGTTTGAAAAAGTGGTTGGGGGAGATTCATCTTTAACTTCAGAAAGCTGTTCAGTAAACACTGGCAAAGCTAAGGCTAAAGAAATGCATCATTTCACTCATATTTTGGTCCCTCGGATTATGCAGTCTACCTGTTGCCATTGTTAGTTCAATGTTAGAGATGAAATTTCTTCTTGTTAAAATTTTGTGGAAGAATCTGATGATAAAAGGAGGAAACGAGAATTCTTTTTTTCTTCTTCTTCCTTTTTTTAAATGTGCATGAGATGATGGACTAGACCAGATAAGATAAATGATAAGTTTAGGTAAATCCGGTACTGAAAAATTTCTGTGGTGCATCCCGTCCCCCCCCCCCCCCCCAATCGATGCTTTAAGCACGTGCTTGTTTTGCTTAATGGTTAATCTAGCCATGTCTGTACATGCCACAAATCTAGCTAGAATGCGGCAGAATATGTGTTGTTGGTGATAAATATATATGGCCTTTAGCGTCTTTACAGACGGTCTTAGCAGCTAGAATATTCACTTTCACTTTGACTGACAGCTTCTCTCGTGGCTTATTCTACCAATGTTTGACCCGAGAGTGCGATGGCATTGATTGCAGGTCAGTCTTTTGGGTTCACTTTGGCGACTGTTTTCATTCCGCCTCTGTCGTTTTGTCAGGTATGTTTCTTTTGCCTTGAAGTCTATTGCGAGCGTGCCACTGCGCAATTTTTGTCTCCATCTGCTTCGATCATTTGCAAGGTTCTCCCATTCATTGGGGTCGATGTTGAATGCTTTCATCGTGACCTTGCAAGTGTCTTTGAATCGCAGATGTGGCCTACCTCTGGGTCGGTTGCCAGTAGCAAGTTCCCCGTAGAGAATTTGTCTGGGGATGCGATCATTTTCCATACGGTGGAGATGTCCAAGCCACCGCAGTCTTTTTTTGCCTAGGAGAGCCTGAGTTGATGGAATGTTGGCTCGGCTCAGAACTTCGATATTTGAGATCCTGTCTTGCCACTTGATCTTGAGAATTTTGCGTAGGCAGCGCAGGTGGAAGGAGTTGAGGGATCTTTCATGTTTGGAGTAGGTGGTCCATGTCTCTGAGCCATACAGCAGGGTGCTTAGGACGTAAGTTTGGTACACGAGTACCTTTGTTTTGATGGTCAGCTTGCTACTGTTCCACACCCTTTTTGAGAGTTTGCCAAAAGCTGTGGCCGCCTTTCCTATTCTGGCATTTATTTCAGTTGTTATGTCTGTGCTACCACTGATGGTTGAGCCTAGGTAGCAGAATTTTCCCACTTGCTCCAGAGGAGAGCCATTCAGCATGATTGGGTTGGGGTTTCTCAAGCCTTGTGTCAAAACTACAGTTTTTGAGACACTGATCTTTAGCATGAATTTGTCACAGGCTTTGGCAAGGCTATTGATGAGAGCCTGGAGCGTGGTTTCATCGTGGGCCACGATTGCAGCATCATCTGCGAAGAGGAGCTCTTGTAACATAATATGCTCTGTACGAGATTTTGCTTTTAGTCTGGCAACATTAAAAATGGAGCCGTCCACTCTGGTGTTAATAAGTACTCCACCTGAACATTGACCAAAGGCATTCTTGAGTAGGGCTGCAAAATATATACCAAATAAGGTAGGGGATAAATAAGAAATAAAAAAATAAAGACAGATTTTCTAGACCTCTCTCTGCTCGCTTTGATGTGTTGGGAGGTGAAGGATATGTCATGGTTTATCCCAGTGATTATTTCCTCTTGTAATATATTCAAAGTCAGTGTTAATAATTATGTTCATATTTACATAGCTTTGTAAACATTTTCATATTATTATTCTACAAAAAAATCATATTTGTAGGCTACAGACAAGCAAATTACCCTTTCTAGGAACGGAGAGAAAGAATAAAAAAATTAGAAATAAATTTATGTAGATGAGATACCCACCCATGATAAACTTGATTTCGTGTTCCTTCTCTGTCTCTCTCTCTCTCTCTCTCTCTCTCTGCCTCCCCTCTCTCTCTCTTTCTCTCTCTCTCTGCCTCCCTCTCTCGCTCTTATTCTCCCCCCCTCTCTCTCGCTCTCGCTCTCTATTTCCAAGCTCTTCACTTAGACGGGAAGCGGTCTCACAAAATTTGAACACTTTGTAATTTTCAAGTCTTCTTTGAAAGGGCGGATAATCACCCAATTGTGAAAGTATCGAACTGTATCTGTTGTGAGTTCACACACATATGCCCATGTAAATCGGCAAGCTAACTTACGTGTTTCTACCAATTTTCCCATTTTTTCAGTAAATTATTTCAGAGCCTTTAAGCCAAACACATTATAATAAAAATTGTGTGTGTTTTCCATTTCTCAGGAAGCAGAAAACCAGCCCATAATCGTAGAAGAGGCGGGACATTCTTAAAGCCTTAAATGGCCCCGGTCTTTGCACACAAATAAAAAAATATACTCCCGATTTCACTCTAAATGGTAGGAGACGGGAGAACCTCTCAAGGCTGCTGAAAATGCTGGATATAATGAGATAAAGGTGGCAGCGCTAAGAAATTCCTTTAAAACACCCTCTAAGTGACATCACAGATCAGTGCTCTTTTCAGCAAAAACGACTATAATGAATTTGTATCCAGCCAAATATAAAAAATCCGTCCATATTTAATAATTATACATCAAATTGAAAAGGAGCCAATTTGTTGTTTTTACCACATGAAAGTTATTAGTATCGAATTATGCTTATTATAAGAAATTAATTACACAAAAATTATTCCCCTTATATTGCCAAAATGAAAAAGAGTAGTATTTTCTAAAAAAGTTATAAAATATACCCGATGGTAAACGTCGGATTTTTCTGCCTTCTATCACAGACAAATGTCCATTTTAAGCTTTGGAAAAACATTGCAACACTCTGTAGATCAAATCCTAATTAATAGCAGTTCCAGTCACAAGTTCATTGGCAAGATCCACACTGAACGGCCTGACACATTGAGAAATGTTAGTTAAGTTATGCGTATTGCTGAAGCGTATATGTCTAGATATGTTGTCTAGATAATTATGTTTTCGGATATCAAATTTTCGTACTTGTTACCCCTTAGTGAGGCTCGTTTTCACTGTGAGACTGGTCTAAACCCGCGCGCACTGTTTGTGTCACTAGCGTCACTGTGCACTTTAATAGTGTTTGTGACAAGGGTGGACTTTCTTAAGCACTTGCTCTTTCTTTCAAGAGATGTTGGATTTAGCATGTCCATTTCTGCCATCAGTTCATTTTCAGATTAGTTCCAGATTTTGACTTTACAATTTTTGTTTCCCTTCTCCAGATGTGATATACTTAAAGATATTCCCAATTCCAGTGTTTCTTGTCACACTAGAAATAATTAATTATTTGTGCAATTTTGGCTGCCATTAGTTTCGGTAAATTTTTGGTTAAATTTGTTCATTATAGAGATAGTTCTTTTACAATGAAGCCTATCTTAATATCTGTGTATTTCAACAGTAAAGTTCATGCATTTTTTCTACACTTTTCCATTCACAGCAAAAGAGGGACCATCCTTATGGGGAAAAGGTTCGCCTGAGAGTGAGTCTTTTAACTACTACATTATCTTGTCAGTTTTTGAGAAATTCAGAAGCCATTCTTTATGTGAAAAGTATTCTATGTGAATATGACATGCTTCCATCTGTCACTTATATTCAGAGCTCATCTTTCTTTTTCTCTCTTTCCCTCTCTCTTCCTCTCTCTCTCTCTCTCTTCCTCTCTCTCTCTCTCTCTCACTCTTCCTCTCTCTCTCTCTCTCTTCCTGTCTCTCGCTCTCTCTTTCTCCCTGTCTTCCTCTCTCTCTTTCTCTCTTGCTCTCTTTCTCTCTCTTTCTCTCTTGCTCTTTTTCTCTCTCTCTGTCTAAAAGAACAATTATGCCACACCTCCCCCCCCCCCCCCCGCGCACAAATACACATTCAACACTAGGATGGCATAGAACGAGAGAAATAATACAAAATGAATCAGCAGTAGGCCTATGTCCTTGGTAGATTTATGACTTTGTACTTTGTGGTAGCAAAATATTTCACACTGTCCAGTGCCAGATATTCATTCTTTTTATACATTTTACTTATATTTCAGACGGTCAGGGTCAACATGCGGAGGCATTTTTTTAGGACCGAAGTATACATGGTAAGTCTATCTGTCTGTCTGTCTGTCTGTCCACCGACATACTTACCTTATACGCTTGTCTGACAGTATCTCTCTGTCTCTGTCCTTGTCTCTCTGCCCATACATGTATGTATCCTTCCAGCCATCTACCTGCCCAGCCTTGTCAGTCTGTGTATTTGTCTGTTAGTGCGTGTCTTTCTGTGGGTGAACTGATCACTAAATGTGTTTCTCAGTCTGTCTGTGCATCCGTCCATCCACTGGTGTCTTTCCGACTATCGTTGTCTGTTCATCTATTCATCCTTCTCTTTTACCAACAATTCGTAGAAGATACCAACTGAGTGTTGGAGGATTTGTTATGAATTATCCTGAAGACCAACTCCATTTTGTCCATATCTGAAATGAAAGGCATAGCTGAGCCAAGAATCAGTGTTCCCCATGAATAGCACAAGAATCTATTTTGAGGCTAGATCCATACCCACGGTAAACTTGACCGGTTAACAAAAGAGCTCCTGTATAAACGAACATTTGGTCAAAGATATAATTCATGAAACTTCCAGCATGTTGGAAAAAGGCTGCATTCAGTCAGTGTTAATAATATTTTAATTTCCCACTGCACAGCTGCACGCAAACCCTCATCTATTCAAACAATGTTTATATCTATTCATGTGCAATTCACTGAGGTGCAAAACGAAATTTCCTGTCATACTTTTAAATTCTAATTCTTTATTTCTTTTTTAATTCAAAGAAAAAGCATCTATCTTTTCCCGGCTGAAAATGTGGGAACACTTTCTGCTGTTCAACCCGGTTGTGGCTCAAAATCAACAAGAGTATCAAAAATCAAGCGAACTTTTAAGACCTTTTAAAATATGTTCAATCACACTTTTACCTCTACCTGTACGTAATATGATATTTTGTAGAATTGAAGGTTCAGCGGTTAAAAAGCCGTTCATGATGACATTGGAGACTTTACCTCCTTTATAATATGATGTTTCTCATGTGTTTTCCACACAGCACGATGATGACCCAATGCTGAAAAAGAAAGGGCCGGTAAGAATCTTTCATTTGTCATCGCTTTGTGTGTTTTATTTGATGTTTAAAACTTTCAATATCAGGGCGCCCCATGAATGGTAGCTTTGTCTACAATAAGATATCCATTCTTTTACCAGACATGTCCAAAAACAGTAGGATCACTTATGGAATAATATTGCATTTCTTGATACCAGCAGGAGATTTAGCACATATCATCTGGATACGTTTTTCTTTGATCTTCAATCATGCTCGAAGCAGTATCATGCCTGTATTTAGAAATATTACCCTTTATAGTTACACCCACATTTCAGGGCTTAACTTTATTACTGCACAACATTACATCTTTTTTGGGTCGAGAATGAGGGTGGTGTTGGTGTCGTTTTCAGTCCTGAGTTCAAATCTGAAGTCGGTTTTACTTTATCGCTTAAATTTGACGAGATATTTATAATTTTCATACAAGTACCGATTCCATGATATAAATGAGTATCGATCATGAATACTTGGTATTGGTATCGATGCAAATTGATTTGTTACAGGATTCTACAACAGGTTGTTTTCTATCTATTTTGGGAACAAATCAAAATCAAACGTTTAAGGGCGATTTAATAAAGGATGGATTGCAAATTTTAGTGAGTGCTCATTGTGAATAGAGTAGTATTGGAATGCATATTTTCGTCGCCATTTCCTAAAACGGTAGTAATCGAGTTTGGGTACTTTTCGGAAGAAGCAAAAAACTGTTGTTGTTTTTTAACGCACAACTGATCCAGAGACGATGAATGTTTGAAAGTTTGCTATTCGATTATTTTTTGGCCTAAGAGTTTTAAACCAAGATCATTGGACATAGCTTTGAATGTTGTTGAATAGAATATCATGAACAAACGATTTTTGGAATGTTTGAGTGACTACGGGCTGATGGAAAAACTGGCGATTTGAATTCATTAGTTAGTGGATGAGGTACCCGGCATGTACCAGGATGAACCTGTGAACTCACCCTTCTCTCTCTCTCTCTCTCTCTCTCTCTGTCTCTCTCTCTCTCTCTCTCTCTCTCTGTCTCTCTCTCTCTCTCTCATTCCCATATTCCCATATTCTACAGTCTTACTACAGATTTCATGCGCACCAGAGCAGTACGCACTCACTTCTGGTAGGGAAATTGCCCAATCGGAATTGAACACGTATTAATATCGTTTCCTCTGTGGTGGACTTACTACAGGGAACCAAAAAAAAAAAGATCATTGTATGTTACATTTTTACAAATTTTATTTAAGAATACCCGAAACTTGAATCAACACAATCGATCGATACAAAAGTGATAGGGCTGGATTAGTTCACTTAAGAAAATTATCATGTAAGATTTGAAACTGCCATTTAGGCTGTACCGTTGAGCCGTAAAAAAAAAAAAAGCAAATAAAAAAAAAAGGACCAAAATTGTATCCTAACGAATTTGATTCCTGCCACAGTTTTTTTTGTTTTAAAAAAAAAAATAAAAAGATAAGAAGGTGCAATGATCTATAAAACAAAATATTGGTCCCAGGGGTTACATCATTTTATTTGCCAAGTGCTGCCGGCAAGCTTATTTGAAACGAAACTTGTGGACAAAGCTACAACTTTTAGTCCTCAGACTGTCGGCCAGAACTGTTTACATCAACTCCATTTGTGTTCGAAGGATCTCGGCCCTTGACATTTGCACATCTTTTTTCTGGTTGTTGTTGTTGTTGTTGTTTCTGTTATTCTCCTGGCATTTTGAGCCCTTAAAAGGGCTCTTTTAGTTGCTTGCCTTGTGCCTGTCCTTGTTTTGGCCTTCTTAGCCCTCAGAAGGGCTCCCCAACGTCCTGTAGTTATCTTTTTGTTCGTGTTTTGTCTTGGATTGTGGTCAGCGAAAAAAACTTAAAAAGCATGCCCTTTCGGCATCCCAATGGTTTGGCAGGAATAAAGACATCATCATGAAGATTTGCTACTTGTGTCTGACATTCGTATGTTACTGGGTTTATCTGAAAGAGCAAGGCCCACTAATGCCTGTTCCATTCCATCTATTTGGGTTCTATCTTATTTTTTTTTCTCTGTGTCTCATTTAGCAGCAACTGTAATTTTTATTTTGCATTTACATGTAGTTAAATTCTATCAGGTTTAGAAAGATGAGAAATAGTTCATGCTTTTAGAAGAGGAGGAGGGGGGAGATCAGGAGGGGTGGAATGGGAGAGGGGGAGGGGAGGGTGGGGCAACAACTTAGTTTAGCACCAATAGAAGAAATATTTTTACACCTTTCATGGCAGAGATTTCCTAGCATGGAAGGAAAGGCCAGACACTTGCCTAAACTCTGTCATGGATACAACTTTCTTATACTTAGCCCAAACTGTGAATAAGAACAAAGCTGTTTTATAGTTTTATCACAGATAGATTTTCTCTTTGTTTACAGATAGAGATATCCAAAAACATACGCAATGCTCTACTTGAAAATCTTAGACATGAGCTGCAGCCAGGAGTGAGTGTAAGTATTTACATCCTGTCTGTCTGTTCATATATCCATCTGTCCATGTGGTTTTTAATTGGATACCTGTACATTCATTCGTTTGTTCTCTCTCTTCCACGTCTTTCTCTCCCACGTCTCTCTCTCTCTCTGTGTTCTCTTTCTCTTCCCCCCTCTGCCCACCTCTCTCATACTTCACCCCCCCCCCCTTGTCTCTCCCTCCCTCGTAATAAATTATCTGGCTGTTTTGTCCAGTAACAAGATTCCGAGGTTGCACATTGTAAAACCATGACCGAGACTCATTTCGAGGGGTGCCTGCACAAAGACCGTATCGCCACTTTTGTAAATTTTTACAGGAGACAATAAAATATCAAATGTCTGTTACGACCTATAAATCCTTATGAATAATTAGATCAATTAATTCGGTAATGGAATTCACAAATGTCAAAATGTAGTACTTTCCACGGCGAAACAGAATATGCAAATGAATAGATAAATAAATAAGTAAATAAATATATGTATATATAAATAAATAAAAAAACCAAAAACAAAAATAAAAAAATTTACGAGTTACGGTGTTTGCACACGCACCCCTCGATTTTATCTTAAGTATAATTTTTTCACAATGATCAACAATGCACGTGTGGTGTATTATGTCTTATAATAATATAATAAAATAAACAATAATGATAATAACAATGGATGGGATTTTTTATACAGCGCTCCAGTCCACCATTGACCAGGTTCTGAGCACTTTACTACATTTATTTTATACTAATACTAAATCACAAACACACACACACATGAAGGACATTCAGTGTATGAAACGATGACGTCTCAACTGATATCCATTCCATTATTTCTCCATGCGTGCAAGTTTCCCACACAGCAGTACCAGGGCCGGATCAAGCACTTAAAATATCTTGGTGCCCCCATATACTGTATAATTATGACAGACTGCTAACGCTGAAGCGTTCTCCATTGAATATACGGCCGCGTTAGACGCAGGGCAATATTTTAATACATTACATTTTTTTTTTTAAAAGCCAGCCTAATACGCCAGCTAATTGCAAATACTTTAATTGTTTCATTTATTGTGGGGGCACCTTTTTGTGGACCCTGATGCAGCTGCACCATTTGCAGTTCTGCACCATATAATTATGGTCTATGGTCAATCCGGCAATGAAAAATTTCTGCGGTGCCCCTGCCCCCCCCCCCCCTTCCCTTGATGCCCTAAGCGCGTGCTAATTTTGTTTAATGGTCAAATCCAGCCCTGATTGCTACTGCAGCACTGTACGGTACATCATAATGTTTGTTTGTGTACAATCCTGAGAAGGATTATGAACTAATGGATGACATTATATAATTTCTTGTTTGTCCTCAGCATTCGGACCCTCATAACTTGGGTTTTCTGGCAGCTGGTGATAAATTTGTGGTAAGTTCATGACATTCTATTTGACTGTTATACTATACTGTTTCTAGGGCAATTCATTGTCAGCTATAGATTTGCCTACATTAACCCTTTCGGTGTCGCAGCCCTGGGATATAGTGGTAAATTATATTACCTGAAATTATGTTACACTCCTAAAACTCATAGAAAAAAAAAAATTATAACGCCCTCGTTTGTATTACGCAGAAGTCATGCTTGGACTAATTTATTTGTTAAATTATATTTGATCATGATTGGAACAGGTTTGACAAGGACAAGGCTATGTCAGATTAACATTTGTGGCTGTCGACGCGATGTTTCGGTGTCGAGGAAGAGAAATTATAGATTAATACATTGTTCTCGGCCATTTTTGATTTTGCCGCCATATTGGATTTTCTTTTCGTGGCCAATACTTTTGTCTCAGACATCATGCTAAGGAGAATGTGTGTGCCAAGTGTCATGTTCCTATCATTTTTTGAACGATTATTCCAGGGAGATCCTTTGGTTTCTCTAGACCCCCAGTCTGAAGCTGTTGGCCCCCTGTTCGTGATTGCTGTTTCCTGATTCTTTACATTTCTCTTCTTTCCTTGCCTTGTAGTTATTGAGTTCTTGTCTTTTCCGTCGTCATCTATAGCTGTCCTTTGTTCTTTCATTGTGGTGTAGAGGGAGGACAGAGCCAGTAATAATGGGTAGGGAAAGGGGAGACAAGTGCCTTATCACTATCCTTTTCAGGAGTTTGATCCCTTGATTTTGCCAAACGTACAGGTCACTCGTTGACTGGATTCCTTTGGAGCCCGGGTTGAAAGCGAGATTGTAGTGGCAGTTCTCTACCCCATTGTTTAATGTTGTTTTGATTGTTCCACTTACCAAACCCACTATTTAATTTTAAATCAATCCAACCGACCGGTATAGCAGCCTCGGCGCACATTATTAGGGAAATGCCGGCGACCGGTATGATTATGAAGGTCTGTGACACTGGAAGGGTTAAACTGTACGAAAAGCCGTCAAGATTTGACGCCAGGATTCAAGCATGTTAATGAAATATGAAGTATAGAACTTAATATGACATGGAGAGCTCTAAAACGTTATCACCCAGCACAAGAAAATATGGGCACCTTTGCTGCACATCGTGAATATAACTGTACATTTCCATTTCCATCTCTTGTCAAAATTAGCTACTTGGATAAGATTAACGAAATATTATAAAGACCATAGAACTGTGGGGTCGCAGCAAGGCTTAAAGCAAATTCAAAAATTGGCTAAAAGAAAAAAGTTTGTTGTTGGCCATTTTTGGTTTTCTCTTTTAGTTTGCGTTTCTGAATCGTTTGGTTATTATTTCTTACGCGAGGCTTTGCTACATACTTTTTGTTTTTGCCAGTTTTTGGCTTGGATAAGATTAAGCCTATTCCAACATCTTTGTGACCCAAACAGCGACCCTTTTTTTTTTTATATTCACACATTATGATCTAATAGTGGATCCATACATCTTAAGATGTTTCCACATATTAGGCGATGTATCCAGACATTATGATCTAATAGTGGATCCATACATCTTAAGATGTTTCCATATATTCGGCGATGTATCCAGACATTATGATCTAATAGTGGATCCATACATCTAGAGATGTTTCCACATATTCGGCGATGTATTCAGACATTATGATCTAATAGTGGATCCATACATCTAAAGATGTTTCCACATATTCGGCGATGTATTCAGACATTATGATCTAATAGTGGATCCATACATCTTAAGATGTTTCCACATATTCGGCGATGTATTCAGACATTATGATCTAATAGTGGATCCATACATCTTAAGATGTTTCCACATATTAGGCGATGTATTCAGACATTATGATCTAATAGTGGATCCATACATCTTAAGATGTTTCCACATATTCGGCGATGTATTCAGACATTATGATCTAATAGTGGATCCATACATCTAAAGATGTTTCCACATATTCGGCGATGTATTCAGACATTATGATCTAATAGTGGATCCATACATCTAAAGATGTTTCCACATATTCGGCGATGTATTCAGACATTATGATCTAATAGTGGATCCATACATCTTAAGATGTTTCCACATATTCGGCGATGTATTCAGACATTATGATCTATAGTGGATCCATACATCTTAAGATGTTTCCACATATTTGGCGATGTATTCAGACATTATGATCTAATAGTGGATCCATACGTCTTAAGATGTTTCCACATATCCGGCGATGTATTCAGACATTATGATCTAATAGTGGATCCATACATCTTAAGATGTTTCCACATATTAGGCGATGTATTCAGACATTATGATCTAATAGTGGATCCATACATCTTAAGATGTTTCCACATATTCGGCGATGTATTCACACATTATGATCTAATAGTGGATCCATACATCTTAAGATGTTTCCACATATTCGGCGATGTATTCAGACATTATGATCTAATAGTGGATCCATACATCTTAAGATGTTTCCACATATTCGGCGATGTATTCAGACATTATGATCTAATAGTGGTTCCATACATCTTAAGATGTTTCCACATATTCGGCGATGTATTCAGACATTATGATCTAATAGTGGATCCATACATCTTAAGATGTTTCCACATATTCGGCGATGTATTCAGACATTATGATCTAATAGTGGATCCATACATCTTAAGATGTTTCCACATATTCGGCGATGTATTCAGACATTATGATCTAATAGTGGATCCATACATCTTAAGATGTTTCCACATATTCGGCGATGTATTCAGACATTATGATCTAATAGTGGATCCACACATCTTAAGATGTTTCCACATATTCGGCGATGTATTCAGACAAAAGACAGTGTATCCACAGATTATGACAGTATATCCCCATATCTGACAGTGTATCCATCCATATAATAGTGTATCCACACACCTGACAATGTATCCACATATCCCACAATGTATCGACTCATCCGACAGTGTATCCACACATCTGACAGTATTATATCCACAAATCCAACAATGTATCCACACATATGACAGTGTATCCACACTAGTTCAAGTTCAAGTTCAACAAATCTTTATTATCCCATAAACAGGAACTTGTGCAACAAATTGTCAGGCATAAAAATAACATATTTAAGATAGAACAAATAAACATGCATGTGTATATTCTCTCTCTCTCTCTCTCTCTCTCTCTCTCTCTCTCTCTCTCTCTCTCTCTCTCTCTCTCTCTCTCTCTCTCTCTCTCTCTCTCTCTCTCTC
This sequence comes from Onchidella celtica, assembly GCA_963931925.1. NCBI lineage: Eukaryota > Metazoa > Mollusca > Gastropoda > Systellommatophora > Onchidiidae > Onchidella > Onchidella celtica. The sequence continues at coordinate 59,368,953 of OZ007574.1, read as the reverse complement.
TCTCTCTCTCTCTCTCTCTCTCTCTCACCAAGGCAGACCTATGTCGAATTTTTAGAGCTGGTTTGATTAAGTAGGGTGACGGCGGTGGGAACGAAGGTTTTTTGGAATCTTTGTGTTTTTGTCGAAATTGACCGAAAACGTCGGTTTGAAGGGAGAAGTTCAAAAAGATAGGACAGAGGGTGGGATGGGTCTTTATGAATACTGGTTGCCTTGCCAAGGGCTCTCTTGTTGAACAACTGTTCAAGAGGCACCTGCTTTCTCCCGACTATCTTGCTGCATGAGTTCACAATGCTGTTCAGTGGGTTTTTGCTTTTTACATTAAGAGTTTTGTACCAGCATATAAAGGAGAAAGTGTAATGAAATATGACAGTGTATCCACAATATGACAGTGTATCCACACTTATGACAGTGTATCCGCACATCCGACAATACATCTACTCATATGACTGTGTATCCACACATCGGACAATGTATCCTCACATACGACAATATATCCACACATCTGACATTGTATCCACACATCTGACAGTGTATCCAGACTTCCGACAATATATCCATACATCCGACAATGTATCCACAGATCTGACAGATATCCACATACCTTACAGTGTATCCACACATCCCACTAATGTATCCACACATCTGACAGGATATCCACATACATGACAATGTACCCACACATCTGACAGGATATCCATACATCTGACAATGTATCCACAGATCTGACAGGATATCCACATACATGACACTGTATCCACACATCTGACAGGATATCTACATACATCTGACAGGATATCCATACATCTGACAATGTATCCACAGATCTGACAGGATATCCACATACATGACACTGTATCCACACATCCGACAATGTATCCACACATTATGACAATGCATCCAAACATCTCACAATGCATCCACGTAAGTAAACATGAACCAATTGTTTTTGATGATCCATCTACACCTTCAAAACTACATCAATGGTTGTTTCCATACAACCACTTACCCTGAGACCATTGCTTACATACATGTAAAGCTTTAGCTACAGAATTACAAGTTTCGTGGCCTTTGTTTCTCATTCAATGATCAAATCGGTACAACCACTGCCATTCAGCCAAAGGTTTCAGAAATGTTTTTTGTTTCATCAGTGATAGAAATTTGTTCACGTACATTTGTCAGACACTATATTTAACACACACGTCTTCTCTGTCCTCTATTCCATAGACATCTGAAGGCGAGATGACGACACAAAAGGTAAGTCATTTGAATGAAACGATTTTGTTCTTTCTTCTGCAGTTTCATCTGTCTTTTATCTTCTTTCCATTCCTTCTGCTGGCTTTTTCTTGCTCCGTCTTCCGTTACTTCTACTTTCTGTTCACCTGTATGATCCTGTGTGTTTATGTGTATGACAGGGCTGGATTAACCATTAAGCAAATATAAGTACTTGCTTAGGGCACCAAGGGAGGGAGTGGGGGGGGGGGCGGCGGAGTGACCACGGAAATATTTCATTACAAGATTTACCATGGACCATATGGTGCAAAACTGCAAACGGTGCACCTGAACTAGAGCCCGCAAAGGGAGGCCACTATAAGAAATGAACAAAAAAAGTATTTGCTTATAAGACTCGCTTTTTTAAATCTTTAAATGCATATATTATTGTTTATAGTTTGAATTACATAATAACTGTATATTATGAGGGCAGCGAAATCTTTTAAGTACTTTGGGTCTTTAAAAAGTCTTAATCCAGCCTTGGTACATGAGTGTGGGAATCTGTCGCTCTAGCTATAATGTCTGTATATATATATATATATTGGTCATGTCAGTGTCCGCGTGCCTTACTAGACCAGAGTACTGATTACCGCTGCTGTGCTTCAGTCTGGGATGAGGAAATTAACAGCATTGTAATAAAAGTTACTACAAGTTACTGATGCCGCTAAGACCACAATTCCAACTTGGAGGTCCAGACCAGAGTAAAGCTAAACACTGGGCCATAGGAAAACCTGTTGTCCACGATGAAAAGAAAGAAAATGAGATGGTATGGTCATGTTTCAAGATCAACAGGACTTGCCAAAACCATTGTGCAAGGAACAGTGCGAGGAGGCAGAAGGAGAGGAAGACAGAGAAAGAGATGGGAGGACAACAAGAGTGAATGGACTGGCGTGGCCTCCCACTCAGCAACTGCTTAAGAGTGTCTGAGAACCCAGAGAAATAGAGAGGGCTTGTTGCAAAGTCTTCTACGACGCCACAACCGTCTGCTAAGACTCGGGGAGAGAGAGAGAGAGAGAGAGAGAGAGAGAGAGAGAGAGAGAGAGAGAGAGAGAGAGAGAGAGAGAGAGAGAGAGAGAGAGAGAGAGAGAGAGAGAGAGAGAGGGGGGGGAGAGGGGGAGGAGAGGAGAGGAGAGATCCTCCTAAAAGAAAAAACCTCCAACCATTATCCTTGAGTCGGTCCATCAGAACTCAGAACAACTTAAGGGGGTATGCTGGTCTAGAAGCAAAGTGCTCGCCTCTCATGTTGAGGGTACCGGTCTCAGTTGGTGCAGGCATGATGGAATTTTGGAGGAAAATTCCTGCCCCTGATCCCATGGAAGGTAGAATCGAGCACCTAGTCTCCTCGAACAAGGACGAAAAACTCGGAGAGCCTGTGTGCACGTTGAACAGGTTAAGGGTACCTTGGCAGTTGGAAATCGAGAAGAGCAAGGGTAACGATACTTCTGCACCGGCAAAATTTAAATAATAATAATAAAAAAATCCTACCCAAAAACACACAAAAAGATGAACAAGTCATACCATCCGTTCCTGTATGCTGCACCACGCGAACTGCTCTCTTGGGCTGATACAACATAATTAAAAACTCTGGCAGTCTCTCAGATCACTGGGCGAACATTATTTTCTTTCTGTGGACCGGAGACCGGAATTGGTTGCTTGAAAACCTGAGAATTGTGCAAAACATTGAAACATTCAAGAAAGTTTTAAACACCTTTTTAATAGATGGAATGTAACCACGGTTGTTTCCAGCGCTTCTCCCACATTTAGTATATTCTTTGTATTGGTGTATTGGATGTGAGTTTAAAACTCTAACGTCCAGTCTCCAATATTTGAATCAGGTGCCCTGGAGCCCAAATCTCAATATTTGGTACACTTACTCGTCCAATTTTATGGCCAAATAATTTTTCCAATTAGACATTTATATTTGCTAAAAAATCTCACCATTTAAAACCAGCCCAGCATGATATTTCAGACGTTTTGGAATTGGCAATGTTCGTCTGGCCCCTAGAGAGTTATGAATGACGGTATAGCGATTAGACATTACATTTGATGAGGTAAAGGGATAGGTAGTATTATTACTATTATTGTTACAGACTTTACTTTATATAATGATTTACATTTATTTACATTTTTTTCCATTGATTTCATTTCTTTATGCACTCGTTGTTTTTTTTCATTTCCACAGAGACTGCGAGAGAAAAAATTTGATATTTGCAAGTTTTCTTGTTGGTGGTGTTACCACAAGTTTGTTTGTGAGGAACATGTGAGTCATTTTACATACTAATGAATGTTGGTTCGGGGAAGCACAGAAAAAACTGAATATCTTTTTTCATCGTTCTAATTAACGCTCAGCTGTTTAACTCTTTGAGGCCAAAGCATCTCACACTGAGTCAGCGACACTGATTTCAAATACTCAGACAAAGTAGTATTATGTCAGCTGAGTAGATCTATTACTTTAGTTGACACTGCTGTCATTTGGAGTTTTATTAATCTTTATTCTTCTCTACATCCAAAATATATTATAGTTTTATAGTATTAAGCAAATACTAGTAATTTCAATGGAAGAAATAAATCATTATCCTTGCCTTATCATTTGTCTTTTTTATAAACCCCACTAGTAGCAGATATTATTCAGAATAATTATAAACAGAAATAAACCATAAAATGCAATGATACATTTAAAAATACATGTATAAATAAAAAAGTCAGTCTTATAGTCCAGCAAATACTTTTATTTTTTTCCATTTATTGTGGGGGCCTCCTTTCGTGGACCCTGGTTCAGGCGCACCATTTGCAGTTTTGCACCATATGGTCCATGCTAAATGAGGCGATGAAAAGTTTCCTGTGATGCTCCCCCCCCCCGCCCCCCACTTCCCTCGATGCCCTGAGCACGTGCTTATTTTGCTTAATGGTTAATTAATAAAACATGCGAGACTTACCTGTAAGTTGAAGCATGTTTGGGATTCTAACGGAGTCAACTTGGTCTGGAACGAGGGTAACATGAGATAGCGCGCCGCGCCCACTGGTCAGTATTTAGCCGTGAAAAATCACTGGTAAATAAACACATTGGCTGAGTTTTCTTGTACTACTTACACACTGGGTGGGCATGTTACCCTCGTTCCAGACTAAGTTGACTTCGTTAGAATCCAAAACATGCTTCAACTTACAAGTAAGTCTCGCATGTTGTAATAATTTTAACTCAGCCAACTGTCTTTCACTCGGTGTAACATGAGATTTTAGCACAGTAATTTTGAGCTCAGAACACTATGATCTGCGTATTAGCAGGAAATAGTGATCAATTTTATAAGAGGAAAATGAACTGTAAAGTGCCTACCTCAATGGCGCTGCAGGAAGCGGTCCATCAGGACTTGACCAAAATTGTATATCTGTCTCTTGTAGAATTTAGAGAAAGTAGACTCAGAAGTCCATCCTGCTGATTTCATGATGGTTTCAATTGGGCAGGCATTAGCTTGAGCTGCTGCTGATGTACTGGCAGTCCTAGTGCTGTGAGCACTGAATTCTGTGATATCGATGCCCACAGTGGACACTGTGGATTTGATCCATCGAGCTATTGTGTCCTTGCTTACTGCAACCATGTGGTTGTATTATGCTAACAAGGAGTTTACTGTGTGTCTACCGACAATCTGTCGTTCTCAGCAGATACTCATGAAGAGTAGACACTACACATAAACTAGTGTTTTGCTTAAAAGCAGATATTTCAATCGGTCATTGATGAGTTCCTCTACGAGAGTGTTTCAATAATGTGCTAATATGGAAAACAACTTTGTCATTATTCAATATCATGCAATTAACATCAAGATTGTGCAGAGTTTGGACTCTTTGTCCTGATAATAAGGCAAGAAGCATTACCAATTTAAGTGTAAGTTCTTTGAAAGAAAGACTGGCCAAAGGCATCCACAGTTCCAACATCTCCAGCACTTTATTTACATCCCATGTCGAGTGATACAGCGGGAGTGAAGGGTTTATTTCAAACGCTCCTTTCATGAAACGTTTCACTATGTCAGTTTGTCCAAAAGGTACATTATCATATTTACATATATAACATGACAGTGCAGATCTAACTCTATTCAAAGCACTATAAGAATAACCACCGTGAACCAGCGAAGTCAAGAAATCTAATGCTGTTGCTAAAGGTGGTGAAAGGGAATCCACTTTGTGTTGACGAGCGTACCATTGCCATTTCTTGAGGTACACGTTGTACATACTTTTGGTTGTACTTCTCCATGAGGACATGGTAATGTCGGTTGTTTCTGTAGAAAAACCTGATGATGTGTATCTTTTCCGGAGATTTTCCATACTAGCAGTTTCAATTTCTTTCTCTTTGGATGAAGAGCAGCTGGATCGCTTGGTAGAGTTAGTAATCGTTCCCTTGCCGAGAGTAGCACAGGTCTTTCTATTAACATGCCCATTAGTTTGGGATAAAATGCTTGGTTTGGCCAAAATGGAACAACTATCACAGCATTGGCTGCATCTGCCTGAATTTTTTGCAGGGTTCATAGTATGACACTGAAAGGTGGAAAACAATAGATCATCTCATATGCTTGCCAGTCAAGCGCAAAAGCATCAATAGCAAATGCATCAGGCTCTATTCGGAAGGCAACAAAGGGGACAAACTGATGATTAATCCGAGATGCAAACATATCTATAGATACATGGTTTGGCATCAAGAATTTTAAGAGATTCCATCAACAGCTCTGTGTCGAGCTTCCATTCTGTATCAATGTTTATAATACGAGAATCGTAATCTGCTTCATTTTGAATACCTGGTACATGGGCTGCACTGGGCCATAATTTTCTATTAACACACCAATCCCAGATTGTGTAAGAAAGTGTATTTAGGGAAACTGATTGACACGTGCCCATATGGTTGATACAAGCCACGGCTGTTGTGTTATCTGACATAACTCTGATATGAGTGTCACTGGCATTGGATGCAAAGGCTTTGAGGCCTAGAAATATTGCTAAAGTCTCCAGATAGTTTATACTGTGGCGCTCTTTTTCATTATGGTCAAACATCCCATGGGCCCGTTGTCCCATGCATACAGCTCCCCAGCCAGTAAGACATGCATCGGTTGTTATTATAATAGAAGGGTTATCCCGATGAATAGGTGCAACTTCATACATACTATTTGTTATCCACCAATCTAGTTCAAGCTTTGCATCCGCTGATAAAATCATGCTTTTTTCCCAGTCACCCTTTTGCACTTTAAGTGCTACATTTTTCTCACGTTCTAGTGTTCTATAATGTAAAGGGCCATGCGGTATCGCAATAAAACTGGCAACAAGGAGGCCAATACATGAAGCGACTTGGCGGATCTTACAAGTATTGTGATGCCAATAAATCTTGACAGGCTTGAACAATTTTTAACCTTCGATTGGTTCTAAGCGTGACAGCCATAGACTGAGATGAAATTACATGTCCCAAAAAGGCTATTTCCTGCGTCGGCACAAACTGACTTTTGTCGGCATGGACGCAAAAGTTTAAAGTGTCAAACAGATTGACGGTATCTACAACATTTGTGATTGCCTCGTTTTCTGACTTAGAAATTAAAAGCAAGTCATCCAGATGATATGCAGTTATCATGTGACCATAAGAATGTAATTTGTTTAAAACAACCCTTGTTAAGCGGGTAAAGTCTCTCGGACAACTGGACATTCCATTTGGATAGCAAACATAACTGTACTTCTTGTTCCTATGAACAAATTTCAAATACTTTTGATAAGTTGTTGCAATGGGCACAGTGTAATAGGCATCTTTTAAATCAATGGATGCATAATAACAACCTGGGCTCACTAGATTCAGAGCTGTCCGAATTGTTTCCATCTTGAATTTCCTATATGCAATATTCTCATTCAGAGTTTTCATGTTAAGTATCATGCGATATTCTCTTGGTGTCAGTGACATGTCGCTTTCACAGTCAGTATGGGAATGCATGGATTTTTTCTCCACCAGAAATATAGGATTTATAAACTCGTCTGGCTCTGTGACCGATTTTTTAATTACTCTCTTTGCAAGGAGCTTTTCAATTTCTTCATCAATAATGCAAGCTTTGTTTTCTGGTAATGAAGTATTGTGCGACATGCTTTGAGACTATCTCAGAGCCTTTGACGATATCAATTATGTCAGCATCGGACGTAAGCTTGAGCCATTCTAGCAATCTATGCTTTATTTGGCCACCATAGAAAAGTTTTGCTCTTCTTGTAAGGTACGATTTTAATGAAGGCAATATTGCGTTCATAGCACTCACCTGGTTCACGGTGTTTAAAAGTGCAGATAACTCATTCTGGTCTACTTGAAGGGTTTGCCTCCCTTGGCAGCGGTCGGGTGTTTCTTCCATTGCCTGGGAGGCTGTTTCTCTAAAAAATCATTTCTGCCATTGTGCCAGCGGCGATTACTCGCATTCCAGTTTGGTTTTGTCTCCCCTTGCCCCAACCTTTGGACTTCCTTGACCTCTCGGAGACTCTTGTGTAAATCGTCTCCGTAAAGAAGATCCGAGGTTATCGGGACATGAGGTGCACAGATACCGGCAGTGTGACTAGGCAGTGATGACCGCTGTCCTTCCCTTCTCTTCAACGATAAATCTCCATTGTCATGAGCAATTAACGCCAGAGCGTCCGTGAGGAGGGAAATTCCAGACGTTATCTCCAGCTTTATGTGAGCCGTGTCTGTCACGGTGGTCAGTTTCGCCCTTGTCTCCTGTAGCGTCTCAGCGCATCGTGTTACCGCTACAGCGGCCCGGGAGAAACATTTTTGTGTATTTGCTAGTCGGACGTCCGCTTCCCTCGCATAAGGTTTTAGTGCACCCCATATTTCTTGGTTTGTGCCGGGCACTCCCAAATTTCTGTAGTTTGCTGGGATGGGAAAGCATGCGAGTTTCTCGCGTAGTTTTCCATCCTCTAGTTTGCTCTCAAATCGTTTATTGACTAGAGACGCAAACTTATCGGAGACCGGGGGTCCCATTTCCTCCTCATTATTAAATGTAGAAGCAAGTTCCTTGTAGATATCATCATCTACTCACATGGCTGCTCATTTGTATCTTCATTGATAGACGCTTCGTCTAGAATCTCATTTTCCAATTTCTCCACCTCCTCATCAGAGGAGGAAATTGTACACCATCTTTTGGGAGGTGGCGTTGAGGAGGCCATGGACTGTGTGACAGTCCTCTTTTTCGCACAGCCGGTGGCCTGCGTGATTTTTTCTAAATTATTTATTTTGTCCATCATTTTGGACATTATAATAATAATAGTTCGTCCATCAGGTATGATGATGACCTTAACAACACCAGAGGAATAAAGAACAGAAATTGTTGAGAATTTCAACACATGGACAATAAAGAGAACTAAAGGACACAGAGGACAGACTGGAAAGACTGTTCTTTCATGACTTATGGCTTCTCATGTGACTGATAAGTCCTATTTTTGCCCTGCCGACCCTTCCGCATAAATGACAAGAGTGCTCCGTTGGTTCAGTACCACTGGGCCTTTTCTTGCGCCGTTCTCTTTTTTTGATAGCCTGCTGGACTCTGTCAGCTTCCCATGCTTTGCTGCCTCTGGTAAGGGCCGCCCTCCAATTTGCACGATCAAGCGAGAGCTTTTCCCACTCATTCACATCAATGGCAAAGGTCTTCAGTGATTGCTTGAGCGTGTCTTTGTAACGTCTCTTTGGGGCCCCAACATTCCTCGTTCCATTAGAGAGCTCAGAGAAGAAGATTTGCTTAGGGAGTCTGGAGTCGGGCATTCTGACAACATGTCCTGCCCAACGTAGCTGAATTTTTTTCAGGTGGCAGAAGATGCTCAATTCCTTGGCACGATTGAGGACCTCAGTGTCTGGAATTTTATCCTGCCATTTGATCCTTAGGATCTTTCTAAGGCAGGCCAGATGAAAGTGATTTAGCTTTCTGGCATGCGATTGGTACACTGTCCAGGTTTCAGCCCCATAGAGTAGGGTGGGAAGGACCACAGCATTGTACACTTTCAGCTTAGTGTCTGTGCGAATGCCGGCAACATCCCATACTCTCTTTCGAAGCCTGCCAAATGCAGAGCTGGCTTTGCTGATTCTTGAGAGAATTTCAGTATCAACACGAGCCGCGGAAGACAGTGTACTGCCAAGATAGGTGAAGTTCTCCGACACCTTCAGAAGACTGTCATGGACTTTGATATTTGGGGTCACAGGATACTTGTCGTCTGGAGTAGGCTGATGGAGCACTTCCGTCTTCTTTGTGCTTATTGTGAGGCCAAAGTTGTCACAGGCACTAGAGAACTTATCAACACAGTTTTGCATGCTATCCTCATCGTGTGCCAGAAGTGCACAATCATCAGCAAATAGTAGGTCACAGACTTGAGTACTTTTGGTTTTGGTTTTTGCCTGAAGTCTCCTGAGGTTGAATAGACTGCCATCAGTTCGGTACTTGAGTTGTCCTGTAGTGTGCGTATATTCCAGGCTCCTAGCCTGGGTAAGCTGAATTTCTTTTTGTTTCGACCGCAAAAAGGGATCCCCACTGGTCGCGGTATACCAGTCAGGGTGATGTGAAGTGGGCTTTCTTTAGGGCACCTTTTCTAGCCCCTTCCTCAGTTGAGGTGAGCAGTGCTATCCTTAAATAAGGCTGCTCAGCTACTGTGGGTGCTGCCTCCCGAGCCTCCACTTCAATCGACGATGAAGCGACCATAGCCCACCGCCACCAACGTGTAGGTCTGTGCTAACAGCTTCCAGTCTATCCAAACCTGTTCTGCCCAACGCTGAATTATGGCATTCAATTCAACAATGCGTGTTGAACCATCTGACGCAAGAAGTGGCGTAGTGCCAGAGCGGGATGGTCCAAACACAGCTCGGAGGCTCTCAAAGAACTTTCTAATGTTGTTTGTGTCGGCATATTTCTGAGTTTCTCTTACTCGCTCTTCAAGCCAGTCATTTTTCATTTTCCTCAGCTTCTTCTGGAGTACACCCTTACATGCACGCAGTGCATCAGCTTTTGCTGTGGAAGAGGGGTCACTGCAGTGAGCTTGGATGAGACTATTTTTTTCTTTGATGAGCACTTTGATTTCATTATCATTATCATTGAACCAGTCCTGGTGCTTGCGGACAGGAAAACCAACTGTGCTGCTGGCGCAAGAGTGTACAGTCGTATTTAGGTCAGTCCAGCTCTGTTCAATGTTCTCAGGGTCAAAAGTCACGCAATCCAATTTTGAGGAGAGTTCTGATGAGAGCTCGCTCTGTTTCTCAGCTGAGCAGAGTTTTGAAACATTTAGGCGTTTAGGTGGCGCTTTCCCTTGAGGGCGTCTATTGCACCTCAATGTTAGTCTGAGCTTGCAAACAATGAGTCTGTGGTCAGTTCCACACTCGGCACCACACATCGCCTTTGTTACAAGGACATCCTTTCTGTCAGTCTTCCTCACAATGACATAGTCTATGAGATGCCAATGCTTTGAGCGGGGATGCATCCATGACGTTCTGTTTCTCACGGGGAGACTAAAATTTGTGTTGGTAAATGAACAGGCCAAATTCAGCGCACAAAGTAAATAAGCGCAACCCATTGTTATTGCATGAACCAACTCCATGAGGGCCCAAAAACATTTGGCCACGCTGAGATTTCGGAGCCAACCCTAGCATTGAAGTCCCCCAAGAGAATCAGCTTATCAGCTGCCGGGACAGAGCATATGACAGATTCTAGATCAGAATAGAACTTGTCTTTGGCTTCATCTGGGTTTGTCATGGTGGGCGCATATGCGCTAATGAGGGTGGCTGACTGGCTTTTCCCAACTGGGATCCTGAGTGTCATTAGCCTGTCATTTATTTCAATTGGCATGGACTGCAAGTTTCTGACAAGGTCATTTTTAATTGCAAACCCAACACCATGCTGTCTCGGTTCGACTGCACCCTTGCCTTTCCAGAAGAAGGTGTATCCACCACTGAGCTCTTTGAGTTGGCCACTATCAGGGAGTCTGGTCTCACTGAGTGCCACTATGTCCAGGTTGTACCTGCTGAGCTCAATGGCAATAAGTGCAGTGCGTCTTTCCGGGTTGTTTGAGTTGTCCTGTAGTGTGCGTATATTCCAGGCTCCTAGCCTGAGTAAGCTGAATTTCTTTTTGTTTCGACCGCAAAAAGGGATCCCCACTGGTCGCGGTATACCAGTCAGGGTGATGTGAAGTGGGCTTTCTTTAGGGCACCTTTTCTAGCCCCTTCCTCAGTTGAGGTGAGCAGTGCTATCCTTAAATAAGGCTGCTCAGCTACTGTGGGTGCTGCCTCCCCACGCCTCCACTTCAATCGACGATGAAGCGACCATAGCCCACCGCCACCAACGTGTAGGTCTGTGCTAACAGCTTCCAGTCTATCCAAACCTGCTCAAACCGCACTCGCCCATCGCCGTTGGAATTTTGAGAGGAAAGAAGACGAGACAAAGATGAAAGAAGACGAGGTGAGTGTTAAGACTGGCGCAAAGAATTTGTTTTTAGTGAGAAAGAGCTGCGCAAACATCAGACTCACTCTCTCGCCTGGACACAACTTATCCAAGTGGCAAGACAGGGTCAAGACGACTGGAAATGTATCCAGGTGCAGGAGGATGCCAGAGGGACAGTCATATTGCCTGACCGGCTGCCTGTAGGCTACTCCACAGCCTCGCAGTCCCAACTGACTAGGGTGAAAGACCCAAACCAAAGAACACCAATACTGGTGGATGCTCTGTGTCACGATATCCAGGCCAGAGTGACGTTATATTGCCATCTGCCCTATCAATCAACCACTGGCCTGCTGCCGCCAGCTTCGAAGCTGCGTCCGGGAAGTTTGCTCAATTCTTCGTCTGTGATTTAGGCAAACAAGCCTATGACCACACCGCTACCGGGGGCTAATATGAAGGACTCAAGTACTGAGGGTCACATTGTGCCCTAGCATGTGGCCGTTGGGTTAGATGAAACCTCCTCCGCCCTGGCCGTTTGCACCGACAGGTGCACGCCCACTGATACCATGCTAGCGTACCAGTTCATGAAACAGGTTGTACTGGATTACATGTTACCAGTAGCAGATTTTTCTGACCTGACACCAATTTTTTGGACATTAGAGCGTGCATTTCTGTCACACTCACTGCTGGTGCGGTATCAGTACCGTTACGGAGCAGTTCCGTCCCGGATCTCGGTGAGATCTCATTTCCCCGCTGGGTAGACATTTCCATATCATCAGACATGATTAAGGCTTATAGTTGATGAGACTGATGAGATAGTAAGATTGTGGCGTACACAATCAATTCACAATCTAGCGGCGGTCTGTTACAACTGGAAAACAATACAGGTAAATCCAGAGCGGCTGAAAACACGACTGACCCGGGCAACGGTTGAACGCAGACTGACCAGTGGGCGCGGCGCGCTATCTCATGTTACACCGAGTGAAAGACGGTTGGCTGAGTTAGAATCCAGGCCTGGAAGACAGGCAGATGCCAGTTTTGACTGACAGGTCACTTTACAATCATTTGCAGGAAGTGAATTGTTTACTTAAATTAAAATGTGGCAAAAAGAAAAGGCTGCAAATCGCAAAGCCTTGCATAAGAAATAACAGAAATGAAACACCGACGTGTTAAAAAAAAAAAATGAAGATTAAACGAGCTCTTGGTCAAAAGTCCTTCTTCAGGGAAAAAAAATGAAACAGTATGAGCAGAAAATGAAATAAAAAAAACAAAAAAACTGTAAAAATCACAAAAATGCGGACACTTGTGTTATAGTCTAGATGTGGTGGCGGTTTACTCTGAAGTGCTTACTGTGTCTACCACCTTTAAGAGTGGCCATGACCTTTATAATGAGACAGCTGATGCCTGCATGTTTCTGAGTGCCGGAGGAGTACAATGTGGCAACTGGTCGGTATCGAAGGTGTAAATCTGCCTTCTGCCAAAATCTGTTGTTTAAAAAAAAAAAGTGGCTAGAGTGTCTCACTGTTGTGCAAGTTTGGCTTTCGTTTGTTTGTTTTGCCAGCAATACAGCCTGCTTGACAGTTTTAACAAAAATGTTAACACATTTTTAAATCAGTCAAAAATCATTGGGAGCAAAATGTGTCAGTATATGAATGGGCCATTAAAGTGCTTTGAGAGATGAGGATGTTCTGACTTAATTTCTCTTGTAAAACATCTAATGTAAAGTTAATACAGATTAAAGAAAATTGATATCACAAAAGTACCAGTAAATAAAAAAGTCAACTTGATGAACACGCAATGTGTTGCTTGGGCCTGAACGAGTTAACTGATCTAACTCAGTTTCCTCTGTATCGACCTATTGTGTGTGTTGAAGTCTCAGGCAATCTATAATTAGGAATGTTGTCATGGCGGTAACTTACATAGTTGTTGTTGTTGCTGTTGCTGCTGCATTTGATAAGCTCATTTAACAGGCACGTATGTTCAGTTTGGTGCAGTTGGCCTGCCCAGAAATACGTGTGTAGTAGCCTGGCACGCATGAGATCTGTAGCTGTAGATTTTTACATGGGCAAGAGAGAGAGAAAGACAGAGAAAGAAAAAGAGAGAGAGAGAGTAAAGGAAAAGAGAAGAGAAGAGAGAGAGAACGGGCAGAGGTAGGAGTGTAGGTTTATCCCCTGCAGTATTGGGTTTCTCATCTTGCAAAAAAAAAAAGGACCAAAGGATCTGAAATAATTCAATGAATATTCACAATTTCCTGACATTTCAAAATGCTGAGGACATCCAGTGAAGTTGGATCTTTCCGTGTCCAAATGACTTTGACACAAGACCAGCATGAAATACCTCCCAGTGCCATTTCCATGTAGTAACCCTTTACCAAATGTTATCTTTCCGTGTCGACGTGACCTTGACACAAGACTAGCATGAAATACCTCCCAGTGCCATTTCCATGTAGTTACCCTTTACCAAACCGGACCCACCAATTTTAGTTGCAGCTGTTTGCAACATGGCATCGAGACAAATAAAAATGGGATAAGTTATGAGGAAAAAAATTGTCTGAATCTTAAAATTAAGTACAGATAGGGAACAGACATAATATGAAGACAATGGTATACAAGGTAATTGAATTATATTGGCTTAGATCAGCACGGAACCGGAATTGCGTCATGATCAGACAACTGTCATCATTGTTGTCCACTGTCCTGATTGATTGATGGGAAACAGACTCCCAGCACACCGGCCATCCCCGTAAGTACTGATCTCGCCTCTCCAACATCCATTTGAAGGTTGTTCCTCCAATTGTCCTAGTGACCAGCCGATTCCACAGTTTGTCGGGTTCGTTCAGTCTTGTTGCACGTTCTTCCCTCTCCCCTTTAGTGCCCCGCCTCCATCATTCTGGCTATGGGGAGCACTTCGGTACCTCCATCTGCTAGTAATCAGTAGGTGGTCAAAGATAACATTAACCTTGGACTATGATCCTAACTATTTTTTGTATTGTGCTCTTTTTCAGAAAATGAAGAAATACCCTAGCCCCAGATTGAGGAAAAGGTGGCAGCCAGAGGAGAAGTTAAGAACCAGGCTTTCAGTCATTCCGGAATGATGGTTAGTAAGTCACTGCATCACTTACGTGTTTCGGGACATTCCACGTAATATGTTACCTAAGAGGTATTTTTCAAAACATGCCTGGGAGAAAAGTTAATGGTTGTGTTGTAAAGGTAGTAATTAAATGAATATTTTTGGTAAGCATTACCTTCCCTGCGCGATCATGTGACATGGCGACCCTCTTGTAAAACAGCACTGTATGTTTACAACGTCCCATCAGTTACCGGTATGAAGATTATGTCCCATCAGATAATCAAACTAATTGCCCCAGTGTGCTTAAAAGTAAAACTTGACTATTTATGCTTTTTCTGTATGTTAAATGCATTTTATGAATGTAGAAAAGCATTGTTTGGTTTCAGAAATTTTGCAGTTTCATTTTGCTATGTAAAAAACATAGTATTTTTTCTGTCCCATCAGTTACCAACTAAAGTGAAGGCAACTGAATGGACTCATCTTAATTTTTTTATTATTTAAAAACACATTTGCATCATTTGTGTACCATTTTTCCGGAGTATTGATCAATCTATTTTGAAATAAATGGCTGGCTATTTATTTACTGGCCTTTTCTTTCCTAAAAAGTATTGTCTGAACGGCATGTCAGTTATCGTGGGCGTAATTAATGATTTGTTTTATTTTGCTTTGATCTGCAGGGTCAGCTGAGAAAGCACTGACAGCTACCACTGAAGGCAACCACTGTCTCCTACTACTAAATGACAACCACTGTCTGCTACCACTAAAGGAGAACCACTGTCTGCTATCACTAAAGGAGAACCACTGTCTGCTATCACTAAAGGACAACCACTGTCTGCTATCACTAAAGGAGAACCACTGTCTGCTATCACTAAAGGAGAACCAATGTCTGCTATCACTAAATCAGAACCCATGTCTGCTATCACTAAAGGAAAACCTCTGTCTGCTATCACTAAATGACAACCACTGACTGCTACCACTGAATGACAAGCACTGTCTGCTATCACTAAAGGAGAACCACTGTCTGCTACCACTAAAGGACAACCACTGTCTGCTATCTCTAAAGGAGAACCACTGTCGGCTATCACTAAAGGACAACCACTGTCTGATATCACTAAAGGAGAACCACTGTCTGCTATCTCTAAAGGAGAACCACTGTCTGCTATCACTAAAGGACAACCACTGTCGGCTATCACTAAAGGAGAACACATGTCTGCTATCACTAAAGGAAAACCTCTGTCTGCTATCACTAAAGGAGAACCACTGTCTGCTACCACTGAATGACAACCGCTGTCTGCTATTACTAAAGGACAACCACTGTCTGCTATCACTAAAGGAGAACCACTGTCTGCTATCACTAAAGGAGAACCAATGTCTGCTAGTACTAAAGGACAACCAATGTCTGCTATCAGTAAAGGAGAACCAATGTCTGCTATTACTAAAGGATAACCACTGTTTGCTATCACTAAAGGAAAACTTTTGTCTGCTATTACTAAAGGACAATTACTGTCTGCTATCACTAAAGGAGAACCAATGTCTGCTATCACTAAAGGACAACCATTGTCTGCTATCACTAAAGGACAACCAATGTCTGCTATCACTAAAGGACAACCAGTGTCTGCTATCACTAAAGGAGAACCAATGTCTGCTATCACTAAAGGAGAACCAATGTCTGCTATCACTAAAGGACAACCACTGTTTGCTATCACTAAAGGAGAACCAATGTCTGCTATCACTAAAGGAGAACCAATGTCTGCTATCACTAAAGGACAACCACTTTCTGCTATCACTAAAGGAGAACCAATGTCTGTTACCACTAAAGGACAACCACTGTCTGCTATCACTAAAAGAAAACCAATGTCTGCTATCACTGAATGACAACCACTGCCTGCTATGACTAAAGGACAACCACTTTCTGCTATCACTGAAGGAGAACCACTGTCTGCTATCACTAAAGGACAACCACTGTCTGCTGTCACTAAAGGAGAACCAGTGTCTGCTATCACTAAAGGACAACCACTGTCTGTTATCACTAAAGGACAACCACTGTCTGCTATCACTAAATCAGAACCCATGTCTGCTATCACTAAAGCAGAACCACTGTCTGCTATCACTAAAAGACAAGCACTGTCTGTTATCACTAAAGAACAACCACTGTCTGCTATCACTAAAGGACAACCACTGTCTGTTATCAATAAAGGAGAACCAATGTCTGCTATCACTAAAGGACAACCACTGTCTGTTATCACTAAAGGAGAACCAATGTCTGCTATCACTAAAGGAGAACCAATGTCTATTATCACTAAAGGAGAATCATTGTCTGCTATCAGTAAAGGAGAACCAATGTCTGCTATCACTAAAAGAGAACCAATGTCTGCTGTCACTGAATGATCACCAATGTCGGCTATCACTAAAGGAAAATCAGTGTCTGTTATCACTAAAGGACAACCACGGTCTGCTATCAATAAAGCAGAACCACTGTCTGCTATCACTAAAAGACAACCACTGTCTGCTATCACTAAAGGACAACCACTGTCTGCTATCACTAAAGGAGAACCAATGTCTGCTATCACTAAAGGAGAACCAATGTCTGCTATCATTAAAGGACAACCAGTGTCTGCTATCACTAAAGGAGAACCACGGTCTGCTGTCACTAAAGGAGAACCAATGTCTGCTATCACTAAAGGAGAACCAATGTGTGCTATCATTAAAGGACAACCACTGTCTGCTATCACTAAAGGACAACCACTGTCTGCTATCACTAAAGGACAACCAATGTCTGCTATCACTAAAGGACAACCACTGTCTGCTACCAATAAAGCACAACCACTGCCTGCTATCACTAAAGGAGAACCAATGTCTGCTATCACTAAAGGACAACCACTGTCTGCTACCAATAAAGCACAACCACTGCCTGCTATCAGTAAAGGAGAACCAATGTCTGCTATTACTAAAGGATAACCACTGTCTGCTATCACTAAAGGAAAACTTTTGTCTGCTATTACTAAAGGACAACTACTGTCTGCTATCACTAAAGGATAACCAATGTCTGCTATCACTAAAGGACAACCATTGTCTGCTATCACTAAAGGACAACCAATGTCTGCTATCACTAAAGGACAACCAGTGTCTGCTATCACTAAAGGACAACCACTGTCTGCTATCACTAAAGGAGAACCAATGTCTGCTATCACTAAAGGAGAACCACTGTCTGCTATCACTAAAGGAGAACCAATGTCTGCTACCACTAAAGGACAACCACTGTGTGTTAGCACTAAAGGACAACCACTATCTGCCATCACTGAATGACAACAGCTGTCTGCTACCAATGAAGGGCCACCACTCACTACATGCTTCTGAAAACCTGGCAAAAGCTCCTTTCACTACACTGGCAAAAGGTAGGACCAAGTCGCAGTTTCCTTATAGCAGCCTTACTGTACCTAGTACATAATGTATTATACTATATCATTTCGAATATTTTCTGTTTCCGTTATCTAATGTATTATCGGACGTGTCTGTCTTGTTATGTTTACTAGTCAGGTGGGTTATTTGTTAGTATAGACTATACATGTTAGCTTTATTATCTTTCCAGTTGTACTGTTGTTTTTCTATAGTATATTGCAGTTTGTAAAATATTAGAGTACATCCTGTATGAACGGACCAGTGCAGTTTTGTATGGACCAGTACTCTTCTGTATAAACCAGTGAATTTTTGTATGGACCAGTACTCTTCTGTATAAACCAGTGAATTTTTGTATGGACCAGTACTCTTCTGTGTGAACCAGTGAATATTTGTATGGACCAGTACTCTTCTGTATGAACCAGTGCATTTTTGTATGGACCAGTACTCTTCTGTATAAACCAGTGAATTTTTGTATGGACCAGTACTCTTCTGTATAAACCAGTGAATTTTTGTATGGACCAGTACTCTTCTGTATAAACCAGTGAATTTTTGTATGGACCAGTACTCTTCTGTATAAACCAGTGAATTTTTGTCTGTAAAAACCAGTGAATATTTGTATGGACCAGTGCGTCTTTGTAAGGACCTGTCAAAACTTGGTCATTGCACGCTTTCTTGCTCATCTGACCCACCTTTGTTATTTGATCTTCTCTACAAAGCTCTGTGGACTTTTGTTGTCCTTGCGTCACCGAATCTTCCCGTGTGCCTTCTGTAAGCTGATATTTTCTATTCTTTTCGGCACAAAACAACTTAACAAGATGGTGGCTTTCTTTGTCTCATTGACTGTAACATCGCACAAAGTTGACTTGGACAAATCATCGGGTATTTGCCATATTGTTGTATGCATTTTTGCATTTTCGAGATAACGGAGATTGAAGTTTGGTCGGCAAAAGGGTCAAAATGCATAAACTGTTACATCACAAAAAACATATCTCGAAAAGTTTTTAACCGATTGGAATGACAATTTTACATAATGAAATTTGGAGTGAGAGAACCACTTTCTTGACAAAACCTTAAAATAGGCAAAATGTCGCATACAACAATGTAGCCAATAGTGAACTGTTCCTTGAAACAGCTGGTCTTCTAGAGTGTATTAAATTGAAAATTGTCTCGTTCCCCCTCCCCTCTACAAGTTTGTACACCTATCTTTGATCGCTGAACTTTTAAATAGTTAAAATGACTGTGGAGGTGCTCTGAGAAATGAAAGAGATATCTTTTTTTCACATCGTAATCTGCTCTCAGATCTCGTATGTCTTTTCCATGAAAGTATAAAATTTAAAATTCTTGATGAGATTCTGATCTGAAATGGACCAGTACACTTCATGTAACTGTAAGAGAAGATCGTCTTTTTTTCTTCTCACTTTGAAAAAAAATTACACCGCTGAGCTAGCCGGGGTGAATTATCATCAGTAAGGTGATTTAAGCCTAAAGAAGGAAATAAGACTGATAACCTGATGGGTTAGGCTTAATTGGTGGACTGTTGGACAGTTCTGAGGATATTGAATAGGGAGCGAGCAGTAAGCTATCCAGGTGAATTAAGGAATGAAAATGAGTCTGGAATTCTGATGGCTTAGGGTAATTCACAGCCGCAAGACAGTCCGGCTGATATTGGACTGCGGTGTGCAGTAATTGGAGTGTCTTAAACAAATAAAAATCACAAGTAGTCAACCTGGGCAAGGGTTAAATTGGATGCAAAATTTTTAATTTTTTTTTTTTTTACCGCTGAGCTAACCGGCATGAATTTCCATTGAGCTGAAAAAGACCTCTTTTTTTTTAAACCGCTGAGCTAACCAGCATGATTTTTCATTGAGCTGAAAAAGACCTCTTTTTTTAAACCGCTGAGCTAACGGGCATGATTTTTCATTGCCGTGAAGATGAGACTTTTTTTTTAAACCGCTGAGCTAACCGGCATGATTTTCCACTGCGGTGGAGATTATACTTTTTCCCCTGAGCCAATGGGCATGAATTTCCCATAAGTTGAAATGAGACTTTTTTTTTTTTTTTTTACCGCTGAGCCAACGGGCATGAATTTCCATTGAGGTGAAATTTAAAGAATGAGATGGGATTGGTAAGCTGACGGGTAAGGCTTAGTTCGTATTGAAGACTGCAAAACAGTCCCACGGATATTGGTCTGCAGTATGCAGCAGCTGGAGTTTCTAAACGAAAAAAATTCATGATTCTCCAGCCTTGGCAAGGGTTAGAGTAAAGGCAAGGTTTTTTTTCTTTTTTGAATTAAACCGCTGAGCTAACCGAGATGAACTTTCAGTGAAGTGATTTAAACCTAAGGAACGAAGTAAGACTGATAGGCTTAGTTGATGTTGAGGACCTCAACTAGTGCAAGACAGTCAGTCAGATACTGGATTGCACTATGCAACAATTGGAGTGTCTAAAACGAAAGAAAAATCAGAAACCATAACTCTCCAGCCTTTGCGAGGGTTAATTAATTTAATTTAATTAATTTAATCACTGAGCTAGAGGGGATGAATTTTTCAGTGGGGGATTTCAAGAACCAAATGAATCTGGTACAGTGGTAGGCAGATGGGTTAGGCTTGGTTGCACTGGACAGCAATATGCAGCACTTGGAGTGCCTAAAACGAAAAAAACAACCACCCTCAACTCTCCAGCCTTGACATGGATGAACTTAAATGTGAGTTTTCTGGGGTTTTTTTTTTTTAATTGAACCGCTGACCTGGCCGGGATGGATTTACATCCAGTTGAAATGATACTTTTTGGCTGTGTTTTTTTTCAATGGCTGAACTGGCCGGGATGAATGTTAAGTGAAATGATTTAAGGAGGAGCACATAGAGAAAGCCGGTAAATCGGGAGCAGAAAGCCAGTGTGTCAGGTAAGCAGCTGCTGGTCAACATGGAGAAAGTGGGCAAATCGGCGCCAGCAGAAATTTAAAAGCCAAATTTGATAAGTAATTGATAAATTAGATAAAATGTTGTAGTAAAAATGATGCGCTGCAGATATTTCCCCCCCCCCACCCCCCGCAATGTGTGTGAGTTATATTTCTTCTTAATTTCATTGAAGTAATTACATTTCTTCCACACGTTATGAATATGTAAGGAATTGGGTATGTATTGGAAATGTAGGGAATTAGATATTACAGTGGGACAAGTTGGTCTAGAGGCAAGGTGCCCGCCTCTCATGCTGAAGGTACCGTGTTCGATTCTCTGTCGGTGCAGGCATTTTGGAATTTTGGGGGGAAAGTTCCTGTCCCTGTACCTATAGTAGGTAGGATCGAGCACCTAGTCTTCTCGGATAAAGACGAAACACTCTGAGGGCGCGTGTGTACGGTGTGCGCGTTAAAGATACCGTGGCAGTTGAAAGTCGAGAAGTGCAGGCCAAACAAATCTAGCTTCCCGGGCCAAATTAAAAAAAAACAAAATAATAACAACCAATCCCTACGGCAAAAACACACAAGAAAGAACAAGAATGAAAGAAAAAGTAGGAAAAGTGGGATGTAAATGCCAAGAGCAGTGAACTCCTTACCATAAAAACTTACAAACATTGGATACGGCCAGTGTAATATGTAGTGATTTTTTGGGGATACATGAGAACAAGACACCATCATTCTTCATGAATCCAATATAATTGGCCTACAAAGTTGGCGGGGGAGGGGGGGGGGGGATGCACAGGTTTACCCTGGGGGATGCTGGATATCTTATCTAATGTTATCGTTATTTTAAATGATTAAATCTGCAATCGAGCTGCCTTTCATATTTTTCATTTTTAACTGATTTCTATGCAGCACTTGCTGGCCTGTTAGCGTGAAGATTGTTTTTTCTTCTCTTCCGAATAACAGATGGACTGAAGACAGCTGGTACTGTATTTTCTAACGTCCATATCATGAATACTGCCATTTTTTTGTTTTAAATTATCTTGATTAAAATGTGTCAAATTGGGAAAAACTGACGTACAATTTAAACATCCTGCTGCGAAACTCCACATCGTGCGCACCATTCTGCACAAAACCAGCGGCAGACGAGCAGGCAAGAATTCATTCAACATTTCCGACAAATTTGTCTGCTTACCAGCCGCTGGCGTCCAGCGTTCTCTCTGTGCACCTCAAAGGTTAAAGGGGCGACACTTCTACCTTCACCAGCCACCTGCTTTCTCTATTGTGTTCCCCCTGAGGAATGAAATGGGGTTGGTAAGCTGATGGGTTAGGCCCAGTTAATGAATGCAAGATAGGCCTGCAGATATTGAGTTGCAGTATGTAGTAATTGGAGTAGCTAAAACGAGAAAAAAATCACAACTCTCCAGCTTTGGCAAGGATTAAATTAAATGCATTAAAAAAAAAAAAAATTAAACCGCCGAGCTAGCCGAGATTAATTTCCATTGATCTGGAATGAGCCTTTTTTTTTTTTCTTAACCGCTGAGGTCATCATCATCATCATTGCCTTTCTCACCCTGGATCAGGGTATAGGCCACCAACAAACACCTTCCATCCCTCTCTATCATGGGCCAGCCTCTTTACATTATTCCAAGTCTTTCCGCTTCGTCCATTAATCGGCATGAATTTCCAATGAGGTAAAATGAGATTTTTTTTTTCTTCAAACCGCTGAGCTAGCCGGGATGAATTTTCAGGGAGGTGAAATGGGACACTTTTATTTTTAACCGCTGAGCTAGCCGGGATGAATTTTCAGTGAGGTGAAATGGGACACTATTATTTTTAACCGCTGAGCTAGCCGGGATGAATTTCCATTCAGGTGAAATTCAAGGAATGGAATGAGACTGGTAAGCTGATGGGTTAGGCTTAGTTCGTATTAAAGACTGCAAGACAGCCCCACGGATATTGGACTGCAGTATGCACCAGTTGGAGTTTCTAAACGAAAAAAAAAAAAATCACAATTCTCCATCCAATTAAATACACGTTTTTTTTGTTCTAACTTAAAGCGCTGAGCTAGCCGGGTTGAATTTAAAGTGAGGTGATTTAAGGAATGAAATGAGACTCTTAGGTTGACGGGTTTGGCTTGCCGATTAGTTGGTGTCAGGGACTGCAAGCAAGACAGCCTTGAAGATATTGGACTGCGGTAAGCAGTACATGTAATTATATTATAGTGTCTTTACAACAACAAAAATTCTTCAACCCTGGCAAGGGTTAGCAAGTTTTTTGGTTTTTTTTTCAAATAAATGGCTGAGTTGGCAGTATGAATTTTCCTGGAGGTGATTTAAGGGATGAAATGAGACTGATACAGTGATAGGCTGATGGTTTAGGCTTGGTTGGTGGACTGCTAGATATTAAATAGCAGGATGCAGTCATTGGAGCATCTAAATCAGCGCTTCTCCAGGTGGGACCTGACAATATCTTACAGGGGCACAGGGTTCCAGAATGGGGGTGTTTTTGACATTGTCCCATCACGTTGGGGCACACATTTTTTTTTATTTTTTTAAACTGGAGCAAGGCATGGGGATAAAAAAAAAAAAAAAAGGTTGAGAACTACTGGTCTAAAACGTTTTCACTGAAACTTTCTGCTTGGGTTCCAGCTGGACCTGTGCTGGGGTAAATGTGGTGTATGGGAATGTCAAACAGTGTAAGCTAATCTTTTCACTAGCATATTTACATGTCGTATTTCTTTGAGTTTTCCCGCTTGGCTTGCACGTTTAAAAAAAAAAAAAGTTTTGTCTTAAAAAAAATAAGAGTTCAACCGTATTGTTTCGCGGTTGCGCGTCGTAATAAAAAAAACAACAAAAAAAAAAACAGCTTGACTGATCGTGAGAAAAGGGCTTTTTGTCCGCGTTCGGTGTCATCTAAAAAACATAATTGATTGCAGTTTTATTACAGAAGTTTTTTTTTTTTTGGCCTTTTGTAAAGTTGTGGTACTTGGAGGCTCTTCTAAACTAATCTTTGACTTTGGTGTAACAGAAAGGTTGTCTTTTGTACTTTCTGTAAAACTGATATTACTTGGAGGCTCTTCTAAACAAATCTTTGACTTTGGTGAAACAGAAAGGTTGTCTTTTGTACTTTCTGTAAAACTGATATTACTTGGAGGCTCTTCTAAACAAATCTTTGACTTTGGTGTAACAGAAAGGTTGTCTTTTGTACTTTCTGTAAAACGGGTACCACTTGGAGCCTCTTCTGAACAAATCTTTGACTTTGGTGTAACAGAAAGGTTGTCTTTTGTACTTTCTGTAAAACTGATATTACTTGGAGCCTCTTCTGAACAAATCTTTGACTTTGGTGTAACAGAAAGGTTGTCTTTTGAACTTTCTGTAAAACGGGTATCACTTGGAGCCTCTTCTGAACAAATCTTTGACTTTGGTGTAACAGAAAGGTTGTCTTTTGTACTTTCTGTAAAACTGATATTACTTGGAGGCTCTTCTAAACAAATCTTTGACTTTGGTGTAACAGAAAGGTTGTCTTTTGTTCTTTCTGTAAAACTGATATTACTTGGAGGCTCTTCTAAACAAATCTTTGACTTTGGTATAATAATAATAATAAAAATAATAATAAAGTTCATTTATATAGCGCATATCCAGAGATGCTCTATGCGCTTTACAAAACATGCAGAAACAGCACAAATCTCATTCCTAGCAACTGACAACACACACAAAGGCACACACACACACAAACACTATCTCTCCCTCCTCTCTCTCTCTTTTTCTCTCTCTCTCTCCTTCACACACACGCACAAAACACCAATACATATCAGACTACACATCAAAGTGTTTTCTGAAGAGATAGGTTTTCACTTCAGATCTAAAAAGTGCCTCGCTTTTTATGTTTCGAATATTTGGTGGTAAGGAATTCCATACAGCTGGTGCGCACACAGAAAACGCTCTCTCTCCAAATTTTTTTGTTTTAGCAAATTTAGATTCTAGTAGTTTTTTATCAGAAGATCTTAATGCTTTAGATGGTTTATATGGATGAAAAGAGTTTATAAGATAAAGAGGAGCATTGTTGTACTGACATTTGTGGCATAACACTGCAATTTTAAAATCTATCCTTGCCTTTACAGGGAGCCAATGAAGACCAATAAGCAAAAGTGTAACATGAAATAACAGAAAGGTTGTCTTTTGTACTTTCTGTAAAACTGATATTACTTGGAGCCTCTTCTAAACAAATCTTTAACTTTGGTTACACATAGAAGAAAGATTGTCTTTTGTTCTTTCTGTAAAACTGATATTACTTGGAGGCTCTTCTAAACAAATCTTTGACTTTGATGTAACAGAAAAGTTGTCTTTTTACTTTCTGTAAAACTGATATTAGTCGGAGCCTCTTCTAATTCTAAACAAATCTTTAACTTTGGTTATACATAGAAGAAAGATTGTCTTTTGTTCTTTCTGTAAATCTGGTATTACTTGGTGCCTCTAGGGTTTGCTTGTTACAGCAGCTAGACAGGAATTGTCAAGCTACCACTTTCATACAGCTCCTGCCACGCTGGTCAAGCTGCTCACACACACACTGACAAAGAAGAATATTAAAGCCTAATTTAAGGATCAGGCCAGATTTATTCATATCAAACACGGCTCACCTGCTCCCGACTGGGAGAAGAGATGCACTGCATACTTATAACCCTATAAATATGAATATGATATCAGCGTAACAATAAGACAAACGTAATGTCACATAGCATAATTAACAACATCGAGCATAATATAATGCCACATAGCATTTATTGACAACACTGTAGCTGCTATTATGTCACAGCATAATTAGCAGCGTTGAGTGCGATATTATGTCACATAGCATAATTAACAACACTGAGTACGATATCATGCCACATAGTCATAATTAACAACATTGAGCATAATATTATGTCACATAGCATAATTAGCAACATCAAGAATGATATGATATCACATAGCATAATTAATAACATTGAGCATAACATAATGTTACATAGTATAATTAACAACATCGAACATAAAATCATGTCACACAGGGTAATCACACAAATTAGACGGAGATAATGCTGATAGAGCAAACATTACATATTATATAGGCAAGGATAATGAATGTTGATTAGGCAACATATGAGAGAAGAGGGGGGGAGGGAGCAAGGGAGAGCAATATTATCTAACAAATACAAAACATTCAATATGCACTGACTAAATGGTCACCAGCCAAACTTAACATTAGTGGACTGCTCGGTTAGGCTAAAGAAGTATCAAGTGTAAACAGCATAGCAATAAATATGTGACTCTTAGGCCTTGACTGCTTATTTACGATAAAGCGTCATGACCTAAGGATTCCAGCCTGCCCATAAATAAGGAAAACTGTACTTCTTCCATAAAGCCAATAGGGAGGTGGAGTATATCCTGTCATGGGTATGCTCAGGTGTTTTGCCATTCAAAATGAGGTTGACCAGCCTAGTAAGAGCTGCTAGCAGATGATATCCAGATTCCTCTTGTTGATTGGTGATGAGATCTTTGAGGTATATACAGATGTGATGCCTTGGGACCTCCTGCTGATCCCGAATTCATATGGTTTAATCATTGGAGGACTGCAGACTGGGAAATTATTTGCCAAAGTAGGCCTGGTGCAACAGCTGTGGTTTTGTAAAGAAGGGTTGTCTTTTTAACCTTCTATAAAGCTGATATCACTTGCTGCCTTTTCTAAGGACATCTCGACTGTGGTTATGTAAAAGATGTTTTTTCTTGTTTTTGTTTTTTTCTGTAGCTGCTATTGCTTCTAGAATCATCTTGGCTCTGCCAGAGGTGGGAAGATCATCTGTAAAACACCGGATGAAAGCTGTAAGAGAAGATCTTCAGTAAGCCAGCATAATCCAAGTAATACCAGATTTTACCCTGCTTTTAGCCTCAGAGGAGCGACGTTGAGTCGCATATATAGTAGTGCAGTTGGGGAGTCGTCTTCTAGACGGACCAACTATAGAAGAAGAAGAAGAAGAATCTATGGAATTTTCATCATTTTTATCATACCTGCAGTTGCGATGTCCTAAAAGTGACAGCTGTAGGGTGTTATTGATATCTATAAACAATATCTTAATGTTATTTTGGTTAGAAATAAGGGTGGATTTAGTTTCACTTTCTGTCCACTGATATATCTTTTCTTTTTTTTCCCCACTCCTTTTTGATGGCACCGTAGTGTTGGTTAGTATTTCACCGTTGCCTGACAGTCCATAAGGTATTGCTAAAATAACTGACTTTGCCTTTCTTTACCAGGATTATCTTTTTGTTATTGTTAAAGCATTTAATTTTGTGTTATCATCTTGTTGACTGCTCCCTAGAGAGACTGGCTAGACAGAGAAAGGGAGCAAGAAGAGAATGGGGGAGCGGAGAAGGGTAGAGTTTATATCTCCACACATACAGGAAACTAGTCAATGGTTAGCATTAGTATTCTGTTCCTGCATTAGTATTCTGTTCTATATCCCCTGCCCTTATGGGTCATGGGGCAGATCACAACCCACACACCCGCACTGGAGTGATGCTATCGCTATCAATTTTTTTCTCGTCACCATCTTTTAACCCTAATGAAAAAACCCCAAGTATTGCAAGAGGGTCTTTACTATGGTGACATTGTTACTTTTTGGGTTGATTAATTGAGTTAGTTGTATGTACTAAGAGTGGTGGTAATCTTTAGCTTTCTTGTACTGATTTGTGTTTCTATTGCCCCTCCCATGTTATAGATGGCTCTCTGTCAAGGGACACCCCCATGATGGGATAGATAGCTCTGTCCGCCCCCTCCCCCTCCTGACCTCATGGTCAGACCTCACTGACCTCATGGTCAGACCTCACTGACCTCATGGTCAGACCTCACTGACCTCATGGTCAGACCTCTCACAGCAAGGCTGCATGGGGAAAGACCCCCCCCCCTCCCCCTCCAGTCTAGATCTCCCAGGACACTCCCTGGATCAAACTTTCTCCCTTCTCCTAACCAAGAAACCTCCTCCAAAGGCGATGGTTGGCCCCGCAGGTGGGAAGGGTGGTAGCTGACCTTACAGAAGGCGACCCCTCCGCAGAACCCATCTTTTTGTTTATTGCATTGTGGCTGTGTGTTATAGCTGGTATGTCCGATTCTGTACTCTCAAAGTTAGTTGTTGTGGTTATCTGCAATGTGGCAAATATCTAACCTCTTGCAGTGTGTTTCATTCCCAATTCACGAGGATCTGACCAGGTCTTTACCTGCAGTGGTTAGTTGTGAGAAATGGTATCCCTCCTGTCTCTCTTTGCTGCATGTAGTGCAGAGTTCCTGTGGAATATAAATTGAAGAGGTTAATAGTTCAAGACCAGGTTTAAGTCACGTTTGAAGCATTTAGAAAAAAAGCCAAGAAAATTTAGATTTCACCTTATTCTTGCATGGGTGTGGCACACTTTCAAACTTCCTTACCATTGAAAGATGATAGTATTATAAATAGATAGCCCTTTTTTATCTAGTTTCTCATGATATGCACAGTTCTATTTTCAGCAAAATGGGACTTAACTCATTTCTTCCCAAGTAAATTTGACCAAGTTGCTCCAGCTGGCCCAAGTAAATTTTGCAGTTTTCATGCTTTTTATAGGGTGCGTTAGAAAAAAATTCATTACTCGCTTATTTTTAAAATATTTTTCAATTCTTTTTTTAAAAAAAAAAACGCAACAAAAGCGTGGATTCCCCGTTCACGGTACAGCTCGGCACGAAAGGTGAAAACGTGGATTCCCCGTTCGCGGGGAGAAATTAGTTAATCTCGTTCTTGAACTAACCTCTTGAATTCTTCAGTAAATCAATGCCACATATCTCTAAGAGTCAATTCGTTATAAAAGAGAATCATAATGATGTCATGTCTTCCAGGTTATTTAATGAAAGGAAAAAACCATTTACATTGGCCGGTGTCCTGTCTCTTGTAGACAATAGTTTTAAAAAAGAAAAAAGGGCCCTTGTCAACAAAATAAATCTATATGTTGACAGTAGCAAAGCTGGCACCCCTGACCTGGCAGATCATGGTAGCAATGGCACCACTTAAAATCCAACGCGGAATAGCGTGCTGAGGTCGGCCACCGGTGGGGGCCGGAGGCTGGGTGACGCCGTTTCAACCGCGCACGGACTGACAGAGGGCTCGCCAGCCATAAATATAATAACAAATAAGTATATACGTAACTACAATATTTTAATAATAAAATCTTAAATAAATAAATATATTAATATACAAACACATTGTTTTGTAATATAAATTTATTTTAGAACAGTTATCCTTTTATCTGCCAGGGCCGACAGACTCTTTCTGCCGACCCAGCCATACAGGCAGAAACAATGGCCTCGGATGCCTATTGCACCCGGGACCACCCAACGCAGAGTTCTTAATAAGATCCCTGAAATTATGCTCTGCTGCGGGACTAGACTTGGTGCCACCAGGCTCCCTGGCGGCACCAAGAACTAAAGACCAAAATTCAAAAACTCTAGAGCCCTGCTAGGTCCTAATATCTTATTACTTGTTTTAACTGGGGCTCCAGAAGAAAACAGTCAATTAGTGACATGTTATATTGGCTATAAAGGGATCAAACTCCTGAAAGGGAAAGTGTCCCAGAACTGCTTATCTATCTTCCCCTTTTTCCTGTCTTGTCCTTGCCCTTGCCTTGGCGCATCCCAAAAATTAATAAATAAAAAACCAGGAAGAATGAAGAAACAACAGAAAGAAAGAAAACAAGAACAACCAGCTAACAAGAAAGACCAAAGAGAGAGAAAATCAAGAACAGGCCAGGCCAACAGCACTATGCTGAGGCCCCCGAGAAACAAAAGAACTCATCCAGTCATGTCTTCCATATTTATACTTGGAGATTATCAGTTTTGCCACCAGCGTAACATGATTTAGAGTCATAAGATCAATTGATGTCAGACTGCTATCACGGGGGATGCCAAGAAGGCAAGTGGAACTGGTTAGTTGGATCCGTTTACTTGTATTACTGTCAGTCACCTTTTCTACCTCCATCCAGACTTGCTTAACTATTCGCACTCGTAGAACAAATTGCTGGATGAAATCGATCACCTGATGACTTTTACATTGGTTTGTTTCTGAGATCTTCATTTTTGGAAGACGTATAATTGTTGGATGTAATAATACTAATATATTGTGCAGAATTTTTCATTGAAGAGCTTGTAGTCTTGATTCCTTGGTCACCTGAAATGGTAGAAGCAAGTATTCTGCTGTTACTTCAATCTGGAAGCTGCCAAAACTGAATGTGCTACAGATGGTTCACTCTGATGCAACAGAGTTCTAAATGTTCCTTGGCCTGAATTACCAATTTCCATGGGTCTCTAAAAAGCAGATTGTTTGTGCTGTAATCAGCACACAGAGTGAGAGGGGTTAAAGCATTGAACAAAATATTGTACTCAAGCTGAGAATTAGGAAAATCCCCATATCTAAGAATTCATGATAGCTTAATCATCTCTCAGTCTTTCCTTCCAACATGTCTTTAACACTATCCAAAGACCCCCCCCCCCCCCCCCCATGTCTTCAAGCGAACATGGGAAATAATTTCCATTCCTTCTCCGTATGAGTACTGAGTATTTCAACCCATTGCAGGAGATATGGCTCTTGCACCATGCAGATATCTATCATGTTGAATCCACCATTGTCGCACATAATCCATGCCCACATGGGTAATGGGGCAGAGTATAACCCACAAACTCACATCACAGTCA
Organism: Onchidella celtica; assembly: GCA_963931925.1. NCBI lineage: Eukaryota > Metazoa > Mollusca > Gastropoda > Systellommatophora > Onchidiidae > Onchidella > Onchidella celtica. The sequence goes on along the minus strand of OZ007574.1, from coordinate 59,338,164 downwards.
TGCCATCACTATCTTTAACTCATTCCCTATAGTAAGCTGAATATTCGGCTTGTAGATTTTTGCTTTGCTACGGAAAGCTGAATATCCGGCTTGAGTGGACACTGTCTTTCCAACACTAATATCAAAGCCAATCTTTTGAGAAATATTGAATCTTATCCTGGTTCATTGATTTTCCTTTACTTTAATGTATAAGATGTTTGATCTTGTGTCTATATTGAGTGAAAGAAAAAACATCTTTGAACCATCCCTAAATTTCAAACTGGATAATGTTGAGAGTTCCCGTCCACATCCACAAAAGTTACTGTAGGCAATGATTAACTTGAATTTTACCAATTGCTGATAGATCACATCTTGACCATACTCCAACCACTTTCTTTGTGTATTCTACTTTATCCATCCAGTTTTACACCAGGTCTTGGATGGGCTTTTCACAACTGGAAAAAAAATACTTAGAATCTTTCTTTATACCACAAAGATATATATATATATCAAACAGGTGATATTCAAATATGTTCTTTTTGCCCAGACACATTGCATATGATTTATCCTTGTTTGGTTCCAATTCTGAAAATAAAGAGAAAGATTTGATCATAGAAAGCTTTCAGAAATCTATTAAATCCCACAAGAACAGCATTGTATCATCAGTGCACTGTCTGATGATTGTTTTCATCTGTGACATGGGATACCTAATACTTTGTATGCTTTCATCCTGTCTTGTATGGACTGCCAAGAGACTTAGCAGTCAGGATGAAGATCAGAAGTAAGAGAAGGCATCCTTACTTCATGCCCCATTCCAGTTTGAACTTCCTAGAAATGTGTCCTCCATCTTTGACACTTATGGTGGATCCTGCAGAAATAATGTTCATCCATTTTATACCACTTCCACCAAAACCAAATATTTTAAAGGCATTCAGCATGCACTGCCTGGATAAAGAGTCAAAGCCATAGGCCATACTTACTTCACGGACCCTTAACCTCAGCTTCTCCTACAACAGGTGAGGGTTCATCTTTGCAGAGTCATTCATAGTATCTGAAATGGCTGTCATTAATCAGAGCGGCATAGACATTGCAAAGTATACAGATACATTTAGTTTATAGTAACCCTTGTACTAAACAAATGATGAAGAAGACAATGTTACTTTTACATCTTGGTGGTCCCTGAAGCCACCACTCTGAATTTCACACCTTATAACAGAGATGTTAGTCCTTCGCCAGCAAATATATAATCCAACCTTCTGGCAGAAGAAGGATTATTGCTTTGCTCCAGGTGTGTTCATTCTTCTCAGGATGGTGCAATCTCCAGATGTGCCTCAGGTTTAGGTTGCTCATGCAGCTTCTCAGATCATCAGATGCTCTGGTCACTATGTGGAAGGCCTGAAATGATATTCAACTTATTGTTCCAAGCTATACTGACATCCCCCATAGTAATGGCATTATCCATTGTGCCTAACCTGTGCCTTAATAGTTTTGCTAAATCTCTCAAAAAAAGGTCTTTTTTTGTCGTTTGTACAAGGAGCAAAAATGTTAATCATATAACGCACAGTTGTAACACATTTGCCAAAGTCCTTTTTACAACATTATCAGAAAGCATGAAAAAAGTATCATGGCTTTTCCAATCTTGTGTCTTATGCCAAAGTGGTTTTGTGTCAAAGTTCAGACACAAAACTTTATGCTTTTCAGGAAACAAAACAAATTATTTTTGTTTTATCTGGGAACTTAAGCCCTACCTTAACTCTTTGTGTGCCATACATTTTACCACGTTTCCCATTACAGGAAGAAAATAGTGGGGGAGATGAATCTATTGATTAAAAGTCGACTTTCTTTCTTCCCAAAACAAAATAGCCTAACATTCTTTTGCATCAATACATTAGTGATTGGCACAAGATTACAGTGGAAGAACCAGTATTTGGTGATCGGCACACAGTTAAAAATATTTCAAAATGTCTTTAGACAGTAGTGTTATGACCATGACAAGAACACATTCAACAGTGTACGCTAATTTCAGAGATGAGAACTCAGTCGCCGGAGTGTACAAATCCATAAGTCACCAAGTCCAGGGATTTGGAGAATAACGTAAGCAAGCCTTTACTATGGGTGGTCCAGCTGCTATAATGCACTAATCCACCCAATTCCTTTTTGATCATTTCAATATCATTGACAGAGATACAGGTCTCCTATCTAGTTTAAAAAGTGTAAATAAACTGTTAAGTTTCTTTTTATTTCCAAGTCCATGAATGTTAAGGATCATAAGACGTACTTCAGTGCTCAAACTCCTGCCACTAGTCCTTACTGAAGCCATCGTCCTAGGTCACAAATCCTTGTGCCAGGTCAGGGTCATAGTCAATGTCTGTGGAAATAGAAGAAAAAGCTCAACGGGACCTCTCTGGGTCTGATGAAACCTCAGCCTTTACGGCCAGTGCCTTGTTGTGTTTGCACCAGCTGTCTTGTCCCATTGGACATGTGCTGTGTATTTTCATCAGTGGACACGGCATGGAAATATGTGGCCCACAAAGCTTTCTTCATCCCTTCAATGGAGCCAGGGTTGTCCAAGATAGCCCTTTGGAAGTACTGCTGGAATGTGAGCATCTTATTGTGTGAAGAAGTAAAACAGAAAAACTGCACATATCTTACCTGTAGGCATGTGAGGGCTGAAAGCTAGCCCAAAAAGAGAGAATGTAAAAAACCATGAGAGAGGCAAAGTGACTGTCATGGTGCCCATACACTGTTAAACCCAAACTCAAACTGTACACATAAGCCACTATCCATCCTCATATAATATATACATTTATCTTCTTTTTCTTATCCCTCATCAAACTTTGCACTTGCTCACTGCTCACACTGCGTATCCAAAATCGCCGTGTTTCCTTGAGCCTCCAAAAACTGAAACTGCCTAACAGTACAAATACAAGAAAGAAAATGACAAATGAGTACTTGAAAGCTAGAGACAGTAAATTAGCAAAAACAAGCCAGGGAAGAGTAAGAAAGTAAACATAATACTGACTTGTGTCCAACTTCCTGGTTTGCCTCCTCTGAGAGTCATCCCATTAGCCTTTCCTGTTGCCATACATTTTGCGTAGAGCAGTTCCTGGTCATTTTGCAAAGTAGTTGATATGCTCTTCTTTGCTTATGCCACGATCTGTTCCATATGGATGTGTGTGGGTCAGTTCTTGATATGTTTTACAGACCCCATCACCGGTGAGTGTTCTGTATCTGTGAAAAGGAGACACCACTGCAGTGATTGGACAAATGACAAACACAAATTCAAACATTCTGAGGAAAACAAAAAGCACCTTTATTTGAAACAAGAAATAAAGAAACAACAACAACAACAACAACAACAAAACATATTGTATACCATCGGGTATTTTTCATATTGTTGTAAGTGCATTTTTGTCTTTTAGAGAAAATGAAGATTCAAATCACAGGACAACATTATGTCGCAAACATATACCTCGAAAAGTTTTATACTGATTGGAAGGACATTTATACATAATGAAATTAGGAGTGAGCGAACTACTTTCATGACAAATCCTCCAAATCCACAAAATGCTGCGCACAACCATATAGCAAATACCCCACTGATATGTATATGTCAGTTCTAATGCCAAAAGAGCAACTAAAAAAAAATAAAAAATTATACAAACTTATGCTTTTGTAGCACTGATCTCTCCCACACCTTTCTAGCTGTCTGCACCGCTATAGCCCCAGATGAAACTGTATGGTTGATTGTGCAGTCCCCTCTATGCTTATCCAGCCACTTCTCATAAACTTCAAGATCTGTTTCTTGCAGTGTTTCACCCAAAATTTGACAATGCTGGAGATAGAAAAAAAATCTAATGTTTAGGAGGATGCGAGCAAACACCTTGCCGACCATGCTCAGGAGGGAGTTCCCTCTGTAATTGTTACTTTCTGAATGGTCGCCCTTATTCTTGTGAAGTGTCATGAAAGTGGCATCGCACAAATTTTTGGGGAACTGCTCCATCTCAGCAGAGGCAAAGTGGAGCAGGGCAGGTTTCCCGTTTTTGATGCCTTCAGGGGGGATGTTGACACTTCCAGGGGTTTTGTCATTGGGGAGAGAGTCGATGGCATCACTTGGCTCTTTCATGGATGGCACTTTATCCAGTTCCTCCATGATGGGTAGTTCCCTTACACTGCCAAGGGCTGTGGCAGTGATAGATGTATCTCTGGAGTACAGTTCTGTGTAGAGCTCCACCCATCGCACCACCTGTTTCTTGCGGTCAGTGATCTTTTCCCCTGACAGCGACTTCAGTGGGGGTACTCTCTTGAAGATGGGGCCGAGGGCCTTTTTTAATGCCATTGTACTTACCACTGCCATTGCCTATTTTGGCGCTGTGCTGGATTTCTGCACACAGTGTCTGCCATTACTCATCTGCACACTGTCTAGCAGTGTATTGCTTTGAACACTTTTGAGCGCCGCATGGTCTGTTCATTTGGACATAACTAGGCTTTTCTTTTGGTCTCGATTACTGGCTTCATCTTTAGAGGTGAAAATAGAACCAATCTTGGTTGGGTTGCTCCTTGCCAAAAGTTGACATGGCTGTGTTATATATGACATTCTTAACCGTGTGTCATCTCAAGGTGGCATCATGTTCGGGGAGGTCTTGAAGGGCTTTGTCGAGGGTGGACGCATATTCTATCTTGAGGTGGGGAGGACATCACTGCCATGTTAAGTGTATAGATATTATAATAATAATAATAATAATAATGGAGATAATTTATATAGCGCCTAATCCAAACAAGTTTGCTCTAGGTGCTTTACAGAAAGTCTTGTTCTCTTGATTTGCATCTCTCTCTCTCTCTCTCACGCTCTTTATCTCAGAGCAAATTGTAACGCAGCCTGTTAGGTGCAGTTCACAACTGTATTATTTGAATATATATTGATATAAAAACATTTAATAATGAATAATAAATTTGTGTTAGTGGAGATGGGGGGATGATAGTCTAAAAGTTTCATTTTAATTTTGCCCCGGCAGCGGCCTGTTCGGCCTGCTCTTTACGGTTTCCAACTACCAAGGTATCTTTACTGTGCGCAATGTGCACATGGGCCCTCCAGATTTTTTCCTCCTTATCCGAGAAGATTAGGTACTCGATCCTACCTCCAAATAGGATCAGGGACATGAAAACATGAGAAAAATCCCAAACTTCCAACATGCCTGCACCGGACGGGTTTTGAACCCAGTACCCTTGGCATGAACAAAAGAAAAAAGAATATTTATTATATTCCAATGGTATTTACTCGCACTCACACATCATCAATGCACTTTCAACCACCCCTTCACAACGGGAAGATTTGCATTGTTCTTACTCTCAAACTAGATTCCCCAGAACAAAGAACAAAAGGAATTTTATTATAAAAAAAAAATTAGTGACGGGAGTAGTTCATCCACTCACGTTCGACCCTACTCAGTCACTTCATCCCATATGTCGCACACATCAATTCAAAGGCTCACAAAGGACCACTGAAGATACAATCAAACTTTTCGGGGGCTGTGATATCATCACCTAAAGAAGAACACTTGCAAGTACACACAATGAACCGAATCACAATGGTCCATCATCTTTATAACTACTTATAGGTGGTGTAAACCCGCAAAGTTACTACCGGCATCCTGAAGATGTACACAAGTCACAGCTAATGCTGTAGTAGGTTATATCATATGGACAAAACAACAGGTCCCACACCACTATCAAAGTTAATACAGGATCGAACAATGCAAGGAAAAATATAGTACTACAAAGCCACCAAAATGCTGAAAAGGTCAGGCTAATGAACGTGGGCATTAGGTAAAACTCAGCTGTGACAAAAGTTAAAGGTTTACTATCTAGGCTTAAATCTTGAGGCAGGGTTCCCTTGAGTTGTGCAGTCTGTTGTCTGGCCTGATGGAAGCTTAATGGTTTTGACAGGTGTACTCCCCCTGCACTTCTCTTCACTGTCAGTACTAATGCTATAAAAAAGTCACACTCACAGGTAAATGCATCCCCTTGCTCTATCTGCACCCATGGTCAATGCCTGTGCGGGCGGCTGGAATGTCGCATGGGGGATGGGGCCTGAATAGCCGTTGATCCAAGTTGTTGTTCCGGTCAGGCTGCGGGGTGGGGGGCAAGGATGGTTGACTGGAAAACATACACGTCAGGTAGTAGACCGGACACAGATGGATATGCTGATGTTGGAGGGCGTTGGTGTTCCTGGCAGTTGATGTTCTCTTTGGTGGCTCCGCCTCATTTGTACTGTGGCTCCCTGGTTCTTGGGGACGGAGCGTAGGTTGGTTGGCTGGCTGGGTTTCATAATGTGCTTCTAAAAATTTCCATGTTGGGCATCCCACTTCTTGTCACCAGGAAATGTAGGACGGACAAGTGGCTAGTGGGCGGGCGTGCAGTGGATTCTGATTTCTTTAAGGATACACAACCGACAACTTGTGATCCTAGTTGATGCTTTTGTTTATTTACATGATAAAACTAGATAAAAAAAAAAACGAGGCAAGAGAAAAAAAATTGTTCATCCTCTCACATAACAGTCATTCTTCAATTCACATTCATTTCACCAATACACAGAACTTACTTTTACTGTGTTGTTGTTGTTGTTGTCTGTCCTTTGATTCAAAGATGACCAGCAATTCCAGTGGGGGAATGGCAAGCCAATGCAAATGACACTGGTGGCACCGCAAGAGCTGCCAGAAAGTGTTGCTTTCAATACATCAGACCATCTAAAGGGCTCTGACTCCAGAGTGATTCCTCAGGGCTTACCCTCGAAGCCTTTTTCATGAAGGAAGTGTAGCCGCAAGGCAGCAGAGGTTTGAACATACTAAGCGTGGGACGACAGTCAGAACTTTCAACAGTGTTTTCCACATCAGACCACCTTAGGGCTGCAACTCTGGATTGATTCCTTAGGGTTTAGTCCCAAAGCCTTTTTCATGAAGGGAGTGTAGTGGCAAAGGCAGCAGAGGTATAAACATACTACACAGGACAACAGTCAGAAGCATTATATTCCATTAATTAAAAAGGTGTGTTTTAAGGCATGTCTTAAACATTTCAGTGTTCTGTATATGATACCTCTCTGGTTCTGAAGCAGTACATTCCAAGTCTTGAGACCACAAAAAGAAAATTGTCACTCTCTGAAAGATCTGAGGTACAAAGTTCGAACTTATGGTGTTGCTCTATCAGCTGAAGGATCGAACAAACCCGACGTGATGTGTGTTGTTATATGCACATCTGTAGCATAATGTGGCCACCCTGAAACAAAATATGCTGTTGAAGTGGACTGAAGAGTCTCTTTGACAATTTCTCTAGATAAAGATTGTAGTTTGTGTGTCTGTCTAGTCTCTGGCCTTTCTGAAATACTGAATCTTTTCTGCATGGAGTTGCCAGTTCAGTTCACGGCTGATGAGACCACTCCTTGCTCTCTGTCGCACCATGCCCTTTTCCAGTGTGACAGGACCCCCTGTGGATGGCCCCCAAGTACCTTTGCTCTGGGGTTGTGTGTGTTTGTGGGGGGAGGGGCTTTGCCTCCAGCGTAGGAAAAGCTGGAAAATTTACTATTTACTATTGTTACTCTGAAGCTATTGTCTTGAGGGTTAGGTTACCTGTTAGTGAAGGATGAAAATAAGAATTAAGAACAGATAGTGGTAAGAAAACTATCAATGGTAAGAAAACTATCAAGACACTATTAATCCTTCAGCTGTGAGTCTAACATCATATTGAACAAACTGACGCAAGCTTAATTTAAAAACAGAATGTCATAAAATTCATGCATGATGTCTTAAACCTCCAGTTAACACATTCCCTACGGTACAATGCACACTGTGTCGCATGCTTCCCTAGCAACTGCTGGTGCAATGTAGCCTGCTTTGTGATGTTGTAAGAGTAGGCCTATTCCTTAACCCCCTCTAGTGGAAAAGTCAGACATCTCTTGGCGTTGAACCCTAAACACAGAATTCTTTGAAAAACTTCTTTTGTCCAAGAAAAATATGAGAGGCGCAAAGTGGCCGTTATTGTGCCGATGCGCCGTTAAACCCAAACTCAAACCCAAAGCTTCTTTTGTGCCAGTGTGTCCAGCAATACCATGCGCACCATTAGTGTGTAGTTCAGACAGCTCTTATGTAGTAAGGCTATCTTTGTTTGCAAGCAGGGAGTACAATATGGCATTGAGTAGAGATAAACCAGCAACTCCAAGTGCTCAGGCAATTTTGATTCAGCATGAAATGAATACAGAATGTGTTGTTCTTAAAACAATAGAAGTTGTCATCTGCCCATAAGGATTATTCTGTCTCGATAAGTCATTCATAAGAGTGTTTGTATTCAGGATTGTTAAGGTTTCTGGTTCCGGCCTATGACAGGGGAGGTAATACTGTTAGTTATTTTATTTATCTAATTAATTAGTTGTCGCCCTTGCTAGTGGCAGGTGTGAGAAGTTTTTCTGGTTGTGTCCCCTGCTCAGGGCAGGGACTGGCTAGTTCTTTTCTTTGGGCAGTTTATTGGGGGTGGGTTCTGAATTGGCCAGGGTGGGTCTCTTCCCATTAGGATTTTAATTTCACTTTTGTTTGATCTTATTTAAGGGGAAAACATGAGGGTTGAAAGCTAGCCCAAATAAGATAAAGATGGTGAATAATTAACTCTGTACAATTTTCGCTGTTGTATCAGAATAAAATGTGGACCCAGCAGGACAATATTATGCCCATGTGTTGGGTCTGCTTTGGTCACTCAAATGCTGTTCTACTAAGTCTAAAGGTTTTTCAGACAGTGTCTTAATATTCTTTCTCAATGTTTCTTCTTTTTGCAGACATTTTATTTTTGTTTGCAATGCAACTTAAACTAATGAAGCCATCCCAAAAGAAAAGAATTGCGAGTGAAATACTATAGTAATTACAAACAAACTGTAGTCGAGAAATGGAATTACTTATGGTAATCAATGAGTTAAGCTCATGTAATATTTAACCTTACCTAGAGGCTGCAAACCACCAAATTGATGTCTTCCTCTCCTTCGTTTGGTGCTCATGCTCTCTGCCAATCCTTCCCTCCCTGGGATTTGTTCTCTTCCACTTTGAAGCTTCTCTTTGTTGCTTCCTTGCTTGAAAAACTTGATCTGCTTGTATTACAAACCACTTCATCATTGTTTGTGTTTGACCATTCATTGCCTAACTTGTCCATGACAAACCTTATACCAATACTTGCTGCAGTTAAATTGCAGAGGTAAGGGAAAGAAAACTGTCGTGAGTCTAAATCTTGTTGGGTAGTTTAACATAATAGTAAGACCGAAAAGTTGAAGACAGTTTACTCAGAAATCTAAAAAACTATCAACTCACTATTTTCTCCATTCAGCTTTAATTTGAAACGTTCCCATGGCAACACTTCTTGCTTTTTCCTACATGAGGTCAGGACAAAATGAAAAAAATAAATAACCCTCATTTGTGAGTCATTACCACAGCTAAACAGAATCCAGTAACTAATGTACCAGCAACTAAAATTAGAATATAGTCATTTCCAAGTTGTGCATTTGCCCTTTACCATTCAAAGGATTATACCCACAATTTCATTCGTCCCTCGCAAACTACATTATTGTTAAGGAATCTGGGTGAAAATCGCATGTTTCTAGGTTTTACAGTCATTTCTGACTTCCCTACCCATGTTTTGCAACTAACTTTAATACAGAAAGAAATAATCTCAAAATCAGGTAATAGTCCAACAAATAAATCCGTTTCATGAGATTTGGTCTGAAATATGACCTGTAAAATTTGAAATAAACCCAACTGACAGTTCTTGAGAAACTTGGTGCTGATTGCGCTCATTCTTAAAGAGACATTCTGAAGTTGAAATCTACTAGCTGATTTAACAGATTTTCATATTTATATTCATATAAACCTACTTTACAGTAATTAAGGCCTTTTCAAGTTAGATTTTTAAATTCATGTTATTTGATCTTATTTATAGGAATCCGAGGGCTGAAAGCTAGCCCATGTAAGATAATGCAGAAAACACACACGGTGCAAAGTGGCCGTTATTGTGCCAATGCACCATTTAAACCCAAACTCAGATGTACCCGTTGTTGTATATCTCCCTCTCTCCCTCTTGATCTTACACAGTTCCTCCCTTTAAGTGAAAGATTTCTGCCACTTTCTTGCATACCATCCTCCCAGTCTTGGCATGTCTTTCAGTTTGTATCATATGGCTCCAAGTTGCCTATGTCTGTTTTCCTTTGACAATTTCTGACTTGTCTGGAAAAAAAAGAAGGAATATGTACATAAATATATTTGCTAAGCTGAAACCAAAGAGAAATCCACAAACATATGAAAGTATGACATGTGCTAGAAGGAAATTCCATTCCCTCAATGAATCAGTTTGTCCCACTACTTAAATTATATTGAGGGGTACCTGCACAAAGACCGTATTGCTAGTTTTGTAAATTTTACAAGAGAGCGATTTGAAGGTTTGACATGAAGCATCAAATGTCTGTTACGACCTTTAAATCCTCATCAATAATTAGGTCAATTAATTCGATAATTGAATTTCCATGAGATCAAAATGTAGTACTTACCAAGGTGAAACAGAGCATGCAAAAAAAACAGAAACCAAAAATTTTCGAATTAGTGTTTGCGCATGCACCCTTTCAGTATATTCCATATGTCAATGTGTCACCTTGAATATCCTCACTGTTTGCCAGGACTGTAGTAACTCAAGAATTCAAAACATCAATTTTCAGTTATGTTCAACTACAGCCGCATCAAATGATCTTGATTCTTGATGCCTGAGCTGAAAAGTAATCAAAAATAACAAACTTTCAAAAGCCATCATCATTAGATCAGTTGTGCTAGAGTTTTTGTGCTTCTCCTGAAAAGTAGGCAAAACCAGTTACTATGGTTTTAGGGATCTGTGACAATACATTACAAAGATTTTCAACTTTCCCCAGCAGTGGAAGATTTTTAAGGAGGACTTGCCTGATGGGCAAAGAATGGGGGTTCTTGGTCTATTAAGCCAGTCCTTCTTCAAAATTATTCCACCATGTTGGTATATTGAAGATTTAAGAACTTCAAGGATATTCTGGCTTGTAGTAAACCTGTTAACATTTAGATCGCATTGTGCTAATTCATGCAGATACCCTCTGGTAAACATATCGGTGAAGCATGATTAGCCCCCATGCTTTAGTGAGCACCTCTGTGATATTAATAGCCTTTCACTTTGTGCAGCAAAGATAACTGTTTATATGTACTGTAGAATTTTTCATGAATTTTCAAAACATTCATATACAACATACACCAAATAACAAATATGTACAATATGTAAGAAAAAAACTTGGTAAGATATCTTCAGAATGCTAAATGACATTCAGGAAAGACACATACACTTTTCAGGCAGAATATGACAACATCAGAATGGTCAACAACAAATTTATTTCAAGAAATATCTTTTATTCATTGGCCACAGTAAGCTGAATATTTGGCTCGCGGATTTTCATGTCGCTATGGAAAGCCTAATATTCCGCTCGATTGGGCAACAATTTTCCAACAGTAATATCTAAGCCAACTTCTTGAAACATTGAATCCCATCCTGGTCCATTGATTTTCCTTTACTTTAATATCTGATGTATTATGTCGTGTGTTTATACTGAGTGAAAGAAAAAACATTTTTGAACTAGGTCTAAATTTCAAACTGGATAGTGTTGAGAGTTCCCGTCCACACCCATAAATGTTACCATAGGGAATGGGTTGAAAAAGAAGAAAATGATTATGAGAAAATCAATATCAAAAGTAAAAGCACAAAACACTATTTTTTTTTCTAATCAGTTAGGGATGGAAAGTGATACATTGTCTACAAATGCGAGTTTTTTTTCAAATCAGGGGCACATCTCGAAAAGTTCCATCCATATTAGATGGAACTGCAGCAATGTTTTTGCTTAAATCAAGAATGAAAGTGAAACAAATGTAAAAGTAGTTCACTACCTAGTGTGGTGGCCATGACCGAACATCGGTCGGGTCATACCCGGGGTGCTGAGTGTAGACAAAATTGTGTGTTTTTGGCCATGACCCAAATGTCAGCCAATGAAAGCAGACGATTCAGGGCTACAGAACAATACAAGGCTATGTTTACTATGTGTCGTGCACATGCTCTGTACATGGGGCTTGTTAAGGAGGAGTAAATTAATGACTAAGTTTTGTTCACAAATGGAAATAAAATTGACTGTATTTATAGTCTCGCAATGGAATCACAGTAAAGGAGAGATGCTGATTATGCCACAGTCATAGGAATGCTGATCTTTTGAGAGGGGTGACTACAACACACAACTGAAGAGTATTTTTCCAAAACTGGGTAAGTCAAATTTTGCATCAGTTATGGCCCCTATTCCAATTGTCATTCAAATTTAGTGTAAGACGTGGTTTAAGTGTTCAATTAACACCTGCTATGTCCCGTCTTTATCCCGGGACAGAACATCGCAAGTGTTTACTGCACACTTAAACCACGTCTTACACTAATTTTGAATGACTATCGGAATAGGGGCCATAACTGATGCAAAACTTGACTTACCCAGTTTTGGAAAAATACTCTTCAGTTGTGTGTTGCTGTCACAACTCTCAAAAGATCAGCATTCCTAAGTCTGTGGCATAATCAGTGTCTCTCCTTTACTTTTACTGTGATACCATCTTCACATACATGAAAGACACCTTTGTGGACAAATGTATTCAAATTAAAATGGTTTGGAGTGAAGCATAGATGCTGTACCTCGAAAAAATACCCACAACTCCAAACCTGTGGGATGATGCTCAAATCATCCAAATAGTCTGCCGACATTAGGGGGAAGTGCGGCAGGCTTTGTGGATGATTTTGGGATAACCAACCCAACCAACCAGTTTTGAGTTGTGGGTGTTCTCTCAAGGCTCAACATCTGTACTCCACTCTTATTAAACCATTTTATTTTGAATACCAATGTCCAGAAGTTCGTTTCTCATGTATTTGAAGATGGTATACATCCCCCCCGAATTTGAGATATTTTTAAAATAAAAAAACGGTCGAAATATTTTTTTGTTTTTTATAATGTCTCTCCAAGCTGTCACCCCTCTCAAAGACCTGCCTTTTTATGTAATTGACATGATCAACGCCTCTCCACTACAGTGATACCATTAGAAGGCAATAAATCAAGTCCATTAGTCTTTTTATTTTTGTATGAACCCTAATCTCATTTGCTCCTCCTTGACAATTCCCATACAAAAGGAACATGTACTACACTAGTAAAAGTCATCTGGTTTTGCTCTGCAACCCTCATCCACCTGCTTTCATTGATCGAAATATGGGTCATGACTGGAAGTTGCTTGATATCGTCTACGCTCTGTGCTCCAGGTCATGACCTGACTGATGTTAGGTCATGGCCATCCAAGGGAAATGAGCTGTTTGTATCATTTGTTTCACTTTCAATCTTGATTTATCCCAAACTTTTGCTTCATTCAGTCAAACATGGATGGGACTTTCTATATGTGCCTCAAATTTGACAAAAAGTTATCTTTGTTGTGGATGTGCACATTTTTCATCCACAATTGTTTGGTTAGAAAAAGTGGGTTTTGTTTCGTTACCTTTGGTCAAACTTTTCTCTAATTGTGTTTTTCCTGACATTTCTTGAAATAGCGTTGATGTTTACCATTCGAATGTCACCAAATTTTCCATGAAAACTCTGTGTCTCCCATGGATATCACTTCACATTTTGGGGTACTGAACCAGTTTCTTTGGATTAATTTTTATTTTTAACTTGAAAATTGGCATTTTTTGTAAACATAAATATGGACATTTTTCAAAATTCATTTAAAAAAGACATCTTTTTTTTTATGCCACAATGAATAATTCTGCTCGTAAATAATTCATCTTTGCTGCACAAATAGATTTCTATATGCAAAACGTGAAAAGATCTCTTTAGTCACTCATAAAAGCTGCTCAAATCTGTTGTTTTTGTTCTATTATTAGAGTATCTGTAAACACGCATTACCGTGGAAACAGTGACACAAGGCCTTATGCTTAAAGATATGTATTAAATGACCAAAATGTACCATGCGAGCCAAGAAAATATAGAAAAAGAATGTTTTAGTAAAAACAACCCTTTTTTGTCCCAGGTTTTTTCTTAAGTACATTTTTGATATTACTTTTCACTGGTCACCCGTTCCCATAACCCTCCAAGGTCATAGGGATCCTGCATGATGGAATGTTGCACCACAAACCTCTGTCTGTCATGGTTGGGCAAAGGTCCTTCCAGTCCACCCAGTCATGTTGTCCATCCATCTCTTCCTTTGTCTTCACTGTCTTGACTTCCGCTGAGGAGGATGGTCTTGGAGAGGGCCCACATGCTCTGGTTTTGTGTCCGCATCACTTCAGTTTCCTCTTCTTAGTGGGCAGCAGGTCTTCATTGCTATATATGTCAATTTCATGCTGCAGAATATAATGGGTGACAGGGAATCGTCAACATATAATACAGAGCTGAACATTGCAGATGTGTTTGCATAAAAACGAGTCTGAGTTTTGCGGTATGATCCTCATTATGTTATTATACCGGATAATTTTAAAAAAACATGGGAGGCGCAAAGTGGCTGTTATTGTGCTGATGCATCATTAAACCCAAATTCAAACTCAAACGTTATACTGGGCAGACAGATAGACAGAGAGTTCTCATTACATCACCAAGTCTCAGTTTCAGTTCTCTTGCAATGCAGCAACCAGTTTTCTAATCTATGCATTAAAAAAAAGTGATTTGCGACACTTAGCCTCAACACTCCAGGATAACCACAAAGCTTAGAGAAACTAGCGGTTTTCACCTAAACTCTTAAAAGTCAATGTAGTTAGCGATGGGCAAATAAAATTGTAGGTATAAGGTTAGCCGTGACAGTTCTCAAAGTTGAGCCCTACCTTTTTCACCCTGCATTTTTACCTAGCATTCCTAGTTCTTGTTTTTCCTGTACATGACATTCAAAACAACATATTTACTAACAGAACTGCGCCTAAAAGTTATAAAAGTGCACAAACCCCTGCACAGGGAGTGAATGTAACAGTGCTTTGTTGCAATTTAAAGAAATACCAATATATGCACTCACTGAAATGGGCCAGGGTTCGAAGATCTGAAGTAAATTTGTAACACTAGTGAAAATAATCCAGTAAAAGATTTATCCTGAGCAATGCCAGGTACCTCATCTAGTTTGTAATAATCATGATTATAGTCCAGTTAAAGACTTATACCTAGCAATACCATATATCCCAGCAAGTCTGAAACAAAATGAATGATAAATTAGTAAGATCCCATAAAAACTTTATTTGCCATCTACAGTAGGGGCCAGCTCTTAGAGGATTAAATGTCTACCAGATATGAGGTCTATGCTTCTTTTGGTAATTCTTTGACAAGCTGGACACACCTTGATCAGCTGCCTTTTCCCCATTAGGTCTTTAACTTCACCTTTATCTGGTCTTACCTATAGGCATCTGCTGAGGGCTGAAAGCTAGCCCAAAGATAGATAACGAAAAACCTGTGAGAGGCACTAAGTGGCAGTTATCGTGCCGACGCTCGGTTAAACCCAAACTCAAACAAACAAATAAATGTTGATGAGCCATGTCACTGACATACATGTACTGTCTCTAGATGAGATAAAGGAGAAAAATGTAAAAGGTGCAAAGGAGCCGTTATTGTGCCAACGCAGGTAAAAACCGAACTCAAACTCAACTTGTCTCTTAATGATTTGCTTATCATTTCTGAATGATCTAAATCTGCAACTGTAGCACTGGTGTCATTGCACACAATTTTGAATTCTTTGGCTCTAATGGTTTTCTTTTGTGCAACAATGTCTCTTTTTTCTTTTTACCTTCTGCTCTTTTCAGTTCACTCCTCCATCTTACCTATAGGCCTCTGAGGGCTCATGTAGTGCTCAAAGTTTCCTAATTCTTTAGGGTAGAGTCTCTCAAGGTGAAGCGCACCCCCACCTGGGCATGACAATATTTTGGTGGGGCGTAGGACTTCAGAATCAGGCATAAGGATTTTTCATAGACAGGGCATGGCTCCCACTGAAGTAAGAAACTAGAGAAGAAAACTTGAAATAAAGTTTCAATTAAAACTTCTTTTGAATGTACACATATGGAACATGTAAATATTACTTTAAACGTTGTTTGAATATACCGTATACTAAATGTGTCCGATCATGGTGGGGCACACGTTATTTTTTGTTGTTGTTTTTTTAACTTTGAAGCAAGGTTGAGAAACACTGCGGTAGGGCCATTTACAAAAAACTGTAACTGTGAACTTTCCCAGCCAATTTCTTTCACCAAAACTATCTCTATGTCTCTTTTGCATGTCTTTGCTGCTTGCAATAATATTACAGTTTTCAGCAAGTGTTCCAGGCTGTGCCTTCTCATGACATGACCAAAGAATTTGGTTTTTTCCTGTCAGAATTTTAACTTCATTTTATTTGATCATATTGATAGGAATCTGGGGGCTGAAAGTAGCCCAATATAAGATAACAAAGCAAAATGTGAATGCGCAAAGTGGCCGTTATCATACCCACACAAGGAGGTTTTGGTTGACTGGAAAGCCTTTGATATGTATAGAAAATGGAGACTGTTATTCTTGTCACCTCTTTCTCCCCTCACCTGGTGTTTTCTGTGAATCACTAGGGGTGGTAAGACAAGAATGATCGAGATGGATAAACTGACTTCTCATCTTTTCCCCTCTTCTCAGAAGATGAACCAGCGGGCAGGCAGATGGACAAACTGAGTGTTCTTGAGGGCTTTTTCTTGCTTCCCTCAGATGCTAAAAATCAAATTAGAAGAACAAAGTACACACATGTAGTTAAAAACAAAGTCTCACTTGATAGTAATGTGTGGGGCTGTTGTAACCTTCTATGATTAACTTACATCTTCACGTCTTTTCACGTCTCAGAGTTTTAATTTCATCTTTTTTATTTGAGGTCAAATATAAGAGTCTGAATAATTGAAAATAAGACGATGAAAAACTCATGAATTCAAAAATACGACCATTATCAGGCCAACATGCTGATAAACTCAAACTCAACGTGGATAAACTGACATCTCATCTATTCCCATCTTCTCAGAAGATGAATCAGCGGGCAGGCCGACAGAGAAACAGTCTTCTCCACTTCCTTTCATGGTCCTTTTCGGGTGGATTGCTCAGATGCTAAAAATCAAATTAGACGAACAAAGTAATTAACTCCTTCCAGACCAGATTTTTTTTTTTTTTTTTGTTTTTACCAGAATTATTTTTGAGTTGAAACCCAGATAAAAGCACATCTTTATGAGTAAACCACATAAATCATATATTTTTGTGCAGGCAAATGAATGCAGATTATGAAAACACAAGAGAAGAAACAAAAGAACATTTTAGTACATGCCTATGGAGTGGTAAAGTAGTCAGATTAGTGGAAGGGAGAAAATTGCAAGTGGGTTTTTTCAACTTGCATGATCTGATGACATTGTCTGAGTGTTGCTATCCAATTTCTATGCATGTAGAATGATAGTATATCCAATATGCTGCATTATGCACTTTGTTTCATCAAAATTATTCCAAAAAGTAACAAGATCATAGCCATTTTTGTACATGATATGTCATGAAAAATGAAACACTGATGACGAGGCCATAAAAAGTGATGACTATATTACAGGTTATTTACATGAGATTTTGACATCCACATTGTCTGTGATGGAGTGTGATATGCTCTGAAGCATGTTTTCACACACAAATGAGGCTTGTCTGGACATCTGGTGCAATAACAGCTCTTTCTTTTCCGAATTTTCCATTGAGCTCAGTAGACTCAGAATAGATGAAGTCTTTGCCATCAAAGTCTATGAGACGCTTTGCATCCTTGAACCGCCCTTTTACCCCCTAGATCCCAGGAGTAGAAGGGAAATACATTTTGTAATATGTCTGAAATCATGTACATTTTCACTGCAGCCTCAACTTCAATGTCATGTTGACCTGATCCCTCAAATTCATATAAGGCCCATGGAACATTCACAATGATAATGCGTTATGGTTCTGCAAGGTCTCTTTGTCAAAATGTCATATTTCTGTGCCTCAAAGCTGTCTCATTTGTGGCACTTTGGGCCCTTGGGGGTTAACGTTTGCTGCAAGACTTATGTGGCTTAGTATAGCTTGGATGGTTCTTTTGCTACCCCCTGAAGGCTCCCTCATCATCAAACCTCATCCTGTAAAAGATCTGCATGTCTGGGGTCTATCTTAGTGAGTGGATATCATGAACCTTGGCATCACTTAATTGTCGTCCTGGGCAAATTGACTTCAAGGTGGACACTTTGGAGTAATCTGAACAGAAAGTGTGGTCCACGCTCTTTACTTTGTGTGGTTTGGGGTGAACTCTTGCGGCTTGACGTGGACTCACAGCGCATCCTGTCCTTTCTGAGAGAGGATAAGATCTACAACTTGATTTAAAAACTTTACACTCATTTATAAAACTTTTTCCAGGTCTATACAAAACAATTTTTTTTTTAAAAATTTTACCAACGTGATCGAGTTATGTCAATGTATTTAGTTCTATCATAAATTTAAAAGCTCTGAATACGAAACATAAATAGAGAAAATGTACCCAAATAGACCGTGAAGGGCACAAAGTGGCCGTTATCATGCCGACGTGCTGTAAAACTCAAACTTGAACTCAGTTGCAGCCTGCATGATCTTAATGATGACCAGGTAGTCTGTGGGACCACAAACTGGCACTTTAAGCAGTCATATTTCAATCATACTGTGGACACCACCCACTTTCATATGGGTATATCCTTTGATAAGACATTTGTGTTCAGTCTCTCCTGCGGAAAAGATGCTGAGGGCATTGGACAATGTGGCATTTTTTTTCTGACATCTATTACAAATATGATGTGATGTGCATGCAACTGATGTCAAACAACAAGAAAATTCCTCTTTCGACAAGCCAACAGCTTGAAGTAAGTTCCAAAGACAGCTTAACTTAAACGACTCTTGATTGCTTACTTACTATATTTTATTCATTTTTTTTTTTCAATGGTACAATGTCAGTAATGATGGAACTACAAGACTTTTTTTTCCCTTTCCTAACTCTAGTCTATGATCTTTTTGCTTTTCTACTCTACAATCTTTGTAGCTTTAGTCACGCAATTCTCCCAATTATATACTCCCCACTGATGGACCATTATGACAAATTGTTGCCAAAGAACTGTATCTAAGAATGCTGAATCATCAATCTAACTACTAACAATTTGACTTGCCATTAGACTCACTGCTACTTCAATAAAATTGGGTTTTCCCCCATATATCTTTACTTTCACACGCAAGACTAAGTAATACTGAGATTAAAATATCATGCTAACTTTTATAGTGAAATGCATAATCTGCATCAGGTCCATCATGTACACTCGCATTCCTCCAACCCTTCATTTTTAATTCAATCTGATTAGTAATAGTATCCATAGCCATCGCTGTATACATAGCTCAAAGAGAGATAACAAAAAACCATGAGAGGCGCAAAGTGGCCGTTATCGTGCCGACGCGCTGTTAAACCCAAATTCAAACTCAAACAAATGCTGTACATGATGCTTTTACTTGATGTTCTGTGGGTGGATAGATAGCCAATGATGCATCTCACAAACTCATGAATGAATTTGCTGTAATACCCCCTTGGCATTCATTCTACACATAGAATACAGTATCCCCGGCTCATAGCCATGCTATAGAGGGTACAATTGTGGACACAAAGATTTGCCTTGAAGTATGTACTTGGTGCATTAATAGCTGGAACCAAAAGCAATCTTTGCAAGTCCATACAAATGACAATGACAGTCGAGTTGTCCATTGCTGATCTTTTACCTTTTGCTTTATCATCCTCTGCTCCTTTTTTTCTTTTCATTCATATGAGCTTCCTATTCTTGCTGGCTAACTTTCCCCACCTCGTAGACACAACAAAAGCCACATCTATCCTTCTTGGAGTTAAACAGACAGATGTTTTTGTTATTTAACTCGTCTTTAAATGTTCTCATTGATAAAGCATTCTTCCCACTCTCCAAGCGTGTTTTTGCATAAAACCAATGGAGCTCAGGCATCTAGCTCTGTTAATGCATTTTGGAGGAGTTTTTCAAGAACGCCTTGTAGTTGAATGTCAGCCGCAGTCCATGGTTGAAAGTCTGCTGCAACTTGTGGTTGAAAATTTGTAGCAGTTTTTGATTGAAAGTCAGCAGTGACTTGTCGTTGAAAGTTTTCAGCAATTTCTGGTTGAAGAAAGTCAGCTACAGTTTGTGGTTGAAAGTCTGTAGCAGTTTGTGGTTAATAGCCTGTTGCAGTCTGTAGCTGAAAGTCTGTTGCAGTTGTGGAGGGGGGGTAATTTGACTGCATAATGTGAAAAGGACAATCACACACTATAAACCACTAAAGGCAGTGAAAGATATTGTCAGCAGACCTTTAGACAAAAGACAGACATTGACAAAATCCCAAAAAGGACAAAATGCCTGTCTATACCAGACAAAAAAATCCATTGGCAAAACTCACAATGATAAAACTCTTTGTAAGAAATGGCACAGAACTGTTCAAAGTTAATGACAGCAAACGTTGTGAATAAAAATTTGTGACACCTGTCTCCTAGCTTTTCTAGACGTATTCTTACCACAGTGAAATTGATAAAGATAAGGTCCAATGCTGACACTGACAGTCATTCTACGGGAGTGTTGGTAGGAGGTAGCTCTTCTTTCAGTCTGATGACAGCTTTCACAATGCAGGCCAGGACCATCATACGAAACGACTTGGGGACAATGACAAATTTGTTGGGATGTTTGATATAGGCATGACATAAAGGTGGATGATTTTCTGCATTTGTCACATCTCCTGTCATCAGGTTTGCAGTCACCTTTTTGGGTGTAATAAAACATTGATAAAATTTCTTTCAGGCAACTTGCTGCAAATCATGGTGTCTGTGTACGATGGCTGCTTTTATCTGGAAACTGCACGCATATTGTTTCATAATATCCAAAATTGCTGTATGAAATTCTACTACTGTGCTGCAGAAAATGCCCAGGCAACTCCCTGCGTATATATGTATTAAGACCTCTTTATTTCTTTTTGCATTGGCGACAAGGGGGTGGGAGAAGGGGTAGTGGGACAAAAGGGATGACCCCTGGCTTTGATAACGCGAGTGTGGAGTGAGATAAATGAGTACGCTGCAGTGAAAGTTGAGAGTGCTACAGACTGTGTGTACTAATTTATTATTTTTTTTCCCACAAAACATTCGTGCACCGTTGACATTATGGCTTGACCTAGATCTCTTGGTTAACTGCCGTACTATGTGTGTATCCGTATTATCACTTCTTCTGAAGAAACAGTCAGTTGAGGTTAAAAAGAGAAAAATAGAAGACTGCACATTTGATTTACAGCTATGGCCTCTCACCGATATCGGCAAATGTTTACTACGCAACTATTTCCACATAGCAATGATGTTGGAGGAAAGGGAGATGGCATGCTGATGATTAATTAGTAATTAGAAGAACCAAGGGACATAATTGTATTATTTATTGGACACTTTTCCCTTAATGGTGATATTTGATCTCCCCTGCTTTTTTTTTTTTTCTCTTCCACCACTAATCTGTTATTTCGACTTTCTCTTTACCTGGCATAATTCAGACTGATGTTGAGATATTAGGACTGCACTGTAGTTGCCTCATCCACATTCAATAAAAATGGTAGCTCCTTTAAATCTTCCACTAAATAATCTAAAATTGTCTTGGCAACTCCATACTGAAGCTTGTAGGCAGCAGATGCTCCACTAAGTTGCACTTGTACAAGAGGTTGAGGATCCCTGCAACATTCTAAGCCCACTAGCACTGAAGTATAAGTCAAGGGCATGAAATTCTCTGCCATGGCACATAAAATCATTGCCTGAGAATCTAAAAAATGAGTATGCTAATACTTTGAAGAGTATCTGCCATATTGTTGTACTAGTATGTGACATTTTGCCAATTTTGAGGTTTTATCATGAAAGTGGTTCTCTCACTCCTGATTTCATTATAATGTATAAGTGTCATTCCAATTGGTAAAAAAACTTTTCGAGATGTGTTAATGACGTAATGTTTCATACCTTTTAGTTCTTTTGTCGATAAACTTCAATCCTCATTTTCTTGAAAAGACAAAAATGCACATACATCAATCAGGCAAATACATGACAATTTTCTGCAAGGCAGATGCTGAAGAACTGGGATTGGGGATTGACATAAATTAAAAGAGTGCAATGTTTATTCTGCGGGTCTGTGTTATTTTAACCATGCTTTTCTAGACGATAGGCTCCACTTGCTTAATGCTAAAGTACATTGCCAGACATAAAAATTTTTACAACATTTTCAGTAAGCGTGAAAAAATTATCGCTGCTTTTCAAATCTTGTGGCTTGGGGAAAAGTGGTTTGATGTCAAAATTCAGACTTTGAAGGCACGATACAAAACCTTATGCTTTTCCGGAAAGAAAACAATTTAACTTTATATTATTTAGAAATTGGAATGTTAGGCACTACCTTAAAAATATTTTTAAAATGACTCAGGCAAATATACCATGACTGTGACGAAATGAACTACAGAAATTTAATTTGAGTTCATGAGAAGAGTTCTGTACATTCTGAACACCCAGGAGTCAAGATATACTATAAACCTAGCTTACCCTAAAAATCTAATCTTAACCCTAGTCTCCCGACGCAAACAAACAACGAGATTATATGAACTCTCCATATTTGTCACTGAAGTCCTCGGACTAAAAAGATTGTATTTCCAGTGGTGTATTGTTGTAATCAACTCTACCTGTTGTGAAAGAACAAAATATAAAAAAAAGGATAAAAAAAATTCAGTATGATGACATCTAGAAATTTTAAGAATTGTAAAATAAAATTGAAAATCATAACTCTAGAATCTAAAGAAAAATCAAACTTACTTGTTGTAACAAATACAAAGCTCAAACTAGTGTATTTGGCTTTTGCGAGCCTGAAGTTTTCCTACAGGTATTTCTGACTGCAGGTGCTCCTTCAAGGTGCTTTTCCCTGCCACCATAGTTCAGGATAGCATCGCACAGCACACATGTTGTCTTCCTGGGAACATCTATATTCTGAATAGCATCACCTATCTTGACATTCCAGTGGTTCCACTGCTTCACCTAACAGAATCCTCTAGCTGTTGATAATTCCATTCTTTTTTCACTTCTTTGTCAATTTCTGAGGCATCTGCCTCCTGGCCCTTTTTCAGAATCGTGAAACCCATAGTTATAAAAAGTTCGTGATCGAGATGCACAATTGTTGGTGGAGTAGTCACTTATGGCCGGAAGACAAAATCCTCGCTCATGTTGACAAAATATTAAGTGTTCGCTTTATCTATAATTCCCCCGAAAGAGGTCAAAGTAGAATAATGAAACAAAATATAAGTACCTGCACCATACCATCAATGAGGAACTGCCCCATCTATGGAGCTGTTGGTCACAAAGCGCTATCCAAGGAGCATTGGACCATAAAGTGGAAAAAAGATGTGAAATGTGAACCGAGCCGCTGAAAAGGTGAAAACCAATAATTCTGCGAATCCGTGGAAGTCTTGCAGCCCTGTGTATAGCACAGCCATGCAGCGTTGCCTCATCTTCACATTCATAGGGCTGTCTGTTTCAGTGTGGACTTGCATCATGGAGAAGCAAGCATACTGTCTTGTTGATCTTTGTTACTGAGGCCATTAAAATGACCAATAAGGTGCTGTACATACCTCTTTTTGTGACATGACCTCAAAGCACCGTAACTGTTTGTGGTGGCAAGGTGGACCCACTGTTTGGGTCGACAAAGTTCCATCTTCACTCGCTCCCACTTTCTTCTAAGCTTTTGTCATTGTTTGGAGCCTCAGTTACCTTTGGTTGACAATCTGCATCCACCATCATGTGATTTCACCTGGGGGGTCAGGGGAGATAACGGTGATAAATTTGTTGACATCGCGGGTTTTCAACTTACGAGTGATCTCAATTGCAGGTTTTTCCGTTGCGTGTCATGTGTACTTATTAACAATGAGCAAGACTATGCTGGTTTTTGCATAATTCACCACTTGGAGAGAAAGCGGGAAGACTTAAACCTTAAGCCAGGCCAAAAAAAAACAAGAAAAACCTTTTAAAAAAATGACATCGCTGGCTTTCCCCTATGAGCCTTACATGTGTAAGGGTATTTTTTCAATTGCCAAATTTTGCCAAGCATATTTATCTAGATCTATATTCTAGGCCTATTTTATTTATGATTACATATAATATAGCATGGCTTAGATTTCATGGAAAATTGGTAAAAAAGTGATTTAACTTTTTGTGATTATCTTTAATTTGGTGTAGGATCTGGGCCTGGTAGTGCTGTTGGAGTAGTCCTTTTGGCGCTTTGCTGACTAATCTACAGTTCATCTAGATCTAGATATAAATCTAGATCTAGATTCTAGACTTATCTAGAGTCTAGATCTATAGTTTATTTTTATTTTTTATAGATAAGGCACATTTTCATCAGAGACAATACACTGGCTGCTCAGCTTTTTATTTTAACACCCCAGAAATGCGCACCGTTATGAATGCAAAAACAATGATTGTTTTTAATGTTCTGACTCTAGATCTAGATTATCTAGATCTAGATCTAGGTCCACTGGGTAATAACTGTGAATGAATTATTGATTGGCTCAGCAAGTTACAATGCCTAAATCCCAATAATAATTTTACCGCAAGTTGTAGGAATTTCTCATTTTAAATAAATTATGACTCTTTACCATTTTCAGCTTATTGTAAAATTAAAAAAGACATTGTTTTTTAACTCAGCTTCCTATGGTTGTTAGCTGCCAATGGCCAGTTCCACGTTAGAGAAGTCCATACTTCGAATTGAGATGGCACCAGTACATACTCGCTGACGGCATTAAACAGGAAGCACGAACGGTCGTATCAAAAGTGAAAAGGAAAAAAAAATGAAATTCGATTCATGGCCTACGTGTAAGTGCAGGCGATTAAAACTGTATTCATATGTAATAATTTCAAAATAAAAATAGCCCATGGGCAATGTTTTTTTTCTCCGCGCTAAAAATAGGCCATAGGTACGTGATGTTTCTGGTAAGGTCAGCGATATTGCACTCTGGGGGAATCACCAATATTCCAGGCTGGGGCATAGGGGTTCAATGGTAGAAAACAGTGTAATAAACAGTTGCCTATTGCTGCGACAGTGTCATCCATACTAGTACAGGACTGGATTAACCATAAGTTATAAGCACTTACTTAGGGCATCAAGGGGAGGGGGGAGGGGGGGGGAGGTCACCACAGAATTTTTTCATTGCTGAATTTATCGTGGACCATAAAAATAAAGAGGAAAATATAGAAAAATATACAAAATTTTCTGTCTTACTGCAAGGTCTGTTTTATTTTTAAAAAATGAAATTTTATTTCATGGTTTATTTATGTTTACTAGATCTAGTTGGCCGGGCGGACTCGGGGAATACGCAGATGTGATTTCTTAAGTTGAGTCTCGATCACCAATGTGTAAACTGAGGCGTAGGACGAAATTTCCTGCCATACTTTTTAATTCTATCCGAAGAAAATGCGTCTTCTTTTTTTCCGGCTCAGAATGTCGGGGCACTTTCTTCTGTTCATCAAGTCAGTTCTGGCTCAGAATCAACGAAAGTACTTTAAAAATATAGCTACCTTCAAGAGCTTTTAAAATATGCCCACTTACACTTACACTTACAGCTTTATGTCTTTCTATTACTATAGGCATTATTACGATATTTTGTAGAATTTAATGCTCAGCGGTTTAAAAGCCTTTCATGATTACATTGAAGGCCTTCACTTCCTTTATAATATGATATTTTGAATTTCATAATGCAACTTATCGGGGCACCAAAGTCTTTTAGTGCTTGGAGCGTCCATAGGTTTTAATTTGGCACTGCATCCATGACATGTGATCTCTATCACTTACGTGTACTGATTCGGAGATGAGTACCGGTACCCTATCTGCATTCCGTCAGGAAAACAATAAATGGCCTAAACCGTAACGCCCCCGCGTGGGCCCGTGGTATATAAATAGGTTCACTGCTCCCACCTGCAGGGGACAAGGTGGTCTAGAGGCAAGGTGCTCGCCTCTCATGCCAAGGGTCCCGGGTTCTAAACCCGGGCAGTGCAGGCATGTTGGAAAGTGGATTTTTCTCATATTTTCAAGTCCCTGGTCCTATTGGGGGGTAGGATCGAGTAGTTCTTGGAAATTGGATTTTTCTCATATTTTCAAGTCCCTGGTCCTATTGGGGGGTAGGATCGAGTACCTAGTCTTCTCGGATAAGGACGAAAAAATTCGGAGGGCCCGTGTGCACGTTGCGCACGTTAAAGATACCTTGGCAGTTGGAAATCGTAAAGAGCAGGCCGAAAGGCCGCCGCCCGGGCAAAATTGAAATTAATAGATTAAAATTTATCCATATCATCTCCCCCCCCCCCCCCCCGCCAGAACAAGAAATAATAAAACAAGTAAAGTGAGGTGTAAATGCCAAGGGCAGCGAACCTCCTAAAATAAAGACCTCAAAATAAAAAAACCTGCAGGTGGTGTAATCCCACCAAAGGTGGGGGTGTCACTCATCGCCTGCCACTTCTCGGCAGCCCCTGGGTGACACCTGTTCGTCACCGTTCCCTGAGACTGTAGTAACTCAAAAGTTCCAAAACTCGATTGTTGTAAATACGTTCAACTACATTCACTGCCGTGTCGAATGATCCTGGTCATAGACTCCTAAGCCGAAGAGCACTCGAATACCTATAACTTTCAAAAACTCCTTGCAGGTAGACCAGTAGTGCTGAAATATAACAGTTTCTTGCTTCTTCTGAAAAGTAGCCAGAATGGATTACTACAGTTTTAGGGAACGATGACGCATTGTCCTTTCTTGCCTTGTCTTTTATCTCTTTCGTCCTTTTGCCTGTTGGAGAACAAACAACATCTCTGGCTTGGAAGAACTTACTTGTTGTTACTGTCCAATCAGCTGTGGCGGATAGAGAAGTCTCCCTGCTCTGCTTTTAATTCATTCGACTTTTCCTGCTTCCACGTGAAAAACATCACTTGCTCCACGTGAGGCGGTATCGTTGAAACAAGTGGGGTGAGCGCAGCTGATAAGATTTTTTTTTTTTTTTTTGGGTCCTCTTTTTGTCTTTTGTCTTTTTGTTCTCCAGTCTTTTCCTTGGCCTCGTGTCCGCCACAAAGTCGATTCGTCTTTTTCAGTGATTCCAAACTTCAACGCAAATCATGACCGGTAGATCCAAAAGTTTCGTTTTAAACCACACTGTGGCTTTTGGGTGGTCGAACTTAAATAAATTTCAGTGCGTTGGCGAAAAACTCGGAGTAAAAAACAAGAAGAAACAGAAAAGTTCAGCGATCAAGATGTTGTTGACAAATGTATAAATCAATGTAAAATCCCAACAAAGAGAAAACGGCAACTTGTGAAGTTCATGACAGAAGAATTCCCTGTGACACACTTTCTCTCTCTCTCGCGTCTCGGGCTTTTCTTTCTTTTTTAGTTGTTGATTTCTTTTGAGGGGAGGGGGAGGGGGTCAGTTTGAAATGCGATAAAAAAATATGCATTCAATGCATGACACAGCAGTAATTATAGGTAACTGAATACATAAGCACGTAATTCTAAGAACAGTACAAAGATCGCGTGCGCGATGTGTCTGTCTATTTATCTGTCTACCTGTCTGTCTGTCTGTCAGCCTGTCTATCTATATATCTATCTATCTATCTGTCTGTCTGAGTTAATGATAATCCATGACTGTACTGGTCCATTTTATTTTGAGATTGGATTATAAGCCATGTTCTGGTCCATTCTATTTGGAAGTACGATTATAAGCCACGTTCTGGTCCATTCTATTTGGAGATTGGATAGTAAGCCGTGTATTGCCCATTCCATTTGGATATTGGATTATAAGCCATGTATTGTCCATTCTATTAGGAGATTGAATGGTCAGCCATGTATTGTCCATTCTATTTAGAGATTGGATTATAAGCCATGTATTGTCCATTCTATTTGGAGATTGAATGGGAAGCCATGTATTGACCATTCTATTTGGAGATTGGATTATAAGCCATGTATTGTCCATTCTATTTGGAGATTGAATGGGAAGCCATGTATTGACCATTCTATTTGGAGATTGGATAGTAAGCCGTGTATTGCCCATTCCATTTGGAGATTAGATTATAAGCCATGTATTGTCCATTCTATTTGGAGATTGAATGGGAAGCCATGTATTGACCATTCTATTTGGAGATTGGATTATAAGCCATGTATTGTCCATTCTATTTGGAGATTGGATTGTAAGCCGTGTATTGCTCATTCCATTTGGAGATTGAATGGGAAGCCATGTATTATCCATTCTATTTGGAAATTGGATTATAAGCGATGTATTGTCCATTCTATTTGGAGATTGGATTGTAAGCCATGTACTGGTCCATTGCAAGTATTTATGTAATATGCTGTGCGCTGTGTGTATTATTTCATGATTTGTTCTTTGTTTCTCTCCCTCTCTTGTCCGCCTGTCTGCTTATCTGTCTGTCTCCCGTTCTCTCTCTCTCTCCCTCTCTCTCTTTCCCCCTCTCTCTCTCCCTTGCAAGTTTTGCACCTAGCTATTTTACTGGTAAAGACTAGTGTCTCAAATTATCTCATTTTTTTCCCTTCGACTTTTCACTATTAAGTCTGAAGAAATTAGTTTTGTACAGGATTTATATTATCACCGCCCGATGCTTGGGAGCACAATCGCATTATATATGGATTGGAATCTATGCTCCCCATTGGCCTGTGATGTGTAAATTCTGCAGTTTGCCGATTTGGGTTAATGTTGTTTTTTTTTGTGTGTGTGTGCAGGATTTATATTATCACCGCCCGATGCTTGGGAGCACAATGGCATTATATATGGATTGGAATCTATGCTCCCCATTGGCCTGTGATGTGTAAATTCTGCAGTTTGCCGATTTGGGTTAGGTTGTTTTTTTTTTGTGTGTGCAGGATTTATATTATCACCGCCCGATGCTTGGGAGCACAATCGCATTATATATGGATTGGAATCTATGTTCCCCATTGGCTTGTGATGTGTACATTCTGTACAGTCTGCCAGGCTCTCTCTCTCTCTCTCTCTCTCTCTCTCTCTCCCCCTCTCTCCTACATGTTTTGCACTCACCTGGCCTGTATTGTATTTGCATAGATTAATGTCATATCTTGTATTTGTTTTGTAGCTGTGACTATGATTTGTAGGCGTTGTTTTTTTTGTTTTTTTAAAATTCCAGTGTTGTATTGTAGGATTGTATTATCGACACAGTCATAACACAACTGCTTCAATCATTTTTCCAATATTTTTAAGGTAGGGCTTGACGTCCCAGATAAAACACGGTTACTTTTGGGTTTGTGACCTGAAAAGCGTGAAATTTTGTTTCGAACCTTCAGGGTCCGAGTTTTGACACGATACCACTTTTGTGCAAACCAGAGGATTTGCAAAGCAATGGTACCTTTTCATGCTTTCTGAAAATGTTATGAAAATGACTTAGGCAAATGTGTTATGGCTGTGGTGATATATTCTTTACCGTTTCTTTTGTTTCTTCTTAAAAAGTAATTTCTGTTAACATAGCTGCATGTCAGTTTTTTGTACATACAGCGAAAGCCCTTTGTACATAACTTAGATACCTACAGCTAAATATACCTTTGTATTATGTATTGCTAAGCTAAATGTTAGCTCTGTGTTTACCGTAAGCTGAATGTCAGTTCTTGGCTCGCTGTAAATTAAATATAAGTTTTTTTGTACAGACAGCGAAATGCCAGCCCTTTGTACATAATGATGTCTCTACAGCTGAAATGTCAGTTCTTTATATTCCCAAGTTAATAGTTACTGTTAAGTTTGTTTACAGTAAGCTAACTGTTGGTTCTTTGTACATTGTACGTGCATTGTTGGTTTCTCTGCTTACTGTAGGCTGAATGTTAAGTTTTTGGAGTATTGGCCTTTTTCCATTAGATTTTGACCTTCACTTTCAGTTGATCTTAATTACGGGAATCTGAGGGCGGAAAGCTTGCCCAGAGTAAGATAAGGACAAACAACCGTGAGAGGCGCAAAGTGGCCCTTAACTCAAACTCACAGGATTTTGTTTCCCGTAATCTCAATGTTAGGTCTTCCTTTGCTGGAAGCTAAACGTTCGGGTTTTTTCTTAACATACTGAAAGCTAAATGTTCGGGTATTTTACATGCCCTGAACTAAATGCAAAATTTTTGTACACTGCAAGTCAAATGTCAGCCCTTTGAATACTGGAAGCTGAACATTCGTATTTTGGTTACTGCAGGCAGGATGCACCATGTTCTTGAGCAGCAAGGAAAAGGCGTCTCCTTTGTACATTTGTAAGTTAAATGACAGTGTTGTATATAGTTTGTATATATATATAGTTGTGTTAGTTTGCCTCTGCGACAATCATGACCAGTGTAGTGAAGGAGCACGCAGGAAGACCGAGCTGAACTCGCCAGGATACGTCGACAACGCCGATGTGGATATTACAGTTATGCACATAGTCAAGTTTCTTACCATTAAAATCTTTATCATTTTCCTCTCAAATGGGACTGAATTTTCTCTAGTTCTTCTCTGATTTGCTTTGCGTTTTGTTGCACAGATTTGTTTTTCACTTTACTTTATGATATCTGTGTTTCAGACTTCTCAGAGAGCTATATGTATGTTCAGCTGTCAGAGCCCTTAGGGTTCCAAGTTCGAATCCTCCTATACTAGGGACGCTTTTTGGCTCTGGCAGTGTGTTTAATCCGCTAGCGCCTTATGTTTCACACTGGAATTATTACAATACGGGCCTTTTCCCGTTAGATTTTTAATTTCATTTTATTTGATCTTATTTATTGGAAGCTCAGGACTGAGAGCTAGCTCCCCTAGTAAGATAACACAAAGACCGTATATCGCGCAGTTAGACCTAAACTCAAGTTCGAGCGCCATTAAAGCCAAATTCAAACTCAAACCCAGTGCCCGTATGTGCAAAACTTAGTTGTGATCAATTATTGTGCTGCGAAGAAATGAGAAAACCTGATTCCGTCTGGTTTTGGCCATTCATAATTATCATAGTATAATAACCACTTTGTGCTGAAAAGAACCGCAAAAAGTGAACAACAGTAGCAAAAAGGCAGTGTGCCATTCATGTGTCAGCTCTCTCTGTCTCATAATGGAGCAAAATAAGCAATGTCGTTCATCTGAAACAAGTTTTTGTGATGAAGGTCCAAAAACTTGAAAAGACAATTAGCATCACGACAATGTATGGATAATTATTATAACTTATCTGTCAAAGATTGACAAAAACAAAAAAAAGTTGTATGTAGCAAAGCCTCGTGTAAGAAAAAATATCCAAACGATACAATGAAAGGCAAACTAAAAGGGAAGACAGAAAATGTGGCCAATATTTCCACAACAGCCTTCTTCAAGGAAAGAAAACAAAGAAAAAAACAGTTTTTCTGTGTTTTTTAAAAGTATTTTGTAACCTGCCTGCACACAGATGGGTTTGAAGGAAAGGAAGGTTTGTCAGTGTCTCGAGTTCCTGCATGAAAGGGGAACGGCAGGGGGGGGGGGGACAATAAATGAATAAATGAATGAAAAATGATAACAATAGTAAAGTAGGTTTATATAGCATGCTTTTTCCTGACTACTCATGGCGCTTTTCATTCAGGGGAACACAAAGCACAAAATAATAATCCACTCTCTTATGCAGGGCTGAATTATCCAATAAGCAAAATAAGCACAAGCCTCGGGCACTAAGGAAAAAAAATGGGGGGCAGGGGGCACCACAGAAATTTTTCATTGCTGGTTTTACCATGGACCACATGGTGCAAAAATGCAGTTGGAGCTGAACCTGGGTCCGCAAAAAGAGGGCCCCAACAATAAATGAAAAAAAAAATAATTATTTTATGGTTTATTTTGGGTTATATTTGAATGACATTACATACAGTATATGAGGGCACCAAAATGTTTTAAGTGCTCACGCCCTCCAAAGGTCCTAATCCGGACCTGCTCTTATGCATACACACACAACTACACACTCGCACGACAGGATACACATAATGACATAATGCACCTGCACACAACACACACTCCATATTACTAATATTACTACTAGATAATAATGGCACAGACATTCCATCAACAGTTTTAATAAATAGGTTTTTGAAACCAACTTTTATACCCGGTGACGGGTTCCAGCTCCTTGATGTTTGATTGCAGCTCATTCCACATGCTAGGACCAACAACTGATGACGATCAATGACCGAATGTTTTCAGATTATAATTTGGTTCTGTGAATCAGGGGAGATGACTCGCAAATACAGAAACTATGTTGACGGATAAAAAAAATCCTAGGGAAAATTTTATCCGTCAGTATCGACGGATAAACACTTCGTTCTAAAAATTAAATTCAAGACGCGATAGAGAGATTTTCTGGTGGGAATAAATGTGGACGTAAATCACCGACAATACAAATGAAGGGAAAAAACTAGAGATGAAGAGTTATCCCCTTAACAAGAGAGAGAGAGAGAGAGAGAGACAGAGAAAGCAAGTCAAATGGAGGAAAGATACTTCCCTGGAAGAGAAGGCAAAGAAAGCACGATAAGAAAATGAACTGTATGTATTATTATAAACACAGCGCATACAAAAAAAAAAACCACACACACAAAAAAACCCTTGAACAATGGATGGTAAATTAGCGCAGACATCAACAACCCTAGGTAGAAGTCTACAAAAAAGTGCAAAAGATGGAATGAAAGAAAGGAAGATTCGCTGCTAAATTCCCGGTAAACAGACAACAAGAGATAAAGAGAAAGGAACAGATACCATTATTACCTAATTTGTTGAGGAAAGAAAGCGACTGGTGGAAGAAAGGTTAATGAGTGCAGTCAAGAAATGTCATGAGGAATATTGACCTGGATACACTAGGTGGTCTGAAGACATTCAGAGTGTTATCGAATGTTGTTACAAGTACGTACGTCCTCAAATTTTTTTGTTTTGTTTTGTTTTTACGCTAGGGTTACATATTTCAAAGCCGTTCACGACTCCGGAGCTAGAGAGCTCCTCCTGAAATATTCCTATCAATTGCCTTAATTATTCTTTCACATTTTGTTTTTGTTTAGTTTTTTGGTTGAAAGGGTAGGGGGCAGGGTTAGGGATTCCATAAGATTTAGGGTTGAGGATAAGGCAATGATGAGGGCTAGGTGCATGCATTATATATATGCACCCCCCCCCCCCGCCCCACCAGCACAAAATGCTTGTGACTTGTTATGCCTGTGGAGTTCTCAGCTGCCCAGCCAGCAACACTGGCGGGTCCACCATGAAACTAATGAAGCTTAAGCTCCAGGGCTCCTAATCCTGAAGGGGCCCAGAAGAAACTTTTTTCAAAGACTGTATTTTGCATTTTGTCCTATTGTTGCTGGTTGCCAAGGGCCGCCATGACAGTTCGATCTTCAGGGTCCCAGAATATTGTAGGTCTGTCACTGGGCAGCAACTTTACAGGTGAGAATCTGTCATCATTATCTAAAGCTATTTGGGTGCATACAGTTTGTGTATGTGTGTGTATGAGGGGGGATGTACAAAAAAAATCATGGTGTTACAGGCACACAGGCCAGGGCCAATATCCAAGTCAATTTTTCAGAGCTGAGATGATTTTAAATGAATTATTTCCCTTGGACCGAGGGAAATCATGACAAAATTGATAAATTATTTTCTCTGCTGTACCACTTCCTTGGATAGTAAATTCAGTTCGCATATTAAGCAAAAGGTAAGTGAAACTGTTTCAAATTAATTGGATAATTTTGGGTAACTAGCAATTTGGAGTGCCAGTATGAAAACATGTTAACCCATTCCCTACGGTAATCCGAATATTCCGCTTCCGGGTTTTCACTTCGCAACGGAAAGCTGAATATTCAGCTCTTGTGGACACTGATTTTCCAACAGTAATATCTAAGCCAACTTCTTCAAATACTGAATCCCATCCTGGTTCATTAATTTTTCCTTTCCTTTAATCTCTAATGTAGGCCTAATGGACTGTCTTGTGTTTACATTGGGTGAAAGGCAAAACATTTTTTAACTATGTCTAAATTTCAAAATGGATAGTGTTGAGAGTTCCCATCCATACCCTCAAAAGTTAGATTAGGGAGTGAGTTCACCCAAAAGGTAATAATTTCATGACACTATGTCAAGGGTCACATGGTCATCTATCCTGGCCAGTCTTGGGGGACCGTAGTAGTTTAAAAAGTAAGCTGTAGATGTCTAGTAGACTCGTAACTCCATCTTTTTTTTTTGGAATTGAGATATTTGGCATGCTTGCAGCCCTAGACAGCCTGCCGATTGTATTATAAGATGACAGTTACATTCTGAAAATTAGGGATTAAATAACCTTCTTTTTGATTATCGTAACTATTAAGTCTGACAAAGAGAGTTTCTCAGTTTTTTTATTCTCCTGAAAACTTTGTAAAAATCTACATTTCATCCCATTAGAATCGCCAGGTTCTATTTCCACTTTTTGGCTGAACTGAGTTGCACACCACATTCTACTTCTACAGGCCTTCTCTATTGCGTGTCAAAATATCAAGCAGA
The DNA here is from genome assembly GCA_963931925.1 of Onchidella celtica. NCBI lineage: Eukaryota > Metazoa > Mollusca > Gastropoda > Systellommatophora > Onchidiidae > Onchidella > Onchidella celtica. Next base: position 59,303,551 of record OZ007574.1, on the reverse strand, counting down.
TTCGGTGTGTAATTTGTGAGTACTGCTAAAAAGAAAAAAAAATTCTTTGCTCTAAAAGCTCAATCCTTGTCTTCTCAAAAGTTGACAAAAGTGAGTTAGAACCACAGACTAATAAAATACCCAGACTGGATGATCCCATTGTGTGACGTCACAAAACAGGGAAACGTCATGAACCATCCGCCACATTAGGTTTACGCTAACGACCGACGCTTCAGCATAGCTATAATTTTGAATGACACCATTTTGACGCGCCTACTGAACGCGGAAGTTTGGTTCCGCACCAAGAAATTAATACATGTGCAACCAATCTTGACAAATAACAAGAAATTTCTACTGCAGAGAGAACTAGAATCAGAATTTCCCGAGCCGTGACCCTGTTGACTATACGGCCGCCGCTCGGGAAAATCCGTAAAAAACGACACAGCCCGAAGCTCATGTTTCCAGTCTGGTTAATTTATTAGTCTGTGGTTAGAACCCTCGTCATTGTAAAGGGATGAATTGTTTATCATGTGGCTACAATGCAATCCTCCATATTCAAAAGTACATGATTTCGGCCCAGTCAAAGTAATATACTTTAACTGTGCTCCATGCCCTGCTACAACCCTATAGATTTTTTTTTTTAAGTAAAAATTTTGCCAGTTTGCAGTTTTCTTTCCTCTGAAAAATTTCTGTGTAGCTGAAACAGTTTAAGAGGTTGTGAGTGTAATCTAGGAAATGACAAGCTAAGGTATTCTACATCCTCAAGTTCAAAAATAAATAGAACTGCAATTAATTACTGTTTACTTCGCAAAGATTTATTATGTCTTACATCTATAGGCCACAGTTCTGAACCATCTAGAGCAACCCATAAGCACTAGTCTATAGTATAATTATCTTAAGAACACTATTTACTCAAGGTGCCTTTCACTGCAGATCTTGGGAGTTTTTGCTATGTAAATTTCTTGGCTGTTGAAGGATGATTTGGTGCACATAATGAAGCAACAGACGCCTCGAAGTCCTTGGAGCTGTAGACATTGTAGATATCTTAGATGTTGAAGGATGATTTGGTGCACATAATGAAGCAACAGACGCCTCGAAGATCTTGGAGCTGTAGACATTGTAGATATCTTAGATGTTGAAGGATGATTTGGTGCACATAATGAAGCAACAGACGCCTCGAAGATCTTGGAGCTGTAAACATTGTAGATATCTTAGATGGTGAAGGATGCTTTGGTGCACATAATGATGCAACAGACACCTTGAAGATCTTGGAGCTGTAGACATTGTAGATATCTTAGATGGTGAAGGATGCTTTGGTGCACATAATGATGCAACAGGCACCTCGAAGATCTTGGAGCTGTAGACATTGTAGATATCTTAGATAGTGAAGGATGCTTTGGGGCACATAATGATGCAACAGACACCTCGAAGATCTTGGAGCTGTAGACATTGTAGCTATCTTAGATGGTGAAGGATGCTTTAGTGCACATAATGATGCAATAAACACCCTGAAGATCTTGGAGCTGTCGATGTGTAGATTTCTTGAATGTTGAGGGATGTTTCAGTAATGTCAGAAACACCATGATGATTCCATAGCTGTGAGAGATGAGTTGGGTGTCAAAGCATATTATATCCAACCGGTTGGACTTCACAATGCAATAATCAACACTTTCACAAAGTTTGTGGTTCATTTATGTGTGATCCGATGAGAGACTATTGCCTGAAACCAATGAGAACAAGGACATTAATTATAAGCTAAACAAAAATAAACATTCAAATCTGCTGAAATTTTGCTCTAAATTGCTCCTACAACTTGCAATTTTGTCTCTTTTCCCCAGATTGATGTTATTCTAGACCCTCAGAAGTCAAATGAATTTCACTGGTCAATGATTGAGTTACCACCAAGTTCTGACCATCATTCCCCATCATATGCATTGGTTCGTATAACATCTAGAAAGTAGAATGTTTACCGAATCCGGTTAACTCATAAAAAACCAGCTTATCAATGGGGCAAGAAATAGAAAAGATATTACATGATCAAACCTGAAATTTAATAATATTACTAATCCTATCCCCAATCCCAAAGCTGTAATTAAACCTGTCCCTATCCATTGCTCCTATCCGTAAACCCACCCCTCAACTCAAGATTAACTAGAAAAGGTTATCCTCCCTAAAATCCAATCACTAAAGTGCCACTTGCCACTGATCATCCGAGGATCCAATTGAAATATGAAATTGTTCATCGCGATACAGGTTAAACAGGCACATATGTATAATCACTTCTCAATGCTTTGGCTCACAGCTTTTGGATACACAACATTAATAGTCATGCTTATTAGGAAGGAATGTTTTTTTTTGACTGTCGACGACACAATCAAGAATGACTGTCATGGCACTGGAACTGCAAAAGTAACGGGACAAAACCGCGTCATCATACCTCTACGCATGGTATTGCAAAAGGCCATTATCTGTCTACAGTTAATGCAATTCAGTGTTGATTCTTAGCCGCTGTTGTGTAATGTACTGTTAAAATTGTTCAATAAAATGTATGCAACTTTATGAAAATGTATGTTATTGTTTGTTGTCTGTCCAAATAATGAGATCTACATGGGCAACCTTTCATATAATAAGGGCCCACCTGAAAAATGTGAGGATATAGAGGACCAGATACTCTCACTTCAAAATAGAGCCCTCCTATGTTAATGACAAACTATTTAGATCTTGACTTTCCAAGAAAAATTCCTTGTTTGATTTGGAGTGTGAAGGGAAGTCATAATTATAAAGAAACATTTTATATCCCCTTGACTGATGTGTTCTATGTGGCCTGCGTCTGATTTAGATGCAGTGGAGCTTGGTTACAGAATATGCAGAAAACAGACTTTTTGCTTGCATTTTCCACCCTAAATCTAAATAGCACAAATTTTATGTTGATAAACTGACTGAATTGGTCTGTCACATTTACCTTGGTTCAGCTTGTTACTGTTAGCTTTTGCTGGCTTCAACAAAATGGGAATGCTGTGTCAGCCTTTTAGGGCCTTTGTCATATCAACCTATATCCCTAAAGGCTAATTCTACGAAATTAAAAAAAAGCTCTTACTATGTGTGCAACAGCAAGTCCACTGTAATTGGTGCTGATGGTGTTGTCTGCCTGACATCTTGCTACTATTGTCTGTCCTGATATCTTGCTTGTGTTGTCTGTCCTGCTACTTTGTATGTGTTGTCTGTCCTGATATCTTGCTTGTGTTGTCTGTCCTGATATCGCGCTTGCATTGTCTGTTTTGATATCTTGCTTGTGTTGTCTGTCCTGATATCTTCCTAGCATTATCTGTCCTGATATCTTGCTTGCATTGTCTGTCCTGATATCTTGCTTGTGTTGTCTGTCATGATAGCCTGCTTGTGTTGTCTGTCCTGGTATCTTGCTTGTGTTCTCTGTCCTGATATCATGCTTGCATTGTCTGTTTTGATATCTTGCTTGTGTTGTCTGTCATGATATCTCTCTTGGAGTGTCTGTATTGATATCTTGCTTGTGTTGTGGGTCCTGATATCTTGCTTGCAATGGCTGCAGATTTCCCTGAAGTGCCAGCAGTCCCAGTACGAGAGCTCATTAGACACTTCTATTCTATCACCTTCTTCAATTGGAGATTTACTCTGATTAGTCTTATTCTAAAGTTGCTAGTCTTGAATTACTTTACCCTGCCAAGTATGTCTGAGCTACGAGCACTTGGTAAATCTTTTGTGAACTCTTTAGAACTTGCATGACCTAGAAACCACCAGCATAGTATACATTTTTGGAATGCCCATGATTTGTTTGGCTCCAAAAGTGGGAGACAGTGTGTCCACAATTATTGCACTTCACTGGTTTAATCGGATGAAAGCAAGAGAAGGGTTCGTATGCCTCTAAATCAGTCTGATCTTAACCCTGAGCTGCCAGTGGTGAATTACTGTACCTAGCAAAGTATTTTTGAGTTCACGGGGTATATCTTTCGAGAAATTTTGAAACTAGCATTGGTCTAGAAACCACCAGCATCGTTTTTAATTCTGGAAAGCCCATTCCTTTGTATAGAGCAACGCAGTGTTTAAAACAAAGCTGGTCTAATCAGATGTGGTAGCAGAAGGGCTAGTACAGCCACTCTAATAGTCTTGAATATTTGAAACCTTCGAACAGATGCCGCTCGACCTTGGGCCGGTCCTAATGCTGCCTTTGGAAGACGCATTGTCTCCATGAAATTTCCTACGTCACGTCAGAGTTTCTACAGGCATGTGGTCAAATTTTCAGAGTTAAATCTGAATTCTTGTGTCACGTGAGATTTCTTGAGTTCAGATTTCGGGTGTCATAGTTACTAGACCTAGACTTAATAATTCCTGCTTTACATTTCCAGGGTCAATATCTTTCACTTGTTTATTTTGGTAGTGTCTTTTGAAGGGCGTCCGCTTACCAAGGATAACTGCTCCTAGAACAGCCTTTTTCTGAATTTCTGTCACTTCCTGTCTGGATCCGAAATGAATCATGATGTAAACTTACAAACTGCATGGCAAGAACTGGTAAAGAGATAAATGTCTACATCTTGATCTCAAATCTCGATATCTGGACCTAAAAACATTTCTTTTCTCTTCCATTTAAATGATACAGCCATGAAACTGTTTCCAAAAACGCGCTTGATTCATAATCTTGTAACCACTAGATCTATAAAAATATCTAGATCAAAGATCTATATCCAGATGATCTACTGGCTACTAAAGAATTCATTTTTTTAGCAGAATGCGGAGGAGTTCCATATGAGTTACACTTCAAGGACATTACAAGGATGAAACTTTAGGTGCGGCCGTGAGAGGCGAATTACTGATGTTTAGGTCTCTATTTTAGGAGGTTCGCTGTCCTTGGCATTTACACCTCACTTTTTCTTGTTGCGGTAGGGATTAGTTTTTTTTAGAATTTTGCCCGGCCAGCGGCCTTGTACGGACTGCTCTTCACTATTTCCAACTGCCAAGATATCTTTAATATGCGCAACGTGCACATGGACCCTCCAAAGTTTTCGTCATTTTCCGAGAAGACTAGGTGCTCGATCTTACCTATCATAGGATCAAAGACAAGAAAATATGAGAAAAATCCCCAAAATTCCAACATGCCTGCATCGACAGGAATTTGAACCCGGTACGCTTGGCATGAGAGACGGGCACCTTGCCTCTAGACCACCGTGTCCTCTCCTGGCGAGTTACTGTGTATAGGTCTTCATTTTAGCAGGTTCGCTGCCCTTGGCATTTAGATCTACACGTGCTGGCGAGTTACTCCTATGGGTGGATGTTTTTATTGTAGGCTAAATGCGCGGCTCGGCGGTTAACACAAAGAACTTGACAGTCTATCATCTACGCGTCCAACTAAAGTTGTGTAACTCACATGGTAGGCCTGCTCCTTCCGGAGAATTTGTACTAAAGTGCACTTTTACCAAGTCAGAGACACAGTTCTATAAAACAGTTTTCGGCTGAGAAAAGCCAAATAAGTTAGAGCTAGATCTCAAGATGTCTATGCTAATAAACCGAACTCGCACATTATTAAAGCACTTACTACACATTCTGCTGTGTACCGGATTGCCAGGTACATGTAAAGAAACAAGACCAGACCGAACTGAACTACAGGCACACCATAAAGACACTACTTAAAAACGTCCATATGTGTGGGAAATGGGAATGGCGAGTTCAGAACCCGAAATGTGGGCACGAATGTGGTATCCTTCCCGAAACCATCCTTTTGTGCATTTAATAAGTTGGAAAGGGGGAGGGGTGGGTGGGCTTAAATTTCCGTCACAACAAGCACCACCCTTACCTAATAATTCCCTTTTGCCAGTTAAGCATTACACCACGACTCTTGCACGTTTCATTTTTATCACAGAGCTTATAAATGATAATAGCTGTTTGGTTTTTACACAATGGCAGACAAACTGCCAATTCGACGATGATGCGCCTCATCATTTGTATTCCACAGTGCATGTTGGCACAAAAATGGATATATCTCTACAATTAGATACAGCTGATCTAATACTGACTTGTTCTAGGGAAACAGGGGAACACTAAACCTTTGAAAACTCTAGATGAGTCTGGTACGACCTCAGACAGGCCGCTCTCTTGTCATCTCGCGGCTTTCAACTTATTAATTAATTAAGTCTACATTCTAGTTTCGTGTATCTAGCGACTTGGGATGCTGCATTTTATTTTACATTCACAGTTCTACTCACAAATTAATCTGTTTCATTTTGTACACACAAATCCTGCCAGACTTACTTTGAATTGTGATTTTCCTGTGTGTTGGCTCTAGTTACTGCTTGGTATGCCTCTCGGCTTCAGAGAATAGTTCAAATTACAATCACCACTCTGTTCTGTTTGACCGCCTGTCCCAAGCACCCGCAGCAATCTCGCAGTGACTGTGGAAATGAATGAAGTAAGGGGTAAGCCAGAGCAAAAGCTGTGGCTGAGGTGGTAGAGCTCCATAATGAGAACTGGTGTGGTACCGGCTCTGGATCTGGGCTGGTGGCGTTGTCACGGTGATTGCTGGGTTTACCGAAAATGACAGCCATCCCAACCCGCCCAGCCTTGCAATTTCTATCGGTCTATCGATAGAACAACTCGCGACATTTCACTGGTTCTTAAATTCGGCAGTTCTGACACTATAAATAGATTATATACATTACTGGGGAATCCCTGGTCAGTTATTTCTCAGCGCGGCCGAGCGACGCAGCACCGAGCACGGGGCTGATGGTTCACCGACATGGGGGCAGATTTCAAGAACACAATGTTTTATCTGCATTTAAAATAGCGTAGAAAGGAGATAGGTGCATTTATTTAGACACGGTATCTATAAGAATAAACACCAATTTTCCTTCTGTCGTCTACAATGTATCTGCGAAGTGAACACAGACCCGTGGTTCCATTTTTTTTTCCTAGCAACCATAGAGGTTGGGCGACATATGAGTGAAGTTAAGACACGGTATTTTGTTTACTTCTTTAATCCCGTTTGGGAAATTTGCTTCAGTAACATTGCAGCCCAGTTACAACTGGAGCAGACACGTCGTCGCCACAGTGTAGCGCCGGTCGGCGTTGTTTTTTTTTTTCGGGGGGGGGGGGGCGGTAGGAATAAAAGTTATATTTAATTTCTCCCCGGGCAGGGGCCTGTTCGGCCTGCTCTTCTCAATTTCCAACTGCCAAGGATCAGGGACAAGAAAATGTGGGAAAAATCCCAAAATTCCAACATGCCTGCACCGACCGGGATTTGAACGCTGTACCTCCGGTATGAGAGGTGCATGGGCACCTAGCCTATGTGGGTGTGAAAAGTATAAAATTAAATGTATAATAATAATTCCATGATAGTAAAGAGGGACTATCGTGCACAGGTGGGATAAGTCGCAGTACATTTTTTGGTGAGAAGTCGATTACTGTTTATACTTATAGCGAGGAATGACTAGATCTAAATACTCGAACGTTTTTAAATAAATGAAAGGTAAAAACATAAGATAATATAGATGTAGATAACAATCACTTAATTATAATCTCTTGAGCGAAATTCTCTTTCACGGAGCATTAAGTCATTAACCACACATGCTTGGTAACCCACCTTAGGCCTCATTACATAAACATAATAAATATATCACAACTTTCTAAACTCAACAGCAGGCATAGCTGAAGTGACATGGTAAGAAGCCTCAGTGAAATAATATGGCGGCACACATCTAGCTAAAACGTTTTGTTGGGGCGAATTGCGGAGGGCAAACAACATCTTCCGTATCTTTCACTGTTTTCGACAATATTTGATAATAGTGAAGATTGACTGCCGTGCACAGATGGGACACGTCACAGTCATTTCTTTGTAGGAATGTAAATCACTCTTTATACCACTTAAACTAAAGTTTGAATAGTCTTAAGCCAGTATGCATAAAGAGACGCGTAATAGTAAAATACACTCGATATTGTCCTTTCTGATAGCAGAGTGAGACTGATGTTTTTGTATATGTCTGGTTTTCTGTCTGTCTGTTTGCCCCATGTTTTTGTGTGTCTGTTTTTCTGTCTGACTGTTTGATATTTTTGTGTGTATGTTTTTTCTGCCTGTCTGTTCGTGTGATGGTTTCGTGCGCCCGTTTTTCTGTCCGTCTGATGTTTTTGTGTGTCTGTTTTTTGTCTGGCTAAAACTGCTAAAGCAGTTTGGTAGTACTTCAAAAAGTGCATTAATTTTGAACCTGTAAATAATTTCATGGTCCGACAAAAAAAAAAAAAAACCCACCTTGTTGTCAAGGCTAGTAAATTTACAATAAAAAAAAAAAGGCAAAAATATTATAATTAAAAAAAAAGGTTTTATATCCAGATAGACCTCGTCAACGGATGGAACTTTCGGTGTTGTTTAAACATGTCCTCACAAATTACTAAGGGGGTGGAAAATAAACCTTGTTGATGATATTCAAAAAGAAAAAAAGTCTCAAATTAGGGGTGAAACAGCTGGTAACTCTCCGCCTGTAAACTTTGCTTCACACTAGCACAAAAGGCAATGCCCGCCGTGACCCGCTGCTGGTAGTGGCTATTGTGTTAGTGTGAAGTAAATTATATGGGCGGCGAACTACCGGTCTGGTGCCTAGACCAGCTTTGGTCTGTTTCATCCCTTGGGCTATTTAAAAGATTTGGTCGAGTCATGTCAAAAGCTTTCGAGAAGTCTTCCCAATCACTAGCGGTGCTGGCCAATCGAAAACAGGACAAGCCCCCCCCCCCCCCCCCAAAAGAAAATGTTTTGCTCGTGAATTGAGAGCGTGGGATGTGATCTCGCAAATGTTATAAATTTATTTAGTTCTTGAGTCACTGGCTTGCATTCTGCTACAAATACAGGACCCATGCACCTCGCCCTTTGTTTCTGTGAAGAAAAGATCATCCGTGTTTGACGTACAGAGTGACCAGTCGAAACAGTTTTTCCAAAGTGCACAGAAGGTAAGTTTTTCAGCGCTTTTTCGGTTGTTCCCACCATTTAGTTCACCCACTTGTGCCTGTTCATACAAAGTGATGCTTTTTAAATGATCTAATCTAGATCTAGATCTAGTCTAGATCTAGATCTATGTAAACTTCGGTCATAGACTTGGTCACCAGTCCAAGTCCGCTCACCGAACAAGCACTTTTTCGGTGTTTTTCCTTATCGTATTCAATTGATCGGACGTTTTCATATGCACGAAAATGGAGTTGGCAACGGAAAAAGGCAAAGATCACAAGTAGAAGCGAGTTTCCATGTGTGTGGAAAAGGGTTTCCGTACACATGAAAACATTCTATTTCACCGCCGTACTTGGGTTTTTGACGTATCCGTTTCTGTACACATAAGCTGGGTTTTCATGTACACGGAATCAGCACAAGTAAAAAGAACGTGACCATGTGTACGGACACGCAATTTCCGTAATCATGATTCTTTTTGGTACTTCAAGGAAATTTGACATTTCCGTCTACATGAAAACCCAGCCTAAGCTTTTAAAATATGCCTCTGGGTGTTGGGAAATTTTGAAATCTGGCTTTCCAGGGAATGAAAGTGGTAGTTTCAGACTGTATTATAGTGTCTAATGCTTGACCAGGGTAGATCTGAAGCATTTTCTGTTTGATTCACCATTGATACTTTCTTTTCAGTACCGTAATGGAAACGGCCGCGGGAAGGAGGTACACGACTGTAAACCTCTTGAAGAGTGGCGGAGGGAGCGAGGCCGGAGCTGTCCGGACTCGATACAACCAGGACCGTAGCTGTGATTTCCTGACGTCAAGACCAGTCGCCCTCAAACTGCTGACTAGGGGATCAGGTTGTAAAATTTTATTTATAAACTAGATGAGGTACCCGGCATTATCCGGGATAAACTGGTGAAAACACCGTTCTTTTTGGTCAAGAAAGCTTCCCATATTCTAGTCTTTACTACAGATTTCACGCGCATCAGAGCACTACACAATTTCTGGTAGGGAGACTGCACGAACGGAATTGAACGCGTATTGTCTTTTGGTGCCGTGGGCTTACTACAGGGAAGGCAAACCAAGGATCACTGTCTTCTACATTTTTACTTTTTATTTAAAATACCTGAAACTTTAATCAACACAATCGGTCGATACAAAAGCTATTGGGCTGGATTAGTTGACATGCAAGAAAATTAATTATATATTTTTTTAAACTGTCGTTTGGGCTGTAGCGCGGGGAAAAGAAAAGGGCCAGAATTATACCACAATGAATTACTCCCGCCACAATTAAAAAAAAAAAAGGCTTTCTGAAGGTAGCCGCATTCGGTGATCCTTCCAAAATCTGAAAATGTCTGCACTCTGAGGCTCCTGCAGATTGTGAGGTCCCAAATTGTAGCTTATTTGTACATATATTTAAGCTATGACTAAAGTCAGGCACTGGTTGTACGTTTTCATATTGTTGGTTTACAATGCTGCCAACATAGCCTAGCACCTAGGCATACTTAGCTCTCCATTCGCTTGCAAAGATTTTAGTGTAATTGCTTGACATCTTTGTAGCCTCGAGCCAAAGGACCAAACTTGCACCACGGTGAATTCCTCCTGTAAGGTCCGTCCAGAGTAAACATACTCGCAGCGTTTTTTTTTTTTTTATAGCTCTCTTGAGCGACTTCCTTGTTAGTCTCAGTGCTAGTGGACTTTCTTGTACCTCCTTAAGTCTCAGGGGACATTTATCTTGCAGACTTCAAATGGCTTTCTTGTATCTTGCAATCTGAGGGGACGTTCCCATACCTTACCGTCTTAACCTCTTGCATGAAATAAGGTCAAACGCGTTGTGTGTGTGTGTGGGGGGGGGGATGGAATATTCTTGGGAGAGATTTGCCTCAAAAAGCCCCGTACTAGGGTCGGGTGAAACTCGAGAGCGTTATTGTTATAAAATTTTCACCAGAAGTATGAGTCACGTGTCCCTGCCAAATGCACTTTGCGCATACAAATCCAGCAGATAGATCACTGATGGGAGAGAAGCACGGCAATGATCTACCTTTGACAACGTTGTGAGCCAACTCGTACTGAAAACGAATCCGCCAATTTATTCAGATCTATGTACTTCACCGTAAAGTCTTTGTTTTTAAACGTGCCTGTCGTCTATTTTTACACGGACAATTAGTTCAATAATGTTCAGTGTTTTTTTTTTTTTGGTCCATAATTACGGTTTGCCACCTACACATGGGAATCGGCAGGAAAGTGTAGAGAAAGCGGACCTGAAATACGTTGACCTGTCCAGTATAAATGACACAAAATGACCTGTGCCATAGACGAGAATTCTTGGACATTCATGAGCTTCGAGTTGGGGGTTTGGAGAAGGCACGTCGACACGATAACGTGGTAGGAAAATGTTAAGACAATAGACTGAACATAGAAGTATGGCAGAACAGTAGGAGACCCTACCGGTAGCGGCCCCCAACCACCCACGGACATCTCTGAAATTTCTGATTTGCTGGCCATTTCGCATGTTTAAGTGGACAGCTGGCTTTCTTTGGGTTTTGTTCTTTTGCATATTCTGGGAATGTACACGTGCCTCTTGTGAGATATGAAGTTAAAAACTTATTTTGAGAAATGCCTTGACATTCAAGATTACCCAGGTTCCTTAGGTAAATAGAGTACAGAATGGGGGGAGGAGGAAGGGAATTGTACATCAATTTTGGATAAAGGGCCAGTCGATATATCCCGCCTAAACAATAGGCATTTTATTCCACCATTGCAAGTTGGCCACTTTCATGCTTCATTAATGCACGGAATTTAACATTTTAGAGCTCAAAATAGAACATTACCGAGCAGAAACCCAATCTCAAAGTCAAAGCTACACTTTAAATGCCAATATGTTGAGCAGTAACTGAGTTTGAACAGAATGGAAGTGCTGTATGATAGTTTTAGGATGCAGCACATACAACTTTGTATGTTAAACATAGTTTGACATTCGGAGTCGTTCAGGTTGCTGCAACTATACAGGGGCATTGACACTACAAGTACAACCCTGTATTGGTAACATAGTTTGACATTCAGAGTTGTTCGTGTCGTTACACGCTAGAGCTCCACGGTGGCAGTAGCACAATACAACCCGGTATTGTTAAACAGTTTGACATCCAGAGTTGTTGTCGTCGCTACAGCTTAACAGGAGCCTCGGCACATAAACCCTGTATTGTTAAACATGCAGTATGACATTCAGAGTTGTTCAGGTGGGGACAGATCTACAGTGGCATCAGCACATACAACCCTGTATTGTTAAATTTACAGTTTGACATTTAGAGTTGTTCACGTCGCTACAGCTTAACAGGAGCCTCGGCACATAAATCCTGTATTGTTTAACATGCAGTATGACATTCAGAGTTGTTCAGGTGGGGACAGATCTACAGTGGCATCAGCACATACAACCCTGTATTGTTAAATTTACAGTTTGACATTTAGAGTTGTTCACGTCGCTACAGCTTAACAGGAGCCTCGGCACATAAACCCTGTATTGTTTAACACGCAGTATGACATTCAGGGTTGTTCAGGTGGGGACAGATCTACAGTGGCAACAGCACATAACCCTGTATTGTTGAATATACAGTTTAACATTCAGTTGTTCAAGTGGAGACAGATCTACAGTGGCATCAGCACATACAACCCTGTATTGTTAAATTTACAGTTTGACATTTAGAGTTGTCCACGTCGCTACAGCCCGACACATAAACACAGCTCTGCATTTGTTTGACATCCAGAGACGTTAATGTCGTTATAGCTTTACGAGCGACCCTGTGTTAATTTGATTTTCAGAGTTGCTAATGCTATAAAACTGGTCCATGCGGAAGTGCAAAAGTGAACATATCAAGAGCTTGACCGGAAGCTAAATTGAGTCGATGAATAGTGGCCATTGCAATCTTAACTTTGACATTAACTTTTGAAGAAACACTGCTCTGTCCAGTAAAGGACAGTTCCTCGTTTCTTGTACAAATGCATAATCAAAGAATGATTTGGAAAGATTTGACATCGTGCCTTCCTGAGGAAATATTAAATCCTGCAGGCAAACTCTCTCGTGCAGTGTTGAAAAGTTTTACCTGGCGCCTCCTGCTCTATTATATAGACCGACATTTTCTTAAGTCCTAATGGGTTAATGCTGTATGGGCAAGATTAAATTCGAGTGCACTCGTTTTTTGACAGTATCCACAGTGGTGGATCTTGAATAATTTATACAGGCAGATCCGTCTTTTCACTACCCCGGGTCGCATACACCATAGGCGCGTGTACTTCTCTGAGAAACGGGGAAAAGGAACAAAAACAGCAGGGCAAACTTTGGTTTTGCCCGCCTGAAGGAAATGGGCCACAAATCAGTCTTTTCGAGTGTTTGCGTGTCGCAGTGGGCCTGACGCCTAGGTGAAAAACGTTACAAAGATTTGAAGTTATTCACTGATATGGCCAAACTGGGATAATTTTGGAAGGGATCTCACGGTACATATTGCTATATTAGGGTGGTCAGGCTGTTCTTAAATGGCAACCCGACCGTTTCTTTTTACCAAGGCCCGAGATTTTACCTGTCTCAGCTGATGTTTTTGTAGCGACATGCCGTTAAATCCAAACTCAAATCCACCCGTAACTGCGTTTTTTCTCCCCATATTGTGATTTTCCTTGACTTGCGATTGTTGTGACAGCAACATCTAATTATGATTAAGACTTAACCAAGGAAATTTTGTACGTAACTGAAGGCGCTATGAATATCCGACAATTTGGAGACTTTGCAATGAAGTATTTAGAATGAAACTTTTAAAATTTTGATCGACTTGACTAATACCAATTTGACAAAGTGGTATTGGAATTCATGCAGACCTGTTGGAAAAGAATTAGCGACCCGGTAATGCATTTGGATGAACTGACCGAGCAATAGCGACCCGGTAATGCATTTGGATGAACTGACCGAGCAATAGGCCGCAATTCTAAATGTTAGATGCTAGGTATACGTCATTCTTCCAGGGGCATTATGGGTGGAGCAGGTTAAATAGTTAAATGTCAGATGCCGGTAATATGTCATACTTCCATAAAATCACGAAAACGTAAATATTATAATCTACTCCCAGAGTGGGACAACTTAACCACAATTTGTTGTCGGAAGGGTCGTCCATTCTCACATTCTGAGAAAAAAACAGCACATTAAGCCATCGGTACGTTAGAAGGTCGTGCCTTCATGTGGATCTTTTTACAGTAGTGTCTTATTCTGCTACCTATATATAACTTTATATAATGAACATGTTCCATAAACTCGCCTGTCAACATTATTGCCGGGGATTTTGACATTGGAGTACGAAAGCCAAAAGTTTGGCATTCTTCTAGTTTTGGAAAGTTGATGCCATTTTTGCCACACGCAGGTACCCGACTTTCACAAAAGCGATGTAATATTCCTTTCCGTGAAGTGGGAGTGCATGTCTCGGATAGTCATATCGGGGGTCCAATGGCTTCGATGAGGCGTGTCACATAATAGCTGGGGGGGGCGCGTGCCATGATCACAAGGAACATCTGTTACTTGGTCAGTGTCGATATCAGGGAGGGGGAGGGGGTTGCTTTCCTGTGTCACCAGGTACTGGAAGGATGGATGGAATAGACGTGATATATGAATACTTACACTACTACCAGGCCGGGGTTGCTGTCTTGTTGCAGCTTATCTCAGCTATTCTGGCACCAATAATTATCTTCTATTATCTAATCAAAAGCCACGTGGACAGATGGATAGATGAACAGACGCGATGTGAATACTTGCACTAACGCCTACCTGCAGTTCATATCGCAGATGTTTTAAGGCGGACTGAACTTTTTGGCTGACCTCAATCTGTGAACAAAGAGAAAATCTATGGTAAAACGATAAAACAGCTTTGTTCTTACTCATAGGTTGGGCTAAATATAACAAAGTTGTATCTATGATAAGAGTTTAAGCGTCTGGCTTTTCGTTCCATGGGTGGAAATATGGAAAAAGACTTGATTAATTTTTTTCCCTCTTTTTTTTTATATGGGGAAAATTGTAATAAATGTCTAAAATTTCAAGAAATAAAATTTGTTTCACTTGATACTAAATGAAAATAAACTACCTTCTTCTTGGCCACAGTCACTTGTAACCCAATTTGCCAGGTACCTACAAAGGTTGTATAGTGTACATGGGTTAATTCATTCATTCATTTCTATTCTTACTCCCTCTGTTTTCTTTTGTTTTAAACTTATTTTTTCAAACTAAATGTCTGCCAACAGAATGAGAGAAAGGCGGCAGAGAGGCAAAAAAGGTGTATAAACGACATTAAAGAGGCTTAAAAGTTGGGGAGGACTTCCGAATGCGTCCCATGGCCAGACTTTATTACAGTAATGAAACGAAACTGTGACCAAACAGTATGGGGGTCGCTAAAATGACGTCACTTTAACACATGGCGGGTTAGTCCTCTAGAGGGATGTCTTTATAGTTAGCCTGCAAGCTCGGTGATTCCCATTCTGGCAGTACAGACGCGTGACACACTCGGAGGGATTCCCAATATATGACTTTATGGCACAAGTCCTGGAAATCACTGAACAAAACACAGTACAAGGTGGTTTTTTTTCTTTCAAACTTTTCCGTGCTCTCATTCTGCTGCTTGGGCGTTATTCTTTTGGCATTGGTGACATTAGACACACTCAGAAGTCTTTCCAAACAATGACTATGTGAAGCAGGGCCGGATGAAGACTTTAAGAGTGGTTCCGATGATTTCCTTTATCTGCAGCGAGCATTCTGCTGCCTGTGACTGCTTCTCTTTCCACTTTCGATCTGTTTTCAGTTCATCTTGTCAACCCTTGAACATTAGATGAAGGCGGGCCTTCCCTACTTGGTATTCCTCACTCAAGGATTTAAGTGGTATTAGCTTTGCTTGTTTGCATGCAAGTGCGACATCGGTTAATCATGGAGTCCGAGCCATTTTCTTGTGTAGGGATTTATCTTTGCCTCTATCCCCTCTACCGTCGCCGACTCGGGTGTGAGATGCCTATGCCTCAGAAAGTGAAACAGCTGATCGTTAACTGGAACGATGAAAAAAGATATTTAGTTACTTTTGTGCTTCCCCGAACCAACATTCATTAGTTTGTAAAATGACTCACATGCTCATCGCAAATAAATCGGTGGTAACACCACCAGCACGACAGGGTGCAAAAATTCTTTCTCTTCTGTAACAGTCTCTGTGGAAATGAAAAAAACAGAACAAAAACGAATGCATGAAGGAATGAAATCAATGGAAAAATGTACATGAACGTAAATCATTATATAAGGTAAAGTCTGTAACAATAACAGTAATAATACTACCTAGCCTTTTACCCCATCAAATGTAAGCTCTAATCGCTATCGAGTCATTCATAACTCTCTTATGGCCAGACAAACATTTACCAACCCAAAAACGTCTGAAATACCATGCTGGGCTGGTTTTAAAGAGATTTTTGTGCAAATATAAATGTGTAATTGGAAAAATTATTTGATCATAAAGTTGGAAGAGTAAGTGTACCAAATATTGAGATTTGGGCTCCAGGGCACCTGGTTCAAATATTGGAGACTGGACGCTAGAGGATTAAACTTGCATTCAATACACCAATATAAAGAATACTAAATGTGGGAGAAGCGCCGGCAATAACCGTGGTTACATTCCATCAATTAAAATGTGTGTTTAAGAGTTTCTTGAATGTTTTGGTGTTTTGTATATTTCTTAGATTTTGAAGCAACGAATTCGTCTCCGGACCACAAAAAGAAAATAATGTTCGCCGAGTGATCTGAGAGATAGCCGGAACTTTTAATGATGTTGCATCAGCCCAAGATAGCAGTTGTCGTGGTGCAGCATACAGAAACGGATGGTATGACTTGTTCATCTTTTTGCGTGTTTTTGTGGTCAGGTTATTGTTGTTGCTTTTTTCTGCTGGGGCAGAGGGCTTGTTACGCCTGCTCTTCTCGATTTCCAACTGCCAAGGTATCTTTAACGCGCGCAACGTACACACGGGCCCTCCAAATTTTTCTTCCTTGTTCGAGAAGACTAGGTGTTCAATTCTACCCACCATGGGATCTGGGACAGGAATTTTCCCCCAAATCCATCATGCCTGCACCAAGGGGAAACTGACCGGCATCTTCAAGATGAGAGACGAGCACCTTGCCTCTAGACAAGCATGTCCCCCTAAGTCCTACCCAAGGATAATGGTTGGAGGTTTCTCTCTCTCTCTCTCTCCCTCCTCTCTTTCTCTCTTTCTCTCTCCCCCTCTCTCTCCCAGAGCCTTTGAAGACTGTTGGGGCGTCACAGAAGACTTTGCAACAAGTTCTCTCCATTTCTCTGGGTTCTCAGACACTCTTAAGCAGTTGCTGAGTGTGAGGCCACGCCAGTCCATTCACTCTTGTTGTCCTCCCATCTCTTTCTCTGTCTTCCTCTCCTTCTGCCTCCTCGCACTGTTCCTTGCACAATGGTTTTGGCAAGTCCTGTTGATCTTGAAACATGACCATACCATCTCATTTTCTTTCTTTTCATCGTGGACAACAGGTTTTCGTATGGCCCAGTGTTTAGCTTTACTCTGGTCTGGACCTCCAAGTTGGAATTGTGGTCTTAGCGGCATCAGTAACTTGTAGTAACTTTTATTACAATGCTGTTAATTTCCTCATCCCAGACTGAAGCACTGCCGCGGTTATCACTACTCTGGTCTAGTAAGGCACGCGGACACCTACACTAACAATATATATACAGACATATACGGCTAGAGCAATAGATTCCCACACTCAAGCACCAAGGCTGGATTAAGACTTTTAAAAGCCCAAAGCACTTGCAGTTTTGCACCATATGGTCCGTGGTATTTCCTGTAATGAAAAATGTCTGTGGTCACTCCCCCTCCCTAGGTATCTAGCTTTTTATCCCATCAAATGTAAGCTCTAATCGCTATAGTCTCCAAAACGTCTGAAATACCATGCTGGGCTGGTTTTAAATATATTTTTGTGCAAATATAAATGTGTAATTGGAAAAATTATTTGATCATAAAATTGGAAGAGTAAGTGTACCAAATACTGAGATTTGGGCACATGGTTCAAATATTGGAGACTGGACGTTAATTGTGTAATTGGAAAAATTATTTGATCATAAAATTGGAAGAGTAAGTGTACCAAATACTGAGATTTGGGCACCTGGTTCAAATATTGGAGACTGGTCGTTAGAGGATTAAACTCGCATTCAATACACCAATATGGAGAATAATAATAAATAGAATTTCTATAGCGCCTTTTTAGCAAAATTATTACTCAATGCGCTGTATATTGCATCGATTCATGCATTCATTTTCCAGATATCATACTAAAATACGCATTCTCATCCATACAAACTTTCAGTTTCAGACGCTCTTAATCAATCATAACATCAAAGCACCGAATAGAATTTTGAAATTTTAAGTTTCGGAGGAAAAGGTGATGTTTTATGCTTTTCTTAAAGCTTTCAAGATTCGGTGATTCACGAAAATCAGATCTGGTTCCAGACAAAAGGTCCAAAGAAGGATCTATGGCCTATAGTCTCATAGTTTTTAGATGGGATTCTTAAGATTTTGTCACTTGATCTTAGTGAACGAGATGGTGAATAGACTTGAAAAGAATTTTTGAGATAGATGGGTGCGGTGTTATTTAAACATTTGTAGCAAAAAACAGCAATTTCTTTGTTATAGGAGGTCAGTGCAGTTCTTCTAACAAAGGCGTAACGTGGTCAGCTTGTTTTTTCTTGGAAATCAATTTGGTTGCGTTGTTTTGAATGACTTGAATTCTAGAGTTTATCTGTTATTCCAGAAAGAAAATTGCAATATATCTATTCGAGATGAAATGAGTGAAGTAAAAAGTTTTGGTAATAGCTTCTGTGAGGAAATTTCGAACTCTGCTGATGTTTCTTAGATGGAAACGCCCGGTAACTTTGGCATGAGAGGCGAGCACCTTGCCTCTAGACCGCCGTGTCCCCTATGTAATCCTACAAGCCTGTTTGGTTGAAAAACAAAAGCGAAATGCGGGTGGTGGATGGGAGCAGGACTCCTTCTGCCCTATCACTCTATCTTCTATCTGTGGTCACTTTTTGCCTACCACAATGTGACCGTTACCGTAGTGACGTGTTTTCACCAAACTCAAACTCTGTTGAAAAGTTTTGTTGAAAGCTTGATATTTTGAAACCCCAAATTTTAAAAACATTACCGTAACTGAAAACCATACAAACGATACAAAGCACACCGCCCCCCCCCCCACACACACACATACTTGTATGCTTTTCTATACTTTGGGGGCAGCCCCCTCTCCTCCCTCCAAGCGTACATATATATACACACTTTTCGGATGGCCCCTGTCGGCTCTACTTCCATATGTAGGCTACTTTCTCCCGTGGGATTAAGTGACAAGTCTTATCGTTGGAATGTGAGAAGCAATCTTCAATGGAGGCGGCAGTCTTAAAAGAACTCCAGGTCCACCTGGTAAAAATATCCCAGTCAGCATCCTTACGTCAATCCGATGTAGATTCGTGTAGGATTACCGTTCGGGCAGCCCCCGAAATCAAATCGACGCCGGTGCATGCCGTAACCAGCGGGTCAATTCAGGACCAACGTCATTCCTAGGTTCAAGCTCGACCTCAATTCCACGCATCTGATTTCCGTAAGGTTGCTGGCTAGGATCCTATCCCAGTCTTAAATTTTTCAGAATGAAAACAACAAATTTTAACTTCTTGTATCAATAAAGACTTTGTGCTTTCTGGAAGCAACCGGATTCGGTAATCATTCCAAAATCTGAACATTTCTGAGGGCTCCTGCAGATTGTGGGGTCACAAATTGTGGCTTTGTATATATTTAACTTGTGCCTAAAATCCGCCACTGGTGTTATGTTTATATGATAGAAACGTTTCAGTGGCAATGTACCATTTGGAATAAGAAGCAAAGACATTATTGGCTGTCTGCATAACCAAAGACATCACAAACCTACCCTTTTTGCTGTGGCCTTGGACCTTGCCCCACCCAGAAGGGCCTCCATCTCGCGCAGTTTTTTTTAGCCTCTTCGGCCTTTTGTTTCTTGACTGTTTGAAGTAAAACCAAAGACGTGTTGAGCCATATGGACACAGACCAGACAAAAGAACAGAATAGGCGATAGATTTACATAAAGACAAGACAGTAGAGTTTGGGTTTTATGGAGTGTCGGCTCGGTACCCAGCCAGAAACAGTACCGATATTCAATACGTAGAATTGTCGTTTGCAAATGGGAAGGACATATTTCCTACGTAGATCCGCTGGTTACGACATCGCGCCGAAGTCGGTTTGATGTAGAAAATCCGCCTTTCCGGTAGTCCTACCAACCCTATAAGGAAATTTGTCCAAATCTATGACGTATTGACGTAGGGAAGTTGGTTGGGTCAGGGCCAATTCAGAATGTACGTATGCAAAATTTGGGGCCATTTTCGATACCCCCCCCCCCTTGTACGGTTTTCGTACTCTTGGCTCAGCCCCCCCCCTCCCCTCGCCTTCCTGCACGGACGTAAAGCCATTAAAATGTAGAAAATGAGAGCACCTTGATATTTTGAAACTTTAAATGTCATTATTTCGCGTCTTTGTCTTCATTTCAGGAGGTTCCCTGCCATTGGCATTTACACTTCACTTCTCTTGTTGTGGTAAGGATTAGGTTTTTAGAATTTTGTCCTGGCAGCGGCCTTGTTCTGTCAGCTCTTATCGATTTCCAACTTCCAACGTTACCTTTAACGTGCGCAATGTCCACACGGGCCCTCCGAGTTTTTTCATCCTTTTTCCGAGAAGGCTAGGTGCTCGATCCTACCAACCATAGGATCAGGGACAGGAATTTCCCCCCGAACAAATTTCAACATGGCTGCACCGACAGGGAATCGAACCTGGTACCTTCAGCCTGAGAGGCGAGCACCTTGCCTCTAGACCGCCGTGTCCCCTATGTAATCTTACAAGCCTGTTTGCTTGAAAAACAAAAGCGAAACGCGGGTGGTGGGTGGTGGGACCTTCTGGTAGGGACTTCTTCTGTCCTATCGCTCTGCTATCTTCTATCTGTGGTCTTTACTTTTCCCTACCACAATGTCACCGTTACCGTTGTGACGTGTTTTCACCAAACTCTAACTCAAACTCTGTTGAAAAGTTTTGTTGAAGGAAAGAAATATAAAAATAACCCCCAAATTTTTAACGCATTACAGTAGGAAAAAGGTCTCAAAAAAAGAACTCGAGGTAAAATATCCCAGTCAGCATCCTTACGCCCATCCGATGTAGATTGGCGTATGATTTCAGTAGGAATTGGTAGGATTACCGTATGGGCAGTTCCCGACATCAAATCGACGCCGGTGCCTCGCCTGAACCAGCGGATCAAGGTAGCACCGACGTCATTCCTAGGTTCAAGCTTGACCTCAATCCCACACATTTGATTTCCGTCAGGTTGCCGACTAGGATCCTATCCCAGTCTTCACATTTGTTTTTCAGAAGCAAAACAACAAATAACTTTAATTTACTTCTTATGTCATTAAAAGATTTCAGTGCGCTTTCTGGAGGTAACCGGATTCGGTAATTCTTCCAAAATCTGAATATTTCTGAGGGGTCCTGCAGATTGTGCAGGTCCCAATTTGTATATTTAACTTGCGCCTAAAATCCGCCAGTGGTTGTATGTTTATATATTGGAACTTACGGTGCTGCCAACAGAGGCCACTGCCATTTTTTTCCGTCCTTTTGCAGTTTTTTTCTTCGTTATGGCAGAGCATCTTTGTTTCTTTTCTTTTTCTTTTTTGTCTTTCCTTTTGGATCCTGAAAAAACAAAAGGTCGAATTACTATAGATACTTTTTAAAAAATCCTTGGAGCAACTAGGGAAAGAATTCCCTACATCCGGTGGCTTAATTTCACTTTATTTCAGCCTATTCACCTGGAGTCTGAAAGTAGAAACTAATTCAAAGAGAGGTCATGAAAAGACAGTGAAAGGCACAAAATGGCCGTTAAAACCGACACTCAAAGTCAAACTCAAACCCGACAACTTTGAACTCTTACAAGTCTTTACAGACTGCCTAAATATTTGTGTGTGTGTATATTATGTTTTCTAGTTGAAAATGTAGGGATTAGGGATAAGAATTACAGGACATACTGACATGAACTGACACAAACCTACAGTTGACAGATGTCAGGTCTATGACTCATACATTTCTCAGCGTCTGGCAATACAAATTAGGCAAAGTTTTGGGATCGGGTATAAGGACAGAGTTAGGGTCAGGTTTCTGGTGGTTAGGGATTGACTGGGTGCTCCAGACATACGGAACTCTACCCTTTAACCATCAACCGATAAAAGGTACAACTATAACTAGGTGTCGACAAAATATTAGACAAGAGAAAGAGAATGTACTTCCCGACCACGCTAACAGCATACTTAAAGACGGGATCTGATTGCTATCCCTAACTCTATCCCAATTCCTAGCTAAAAACATTTTCCTAACCCGGAATCCTTTTGTTGTTTTTTTTTTCAACGGATCATAAAATTTCTCTTTGATTTAACGCCCAGTGAACAGAAAGCATTTCTTGCCCAGTGTAGAGTTGCCGATCTGACTGATATTAGAATTATTTACTCCCTAATTGATCCTCCCTACCTCATTTTTCTTCTTTTTATTTTTCTTGTGTTGTGGTAGAGATTAGTTGTTGTTGTTGTTGTTGTTGTTGTTGTTTTTAGAATTTTGCCCGGGCAGAGGCCTATTCGGCCTGTTCGGCCTGCTCTTTTCGATTTCCAACTGCCAAGGTATCTTTAACGTGCGCAACGTGCACACGGGCCCTCCCGAGTTTTTCCTCCTTGTCTTAGGAGACTAGGCGCTCGATCCTACCTACCAAAGTCATATCTTACGGACAGGAATTTTTTCCCTGAAAAAATAAAAAAAGTCCAACATGTCTGCCTTGACCCGGGATCGAACCCGGTACCTTCGACATGAGAGGCAAGCACCTTGCCTCTAGACCCCAGCGTCCCCAATAAACGTTCTCTTCAGATGACGTTGTCTGGACCACAGCGTCCCCAATAAACGTTCTCTTCAGATGACGTTGTCTGGACCACAGCGTCCCCAATAAACGTTCTCTTCAGATGACGTTGTCTGGACCACAGCGTCCCCAATAAACGTTCTCTTCAGATGACGTTGTCTGGACCACAGCGTCCCCAATAAACGTTCTCTTCAGATGACGTTGTCTGGACCACAGCGTCCCCAATAAACGTTCTCTTCAGATGACGTTGTTTAGACCCCGCGTCCCCAATAAACGTTCTCTTCAGATGACGTTGTCTGGACCACAGCGTCCCCAATAAACGTTCTCTTCAGATGACGTTGTCTGGACCACCGCGTCCCCAATAAACGTTCTCTTCAGATGACGTTGTCTAGACCACCGCGTCCCCAATAAACGTTCTCTTCAGATGACGTTGTTTAGACCCCGCGTCCCCTATAAACTTTCTCTTCAGATGACGTTGTCTATGGTGCACGGGCGGCTCAGCGATTCACACTCAGGACATGAAATAGCCGCCCGCCTGAAGTTGTGTGCCACATCATGTGCTACTCCTTTCATGAAAATAAACCCCATCATCCCCATGTCCACCTCGTCCATCCATCCCTACCCCGCACACCCCACTCGAATTAAACTTTTGTTTTTAAAATACTGAAATGCTGGGGCAGTCTGAGACAAAAAAATGGGAGTCAGTTGACTCATCGATCATGATAAAGAATTTCGCGAGAAATGTCGCCAAAACTCCAAAAAAATGGACAGAGGTCAGTCAGTGAAAGAAAATTCCCACGAAATTGGCTGAAGAGGGAAATCAAACATGATCCCCCCGCCCCCCCCCCCCCAAAATGCTGTGAAATATTTCGCTTTAAACTACTGGCGCACCGAACCATAGTCTGTTTCGTTTCCGTTTTTGTTTTTTTTTATTTGAGATGAGAACCATAGGGTTAAGCAGGACCTCACAGACCGCCGAGACCGAGACTAAATCAAGTCTGCCTCGCTAATTTAAGTCGGTGACTCAGAACTGACTTGAGTCGGCTGACGGGATGGGAGGGGGGGGGGGGACCTGATGCAATAATTCCCAACAGACCAAGACAAACTGAAAAGCCCTATTAGTATTACACGTACAGACGACACTGGTCAGTTCCGCTGATTTCAATTTCCAGCAGTTTTGTCCACCCGAGCGTAGCTATTGATTAGATTTTCAGTTCTGCCGAGTTCCATTGAATTGTAGTGTCAAATTGAAAACAACTCACGTAGGTCTTTTGAAATGTCACATCTTTTTCTAATGTATTAAAATGGCAAAGTGGACAGATAAAAGCATTTCAGCAAAAGTCAGTGGGTGTAAAAACTATGCACGCCGATGGTCTTTTTCTTCGAAGAAATATGTCAAATGATAACGGGGAAGGAATTGAAATTATAGTTTTTTTTTTTTTGTTTGTTTGTTTTTTAATTAAAGCATCCAAATTGAGTTCCTCGCGACCAATTTTGCTAAATTTTGATTCCCTGATTACAAAAATGCACTTGTTTTTTTATTTGATCAATATTTCAAATGATGTGACGTTTAAAGATCTCTGACATTTATCGTGTCCAGTAAAAGGTCCAATGAGTCATCATAATAATAATAATAATAGTTCGTCCATCAGGTATGATGATGACCTTAACAACACCAGAGGAATGAAGAACAGAAATTGTTGAGAATTTCAACACATGGACAATAAAGAGAACTAAAGGACACAGAGGACAGAATGGAAAGACTGTTCTTTCATGACTTATGGCTTCTCATGTGACTGATAAGTCCTATTTTTGCCCTGCAGACCCTTCCGCATAAATGACAAGAGTGCTCCGTTGGTTCAGTACCACTGGGCCTTTTCTTGCGCCGTTCTCTTTTTTTGATAGCCTGCTGGACTCTGTCAGCTTCCCATGCTTTGCTGCCTCTGGTAAGGGCCGCCCTCCAATTTGCACGATCAAGCGAGAGCTTTTCCCACTCACTCACATCAATGGCAAAGGCCTTCAGTGATTGCTTGAGAGTGTCTTTGTAACGTCTCTTTGGGGCCCCAACATTCCTCGTTCCATTGGAGAGCTCAGAGAAGAAGATTTGCTTAGGGAGTCTGGAGTCGGGCATTCTGACAACATGTCCTGCCCAACGTAGCTGAATTTTTTTCAGGTGGCAGAAGATGCTCAATTCCTTGGCACGATTGAGGACCTCAGTGTCTGGAATTTTATCCTGCCATTTGATCCTTAGGATCTTTCTAAGGCAGGCCAGATGAAAGTGATTTAGCTTTCTGGCATGCGATTGGTACACTGTCCAGGTTTCAGCCCCATAGAGTAGGGTGGGAAGGACCACAGCATTGTACACTTTCAGCTTAGTGTCTGTGCGAATGCCGGCAACATCCCACACTCTCTTTCGAAGCCTGCCAAATGCAGAGCTGGCTTTGCTGATTCTTGAGAGAATTTCAGTATCAACACGAGCCGCGGAAGACAGTGTACTGCCAAGATAGGTGAAGTTCTCCGACACCTTCAGAAGACTGCCATGGACTTTGATATTTGGGGTCATAGGATACTTGTCGTCTGGAGTAGGCTGATGGAGCACTTCCGTCTTCTTTGTGCTTATTGTGAGGCCAAAGTTGTCACAGGCACTAGAGAACTTATCAACACAGTTTTGCATGCTATCCTCATCGTGTGCCAGAAGTGCACAATCATCAGCAAATAGTAGGTCACAGACTTGAGTACTTTTTGTTTTGGTTTTTGCCTGAAGTCTCCTGAGATTGAATAGACTGCCATCAGTTCGGTACTTGATGCTTACCCCTTGAGGAGGAGAGCTAAAGGCTTCTTGTAGCATTGCAGAGAACATGATGCTGAACAGAGTTGGGGCTAAGACACAACCCTGTTTTACCCCATTTGTGACAGCAAAGGGCTCTGAAAAACTGCCGTTGCTTTTGACTGCAGCTTGCATGCCATCATGAAACTGGCGCACTATTGTGATGAATTCGGGTGGACACCCATACTTCGCCAAGATTTTCCAGAGGCCTTCACGACACACTGTGTCAAATGCTTTTGTGAGGTCAACAAAATGTGATATACAGCGCTTTATTTTGTTCCATGCATTTTTCCTGAATCTGTCTGGCAGCAAAAATCATATCCGCCGTTCCCCTTCTCTTTACGAAAGCCACATTGGCTCTCGGGAAGCAAGTCATTTGACGAGAGGTGATCAAGAAGGCGATTCAGAAGCATTCTTGCCAATATTTTGCCAGCAATTGAAAGTAGAGAGATTCCCCGATGGTTGTCACAGACTTGGCTGTCCCCTTTGTTTTTGTACAGATGGATGATTGAAGCATCTTTGAAGTCCTGTGGCAGCTTCCCTGCTTTCAACATATGATTGAACAACTCGGTCAACCTTTCAATAAGCTTTTCTCCACCGAAGGCATACACCTCAGCAGGAATTGAATCCACGCCTGGTGATTTGTTAAAGGACATCTGATTTGTGGCAGTTCGGGTCTCATTTGCTGTGAATGGCTTGGCAAGAGCTGCATTAATAGGAGTCTGAGGGAGGCGGTCAATGGACTCAGTATTTATATTTGATGGCCGATTTAGCACACCTCCGAAATGTTCTGCCCAACGCTGAATTATGGCATTCAATTCAACAATGCGTGTTGAACCATCTGACGCAAGAAGTGGCGTAGTGCCAGAGCGGGATGGTCCAAACACAGCTCGGAGGCTCTCAAAGAACTTTCTAGGGTTGTTTGTGTCGGCATATTTCTGAGTTTCTCTTACTCGCTCTTCAAGCCAGTCATTTTTCATTTTCCTCAGCTTCTTCTGGAGTACACCCTTACATGCACGCAGTGCATCAGCTTTTGCTGTGGAAGAGGGGTCACTGCAGTGAGCTTGGATGAGACTATTTTTTTCTTTGATGAGCACTTTGATTTCATTATCATTATCATTGAACCAGTCCTGGTGCTTGCGGACAGGAAAACCAACTGTGCTGCTGGTGCAAGAGTGTACAGTCGTATTTAGGTCAGTCCAGCTCTGCTCAATGTTCTCAGGGTCAAAAGTCACGCAATCCAATTTTGAGGAGAGTTCTGATGAGAGCTCGCTCTGTTTCTCAGCTGAGCAGAGTTTTGAAACATTTAGGCGTTTTAGGTGGCGCTTTCCCTTGAGGGCGTCTATTGCGCCTCAATGTTAGTCTGAGCTTGCAAACAATGAGTCTGTGGTCAGTAAGCGCAACCCATTGTTATTGCATGAACCAACTCCATGAGGGCCCAAAACATTTGGCCACGCTGAGATTTCGGAGCCAACCCTAGCATTGAAGGCCCCCAAGAGAATCAGCTTATCAGCTGCCGGGACAGAGCATATGACAGATTCTAGATCAGAATAGAACTTGTCTTTGGCTTCATCTGGGTTTGTCATGGTGGGCGCATATGCGCTAATGAGGGTGGCTGACTGGCTTTTCCCAACTGGGATCCTGAGTGTCATTAGCCTGTCATTTATTTCAATTGGCATTGACTGCAAGTTTCTCTGACAAGGTCATTTTTAATTGCAAACCCAACACCATGCTGTCTCGGTTCGACTGCACCCTTGCCTTTCCAGAAGAAGGTGTATCCACCACTGAGCTCTTTGAGTTGGCCACTATCAGGGAGTCTGGTCTCACTGAGTGCCACTATGTCCAGGTTGTACCTGCTGAGCTCAATGGCAATAAGTGCAGTGCGTCTTTCCGGGTTGTTTGAGTTGTCCTGTAGTGTGCGTATATTCCAGGCTCCTAGCCTGAGTAAGCTGAATTTCTTTTTGTTTCGACCGCAAAAAGGGATCCCCACTGGTCGCGGTATACCAGTCAGGGTGATGTGAAGTGGGCTTTCTTTAGGGCACCTTTTCTGGCCCCTTCCTCAGTTGAGGTGAGCAGTGCTATCCTTAAATAAGGCTGCTCAGCTACTGTGGGTGCTGCCTCCCCACGCCTCCACTTCAATCGACGATGAAGCGACCATAGCCCACAGCCACCAACGTGTAGGTCTGTGCTAACAGCTTCCAGTCTATCCAAACCTGCTGCCACCGCACTCGCCCATCGCCGTTGGAATTTTGAGAGGAAAGAAGACGAGACAAAGATGAAAGAAGACGAGGTGAGTGTTAAGACTGGCGCAAAGAATTTGTTTTTAGTGAGAAAGAGCTGCGCAAACATCAGACTCACTCTCTCGCCTGGACACAACTTATCCAAGTGGCAAGACAGGGTCAAGACGACTGGAAATGTATCCAGGTGCAGGAGGATGCTAGAGGGCCGGTCATATTGCCTGACCGGCTGCCTGTAGGCTACTCCACAGCCTCGCAGTCCCAACTGACTAGGGTGAAAGACCCAAACCAAAGAACACCAATACTGGTGGATGCTCTGTGTCACGATATCCAGGCCAGAGTGACGGTATATTGCCATCTGCCCTATCAATCAACCACTGGCCTGCGGCCGCCAGCTTCGAAGCTGCGTCCGGGAAGTTTGCTCAATTCTTCGTCTGTGATTTAGGCAAACAAGCCTATGACCACACCGCTACCGGGGGCCAATGTGAAGGACTCAAGTACTGAGGGTCACATTGTGCCCTAGCATGTGGCCGTTGGGTTAGATGAAACCTCCTCCGCCCTGGCCGTTTGCACCGACAGGTGCACGCCCACTGATACCATGCTAGCGTACCAGTTCATGAAACAGGTTGTACTGGATTACATGTTACCAGTAGCAGATTTTTCTGACCTGACCTACTATGAGTCATCATACCCGTTAGCCAATGCCCAAAACTGACGTTGGTTGGGCCGAGTTCTTTTCCAGGCGTTGTCTGATATTCTCGATCTGTCTTGAGACTTTCATTTATTTATTTCTTTTTAATCAATTTGTCGAAATGGACAGGATGGATCATTTTTGTTTGTACGTATAATAGGCATTGGACACAGTGCGTCACCTGCCCTATTCTTGTTTATTGTCCATTTTGTGATGACCGACGGAAACTAATAGTGGCACGGAATTACAATCCAGACCAATGGGTTTCAACCTTTCTTCACGCAATCGACCTCGGCTCTAAATTTTCTTTCATCGTCCCCCCCCCCCACACACACACACACATATACGCACAAAAAAGCTTTACTGACGCACATTTCACAAGACGGCAGATTACACACAAATCACGATGTTAAGATTTTCAAAGCCTTATTAATAGTAACAATAGCAACAATTATTCATTAAAACACAGGAATCTTTCTTTGTCAACTTCATTAAGATCTTTTCTATGCATAAAGGAGATGCGTGCTGTTCAACTAGTCAGTGGTTGCCCGCTCTTGCTGCTCAAATATCTACCACCATTCATGGTTGTTTTCGCCCCCTATCGTCCACCTTTCATCGTTTTCGCCCCCTCGTCGCCCTTTTCTTCAGCTTTTCCACTCGTAAACCCAGAACTTTACAACTTGTTATTCCACCCCAATATGTACCGTCACGTCAAAATGAAGTGCTACAGCGGGGACAAAAAAATAATAATGATAATCAATCAATGAATATTGCTCGTCAATGTACAAAGGGTCTGTTTGTAGCCGAGGGAACGGCTTTTGAAAAATGAACGTCAAGGTTAACTTAAGACAAACCTACTCAAAATATGTCCATTCCCCTTCAAGAATTTAATGTATAAAGTTTCAGAAGCTTCTGCCTCACATAAACATCGCTACAACTTATTGCAGAAATCAAGAAGCCAATGCATTTGTTGGCTGGATTGATCTTTTGGGTACCAGGGCCACTTTGCTTGTTGACATTTGGGAATAGTTTGAGGTTAGATTAGCGGTTTGTTGTTGTTGCTGCTGCTGTGCTTATTACGTAAAACATGGCATTTTCTAACGTATTTTTGGCTCAAAAAGCTAAAAAAAAACGGCGACATGTCAATGCCTGTATATTATAGTTGAGAACTGTTAGTCTACAGCAAAATGGCGCGCGTGGTTGTGTGAACTGTTCAGTCTAAACACATTTTTTGTCCATGTTAGAATAACAAAACCTTATGGGAACAGCCACGGCCCTGCCATCAAAACTTGACGTAACGAAGGGAATAGGAGCAGCTGTATGATAATGAAAATAAATAATCAATAACATTTAGTAATGTAGATAAAGGACTCATCTAGATGTTTTATAAGTCAACTATCCGACGTGTCATTCTATTTTGTATTACAGCCTGGAGAGGAAATGCGAAGGACCTTAACAAGAACAAAATTAACAACTCTATTATCAAAAACAGTGAATAAGTGAACTTTGATGAGTTATTTATGCATTCGTGCAAACAGAAACCGAAATCAATTCTAAATGATTGCTCCCACCCCTTGTTCAATCAAATAGTCCCCCATCCCAAAGAAGTGGACGAAATCTATTTAAAAACAATCAGAGAACGCTATAGACGATCTTGTTTCCCATCCGTCATTCGAAGCAGTAGTGTTTCCTGATGCAGTATGCTGTTGTTAGGTTTCCTAATGGTTCTGGCAGTGTGTGTGTTGTGTGAGTCATGTTTTTATTTGCTGGTAATGTTGTGTTAGCAATGTGCGTGTGTGCGCTAAGCGTTAAAGCCCTGTAGGTCTTAGATTATTGTATTTGCTGTTGTGCTGTTACTGATGCTGTGGCAACAAATTTATATGGCAACATGGCAACGTACTCTTGGCTCACACCCCCAACCCCCCCCCCCCCCGCCTTCTACGGACGTAAAGCCATTAAAATGTAGACAATCGGAGCACTTTGATATTTTGAAACTTTAAATGTCATTATTTCGCGTCTTTGTCTTCATTTCAGGAGGTTCCCTGCCATTGGCATTTTACACCTCACTTCTCTTGTTGTGGTAAGGATTAGGTTTTTAGAAATTTGTCCTGGCAGCGGCCTTGTTCTGTCAGCTCTTATCGATTTCCAACTGCCAACGTTACCTTTCACGTGCGCAATGTCCACACGGGTCCTCCCGAGTTTTTCATCCTTTTTCCGAGAAGACTAGGTGCTCGATCCTACCTACCATAGGATCAGGGACACGAATTTTCCCCCCGAATAAAATGTCAACATGCCTGCACCGACAGGGGATCGAACCCGGTACCTTTGGTATGAGAGGTGAGCACCTTGCCTCTAGACCACCGTGTCCCCTATGTAATCTTGCAAGCCTTGTAGTGGTTGAAAAACAAAAGCGAAACGGGGGTGGTGGATGGGACCTTCGTGTAGGGTCTCCTCTGCTATCGCTCTATCTTTTATATGTGGTCTTACTTTTTCCCTACCACAATGTCACCGTTACCGTAGTGACATGTTTTCACCAAACTCAAAACTCTGAAAAGTAAGCTTTGTTGAAAGAAAGAAATGTAAAAATAACCTCCAAATTTTTAACACATTACAGTATGAAAGTCTAAAAAAACCCAAAACTCAGGTAAGCCTGGTAAAATATCCCAGTCAGCATCATTACGCCCATCCGACGTACGATAGGCATATGATTTTAGTAGGAATTGGTAGGACGGCCGTATGGGCAGCCTGAACCAGCGGATCAAGGTAGGACCGACGTCATTCCTAGGTTCAAGCTTGACCTCAATCCCACGCATCTGATTTCCTAAGGTTGTTGGCTAGGATCCTATCCCCCAGCCTTAAACAAATTTTTCAGAATGAAAGCAAATTCTAATAACTTCTTGTATCAATGAAGACTTCTTTGTACTTTCTGGAGGTAACCGGATTCTGTGCTTTCTGGAGGTAACCGGATTCGGTAATCCAAAATCTGAACATTTTTTAGGGCTTCTGCAAATTGTGGAGGCCTAAATTGTGGCTCATTTGTATATATTGAACGTACCTAAAATCCGCCACTGGTTGAATGTTTATGTATTGGTACTTACGGTGTTGCCAGCACAGTCCTGTGCCTTCCTTTTTTCTCTTGCATTTTTTTGGTGGAATTACTAAAGATTAAAAAAAATCCTTGGAGCAAATATGGAGAGTTTCGTAGGTCCGGTGGCTTAATTTCACTCTATCGCAACTTATATACAGGAGTCTGAAAGTTGAAAGTAATTCAAAGTTCGATAACGAAAAGACAGGGAAAAAGCATTGCCCTCCCCCCCCCCCCCCCACACTCACCTTACACACCTTATACTCAACTCTAATCTTGTCGAATCCCTAACCCTGCCCCCTTAGCCTTTCGACCAAAAGGAAAACAAAAAGAATCTGAAAGATGAATTAAGGCTGTTATGACTAGTCCAGGAGGAGCTCTCTGGCTCTGGAGTCACAAAAGGCTTTCAAAGACGTACCCCTGGCCCAAAAAACTTGGGGGTGGGGGGGGCGTACGTACTTATAACATTCTTTAGAAGACATGATAGATACGTTTCAGTGGCAATGTACCATTTGGAAATAAGAAGCAGACATTATTGGCGGTCTGTATAACCAAAGACATCACAAACCTACCCTTTTTGCTATATAGCCTTGGAGGTGGAGATGCTACTGCAGCCTCAGCATGGCCAGAAGGCTTCTTCAAGTTCTCTTCTTTTTTTTCGGCCCGTCTCTTTTTTACTATTTGAAGGAAACCAAAGAGACGTGTTATAAGTCCCATGGATTCAGACCAGACAAAAGAACAGAATAGGCGATAGATTTACATAAAGACAGGGAATACTTTTTGAGTTTGGATTTTATGGAGTGTCGGCTCGGTACCCAGCCAGAAACAGTACGGATATTCAACACGTAGAATTGATGTCAAGTTTACTTCTTCAGCTCGTCTTTTCTTGAGTGTTTGAAGGAAACCAAAGAGACGTGTTAAGTCACGTGGTACAGGTTAGACGTGAGTAGGCGATAAATTTACGTAAAGAGTTTGGATTTTGAGTGTCGGCTCGGTACCCAGCCAGAAACACTACGGAAATTCAACACGTAGAATTGATGTCAAGTTTGCGAATGGGAAGGACATATTTCCTACGTAGCTACGTCGACATCACGCTGAATTCAGTATGACATAGAAAATCCGCCCCTGCGGTAGTCCTACCAGCCCAATAAGGAAACTCGTCCAAATCTATATGACGTAGGAAGTTGGCTGGGCCAGATTCAGAATGTACGGCGCGTATGCACAATTTGGGGCCATTTTCGATCCCCTCCCCCAACTTGACGCTTTTGTAGTGTACTCTTGGCTCAGCGCGTCCCGCTCCCCCCCCCCCCCCCGCGCCGCATACTTCTACGGGCGTAAAGCCATTAAAATATAGAAAATCAAATGTCATTATTAAACTTTAAACGTCATTATTTTCCATCTGTCTTCATTTCAGGAGGTTCCCTGCCATTTACATCTCACTTTTCTTGTTGTGGCAGGGATTAGGTTCTTGCTCGGGCAGCGGCCTTGTTCTTGCCTGCTTTTATCCATTTCCAACTGCCAACGTTACCTTTAAGCATTATCCGCACGGGCCCTCCGAATTTTACCTCCTTTTTCCGAGCAGGCTAGGTGCTCGATCCTACCTACCATAGGATCAGGGACAAGAATTCCCCCTCCCCCTCCCCCTCCCCCCGAAAAAATTTCAACATGCCTACACCGACAGGGGATCGAACCTGGTACCTTCAGCCTGAGAGGTGAGCACTTTGACGATGGTCTAGAGGCAATCTTACAAGCCTGTTCTGTTGAAAAACAAAAGCGAAACGTGGCTGGGGAGGATGGGAGCTTCTGATAGGGGACTCCTTATGTTCTTCTGTTCTATCGCTTCGCTTTGCTATCTTCTATCTGTGGTCTTACTTTTTCCCTACCACAATGTGACCGTTACCGTAGTGACATGTTTTCCCCAGACTCAAACTTTGTTGAAAAGCTTTGTTGGAAGAAAGAAAGAAAAAAAATAACCTCCAAATTTTTAACGCATTACAGTATGAAAAAGGTCTCAAAATAGAACTCGAGGTAAATATCCCAGTCAGCATCCTTATGCCCATCCGATGTAAATTGGTGTCTGATTTAAAGTAAGGATTGATAAAATACATCAAATCGACGCCGGTGCCAACCAGCCGATCAAGGTAGGACCGACGTCATTCCTAGGTTTAAAGCTTGACCTCAATCCCACACATCTGGGATAGGATCCTAGTCAGCAACCTGACGGAAATCAGTCTTCACATATTTGTTGTTTTGCTTCTAAAAAAAAAAAAACTTCTTGTGTCATTAAAAGATTTCAGTGCGCTTTCTGGAGGTAACTGGATTCGGTAATCCAAAATCTGAATATTTCTGAGGGCTTCTGCAGATTGTGCGGGTCCCAAATTGTGGCTTATTTGTATATTTAACTTGTGCCTAAAATCCGCCACTGGTTGTATGTTTATATATTTGGTACTTACGATGTTGCCAACATAGGCCTGTGCCATCCTTTTTTCTCTTCTCTTACACCGGGTGGACTGGAGTGTGAGTGCAGGGCATCTTGCTTTCTTTTCTCCTTTTTCGTTCTTTTTTCTTTTAAACCCTGAAAAAAAAAAGTCGAATTACCAAAGACTCGAAAAAAATCCTTGGAGCAAATAGTGAGTTCTGTACGTCCGGTGGCTTAATTTCACTTAATTTTAGTGTATTTACAGGAGTCTGAAAGTTAAAACTAACCCGAAGTTCGATAACGAAAAGACAGTGAAATGTACAAAATGGTCGTTAAACTGAAACTCAGTCAAACTCAAACCCGACAACTTTGAACTCTTCCAAGTCTTTATATAGACCGTCTAAATATTTGTGTGTATGTGTATGTGTACGTGTTTTCTAGTTGAAAATGTAGGGGTTAGAATTAGGGATAAGAGTTATAGAAGGATATACTGACATGAATGGACACAAACCTACAGTGGACAGAAGTCAGGCCTATTATGACTTTGTACATTTCTCAGCGACTGGCAATGCACATTAGGCGAAGTTTAGGATCGGGTATAAGGACAGAGTTAGGGACAGGTTTCTGGTGGTTAGGGATTGACTGGGTGCTCGAGACATACGGAACTCTTCCCTTTAACCATCAACCGATAAAAGGTACAACTATAACTAGGTGTCGACAAAATATTAGACAAGAGAAAGAGAAGGTACCTCCCGATCACCCTAACAATATACTCAAAGACGGGATCTGATTGCTGTCCCCTAACTCTGTCCCAAATCCCTTAGCTAAAAACATTTTCCTAACCCGAAATCTTTTTTCTTTTTTTTCAGCGGAGCATAAACATTTCTTTGATTTGGAGTTGCCGATCTGACTGATATTAGAATTATTTTCTCCCTAATTGATCCTCCCTACCTCATTTTTCTTCTTATTATTTTTCTTGTGTTGTGGTAAAAGATTAGTTGTTTTTTTTAGTATTTTGCCGGGGCCTCGGCCTTGTTCAGCCTGCTCTTTTCGATTTCCAACTACACGGTATCTTTGAGGGCTCGTGTGCACTTTGCGCACGTTAGAGTTTTTCGTGTTCAATCCTACATACCATATAGTCTCACGGACAGGAATATTTTTCCCCGAAAAAAAATTCCAACATGCCTGCATTGACCAGGGATCGAACCCCGGTACCTTCGGCGTGGAAGGCGAACACCTTGCCTCTAGTCTGTCTACCGTGTCCCCAATAAACTTTCTCTCCAGGTGGACGTTTTTATGTGGTGCATGGGCGGCACCAATGATTGACACTCGGGACATAGGGAAAATTGTAACAATAAATGTGTAAAAATTCAAGAAATATTCTGTTTCACTTGATATTCGATGGAAATAAACATAACCTTCTTCATGGCCATAACGTCACTTGTAACCCAATTTGCCAGGTACCTACAAAGGTTTGTGTATACTGTACAGGGGTTAATTCATTCATTAATTTTTATTCTCTCTCCCTCTGTGTGTTTTCTTTTGCATTTTAAACTTTTCTTTTTCAAACTAAATGCGAATATGCCAACAGAATGAGTGAGAGAAAGGCGGCAGGGAGGCATAAACAAAAGACGTTAAAGAGAAGCTTAAAAGTTGGGGAGGACTTCCGAATGCGTCCCATGGCCAGACTTTGGCCACAGTTTCGTTTCATTACTGTAATAAACAGTATGGGGGTATAGGTAGAATGCGTAGAATGCGCATATCCACCATCTTGTCTGTCCGGACCCACGCGAACCAATCGGTGGCGAGGTTTTAAGAAGTTCACTACTGTAAACAATGACACGTGTGTAAACCACACATGGGAGACGTTCGGTCAATTCTTTCACTTCCTTCCTCTTGTTTACACGGATGGTAGGGAATCTGACCAGCTTGGATCCATCCTTTCCACCCATGTCATAACAGTCAACTGCAATGCAACCAGCAGGCATTTTAACCGCTTAGACACGTCTCGAAGTTACACCCATCGGCTAATCCACCGGCCATCTTGTTTGGCGAAAGTACAAAACAAAACCTCTGACGTCATGCGCATTCTACCTATAGGGATCCCTAAAATGACGTCACTTTAACACATGGCGAGTTGGTCCTCTAGAAGGATGTCTTTATAGTTAACCTGCAAGCTCGGTGATTCCCATTCTGATAGTACAGGCGTATGACTTTATGGCACAGAAGTCCTGGACATCACTGAACAAACATCAAAACTCTTTTCCGTGTTCTCATTCTCTACTGCTTGGGCGTTCTGGTAGTGATCTTCTTCTTTTTGATCTTTAGCCTCTCGATTCCTGGAGGAACATAGGGCCGCAACAACGCTCCTCCAACGCACGCGGTTATGGGAGTTCCTCCTTAGCTCGGTCCACGTCATTCCGGCTGGCTTCGCCTCAGCATCGATACTCCTGCGCCAAATCTGTTTTGGTCGACCCACTTGGTGAGACTAGGAGGGGTCGTAGTTCTCCGCGGATCCGCGAATTTCCGCGGTTCGCGCGAGGATTTTGAGGCTTTCCATGGTAGCGGCGCCCTCCGCGGTTAAAAAAATAATAAAAAATTAGTTTTTTTTTAATGCATGTATGAGTAGTCAATATTAGTTCTCATTATACTATTCAGGTTTTCCTGACAAGTTTAATTTCATATGTATTAAGTACTGTTAACTCACTGACTATCGTTCGTGCCACAGTGGCACGAATTTCCGCTTTACGTCTCAATACCGTTCGTGCGCCAACGTGGCACGAACAAGATTATGAATTTTTTACGGTCTTAGGGGGACCGCTGAGTTGGTTCTGATAGACAATAACGAATGTGCGATTATTTCCCTTCGATTTCTTTGGAGTTTCGTTTAGTTATCTTTTCCCTTCGATTTTTCATGAATGGAATACCACTCTGCACCGATGAATGCTTTCAAAAGTATCACACTAAAGAACACTATTGGCAGTAATGTGAATAGAAATTCTTGTTCCTTTGTTTTTTTGCATTCTTCTTATGTTATCTCTGTTGAGTTTCTGTTGGTCATTTTCAGTGAAAAACATGTGTGTTGGTCTAAGACTGAAGGATATGCCTTAGTGATCAAATATTTTTTTTGCTGAAAATTTGAACCATTTTTGAAAGTGTACAAAAAATAAACAAAAGAAAACACAAATCTGTTTTGTTTTACATAGAATTCATTATCTTCTTTCTCATTTCTGAAAATATCCAGTTTCTATCTTAATTAGTTTTGTAGCTATGATTTTTTGAAATTGCCCCCAAAATGGCGGTCCCAGGGGCCAGTTAAAAAAAAAACCAGCGAAAGTGAGTGAGTTAAAGAGGGGGGAGGGGGGTGTGTTACGCGCGTATAGAAACTGGTGACCCGAAGAAATTTTCAGTGGTTCAAAACATTGTGTACTATGTACTATGACCCCTGCCAATCACACGCTCAGCAAAGAATATTCTGCACAGTAATTTTGTTTTTCTTTCTCTCCCTGTATCATCACATTGTGTGTGTGTGTGTCTGTCTTGTAGTGCATGAGTAAGTGTGCATGACGGAAGTAAAGAAAGGCAGTGTAATGGTATTTTAATATTTTGAGACTATGGCGGACGAGTGAGAGAAAGCTGTAACTCGGAGTACAAGTGGCAGAAATAAGTAGGAAATAAAGTAATAAAATCATTTTCACGAAACTTCTGAATTTCTTCGGGTGTGACACGATTTATTATTTTTTTTGTATACTTCTTTAATCCATTGGGAAACTTGCCTTAGTGTCTTTGCAGGGCCAGTTACAACTGGCGCTGACACATTGTGGCCACAGTGCACTGCCCATGGGTTTTTTCTTTTTTTGAGGGGGGGGGGGGAAGAGATGTGGTTGGGGTATTAGGGATTAATTTTATTAATTTTCCTTTGCATTATTAGCCTGTTCCGCCTGCTCTTCTCGATTTCCAACTGCCAAGTTTAAGTGCGCAACTGGCACACGGGCCCTCCGAGTTTTTCGTCCTTATCCGAGAAGACTAGGTGCTCCATCCCACTTACCATAGGATCAGGGACAGAAATTCACCCTCCTCCCCCCCCCCCACCCCAAAATAAATTAGAATATGCCGGCACCGACTGGGGATTGAACCTGGTACATTTGGCATGAGAGGCCAGCACCTTGCCTCACGACCGACGTGTCTAACCCCCATACCTTATTATAATTGTCAAGATTTGTCTATTGTGGGATTAAAAGGTTGGAAAATGAAGGAAAAATTTCCGCCATTCTGAAACATTTGGCTGATAAGGAAGACCAACCAGCGACTCAAACAATGAAAAACGTAACATTTCTCATCTTTCAAAACCAGATGAAAAAAGATGAAAAAAGTTGTAATTGAAAACAGAATGGAAATTCCAGTTGCTGGCAAATGAGAAACTTGACAAAGAAGAAAAAAAGGTAAACGTCAAATAGATGGCATTTGGATTCAGTGCTATGACTAATAGAACGTAATGTTACACCACAATCTGGCGCGTACGAAATCTGTAGTGAAACTGCAGAATATGGGAAGCTTTCTAGACCAAAAAGAGAGAACACGGGTTTATCTCGGATAATGCCGGGAACTTCATCTAGTAGATAAACATGACGAGTCTCATGTTTATTAACTATGCTATTTACACTTGTTACACTTAATACTTCTTTAGCCAAACCGAACAGACCATTTGCCCACTAGTGTTAAGTTGGGCTGGTGACCATTTAGTCGGTGCATATTGAATGTTAAGTAGTTGTTAGATAATACTGCTCTCCCTTGCTCTCCCCCCCCTCCCCTATATGTTGCTTAATAAACATTCATTACCTTCACATATAAATATTATGTATTGTTTGCTCTAGTAAAATTACCTCCAGTCTAGTCTGTATGATTACCATGTGTGACATTATATTATGCTCGATGTTGTAATTATGGTTTGCTAACATATCATACCCAATGCTGTTAATCATATTGTGATATCATATTATGCTCGATGTTGTCAATCATGCTGTGACATTATGTTTGTCTTATTGTTACACTGATATCGTATTGCATTATATATTGATATAAGTATAAGTGGTGAGCTGTGTTTAATTTGAATAAATCTGGCCTGATCCCCTACATTAGACTTGGATATTTTTCTTTGTGCGAGTTTAGCAGCTTGACGACCACCGTGGCATGAGCTGTATGACACGAGTCTGTCTGACAATTCCTGTCTAGCTTCTGTAACAAAGCAAATCCTACACGCATTGCCTGGTTACATAACCAAAGTAGAGGCACCAGTAAACACCCGTTGTACCAAAAGGACAATCTTTCTTCTAAGTATGACCAAAGTCAAAGATTTGTTTAGAAGAGCCCAAGTACTACAACTTTACAAAAGGCTTCCGTAATATAATTGCAATCAATTATGATTAAATGTATCAGATGAGGCCGAAAGTGCATGAACAGCCTTTTTTTTTTTCACCATCAGTCTAGCTGTTTTTTTTGTTTTTTTTACCGCTTGCGACCGCCAAATAATATGGTTGAATGCTGGTCTTTTTGTTTGTTTTGAAAGAGAAAATGTGGAAAACAAAATGCGCAAGGGACCGCTCACATATTATGTCATCAAAAATTGACTAATTTTGACCCCCCCCCCCCCAAATCATCAAATGGCTATTTCCCCTCCCCCCCCCCCCCCCCCCGTTTGATAACATAATCAAAACTTGACATATAACGAGACTAAAAATACCTGTATAGTGCTGTTTGCTATTTTCATTTTAATCCAAACTAACAGATTACAAATAAAATCAAATCAATACGATTAATATCCACTAATACTCTCTAAGTAAGCGCTTTACAAGGTGTCCCTGCCAGGCTGATTCAACCATTTAATACCATCTCAACTCACAGAGCATACAGAGAAGCTGCCTGCTAAAATAGCAAACTGTCAAGATCTTTCCACTACCTATATGTCAGGTACCGGTTTTACAGACGGGCACGGTGGAATGAGGAAGTTAAAGGTAAATTGTTTTCCCATACCAACTACAGCGGACAGGTTCGAACTCGCAACCACCGGATTTATACAAATCCGACGCGCTAACCACTGTGCTACGCTGCCCCCCAAATTATAAGATAACATTGATCTGGCTCTCTGAAATTATGCAAAAATAGAACCAAAATTATACTAAACTTAAAATTGTTGCAAAATAATAAATTTTATGCAACACAGGGCAAATTTATTTCAATGTTTTTGAGAAATAATGCAAGTTTTATGCATGTGTGTAATGAGCATCATAACATGTCAAAATTATGCAAACTACGTAACTAAAGATTCTCATTTCCCTTGATTTGAAAAATAAGGCTGAACAAACAGGAAATAAACATTGAAAAATATAGAACCAAATCAGACATGATGCAGTGTTGACTCTGTGGTAGGTTTAGCAGTTTAATAAATATTGAGTAGTAATAGTAGTAATTCAAGGTATTGGTTGATTTATTAATTACATGTAGTATTTTATTGAAAGTCACGTTAAATTATACCAATAATAAAAATATGAATTTGATCTATATATTTGTTATTCTTTTTCAATTTTACCAAACCACATTGATGACATCTTTGGACTCAACACCCCCCCCCCCTCTCTCCCCCATGTCATCATTCAAGAGACTCCCCCCCCCCCCCATATGATGACATAATATGTGAACGGTCCCCCAAGCCAAGCGGGAAAACTCAAAAATGACATGTAAATGCTACTGGAAAAGATGAGCTTGCACTGTTTGACATTCCCATACACATTAATTTACCCAGGTCACAGGTCCAGTTGAAACCCAAGCAGAAAGAGTTTCACTCCTCTTCGGTGAAAACGTTTTATACCAGTGGTTCTCAACCTTTTTTTTTTTTTTACCCCATGTCTGGTGGCTCCAGTTAAAAAAAAAAAAAATGTGCCCCGACATAATCCAGGGTGTCCAGCACTTTCCAACTTCAAAAAATCCTACCACTCCTTTAAAAAATCCTACCAGTCTAGCGGCCGGAAAATGTTTCAAAATTACAAGTGCAAACACAAAAAACACTGCCAGAGTCAGGAAACATTGACCTGAACAGTTCATCAGTATTGTCGGATGACCTAGCACTGCTATGAGTGGATATAACATGGAGAACCCACTTGATTTCCGCTTTTAGTACATCGCTATCCGACACAGGCAGCTGAGATTGAGTGTGCGAACTACAACTAGATTTAGAACCAGCATTAGGTCCACCCAAAGAAGATACTGGTGCTGATGTAGTTGAAACAGATCCAGGCTTTGTCTTGGTAAATCCTAGAATGGAAGCGTTTTTCTTTGTTGCTGCTGCAGCATCCTGGTGCTTCTGTGTTAACAAATGTGTCGATAAAGCCTTCTTTCCCGACTTTCCAATTTTGTATGCTCTGTTGCACAATTTACAGCGGAAATTATCCTTGTCCCCACTGTCACAAAGTAGCCAGTCACTATACTGTGGATCTTTTAACCACTCGGGATCAAAGTAGCACTTTCCCATTTTTTGGTTGTTCTTAGTCTTCCTGAAATTTGTTATCGGAGCACTATACTATTGACATTGACCAAACCATAAAAATGGAACTTGATTTTGATCAAGCAAGCGATATCACCAGTTTCCACCTATTCTACGTTGGATCCAGATCTAAAAACACACGTTACCCTCCTCATGATAAAAAAAACATGGAGTGGCCTCCTGTAGCAATGAATGGCTGCCGATGAATGAGAAAATCGTTCAAACAATGTCCAAATGAAACTCAATCGAAGTGGAAGAGCCCAATTATCAAACCCGAGAAACAGACCGTCCGTCGTCCTGGCTCGTTTTATAAGTCACTACTCGAGTCTAGATCTAGAATGGGATCTCCCGCGATTTATCTGGATCTTGAAGAATTTATTAAAGTCCAGCTGCACAGAATTTCACAATGGGCACAATGAAGAAACACAAAAGAGAGATGCTTTATCAACTGCTGTCGTCCAGATAGAAAAACGAAATGGCCGCCTTTGCAAGCGTAGCTTTTTCTCAAAGTCTCGTTAATCAGGTGTGATCTCGGCAGATTCGCGTTCCAACTGGCAGGGCGATTTTGACGCAGCTTGGGTTTGGGTTTCACGAGTATTTTTTTTTTTCCTTCTGCGCGATAATTTTTTTCCCCTTATCGGCAACACTTCATATTTTTTTTTCCGACCAAATATCGATTTTTCCGACCAAAATCCGACTTTTCCGACCGTGAGTTAAAAATCCGACCAAAATCCGACTTTCCGACTTCGCTGGACACGCTGATAATCGGACAATGTCAAAAACAGCCCCATTCTGGAATCCCCGCCCCTCTAAGATATTGTCACGTTCCACCTGGAGAAGAGCTGATTTAAATGCTCCATTGACTGTATCTTGCTATTTAATATCTCCAGGACTACCTAGCAGTCCACCAACTAAGCCTAAGCCACCAGCCTATCACTGTACCAGTCTCATTTCATTCATTAAATCACCTCCAGGAAAATTCATCCTGCCAGCTCAGCCATTTAATTCAAACAAAACAAAACGACTTACTTGCCAGGGCTGAAGAGTTTTTTGCTGTTTTTTTAAGACACTATAATTACTGCATACCGCAGTCCAATAATTATCTTCAAGGCCGTCTTCCTACCAATTAATCGGCAAGCCAAACCCGTCAGCCTAATAGTCTCAGTTCATTCCTTAAATCACCTCACTTTAAATTCAACCCGGCTAGCTCAGCGCTTTAAGTGAAAAAAAAAACAAAACCTGCATTTAACCCTTGCCAAGGTTGGAGAATTGTGATTTGTCCGTTTAGACACTCCAAGTCCCAACGGCTGCATATTGCAGTCCAATATCCGTGGGACTGTCTTGCAGTCTTTAATACGAACTAAGCCTAACTCTTTTCGTTCCTTAAATTTCACCTCAATGGAAATTCATGCCGGTTAGCTCAGCAGTTTAAAAACAAAAAAGTCTCATGTCACCTCACTGGAAATCCATCCCAGTTAGCTCAGCGGCTTAAACAAACAAAAAAAAAAAAAAGTCTCATTTCAACTCACTGGAAAGTCGTCTCAGCTAAGACAGCGGTTTAATTTTTAAAAAAAATTAACTTGCATTTAGAGCTGAAAAGTTAATGATTGTTTTCATTCAAAATACTCCAATTACTGCACACTGCAATCCATTATCGGTAGGACTGTCTTGCAGACCTTAACACCAACTAAGCCTCACCTGTCAGTCTCATTGACGAAATATTAAACCCACAGAAAAACTGGAGTCGCAGCAAGGCTATATAAGCTACATACAACTTTTTCTTTTTGCCCAATTTTGACGTTACTATCAGCCTCATGTCCTCCCAGGATTAAATCACGTCACTGAAAATTCACCCCGGCCAGATCAGGGATTAAAAAAAAAAAAAACTTTGCATTTAATTTAAACCTTGCCGGAGCTGGAGTGCTGAGATTTTTTCTCGTTTTAGATAGATCTAGATCTACTCCAATTACTGCGTACTACAACTCAATATCTGCAGACCTGTCCTGCAGCCCTTAACTGGGCCTAACCCATCAGCTTACCAGCCCCATTTCATTCCTCATTGGGAACGCGTAGAGAAAGCAGGTTGCTGGTGCGGGTAGAAATGGCACCTCTTTATCCTTTGAGATGGAGAAAACACTGGACGCCAGCGGCTGGTAAGCAGACTAATTTGTCATAAATGTTGAATGAATTCTTGCGCACGGTGTGGAGTTTTCGCACCTGGATGTTTAAATTGTACGTCAGTTTTTCCCG
The DNA here is from genome assembly GCA_963931925.1 of Onchidella celtica. Taxonomy (NCBI): domain Eukaryota; kingdom Metazoa; phylum Mollusca; class Gastropoda; order Systellommatophora; family Onchidiidae; genus Onchidella; species Onchidella celtica. The sequence goes on along the minus strand of OZ007574.1, from coordinate 59,259,559 downwards.
ATTCGACACATTTTAATCAAGACAATTTAAAACAAAAAAATGGTAGTAGTCATGATATGGACATTAGAAAATACAGTTCCAGCTGTCTTCAGACTGTTATTTGGGACAGAAGAAACAATCTTCACGCTAACAGGCCAGCAAGTGCTGGATAGAAATCAGTTAAAAATATAAAAAAATAAAAGTAATTCAAAGGGAGCTCGATTGCTGATTTAATCATTTAAAATGATAACCTTAGATAAGATATCCAGCATTCCCCAGGGAAAACCTGTGCATCCCTTCCCCCCCCCCCTCCGTTATATATATACTATTACTAGACGTTCCAGGCATTGCCCGGAATAAACTACCACGTGCTCTCTCTCTCTCTCTCTCTTTCTATCTCTCTCTCTCGCTCTCATAAAAGAATTAATCTGCAGTCCTGCTTCAGAACTCATGCGCGCCAGGACACTGCGCACCAAGCTTGATATGGTTATTTTTTATGACATGCACGGTACTATAAAAGAATGGAGCCAAGATGGAGGATGAAAATGACAGCATGATGAAACAATGCATTTTCTACAAATTCAAGAATCAAACTGATTAAAATAATAAAAACTTCCGCGCACCCTCCGCGGTATTTGAAATGAACATGTAAAATTGGGTTAATATAGGTGGTCTAATAAAAAAAAAAACCTTTTGCGTTCAAAGGTGGAGATTTTGTGAAATTTAGCCTATAATTATGTAAAACGAAACAAAGATGCAAAAATACAGATGTTACATAGCAATAAACATTATTTCTTAAAATAACTTGCTTGAAGTAAACAACTTTTAATTATAGCCACCATCTTCCTTATCTCAATTGCCACCTTCCTGCCAAATGTAAGGCATGAAGAGTGTATAGTTTGGTCAGTGTCTCATGCCAAAAGGTTGCAAGTTACTGAACTATATAATAGATAATATACAGTAAAACCTCGTTGTCCCGCCAAGTAAGGGGCAAACAGAAAAATGGCAGTATAACGAGAATGGCCGTACAACGAAAATACCATGTAGAACAAGGGAAATAAGTAATTTACCAACATTGGTCTGGCTAACAAGTCTAAAATAATGCAGTTATCTCCCTTATCTCTCCACCAGACATTAAACCTTCGTTGCCATTTTGAAGTTTTATTCTGGAAATCGTACCTTAAAAGTAAAAGTATTATGTATTGCAACACGACAAATATTGCTACATTACAATTCAGCAACAAACGACCGGTGCGAACCAGTTGAAGTATCACCTCGCGCGCGCTTACGTTCGGGGGATTGAACTGTGACCCGCCTTTTCCACTGCATGCCCCATCATTAGGCCTATCAGGACTTGCTTAGTTACTCAGGATTGGTGTTTGAGTAACAAGCACAGACTGTGACGCCAAGTGATGTTCTGTCTGTTAGCTGGATTTAGGTAGAGGTGGGGAGTGGGGGTTAAATTTACGTTGGCGGTAAAACGAGCAATATTTACTATACTCAAGTTATGAATGTAACAGTTAAACTGTTGGCCGATGGCGGTATAACGAGATTTTTAGTGACTTGGTATAGATGTCAGATCCGTACCACGGCGAAAAGCTGGCGGTATGCGGGAATGGCGGTTTAACGGGTGGCGGTATAGCGAGGTTTTACTGTATATATTTTTTTATATTGGATGCAAAAAGAATTATGGTGTCTTGTTCTCTCATCTGTCCCAAAAAAATCACTGCATTTTACACTTTGCCGCATCCATTGCTTCTAAGTCTTTATCGTAAGGGATTCGCTGCTCCTGGCATTTACATCCCACTTTTCGTTTGGTTTTTTGTTAAATTTTACTTTTTTTGTGTGTGTGTTTTTGCCTAGAGATTTTTTTATTTTATTTGGCCCGGGCAGCTGGATTTGTTCGATCTGCTCTTCTGGACTTTCAACTGCCAAGGTATCTTTAATGCGCACAACGTGCACATGCGCCCTCCGGGTGTTTCGTCCTTATCCGAGAAGACTAGGTGCTCGATCCTACCTACCATAGGTACAGGGGCAGGAATTTTCCCCCAAGAATTCCAATATGACTGCACCGACAGGGAATCGAACACGGTACCTTCGGCATGAGAGGCGAGCACCTTGCCTAAATTTAGACCAGCTTGTCCCACTGTAGTATCCAATTCCCTACATTTCCAATACATTATTATCCAATTCCTTACATATTCATAATGTGTGGAAGAAATATAATTACATGGTTCCTACAATGAAATGAAGAAAAAAATATTACCTTGAAAATGCTCGCACACATAAACAAAACACACACGCATGGGGGGGGGGGGGGGAGAGGGGAGGGTGAATATCTGTAGCGCATTATTTGGTTACAATATTTTATCTAATTCTCAATTATTTTTCAAATTTGGCTTTCTAATTTCTGCTGGCGCCGATTTGCCCACTTCCTCTATGTTCACCAGCAGCTGGTTACAGGACACTGGCTTTCTGCTTCCGGTTTACCTGCTTTCTCTATGTCCTCCCCCTTAAATCATTTCACTTAACATTCATCCCGGCTAGGTCAGCCATTGAAAAAAAAACAAAGCAAAAAAGTATCATTTCACTTCGCTGAAAATTCATGCCTGCCAGGTCAGCGATTCAATTTAAAAAAACGAAACAAAAAAACCCTTAAAGGTGCATTAATTTAAGTTCACCCGTGTCAAGGCTGGAGAGGTTTTTTTTTTTTTTGTCTGTTGTAGACAATACAATTGCTGCCTACTGCTGTCCGGTGCAACCAAGACTAACCCACCTGCATCTAAAGAACTTGGGTAATCTTGAACGTCAAGGGCATTTCTCAAATAATTTTTAACTTCATATTTCACAAAGAGCACGTGTATATTCCCAGGAAATGAAAAGGAACACCCCCCCCCCCCATCCCCCAAAAAGCCTGGAAAATGAGCAGCAAATCAGAAATTTCAGAGATGTCCGGGGGTGGTTGGGGGCCGCTACCGGCAGGGTCCCCTCCTGTCCTGCCATACTTCTATGTTCAGTCGATTGTCTGAACTTTTTCCTGCCACGTTATTTATAGTGTCGACACGCTTTCTCCAAACCCCCAACTCGAAGCTCATGAATGTCCAAGAACTCTCGTGTCTATGGCACAGGCCCATTTTGTGTCATTTATACTGGGCAGGTCAACGTATTTCAGCTCCGCTTACTCTACACTTTTTGTTCTTTCCTGCCGATACCCCTCATGACTGTAGGTGGCAAAATGTAATAAAGGACAAAAAAATCGAACACTATTAAACTAATTTTTAGTGTAAAAAAAAAGAAGCCACGCACGCTTAAAAAGAAAAAGAATGAGGCTTTGCGATGAGGTAAAACTCTTCAGACTACATAGATCTAGATTTGAACATTAATTTAAAAATTCGTTTTCAGTACCAGTTGGCTCAAAACGTTGTCAAGGGAGATAATTGCCGTCCTTCTCTCCCACCAGTGGTCTATCTGCTGGATTTATATGCGCAAATTGCATTTGGCGGGTGACCAAAACTTCCTGTGAAAATGTTATTTGTTGTAGAAAAAAGATGATAGGCATCTGGGTCATTTTCAACGCTCTTGAGTTTTACATGACCATAGCACAGCGCCTTTTGAGACTCATATCCCTCCCAAGAATTATTTTTTTTCCACACAATGTGCTGGAGACAGTAAGGTATATAAGAACGCCCCTCAGACTGTAAGATACAAGAAAGTCCTTTGAAGTCTGCAAGATGAAGAATGTCCCCGGAGACTAAGGTACAAGAAAGTCCACCGAGACTTAACACAAGGAAGTCACGCAAGTCTGAGCTATCAGAACAATCTGCAGGTATGTTTCCTCAGGACGGACCTTAAACGGTGTGTCACTTCGAGATACACCAGTTATTTCACGAGAAACAAGCCACGAGGCTAAAACCACACATATTAAAAAAAAAATTGGCAGGAAGAATTCACTGTGGTGCAAGTTTGGCTCTTTTTGCCGATGTTACAAAAATGTCAAGCAATTACATCATACTTGAAATCTTCAAGGTGCAAGCGAATGGAGAGCCAAGTAGGTACCGGGCTGTGTTGGCAGCACCGCAAGTACCAATATATGAACATACAACCACTGCCGAATTTTAGGCACAAGTTAAATATACAATGTACAAATAAGCTACAGTTTGGGACCTCACAATCTGCAGGAGTTTCGGCAATTTTCAGATTTTGAAAGGATTGCCAAATCCGGTTACCCCCAAGAAAGCACACTGAAGTCTTTTAGTCTTACTAGCATAGCCGACCCACGCAAAATAAATCTTACAGATTCTTCGTTGGAAGCTCAACAGTATATCTTGATCTAGGCTACATTAAAAGCAGCATTTGGATTCGATGCAATGACTAATAGAACTTGCGTAGAAATAGACATGATAACGTTGATTTTCGACCGCTAATATGTAGAGAGAGGTGAAGGGCGGAATTTCCGATCATGTTTTTCTTTATTCTACTCTACGAAAATGCGCCTCTGTCTTTATGGCTCAAAAAGGTTTAATATAAATAATAGTAAGACTGATTTTTGCCCAAAGTGAACGTGTCCACGTTAATCTTATCGCCTCTAGGGTGCCCTCAGCTTTCTCTCAGTGTTTAGTCGCAACGAAATAGTTTCAGATCTAAGTATTGGCGGCTAAAATATTTTACGTCCCATCCTTCGTAAACACATGGGTGCGTTGGTCATCCTGTGGCTAACTTTGGAGAAACAAAACTTACCTTCTGTGCACTTTGGAAAAACTGTTTCGTCTGGTCACTCTGATTGATCTTTTTACAGATACAGACCAAGGACGAGATGCATGGGTCCGGCTCCTGTAACAGAATACAAGCCAGTCAGGAACTCGATAATGTTTGTGAGATCACATCCCACGCTCTCAGTTCACGAGCAAAACGGTTTCCTGGGGTTTGTTCTGTTTTAGACTGGCCAGCACCGCTGGTCATTTGGGAAGACTTTCCGAAAGCTTTTGACAAAAATTTACACACGTAATTTTAGTTTGCTTAGTCATGGCATGACTCGGCAAAATCTTTAAATAGCCTAAGGGATGAAACAGACCAAAGCTGGTCTAGGCACCAGACGGGTAGCTCGTCGCCCATCAATTTTACTTCACACTAACACAATAGCCACTACCAGTACTGCGACCCAGCGTGACACAGCGGGCGGTGCCTTTTGTGCTAGTGTGAATCAAGGTTTACAGGCGGAGAGCTACCAGCCTTGCACCTACTCCAGCTCTGGTCTGTTTCACCCCTAATTTGAGTCTTTTTTTAAAAAAAATAACACTCACAAGGTTTATTTTCCACGCCATTTACATCCCAACAATACTACAAAGAAATGACTGTGACGTGTCCCATCTGTGCGCGACAGTCAATCTTTACTAGTATCGAATATTGTCGAAAACAGTGAAAGATACGGAAGATGTTGTTTGCCCTCCGCAATTCGCCCCGAGAAAACGTTTTAGCTAGATGTGTGCCGCCATCTTTCACTAAGGTTCCTTACCATGTATTTGTATTTGTATTTGTATTTGTATAACTCTTTAATCCCATTTGGGAAATTTGCCTTTGTGCCATTGCAGCCCAGTTATAACTGGAGCAGGCACGTCGTCGCCACAGTGCAGCGCCGGTCGGCGGTTCTTGTTGTTGTTGTTGTTGTTTTTTTGGGGGGATATGAGGGAGGAGGGGGAGGGAATCGTATGGATGAATTTTATTTAATTTTGCCCGGGCAGCGGCCTGTTCGGCCTGCTCTTTTCGATTTCCAACTGCCAAGGTATCTTTAATGTGCGCAGCGTGCACACGAGCCCTCCGAATTTGTCCGTCCTTATCAGAGAATACTAAGTACTCGATCCTATCCCCCAATATGATCAGGGACACGAAAATATGAGAAAAAAATCCCGAACTTCCAACATGCCTGTACCGGCCGGGTTTTGAACCCTGGACCCCTGGCATGAGAGGCGAGCAGCTAGCCACTAGACCACTTTGTCACTTCAGGTGTTTTAGGTCTTTGTGTCTGGAGGTTTCGCTGCTCTTTGCGTTTACAACTCACTTTTTCTTGTTCTCATATTCCTGATCTTGTTTCTGTGTGTTTTGTGGTCGGGATTTTTTTGTTGTTTTTTTTCATTTTGCCCAGACATAGCCTAGGCCTTGTTAAGCCTGCTCGCCCCGACTTTCAACTTCCCAACGTGCACCCGGGCTATCCGAGTTTTTCGTCCTTATCCGAGAAGACTAGGTGCTCTGTCCTTCCTACCATGAATTAAGGACAGAATTTTTTTAGTTTTGTCTATTAAACCAAGTACAAACAGTGATCTGTGGATGCTTTCCTAGAAAGAACAAACTGCAACTTATCCGAGCTGTGCACCATGGTCCCTTTTTACTATTATCGAACACAATATTATAAATTTATACCTTTCAGGTACACTTAAAACTATTAAACCTTGGTTAACTACAAACACTGTGGCTATTTTTCGTCATTCCCCCACCATCATCGCCCCCTTTCTTTGTTTTTGCCTCCCTCGGCGCCCCTTTCTTCGTTCTCGCACTCGGGAGATCAAAGTCGGCCACGTTGAGAACCACAGCCTGAGAGTGACAAGCTTCTAATCTATCTCAACTACTTGTGGGCTGAAACTGAGTTACACCCTACACAGTACCTCTACGGGACTTTTCCATTGCGCCTCAACGTATGAAGAGGATGTGGTGTGTAATTTGAAAGTATTACGAGAAAGTTGTATCGTCAAAAGCTATGACATGAGCACATGAAACTTCGATCATCCATTTCTCGGAGGAAAGGAGTTAGAACCTTGTCACTCCAAGGGAGGTATCAAACAGCCCGGTCACACAGTCCGATGCTGGTAGACAAAAGTGTGCCAAAGAAATAGTGGCAGAAACTGACCGTGTCTGCTTAGAATGACAGTGTCCTCCCGGAATTGCTAAGAAAATGATAGGAAATTATGGTGTGCACTTCTATCAGAGATACTAGAATTTCTAGTATATTTGCTTCTAGTTTCGAGATTTGGCGGAAGTGAGATCTCTCTATGAGTACAAACTCTCTGGCTCAGTAGTCCAGTGGTCCACTATCCCAGTAGTCAGTTATTCCAGTAGTCCAGTATTCCAGTGGCCCAGTGGTCCAGTAGCCCAGTATTCCAGCAGTCCAGTATTCCAGTAGTCCAAACCGATTTTTACGTTTTGTCACAGGAAAACCACTTTCGGAAAGATGATATAGTCAGCATTTTCTTCAACATTCTGTGCTTTGAATAATATGGGCATGTAAGAGTGCATGTGTGAAAGTGAAAGAGAGAGAGAGAGAGAGAAGGAGAGAGAGTGAAAGGGAGAGAGAGAGAGAGTCATTCGACACAGTGAGAGAGAGAGAGAGAGAGAGAGAGAGAGAGAGAGAGAGAGAGAGAGAAAAGACATTTGACACAGTTTAACATCACAAGATAACAGTCCACCTTCTGAAAACTCCCAAACTAACTAAGTACCGTAATTAAGATTCAAAAATGAATTTGTTGCTTTCTAGGTAAGTATAACTAATAAAGACAATAATATTCAATTAAGTCGCTAACATTAACGGGAACAAAGTGACCTGACCCTGCCTAGTGGGAATTCTTCTGTCTGCATTAACATTTTCGGACTGACTGTCAAATCGGAATAGCCTAAAAAAATCCCTTAAAAAATGATTATAATATGGCATTGATTATAATAATTATGTCTTGTGGCATTACGCGATGAACTGCTGGTAGGCAGACTTAGAAAATGACGTCCAATAAAGGGACACAACAGAACAAATGACACCGAACGTACTGGAAAACGCAAATTTAACTCCTCTCAATGTTGTGACACCGTCTCCCTTTGACTAGTGTCGATACAATACTGTGCTTCCCAATGTGCAATCAACACAACTTTTACAAAATTTTGCTTCTTGTTATTTTATTCCGGTGCTATACCGGTACTTAGCTGGGAAACTCATTATCGTCATCGTAAATTATACTGATTCCTTTTCCATTAATAATAATAATAATAATAATAATATATACATTTATATAGCGCCAGGACTAAAACATTAAAAGCTCTAGGCGCTGTACACAGTAAAAAAATCATAAAAGCACATTCAAATAAACTTACACACACACAGACAAACTAGTTTTATACATCCATAGCAAGCTATAAAATTCAGTTTTTAAAAAGAAATGTTTTTAACCTGTTTTTAAATATGTTTAGAGAGGCAGAATTTCGAACCTCTTGTGGTAAAGAATTCCACACACAGGGACCAAAACAACTAAAAGCTCTATCTCCATAATTTGATGTTTTACACCTGGGAACAACCAGTTTGTTTTCTGTAGTAGATCTTAAAATTCGATCAGACTCATGTTTTTTCAAAAGTTCCGAAAGATAGGAGGGAGCTGAACCTTCAAGACATTTGTAAACCAAAACTGCAGCTTTAAATTTTATTCTGTTTTCAACAGTAAGCCAGTGAAGTTGACAATAAGGCTTGAGGCAGATTCTCTTTTTGATTTTCTAAAAATCAGTCTAGCTGCATTATTCTGAATTATCTGAAGGCGTTTTATTTTGTTGCTCGGAATTCCAAAGAGCAGAGAGTTACAATAATCAAGCTTTGAAAACATGAGTGAAGTGATAAGTATTTGAGTTGCCTCTTGGGATATGAATGGACGAATAGAGCTGATGTTTTTTAATTGAAACATTAATGATCGACATAATGAACTTATTTGATTTTCCATGCTCAGATCTGATTCTAAAATTGTGCCTAAGTTTTTAACTTTATTCACGTTTGCTACAGTGCTTTCACCAAGATTTAATTTTACATTTTTAATTGCAGTTATTTGTCTTTTCTTTCCAATAATCATAACTTCTGTTTTGTCTTCATTTAGCTTTAGTTTGTTTTGGTTGATCCATTCTTTTGTGTCCATAATACACTTTTCACTATCTTGTATAACATTGTCAACATGACCTAAAGTCGTACCAGGGTGATATAGTTGGACATCATCAGCATACTGATGGTAATAAAAACCATGATCTTTAAAAATATTAGACAGGGGCCCAATGTACATAATAAAGAGGGTGGGACCTAAAACTGAGCCTTGTGGAACACCGTAATTTATGGCAGTATGTATTCTTTTGATTTTATGTTATCTGTTACAACAATTTGTTTTCGGTCACATAGATAGGACCTGAATCATTTCAGAGCTATACCAGAGATCCCATAGGTTGCTTCTAATCTGCAAAGAATAATTTCATGATCTATAGTGTCGAAGGCAGCTGATAGATCAAGAATGTTTAAACACGAAACCAAGCCCTTGTCCAGTAATCCAAACAAATCATTAACAATCCTCAATAAAGCAGTTTCAGTGCTACAATTTGCACGATATGCTGACTGGAATGATTCACAGAGAGCGTTATTGTTTAGATGACCAAGTAGTTGTTTTAAAATTACTTTCTCTAAAATCTTTGATAAAAATTGAAGATTAGATAGTGGTCTATAGTCTTTCAAGTTTTCAGAGTCAAGATTAACTTTCTTAAGCAAAGGTTTAACGAGTGCAACTTTATAGGTCTCTGGCACAGCACCTGTACATAAAGAAGTGTTAATAATTTTTGTGATGGATGGTAAAAGATCAGGTAAGCATTTTTTTAACAAGTCTGTGGGCATGGGATCTAGTTCACATTGCTTAGTAGCAGCAGAACAAATTATGTCATTGATTTCATCAGTGGTAACTTCACTGAAACAAGAAAGATTATTCCCAACAAATACAGAATTTTCACGAGTTATATCACAACTACTTAAATTGTCTCTAATTTTTTCTATTTTGTCCATGAAGAAGTCCCCAAATGCATTAGGCAGATGTTCCTTTTCTATTGAAGTTGGCAGGGTGATCCTTTTCTGTTTGCCCAACAAATCATTGGACAAATTGAAAAATTGTTTTGAATTTTGAATTTCACAAAACCTTGAGTTGTAATAGTCACATTTAGCTTTTCGAATGGTGTCATTCACAAGTTTCTTATGGTGAATGTATATTTCTATGTCAATGTGTAACTTTGTTTTCTTCCATTTCCTTTCTGCTCGTCACCTGGCCTGTTTTGCTGCTTTTGTTTCCAACGTGAACCATGGTGATGGTGTTCTGTCGGTCACAGTCCTTGATGTTTCCGGAGCATGACTGTTTAAGACGATTTGGATTTTTTCTGTCAGAACTTCAGCATTGATGTCTTCTGAGTCAGCCAACGTTGTTCTCAAATCTAATTTGAAATTTTCTAAGTTAATTTTCTTCAAGTCTCTGCATTTTACATTCTTTTTCTTTGGCAAGGGTTTCTTGTAAGGAATGTCGAAATATAGAAAATAGTGGTCAGATATTAGTTTGTTGGTATTTACCACCGCTGATGCAAAAGTAAATTTGGACGAAGTAACAATCCAATCAAGAATATGGCCAAATTTGTGTGTGCTGGATTCAACATGTTGTGTCATTTGATGTTCATGAAATAAACGTTTCATAAAATTTACATCAGCAGATGTTTTGGAGTCGTAATGCAAGTTAAAATCACCCATGAAGACAAGTTCCTGCTTTTCGATGTTGTTTAAAATCAAAATTTCTTCAAATTGTGTCAAAAAATCTGATGTTTTGAGATTGTTTTTCTTGTTAGGTGGTGGTCTATATAGCAGGACAAATTTTATTTTCTTGTGAGGTAATGACAAAGTCATAATCGCAGACTCAAATGAAGTAACAGTATCAGGATTCTCACCAAAGTTCAAGGCCGAAGAGAGCGTATTCCTGTAGACAATACCAATGCCACCTCCATTTTTGTTCTTTCTAGGAAATGATTTATAAGAATAACTCGGTGGAGTGAGTTTAGAAATTACATGCTCATGACCGTGTTCATGGATCCAGGTTTCTGTGATAATCATGATGTCAATGTCATAGTCACCAATGATGCCACACAAGTCTGTTGTCTTATTACATGCTGACTGTGCATTAGTATACCCAATACGAATGTTTTTTCCACAGGTTACATCTCTAAATTTGTTTCTTGTGTCAATTGGAATCAAGTTGTTTTTATTTATTCCACTTTGATGGAAGCCTTTAACTGTATTGTTTATTTTTCTCTCACTCAGTACAGATTTTATTCTTCTTCTGGTCCCACCTCTTGCTCCCCTCTTTCTGTGTTTCTGTTTACAGATGTGTAGATTTTTCAGTAATTGGAAAACCTGCTTGGGCAGTTTGTTGATGTTGTTGTTATTTCTACACTGGAGCAATTGTTCTCTTGTGTAAACAAAGCTGGTCATATTTACACTAGTGTGTTCACAATAGTCTGACTCTCTACTGTCAGTAACTGGGTCACTCATGTTGTTATGCTGAGTGTTGGTGTTAAAATCAGCACAGTGAAGCCTAAAAATGGCCACAAGATAAGATAAAACATAGAATAAAATCACTTCATGTTGAAACATCTTGAAATAAATTAGATCCTCAGAATCACTGAAACAAGAGGAACTCTTTGGTGCAAACTTCAAAGTCTAATAAATATAAAATCCTTCTAAAAATTTGAAAAAACAGTGGAGCTGAAATCCTGCTGCCTGTGGCGCTGAACACAACTCACAGTATTAAGGCATTATTATTTTACCCCCTCCCCCAATGCACCTGGCCATGTCATGGGCTTTTAAAATATTTTTGCTCGCTTCAAGAGGACTTGTATTCTTTTCCATAGAAGTTCAAAAATAATTGCTGTCATTAAAAGTGCTGTTTGTTCCTAATACGGGGCTTGGTGACATGCAGCTTTCTTTTTCCACATTTTAGTTTAGCCTAATAGAGTGATATCAGTACTGATCGAGTAATGCGAGAGCTTCTCACATTTGAAATACATGTAATTGGAATGCTTTAGCGGGTAAAAATTATTTTTTTTAAATCTGGAGGAATATTGTGACTTGACCAAATTATCTTTGTTGCATGTTATAGTTACTGATGCACTGCTGGCGTGATTAAAGAGCGCAACCGTGTATACAGTAGAGTGATGAAAAGCACACTTTTATTTTTGTTTCTTGGGGTGCCTTCACTTATGCATCTGAATATAATCATTTCAATTCATAGTTCATGTCACTAATGGACACACAAAGGTGAGAATGATATTATAGGAAAGAAAGGAGAAAGAAAGAAAGAAAGAAAGAGAGAGAAAGCGAGAAAGAGAAAGAAAGACAGACATGGCCTTTTCTCATAGTCCCGGTTGCAAGAAATATCTATTTTGTGTTTGTGGTCTATGAATTTTGCTTACATATCGTCCCATAATTGATATATTTGCAAGAATATTCTGTGACTGACTGTGGGCTTTGATGATGAACACAATTACATGTACACGTTTACTTTAGCTTGAGGAAGAGAAAATGTACAAATGAATTTTGTAATAAGAGAATGCAGAATTTATGCAGGTCAATACTAAGGTCCTTTGGTCACACAGACTAAAAAGCCTACAAGATTACACCCAACCTTCCAGAGAATAATAATACAAATCATGCTGGAACAAACAATCAGACTAGGAATGAAAAAAAAATATAAACAGAAGGATTTCAATTAGAACCACAAATGACCCAATTTTGTGGTGCTGACTATCAGTGTGTGTGAGTAATTTGAGTTTTAAGATAATTTGAAAGTGTTTGAAATGTGCTGTCACCAGAAAGCCTAAATAAATTTTTGTTTGAACTCTTTTATGGTCAATAGGCTATAGAGCCCTTTAAGTAAAGAGGGTGATTTTTTAAAAAAAATAACCTTATTGCAAACCACAACTGATCAAAATGATTAAAAGCGTTTATTTTTTAGACATTTGTTTTATACAGTGATGCTCACACATGAACAATGTGAGATTTAATAATGCAACAACTGTCACAAAATGTTGGCTTCAAACCACACTTTCACTCAGGAATAAAGACACAACGATGTGGTTACTGAAAGCGATTTATTCAATTCATTTTCCAATGAACAACATAAAGGATAAAATTAATATAGAAATAATCAAACTGCAATGCAAATGTATTACTTGTATTATTTTGCTAATGTATATCAAACATGGACATGCACAGCTTTGACTTACAACTACATTCTCTTTAGTCTACACAGCATCAGACATCCTCTCTTTTTATTGTATGAAGACATCTGCTACTTGTATTACTTCCACCTCACTCCCCCGTTCACTCACACACACACACATGCACACATCTTCAATTCGCAAGCACACACACACACACACATAGCCAAAGGCTTAAAATTACCTATTCAAATGATATGTCGTTGAAAAGTTTAATGACAGTCACGTTTTCCCCGTTTCGTGATAACTACTGACAATGTGATCTGTCACTATACCTTTCACCCACACATTTGTATTGCACAGAGGTTCATAAAATATTCTAAAGCCATACATTTACATAAAATTCACCCTCTTGTTTTATATGAACCCCAAAGTTTCTCTTCCTGACACTGAAGGAAAGAAAAAAAGCTCAAATTCCGTTGTACAACAACAGAAGAGATTTGGGTTTCATACTGACAGGCTTGTATACATCATAAGGTATTTTCCAAATTGTTGTATGTGTATTTTGGCCTTTTCGAGGAAATGGGGTTCGAAACTTTGAAGAGTTGTGTAAAATTAAAGCACAAAACTACGTCAAAAACACATACCTCCAAAAGTTTTTAACAGAATGGAATGGTCTAATACATAATGAAATTAGCAGTGTCATTTTCACGACAAAATCTCAAAATCTGCAAAATGTCACATACAACAACATGGCAAATAACCCTTCAATATATATTACAAAGTGTTCATCATCAAATGAAAGACATTGTATAATAATAATGAGAATGAATCACTGCAAGTTTCTTTCATTCAAACTTTATAACTATACAAAAATATTTGCTCCCTTTTACTTCTCTCTCACTCACTCACTCACACATTCATTCAAGCTCTCACACACACACTTATGCTTACATATAATCCTTACATATGACGCTTACATTCGATCCTTTCATACTATACTCACATACAATACAATACTCGCATACAATACAATACTCACATACAATACAATACTCACATACAACACTCACATACAATACAATACTCACATACAACAGTCACATACAATACAATACTCACATACAACACAATACTCACATACAATACTTACATACAATACAATACTCACATACAACACTCACATACAATACAATACTCACATACAATACTTACATAAAATACAATACTCACATACAACACTCACATACAATACAATACTCACATACAACACAATACTCACATACAACACAATAGTCACATGCAACACTCACATACAATACAATACTCACATACAACACTCACATACAATACAATACTCACATACAACACAATACTCACATACAATACTTACATACAACACTCACATACAATACAATACTCACATACAACACAATACTCACATACAATACTTACATACAATATTTACAATACTTACATACACTACATGCATATATATTACAAATGATTATCAACTAAAACACATTCTAAACCATACAATAATACAAATGACACATTATTCCAAAGTAAAGCAAAGAAAATAAGCTGAGCATTAGCTCCAAACAAAAGATAAACAGAAAGAAAGAAAGAAAGAAGACAGAAAAAGGAAAGAAAGAAAGAAGGAAGAAAGACAGAAAAGAAAGAAAGAAGCAAAGAAAAAACTAGCATGAACATTTTAAAATTTAAAGAAAATACACATGAAGATACTGAAAGAAAGAAAATACACATCAAAATTTTGAAAGAAAAAAGAAAAGGAAAGAAAGAGGGAAGAAAGACAGAAGAGAAAAAAAGAAGCAAAGACAAAACAAGCACGAACATTTCAAAAGAAAAAGAAAATACATATGAAGATTTTGAAAGAAAGAAAGAAAATACACATCAAAATTTTGAAAGAAAGACAAAAAGAAAGAAAGAAAGAAAGAAAGAAGAGCAAATAGAAGGAGGGAAGAAGGACAGAAAATAAAAACGAGCAAAGAAAGAAAACAAGAATGAACATTTCAAAAGAAAAAGAAAATTTACATCAAAATTTTGAAAGAAAGACAGGAAATACACATCAAAATTTTGAAAGAAAGACAGGAAATACACATCAAAATTTTGAAAGAAAGACAGGAAATACACATCAAAATTTTGAAAGAAAGACAGGAAATACACATCAAAATTTTGAAAGAAAGACAGGAAATACACATCAAAATTTTGAAAGAAAGACAGGAAATACACATCAAAATTTTGAAAGAAAGACAGGAAATACACATCAAAATTTTGAAAGAAAGACAGGAAATACACCTCAAAATTTTGAAAGAAAGACAGGAAATACACATCAAAATTTTGAAAGAAAGACAGGAAATACACATCAAAATTTTGAAAGAAAGACAGGAAATACACATCAAAATTTTGAAAGAAAGACAGGAAATACACATCAAAATTTTGAAAGAAAAAAGAAAGAAAGACAGAAAGAAAGAAACAAGCAAAATCTTACATGAAAACCCTGAAATGCATTCCCAATTCTACATGAAATAAAAAAGTCGAGGCAAAAATTCCTGCACAAAAAAATCCCATGGACAAAATCTGTGAAACAGCCATACAGGTACTTTTTTGTTTCTAATATCATATAGGTTCCAATAGCCATTATGTAAACCTTTTCAATTATCAGTAACAAATCCCCTATCCTGTTAAACCCAATCCAAATATACTGTATAAAATATGTTGAAATGGAACAGTGAACATTTAACAATACCTCTTGCCCTCAAAGTTTATGTTACATTTATAATAACAATCTCAGTGACAATGTGACAATCAATAAGGACAGGGCAATAATACTGGAATACATTACAATTACAAAACTGCAAATATATTACAAAACTGCAACATCACAGGCTGTGGCAAAATTGTGTGCATAAATAATACTTAATAGATAATGATGGTTGCTGTAGTTTTCATTCATTGTAAATTCTGTTCAAATTTCCTCTATGAGAATTATTTTCCATGTGAAAGGTTCCAACATTGGCCTAAAATTGATTGACAATTATTGTGATTTCAGTATTTTTCATGAAAATAAGGACGATTATAAAATGAAGTATGATAATGAGCCCTGAATCACAATGAATATAGCCTTCACCTTTTCTGTGTGTGAACAAGGTTTTGCCGATTAAGAGAACTGAAGGAAAAGAGTGTTGCTTTCGGCCAATGGATAATTCAGAAATTTATTCTCCCAACAGACCGCGGCCCAGGCAAAATTAAATAAAATTTATCCCTGCCTGACTTGAATAATCTCCATATTTACCTTGCAATATTTTTAACTTCCCTTTAATGGCAATTTTAGTGTTCTTCTGGTGGCATTTTAACATTCTTTTTATGAATAGCAATTCAAGATTCTTCTTATGGCCGTTTTCCCTGTTTCGTGATAACTGATAAAGAAATAAATTAAATAAAATTTATCCCTGCCTAGCTTGAATAATCTCCATACTTACCTTACCATAATGTTTTTATCCCTACCTGACTTGAATAATGTCCATACTTACC
The DNA here is from genome assembly GCA_963931925.1 of Onchidella celtica. Taxonomy (NCBI): domain Eukaryota; kingdom Metazoa; phylum Mollusca; class Gastropoda; order Systellommatophora; family Onchidiidae; genus Onchidella; species Onchidella celtica. The sequence goes on along the minus strand of OZ007574.1, from coordinate 59,243,005 downwards.
TATCAATAATTTTAACTTCTCTTTAAAGGCAATTTTCGAGTTCTTCTGATGGAATTTTAACATTCTCTTTATGGCAATTCAAGATTCTTCTTATGGCAGGTTTAACAATCTGATGGCAATTTTAACCTTCTGGTGGCATTTTAACATTCTCTTTATGGCAATTCAAAATTCTTCTTATGGCCGGTTTAACAATCTGATGGCAATTTTAACCTTCTGGTGGCATTTTAACATTTTCTTTATGGCAATTCAAGATTCTTCTTATGGCAGGTTTAACAATCTGATGGAAATTTTAACCTTCTGGTGGCATTTTAGCATTTTCTTTATGGCAATTCAAAATTCTTCTTATGGCAGGTTTAACAATCTGATGGAAATTTTAACCTTCTGGTGGCATTTTAACATTTTCTTTATGGCGATTCAAGATTCTTCTTATGGCCGCTGCCCAGGCAAAAATAAATAAAATTTATCCTTACCTAAATTCAATAATCTCCATACTTACCGTGCAATAATTTTAACTTGCCTTTAATGGCAAATTTTAGAGTTCTTCTGATGGCAGTTTTAACCTTCCTATGGCAATTTTAACCTTCTGGTGGCATTTTAACATTCTCTTTATGGCAATTCAAGATTCTTCTTATGGCAGGTCTAACAATCTGATGGCAATTTTAACATGCAAAGTATGGAACTATTCTTCTTCTTCAGGCAAATGCAATCTTATAGCAATTTGAATATTCTTTTCTTGACAATTTTCACATGCTTTTTCTGGTAATTTTAGCACTTATTTAGTGTCAGATTTATTTATTTTTTGCTTAGACATTTAAATACTCTTCTTGGGCAATTTTTAACCCTGTTATGACAATTTTAACATAATTTTTCAAGAATCTGACCACAAATGTTACGAATTACATACTTACAATTACACTTCCGACAGGCAGCAAAATATGAACACTTAAAAACCCGATGAATGAATCTGATTACAATCCGACCTTCATGGCAGATCCACATTTTTGGGACCCTGGAGCTTGAACTGTTATGGGCCCCTTCCATAATTAGCAACAAGAGAACAACTTCCGATAAGGTCCAGGGGGCCTTGTTTGCCCCTCGGGGCTTACATGGTGGAAAAACGGGTTGGTGGGGTGCAGTCCTTGAAAATGGGTCATACAGTGAAACCCTACCCACAAGCAACGAAGTCTGGGTAACCGCTTTATCTTTTCAATGGGGCTGTCCATGACAGATCACCACATTTTTTAATTTATCATTTAGCTTACATTAGGGACCAAACTTATAAGGACACCTTGGCCTGCACATCTTTAACACTACATACTAACAAAGATATAGTCGAAAACTTACCAAAAACAAAAGAAAAGGAAAAAACTGGAGGAAGGAAATCACACCACCCATCGTTAATGCGCCGAAAAAAAGCACTGATTGATTCTCTACCAGAGTGGAAGAAGGCCATTAATGGGAGTTGCTTAAGAAGCCTGAGCTATCAATGAAATATCACTGAAATATCAATTTTGGGTTTCCGATGTCAATTACCGTTTTTCAAAGTGAGGAATCGATCTATCAATGTCAGAATGCTGAAAAATAAATGGAGACCACACTGAAAAATGCGTTTGAATTGGCCAATCCTCTATGATAAATTATCGTCAAAGCGAGGAAAAAATGCAGATTTGACAATGTTTGGGTCTTGGCAACGGTGTTACAGCTACGGTCTGTAAGCTTGTAAGTACATTTTCTTTGGTATCATTGTAGCCTAAAGCTTATTTTCAGTACTATCGAGTAATAATGAAAAAACAAAAACTCGATTACGGATATTTTGAGATGGAAAACTGCAAACCGTCCATTCAATCACTAGCGATATCGTATTTGGAACATCTTTTAAAAAACTTCATCGACATTGTTGAAAAATTCACTCAACAATTTAAAAAAGTTCCTACAGAGGCATTCCGGGATAAGGGGCCCTGACTTCATTGGTTTCATGGCAGATCTACCACTGCCCCCCCCCCCCCCGCCACCCAACACCAATACACCCAAGAAAAAAAAACAGTGTCTTAAGGCATATTCTCACTCTTAACATAATTTTCCTAAGGCAGCCATTTACAAGTATATACATTTAAATACTAATTTTTTTAATCATTTGCAACAGTTATTGATTTGCTACTTATGGGGCATTTAGCCTAAATATTGATTGAACTTGCAATCTGCATGTATAGATTTGCAACAATGCTGTTGTGCATTTACCCGGAGCCACAAGCGTACATGTCTAATTAACCACAGTAAGGATAAATTCTCTCAGTAAACCCCAAGCTCCTAGCTACAATGTCATTATAATACTGCTCTAAATATTGAGTGTAGCCTCTTTTTTCACCAGAAACCTCTCATTTTTAAGCCCAGATTTCACTTCGACTCAACCCTTTTTCTGCTCGGTCCTGTAAGTCATCCATTTAAGCCTGGTCAGAGTTTGTTTAAAGACAATGAATCCATAACTCAAGATTTAACGCCCCCCCCCCCCCACCTTATATATTAAAAAGCTTTCCATTTTTTTTTTCTCACACTTTCCCCTACCAAATCTTCAACCTTTCCTTATGAGTCTTAAATTACAGTAAATTTTTCTCAAAATATCTATACTTTGCTCAGACTGAAAGTACACACATCTCCAATATTTTTTTATAGTTCTAGCTCATAAGTTTTATTACCTTTTTTTGTTTTTGTTTTATCACTATTTTCAAAATGCATTTGTTTCTCCTTAAAAATCAGCTGTGGCCTAAAAGGTAAAATGTTTAAATTATGCTAAAGGTGTGACTCCATAGGTGGTGCTTCTCTCTATCTATACTGACACTTTAGTTTACCTGAAATAACACGAAATTCAGCCCTCAAATGTCCCAAGAAAAACATTTTACCTTCAAAGTTGCAAAAGAAATTTACCATAAACAAAATAATTGTACAATGTGCAAAAACCAAGTTGTACAATATGCAGCAAAAGAATTGTACAAAATGCAGCAAACGAATTGTACAATATGCAGCAAACGAATTGTACAATATGCAGCAAACGAATTGTACAATATGCAGCAAACGAATTGTACAATATGTAGCAAACGAATTGTACAATATGCAGCAAAAGAATTGTACAATATGCAGCAAAAGAATTGTACAATATGCAGCAAAAGAATTGTACAATATGCAGCAAAAGAATTGTACAATATGCAGCAAAAGAATTGTACAATATGCAGGAAAAGAACTGTACAATGTGCAGCAAATGAATTGTACAATATGCAGCAAAAGAATTGTACAATATGCAGCAAAAGAACTGTACAAAGAACTGTACCATAATAATACACAGCAAAAGAATTGGACAGAAGAGTGTTTGAAGCAAGCCAATAGATAGAATAGAGCAGAATGATAGGACAGAAACAGATCCTACCAGGAGCGACCACCAACCACCCACCAAAGGCAAAAAGACAGAAAGTCATGGAAACCAGCCATGGACAAAAAGAATGGAAAGCACATGTAGCCTACTGGGTGAATACAACAACATGCAAAACGTTGTGTCTTGAAGACCTCACACACCGTGGCACTCGTATATTTATGTGCTCGCCGTGATCAGTACCCTCCTAATAGTTAACCTTGTCTTTTGTCTCCATTCCACCTGTCCTGGGGTCGTTGTACGCTACAATGTGAGAAAGCGAGTACGTAGTCTTTGTTTTTGTTTAACTATAAATATGCGGGATGTTTGGGAATTGGGTCAGACGGCGTAGTAGACGTCTAAGTTAGACTAACTATGCAAAGCGTATCTGTACAATGTTCCAGTATGTGAAATTGTTTCCCTGTATAACGTGCATCTATGCAGTGACATTAGTCATCCTATTTATATAAAAACTTATATATGTAGCATTAAATATAATTAACTTTGTGTACCTTACAGAAGGATTTGCCTTATTCTATATTGTTCTTAAAAGCCAACGCACCACACCATACAATACATTTACACCACTTGGGAAGCATTTAGTTTTGAGTTCGGGCCATGCAACAACCTCAACTTGAACCGACTGAGGCTAGCAAAGAACAGAATCAAAGGACAGTACACGTGCAGACACTGCGTCAAACCCATGACAACAGCACACGTCATACACGCTCTGTGCACAGAAACCGTAACCCCAAAAATTATTTAATGATTTTTTGAATCAAAATTGTAAATTTCTCTTCACCTTGACGGCTCTTCCAAAACCAGAGAACCGCACACGCAAAAAAATTCCTGCAAATCACGAAAAAAAACTAGCCCAATTCCGCGATTTCCAGCCCAATCTGGGAACACTGCATACACGACTGCACAGCAAATGTTGCCGAGAGACAAACACCACAAGAGCTCTACAGCACAAACAACATATCATATACTACACAAAATATTCTGAGTCTGGAAAACGCAAACACTTGACTAAAAGACGACAGTCAACAAAAAGATAAATATATATATATATATGTACACAGACAGATACGCAGTCACCGACATCACAAATCCCGGCCTGGAGACATTCCACTCGGATGGGCCCCGCTCGCCTTGACTCCCTGTGCCGCCTCCGAAACTGCTAGATAGATCCCTTGTATAACACACTCCACATTTAAATGGTACCGAGGTATTATACTATCTTAATTTTGGAGTTATTTGCATATTAGATTCTACCGTCAAATGAGACATTTTATCAACGTTTCTGAGCTTCATAATTATGAATATTTGCTTTCTTCACAAAGGTACATGTTAAGTTTTTTTGTTTTTTTATAACTGTCAGACGGGTCGCATTCCTAATGACCCACTTTTAATCTATCCTGATAACTGCAAACGTGCTTTTAGGGAGACCAAGTGGTATTCCGACAGCTGTCAAGCCCCCGGACTGCACGCCTATTGCTGCTCTCCCAACTCTCCATGTAAACGAGACGTGCACTTTCACGTATTTTATCTTTTTTTTTATGGCTGCAATCTCACTCGCAGTCACTCTCGTCCCCCTCTATGGAGATTCTTATTAGCCTTCAAAAAGTTCTTGTCGTTCCTTCTCCAGCTTGCTTGCCAAAGCGATGGAGCTATTGGCGGGATTCATCCCCAACGCCCTTGAATTTCTATTCTTTTTTAACGACAAGACTCTTAATAAGCAAGTGAACTAGAAAACAGTTGGATTTGTCAAGAGTCATTCCAGGACTCATTCAAGATAGAAAAATGTGACAGATCATCATCAGCCTTATCTAAAACGGAGTTTATCAATTATCTCCAGTCTTTGTCGCACATACGCCCAACCCTCTGAATCCCGCAAAGGCCCAGGTCACCCGTTGCAAAAGGCCTGTCGGAATACATAAAACAGCCTGCAAGAGAAGGTAATGCAATGTCCTGGTAGAGATTACTGGTCTTTCCTCTACAAGTCCTATTCTTTTCTACAGAAGGTAATGCAATGTCCTGGTAGAGATTACTGGTCTTTCCTCTAGAATCTAAATTTGCTAAAACGAAAAAAATTGGAAAGAGAGCTGTGTGCGCACCAGCTGTATGGAACTCCTTACCACCAAATATTCGAAACATAGAAAGCGAGGCACTTCTTAGATCTGAAGTGAAAACCTATCTCTTCAGAAAACACTTTGATGTGTAGTCTGATATGTATTGGTGTTTTGTGTGTTTGTGTGAAGGAGAGAGAGAGAGAGAGAGAGAGAGAGAGAGAACGAGAGAGAGAGAGAGGAGGGAGAGATAGTGTCTGTGTGTGTGTGTGCCTTTGTGTGTGTTCTCAGATCCTAGGAATGAGATGTGTTCTGTTTCTGCATGTTTTGTAAAGCGCCAAGAGCATCTTTGGATCTGCGCTATGTAAATGAACTTTATTATTATTATTATTATTATTATTTTCTACAGAAGGTAATGCAATGTCCTTGTAGAGATTACTGGTCTTTCCTCTAGAAGTCCTAGTCTTTTCTACAGAAGGTAATGCAATGTCCTGGTAGAGATTACTGGTCTTTCCTCTAGAAATCCTAGTCTTTTCTACAGAAGGTAATGCAATGTCCTGGTAGGGATTACTGGTCTTTCCTCTAGAAGTCCTAGTCTTTTCCACAGAAGGTAATGCAATGTCCTGGTAGAGATTACTGGTCTTTCCTCTAGAAGTCCTAGTCTTTTCTACAGAAGGTAATGCAATGTCCTGTTAGAGATTACTGGTCTTTACTCTAGAAGTCCTAGTCTTTTCTACAGAAGGTAATGCAATGTCCTGGCAGAGATTACTGGTCTTTCCTCTAGAAGTCCTAGTCTTCTCTACAGACAACAAATCACTGTCATCGAACATTAAACGTGGCGCAGATAATTTCTTATCAGACCATCATTTGCCGCTGATAGACACATCGTCCAACATACCTAAACACATTTATCCAGGGTTTGAAAAAAGCGGCCAATTCAAATTTTAGCGAATTACATAATAAAGGGGGCAATTAGATTGGCATCGTCTAACTCCTAATTATGCAAGAGAAGCATCCGCCATTTCCAGTTGCAATGCAGTTCCCAGCTCCTCCTGATCAGACCATTTTCTCTTTCCAAACCACAGATATCAAAAAAAAAAAAAAAGCATTATCCTCGTTCCCAAATTGTCCCCTAAGAATGACAAGTCTCCACAATTTGGCTGAACTGAGTTACAGTCCATACATTACTTTTATAGGGATTCTCTACTGAACGTTCCTTGCGTCTTGTGAACATCTTCTTGTGCTAATTTAGTTATTCATTTGAAGTCATAAAGAAAAGAAGTTTTCAACCATGTTTGATCTTGTTATCTTCTTCCTGATATTTTTCAACTTGGTCAGGCTGACATTTTTATAAACTATAAACAATAGGCTCAGTGCGCGCACCACCAGCACCAGCTGTGTAACCAAGATCGTGTACACCAAGGACCAACTAACTGCCAGAGGTGCCTGCTGAACTCCACTTGATTTAGACATTAAACAGCTGTGATGAACTGAACATTCTTAAACACAACGGTGCCCGTGCTACAGCACACAAGAAAACCCTTAGGAAAGTAAGACGAGGCAGACAAAAACAAAGACCTATCGACGTGTGTCTGCACCATCGTGACAACGTTACTAAAAATTGATCTAGACCCAGGTCTGTCAACAAAAACAATATTGTTTACCTTGACGGCCGCAGTGTGTATAAAGAAAGAGTTTCATATTTTAGTATGGGATGTTTAAATGCCCAATCATGCAGAAACAAAACTGATAGCATTCCTGATTTAATTGAAGAACAAACCGTTGACATCCCCTGTGTCACTGAAACCTGGTTACAAGACACGGGAGATGAGACTACTTTCTTCGATCACCCCGCCAGGTTATAACATCAAGTCTATCCCACGCCTTGAACGCAAAGGTGGTGGCATCGCATTTATTTATCGGACGAGTACACGATCTGTTGCTGTGATCAAGCTAAAATATACATCATTCGAACCTGCATCTCTATCTCTCCAGCTCGGTTCGTCCACTCTGGTCACCATTTGCATTTATACCCCCCCCCCTCCCCCAAGCAAGATCAACAAGTCAAGTCCTTCAGACTTTACTAATGAACTACAAGGCATGCTTTGTAGCCTAAAGATGAAAAATGCAGATTTTATTATAACTGGTGATTTTAATTTTCACTTCGATAGTGACACCCCTGTCGTTAAGAACATCAAGTCTATGCTGGCTAACAATGACACACAACAGCTAATACAAACACCCACACACAGGTGTAACCACATCCTCGATTGGGTTATTACGTCAAGCCCAACCACTTGTGTAAAAAACCGCAGTGATAGACAAACTCATCTCAGATCACTCTGTCATCGTAATTAATGCTGATTTGTCGAAATCCAAGCCCAAGAAAAGAGTGATAGAATCAAGACAACTGAAAGACATAGACCAAATAAAATTCAAGTCAGATATTCATCAGCGGCTGATTGAAGAATATCCCTTTAATATAGACACGTTGACTCGTGAGCTCATGGACACATACAAACACGCGCCACTAAGAAAACGAATAATATCCAAGCGGACAGGTGGTAAGTGATTCAAATTAGACACGAAAAGAGCAAAACAGCAATGACGACGATTGGAACGTAGATGGAGAAAAACGGGACCCGAAAAATACCAGCAGATCTACAATAAACAACGCATCCATGTAAACACACTTGTTTGGAACACCAAACAAGATATTCTATCTCGAAAAATTCAAAAACACCAAAACCTGTAAAGAACTTTACGCTACTGTAAACGAGATATTTGGTAAGGGTACAGAGACCATGCTGTCTAGAGGAGAGGACAAAGAACTATGTGACAAGTTTTTACAATACTTAAATGATAAAATTATTGCAATTAGAGACAATCTGGACTCTACTGTCATAACACCAGCAGAATTTTGTCATTTTACAGGCACCTGTTTGGACCGTTTCACACCAGCTACTGACGCCGAAATAAGAGACATTATTATGCATAGCCCTAGTAAATCATGTGATTTAGATGCCATTCCAACTAATCTTTTAAAACTGTGCCTTGATCGTCTTCTCCCTTTTGTTACCATCATTTTGAATGGCTCACTCCTCACAGGTAACGTCCCTGAATGTTTCAAAATTGTGTCCGTCAGACCTCTTTTGAAAAAGGCGGGACTGAACGAAAATGAACTAAAGCATTTTAGACCAGTGTCAAATCTTATCATTTTTGTCTAAAATTCTCGAAAAAATTTGTTCTAAAAAGGCTCTTATGCCATATAAGTGTCAAGGGCTTGAATGAAGAATACCAGACAGCCTACAAGGACAACCATAGTACAGAAACAGCTATACTGAAGGTAGTTTTGGACGTTTTGGACGGTATTGATGAAAAGAACATTTGCCTTCTTAAACTTCTAGATCTCTCTGCGGCATTCGACACAATAGACCACAACATTTTGATTGAAAGGCTGGAGGTCACTTTTGGAATTCGGGGTGTTGCACCGCAATGGTTTGAGTCATATTTGCGAAATAGGCGCCAATATGTTAAAATTGGAAGTGAATGCTCAGATACTGTAAATCTCCTGTGTGGGGTGCCGGAGGGCTCCGTCCTCGGTCTGGTACTTTTTACATTGTATACACAGCCTCTTGCTGAAGTATTGAAAAAGTATGATAATATGCGCTATCACTTCTATGCTGATGATTGCCAAATTTACAAAATTGCCAGTTTTGGTCAATTATTTATCATAACAGAGACAACAAACGCATGTCTGGCGGAGGTAAAAATGTGGATGGATAGTAACAAACAAATTGAACAAGACAAAACCGAAGTCATGCTATGCTTTAATCCACGAATTTTGAGAGAAACCGAAACTGTTCAAATTACAATAAATGGCCAAAATATTCAGTCATCCTTGAAACTGAAAAATTTAGGCATTTTTCTTGTCTATGATAGGTCTATGACCTCTCAAATTAACCATTTCTACCCAATGATATAACAAAGACAATGATAACAAGCCTCATTCTGTCAAGACTGGACTATTGCAATTCCATTCTTGCAGGTCTGACATCTGATAAGATCAATGCCATCCAGGTTATCCAGAACACCGCAGCTAAAGTAATACTGTAATAGTCAAGCAGAGTAGGCGCAAATATGTCACCATTATATTGAAAGAGCTGCATTGGCTTCCAATTATGCAAAGAATTGAGTATAAAACTGCTGTCATATGTTACAAATGTTTAAACCAGAGTGCGCCCAGCTATTTAACAAAATTAATTGTCTACAGCTCTACTGCCCACCAAGAGCCTTAAGATCTTCTAATGATAAAACAATTTTGTGTGTTCCAGCTAAAAACTATAAATCATTTGGTGAACATTCATTTACACATTTCGGCCCAGTTGTAAGGGACTCCAAAAGCTGTTCGCGAATCATCTAATTTCGAGATTTTTAAAGGTAAACTAAAACATCATCTAATCTGACAGTGTTTCCCATAGGTGGTAGAAAAAGAGAGAGTTCGTCATGAATGATAGAGTCGGGGAGAGAGTCAGAGAGTGAGAGAGAGAGAGAGAGAGAGAGAGAGAGAGAGAGAGAGAGAGAGAGAGAGGAAGGGGGAAAGAGTGAAATAGGGTCATGTAAGGCGGATTGAGCATTTTTAATGGAAATGTGCCATACAAATGTAATGTATTATTATTATTATTATTATCTATGTCTCGTGATGATTATTCTAAGCTTAACGAATACGTACCACTGAGTCTCAACAGCCTGTTTACCACAATTGATCTTAACCTAACAATTCTTCCCCTTTCATCTTATGCTGTGAAGTTGTCATTTCAGTGACCAATTCATTAAGGTTTTCAGTATTTGTAATGTACAAAATCAACTTTAAGCAAATATTTTTTTGCCAAACAGTCACTAAAAGATGTTTTATCTCAGTTTTTGACAGTCTGATCACAGTTACTAGAGATATCATGTCTTCAATACAAAAGACTAGAAACTCCGCCCTCATCCCCCGCCCTTTCTCTCAAAAGGAGTTCCAAGCCTAGAGGGAGCAAGGTGTTTCCAACTTTACCAAAATATTAATAATAGTTAAGTTAACAGAGAATAAGCTGGCTTCAGAGAAAGTTACTGAACAACAGACCACCTACAGGCTTTTAACTAATTATAGAAAAAAGTAAAGAATATAATTTACCATTCTATGTGGGCTATATCGACTACGAAAAGACCGTCCATTCCTTTGAACACTATGCAATCTTCGAAGCCCTCAGAAAGATCAATACTAACGAAGTCCATATAAAAATAATGCAAACAATATATAAAGAAGCCTATGCCAGAATGCACATCGATAATCATGTACTGTATCTGAAAAGTTTGCCATAGAAAGAGGAGTGAGATAGGGAAACCCCATATCTCCAAAATTATTTACAGCAACAATCGAAGAAATATTTAAACAGTTACATCTAGAAAATGGCATAAATATTGATGTTGAAGATCTGCCAGACTTGAGATTTGCAGGCGATATTGTACTCTGCACAGAATGGCTGAAGAAGTACACCAAATGGAAATCAACCTCAACATACTAAACAAACAGAGCAAGAAGGTCGGCCTGAAGATGCACAAGGACAAAATTAAATACAAGAGAAACTCCGAGACAGAGGAAAAGGTAATGAATGAAAACAAAGTCATCGGAAAAGTCATAGAGTATTAAATACCTAGGCCAGACCGTGAATATAGAACACAAGAAACAAACTGAATTAAACACCAGAGTAAGAGTAGCATGGAGTTGCTTTGGAAAAAACAAAGATATTCCTGGATTCCAAACTGCCAATGTCCCTCAAGAAGCAAATATTCAATTAATGGATTCTTGTAAGCATGGTTGACCAACATGGCCGATCACAAAAAAGCTCACGAATAAATTAAGAACTACCAAGAGGGCAATTAAAAGAAAAATGCTAAACTTCAGACTGCAAGACAGAATCCCCCACCCTGACATACGCAAACAAACAAAACTAAAAGGTGTAGTGGAATTCATGTAACAACAAAAGTGGAATTGGGCCGGACATGTGAGGAGGATGAATGACAATAGGTGGTCAAGACGCTGCACTGAATGTCAGCCAAGGACAGGAGAAAGAACAAGAGGACAACCAGGAAGAAGATGGAAGGACGACATTACAAAGAGAGGGGGAACAACGTGGATGAGGGAAACAACAGACAGAAGAGAATGGAAAGCTTTGCCGGAGGGCTACATCCTGCAGTGGCTGGACAGTGCATAGGTAAAGGTGATGGTGAAGGTGAATAATAAGAGTGACAAAAATTTAGACAAATAAACCCCCCCCCCCCAAAAAAAAAATCCCAATCTACCACAAATCATCTCATATTTACGTTGAACTGAAGTGAGGCTCTCTGTCATATTCCAGTACATGTATTATACCAATCATAAAATTTGAAAGTTCCATGAAAGCAAATTGCCATGACATGTGAGTAACATCTGAGCATGCTGCATGCATTCATGCAATTAGTGTTAGTCGTGCAGATGAAGGGTTTGCATTCTTCATGCATTTATTTCCTGTCTCTCAGCCGACACGAGGTCAACCTCCCTGAATGTTCCCTGCAAGATAAAACTGTCCAAGCCCTTTATTGGAACATTCAAATCTTGTGACTGGGCAATACTGAAACAAGGATGGAGCACTGGATATGCATATAATTTCGGAGTCTGGACTAACTTTCATTGTGTTTAAATTACAAAGCGATCCCCACAGATCCATTTATCACTGGCTTCTTCTGAATAAAAATCATAAGACATGACTCCTCAAGTTTACCCGCATAATTTAAATAACTTTTACACATTTTCCAGATGCCAGTTTCCTACCAAAGTCTTAAGACATCCACATGGGTCTGATTCACCATTAGTTTCTATACTGCAACCTCCAGGATAAGAAGTAAAATTTCCAGGCAACAACCGAGACAGCACTAATGCCAACCGGTGGCAGAACTGCATCCGCCCAAGACCTCCAGCAAAATGTAGCTGACAGAAGTTTACAGCAAGCGCTTATGAGGAAAAAAACACTGCCAATGTCTGCTAGATGTCAGTGACAGACAACACAAGGCTGCAACAGCATTGACACCAACGTTGGCCATACTTGTTAGAGATATATGTACATTCCAAAAGGGCCAAAAGTCACCCGAGGACACACAGAAGAGATGACTATGACCATTTGTCATCATCAATATGATAGAATCACCTAGCAACAAAACAGTATAATTTTATGAAAGAGCTTGATTACGAAAGTCCGGTCTCAAGAGACAGTGAGTGGACCAGAAATTTAAGTTCAATGAACTGCCCATGTCCTCACTGTACGGCTGACAATATAGAAAGTTTTACATGTCTGAGTTGTAAAAAGTTTTAATGAAGAAAAACAGAAAGATGGGCGTGGCATTTCGGTGAAAAGAAGGAAAATCCTGAATAGAGAACTATCGCTAAAGGCGATTCTTGCATCATACAGCTGCAGTGAACTCGATCAACATACGCCGGAGAAAAGATATTTGGAATAACTTACTAAAGTGGCCGGACGGCCAAAAAGTACGAAAACCGATGAAAGTGGACAAACTTACATTCCTGAAGGAAAGAAGGACGGAGGGGTGGAAGGAAAGAAGGAAGGAAGAATGGAAAGCAAGAAAGAAAGGTCAGAAGGAAAGAAGAAAGAAATGGAGGGAGGAAGGAACAGAAAATAGATGGCATGCTGGTATAAAATAGGAAAGTATCGAAAGGAAAACTTTCTATACACATAACTAATGTGTAACAAGGCTGCAGTGAAGCAGATCAACATACACTGGAACTAAGACACTTGGAAAACTGTGGCAAAAACATTAAATGAAAACTGAAAACTGATGAAAATCGGTAAAACTGTCACCTGACGGAAGAAAGGAAGGAAATAAAGAAAGAAATAATGAAGTGTGGAGAGAGCAGACAACGTGATAATGGTTTCATTGTACTATGAAGCAACAAGACAACAGATACAATACAGTAGTAAGATAGGACAGAAGGAGACACTACCAGAGGCGCCCACCAACCACCCGCAAGAGCGAAGGAAAGAAAAAAAGAATCATTTGTTTCTTCTGGAAATTCCAAAGACGATCAGCCAAGTACCTGACACTAATCTACCAGTTTCAATGCATGTAATCATTCAAAATCATCTATCAACCTAAACAAAATGGGTTTATTTACATTATACAAAAGACCCATGTGATCAAAGTATAATCAAACTAGTCCAAAACCCTTGACGAAACAAGACATTTTTTCTTTTTAATATGTTTTAGCAGTTCCCATGGGCGTATTTACCGCTGGATTAATATGAAGGAAATTCATAAGACATGATTTCTCAAGTTAACCTTTTGAATTTAAGTATTTTTCACATTTTATGGTTGTGAAGGCAATCTGTCTAGGGAAAGCGCGCGCGCGGGGGGGGGGGGAAGAATTGGGGGAGGAATTGGGGGAGGGAATGCCAACTTCACAGCAAAGTCTTAAGACAGGATCACACTGGTGGTTTAATGAATTGCCCACGTCCTCGGTGTCAGGCTGTGAATATTGTAAGTTTTATGAACACCAATGTATTATTGTGTGACAGCGTCTTCAATTTTGGACCTCTGCGCTTACCGTCACGATATAATAAATATCATTATGTCCTGCAGGCGTCACAGATTGAAAAACGATAGAAAAGGGTGGGGGGGGGGGGTGGGGGTGTAAAAAAACACAAAAATGAAAGAAAGAAAGAGAAATAAATGGACCTTTCAGTAAAAAGTGGGAAAACCCCGAACGGACACTGCCGTTACACGTAGGCCCTAAATGCTACGTTTGAGTTTGAGTTTAACGGAGGGTCGGCATGATAACGGCCACGTTGCACCTCTCGCGGCTTTTTTGGTTCTCTCTCTTTGAACTAGCTTTCAGCTCTCAGGTGTGTATGGATAAGATCAGATAAAAGTGAAGTTAGGAATCTACCGGGAAAAAGCCCATACTAACAATTTTACGGGAAATGACCCCTGCTAAAACGTATGTCTATGAATTTAGTAAATATGATAAAAATCTGTTAAATCAACTTGTAGAGTTTGACGTTTTTTAGAAAAGACAGGATCCACTGCGGGCCCACGTCGGAGAATAGTTCTTTAATGGAACCGCAGACACAGTGTCTACTTCAGATATGCACGAAGTCTACAGTCAGTTAAAATGTGTTTTATTGTTAGCTGGCAGATGGACGCCACAAATTCGGGGGTATCTTCTCTCCCCCCCCCCCCCACGTAAAAAACTACTAATTACAATTTCATCTCTCCGATTTTGTTGAGAGGCATGAGTCCTCTGTCCAAGTTATCTCGGATAAAGTGTAGTCTATTTGATGTTTGTTGATCCCATCTTTCCTGCCATCTCGATTTAATGAAGTTATTTAGAAATGGTACGTAATATGACTGCAGAAAACTTGATCAATACACACTGAACAAAAATGCTTGGAATACTAAGGCCAAAAAATGGGCACAACTTTTCAAAATCTTCCTGTCTCCTATCACTGGAATGGTTGAATTACAATAGAACTAGGACCTTTCGCGGAGCCAAACTTATGTAATCAGTGCCTGAAACCTCATTAATCTTACAAACTCTTCACAGTACAAAGGCAGCAAACTTCGCAAACGAATTTCCTGTTGATATTATATGAAGTGGCAACTGAATACATATACATGTAGCTTTGCATCGAAAACTGAAATAATATCCAACATCTAAAACAAGCATGTTTTGCTAAATAATAATAATAATAATAATAGTTCGTCCATCAGGTATGATGATGACCTTAACAACACCAGAGGAATAAAGAACAGAAATTGTTGAGAATTTCAACACATGGACAATATAAACTAAAGGACACAGAGGACAGAATGGAAAGACTGTTCTTTCATGACTTATGACTTATGGCTTCTCATGTGACTGATAAGTCCTATTTTTGCCCTGCAGACCCTTCCGCATAAATGACAAGAGTGCTCCGTTGGTTCAGTACCACTGGGCCTTTTCTTGCGCCGTTCTCTTTTTTTGATAGCCTGCTGGACTCTGTCAGCTTCCCATGCTTTGCTGCCTCTGGTAAGGGCCGCCCTCCAATTTGCACGATCAAGCGAGAGCTTTTCCCACTCACTCACATCAATGGCAAAGGCCTTCAGTGATTGCTTGAGAGTGTCTTTGTAACGTCTCTTTGGGGCCCCAACATTCCTCGTTCCATTGGAGAGCTCAGAGAAGAAGATTTGCGTAGGGAGTCTGGAGTCGGGCATTCTGACAACATGTCCTGCCCAACGTAGCTGAATTTTTTTCAGGTGGCAGAAGATGCTCAATTCCTTGGCACGATTGAGGACCTCAGTGTCTGGAATTTTATCCTGCCATTTGATCCTTAGGATCTTTCTAAGGCAGGCCAGATGAAAGTGATTTAGCTTTCTGGCATGCGATTGGTACACTGTCCAGGTTTCAGCCCCATAGAGTAGGGTGGGAAGGACCACAGCATTGTACACTTTCAGCTTAGTGTCTGTGCGAATGCCGGCAACATCCCACACTCTCTTTCGAAGCCTGCCAAATGCAGAGCTGGCTTTGCTGATTCTTGAGAGAATTTCAGTATCAACACGAGCCGCGGAAGACAGTGTACTGCCAAGATAGGTGAAGTTCTCCGACACCTTCAGAAGACTGTCATGGACTTTGATATTTGGGGTCACAGAATACTTGTCGTCTGGAGTAGGCTGATGGAGCACTTCCGTCTTCTTTGTGCTTATTGTGAGGCCAAAGTTGTCACAGGCACTAGAGAACTTATCAACACAGTTTTGCATGCTATCCTCATCGTGTGCCAGAAGTGCACAATCATCAGCAAATAGTAGGTCACAGACTTGAGTACTTTTGGTTTTGGTTTTTGCCTGAAGTCTCCTGAGGTTGAATAGACTGCCATCAGTTCGGTACTTGATGCTTACCCCTTGAGTAGGAGAGCTAAAGGCTTCTTGTAGCATTGCAGAGAACATGATGCTGAACAGAGTTGGGGCTAAGACACAACCCTGTTTTACCCCATTTGTGACAGCAAAGGGCTCTGAAACACTGCCGTTGCTTTTGACTGCAGCTTGCATGCCATCATGAAACTGGCGCACTATTGTGATGAATTCGGGTGGACACCCAAACTTCGCCAAGATTTTCCAGAGGCCTTCACGACACACTGTGTCAAATGCTTTTGTGAGGTCAACAAATGTGATATACAGCGCTTTATTTTGTTCCATGCATTTTTCCTGAATCTGTCTGGCAGCAAAAATCATATCCGCCGTTCCCCTCTCTTTACGAAAGCCACATTGGCTCTCGGGAAGCAAGTCATTTGACGAGAGGTGATCAAGAAGGCGATTCAGAAGCATTCTTGCCAATATTTTGCCAGCAATTGAAAGTAGAGAGATTCCCCGATGGTTGTCACAGACTTGGCTGTCCCCTTTGTTTTTGTACAGATGGATGATTGAAGCATCTTTGAAGTCCTGTGGCAGCTTCCCTGCTTTCAACATATGATTGAACAACTCGGTCAACCTTTCAATAAGCTTTTCTCCACCGAAGGCATACACCTCAGCAGGAATTGAATCCACGCCTGGTGATTTGTTAAAGGACATCTGATTTGTGGCAGTTCGGGTCTCATTTGCTGTGAATGGCTTGGCAAGAGCTGCATTAATAGGAGTCTGAGGGAGGCGGTCAATGGACTCAGTATTTATATTTGATGGCCGATTTAGCACACCTCCGAAATGTTCTGCCCAACGCTGAATTATGGCATTCAATTCAACAATGCGTGTTGAACCGTCTGACGCAAGAAGTGGCGTAGTGCCAGAGCGGGATGGTCCAAACACAGCTCGGAGGCTCTCAAAGAACTTTCTAGTGTTGTTTGTGTCGGCATATTTCTGAGTTTCTCTTACTCGCTCTTCAAGCCAGTCATTTTTCATTTTCCTCAGCTTCTTCTGGAGTACACCCTTACATGCACGCAGTGCATCAGCTTTTGCTGTGGAAGAGGGGTCACTGCAGTGAGCTTGGATGAGACTATTTTTTTCTTTGATGAGCACTTTGATTTCATTATCATTATCATTGAACCAGTCCTGGTGCTTGCGGACAGGAAAACCAACTGTGCTGCTGGCGCAAGAGTGTACAGTCGTATTTAGGTCATTCCAGCTCTGTTCAATGTTCTCAGGGTCAAAAGTCACGCAATCCAATTTTGAGGAGAGTTCTGATGAGAGCTCGCTGTTTCTCAGCTGAGCAGAGTTTTGAAACATTTAGGCGTTTAGGTGGCGCTTTCCCTTGAGGGCGTCTATTGCGCCTCAATGTTAGTCTGAGCTTGCAAACAATGAGTCTGTGGTCAGTTCCACACTCGGCACCACACATCGCCTTTGTTACAAGGACATCCTTTCTGTCAGTCTTCCTCACAATGACATAGTCTATGAGATGCCAATGCTTTGAGCAGGGATGCATCCATGACGTTCTGTTTCTCACGGGGAGACTAAAATTTGTGTTGGTAATGAACAGGCCAAATTCAGCGCACAAAGTAAGTAAGCGCAACCCATTGTTATTGCATGAACCAACTCCATGAGGGCCCAAAACATTTGGCCACGCTGAGATTTCGGAGCCAACCCTAGCATTGAAGTCCCCCAAGAGAATCAGCTTATCAGCTGCCGGGACAGAGCATATGACAGATTCTAGATCAGAATAGAACTTGTCTTTGGCTTCATCTGGGTTTGTCATGGTGGGCGCATATGCGCTAATGAGGGTGGCTGACTGGCTTTTCCCAACTGGGATCCTGAGTGTCATTAGCCTGTCATTTATTTCAATTGGCATGGACTGCAAGTTTCTGACAAGGTCATTTTTAATTGCAAACCCAACACCATGCTGTCTCGGTTCGACTGCACCCTTGCCTTTCCAGAAGGTGTATCCACCACTGAGCTCTTTGAGTTGGCCACTATCAGGGAGTCTGGTCTCACTGAGTGCCACTATGTCCAGGTTGTACCTGCTGAGCTCAATGGCAATAAGTGCAGTACGTCTTTCTGGGTTGTTTGAGTTGTCCTGTAGTGTGCGTATATTCCAGGCTCCTAGCCTGAGTAAGCTGAATTTCTTTTTGTTTCGACCGCAAAAAGGGATCCCCACTGGTCGCGGTATACCAGTCAGGGTGATGTGAAGTGGGCTTTCCTTAGGGCACCTTTTCTAGCCCCTTCCTCAGTTGAGGTGAGCAGTGCTATCCTTAAATAAGGCTGCTCAGCTACTGTGGGTGCTGCCTCCCCACGCCTCCACTTCAATCGACGATGAAGCGACCATAGCCCACAGCCACCAACGTGTAGGTCTGTGCTAACAGCTTCCAGTCTATCCAAACCTGCTGCCACCGCACTCGCCCATCGCCGTTGGAATTTTGAGAGGAAAGAAGACGAGACAAAGATGAAAGAAGACGAGGTGAGTGTTAAGACTGGCGCAAAGAATTAGTTTATAGTGAGAAAGAGCTGCGCAAACATCAGACTCACTCTCTCGCCTGGACACAACTTATCCAAGTGGCAAGACAGGGTCAAGACGACTGGAAATGTATCCAGGTGCAGGAGGATGCCAGAGGGACAGTCATATTGCCTGACCGGCTGCCTGTAGGCTACTCCACAGCCTCGCAGTCCCAACTGACTAAGGTGAAAGACCCAAACCAAAGAACACCAATACTGGTGGATGCTCTGTGTCACGATATCCAGGCCAGAGTGACGGTATATTGCCATCTGCCCTATCAATCAACCACTGGCCTGCTGCCGCCAGCTTCGAAGCTGCGTCCGGGAAGTTTGCTCAATTCTTCGTCTGTGATTTAGGCAAACAAGCCTATGACCACACCGCTACCGGGGGCCAATATGAAGGACTCAAGTACTGAGGGTCACATTGTGCCCTAGCATGTGGCCGTTGGGTTAGATGAAACCTCCTCCGCCCTGGCCGTTTGCACCGACAGGTGCACGCCCACTGATACCATGCTAGCGTACCAGTTCATGAAACAGGTTGTACTGGATTACATGTTACCAGTAGCAGATTTTTCTGACCTGTTTTGCTAAATACAGATGTGACAATAGCCAGACTTTATTGCCCTGAATCGTATGACAAATTAAGGGAACTCTCCCTCTGGCCGTGACATTCCAATCCTGCCAAACATTTGCCAAATGTGGCATTAAGTGATACATTAGCAAAACTCTGCACCGTGAAAGGGCTACTGTAAGTAGAACAGCAGCATGTCCGCCTATTTCATTCCAGCTTCACGCACATTACTTTCAGAACCACTTATTTCCTTGAACAGATCATCTTACTGTTGCAGTACTTTACCTTTTATTGCACGGCAGGTTACACACTATTTCGGATCATATTTCACGTCACAGAGTTTTAGAAAAGATACATCTCTCTCCCCATTTTCTCGATCAGGCACAACCCCCCCCCCCCTCCCACCGGAACAAAGAATGAGAAAGAAAGAAATATAGAGAACATTTTAAAACACTCCTTCAGACAAATTCAGTTATAGTAGGGGGGAGGGGGGGGGGCAACTTGCTCCATCTCTTCAAATAAGCGTTGAACCTTGCGCTAAAAAATTTACTCTTGTTTGTTGTATTTTCATTTAAAGTGATCCCCTGGGCGTAAGAAACTGCCGGATATAGCCTGTTTGGCTAAAGGGTGGCATTACGTATGTAGACGCGATTTTGTTCCCAATTCTATTTAGATAATATAGCTCAATTTTAACGGGGGTGGTGTAAGAAAATATTCACTACTTTCTCAGTTTTCTACCAAAAGCTTTGATACTCGACACACTTACTCTCAGATAGACAGGCCAGGAATTGAAAGCTTCAAATATGTTATTTGTTCATTATTCTGCATATCATGGGTCAAGAAATCTGTACACATCAAAAAATCTGAAAATTTCGAATAAATCATTTCGGATCCATGTTTATAGGGACTAATAAGGTTCTATCCAAATGTTTTTACCACAGATGTCTTAGAAAGATGCTACAAACATTTTTGAGTTTGCTACTTGTAACATTAATCCCCCAAAAATATAAATTTAGAATTTCCAAACGTCCTAACATTTTTTGTATACAAGAATTATAGCACTCATTTCTCCTGCACCGCCATTCTGAGTACTAAGAACAACCAATACCACCAATACCACTGTGATAAATTTCTGTAGTTTTACCAATCTGTTACCAAAAATTTTCCTTTTGGATGCTCTCTGTGGTATTGTTGCCTCTTAACAACAAATTGTTCTCAAACTCACGCAATATAGTTCGAGTGTGGCTTCTATGTAAGGCTATCTGAGCCTAGCGATTGGACGTATGGAAAATTGTATTGTTGAATTAGGTTGTCAGATATTTACTGATCTCGGTTCAGTTTGATGCCAAATGATGCCAGTCGAGGTTTTTTTTATGAGAGGCCAAAATGTTTCGCTTTCATCAGTAACAATGCCTTCGTAAGCACCGATCCTAGGTACCCACGGTACTGCAACACTAGCGATCCTTTGATGTTCTATCCTGTGACGTCACAATATCGATGCCGAATATCGATGATCTTGCACCCGATACTGTTCGATCTTATGAAATATTGAATGAGGTACAATTCCAGCTGACAGGAGGGCGGTAAACTAACTGACCAGCCAGCGGCGAGCTGAGCACTGAGATCAGTTGTCAATGACCTCTTGAGATCAGCATTCACCACCAAATTCACTAAATTCGCAAGATAGTGGACCCTAGACATGCGTGAACAGCAAACTGCGAAGTCAACGAACGACGCAACCGTGGACAAACGGTTTCGCAGTGACTGTCCATCATGACTGTTTTTGTACTGGCAGAAAACAAAAAAGGGGGGGGGGGGGAGGAGAGAAAGGGAAGATAACTGGCCTTTTCATTTGATTGCTGCCATATTTTTTCGCAGAACATCACAACTGCTACGTACACTGCAGACTGTACTACCTGCCTTTCGTACAGGGCTTCATCCTGTCCTCGTTAAGGGGTTTCTTTCCAGTAGACATGCTGTGCATCGCAAATTGGTGTGTGGCATAGCATTTGGTCAGATCTTTCACTGAAACGACCTAAATGCCCCCCCCCCTCCCCCGTTTCCCAAGGCTTCAGCAGAAAACTGATAAACCTATCGGTGCCAAGTTATGTAACCGCATATTATTAAGAAACTGCATAAGTGCAAGGGATATATTTACAAGAGGGAGAAAACAAATTTCTTCAAATGTATTACCTTCTTACGTTTTTAATTGCAAATATTTCAAAGATTGTACTTTTCCTTCATCGGTAGAACAAATAAAAAAAGAAATTTATGCATAGAGTGTGTAGAATATTGGGCAAAAGAGAGTTGACATCTGAAGTTGTGAAAACACAATATTGTGCGATTCACGGTAGGGCCAGGGACACACCTTCCACTCTTGAGCTAAATATTGAACCTGGATTCAACTGTGCACGCATTTGTAACCTAACAGAGACTTTGTTCCCATTACAACTCACTCACTGTCGTCATCTCTCTTTGGTCAAATGGTGGAAATGCAATCTACCAGCAAGCCAATGTTGAAACAAAGTGCGTAAGATTTCTACTGAAAATTTCACCATAGGGTTTCAGATGTCGACATCCGTGTTGCCTGTGGACCTATGCCACGACAAGTCTCCCCAAACAAAGTGTCTGACTTTATCACTTCAGCGGTGAAGGGACTTATCCTTCGTGATGAGAATGCTCGTATTCTGTATGTGGTTTTCGACCAGTGTTTCAAACTAAGTAGAAAGTCCTGCTGCGTACCCCCCCCCCCCATCCAGAGAGGACTCAATTGTCTTTTTTATTAACACTACGAAGAGCCGTCGCATCCCCAGCATACCCTTGTTCTCACCGTCGTTACGTACGAAGAACAAACCATACGGATGACTATCAGCCAAGTGAGGTCTCTGTAGCATTCAGTTAATACACATCTCATTGTCATAGGCCCAGTACAATTGGGAGGTGGAATTCAGCACACATCTATCAATCACGAGAAGGCTGGTGTTATTGTGGTATATCACATGATTCAGGAAATCAGTGGTGGGCATCATAACCTTAAAGTCAACTCAGGCGACACAGACGTACCGCCATATCTCGCTAACACCCCGCACGTAGAAATGCATAGAATTCTGGTCAATACAGCATCTTTCATGAAAGTATTATTGCCAACCAGTAATGTCATGTCCGTTAATATTGTTTGTCAGCATCCCCGAAGCCATCATGCTGAACATCTTTGCAATCCATGCCCTCACTGGGCGGGACACTGTTTTCTCGTTTGCTGTCACTGGAAACACTACAGTTCTTACCAAGTTAAAAATGTAATGTCCTCTGTCTTCCAAGAGTTGGGAACACGTATTAAACAGAGGAAGAAATCATAGAATTCTGCTTCACTTCATAGCTTCGCTGCATCATCGGGCGCCGGGGACATTCATGAGGAAAATGCATCTTTTCAGCACGAAAATTGCAGCCAAGAGGTATGTCACAATAAAGCTCTTTAGGTTTTCACCATCTACGAACAGAGTCAGACACAATGTTTGGACGTTCAGCATCAGGTCATACCGTGGAAAGTTGCCGGTGGCTCATTTCAAAACTTCGACCCTCTGCACTGTGACTACATGGTCTGAGGAGATGCAGCTGAGAGCACCAAAAAGGCTCTTAACCTGTTTAGCTGCAGTTGCAAAATGAGCTGCAGCACAAGCTAATGTACTGTCCTGTATTCAGTTGTGCAAACGAAAGGAGACAACCTCTATAGCAATCCTGTTAGGGATGTGGCAGCTGAGACGAATCCAGCTGAAGACCACTAAAAACCAGTTTCCTACCTCATCGGTGAACTGGATGTGACTCACTTAAAAATGAGAATTCTCCCATTGAAGGTACTATGGTTGAAGTAATGGGGTTTTGGTGAAACAGTGATGACATGAAAGAATATCATTAATGACCTGAATTACACATCTATTGATACGGTGGTGATCAGTTTGTAGGTGTCTTTGGAGACTAAATGCATCTGCATCACCCCTCACCCATTCAACAATGGTTTTGTTCGAATTAAGATTAAACAATTGGCACCATGTGTGTATGTCTATTTTGATATGTTTCTGTTTGTTTTTACAAACTCGATTATTTCCAACTGTAAAAAAAAAAACCACTGTGGAAGTTGTTCTCAATTGTAATGTGAAGGACACCGGACCTTTTCAGCGGCGGCTATCTTGGGGTTCGTCATTTATTGAATAACGTTCAAATTCTCACAGATCTGGTGGCATCGATCGGATCTAGAACCGGAATTTAATTTCCATTCAAAACTAGCAGGACACGTTCAATATACACCCAGTTACGAAACAGGGTATACTTAGGTCACGCTAAGACTGTTAGTTTGTTGGTGGTTGTCTGCAGATAGCACTTGACAGCACACAGGGGTTTGTTATTTAACTTGTTTCTCAAGCCCTAACATATTGTTTCCACGGCACATTCCGATATAATTCAAATTGAATGAACCTGGCTTGAACTGCAGTAATGAAACAACTAACTCTTGCTAGCAATATTGTATACATATCTCAGCATCAACAACAGACGTAACGTACTATTACTAACATTTCTAAATATGTGAAGCAGTTCAGAGCGGATCCACCAAATAGACGTATTACTGTAACTGCTATTATTAATAATTTGATCTTCAAATTGTTACATTATGTTTTTCAGAAACTTCTATGGGTACTTGTCTGTGATAATAGGCAGTAAAGATCAACCTTAACCACCCGGTATATTTTATGAGATTTTTTAAAATATTGGACTTGCAATGTTCAGCGATATGAGGGGTATAGTTTTGATTTTGTCCAATAGATTTCTTGTAATAAACACAAATCAGTACGAATAACGTTCATGTGGTAGGAAATTAAATTCTTTTTAATTTGATGTATATTAAGCATGGATATCTCTTTAATATTTGGCTTGGTACAACATTATTACTGTCGTTTTGACTGAAAAGAGCGCAAATCTGTAACGTCACGTAGGGGGTGTTTTTGAGGAATTTCTTAGCGTTGCCACCTTTTATCTCATTATATCCGGCATTTTCAGTAGCCCAGAGTGGTTCTCCTAACATTTGTAGCAAAATCAGGAGTATATATTTTTGTGCAAGGTTCCCGGCCATTTGACGGCTTGGCCCCCCTATTATTAATACATGTAATAACATTGGGTTTGAAAGCAATACCAAGAAACTGCTCTATTGACCACATCTATGTCTACCACTGAGTCCCAACAGTGTGTGTACCACAATCGATTTCAACCTAACACTTCTTCCCCTTTCATCTTATGCTGTGAAGTTGTCATTTCGGTGACAAATTCAATAAGGGTTTCAGTATTTGTAATTTACAAAATCAACATTAAGGAAATATTTTTTTGCTAAACATTCAGTCTTTTTTTTTCAATCTAAAAGATCTTTTGTCTATGCTTTTGACAGCCTGATCACAGTTACTAGAGATACCATGTCTTCAAAACAAAGGACTTTTCAAACTCCAACCTCATCCCCTGCCCTTCCCCCCAAAAGTAGTTACAAAACCTGGGGTAGCAAGGTGTTTCCAGATCCATTTACCATTGGGTTCTTCTGAATAACAATCATAAGATGTGTCTCCTCAGGTTCACCCGCATAATTTAAATAACTTTTACATACTTTCTAGATGCCAGTTTCATACCAAAGTCTTAAGACATCCACATGGACCTGATTCACCATTAGTTTCTGTACTGCAACCTCCATGAAGATGAGAGATTAGAAGTAAAATTTCCAGGCAACAACAAAGACAGCACTAATGCAAAACTATGGCAGAACTGCATCCGTCCAAGACCTCCAGAGAAATGTAGCTGACAGAAGTTTACAGCAAGCGCTTATGAGGAAAAAGCCACTGCCAATGTCTGCTAGATGTCAGTGACAGACAACACCAAGCTGTAACAGTATTGTCATCAACGTTAGCCATACTTGTTAGAGATATATGTGCATCAAGAAAGGGCCAAAAGTCACCCGAGAACACACAGAAGAGATGGCTATGACCATATTGTCATCATCAATACGATAGACTCACCTAGCAACAAAACCGTATGTGAAAGAGTTTGATTACCAAAGTCCGGTCTCAAGAGAAAGCGAGTGGGCCAAAAATTTAGGTTCAATGAACTGCCCAAGTCCTCACTGTAAGGCTGACAATATAGACAGTTTTACATGTCTGTGTTGTAAAAAGTTTTAATGAAGGAAAAAAGAAAGATGGGCGTGGCCTTTCGGTGAAAAGAAGGAAGGTCCTGAATAGAGAACTATCTGTAAAAAAAATCCTTGCATCATACAGCTGCAGTGAACTCTATCAACATACACCGGAAAAAAGATATTTGGAAGAAGCTTACTAAGGCAGCTTCTCGATTTAATGAAGTTATTTATAAATGGTACGTAATATGGCTGCAGAAAACTAGATCAATACACACTGAACAAAAATGCTCGGAATACTAAGGCCAAAAAATGGGCACAACTTTTCAAAATCTTCCTGTCTTCCTACATTGGAATGGTTTATTTACACTATACCTAGGACCTTTGGCGAAGCCAAAGTTAGGTAATCAGTGCCTAAAACATCAATCGAACAAACCCTTCACAGTACAAAGACAGCAAACTTCGCAAAAAAGTTTCCTGTTAATATTATATGAAGTGGCAACTGAATACATGTAAATGTAGCTTTACATGGAAAACTGATAATGCCCAACATCTAAAACAAACATGTTTTGCTAAATACAAAATAATGTCAAAACAACCAGACTTTATTGCCCTGAATCATTTTTTATGATAGATTAAGGAAATCTCACCCTGATCGTGGCTTTCCAATCCTGCCAAACATTTGCCAAATGTGGCATTAAGTGATACATTAGCAAAACTCTGCACCGTGAAAAGGCCACTGACAGTAAAACAGCAGTATGTCCACCTAGTTTATTCCAGGTCCACAGACATTACTTTTAGAACCATTTATTTCATTGAACAGATAATCATCTTACTGTTGTAGTACTTTACCTTTTATTGCACGGCAGGTTACACACTATTTCGGATCATATTTCGCATCACATAGTTTTACAAATTATACATCTCTCTCATGGACAACAGCCCCCCCCCTCCCCCCACCACCCACCACCCCCGGGACAAAGAATGAGAAAGAAGGAGAAAGAAAGAAATATAGAGAACATAAAATTATTTAAACATTCCTTCAGACAAATTCAGTTAATAATGCCATTGGGTTTGAAAGCAATACCCAGAAACTGCTTTATTGACCACATCTATGTCTCCTGATGATTATTCTAAACTTAACGAAAACGTGTCACTGAGTCTCAACAGTCTGTTTACCACAATTGATTTCATCCTAACACTTCTTCACTTTTCATCTTATGCAGTGAAGTTGTCATTTCAGTGATCAATTCATTAAGGGTTTCAGTATTTGTAATGTACAAAATCAACTTCAAGGAAATATTTTTTTTGCTAAACATTGAAGTCTTTTTTTTTTTTCAATCTAAAAGATGTTTTATCTCAGTTTCCGACAGTCTGATCACAGTTACTAGAGATATCATGTCTTCAAAACAAAGGACTTTTGAAACTCCACCCTCATCCCCTGCCCTTCCGCTTAAGAAGAGTTCCAAACCCAGGGGGAGCAAAGTGTTTCCAAATTTACCGAAATGATAAATAACAGTTAAGTTAATAGAGAACAAGCGGCTTCAGAAAGACTCAACAGCAGACCACCTACAGGCTTTTAACAAAATAATTGAAAAAAAGTGAAGACTATAATTTACCATTCTGTGTGGGCTATATCGTCTACGAAAACACATTCCATTCCTTTGAACACTATGATATCTTTGAGGCCCTCAGGAAGATCAATATTAAGGAAGTTTAAATAAAAAATACTACAAAACACATATAAAGAAGCCTATGCCAGAATGCACATTCATAATCATGTATCAGAAAAGTTTTCGATAGAAAGAGGAGTGAGACAATGAGATGCCATATCGCCAAAATTATTTACAGCAATAATCGAAGAAATATTTAAACAGTTACATCTAAAAAAATGGCATAAATATTGATGGTGAAGATCTGCAAGACTTGAGATTTGCAGACAATATCGTAGTCTGCACAGAGGCAGCACACCAAATGGAAACCAACTACTAAACTAACAGAGCAAGAACGTCGCCATGAGGATGCACAACGACAAAATGAAATGCATGACGAACTACAAGACAGAAGAAAAGGTAATAATTGAAAACAAAATCATCGAAAAAGTCACAGAAGATAAATACTTAGGCTAGATAGTGAATATGGAACACAACGAAGACACTGAATTAAACACCAGAATAAGAGCAGTATGGACTTGCTTTGGAAAAAACAGACAGATATTCCTGGATTCCAAACTGCCCATGTCCCTCAAAAAGCAAGTATTCAATCAATGCATTCTTCCAAAGATTACATGTGGTTGTCAAACAAGGTGGATCACAAAGCAGCTCACGAATACACTATGAACTACCCGGAGGGCAATTCAAATTGCTGAAAAAATGCTTAACATCACACTGCAAGATTGAATGCCCCACGCTGACATACGCAAATAAAGCTAAAAGGCGTAGTGGAATTCATGCTACAACAAAAGTGGAATTGGCCGGACACGTGGGCAAGAGGAATGACAATAGATGAACAAAACGCTGCAGTGAATGTCAGCCAAGGACAGAAAAAGAACAAGTGGACGATCAGGAAGAAGATGGAAAGACGACATTGCCAAGAGAGGAGAAACAACATGGATGAGGCAAACAACAGACAGAAGAGAATGGAAAGCATTGACGGAGGGCTAAATCCTGCAGTGGCTGGACAGTACCTAGCTGATGGTGAGGGTGAATAATAATAGTAACCAAAATTTAAAAGCATACACAGGAAATTAAAAAAAAAAAATTCCCAATTTACCAAAAATCATATCTCATATTTACGTTGAATTGAAATGAGGCTCTCTGTCATATTCCAGTATTATACCAATCATAAGATTTGAAAGTTCCATGAAAGCAAATTGCCATGATATGTGAGTAACATCTGAGAATGCTACATGCATTCATGCAATTAGTGTTAGTCGTGCAGATAAAGGGCTTGAATTCTTCATGCATTTATTTCCTGTTTCTCAGCGGACACAACGTCAACCTTCATGAAAGTTCCCTGAGTGATAAAACTGTCCAAGCCCTTTATTGGAACATTCAAATCTTGTGATTGGGCAATACTGAAACAAGGATGGAGCACTGGATATGCATAAAATTTCAGACACTGGACATTTTTTGAATCACAAAGCGGTCCCCACAGACCCATTTATCACTGGGTTCTTCTGAATAAAAATCGTAAGATGTGTCTCCTCAGGCTCACCCGCATAATTTAAATAACCTTTACATACTTTCTAGATGCCAGTTTCACAGCAAAGACTTAAGACATCCACATGGACCTGATTCACCATTAGTTTCTTTACTGCAACCTCCAAGAAGATTAGAGATTAGAAGTAAAATTTCCAGGCAACAACAACGACAGCACTAATGCCAAACTATGGCAGAACTGCATCCGTCCAAGACCTCCAGAAAAATGTTGTTGACAGAAGTTAACAGCAGGCGCTTATGAGGAAAAAGCCACTGCCAAAGTCTGCTAGATGTCAATGTCAGACAACACCAGGCTGTAACAGTATTGTCATCAACGTTAGCCATACTTGTTAGAGATATATGTGCATCAAGAAAGGGCCACAAGTCACCCGAGAACACACAGAAGAGATGGCTATGACCATATTATCAACATCAATAAGACAGACTCACCTAGCAACAAAACCGTATCACGAAAGTCCAGTCTCGAGAGAAAGTGAGTGGGCTAGAAATTTAGGGTCAATGAACTGCCCATGTCCTCACTGTAAGGCTGACAATAGAAAGTTTTACATATCTGTGTTGTAAAAGTTTTCATGAAGGAAAAAAGAAAGATGGGCGTGGCCTTTCGGTGGAAAGAAGGAAAATCCTGAATAGAGAACTATCAGTAAGGCGATTCTTGCATCATACAGCTGCAGTGAACTGGATCAACATACACGGAGAAAAGATATTTGGAATAAGCTTACTAAGGCGGCCGGGCGGCCAAAAAGTCAGAAAACCGACGAAACTGGACAAACTTACATTCCTGAACGAAAGAAAGACGGAGGGATAGAATGAAGGAAAGCAAGAAAGAAAGGTCAGAAGGAAAGAAGAAAAAAAAAAGGTTCGAGAGGAAGGAAGAGATATAAAGTGGTATGTTGGTATAAAATAGGAAAATATCGAAAGGAAAACTGCCTTTACACATAGATAGTATTATGTAACAAGGCTTGCAGTAAAGCAGATCAACATACACGGAACTAAGACACTTGGAAAACTGCGGCCAAAACATTAGATGAAAATTGAAAACTGATGAAAATCAACAAACTTACACCTGACGGAAGAAAGGAAGGAAAATAATAAAGAAAAACATAATGAAGTGTGGAGACAGCTGTCAACGTGATAATGGTTTCATTGTCCTGTGAAGCAACAAAACAACAGATACAATACAGCAGTAAGACAGAACAGAAGGAGACACTACCAAAGGCGCCCACCGACCACCCGCAAGAGGAAAGGAAAGAAGGAAAGGAAGAAAGAGAATCATTAATTTGTTTCCTCTGGAAATTCCAAAGAGTATCAGCCAAGTACCTGGTACTAATCTACTAGACCAATGCATGAAATCATTCAAAATCTTCCCCTATCAACCAAATAAAATGAGTTTATTTACAATATACAAAAGAACACTTTGATCAAAGTAGGATTAAACAAGTCCAAGCCCTTCACTGAACAAGACATTTTCTTCTTTTTAAAATATTTAGCGGTTCCCTTAGGCTTATTTACCAGTGGATTAATATGAAGGAAACTCATAAGACATGATTTCTCTAGTTAACCTTTTGAATTTAGGTAGTTTTCACATTTTATGGTTGTGATTGCCTGGGTCGGCAATCTGTCTAGGGAGGAGGGGGTTGGGGGGGGGGGGGAGGGGGAGTAATGCCAACTTCACAGCAAAGTCTTAAGACAGGATAACAATAGTGGTTTAATCAATTGCCCATGTCCTCCGTGTCAGGCTGACGATACTAGACATTTTATGAACAACAATGTATTAATTTGTGACAGTGTCTTCATTTTTGGACCCACAAGATAGTTCCTGCGCTTCCCGTCGCGATATACTAAATATCATAATAATGTCTTGCAGATCTATTGTGTAAGAACGAGATGAGACGACACAGAATGAAAAACGATAGAAAAAGAGGGGGGGGGGGTGTAAAAAAACACAAAAAGGAAAGACAGAAAGAAAGAAAGAGAAATAAATGGCCCTTTCAGTAAAAAGTAGGAAAAACCCCGAACGGACACTACCGGTACACGTAAGCCCTAAATAGTACGTAATATGGCTGCAGAAAACTAGACCAACATACAGTGAACAAAAATGCTTGCAATACTAAGGTAAAAAAAATGGGCACAACTTTTGAAAATCTTCCTGTCTCCTTACACTGGAATGGTTTAATTACATTATACCGAAGGCCTTTCGCGAAGCCAAACTTGTGTAATCAGTGCCTAAAACCTCATCAATCTAACAAGCCCTTCACAGTACAATGACAGCAAACTTCGAAACGAATTTCCTGTTGGCGTTATATTGTGGCAACTGAATATAGCTTACATCGAAAACTGACATGATGCCAAATACAGATGTCAAAACAACCAGACTTCATTGCCCTGAATCATATGATAAAGTAAAGGAACTCTCCCTCTGATCGTGACTTTCCAATCTTGCCGAACATTTGCCAAATGTGGCATTAAGTGATCGATTAGCAAAACTCTGCACTTGAAAAGGCCACTGTAAGCAGAACAGCAGCATGTCCACCTACTTTATTCCAGATCCACAGATATTACATGTACTTTCAGAACCACTTATTTCCTTGAACAGATCATCATACTGTTGCAGTACTTTACCTTTTATTGCGCGGCAGGTTACACACTATTTCGGATCATATTTCGCATCACAGAATTTTACAAAAGATTCATCTCTCTCCCCATTTTCTCAATCATGCACAAAGCTCCCCCCCCCCCCCCACCGAAGTTTGGTTTCCTATGCTACATAGAGAGGCGCAGATCAAGTGTAAATAAACGTTGAACTGGTCAGTCAGAACAACTTGTGACGTTGTTTATTACGACTGGCATGACTACAATGGGCGGAACATAACAAGCCGCCACAAGACAGAGCGGTGTAAAACAAGGAGGCGTCCTCACAATTACATCTTCTCCTTGCAACTAAGGAAAGTTGCATTCAAAGACTCTGCGCAAGGTGTCTACCTGCATACCAGAAGCGACGGCAAGTTATCTAACCTAGCCTCCCGAGAGCCAAGACCAAAGTTCGAACAACCTTAATCAGAAAAAGGATGTTTGCGGACGACGCAGCCCTGACTTCCCACACCGAGGAAGACCTTCAGCCACTGATTAACCAATTCGCCCATGCCAGCGGGGAATTTGGGCATACCATCAGTATCCAAAAAACCAAAGTCATGGGTTGATATACCATCGACCACAGTCGGAAACGAAACGCTCGAAGTCACTAATCACTTCACTTATCTGGGCTCTACTGTCACCAGCAATTTGTCGCTCGATGCGGAGATAAACGCATTGCAAAAGCTATCGGCGTGATGGCCAAACTGGGCAAAAGATACTTGATCATGGAACAACAAACAGCCGACCACAAACTCCAAACTTAAAGACTATTAGGCATGCGTGCTCAGCACCATGTTGTATGGCAGTGGATGTTGGTCCACCTCAGGCAGGCAGGAGAACCAACTGGAAAGCTTCCATCTTCACTGAATTCACAATTCGACGACTCCTTGGCAGTCAATGGAAAAACAATGTCACTAATTTTGCTGTGCTGGAACAAGCTGATGCCCTGTGGTGGCCTGGCCATGTGGGGAGAATGAATGATGGCTGCGTTCCCAAAGACGTCATGCATAGTGACGTGGTCACGGGACACCACCCAGCAGCCCCGCCCCGCACTGCCAATCAAAGACATCTGTAAACGCGACATGAAACTCACCGCTATCGACCAAGGGAACTGGGAGCGACTCGCAGACGACCGTAGAAGCTGGCGGTGTGTCACCGAAAGGACGTCATACTGGGCGTGGAGAAGCACAACAGACAGTTGGAAGCCAAGTGACTACACAAGAAACAAGAACAGAGGCAGAACACTCAGGACTCGGATCTGCCCTCAAATTGCACCTGCAACACCTGTAGCAGGGACTGCCATGTCAGGCTCGGACAGCTGAGCCATACCGACGCTGCTCTCAATAGGACTGACCAAACAAAGATGCCACCCTTGTCTCCCGAGACAGACGGATGCCTACCACTATGCCTATTATGCTGTCAAACAATTGCACTATATAATTTCAACAACTGCACATAGAGCCCACCTATATTCGGTCCGTTTATGTATGGCAATTCTTCTCACCTAAAGCGCCTAGTGACTCGGTGACCGACTTCGGTGGCCTTTGTGTGGTTACCCTAATACCTGACTTAGTGCATGACATACTACCAACAAAAAACCACGCCACTCCCTGACTGTTAAATTTGTGCACCGACTGCAACAATTAAACTAAACAGCAATACGTCACTGAATGGACCCACAAAAGTTACACTGAAACCCAGGCATTGACACATGATCGACAAATGGAGAGAACTGGTGTGTTCACCAACACAGCGTCCCTACCAGGGACCAGTTAGAGTAATAGAAAAGTCCAGAGTTACAGCACCGCTGGAAGTCATCACTTTAAATGCCAAACTAAAAACTTTAAAAATGTTTGCAGAAATTAAAAAAATTGCAACTATTTTTAATCCCCATGCAAAAGTCAAGAGTTGTACATGTAGTTATATTTCCTGTCCCCATACTTCATTAAGTGTTCTGCTGATTAAGGTTCTATTGACATTGCTTTGCTCTTCAAACTCTGACCAAACTTAGACAACAAAGAACTTTTGTATGGACACGATTTACTGCATTCCCTGAAAAGGTTTTCAAAAATCAGAGGTGACGATGTTCATTGTTCTAAAATGCTTACTTTATAATACTGGTTTTGACTTCTTGTTAAAGTAGTCCTACGGCACAGGTTTCAGTTGATTTTCACAAGAAGCTATAATAACCAATGTTTTCTGCAAGTAGCTGCAATAACATCAAGCATGAAGGACAACTAAGAAGAAAGTCCCACTAGGACTTTATGATATATTTAATTACAATTAAATGATCACTTAGAACTGAAACATCAAAATTTCAATTTTTACAGGACCCCAAGATATCCTATTGTTCAGATCTTCTGTCATTTTAACTTCAACATTTTAATTTTTTTTAAATTAGACAATTAGACTGTTAACTACATTTCTTAAATTTTGATTCTTGAGTCTGTTTTAAGTGTCATATTAACCCAAAGTGCCCCTCTACCGGTACAGGTGCGGTTTGCCCTCAACATATATTGAGCCCAAAGGACGAGCCCAAAGTTTCGTCAAAATATGGCAAAAAGATAAAGTTGTATTAAAGCCTCGCCTAAGAAATAATACTAGAACAATACAACAAAAGGCAAAGAAAATGGGAAGACAAATCGAGCTTTTTGGTTATAAATAGTTCATCAACCCCAAAGTTTCATTGGCCTAACAACAAAGATTGTAAATGACGGAAGAAAAATATAGCTCATCATTATTTTCACGCATCTGTGATTACAAAAGTAGTTTTGAGACACCTAGAATTTAGAATTACTTTTTATGTTGTTGAAAATTTGACAAGTCTCAGGCATTCATTGACTTGGCACATTAAAGAAACTGTTTAGATTGCTATAGCTCCTACAGTTTGTTATATGGAAATGTGACAACTCTGATCATTCAGTTTGTCAAATCTGCATTAATTACGATAATGAAAGGCTTAATTCACTATTTACCTTTTGTCGGCATATCAAAATTTTGAATATAAAGGGCCAAAGTTATGGATCAAACGCGAAGCCATGTTACTATGGTCCTGCTATTATAAACTTTGAATGCATCTGTTTGCTGATAAATTGGCCAGTTGAAAAAAAAAATTAAAAAGAAAAACAATCTATGCTCCCTGACCTGATCAATCAGTTTTTAAAAAAGTGAATTTTCTTTGAATCTTGTTACTTTCCATTATTCAGTTCATGCTCTCCCAAACGTATAGATCTGGGGGTGAAAAGGGCTTCCTATCTTTAAAGAAAAACAAATGTAATAGTCTGAAGTTACACCGATGCTCATCTTATTCTGAATTTTGGTCATGTAAATATTGTCTCACTTATCAAGAGCTCATTCAAAACGCAGTTTAGCCTCAGCCAAGTTTCAGTTGCACTTAGTTTTTCCCAATTAAGACCTGCCATTAAGACTTGTAATGCCGTTTGTCTACCTGATATGTGGATATTTAAACAAAACATATGAAAATTGCTATATTTTCTTCATCCGTAAATCCTAGATTTTTATATTACTCTGTTAATTCATAGTTTTTACCATCTTGTGCAGTAAATTTCCCGGATGATACAGAACAGCAAAACCGCTTCATGTTACACTAATAATAATAATCATAATAATGGAGATCATCTATATAGCGCCTAATCCAAACAAGTTCACTCTAGGCCTTGTTTTGCAATTTTGATCTTATTCTACAGATCTTCTCTTACTAAGTCAAAATGCCATCAATTCAAGGTAAACCTGAAGAATTAAGAGAGCATTAATTAAATTTCCCATGCACGACCATCAGAGACACTAAAATCCTCTTTCACGGTCTGACCTACTAACCTCTTCACATCAAAAATACTTACCACATCCTAAACCGGTGCTCTTCCCAAAATTCCATGAAAAACGAAGACCATAAACTACGGCTGACAAATTTGTCATTCTTGTGAGATTCAAAAATTATGTATTTCGTCTCCAGTCATTCAGAAGGATGTATTTACTTCTCACATTGCTCTTCCATTTGATAACTGAAGCGATTTAATCCATGCTGGAACGCAGCTGAACTGAGGTTGGAACAATGACTGAGACACGCGTTTTGAGAGGTATTAGCTATTCAGTATGCTTAGTTTGACCCATGTGTACCTTGGAAATTGTCACAGCTAAATTTTAGCAAGCAAAAGATGTAGAATGTCGGTGTTTTTCATTACACTGCAACAAATGATGTAAAGCTGAAGAACAACACACAACAAGGTGTTGTGACCTGAAATATTAGCTAAGATTTAGATCAGTGGTTCTCAACCTTTTTCAGGCAATCGCCCCATGAGCTCCAGATTTTCTTCCATCTCCACCTTCTCCCCACCCCCATCCCTTCCCCCAGCCCCATCCCAAAAATCCCTACAAAAAGCAACAGACCACATGCAAATTATGGTGTCAAGTTTTTCAAAGCAATATCGCCCACTTTGAGGACCAGTGATTTAGATCTAATCTTTTACAGTACATATGTTGAATTGCCATTAAATTTTATACAGGCTGTTTCACATAATGGGTTTTGATACACTTTCCAAACACAAAAAGTTTAAGTTCTTATCCATATGCATCAAATATTCATACAATAAACAATAAAAGTAACAGGTGTGCTGTACTCACTGCTGGTTGTCGTCTTCGCTGGTGATTCTGGAGATGTCGAATTGTTCAGATGTCAAGAAATGTTTCAGCATACACATGATGCGATGGCCAGATGTCTGATGAATGGCGAAAGGTAAGATCAGCTTGGGCCATCACATGTTGGAGATCAGAATTTCAACAATTTCATGTAGATCAGTAGGCCAGAATACCTGCAACAAAATGAAGCATAATACATTTTAATTCCACCTGACCAAGAATCTAAATGGTCATTCTCATCTAAGCTCACGGCAATTCACATAAAAAGGAATAACACAGTGAAAAATGCATGACATTATTCATGACTTGATCAATCAATTTAACTTGAGTGTTACTTTTTTAGGTTAATTTGGCAGTACCACCAAATTTAATGGGGATTATAAATACTTCTTTTTATAATAACAAGACTATTTACTATTATTTATCATACATCAGACTCTTTTTTACAGTGCCAATAGTCTTATTAACAGACTGAAAGTTCACACTCAAAAAATGATCACGGATTTTAATAATTTGCAATAGAATTCCACCAAAACTTACCCATGTTAGAAAAGTCCTGAATGAACAATGTTTGGAAAAAGTTCAGTATGTCCTGACCACCTTATCTGTATTAAGCCTTAACTTATCCCTAATACTGTCCTTGTCCCTTACCCTGAACAATCTTATCCCTAACACTATTTCTGTCCCTTTCCACCAGAAAACGTAAAGCTACAAAGAATTGTAGGAATTTGAAGTTGGTGCTATAATGTACGGAACTCTTTCCCAATGCTAATAAAATTGATCAACTATTCAATTTTCTCAATTCTACTGTTTGCATACACTATGATAACTATGCTATAACAGCACGAACGAGTGTGATGTAAGACAATGCAATGACGAGGTCATAAACAGGTCATATGGCAAAATAATACACCCTAAATAGGCATCAAAAGAAAGTGTTTACCTTTTAACATTTGGCCCACTCGCTGACTTTTGAGACCAGACTTATCAAGCTCTGTCAAACACTGTTTTGTTGCTAGGTGAGTCTGTCGTACTGA
Source organism: Onchidella celtica (assembly GCA_963931925.1). Classification (NCBI taxonomy): domain Eukaryota; kingdom Metazoa; phylum Mollusca; class Gastropoda; order Systellommatophora; family Onchidiidae; genus Onchidella; species Onchidella celtica. Next base: position 59,205,778 of record OZ007574.1, on the reverse strand, counting down.
CGATGACAAAATAGTCATAGTCATCTCTTCTGTGGATCCTCAGGTAACTGTTTGCCCTTTTTTGGATGCACAGTCTCTTACAAGTGTGGCTAACATTGATGACAATGCTGTTTAGCCTGGTTTTGTCTGTCACCGACATCTAGCACACATTGGCAGAGGGTTTTAATTATGCACATAGCTTTTTTATTCCAGATGAACAAGTTCTGTTACTTCTGTCAGCCACAGTCTTTTCAGAGTTTTGGGTGGATGCAGTAGTGCCATAGTTTGGCATTAGTGCTGTCTTTGTATTGCCTGGCAATTAGTTGCTGGTCTCTATCATCATAAGGCTTACAGTACAGAAACTAATGGTGACTCAGATCCATGTGGATGATTATATGCCTGTCTGGCCACACTCTCAGGAGGCCAGGAAACAGCATCGCGAAGACGGTATTGGATTGGAATCCCCAGGGCAAGAGATCAAGAGGAAGGCCGCGCGGAACGTGGAGAAGAGCCAGAGAAAATGATGTGCAACGAAGTGGAAAGACTTGGAATAATGTAAAGAGGCTGGCCCATGATAGAGAGGGATGGAAAGTGTTTGTTGGTGGCCTATACCCTGATCCAGGGTGAGAAAGGCAATGATGATGATGATGATGTCAAACACAAGTTAAACATGAGCTAATGATTTTGTATATATGTTTTCTCTCATGCTTGTGACTTGCTGTGGCTGCTTTCTCCACAGCTTGTGACTTGATGTGCTTTTTGTCCAGAACTTGTGACTTGATGCATCAGTTTTCTCCAGAGTTTGGTGTTACTGTTTTGCTCCGGAGCTTGTGATTTGATGTTTCCGTTTTCTTCACAGTTTGTGATTTGTCTTTCTGTTTTCTTCACAGCTTGTGACTATGTCTTTCTGTTTTCTGTTTTCTTTGGAACTTTTCACTTGTTTGTTTTCTCCAGAGTTTGTGACATGTTTTCTTGGTGACACAGCATTTCTGTTTTCTCCGTAACTTGCGATTTCGTGTTTCTCCACAGTTTGTGTCTTCCTCTTTCTGTTTTCTCTAAAGTTTGTGACTTGTATTTTTGATTGCTCCAGAGCTTGTGACTTGTATTTCTGGTTTCTCTGGAGCTTTTCACTTGTTTGTTTTCTCCAGTGTTAGTGTTTTCTGTTTTCTCCAGAACTTGTCAGTTCTTTTCTGTTTTCTCCCGAGCTTTTGGCATAGCGTTTCCGTTTTCCCTGGAACTTGTGATTTCATGTTTCTGTTTTCTCTACAGCCTGTCACTTCATCCTTCTATCTTCTCCACAATTTGTGTCTTCCTCTTTCTGTTTTCACCAAAGCTTGTGACTTGTATCTTTGGTTTCTCCGGAGCTTGCGACCTGGTGTTTTTGTTTTCTCTGACGCTTGGGACTTGGTGTTTGTTTTCTTCACAGCTTCTGACTTATATTTCTCTTTTCTCCAGGGCTTGTGACTTGTTTTTCCGGTTTCTCCAGAGCTTATGACTTGTATATCTGTTTTCTGTGGAGCTTGTGACTTGTATATCTGTTTTCACTGGAGCTTGTGACTTGTATATCTGTTTTCGCTGGAGCTTGTGACTCATATTTCTGTTTTCTGTGGAGCTTGTGACTTTGTGTTTATTTTCTTTGGAGCCTGTGAGTCTGTGTTTCTGCTTTCTCCAGGCTTTGTGAAAGGTATATCGGTTTTCTCTAGATCTTGTGAACTGGTGTGTCTATTTTCTCCAGAATCTGACATTTGATGTATCAATTTTCTTCAAGGCATGGTGTATCAGTTTTCTTCAGAGCATGGCGTATCAGATTTCTTCAAAGCATGGCGTATCAGTTTTCTTCAGAGCATGGCGTATCAGATTTCTTCAGAGCATGGTGTATCAGTTTTCTTCAGAGCATGGCGTATCAGTTTTCTTCAGAGCATGGTATATCAGTTTTCTTCTGGGCATGGTGTATCAGTTTTCTTCAGAGCATGTTGTATCAGTTTTCTTCAGAGCATTGTGTATCAGTTTTCTTCAGAGCATGGTGTATCAGTTTTCTCCTTGGCAGGGTGTATCAGTTTTCTTCTGAGCATGGTGTATCAGTTTTCTTCAGAGCATGGTGTATCAGTTTTCTTCAGAGCATGGTGTATCAGTTTTCTTCAGAGTATGATGTATCAGTTTTCTTCAGAGCATGGTGTATCAATTTTCTTCAGAGCATGGTGTATCGGTTTTCTTCAAAGCATGGTGTATCAATTTTCTTCAGAGCATGGTGTATCAGTTTTCTTCAAAGCATGGTGTATCAGTTTTCTTCAGAGCATGGTGTATCAGTTTTCTTCAGAGCATGGTGTATGAGTTTTCTTCAGAGCATGGTGTATCAGTTTCCTCCAGAGCATGGTGTATCAGTTTTCTTCAGAGCATGGTGTATCAGTTTTCTCCTTGGCAGGGTGTATCAGTTTTCTTCTGAGCATGGTGTATCAGTTTTCTTCAGAGCATGGTGTATCAGTTTTCTTCAGAGCATGGTGTATCAGTTTTCTTCAGAGTATGATGTATCAGTTTTCTTCAGAGCATGGTGTATCAATTTTCTTCAGAGCATGGTGTATCGGTTTTCTTCAAAGCATGGTGTATCAATTTTCTTCAGAGCATGGTGTATCAGTTTTCTTCAAAGCATGGTGTATTAGTTTTCTTCAGAGCATGGTGTATCAGTTTTCTTCAGAGCATGGTGTATGAGTTTTCTTCAGAGCATGGTGTATCAGTTTCCTCCAGAGCATGGTGTATCAGTTTTCTTCAGAGCATGGTGTATGAGTTTTCTACAGAGCATGGCGTATGAGTTTTCTTTAGAACTTGGCACTTGATAAAATACATGTTTTCTTCAGAGCATTTAACTTGTCTTATCTGTTCCCTTCAGAAAGCCAAGGACACAGCCCCAGATATTCATCCTATGCCAGTGGACATCAAGCCCGTTTTGTTAAACTTTGGATAATTTGATCAGTGTCTTGAATTCGTTATATGACATGGCTTTGAACCAGAGACAGAAGGATGTTCTGATACCCACTTGCCTTTCTCATGCAAAAGAACAGCAGTGTGATGAACTCTCGGACTTCATCAAGCCAAAATTTCATTTCAGCTGTTCCTAATGTTGTGCCTGAAATGAAAAAACGCACGTGAATTAAACATGAACATAATAAAAAATTAGTTACATTTCATTCTAGTCCACTAACCACTGTAACTTTCCAAAGAGTTGCATTCAATTTTGTTTCAGTGTCTTGTGACAACTGTGCTAAGATGATGCACGCCTGTTTCTGATAGTTTCCGATGACAAGCGTTTTGGCGTCAAAAGAATTATTATAAAACACTTCTTTCTACAATAACATTATTTACATTCAAACAGCAGATTCTTTTGCCATTAGTCTTATTTCAAATATCAAATGTAAATTGACACTCAAAAAATGATAATGGATTATAATAACCTGCAATACAATTCTACTAAAATCTTACTAAAAAGTAATGAATGAACAATGCTTGGAAAGAGTACAGTATGTCCTGACCACCTTATCCATATTAAGCCTTAACTTATCCCTAATCCTGTCCTTGTCCTTACCCTGAACAATCTTATCCCTAGCCCTGTTTCTAACCCTTTCAACCAAAAAACGTAAAGCTAAAGAATTGTAGGAATTTGCAGTGGTCGGGACGTATCGAACTCTTTCCCAATGCTTATAACATTGATCAACTATGCAACTTTCTCATTTCTACTTTTTGCATCATACATTATCATGACTATGCTATTACAATGAACAATGCTTGGAAATAGATCAGTACAATTATAGATGCACTTGGGAAACAAAATGGACTGTCTTTATTGGGAACTATCACCACTCTAGTTTGCCAGCTGGATTTGGTGCTTTTTCACATTAACCCATCAAAAAATAATCCCACGTTACTCCACCTTCATAATGTAAAATAAAATACAAAAGGTGAAAGACTCATACCCTCTTGCTTGAAGTATAAATTTATTGACCACATTCATAATACTTTGAAGGGAAAGGGGTACCATAATTGTGAGGTACACAGCTTTACCCAGGCACCAATTTCATGTTCCGAGGGTTAATCACTCAGCCGATCCGCGCATTAATTATATAAACAGAAGGAGTACCATATGAGTTACACAACGGTAATCTTCCACCTGTTTCATGTTCTGTGTGTTAATAGCCGCGCCCCACATTTACTATAAAAACATCCATTGAGAGGACTAACTTGCCAGTGGGGCGGAGGGGGGGGGCCTTCCCCCATGCGACCGCAGGCACACGGTCGCCCCTAAAATGGCATCACTGTTGTGGAACTCAAATGGAACTCCTCTCATAAAAACAATCATTTAAAGGACTACCTTTTGTGTGTGTTTAGGGGGGTGGGGGGGGGGGGAGCTCTGCCGCCACTCTAACCCCACCCCACGCACAGACGCTCCTACAGCCGTGTTCTTGTAATATCGTTGCCATAAGCCTCAAATGAAACGCCTCCCCGAAGTTACCACCACCTATCAAGTTAATGTGAGTGTCTGTAAACTGACGGGGCATGGGATCAGACAGAGAATGCTAGACAGAATTCCGATTTGCCTCCTTCCATTTTGCCCACCCCCAATATTACCTACCAAATATCCATGTACCCGATAATCAAACTTTGGCAGTAAACGTTTATCTTTCAGAAAATCGCCGACTGGCTAGGATCCTCGCTCTCTTGTGTTTCACTGGGCCTGCGAGTTAAAGCATTCTTAGTGAACGCTCAATTTGCACAAGTGAATATTCTTTAAACAATACACCAACTAAGTGGGCCGTTCTATTTTTTGGGAGCAGCAAGAATTAAAATATTATGTTATGCATAGATAACCAGATGCTAATGAACTGTAGGCCTACCTTCAGCTGTTGTGTTCCAACGTGTTGTGAAAAGAAAGCTGCCAATCCGTTGGTGTGAATGTAAATGTCCGTTCCAGGCTTAACAGCCGTAGGCTAAGCACACTGACAAAGTAACACAGATCTGTATTTCTCCTGTCTCCAATCGGTCTGCCAAGGTCAGCCGTTGCCGCATGCGCACGCAACGAGAATGAGTTGAAGTCACGAAGGTGGGAACGTCGCACCGACTGCTTGGCTTAGTGTCGCATGACTTGACACGGTGAAACAGTAAAAAGTGTCGATCACGTACAAGGGCGATGAAGCAAGGCATTAAATTTTGTAACTGGTTTCAGAGCACAGACTATTTATTAGTCTGTGATTCAGAGAGTGTCAATATCATACAGATTTGGATATCTAGTTAAACGGATCGACCCAGCTTTCCCGTTTGCGACCCGATTCCGACTAGCTTTTAGAAATCCAGATCAGAGGTACTGGCTCAGTCTGTAATAAAGCAGTTTGTCTCTCTGCCCAGTCTCTAACACAGTTTTTTTTTTTTTTTTTCACACCACATTGGAACACGGCAGCTAAAGGCAAGCCCGACCGTTCATTACAACGAGCAACGAGTGAAAAATTCAGCAGTGTGAAAATGGACAATTACACAGAAAAAAATGGCGCTAGGAAGTTGATATACAATTGCTGTATCTTTCACTATAAATTACGCATAAAAAATAAAAGAAAGGTGCGACAGATACTAATCACTTTATTGCCCCATTAGGGAAATTCATTTTCACAGAGCCTTAAGAGCACTTACATGATAAACACATTTACAACTACAATAATTGTCATAACTCAGTTACAGAAAGCACACGAAATAAGCAAACTAAATCAAATGGGATGAGACTGTTCAATCTTAGCCCTTCAATTGCATAGATCTGTCATTCATGTGGTGAAGAAAAAAGAGATTTCAGTATTCGTTCTTGTTTTCCCCATTGAAAGATCAGCAATACAGCGATTATATCAAACTGAAACCAACCCAAAACGGTCAGACCAAGACAAGCACCTTGATATATCAGCTCATGGGATTTTTTTCATTAGAATACATTATTATGCAGAATACAGTGGAATGTAGAGAACGTCATAAAATACCGAAAATCAACAGTTCAGCGAAAAGGCAACAAGTGTGGACTCTGAGAGATTTTCTTCGACTATCTATCCATCCATCCACCCATCCAGCCAGCCAGCCAGCCATCCATCCATCCATCCATCCATCCATCCATCCATCCATTCATCTATCTATCTATCTATCTATCTATCTATCTATCTATCTATCTATCTATCTATCTATCTATCTATCTATCTATCTATCTATCTATCTATCTATCTATCTATCTATCTATCTATCTATCTATCTATCTATCTATCTATCTATCTATCTATCTATCTATCTATCTATCTATCTATCTATCTATCTATCTATCTATCTATCTATCTATCTATCTATCTATCTATCTATCTATCTATCTGCCTGCCTATTCATCCGTCCGTCCGTCCGACCGACCATCTGTCTGTCTGTCTGTCTGTCTGTCTATCTATGTTTTCTCCGTATATCCTTCATCTATTTGTCTGTCTATCATCCGCCCTTCCATCTGTCTGTCAACCCATCCACTCGCCAGTCAGTCCCCGTCTTCCATCGTAAATGGCCTCCCCCCCCCCCCCCCACTCGCTTAACACCACAATCTTACTTGTTACAGCCAAGACACTTGGCCCACTGGGGTATAGAACTAGAACATTAAAATATTTGAACGAACACAAAATTGCTTGATTTCTTTATTTGACTTTAATTTTGTGTATCACACAGAAATCAGAAGTTTTACCAGAAACCTCCTCACTGTTTCCCTCTTTATTTCCAAATCTTCCATTTTCCTGTTCAGAATATTGACACCAGCGTTCGTTTGTTTGTTCATGTTATTAATAAACATTGGTATGTCAGTTTGGAATCTCGAGAATAATGAGATAGAATGACACATGTGGCTCCCATTCAACGCGATTTAGCTCGAACTGTCCGCATCGTCATTCTCTACTAATGGCATATTATGTCATTTTTGACGCTTATGAGATTATAAGAAAAAACTCTTTCTGTTCGTGTCATTTGGTGACGTACGCCATTATGATTCTATTGGTTTGTTAAATTTTCCTGTTTCCGCATTTCTTTCTCTGTAATAATTATCTGACAGCCCTCAGATCTTAGGAGTGCATTGAACCATCAGCTGCCTTTGGACATAGATCTAATCATAATATTAGCCATTGTCGCACGGCAGTGACGACAATTATATTTTCTTCCATTTAGTTTTGCTTAATATAAATGTTTGGTGGTTGCCTGGGCGATAGGCCAATACACACGACCTTGTTGGTACTCATACTGAGTCACTCAAGTTCTTGTTGTTGTTTTGTTCATCAAACAAAAAATAAAAACAAGTAAAATTATTGTCTCATTTCAAACAGTCATGTAAGTTCCCCCCCCCCCCACACACACACACAATCAAATCGTTATTTTTTTGTTATTTTTTATTAGGAAGAGGAGCAATGTGCACCAGCTCAGAAAAGTCAATTGTTTTTCAGGTGTCCAATTATTTTGTAAGGTGAATTCAGAGTTGTTTTTTGTTGTTTTTTTTTTTTCCAGCTACCATGATGAAGATTGGTCGATGTGCAACAATTATGTAGGTGCAATGGACATTTTACCACTGGTTTCTGGTCTGAACAGTTTTCCCGGTTGTTGTTCTTGCTGTTTTCTGTTTTTGGATCAAGTAAAATTATGACAATGTGTTCAGCACATGACGTAGATCTAGTGTCAGAAAAAAAACAATAACTTTTCAGCGGACCTTGTGGTGTAATAACAAAGCGGAAAAAAGTTGTCTTCACTGTTCAGCTGTAGTGTAGGCTTACTAAAAATACATCTGCCCGCTGATAGCAGCCTTTTTTTCTCTGGTTGAGGTATTGCAATTTTGAATTTCTTAAAAACAGAAAAAAAGAAAATCATGTTCTCACATTAAATTATTCCAGCAGTACATGAATGGTACTCAAATAACACCACGGTGTAGCTTTTCTTTCTTTGTTTACATCGTTTTAATGCTCCTGCACTTGATTACAATTCAGTGAGACTTGAAACTTCAGCTCGTTCGCCGGACATTCAGAACACTTCAAAATCGAGCGAAGGAAGATTGAAGTTGTGGAGAAGTTGTAAACGTTGTGTTTCATTGAGTTAACATAAAGTGTCATTATCATTTGGACCAGATAAATTTGAGGAGATCGTTTTTCTTCTAAGACGTCAATGAAGGCTTCCAAGTTGACACACAACGACAAGAACTGACCTGTTTGATCGCAAAGTCTCAACAAATAACACGATCTACACTACAATCCAATCAGATTTGCATCCAGTAGCATCTACAAGTGGCGTTTAAGGTAAGTTTAAAAGACAGCAAGTTGCCTCTGATTTTATTGACCTGCACGATCTATTTAAATCTATAAATACGCCAGAACTGAATCAGATTTCTTTCGGAATCATTTTTTTAACTTCCTGAACCAATTCCTTCTTTGCTCAAAATAAGAATGATGTCTAGATTACATCTAGGGGAGCAAGATTACTGGAGATTCATTCAGAGAAAAAAATCTCCGAACAAGTGTTTGGGACCTTGATTTCCTTACAATCTTTTTATTTTTGACCATATTAAAATTTGATAAAGTATTTTCCAGAAATCAGTGATGGAAGTTGACAGAATTTTTAAGTTCCTTGATTTTGTATTACAGGTGATAAAACAGCAGTCAAGCAGCCTGAACACCAGAGTGCAGGATTCCGCTTGTGGCGCATGGTAAACTCAGCAATTTCAGCGTGACAACTAAAGTAATAAGACTTCATGCAGATCATGTCTGTTGGTATATTTGAAGAGATCGTTATTCTTCCAAGATGTCATTGAAAGTTTCCAAGTTGACACACAGCGACAAGAACTGGTCTATTTGATTGCATAAAGTCTTATCACTGGACACGATCTACACTACAATCCTGTCAGATTTTCATTTAGCAGCATCTACAAGTGGCTTTTAAGGTGAGTTTAAAAGTCAAGTTTCCTAATTTTATAGACGTAAAAAATCTATTTAAATCTATGAATACAGCAGAACTGAATCAGATTTTTTTCGGAATCATGTTTTTTGCTTTCTGAACCTGTTTCTTCTCCGCTTAAAATAAAAGTGAAGTCTAGACTAGAGCTAGGAGAGGAAGATTACTGGAGATCTTTAACTTAGAGAAAGAAATCTCCGAACAAGTGCTTAGGACCTTGATTTCCTTATACTCGTTATTTTTCACCTTTTTGATAAAGTATTTTCCAGAAATGAATGCATGGAAGTTGAGCGATTTTAAGTTACTTTGTTTTGTATTGCAGGTGAAAAGAAAAAAGCGGCCACGTAGTCTGGAACACAGGAGTGCAGAAGTCGGCTTGTGGCGCATGGAAAACTGCAATTTCAGAGTGACAAGTAAAGCTAGAAGTCTTCATGCAGCTCATGTCTATTGGGCGCCACATGTATGTGTGTGTGTGCTGTGACAGGTAGGTCAACACAGTGTTGTCTCAGCTTGTACATTGTTTGTTTCACTATATGGACTGAATTTAGTGCATCATTTTCTTTGCTTGAATTTTGAGCTTGGAAAAAGACACGGCGATAGATCAACAGGTCTTTGTGCTAGGAAAAAAGCAAACTCTTCATGCAGCTCATGTCTATTGGGCGCCACATTTGAGACAACGGATAAATTAAGATGTGCTGTTATCTGGATCTAAATCTGTTCAGCAAACTACAAGACGAGTGACCTGAACACTGTTTTGTTTTCAGAGATACGAGTCAAGAATGCAAGTTAGTAAATCTCTTGATATACTGACATGTTTGGTATACTATGGCCATGACCTGAATCTTAAATTGTTCTAAATGAAAATGTTTGTTCTGTTTTCTTTTTTAATCTCTGCTTCCATCGCTCACAGTGAATTGAAAACTCATGGGACAGTGATGCTACGTACAATATAGAAGAAACAATGTTTTTCCTTTTACCCTTATAGGGACATTTTTTTTGTTTTTGTACAGACACGTTTTCTTTGTGTTTCAGGGTGGTAGACGTTGCGTCAGAAGCTGCTTCCTATCTCATATGAAGATTTGATTGAATGTTCCAGCTGGCATGTTAACCTGCAAAGACATATTTTTTGAAGTTCATCTGTGACCCACATGGACCTGATCTTCGTCCATCAGATGGGACCAAATGACAGCAACACACACAGTTACCTCCTGTAAGTACAGACTTTTGTGATTTTTTCCAAAGAGTATTTTGGCAAATAACTGGACCTGACGTGATTCAGATTGTTCAACATATTCAAAATTTGTGAAATTTTCGGTATGGAATCAAATTACATCTGAATTAAAGAATTTTGAGCACGACACCCGAGGCAGTGAACATAGCAGAAGACGTATTTCATCAGACATGGCCAGTTTGTGTCATTACTGGCCATGATCATTTTCCCGGCATCACAGGATTCAAGACGACGATTTCAACATAATTTGTATTGTGTACAGATTTTCATAAGAATTTGATCAGCCTTAACTTTTATTTTTTTCATTTTTCTTTTTAATTGCGGTAAATATAAATATTTGAAAGCTGAACATTTTGGAAAGAGTGCTATATGCCCCGATAGGATGGGAAATACTATCATTTTGGTATCGTAAAGTGAAACAAAGCCATTTAGAGATGACACTTTAAGATCATTTAGAGATGTCACCGAAGCCTTGTCCAAAAAGTGGACCATGGGAGTGGTTCAATGATATCTAGCACTCTACAGGGACCATCTGATCACAAACTCTTGTCTTGATCATATGAACGACTCAATAGAAAGGGGCCAATTAAGTGTTGCGTTCTTTTACCCATGTTTTGTTTAGCCCCTTTTTTTTTTCAATTGAAATTTAGGAAAAGTGTCAAGTTTCATTCTCTTTGTGCTCGTTAAAAACGCAATGTTTTGTCATAAAGGGGGGGGGGGGGGGAGTAGGAAGGGACAAACATGACTCGAGTTCAGATAGGTAACAAAAGAACCAACTAGTCTTGAGTATTTGTTGTGTCAGGTCAATAGAGGACTCTACCTGTTACTGCAGAAACAGGTGGAGCTCTCTACTTGCTACTATTGATGGCAGTAAATAGTACAACCTGGACTGCTAGCCGAGCTGGGCGGCTGCCATCATACCCAGCACCTGTAGGGCAGAGATCAACATTTTCAGGACAAAGATCCCTTGGGAGGTCCTTCGCCCGTTCGCGCCAGTCAAGAAAACACACTAAAGAGGGGACTTTTGAGCGGGCTTATCAAAAGGTTGGGTTTAGTATTTGTATGGGACAAAGAAAGAAGAAAGAAAGAACGAAAGCGCGGGTTAGGGGATGTCTTCATCATATTAAGTTTGTTAAATTTTGGTAAGTGGCGCGGACGGAGGGAAGACCTTCCAATCCCTTAACAAAGACCAACAGATTTTTTACAAACTTACCCCACCTCCACCTCTTTTATTTTAATATTTGCTTTTTTTTTTCGCTAGCCTTATTATTCCATGATTATTTTCGCTGCATCTTTCTCCCCCCCCCCCCACCCGCGGTCTCTGCCCTACAGGTTATAATAACCTTCTTTGACTAGTTTTACAAGGAGGTTTAGGGGATAGCTTAGGATTAGAAGTAAGAGTTGGTGGTTTGGCCAGATTTATGAGTCCGCAGAAGTTACTTTTGTCAACATTTATTCTAAGCTTGTATGATGAGTGAGTTGTATAATAATAATAATAAAAATAGTAATGATAATAAATCGATAATAATGTTAATAAGATAATAATGATAAAAGCAATAGATGATTATAATAATTATGCAAAATGATTATTGTAATCATGCTAAATTATAATAGTAATAATAAAAGTTAACATAATATAATAACATAGTAATAATAACGATAATAATAATAATACGATAAGATAACGATATTAATAATACGAATAACGATTATATTAATTTAATAATGATGATAATAATAATAATGGCAAACGATTATAATAGTTAAGCTTAGCATGATAGTAATTATGCTATTTGATAATGATTACAAATAAAATAGTAATGCTAGTAATAACGATAATATAGTTATGCTTAGCATAATAGTAATTATGCTATTTGATGATAACAAATAAAATAGTAATGTTAGTAATAACGATAATATAGTTATACTTAGCATAATAGTAATTATGCTATTTGATGATGATAACAAATAAAATAGTAATTTTAGTAATAACGATAATATAGTTATGCTTAGCATAATAGTAATTATGCTATTTAATGATGATGATAACAAATAAAATAGTAATGTTTGTAATAACGCTAATGTGATAAAAGTAATAATAATAAATATCTCAATAATAATAATTATGTAAGATTATAATAATATGATTAGCATAATAGTAATTACGCTATTTGATAATGATTAAAAACAAAATAGTAATACTAGTAGTAACGATATATAATAACAGTAGTAATAGTAATAATGAATATATCACTAATAATAATATTAACAAATGATTATAATGATTATATTAACATAATAGTAGTTATGCTAAATGATAACGTTAAAAAAATAGTAATACTAGTAATAACGATAATATTATATAAGAATATGAATTCAATAATTATTAGAGCAACAACAGAACAACCAGCAGCAATCGCCAACAACAATAATAATGACAACAACAGGAAATGCACCAACAACTAACACAGCAAACAAGAACAAATACGATCAAACAACAACAAAACAATAATAATAATAACAAATAATTATAATTCTGCTTAGCATAATAGTAATTACGGTAATTGATAATGATAGAAAAATAGTAATATAAGTACGATAATATAATAATAATAATAGTAATAGTGTCCATAATAATAATAATGTCTACAACAATAATCGACAACAACAGGAATAATAATAACAGTAATAACTACAAGAACAGCAATCAAGAACCAATAACAATAAAACGATGCCAGTAATACTAATAAATGATTACGTAATAATTATCCTTAGCATGATAGTAATTATGCTAAATGATATAAGGAAATAGTAATTTTAGTAATAACGATAATATATGACTAATAACTATATCAATGATAAAAATAAAAAAAATCAAATTATTTTAGTAATTATGCTTAGCGTAATAGTAATTATGCTATTTGATAATAATTTTTAAAAAACAGTAGTGCTAGTAATAACGATAATATAATAATGGTAATAATAGTGAATATATCAATAATAATAATAATAAACAGATGATTATAACAATTATGTTTAGCATAATAGTAATTATGCTAACTGATAATGATAAATTAATGTAATATTGGCAGAAAAGATAATATAGTAATAGTAATAAATGTATCATCATTAATACTAAGAAAACGAACAATGGCAATAATGATAATAACAACGGTAACAGCAAACAACCGAGAACAACAACAATAACAAGTACAAACAAAACAACAGCAACAAACAAATAATAACAGCAAACTAGAACAAACAGCAGCAAACTAGAACAAACAACAGCAAACTAGAACAAACGGCAGCAAACTAGAATAAACAGCAGCAAACTAGAACAAACAACAGCAAACTAGAACAAACGGCAGCAAACTAGAACAAACAGCAGCAAACAAGAACAAACAACAGCAAACAAGAACAAACGGCAGCAAACTAGAACAAACAGCAGCAAACTAGAACAAACAGCAGCAAACTAGAACAAACAACAGCAAACTAGAACAAACGGCAGCAAACTAGAACAAACGGCAGCAAACTAGAACAAACGGCAGCAAACTAGAATAAACAGCAGCAAACAAGAACAAACAACAGCAAACAAGAACAAACGGCAGCAAACTAGAACAAACAGCAGCAAACTAGAACAAACAGCAGCAAACTAGAACAAACAACAGCAAAATAGAACAAACGGCAGCAAACTAGAACAAACGGCAGCAAACTAGAATAAACAGCAGCAAACAAGAACAAACAACAGCAAACAAGAACAAACGGCAGCAAACTATAACAAACAGCAGCAAACAAGAACAAACAACAGCAAACAAGAACAAACAACAGCAAACAAGAACAAACAGCAGCAAACAAGAACAAACAGCAGCAAACTAGAACAAACAGCAGCAAACTAGAACAAACGGCAGCAAACTATAACAAACAGCAGCAAACTAGAACAAACAGCAGCAAACTAGAACAAAACAGCAGCAAACTAGAACAAACCACAGCAGACTAGAACAAACGACAGCAAACTAGAACAGACAGCAGCAAACTAGAACAAACAGCAAACAATAATAGTATTTCTTACAATAATAATAGTAAATGATTATAATAATCCTTAGCATGATAGTAATTGTGCTAAATGATAATAATAAAATATTAATATCGATAATGTAATAATAATAATTATATCAATAATAATATTAAAAATAAATGATTATGCTAAAGACATGATAAAAAAAATAGTAATATTGGTAATGACGATAATGCAATAACAGGAATCATAATCATCATCATCATCACAATAATAAGAATACATCATAATAACAATAATGATATTAATGACAATAATAATAATTGATTATTATGCTAAATGACAATAACAGTATATTAAATAATAGTTACATGTACAATGTTGAAAATTATATATTATAGTAATATCAAATTATACACGATAGCAATACTTAAACTAATGATAATAATAGTTATAATAATACGACGATAACGATGTCATTAATAATAATACCATAATAGATCATAATAACTATGTTATATGATGATATAATAATACATTGTAATAATATAACGATCATTTAATAATAATAATGATAGCCGTAAATAACCATGATGTTAATCTATAGATCAGTGTAATATATTTAACAATGATGTATTATGAAACAAAGAACGCCTAAAAAGGGGGTTAATACTAGATGATATTGAGGGCAAATGAAGTTGGGTTGCTTTTGTACAAAGACAATTAACTACCTGAGGACGTTGATAGCTTTTCCATATCAGGTGGTTGACAGCGCAGGCATTCAACAGTTTTTATAAAATTGTTCAGATTTCATGGGCTGGTAATTTTCAAACAGTATTTGTCATGCAAGCGGTAGTCGGAAGAAATTCATCATTGCCATATATTTGAAACAATCAGTTTATCTTGATTTGGGTGACTCGGACTGAACTTGCCCCTTCAAAATGTTTGTAGTATCTGACAGAGAAATACAGGATCACCAGAGTGGTTTGGTTCTCTGTAGTGACTCATTGTCCAGTGGCTGCAGATCCTTGTTAGTGATTGTGGTCAAGTTTGTTGTTGTTATGTGGCTGTGTTGTTCCTGTTATGTCCTGTTAAATGGGATTCTTATAAAGTCTGTGCGCAGTTTAATATGTTTGTATCTAACATTTTAAACTGCACAGAGCCTTTATAATATCTCTGTGTGTGGCCTAGGATGACAGGGCAGCGCTGGTCAGAATATGAGGAGCTATGAAGGAAAGGAAGGTGTCGATGGTGGTTCCCCGAGCTTTTGTCTCATCGGTGGAGCCCAGACCCGGACTTTCAAGGAGAACCAAACTGTAATGTTCTCCGACCTCCTAGTCAAGGAGTTGGTAGTGTACCTCTAACTCTATGTCTGGGGAGGTGGGGAACTTACCCAGCAGTGGCAAGCGTAGATTTGTATGGCAATGAATTTTTGCATTTTGAAGGGGAATTAAAGAGTATTGGGTCAGAGAATTAGTGCAATATAGCCATTAAAAGCCAGTCAGAGAAATGGAGTTTTAGCAGTCATGAATTTGCCTGTTTAGTCTACCCTGGAGCTGTTCTTGCTTTGATAATTTGCGATATCACAGATGAAAGTTGGGTACTTCTGAATAGTGACAGAATTTGTCTGGGCTGCAGAGATTATGAAGTGTTGTCACTACACTAAAATGATAAAATCCGGCTTTCTTTGATGTATCAAGAATGAGTGCTCTTGAGTATCAGAACAGAGTTGGTTTCATGATTCACTTTTTCGGCATTTGACAGGCATGATGGACACTTTCAGTGTCTTAGTAGTCTCTGTAATTTCACGGCTATTTGAGGGAGGGATTGCGCAGCTCTTCATGTGCAGGTACTGTAAATGGAAGCACCACAGATTAGATGTGCTGTCTTGCTAAAGTTGTAGAATACACGTCTTATGAAGTGCAATGATGAAGTTGGCTCTATTTTTGAACAGCGCCTTGTACCCAAGACTATAAGTTGTTGCATTTCTAGCCTGCTTTCCTGCATGTGGTGACTTGTCAGGGTTAGGATGAATGATGCATAAATACCGGGAAATGCGCCACTTTTGGCTGGTGAAGTTTTCCATCACCTTATTTCTCAGGCAAAGAAAGTAATACAGCGGTTTTCCATGTTCTAATTTCTTAGACAAAAAATCGATACGAATTCCCATGTTTCTAAGGCAAGAAATTGAAATCATAAAAAGTATTGCCTTCAGTGTATTTTGGTAGGAAAACGGGCCGAAATTTGTCCACCAGCATATATTTCTGAGGCAAGGAAATTGACAGCATCGGATATGCATCAATGTATTATCGTGGCAAGGAAACTGAGACATTATTCCATCAACCAGAGGCAAAGAAACTGATCTAGAAGTACACTGTAGATTAAATTTGTTTCTTTGGTCCCAGCTTTGGTATCCGTGGACATTTCATGTCAATTTGTCTGCAATGAAAATTTCTGGAATTGTATGCATAGACACTTCTTCTTCTGCTTCAAGTGCCGGATCTGGAACAGATATCGACGATCCTGGTTTGCCAGTCATTCCTCCGCTGGGATGCTCTCAAAAAGCCCATATTGTCCTAGTTTTTCCCTGTCGCCCATCTGTTCAAACTCTCTAGATAATGTTATTCTTTGTCTACCTCTGCTTTTTTTTTGCCTTCTATTTTTTCAAGTTAGAGCAAGGTGTTCAAGACCTTTGTGTCGATTCAGGTGTCCCATGAACTGCAATTGTCTTCTCCTAATTGTTTTTATTAGCGATCGCTCCATGTTGGCCTCTTTCGTCACCATTTCATTCGATTTCCTTTCTTTCCATGAAATATTCAGGAATCTCCTTAAAAACCACATTTCCGTTGCCTCTAGCTTGTTTTCCATGTCCTTAGTTAATGTCCAGCATTCACATCCGTACAGGAGGGTTGACCACGCATAGCTCTTCAAAACCCTCGTTTTTGTTGACATTGAGATGTTTCTGTTAATATTAAAGTTATCTTTATCCATTGCTATTCTTCTTTTTATTAGACACTTACTGGTGATTTTAAGATTAAGCTATGAAAATTATGATGCAACAGTAGACTTTGCCACATTTCATGGAGTTAGACGATGGTTTCCTCGTGAATTCATGACATCAATATTATACACATATCATATTCTTTGAAAGCAGAAGAAAATTCAGTATTGGTCACAATCAGAAGATTTTGAGTTCTGGTGAAGGGCTTAGTTTCTGTGCAGAGTTACCACTGAATCAAACAGATCTTGTGACAACTGAGAGACAGTTCTAAATGGGAAATTGGATCAGCACAGTGTCCACTGAAGCCCTTTACCTCTTGCACTGCACTGCGCAACTAACTTGCATGCCAGCCCCCTCCAACATGACTAATCCTATGCATGGTTTGTCCTTTATCACGGAGACTGAACTTCAAGTCTTGTGATTGGCCCCAGTACTGGAACAATACAAAAAATTCTAACTTCAAACATAAGATTTTAAAGCCCTAAAACTTTTGTTTGAAAAAAAACTTCCACACCGTAATAATTAACAAAGCGGACTCTCAGAATAGTTTAAATTTGTGACAAATTGTGCTGAAGAGAAAATCCATCTTCTGTTTTGATCCCAGATTACAATAGGCCTTGAGTTGGTGATGAAATGTGGCAAAGTTGAAATTACTGGTGTATTTATATTTTTTTTCTCACTGATGCTTGAAAAGAAACAGGTAGATTAAATACTGGAGGTTTCAGGCAGGTGACCAAATAGCGGGACAAATCATCATCCCACTTAATCACGGTACCCGAAGCTAACTGTTATCAGGAACATGCTGTGTGGTTCGGGGATTTGAGCACAGACGGTTTAGTAGTTACGAAAGACATCAACTATGTCCTCCTTCTGAGGGCAAAACAGTTTATGGAAAGATTACATAATACAGAATAGTTCTCTGTAGTCTTGAGTCAAGTCTGAACATTTTTACGGAGAAACTGTTTGATCCAGACATTTGAGTCTTAAGGCTATACTTGGGAAAGATATTGAAGAATAGGATATATCAGTCTCCAGGATGTTAGCTGCTTTCTATAAAAGCTTTTCACCTTTCATCTTTCATCTAGGCGTTGTCCAACCACTGCAGGATGTAGCCCTCCGGCAAAGCTTTCCTTTCTCTTCTGTCTGTTGTTTCCCTCATTCATGTTGTTTCTCCTCTCTTTGTAATGTCGTCCTTCCATCTTCTTCCTGGTCGTCCTCTTGTTCTTTTCCTGTCCTTGGCTGCCATTCAGTGCAGCGTCTTGGCCATCTATTCCCACGTGTCCGGCCCAATTCCACTTTTGTTGTAGCATGAATTCCACCACTTCTTTCAGTTTTGTTTGTTTGCATATGTCAGGGTGGGGGATTCTATCTTGCAGTCTGTTAAGCATTTTTCTTTCCATTGCCCTCTGGGTCGTTCTTAGTTTATTCGTGAGCTGTTTTGTGATTGGCCATGTTTGACAACCATATGTAATCGTTGGAAGATGCATTGATTGAATACTTGCTTCTTGAGGGACATTGCAGTTTGGGATCCAAGAATATCTGTTTTTTCCAAGGCAACTCCATGCTGCTATTATTCTGGTGTTTAATTCAGTTATTTTTTTTATTTGTTGTGTTCCATATTATTCACTATCTGGCCTAAGTATTTATATTCCATGACTTTTTCGATGACTTTATTTTCAATTATAACCTTTTCTTCTGTTTTGCAGTTTGTCATGTATTTAGTTTTGTCCTAGTGCATCTTCAAGCCGACCTTCTTGCTCTGTTTGTTTTAGTATTTTGAGATTGGTTTCCATTTGTTGTACTTCATCAGCCATTCTGTGCAGAGTACGATATTGCCTGCAAATCTCAAGTCTGGTAGATCTTCACCATCAATATTAATGCCATTTTCTAGATGTAACTGTTTAAATATTTCTTCGATTGTTGCTGTAAATAATTTTTCGCTATCTCACTCCTCTTTCTATGGCAAACTTTTCAGATACAGTACATGATTATCGACGTGCATTCTGGCATAGGCTTCTTTATATATACCGGTATATTGTAATATTCTAATATAGACTTCCTTAATATTGATCTTTCTGAGGGCTTCAAAGATTGCATAGTTTTCAACGGAATCTAAGGCTTTTCAGAAGTCGATACAGCCCATACACAGTGGTAAATTCTCTTTTTTACCTTTGTCTATCATTTTGGTTAAGAGCCTGTAGGTGGTCTGTTGTTGAGTAACAGTTTCTGAAGCCAGCTGGTTCTGTTGGTTTTCATCCAGCACTTTCTCTATTCTGTTTTGTAATACTTTTATAAAGAGTTTATACGTGTGTGGTAGAATGCTTATTGGTCTATATATTTTCGGTCCCCCTTTTTATGTAGAATTAATCTTCCTGCCAGCATTCAGGTATTCTTTGTGTGGTTAGAATCTCATGAAATGCTTTGGTTATATAAATTACTATGTTGTGTCTGCCCATCTGTATTATGTCGCTTGTTATATTATCTTCTCCAGGTCCTTTCCTTTTGTTCATTTTTCTTAAGGTCATTTCTATCTCGTCTTCTGTGAAAGATGATACTTGATAAGTGTCAGGGCTGGTTGTCAAGGTTGTTTCGGGTGTATACATTGTTTTCTGATAGAGTGTTTTATAGAAATCTGTTTAAAAGCTACTTAATTAAATGTTTCAAAACCAGTGAGTTTTAAATTATTTAATGGGTCATATCAGTATGTGATGAAAAGTTGTCTGAGTTAAGGGTTAGGGCCATACGATCAAGGGTGTAATATGCTTGAGATACAGCTAATTAATGTTAAAGCGCTTAACTTGAAGCAATTTAATATTATGATTAATCAAATTTAATGTGCTAAATAGTTTATACTATTATAAGATTGTGCAATAGTTAATTAAATATAAAACGATACGACTAATATAATGTGATTAATATAATGCGATACAATTAGCACCAACAGAATTAACGAGATGCGATGTGTCTTGAATATAATGGTGATGCACAGAATAAATTCCCATGTCTTCCCCCAACTCTCCTGCCCCTTTCCCCTCCCTCATCCTCTCTCCCCTTACCCTCCCCACCCCTTACCCTTCCCCATCCCCACAGAATAAACAACCCTGTCCTCCCCCACCTCTCCCCCTCTTTCGCCGCCCCCAACGTCTTCCCATTCTCTTCCTCTCTCTCTCTCGACTTTCCCAACCCCTCTCCCATTCCCTCTCCTCCCACTCCCTCCTTCTCTTCAACCCTTCCCCTTTCTGTGTGCAGGTATTATATCCAGACAACTCACATTTATATTCAATGATAATGATGATGATTTATGAATTATGATTATCATACTATGCAATGACAATGATAATGATGATGAATTATGATATAATGCAATACAGTTAGTTAATACAACACGATCAGTACAATGCGATACAATTATACAATTAATATAATAGTATGCGTTGCAGTTAACATGTTTGATATAATAATAGTAATAATGATTCAGTGGTAATAGTAATAACGATAATAGTAATAATAGTAATAATAATAACACATTCGATAATGATGGACTTATTATAATAATTATGCTACATGACAATAATAATGAATAATAGTACATGTAGTTATAATGACCATACTGATGATATAGTAATATTAAAACGATAATAATAATGATCATAGTGCAATACCGATAATGATGTTCATATTAATATCATAATAATGCAATAAAATGTAATGTGATATACTTAATTTCTATATGATTAATAGTGCGCAATTAATATAATATATGATTAATAGTGCGATACAATTGATATAATATACGATTAAAAGTGCGATGCAATTAATATAATATACGATTAGTAGTGGGATGCAATTAATATAATATACGATTAGTAGTGGGATGCAATTAATATAATATACGATTAAAAGTGTGATGCCATTAATATAATATACGATTAATAGTGCGCAATTAATATAATATACGATTAAAAGTGCGATGCAATTAATATAATATACGATTAAAAGTGCGATGCAATTAATATAATATACGATTAATAGTGTGATGCAATTAATATAATATCTGATTAAAAGTGTGATGCAATTAATATAATATACGATTAAAAGTGTGATGCAATTATAATATACGATTAATAGTGCGATGCAATTAATATAATATACGATTAATAGTGTGCAATTAATATAATATACGATTAAAAGTGCGATGCAATTAATATAATATGCGATTAAAAGTGCGATGCAATTAATATAAATACGATTAATAGTGCGCAATTAATATAATATACGATTAATAATGCGATGCAATTAATATAATATACGATTAAAAGTGTGATGCATTTAATATAATATACGATTAATAGTGGGATGCAATTAATATAATATACGATTAATAGTGGGATGCAATTAATGATTAATAGTGGGATGCAATTAATATAATAAACGATTAATAGTGGGATGCAATTAATAATGATTAATAGTGGGATACAATTAATATAATGTATGATAACAGTGCGAAGAAATTAATTTAAATATAATAATGGGATATATCATAGGTTTAGTTTAGTATATGGTTTCATTTATGTGATTTAATATTACGTGAAACGATCTGTTTGAATGCAGTAAATGACAGGATAAATCTTGCCATTGACTGTTTCAGAAATGGGCCAAACCACCAACTCTTTAAACTAAGGGACTAGAGGACAAAATCCCCACCCTATATTTTTTTCATGACTCTGGTCCTGCAAAAGGGTGCAAAAAGAAAACACTAGACCTATAGGGCTTCGAAATGAACAATTCAGTAGAAACAAAATATAACTGGAGATTTCAGATGTCTGTCAGTTGTTTGATGCCTCTTATAGGTACAGCATAAATATATAGTTAGGATCATCAATTAATTGCAAATTATCTTGCAACAGTAACTTTATTTCATTTAGTCTCGATATTTGCAAGGAACATTTTATATCGCATACTGTACAGTTTTAACAGATTGTAATAGAGCTTAGATTTGTAACAAGAAGTAAAAAAAAAAAAAAAGCAAATATGGTTTATATGGATACGGGAGAAAAGACCTCAACTTGACCAAAAAGAGGAGATAAAGAGCCAGTTATTTGTTACTTCGGCAATTCATTTTGTCATAACTTTACCAAGAGTTGTGTCAGTCATATAGTGGCTGATACTTGCGGGTATGTACTACCTAGTGGTCAGAGGTCAAGAATCGGCTCAGTACAGATTTTGGGGTTTTTTGTTTGTGACATCTCTCAGTGATCAGTATTTTCACTTGAGTCATCGAAAAAAGGCTGGCCGAAAATATGGAATGTCCAAAGGCTTCAAGATAATTATGTTAAACATTTGTGGGCGTGTCTTTTGGGAGGGGGGGAGGTGTAGGGGAGTCCAGGATATTTAATGCTTATAATTATGGTATTTTTATTTTATGTATCATTATATCCCATCGGTTTCCAAAATGTTCTTTAATAATTTATGTATAGATAGTGTATTTGGTTAATATGCAATAATAATGTAAGTTGAATTTGGGGTGGGGTGGGGGAGGGGGGGTGATTCAGAATGTTTAAATTGTTAAATATACGTAAGCATTGATTTTATGTTAGTTGATATCGAAATATGTAGTGTGTTGATAGTATGTTTGTTTAAAATTAAAAAGTTTGTAAGCATACACTAGATGGGGGGGGGGGGGGGGGGGAGGGGGCAGTCCATGATACTTAACGTTAGTAATATATAGCCCATTTATGTACGTGTTTGTGTATGTAGGCTACTCTTATACTCATATCTTACAGGTTTTTCAAAATGTTTTTTTTAATCATGCACGTATACATAGTGGTTTAATATTTTTATTTATTTATGCTTTTTTTTTGGCGGGGGGGGGGGGGGGTGTATCATAAATTCAGGGAGGAGGGGGAGGGGGCGATGTCATAACTTTAGGAAAAATGGGGGGGGGGGGTGAAAGGGGTGTCATAACTTCAGGAAAAGGGGTGGTGGGGGGGGTGTCATAGGTTCAGGAAAAGGGGTGGTGGGGGGGTGTCATAGGTTCAGGAAAAGGGGTGGTGGGGGGGTGTCATAGGTTCAGGAAAAGGGGTGGTGGGGGGGTGTCATAGGTTCAGGAAAAGGGGTGGTGGGGGGGGTGTCATAGGTTCAGGAAAAGGGGTGGTGGGGGGGGTGTCATAGGTTCAGGAAAAGGGGTGGTGGGGGGGTGTCATAGGTTCAGGAAAAAGGGGTGGTGGGGGGGGTTCATAACTTCAGGAAAAGGGGTGGTGGGGGGGGGTGTCATAGGTTCAGGAAAAAGGGGTGGTGGGGGGAGGGTGTCATAGGTTCAGGAAAAAGGGGTGGTGGGGGGGGTGTCATAGGTTCAGGAAAAAGGGGTTGGGGGGGGGGGGTTGATCCAAGTGATTTAGTGTTGAATATGTTAGATGTATGTGAGCATTGATTTGTTACTTAGTATTGAAATATGTATGTATTGATTGTGTATTTGTTTAATTTTTGTTTCATTGGTGCATAAGGCAGAAGGTTTGTAAGGTATTTGACATGCAGGCATTGATTATATATTTGTGCAACTGTCCATCTTCTGCAAATTGGGTAGGGGGGGATTCTTGATACTATTTTGTAATATATAATCATTGCTTGCGTGTACATATTATGTATGTTAATTGTTATCAGGGAGATATGTTAAAATTGTTTTAGTATGGGGAATGGGGTTCGGTGCTCATGATGCTTAATGTTAAGGATATGTAACCATCACTTTAGGGGGGGGGGGGGGCGGGGCGGGGCGGGTATACCATGAGATCTTTATTTATTCATTTATTTGTGTGTGTGTGTTGGGGGAAAGGGGTGGGGGTGGGGTGTGTGTGTGTGCCAAAGTGTTTAATATAAAGGGGTGGAGGTTGGGAGGGGGTGGGGCTCCAAATTGTTTTAATATATTGAAATATGTAAGTGTTGATTAATGGTAGTCGTACATTGTTTGAGCTGCTGTTAGTACTGTTGAGGGGAAATAGGAGTGGGAGGGGGGGGGGGGAGTCAAAGTATGTTAGTGTGAGCATGCATATTTGTATTATGTATATATTTGTGCATTTTTTTTAGTGTTCCGTCAGTGGAAATGGAATATTTTATTTGTCTGTGTGTGTCTGTGTAGGTGTGTGTGTGTGTGTGTGTGTGTGTGTGCGGGGGGGGGGGAGGGGGATGGGCGGGTAAAAATGTTTATTTATTTTTATAACTTTTTTTTTTTGCCGTTATGATATTACATGTCATCATTACGGTGTGTGTGTGGGGGGGTGGGGGGGGGGGGAAATTTCTAAGATATAGATATGCAAGCATTGATCAGAAATTTAGTCAAAATTGGGCGAATAGAAATTTAGTTTGGGCAACTTTCCATCTTCTGCAAATTGGGGAGGGGTGAGGGGTTCAAGATTTTTGATATTATGTTTAATCATTGCTTGCGTATCTGTTTTAGTGAAATATTGTTGGTGTACATTATATATGACGTATAATTGTTTTATTATCATCTTTCCTTACAACTTTGTAGTTCTGTTACACTTAATTAATATCTTCCAATTCACAAATTTAGATCACTTGGCTTTTAGTTCATGACATTTTTGCAGTTTTGTTGACTTTGTGATTTGTATGATAATTGTGTAAAATGTTTTTGTCTTGATCAGTGTCAGGTGGGAGATTGGGGTGTGCCACTTCTAGGCTTCTCTTTCTGTCCTATCCTTCTTTCTTATCTTTTCCTCTTAGAGGGCGCTTCTGGTAGACTCCCTCTGTCCTACCATTCTGCCATATTCTATCTATCTTCTTGCTTCTTTCTAGAACAGTCTGGCCATAATTGTGTCGGCGTTCTTTATCTACTCATAAACTTCTTATTTCATCGCAGGTGATAAGCACTAAGTGGGCATTTCTGGTAGGGTCCCCCTCTAATCTTTCATTCTACTATATTCTGTCTATCATCCTGCGTCTTTCTTGGACTATCATCCTGCGTCTTTCTTGCACAATATGTCCATATTCACGTGGACTTCCTTTCTCCACACTGAAACTTTCCTCTTGTCCTATTCATCCACCTTAGCGTTTTGCTTGTATTGTGAAGTGAGAGAACATTAATATTATATGTAAATGCATTTTTTTCTTTTGTTGAGAAAATACTCTGGTGTTGTGTTCTAGAAAAATTATCGTTTCTTAATGCAAGTTACAAGTTACATATTATAATTCATGTGAAAATGTTACCGTAAGGTGTACTTACTCAGATAATTTCAGTATTAAACTTCCGTTTTCCAACTTTATAACACTTTCGTGTCTCCTGTGTATCAGAAGTCTATATCACAAAGTGATGTATTTATTTGAGATCTTCCTCTTACAAACGTTGATACTTGTTTGGCGATGTACATGTAGAGACTTCTAGATCTTAAGATGTGTAGATGATCTATGGTAATTCTATTTTCTATACAATCATGTTATGTTACTTTTTGTTCATATATGAAAGTTTACATTTGCCTGGTTTGCTTCATTTATTGTAAAATTGTAGAAAATCCAGACATATTCCCATTGATTGATTGAAAGATAATTATATCTGTTAGAAATGAATTTGGCAAGGTAGTTTTCTAGTCATGCCCTCCATGTATGCAGATTAAAAAGCCTTTGAGACAGAAACTTAACAGTAACAACTGAAAAGATTCTCATTGTCACTAAAAATTCAAAACATTACTAAGTGGATTGTTTACATGTATTTATTCCTGGTACAGTATAATAATAATAATAATAATAATAATAATAATAATAATAATAATAATGATAATGATAATGATAATGATAATGATAATAATGATAATAATAATGATAATATTGATAATAATAATAATAATACACAGCATTATAGCGCTTCATCCCGTTAACAACTAGGCTCTAAGCGCTTTACAACATGTATTATCAATTATAAACATGATCAGCACAGCTCTACATGAGTCCCTTTTCCAGGGTAATGCAAGGAAAAACAGTGACTGCCAGTAAATAATTTATTTTGCAGTTTACACTGTGCACTTCCGTTCAGATGGTCATTCTTGTCAGGGTTTAAACACTTCTCTGCAGATGTCACGTATGGTTCTTTCTGATAGAGAATGTTTTTTGAATCAGGTTTCACAATTCTATTGGTCTAGTTCCTGAACTGCTTTTATTGAGTTATGTTAAGGTTTTAAGGTTTCTGTTTTGGCACCATTTTTAAGTTTTAGTACAGTTTTGTGCAGGTTTTATCTATAGAGATGAGTTGGGTTTTTTTTTAACAGTTGCAGATTTGCTTTGTTTTAACGCGATGGAGATGATCAGTTCTAATTGGAAGTGACATGTTTCTTACTGATTGTCGTATAGTTTGTACGGAAGAGGTTTGATACGCTTTGTTTTAGCAGGCAGGAAATGTTTAATTTTAACTGAAGCACCATGATCCTTATTGATTGTGTCTGTAGTTTGTCCTCTTTGAAGAGGTTTGATCTGCAAGTTCAGTCGGATATGGAACTGGGTGGTCGCCCTTACTACGTTTTTATCTTGGTTCAGATACTCAACTGGAATTTTTTTTTTAGTTCAGTTCCAAAGTTTGATTTTTTTGTGTTTGGAGGTTTACTGACTGGTTTCAAGGTTTGCAGTTGGTGTTGAGAGGTTTTCTTAAATATGTACATTTCTCTCTTTGGCCTGAACTTGGAGGTGCACACTGTACATTCTGTAGCCCTAAAGAATTGATGGAAAAGAAAGGATCGCTGCAACATGACATACGCAACTTTCTATAGGGGCTGTAAAAATGTTACCCTAAGAGTTCAGAGACATGTAATTCCTCATGGAGTTTAAGCAGCAGAATGTCGA
Organism: Onchidella celtica; assembly: GCA_963931925.1. NCBI lineage: Eukaryota > Metazoa > Mollusca > Gastropoda > Systellommatophora > Onchidiidae > Onchidella > Onchidella celtica. Next base: position 59,178,745 of record OZ007574.1, on the reverse strand, counting down.
AAGTTCACACAAGTGGCTCGTAATTTACTGTTTATGTCATGTTTACTATTATGACATGGATTAATGTTTCTTTCCACTCAAGAAGAGCAACAGTGGCCTTGGAAAGAACTGGCATGAAAAGTTAAGTCTGCTTGCTGTGCTGTCACTATGGTCAAATAAAACGATACGATAGGCTTATTCATGCGCAAAATATATAATGCCAGTATTTACAGGGTAAATGAAAATTGAATTTTGATGGGTAGTGTTAACAATTTTGCAAGTTTTCTAAATTTCATTTTGATTTTCTTTCCAAATTCCATTTCAAATTTTTTTTTTTTTTTTGGTCAGTTAAAAAAAATGTAACTGATGTAACCTATATACTGTACCAGTTTAACTTAATTGAAAGAACGGCATGTTAAATTATTCCATGTAACCCTCAGGCCTGTTAAAGAGGGCAGCGTTTGATGACGACAAAGATGCCAGTGTATAATGATTTTGAAGTGATATTCCAGATAACAAAAATAGTAATGCACAATGCAGTTGTTAATTTATGAAATCAAAGATCAAGATTTGAACTCAGGTCTCGTTGCTGTAAATTTCATACATTATGGAGGAACGTTCATGTTTGACTTGCCAGGTTCTTTAATTTTATTTTCCAAAAATGATTGTAGTGAAAAATTATCTGGATTTTCTGCTGTTGTGTATCAGCAGAGATTTGAAGTAAATGCTCATTTTTTTTCATTTTTAAAGTTCCAACTTTATTGTAGTGAAAATGAGAAATAGGAACTTTCATGAACATGCATGACCAAGCATAGAGTATGACAGAAGGTCCTTGCCTGAGAAGTCACAGTTGTGATTCTGGACAGTGTTTCCCATTCTAACTTGTGAAATGACACAGCAAATAAGTTGTTCAAAGTATGTTATAATATGACAAAATATGTTTATAATTCGTGATGGGAAGATGACATGATGACAGTATCGTAGGAAGATTTCCAGTTTAAATGACACCCTTGAAATGTTATGAATATATCGCTGGGCACAATTTTGACCTTCTGTCACAGTTTCATATTATAATCAAATGGATAGTTATGAGTTTTTTCTGTTGTAAGATTTGATTACAATGCAAGATTTTTTGTGTTATTAATGTATTATTACTAGGCACCAAATTAATGCTAAATAGATGACATTGACCAGATGTGTTTTTCATTGCTACTGTAGCCAAAAAAATGTGAAGTAGATGAGGACAGTTGGGAGTTACTTCTCTGTTGTGGTGTCTGTGAGGACATGCATATCGTTTGTGCCAGGACAGTAAAATTGCTCATATGCACAAGATAATATAAAGTCTGCTGTGGGGGCACAAGAGGCATTGATTTATTCATCACACGACACACCTGCTCTCGACTGGGGGGAAGAGAGGCAGTGGTTCGTGCAATGAAGGGTATTGTTTCTTGAGGACACTTCTGACATAGATCTCTATGACCTTCTACAGTGGTTAATGTTTGACAGATAGTGGGATATAAACACGTTTCTCACTACTTGTCCATCCTCCCACGATCTTGTGGGTGGGCCAGTATAACTGTCCCTCACAGCTCCACATTGATTGGCGCACCATGTGCTTTCCTTCGGTATCCTATACCAGATACTTTATGCCCGCCTACATAACCACATTTTGTATTGTTTGAATTTGTTAGTGTTGAATAAAAAATATTGAGTTTAACTCTGTATTCTGTTTGTTTTATTTGTTGAAACTGGGAGGAGAGAGTGGTTCACAAACATGAAATTAATTGTAATTATTAGGCCAACGTACATTCTTGAACAGCTTGTGTTCCTCATTGTTTTATGCCAATGGTTGACCACTTCGACGTGGACAGACACCGTGCTTTTCCGTCAGAAAGATGATAAGGCAAAGAACTTCGGGTATAAAGAAATTCGGGTATTGGCAGAAAGATGATTGACAGTTGCCATTCTCCTACGTTATTTTTTTCTTTTTACTGGCTTTTGTAGTTACAGATCTAGAATTGCTTTTAGTGACGAATTCACTGTTTCCAATAAGTTGTCGTGTATTGACACCCATGAATTAGGTTCCTTGAATAAGAGAAGACCAGATCTTTAGGCCCACTCTTGGATCTAGATTAGATCTTGATCTAGATTCTACATGTAGTTCAATAGGGTCAGTCTGAGATACGGTGTATGATTCAGATACGGTTGTGTTCAAAAACATTTGCTTACATACTTTCTTCCGCTCATCTTCACATTTCAGATGGAACACGTATGTGTGCAGTATGATGGCTCTTGCATTTTCTTCTCTTGCCAATCTTGTCAACCAGCCCTTTAACGTAGACCTTTTTCCTTTCCCAAGTCAATGACCAAACATAAGAGAAAATTCTCTGCGTTCGTCATCTGTGTTGTCTTTGCAGGATGTAGCCTTGCTTTGGCATTTGCAGCAATCTAGCATTCTCATTGTAGAACGTTGTTTTCCATGACATTCATACTCTTGCCCAGACTGCCTTAATTTCTTTCTCCCACTCTCAGGGTTCCTTTCTTTTTCTCACATTTGATGAGATGACCTCTGTGTCCAGATGCATGTGATATCAAAGATTGCTGTTGCACGACGTGGCTCACTTTCCTTGTCTTGAGAAATTATGGTTTCTTCCAAGCATCCCAAATGTTTGTCCACTTGTAAATCAAATGTGTCGCCCAAACAAACTCACTTTACAATTCCATCTACTCTTTTATCTGATAAATGATCAGACGAATTTTGTTTTCCTCCTGATACAGGATCAGTCAAATTCTTTGGCACTTGTTTCTTGTTAACAGGGGCGAGGTTTCCTCATAATCAAATAATCAGCGATTACCCTTCGAATATTAATTCTAGAATTACTGTGCTTTCCAGATCGAGCCCAACTCCAAGTCCATTTAGTCAGTTCAGCATTCTATTCTACGTTGCTATTTTGGGTTTGTTGTTATAGTCTAACACCCCTCACCGAAAAGCATCTTTGTAGGGACTTACACCATATGAACTGGTCCAAAATCAGTGATTAACAAAGACGAAGAAGACTTGACTACACCCAGAAGCGAGCTTGAGCATAGCCTGTTTTCTTCAAAGCGGCGCCGCAGACAGCAAAATAGTGGGGGGGAAAAATTGGTTTATAATCAAGGTTTGACCCGATTTTACGTACTTATGCAGGTTTTCCACTATGCGGTCGTTTTCATCCCAATCGAAAGGTAAAGAGTAGAGTGAAAGAGTTTGTGTGGATCTTTTTTTGTTTTTTTTTGTTTGAGGTAATCTAAGAATAATTTACTCTACGCACAGCAAGAGCTACCAAAGAATAATAATTATTATAGTCTAGATCTAGATATAACTGTAATCAAAATCAGTCGAACGTATTAAGAACATCAATTCACTTGATAGGTCGCTCGAACCTAAACCGCAACGGCAGATAGCCACTTCTCCGAAATCGCTACACATTGTTGTGTCACAGAGATGCCATTTAAGCACTTTCTACCATTTAATGTTAATGGGTCCTTTCCGAGAAACTTTATGAGATGGTAGAATAACAAATCTCTGGCTATGAATATGACCATGAAACGTGCTGTTCAAAATATATTTTAAAAAATGGGTGAAAAAGATGCGTTTATAAGTCTATTAGTATGAATGAATAGTTTTTCAGATTAGTTTGGCTTGTAAATTGCTGCATTCCTGTCCTCTTGACAAGAATAGTCCGCCCTTCAGATTTTTGCAGTGCCTAGCAACCGTTTCATTGTCTTAGTCGCTGCATTTATAATTATGTAAATATGATGTAGCAATACGTCCTATTATGAGGATCTTACTAGCTTAAATTCTGATTACCCTCTGCAGAGGACCACGCTTCGTCCCTGCTTGTTAATCTTTTGTGCCAGTGCAAGAGCAACCATACGTCTGCGGTCTGCCCCTGCTGAACCTATCCATATTTCCTGAATGGCTGAGAGGCAATGAACATTTGAAAAAATCTGTCTTCCTTATAAACCTGGACCCATCCTTTACCTTTGTTGTCTCTTGATTGTCATGGTGTACAAGTAAAGCTGGCAACACACCTACAAGTAGGCATGACAAGTTTACGTGATACAAGCAGAATGGTACTGGTGGCATGTAGGTGTATGGCGTTACTTGAAGCTTGAGCAAGGAAATTGGCTCCATTCGGCTTGGCATGAAGGAGACCAAGTTCTGTTTGGTGTTTGCTCGTCATGCCAGCATGCGCCACCGTGTTTCCCCCTCCCCTGGCTTGCCCACGGTCTTGATCTTGTAAATGTGTGTGTAATATGGTATATGAAGTCTTATAAACAATTTTAACTGGAACACTTTAAAGTTGAAAACGAAGGGATGGTACTTTGGTTTAATCATACCTTTTATTTAAAGGGGTATAAATCCGACGATTAAGTAGACAGCTTTTGGTTTAACACATGATTTCGGCTTATTTTGCTCTCAGAGTGTTCCACTGTTAACATTCATTATTTTTTCCATAACAGACATTTTTCAAATTGCACACGTCTTAATTCAATGCAATGATAGGTTTGTATATGTAGGCTAATGTTCTGTCCGTCTATATCTCTGTCTGTCTATATGTAGGTTTATCATCTGCCTGTATACTGGCAACATGATTTAATTGCATGCGAATTGCAAAAAAAAAAAAATGCATTGTGGCGTCGGTGCCGTGGTGGTATGCTTTTGGCCTACTGATGGGAAGATTGTGGGTTCAAAACCTGATTGCACAAGGCTCGACGTTGAGCCGTTGGGGACGGCTCATACACATTTCTCCTCACCGCACGTAGACTGTCTTAGCGCCGTGTCTTGTTTTTCAATCAAAGGGCTCAATACTCATAGAAGCCCTAAGTAAATAGCATCAGCCATGCGAAGAAAATTATAAAAGTCTGTTGGATATACTCTCAACTCTTCTAACAAATTTGTGTGATTACATTTAGATCTTTTCAGTAACCAATTTTTGGCCCACAATGATCACTTCTTTCTGCGTCTTTTCATCACAAAATGGACAGAAAGAGCGCACAAAACGATTAACTCGTCTCCCATGGAAGCCATTTCTGAGATGAAGCAATTTGTGCAAGTAAAACTGACATACACTTGTGTAGTGTGTGTGTGCCAAGCATGAACGGGGCCTTGAGGAGTGGTTGCACAAGTGAATTTGATTCCATCCGCTAGATCAAATCCACTTGTAGGTGTATGGCCAGCTTAAGGGTGTAATAGAGATTAGAACAGGAAGAGAAACCTATTGGCAATTTTATTGCTCTGAATTATCATTAGTTTTATCAAATTTAATCATGCTCGAACAACGATTTGACGTACAAGTATGATAATTTTTTATATCACCATGAGGATGACATTTCAGATTAGAATGGTGATGTATTGCATCGGGTGTTCTTATCGGTTAAATTACGCAAATGTTCGAGCACCGCAAGCTGACACGTGTCAAAACTGTTCAAGCGACGCGGGCAGTTCAGGGGGATGGGGGGGGGGAGGATAAATCCGGTCAGCGAATTGAGATCTTTATTTTGGGAGTTTCGCTGCCCTGGGCATTTGTGCCTCCTGTTTCTTGTTGGTGTTTTCTTGTTGTCTTGGTGTCTCCGTCGTGGCTTTCCTAGCCCTCAAAAGGGCTCCCTTATGGGTATCTTCTTCTTTCCTTGTTTGTTGGCGCCCGTAAAAAACAACAGGAGAGAGTAAAGATTCCTATCATGGGTGAGGGGGGGGGGGAGTGTAGTGGGGGATCCTTATAACTTAGAAGGATTTGTGCCCACAGCAAGGGCGTTAAATGTTTACAAATATTATGTTTTATGGAGACAGACTATAGTGGGTTTTGTTGGGGGAGGTTGGGGGGAGTGGGTGGGGGGAGTGGGGGTGTGTGTGGACATGGCTTTTTGCCACACGAGAAAACAAAAATTGGGGGGAGGAGGGGATGGCCATGGCTTGTGTGTGCCGATGGCGCTAGCATTATATTTATTTATTTACTTATTTACTTGTTTGGGGCAGGGTGGGTTGTGAAGTGGCCATGGTGGTCTGCCGATGGCTCTAGATAGGGGAGTGGGAAGGGGGTAGATAGCAGTAGTAGGTTTCGGGAGAAAGAAGTGTGGGGGTGGAAAATCTGCTGGTACTGGGCAGGGGAGGTTCTATTCCATAATGGGCCCACAAGCGGCCGGATGAGTTCTTTTGTTTCTCGGGGGCCTCAGCATAGTGCTGTTGGCCCCCAGCCCACAAGCGGCCCTGTGGTGGTTAGGCTTAAAAAACAAAAAGAGAGTGAGGTCAGATCTATCGGGGTGGAGAGGGACCGATAGCTTCTCGCGGGCCGAGGTTGGCGAGTGCCCCTCCAGCTGTAGATCTGGGCCGCGATGTAGGATATAGTGTTAGTAATGAAACGGATGTTAGATGGGCGCCAACCCAGTGGCAGAGGGGAATTCCAAATCTGAAAACCGGTCCCTTTTTGGCCTTTATTTGGTCCTCAATCGTGCCAAGGAATTGAGCATCTTCTGCCACCTGAAAAAAATTCAGCTACGTTGGGCAGGACATGTTGTCAGAATGCCCGACTCCAGACTCCCTAAGCAAATCTTCTTCTCTGAGCTCTCCAATGGAACGAGGAATGTTGGGGCCCCAAAGAGACATTACAAAGACACTCTCAAGCAATCACTGAAGGCCTTTGCCATTGATGTGAGTGAGTGGGAAAAGCTCTCGCTTGATCGTGCAAATTGGAGGGCGGCCCTTACCAGAGGCAGCAAAGCATGGGAAGCTGACAGAGTCCAGCAGGCTATCAAAAAAAGAGAACGGCGCAAGAAAAGGCCCAGTGGTACTGAACCAACGGAGCACTCTTGTCACTTATGTGGAGGGGTCTGCAGGGCAAAAATAGGACTTATCAGTCACATGAGAAGCCATAAGTCATGAAAGAACAGTCTTTCCATTCTGTCCTCTGTGTCCTTTAGTTCTCTTTATTGTCCATGTGTTGAAATTCTCAACAATTTCTGTTCTTTATTCCTCTGGTGTTGTTAAGGTCATCATCATACCTGATGGACGAACTATTATTATTGTTTAAAAAAAAAAAAAAAGGATAAAATCTAATTCAGATATTTACATAGATGATAAATCCGGTCAAGGCCCTGTGGGCGTTTAAATAGTTTTGCCACGAGTGTGGAGTTGAATTTTTTTTATTCTTGCGCTTATTTCAAAATGTTCCTATGTTAACATTATTTAATTTTTGGTGTGCGCGTGAAGTGGCTTATGGTCAACAGAATTCTAGAAAAGTCACAAAACACAATTTTGTGACTTAAACTTTTTTGTCCCATGGCCGACGATATACGTGTATTGTAATAATGGGAAAACTGCTGAGTGTTTTATCGATCTCTTTTGGGACATTATTGTTCAAAACACATTCCCCATTACATGAAATCTACCAATAATTGCGTGTATTACCTTTAAGTGCAATTGATAGCAATATAGTTATGGATACACGATTTACCACTTTTAAGAATTTCACTCTATATTATACGCAAAGTGTTCAGGTTTGTTTTAATTAAGTTTATTTATCTGTTCGGTTAAATCTGCAATGATATGCTCTGCCGCACGTTACATACATGTATAAATATAAAGCTATTTTTCCACAAAAGTGGTCAGGAATAAAGACTAATGTTTTATAGTCTTATCATTTATCATTATTTGTGTGCGGTTTCTTAAGTTGTTTTGGATATTTGTCACAGCAGCAGTTGTTGTTGTAGGTGGACGTGGTGGTAGTAGAGGTGAAAGTGGCAGGGTTATGATGGTTGTAGTGGTGGTGAGGATGGTGGAAACAGTGGTGGTGGCTGTGGTGGTAAATGGTGATGATCACGGTGACCGTGGAGATAAAAACATGTACCAGAATTTTCCACATATTTTTTACTTGAGATTTTTTCCAAGCCTTCCGACTATCTGGAAAGGCAAGAATAATGGGGGAATTGTGATAAAATGCAAATATGTAAATGTAATCAGGCTGACAGACAGACAGATAGGTAGACAGAAAGTCACAGTGAGGTATTATACTAAGCCCAGTCAGATACTGACAGCAGAATGTACACCAAAGAAATATGGTAGAAGCTGACTGTGTCTGACCGGGCTTAATATGATAAGGTCTTCCCAGATTTGCTAAGAACAAGTATAGGAAATTATGGTGTGCACTTCTTCAAGTTCTTGTCTGCCAGCATCTGGCTGTCTAACTGGGCTTAGTAGTAAGATACCTCTCAGCTCACAGACAGGAAGACAAGACAGGGATAGGCAGACTGACAGACTGACTGGCAGATAAACAGACAGGCAAGGACAGGCAAGGACAGGCAGCCATTTATATATAATAATTTAATGACTGTCTTTCAGCATTCAAGGGTAAAAATGAACATCGAAGCAATCTGAATCCTTTTTAATGAGATTTAATAACTTGTGGCGCTGAAAACAGCATCATTTCAGTGATCATTTATTTCCTGTATGTAAACAACAAACTGTCAGCTCTCAGTTCTGACTGAACAAAGTGTATAGACGCAATATAAACATGACATAACCATTTTCAACTTCAGCTCAGTCACTTTTATAATGCTTCAATTTTACTCCTACTTACATTTACACATTTTGTCGTTCAAAAGTCATATTCTGTACATGATTACATAGCTCTTCTACTGCATAATGACAAGACACTGTATAGCACTGAAAAAAGCTGTTTGGGTCATATCGTGTTCTGCCACTGCACAGCAGGGGTATGTACATGGCTCACTCCACTCAATACATAAAAATCAGATTCAGAGCTGCCAACTTTACAAAATTACAAAACAGACTCCTAACATGGACAAAAAGTCATGACCGGTGAATAACGAGTTTTTGTGACTGTTTTTAAATGGCAGATAGAAGTAGGTGGTCCAAACTGATTGACTTTTTATCGTAACTCACCAGTTATTGTCGAATCTGATGGAGCTTTCTTTTCAAAGAATTTTGATACCAAATTTATTATTCTGGCTTAAAGGCTTTGAAAGTTATGGCATTTTCAAAAACGAAAAAACACCTCGAATTTGCTACCTTTTGCAAATTGCACGACAGTCCAACTTTGACTGCCCATACAATGACTGTTTATTGAGACACGGCATTAAAACTTCCTAGTTTCCAAGACAAGGGGGTTTACATTATGCTCAATTTTTTATCAAGGGGTACAAATATAATAATACAAGAATTTCATTTTACTTTTTTTAGACATCAGACTTCATTCGGCGTCAATTCTTTGTGAACTCTTACAAGGGAGACAAAAATAATGTTTGTTTTTTTTTTATTGAAAAGGAGGTCAACCGTGTCACCATTGACTTAGCACTCAGTGTCGGACAAAGGTGACAAAATTAAGCATTGGGTGGGTCTATAAAAACAATCGGCGCTTCGTGCCGAAACATGCCTCTTGTCTGATTTTGGCACACCCTGAAAATACAACGGCTGATGTTCATTTGCGTATAATTTTCATCCTGATCTATTGAAGTTTCCGCCAATTTCACGGCCAACAAACTTATTCAGTATAAACACAAAACATAATACATTAGACAAAGTAATGGAAAATTAATGAATCAGGGTGGGGCTCAATATTGAGAAGTTGACTTACATATTAGTGTTGAAAAATCGGTATCCACTTGAGCCGAATATTTGGCTTTTCATAGCGAAACGAAAACCCCTGAGCCGAATATTCGGCTTATGATAGTAAACGAGTTTTTGAATTCCTAAAAACTAAAGCTACCAGCTCTTTCATATTCAGGGCTCCCCTCCACAACCTATATTGTCGGAACCAAACAATGATTAACAATTTTAACTTTACCTATCTCGTAAAAAAACTAAACACAGTTGAGATGATACATGAAATGCGTCCTGATTCATTCAAATTTGCCAGCACAGATTTCTTTGACGTGCCTGAAATCCACTCTGAAGTCAGGGCTTCAAACTTGAGCTGTGCAGACACGTGACATCCGAGTTCTGTCACAGTTGTGACCCAGCCATGTTGCATCTGAACAGTAGCGGCACAAGGTTATTCCCTGTAACAAACCAACGGAAGAAAAAAATTCAGCAGAACTAAAATCTTAACATTTTGTAAACTCGACCGTGACATCAAGACAAACACTTTAGTTTGGCAACATTTTCACTCGTAAAGGATCAATTCTGGTATCCCAAAAGACACACAGATCTGATCTTCCCAAAATTATTTATAGAGAAGCTTTCACGCTTGTCGTCTCAATAGTTTAAATTAAGTTTACATTGCTTTAAAATACAAAACTGAAAGAATGTTGTACAGTGCCTTTTTTTTTCTGGTGTTTGTTCGAAATACCTACACAAATGAAAGTTGTTACCATACGAGAAATTTAGTTTGTTATTAGCAATCAAAATTCATTGTTGTGAAGTTGAATCAAACTTAACACAAAACAGTTCAAGCCCATGTCATAATGTCGATAGTCCAACTTCAAGCTTTGTTCTTGTGTGCATGTATGTGTGTTTTCTGTATTTAGCTAGTTAAAAAGGTTATGAACATGTATTCTATTCATCTCAAGTGACAATTTAAAGCAATGTTGTGAAATTCCATGTCTCGTGACATTGAAACACAGCATCTCATTCAAGATATTTTGACCTGCCAACACACGAATCTATTTTTTAATTTTTTTTTTTTTACTCCCGCTCCTTTTCGATGGCGCTGCGGTGTTGGTTAGTACTTTGGTGTTACAAGACAGATGTTACCTGACAGTCCATAGACTATACTGTGTTAAAATGACTGACTTTGCCTTTCTTCACCAGGGTTATGGATTAATTTTTCATTACCTTCTTAACTTCTCACCCGAGAGACTGCGCAGGCAGAGACTGGGAGCAGGAATGGGAGAAGTGGAGGACTGATGTTAAATCTACATATGCAGAAGACTAATTAATGGTTAATGTTAGTATTCTGTGCTATATCCCTGCCCATACGAGTCACGGGGTGGAGCAAACCCACAAGCCAGCGCCAGAGTGGTGCCATCGCTATCAAATATTTTCTCGTCACCATCTTTTAACCCTAGCCAAAAAGAACGGAAGACTGCAAGAGGGCCTTTACTTCGGTGACATTGTTAATGTTCTACCCTACACCTATTCAGATTGATCAACTGAATTAGTTGTGTGTACCAGGAGTGGTGATAGTCTTTAGCTTTCTTGTACTGATTTGCGTTTCCGTTGGCCCTCCCGTTCTAAATGGTTCTCTGTCCGGGACCTCTTCCGACGGTCAGACCTCTTTCAATGGACTGCCCAAGGAAAGACACCTCCTCCCCCGCCTCCCGAAACAGGTATCCTGGGGCACTCCCTAGACCAATTAATACTCTTCCCTCTGCATGCCAGGGGACAATTCCAATGGCGGTGGTCTGCCCCGGAGGTGAGAGACGTGGCAGCTGACCTTACGAGAGAGGGCCCATCCTGAGATTCCATCTTTTTGTTTGTTGCGTTTTGTCTGCGTATTATAGCTGCTATGTCCTATTATCGATTGTGATAAAGCCTTCAATTCCATTGAACATTTCACAATTTTTGAAGCCCTCCGAAAAATCAAGATCAGTGACTTTTACATCAAGCTATTGCCAAATATTAGATCAAGAAGCCTCTGCCAGAATCCACAGCAATAACCATAATTATGTCAAAAAAGTTTGCCACTGAAAGACGTGTGAGACGGGGAGACCCCAAATCGGCAAAAATTTACATCAGCAGTTCAAGAAATATTTATAGAGTGCAACCTAGGAAATGGCATAAACAAGGATTGGTAAATACTTGAAAGACCTGAGATTTGCAGATGATTGAATAGCAGTTTGCACAGACATCGTAGAGCAGATGGAAACCAACCTGAACATAATAAACAGAGCAAGAAGGTTGGCCTGAAAAATCACAAAGACAAAACTAAAATACAAGACAAAACTACGAGACAGATGAGAATGTAATAATTGAAAACAAAACCACAGGGCTGGACATGTGGAAAGGATGAAAGACAATAGATGGACAAAACACTCACTGGATGGCAACAAATGACAGGAAGAAGAACAAGAGGGAAACCAGGAAGAAGATGGTAAGACGACATGAAAGAGAGAGGAGGAACATCATGAATGAGGGAAACAGACAGAGAAGAATAGAAATCATTATCTATGGGCTCCGTCCTTCAGTGAATGAACGACGTTTAGGTGAACGCTGAAATTGTCCCATTTGTTGTGCCGAAAATGAAAGACAATAGATGAACAAAACGCTGCACTGAATGGCAACAAAGGATAGGAATAAAAACAAGAGGACAACCAGGAAGAAGATGATAAGACGACATAAAACAGAGAGGAGGAACATCATGCATGAGGAAAATATCAAACAGAGAAGAATGGAAATCACGGTCAAAGGGCAACAACTGCAGCGGTTGAACAACGTCTAAGTGAAAGGTGAAAGGCTAAATTGTCCCATTTGTTGTGGCAAGGATGAAAGAAAATGGTTGGGAAGAATGCTGCTCTGAATGACAACCAAGGACAGATCGCCAAAATTATTTACAGCAGCAGTTCAAGAAATATTTAAAGAGTCCATCCCAGGAAATGACACAAAAAAGGATTGGTGAATATCTGAAAGACCTGAAATTTGCACATGATTGAATGGCAGTTTGCACAGATAGCGCAGAGCACATGGAAACCAACCTGAACATAATAAACAGAGCAAGACGGTTGGCCTGAAAATTCACAAACACAAAACAAAAATGCTCGACAAACTACGAGACAGATGAAAAGGTAATCATTGAAATCAAAACCATTGTGTTAGAGGTGGAAAGAATGAAAGACAATAGGTGGACAAAATGCTGCACTGAATGGCAACAAAGGACAGAAAGAAGGAGAACAAGAGGACAACCAGGAAGAAGATTTCAAGATGACATAAGACAGAGAGGAGGAACATCATGGATGAGGAAAATATCAAACAGAGAAGAATGGAAATCATTATCAAAGGGCTACACCTTGCAGTGGATGAATGACGCCTAGGTGGAAGGTGAAAGGTGAAATTGTCCTTTTTGTTGTGGCAAGGATGAAAGACAATAGGTGGACTAAACGCCACACTGAGTGGCAACCAAGGACAGATCACCAAAATTATTTACATCAGCAGTAAAAGAAATATTTAAAGACTCAAATCTAGGAAATGACATAAACAAGAATTGGTGAATATCTGAAAGACTTGAGATTTGCAGATGATTAAATAGCACTTTGCACAGATAGCGTAGAGCGGATAGAAACCAACCTGGACATAAAAAAAACAGAGTAAGAAGGTTGGCCTGAAAGTTCACAAAGACAAAACAAAATACATGACAAACTACCAAACAGAGGAATAGGTAATCATTGAAAACAAAACCATAGGGCTGGATATTTGAAAGAATGAAAGACAATAGATGGAGAAAACGCTGCACTGAATGTCAACAAAGGACAGGAAGAAGAACAAGAGGACAACCAGGAAGAAGATGACAAGATGACACGAAAGAGAGGAGGAACATCATGGATGAGGAAAATATCAGCCAGAGAAAAATAGAAATCATTATAAATCGAAAGGCTACATCCCGCAATGTATGAACGACGTCTGGGTGAAAGGTGAAATTGTCCTATTTGTTGTGGCAAGGATGAGAGACAACAGGTGGACAAAATACTGCACTGAATGGCAACACAGGACAGGAAGAAGAGCAAGAGGACGACCAGGAAGAAGATGGCAAGACGACATAGAACAGAGAGGAGGAACATCATGCATGAGGAAAACATTGGACAGAGAAGAATGGAAATCATTATCGGAGGGCTACATCCTGCAGTGAATGGTCAATACCTAGGTGAAAGGTGAAATTGTCTTATTTGTTGTTTCAAAGTTAGTGGTTATTGTTATCTGCAATGTCGCGATACCAAACCTCTTGCAGTGTGTATTTAATTCGCGATGCGCCAGGATCTAAACAGGTCCTTATCCGCAGTGGTTAGTCATGAGAAATGGTGTCCCTTAGTTCTGTCTCATGCTGCATTGTAGAGTTCCTGTGGAATACAAGTTCTATGTATATTACTGCCATAGATTTCTTAAAGCCAATTTGCTATAAAATAGAACCATGATGTTGCCGAGATTGTCAGCTTTGCTACCAGAATAAGATGATTTAGAGTTAAAAGGTCGGCCAACTTCAAGCTGTCATCACAGGGCATGTCAAGAAGGCAAGAGCAAGTGGTTAGCTGGATTCGTTTACCGGTACTGTTACTAATCAGGTTTTCTACCTCTGCCCAGACTTGCTTAACCATCTCGCACTCGTAGAAAAAAAATATTCCTTGAAAACGACCATCTGACAACTTTTACATTGATGTGTTTCTGGGGTCATTTTTTGAAGAAATATATTAAATTTGTTGGATATAATATATTGTACAGAATTGTCGAACTGAATTAGATGTTTCTCCAAGCTGTCTTGTCTAAATGACAGCAGCACCTCACTTATAACGAGTAGAGTAGAAGGAATTTCTTCCCCATTGGACCCTTCTTGGACAAACGGATTTTGGTTTCAGGGATACAAACACTTACCTCGTACGTTTAACCTCTTGGACAACAGAGTTGCCCTGCTCTCACCTGATCTTGGATATATTCTCCATAGCCCTATCCGCCGCGCTCAGATGATGGAAAGAGGCCCGTTACTTTCTCAGCTACAAAACATTTCTTGTAAGGTGTGAAGGCTGAGTTTTTCTCTTCGGGCAGGTCTCTCACCAATAAGAAGTGCGGTCTTCGGCAGCACAGAGTTGGATGGGCTATATTGTGTCGAATTGGTATAAAAGGCGCACAACTTCTCTCAAACCGGCCAAGGAGTGGTGTTCCATGGCACAAGAATGGATGCTTTAATATATTGTGCTACATACAAAAAAAAATAAAAAATCCAAGCACAACTTTTCTCAAACCGGCCAAGGAGTGGTCTTCTCTGGCACAAGAATGGATGGTTTCATATATATTGTGCATACCATACAACAGGGGGAATCCTTCATCACGGCACTAGAAATGGTTCCTGCAGGATCTGATAAATCAAAAGGAAGCGCATATCCGTACATGTTGTACGGATACGGACAGTGCAGATCCGTACAACGCACACAATTCGATGACGTAGAACACACGCCGGAATACTATATTACTGATCTTGTTAATTTGCATAGTTTTTAAAAATATGAATCGGCTTAGTAGCAAAACAATCCGTCTTCTGCTCGGAGATTGCGTGATCTGCGCTAATAATTTATTATACGTGAGTGTTTCAGAACCAGGCTTTGCGCATCATCACAGGAGCAATGAAGTCAACACCCATTGTGGAGATGGAGAAGATCACCCAGATAGCAACACTTGCAGAACGAAGAGAAACCAGGGTGGCAATCCAGGCAGAGAAATTCAACAGCATAGAGAATCACCCAATGAAAGAGAAGCTAGGAGACCTGGCAAGGGGAAGGCTGAAACGTACGAGCTTTATTCACAAGGCAAAGCGAATAAGAAGACAGCTATCACACCTTCCCCAGATTGCCCACCCCCTGACATCTGTACCTGAACAGACCCCTTGGACGGAGGAGACAGAGACCCAAGTCCAGATACACACAGACGTTGATGGTGTCTTCAACAAGGGAGAACAAAGTGAAGTAGAAAGAAGAACTGCTGTACTCGGCCTACTTGATGACAAGTATCCAAGCGAATCATGGGTTCGAGTCTACACAGATGGCTCTGCTGAGAATGCTGTAACAAACGGAGGTGCCGGAGTGTATATAGAGTATCCAGACTCGACAAGAACGGCAATTAGCATGCCAACCGGAACCTTCTGCAATAATTATGGATCAGAAGCCAAAGCCCCCATGACAGCTGCCACAGAGCTTCAAGTAGAGGACAGCAACATCGTCTTCCTCACAGATGCAAGATCAGTCCTTGAGGCCCTTCAAGCTGGCAAGCTTAACGACCTGAAGAAATGTTTTACACAGCTTGGAAATAGAAGCAGGATAGTCCTACAGTGGATACCATCACATTGTGGAGTCCCAGGCAATGAGAAGGCAGACCAACTGGCCAAGGAGGGCTCCGGCCTGGAGCAGCCACAGTGCCTCCTAAACTACTATGAGAAGAAAAACCTCATCAAAAACAACAGACGGCAGCAAATAAACCAACAGGATAAATATCATCTCCTGAACAGAGAGGATCAAGTACTATTGTTCAGACTAAGAACTGGTCACAATAGGCTCCACCACCACATGTTCACCAAGTTCAAAATAGGAACATCTACCATATGCGAGTGCAGCCAGTCTCCTCAAAACACGGAGCATATATTGCAGAACTGCACACTCCTCTCAGCACTGCGAGAAACATATTGGCCCCAACCCACCGACCTGAATATCAAACTCTATGGTGCTGTGCCAGAACTGCAGAAAACCGTAGATTTTATTAAAAGAACAAATCTGCAGATTTAGATTGGTGAACGAAAGAAGAAGAAGATACGTGAGTGTACGTCGATTGCCAATGGCTACCCCAACCCCTTTCCCCCTGATTAGCCAATCTGACTACCACCCATTGATACAAACTGACTAGACCTTCACGCCCCCAGGCCCATCTGACAATTCCATGTGTTGTCACTTTAAATTCGTGAACACCATACCATGTTTTGTTTCAGCAAACCTTCACAAGTCGCGATTTTTGGTAAACATGTTGTACGGATATGTACTGTCCATATCCATACAACATGCTGTGCGGATATACACTTTCAAATAAAAAAGACTTACTTTTTACTTTTTCCTTCCGCTTGTCGCGGTGGGCGTCGCGGGGAGACACAGTCGTCTGCCGGCAGCAAGACGAGTGGCATGGGGGAGGGACATCTCGTGAGTTCTGAGGGTGTCTGTCACTGAGTCGCTACAGCGTCGCCTTGCTCTTCCTCTGGCTCTCCAGACTGATAAAAAATAATAAACAAAATAAAGTAAAATAATACAGTAGAATACAGTAGAGTGGAATAGAGCAGAGTGGAATACGGTAGAAATTAATACATCAGAGCGGAGTGCAGTACAATAGAGTAGATTAGAGCAGAATACAGTACAATAGAGTAGAATTGAGTAGAATAGAATAGACCAGAAAGAAAGAAAAAAAATGGAATAAAAATAAAATAAAACAAGAATCAAATCCCATCCCGCATTCCATTCCCATGATTCATTGTGTTCAACATGGATATTGATTATGAATTTACATATGGTATAGACAAGTTAACTTTCTATTCTGCAGTCCAGGATTAATATACTATATCTGGAAATGACCTCAGTTGATACTTTTCTTATGTTGTGTCTAATTTTGTAAAGTTTTTTGTTTTTGTTTTTTTATCATTTATAACTGCGGGAAATGTCCATCAGCAAATCTGAAATATGATAAAAAGAAACATGTACATAACTAAATTTTAAGCGTACGTGTAGAATCTGATTGTGCCGTATACATAATCTCCAATGCAATATAACAAAATGTGTAAAATTTAAATGTTTTAACTTCCATTTGCTGTGTTAACTCATTCCCTACAGTAACTTTTGTAGGTGTAGACGGGAACTCTCAACACTATCCAGTTTGAGATTTAGACATAGTTCAAAGATGTTTTTTCTTTCACCCGGTGTACACTCAAGACATAGTACATTAGACATTAAGGTAAAGGAAAATCAATGGACAAGGATGGGATTTAGTATTTCGAGAAGTTTTCTTAGATATTAGTGTTCGAAAATCAGTGTCCACTCGAACCGAATATTCGGCTTCTTCGTAACGAAGAGAAAATCCACGAGCCGAATATTCGGTTTACTGTAGCGAATGAGTTAAATTGTTGAATGTCCATGCATAGAGTGGCAAGATAAGACCTAAAATGTATGGAGTTTTCATCCTGTTCAATTCGCATGCAATATCGATTATAAACATGTTTTGAGTTCTGGTCATGATTACTTCAAATGCTTCTTCCCCTGTTTTCTAAATCTCGCGGCCATCAATTACTTTCTACTTAAATTATTCGGCGATACGTGATGCTCACTCTTCTCTATATTGGCAATTTTATTTACAAATTAATCTGTCCAGTATAATATTATATAGTAATGTAATTCAACTGGTCCTTTCTGCAGGTATCTGTAAAAGGAGGTAAAAATTATCACATTGAACTCACTTGGCAGACTCCAGTACAAATAATGAAAACGTTGACCATAATTATCATTATAGAAATGGCAATAAATGAAGCACGAGTCGCTGCACTGAACATGATGCAGGCTGGTAACTGACTGTCCGAAAGACTGGCTACGAGTGGAATAGGATTTTCACGGAGGCGAGAGAGTGTTTTTACACGCACTATACATGATGTCAACATTGAGCAATGTCCACAAAATGAGCACTTCGTGGTGAGCAACAATTTCTTGTGCCGGTGTGACGAAGTTTTTGGTCCCCCCGTAGTGGACGTTCCCCCGGAACAAGTACTAAAATTAATAGTAAAAGGTCACCCGGAACAAATACTTCATAGTAAAAGTTCCCCCTTGCATTTCGCGAACATTTTCAGGAAATGATGATGTCATAAAAACCTACAGCATGTCAATGAGCCTAGTGAAAATTGAGGAAACAATAAATTTCCAATAAAAAAAAAAAACTACACCGATTTGAGACTTCTATTAAAAGCTGTCCACTCTTACATCCATTCTGATGTACCATATAAAATTTGAAGTCTGAGTGTTGAGTGGTTCAGGATCCTTTTGCAACGAAAAATCTCAAGTCCACAACTATATATAGTATAGATATAGATTATACCCTTCTATCAATAACAATTGATAATGTGTCAGTATCACTTTAATCCCAACACACCTCAATGATTTTGTTTTGCTTCTGTTCTTGGCCTCCCTTAAAAACAACAACAACGATAAAAAAAACACCTTTGTCACCCTCTAGTCTGAAAACCGTTAATAAAGACCAAAACACGGACAGTGGCGGCGTAGGGTAGGTTGCCAGCGCTCGGAGCATCGCAACTACTGCGCCCCTCTGGCCCGTGGACTGTTAACTTTTGCCAGCCGGTTGTTTTCCCCGTCATGTTGAAAAACTGTATAGAATGTTCGAACATTGGGAGATTTTCTATTTAGCGCTAAGAGGGGGGTGGGGGGGGGGGGGGGTACTGTTATTTACTTTTTTGGTTGTTGTTTTGTTTTTGTGCCTGTGGAATTTTGTGCCCGGGGCAACTGTCCCTGTGGCCCCCACACACGCTACGCCAATGAAAACAGGTGCATCTGTGCGCGTGTGTAGGCCTCTGTGTGTGTGTGTGATATGTAATCACTGGGTTGGGATATCTGATCACTTTCCAAGATGGCCAAGTCCCGTAAGTTGACAATTTTTATACTTCGTTCGTTTATCCCTTTAATTTCTATCTTTCTAGTATCCCAACATTAGCATGACAATTCTCATGATAAAATAGATGTTAGAGTTATTTATGAATGTGATATTGGAAACTCGCTAGGAAGAAATACATCCCGACAATGCCAACTTCAAGCACAGGTTAAACAAGCCACAGGTTATCCCTTTACAGGCCGCAAGGGTCTCACGAAATTTCAGAGCAGGATCCACGAATCCGATTGCCTCCAGAAAATACAGCCTAGTCTTTTATTGGGACAATAGTGAGAAAGGATTTCAAAAATGATTAAACTTAAACTAACTGACTAACCCTATCCGTAATCCCAAACCTATTATCAAGCGTGTCGCCAGCCCTATTTGTCCTGTCCATACACCTGTACCTACCTTTCAACTTGAGATAACTGGTAATCCTCCCAATTTCAGAATTTTTGTGTGATTTTTTTTTCTTTTAAAATGTTATAAATTCTTTTATATTTGCTTGAAGTGACATCTAAATAATATTCTAAAAATATTAATTTAAAAACAATTAATTTTATTTTTGGGCTTTAAAGACCTTGCTATTAAATAATTAAAAGGCATAATTATTTGTTTTCAATTTTGTTTGGCTGTCCGAAATTCTTATTTTGGTATGTACCCTTGTGAGTCCTTCTGATGCAAGTTTTTAACAGAGGGCCTCCATGTATTGTGTACCGGTAGAAAAAAGAAATAATGTATAAACTGGCTACCCTGCGTCACACTGATATAATTATGTATAAAAACGCACCAACTTATATTAACTGATCTTTTGACTCCCTGTGTACCATCACGACATCTTAGATCATCTGCTGACACGAAAAAGTTTGAAATTCCTAAGATGTCCCTTCAGACCGTGGGTGGAAAATCTTTTTCTTTTCAAGGGCCTCAGATTTGGAATTCCCTGCCTCTGTTTTTGAGAGAGACTGAAAATTTTATGACGTTTAAACATCAGCTGAAGAATCTTCTTTTTACACTTTGAATGTCCATTTTTTGTTTTCTCCTTAGTATAACTGTGTATTGTGTGTGTGTGATGAATATATGATATAAATGTTGTAAAGCGCTTACAGCCTGGTTGTTAACAGGATGAAGCGCTGTATAAATGGCGTGTTTTATTACTATTATTATTATTATTATTATTATAGCTTCTGGCCTCACAAAGTCTACATGAGACACTATTTAGGCCTATGATATAATAGTTTTTATTAAATAAATTAAAAGTACAGCGTAAGCTATTTCGTAGCATTTCTCTATGTCAGGGGTGGCCAAACTAGCTTAATGTAAGAGCCGCATACGGTAAACTTCAGATGTTCGAGAGCCACAATCATGATGTGAACAAAATTTACAAATGCGTTTTTTATTGTTATATACAGATTTTCTCACAAAAACGTGAGATCTATATATAAATACCAGCCAAATTGCCGTCGGTGTCCGGGATAAAATCTTTTAGTTGGTTTCAATTCTGGATGATCATAACTGATCTGCTTTACTTTGTCCGTTCCTATGGGTTTATTTTGTTGTTATTTTTATCCGTTTGCTTTCAAGTAAGTCCTACTGCATTCCCTTTGGGGACATTCCACGGTAACTGACTTGACGTTCAGAGAATACTTTTTAAGAAAGAAAAGGCCACTAAATAAATAACCAACCATTTATTTCAAAATGGACTGACCGAAATGATAAAAATGTGTTTTAAATAATAATAAAAAATTAAGATGAGTCCATTCAATTGCCTTCACTTTAGTTGGTTGATGGGACAGAAAAAATACGTTTTTTACATAGCAAAATGAAACTGCAAAATTTGTGAAGCCAAACCAACAGAATTAGTGAACGATGTTTTCAAACATTAAAAAAAGTGCATTTGAGCATTCAGAAAAACCACACATAATCGATTTTCACTTGTAAGCAGAATGGGGCAATTAATTTTGAGTAACTGACGGGAAGTCGTAAACATGTGCTCTTTTCCAAGACGGTCCCCGGGTCACATGATCATACAAGGAGGATAATGCTAACCAAAAATGTTAATTTAATGACTACTCTTTGTAATACAACCATTAATTTTTTTTCCCAGGCATGGTTTGAAAATGGCTCTTAGGTAATATATTACGTGGAATGCCTCTTTGCTTGCTAATGCGTACGCCTCCTCCCCCCCCCCCGTCCCCTCCTCCTAAAAGGTCAGCATTCGAGGTGAAGATTGTCTCGAAATTGCAGTAATGTGCATAGTAGGTACTTTGTTTAGGTAACTGCACTGCTCTTTGAACAATTATAGACAAAATGCACCACTTCAGACGTAAGGGATCAGCACGGAAAGTCAGGTCTCCCCTCTAACCTTTTCTTGTCCCTCGCAACCCGCTTGAGCGATTAAACGGTTAGGAAGAATTTAAAAAAAGGGGGGGGGAGGTGTAGGTGTGGAAATATTATGTAGCGAATGACAGAAAGCGCCCAATGTTACCATCACACAGTACCGTTAGCCAGTCATTGTCCCTTTCTACGAACGTTCAAGAACAAAGTCTATGGAAAGACCAGTCTATTTTAAGTCACTAGCGCATGGTTTACTGGATTCTGATTGGTTACTGATGAGGGTTGGGTTTGTCCATGTATGTATGTATGTATGTCTGTGTGTGTGTGTGTGTCCCGAGCCCATGTACGAAAAAGAAAGAACTGTTGCCATGGAAACATTTTTAACTTTTAAGTCGAGCCCAGTAGAGAAAAATAGTGAGTTTTGTCCTCTGCCCCAATAAAACACTTTAAAAAAAAATCTCAGCATTGACCTTCTTGCCTATTCAAAATCAATCGGTAGTGAATGATGAGGTCATGGGTCATGCGTTCAAAGAAAAGAAGGGATTGTGGGACGAAATTAGCGGCACAAAACAAACTAAAAAAATACTTCTCCACAATTTCAAGTCTCCAAATCTAAAAAAAAAGTCTTCTGCAGGCCGAAAGGAAGGCACGCGAAATTTCAGGCAATTCCGAGGCAAATGAGCGGCGCTCAGTCTTGTTAAAATCGGGCGAGATTTTTTGAAAATTGAATTAAATATTAAGAAATACATGTCGTATGCAACAATGTTTACTCAAGTATGCAGTTTTTTTAAGCAGTAAATTTGTATTAGTTTCAGAAAATCACAAAGTATACAAAATTATTATATACCAACTGTTTTTAAAATCGTATTAAATGGCAATGACCTGCGGGAACATATAAAAAAAAAAAAAACAAAACACGCGAATTTGCATTTCAGTAACGAAATTGGACTCCCAAATATAAAATTAAAAGAGTTAAAAAATAAAATATTAATGGTATTTATCAGTCTTAGAATGTATTAACTCTGGTAAAAAAAAAAAGAGCTCAGATAACATAGTTCCACGAGCTGCATATTGAAGGTCAAAAGGCCGTGGTTTGGCCACCCCTGCTAGAAGTGACACGAATGTAAATAGATTTCAGTTTTTTTGTTTTTTTGTTTTTGTTAAATTACTTTGTAGTTAATTTCTTAGCATTTCCATGAAGAGACCAATAACTCTAATGCTATATCTCAAAACTGTTGCCTCGAAACCTACGAGATATAAATACAAAACACTGAAATGTTTAATAAGAAACAGCTGAAAACACACGTTTGCCATTGGCGGAATGCAACCATGGCTGTTTCTGTCTGTGGTCCCATGTTTAGTATGTTCTTTATAGTGTTGAAGTGAATGTGAATTGAAGAATGACTGTGCAGCGCTTAGAGCTTGCATCTGACGTTTCGAAGCGTGATATAAGATAAGATAATATAATTCATTATCATGTTGCCATAAAAATTTGTTGTCATAGCATCAGTAGTGCTACAACAGCAAATACAATAATCTACGACCTACAGGTCTTTAACGCTTACCGCACACACGCACATTGCTCACACAACATTACCAGCAAATAAAAACATTACTCACACACACACACACACACACACACACTGCCAGAACAATCCATTAGGAAACCTAACAACAGCATGCTGCATCAGGAAACACTACTGATTCGAATGGCGGATGGGAAACAAAATCGTCTATAGCGCTCTCTGTTTTTAAATAAAATATTCGTCCACTTCTTTGGGATGGGGGACTATTTGATGGAACAAAGGGTGAGAGCAATCATTTAGAGCTGATTTTAGTTTCTGTTTGCACGAATGCATAAATAACTCATCAAAGTTCACTTATTCACTGTTTTTGATAATAGAGTTGTTAATTTTGTCCTTGTTAAGGTCCTTCGCATTTCCTCCCCAGGCTGTAATACAAAATAGAATGACACGTCGGATAGTTGACTTATAAAACATCTAGATGAGTCCTTTATCTACATTACTAAATGTTATTGATTATTTATTTTCATTATCATACAGCTGCTCCTATTCCCTTCGTTACGTCAAGTTTTGATGGCAGGGCCGTGGCTGTTCCCATAAGGTTTTGTTATTCTAACATGGACAAAAAATGTGTTTAGACTGAACAGTTCACAACCACGCGCGCCATTTTGCTGTAGATTGTAACAGTTCTCAACTATAATATACAGGCATTGACATGTCGCCGTTTTTTTTTAGCTTTTTGAGCCAAAAATACGTTAGAAAATGCCATGTTTTACGTAATAAGCACAGCAGCAGCAACAACAACAAACCGCTAATCTAACCTCAAACTATTCCAAATGTCAACAAGCAAAGTGGCCCTGGTACCCAAAAGATCAATCCAGCCAACAAATGCATTGGCTTCTTGATTTCTGCAATAAGTTGTAGCGATGTTTATGTGAGGCAGAAGCTTCTGAAACTTTATACATTAAATTCTTGAAGGGGAATGGACATATTTTGAGTAGGTTTGTCTTAAGTTAACCTTGACGTTCATTTTTCAAAAGCCGTTCCCTCGGCTATAAACAGACCCTTTGTACATTGACGAGCAATATTCATTGATTGATTATCATTATTATTTTTTTGTCCCCGCTGTAACACTTCATTTTGATGTGACGGTACATATTGGGGTGGAATAACAAGTTGTAAAGTTCTGGGTTTACGAGTGGAAAAGCTGAAGAAAAGGGCGACGAGGGGGCGAAAACGATGAAAGGTGGACGACAGGGGGCGAAAACAGTCATGAATGGTGGTAGATATTTGAGCAGCAAGAGCGGGCAACCACTGACTAGTTGAACAGCACGCATCTCCTTTATGCATAGAAAAGATCTTAATGAAGTTGACAAAGAAAGATTCCTGTGTGAAAATGAATAATTGTTACTATTGTTACTATTAATAAGGCTTTGAAAATCTTAACATCGTGATTTGTGTGTAGTCTGCCGTCTTGTGAAATGTGCGTCAGTAAAGCTTTTTTGTGCATATATATGTGTGTGTGTGTGTGGGGGGGGGGGATGATGAAAGAAAATTTAGAGCCGAGGTCGATTGCGTGAAGAAAGGTTGAAACCCATTGGTCTGGATTGTAATTCCGTGCCACTATTAGTTTCCGTCGGTCATCACAAAATGGACAATAAACAAGAATAGGGCAGGTGACGCACTGTGTCCAATGCCTATTATACGTACAAACAAAACTGATCCATCCTGTCCATTTCGACAAATTGATTAAAAAGAAATAAATAAATGAAAGTCTCAAGACAGATCGAGAATATCAGACAACGCCTGGAAAAGAACTCGGCCCAACCAACGTCAGTTTTGGGCATTGGCTAACGGGTATGATGACTCATTGGACCTTTCACTGGACACGATAAATGTCAGAGATCTTTAAACGTCACATCATTTGAAATATTGATCAAATAAAAAAACAAGTGCATTTTTGTAATCAGGGCATCAAAATTTAGCAAAATTGGTCGCGAGGAACTCAATTTGGATGCTTTAATTAAAAAAGAAACAAAAAAAAACAAAAAACTATAATTTCAATTCCTTCCCCGTTATCATTTGACATATTTCTTCCAGGAAAAAGACCATCGGCGTGCATAATTTTTACACCCACTGACTTTTGCTGAAATGCTTGTATCTGTCCACTTTGCCATTTTAATACATTAGAAAAAGATGTGACATTTCAAAAGACCTACATGAGTTGTTTTCAATTTGACACTACAATTCAATGGAACTCGGCAGAACTGAACATCTAATCAATAGCTACGCTCGGGTGGACAAAACTGCTGGAAATTGAAATCAGCGGAACTGACCAGTGTCGTCTGTACGTGTAATACTAATAGGGCTTTTCAGTTTGTCTTGGTCTGTTGGGAATTATTGCACCAGGTCCCCCCCCCCCCCATCCCGTCAGCCGACTCAAGTCAGTTCTGAGTCACCGACTTAAATTAGCGAGGCAGACTTGATTTAGTCTCGGTCTCGGCGGCCTGTGAGGTCCTGCTTAACCCTATGGTTCTCATCTCAAATAAAAAAAAACAAAAACGGAAACGAAACAGACTATGGTTCGGTGCGCCAGTAGTTTAAAGCGAAATATTTCACAGCATTTTTTTGGGGGGGGGGGGGGGGGGATCATGTTTGATTTCCCTCTTCAGCCAATTTCGTGGGAATTTTCTTTCACTGACTGACCTCTCTGTCCATTTTTTTGGAGTTTTGGCGACATTTCTCGCAAAATTCTTTATCATGATCGATGAGTCAACTGACTCCCATTTTTTTGTCTCAGACTGCCCCATCATTTCAGTATTTTAAAAACAAAAGTTTAATTCGAGTGGGGTGTGCGGGGTAGGGATGGATGGACGAGGTGGACATGGGGATGATGGGGTTTATTTTCATGAAAGGAGTAGCACATAATGTGGCACACAACTTCAGGCGGGCGGCTATTTCATGTCCTGAGTGTGAATCGCTGAGCCGCCCCTGCACCATAGACAACGTCATCTGAAGAGAAAGTTTATAGGGGACGCGGGGTCTAAACAACGTCATCTGAAGAGAACGTTTATTGGGGACGCTGTGGTCCAGACAACGTCATCTGAAGAGAACGTTTATTGGGGACGCGGGGTCTAAACAACGTCATCTGAAGAGAACGTTTATTGGGGACGCTGTGGTCCAGACAACGTCATCTGAAGAGAACGTTTATTGGGGACGCGGTGGTCCAGACAACGTCATCTGAAGAGAACGTTTATTGGGGACGCTGTGGTCCAGACAACGTCATCTGAAGAGAACGTTTATTGGGGACGCTGTGGTCCAGACAACGACATCTGAAGAGAACGTTTATTGGGGACGCGGTGGTCCAGACAACGTCATCTGAAGAGAACGTTTATTGGGGACGCTGTGGTCCAGACAACGTCATCTGAAGAGAACGTTTATTGGGGACGCTGTGGTCCAGACAACGTCATCTGAAGAGAACGTTTATTGGGGACGCGGTGGTCTAGACAACGTCATCTGAAGAGAACGTTTATTGGGGACGCGGGGGTCTAGAGGCAAGGTGCTTGCCTCTCACGTCGAAGGTATCGGGTTCGATCCCGGGTCAAGGCAGACATGTTGGACTTTTTTTTTTTCAGGGAAAAAATTCCTGTCCGTGTAAGATAAGACTATGGTAGGTAGGATCGAGCGCCTAGTCTCCTAAGACAAGGAGGAAAAACTCGGGAGGGCCCGTGTGCATGTGTGCGCATGTTGCACACGTTAAAGATACCTTGGCAGTTGGAAATCGAAAAGAGCAGGCCGAACAGGCCGAATAGGCCTCTGCCCGGGCAAAATTCTAAAAACAACAACAACAACAACAACAACAACAACAACTAATCTCTACCACAACACAAGAAAAATAAAAAGAAGAAAAATGAGGTAGGGAGGATCAATTAGGGAGTAAATAATTCTAATATCAGTCAGATCGGCAACTCTACACTGGGCAAGAAATGCTTTCTGTTCACTGGGCGTTAAATCAAAGAGAAATTTTATGATCCGTTGAAAAAAAAAAACACCAAAAGGATTCCGGGTCAGGAAAATGTTTTTAGCTAGGAATTGGGATAGAGTTAGGGATAGCAATCAGATCCCGTCTTTAAGTATGCTGTTAGCGTGGTCGGGAAGTACATTCTCTTTCTCTTGTCTAATATTTTGTCGACACCTAGTTATAGTTGTACCTTTTATCGGTTGATGGTTAAAGGGTAGAGTTCCGTATGTCTCGAGCACCCAGACAATCCCTAACCACCAGAAACCTGTCCCTAACTCTGTCCTTATACCCGATCCTAAACTTTGCCTAATTTGTATTGCCAGACGCTGAGAAATGTATGAGTCATAGGCCTGACATCTGTCAACTGTAGGTTTGTGTCAGTTCATGTCAGTATGTCCTTCTGTAACCCTTATCCCTAACCCCTACATTTTCAACTAGAAAACATATGCACATACACACAAATATTTAGGCAGCCTGTAAAGACTTGTAAGAGTTCAAAGTTGTCGGGTTTGAGTTTGACTTTGATTGTCGGTTTTAACGGCCATTTTGTGCCTTTCACTGTCTTTTCATGACCTCTCTTTGAATTAGTTTCAACTTTCAGACTCCAGTGAATAGGCTGAAATAAAGTGAAATTAAGCCACCGGATGTAGGGAATTCTTTCCCTAGTTGCTCCAAGGATTTTTTAAAAAGTATCTATAGTAATTCGACCTTTTGTTTTTTCAGGATCCAAAAGGAAAGAGGGAAAAGAAAAAGAAAAGAAACAAAGATGCTCTGCCATAACGCAGAAAAAGACACGTTGCAAAAGAAAAGAGAAAGGAGGAAGCGGCCTATGTTGGCAGCACCGTAAGTTCCAATATATAAACATACAACCACTGGCGGATTTTAGCCACAAGTTAAATATACAAATAAGCTACAATTTGTGACCCCACAATCTGCAGGAGCCCTCAGAAATGTTCAGATTTTGGAAAAATTACCGAATCCGATTAATTCCAGAAAGCGCACTGAAGTCTTTTAATGATACAAGAAGTTATTTGTTGTTTTGCTTCTGAAAAAAAATGTGAAGATTGGGATAGGATCCTAGTCAGCAACCTGACGGAAATCAGATGTGTGGGATTGAGGTCAAGCTTGAACCTAGGAATGATGTCGGTCCTACCTTGACCCGCTGGTTCAGGCATGCCACCGGCGTCGATTTAATGTTGGGAACTGCCCATACTGTAATCCTACCAATTCCTACTTAAATCATATACCAATCTACGTCGGATGGGCCTAAGGATGCTGACTGGGATATTTTACCAGGCGTACCTCGAGTTCTTTTTCATACTGTAATGCGTTAAAAATTTGGAGGTTATTTTTACATTTCTTTCTTTCAACAAAGCTTTTCAACAGAGTTTGAGTTAGAGTTTGGTGAAAACACGTCACAACGGTAACGGTGACATTGTGGTAGGGAAAAGTAAAGACCACAGATAGAAGATAGCAGAGCGATAGGACAGAAGAAGTCCCTACCAAAAGGTCCCACCACCCACCACCCGCGTTTCGCTTTTGTTTTTCAAGCAAACAGGCTTGTAAGATTACATAGGGGACACGGCGGTCTAGAGGCAAGGTGCTCGCCTCTCAGGCTGAAGGTACCAGGTTCGATTCCCTGTCGGTGCAGCCATGTTGAAATTTGTTCGGGGGGAAATTCCTGTCCCTGATCCTATGGTTGGTAGGATCGAGCACCTAGCCTTCTCGGAAAAAGGATGAAAAAACTCGGAGGGCCCGTGTGGACATTGCGCACGTTAAAGGTAACGTTGGAAGTTGGAAATCGATAAGAGCTGACAGAACAAGGCCGCTGCCAGGACAAAATTCTAAAAACCTAATCCTTACCACAACAAGAGAAGTGAAGTGTAAATGCCAATGGCAGGGAACCTCCTGAAATGAAGACATAAAGACGCGAAATAATGGCATTTAAAGTTTCAAAATATCAAGGTGCTCTCATTTTCTACATTTTAATGGCTTTACGTCCGTGCTGGAAGGCGGGGGGGGGGGGGGGGCTGAGCCAAGAGTACGAAAAACTTACAAGTTAGGGGGGGGGGGCTGAGCCAAGAGTACGAAAAGCTTACAAGTTAGGGGGGGGGGGGCTGAGCCAAGAGTACGAAAAGCTTACAAGTTAGGGGGGGGGGCTGAGCCAAGAGTACGAAAAGCTTACAAGTTAGGGGGGGGGGGGGCTGAGCCAAGAGTACGAAAAGCTTACAAGTTAGGGGGGGGGGCTGAGCCAAGAGTACGAAAAACTTACAAGTTAGGGGGGGGGGGCTGAGCCAAGAGTACGAAAAGCTTACAAGTTAGGGTGGGGGGCTGAGCCAAGAGTACGAAAAGCTTACAAGTTAGGGTGGGGGGCTGAGCCAAGAGTACGAAAAGCTTACAAGTTGAGGGGGGGGAGGGGGGGATTGAAAATGGCCCCAAATTGTGCATACGTCCATTCTGCATTGGCCCTGACCCAACCAACTTGCCGATGTCAGTACCTCATAGATTTGGACAGATTTCCTTATAGGGTTGGTAGGACTACCGCAGAGGCGGATTTTCTACATCAAACCGACTTCGGCGCGATGTCGTAACCAGCGGATCTACGTAGGAAATATGTCCTTCCCATTTGCAAACTTGACATCAATTCTACGAGTTAAATTTCCATAGTGTTTCTGGCTGGGTGCCGAGCCGACACTCCATAAAACCCAAACTCAAACTCTCCTCTCTGTCTTATCTTTATGTAAAGCTATTTGCCTACTCTGTTCTTTTGTCTAGTCTGTATCCATGTGAATATAACACGTCTCTTTGGTTTCTTTCAAACAGTTAAAAAGAAAAGAGAGGCAGAAGAAAAAAAACAGCGGGAGTTGGAAGAGGCCCTTCTGGCCGAAGCGGCCGAACCGCCTCCGCGCCCCAAGGCCACAGCAAAAAGGGTAGGTTTGTGATGTCTTTGGTTATGCAGACCGCCAATAATGTCTTTGCTTCTTATTCCAAATGGTACATTGCCACTGAAACGTATCTATCATGTCTTCTAAAGAATGTTGTTACAAGAACGTAGGTCCCCCAAGTTTTTTGGGCCAGGGGTACGTCTTTGAAAGCGTTTTGTGAGTCCAGAGCCAGAGAGCTCCTCCTGGACTACGCGTAACAACAGCCTTAATTCATTCTTCTTTCACATTTTCTTTTTCTTTCCCTCCTGTTTTTGTTTTTTGTTTTTTTTTTTTTGGTCGAAAGGCTAGGGGGCAGGGGGCAGGGGGCAGGGTTAGGGATTCGATAAGATTAGAGTTGAGTATAAGGTGGGAGGGGGGGGGTGGCTCAAAGCACTTGGGGTACGTACATTTTATAACAACAGTCTCTTCTAAATGTGTTTCTGGCCACCAGAGATGTAGCCAAGTTCTAAAATTAGGGAACGGATAAAGCATACAAAATACCAAGTAAGGGGCAGTGAGGATTCAAAAATCAGTGAATAAAAGGCAACTTTTGAAGAGTATGCCAAAGATGCTGCATGCTCTCTGCCTCCCCCCCCCCCCCCCCCATTGTAAATATCAGTGCAAAATAACTCTTGTACCGACATTTCAATAAATGATTTCCAGACTTCATCTTAATAATTGGTCGGTTTTAAAGACAAGCCGGCTATCTCCGGCCTGAAATCTCAAATTTCCAAAAAATGCGGGGTAGCCTAATTTGTATCGCCAGTCGCTGAGAGAGAGTAGAAATAAATTAATGAATTAACTAACCAATATACCGTCTCACCT
Organism: Onchidella celtica; assembly: GCA_963931925.1. Lineage (NCBI taxonomy): Eukaryota > Metazoa > Mollusca > Gastropoda > Systellommatophora > Onchidiidae > Onchidella > Onchidella celtica. The sequence goes on along the minus strand of OZ007574.1, from coordinate 59,147,764 downwards.
TTGTAGCTTTCTAACAAGTTGGTTACACGCAGCAATAATTATGACCATGAAGTTCAGGTGATTTGTTGTTTATTTTCATTTAGTATCACGTGAGAGAAACGAAAGATTTCTTGAATTTTTCAAGTCAGACCATTACTTTCCAAGATACGAGTTTTGAAACATTTATTTCCTGACATCAAAGAAAGAAAATAGGAAGACAAAATTAGCTTTTCAATGTGTGGGAAGCATCATCTGGACGTCTAAGATAGTCTTGTAACTCTAGAAACGATTTCACCCCCTAGGCACTATAATGTATCACTAATGATGCATAGATATTGATCACTCAGTTGCAGTTCCCATAAGAACTCATCGCGAGAAAAGTAAGTCATTTTTGTTTAATTGTTTTCCTATAATACAAGCCATAAATCATTAATGATCACAAAAAATCCCTTAATTGTGCCCCACTCCCCCCACCCAAATAAAATCTCAGGACATCAGAATTTGCTCACAAGTAGAGATGGAGGTAGAGCCTAGAGGATTAACTGAAATTTTAAACAAGTTATTTAATTACATCCTTGACATGCGCACAGAGGGTTCACGTCAACATCTTTTACAAATAAACTGAATCTTGTCATAAAGCCTTCTACAGATTTGGCAATTTGTAATTGTAGCACAAATAGAAATCTTCCAGAAATGTTTATTGCCGTTTGTTGATTCCCTTTCCCCGACTTTCATCTACAGCGATCAGCACCAACAGCACCAACAGCCCCAAAGGCAGCCACAGCAGCAGCCACAGCAGCAGCCACAGCAGCAGCCACAGCTGCCACAACATCAAAGGTAAAGTCTGTGGGTGTGTTCTGTCTGCTTGTCTGTCTGTGTGTCCACTTACAAACATTCTTTCGAATTGTCTTTTGTTTCATGAAAAGAATTTCTTCAAAGCCTTTTCTGTTTTCTGATTGGATAGATTGTATTACGTTCAGGTCAGCTTGTCCTCTTTACCCAATTTGTTTTGTCCTTTACATCAGTAGTCCTTCTTGTGTATATGTTGAATTGGCGGTTGGGCTAAAGGGCCCATAATAGATTTGAGCTTGGATTTGAAATTGTGCGTCTGATATATTGATTGATTACTCTCAGTTTCTTCCCAAACCACAATCCATTCATTATGCGTATGACAATGTAAAATACGGTCAATTCTCCATTTGGCTGTTGCTATACAAATGAATTAAAGATCAGAAAAAAACAACATGAGTTTCAATACTTCATTCCATTGCTGTACTGCAAATGAATTTAAAAGAAAAGAAAACACAGAGAGAGAGAGAGACAGAGAGAGAGATAGAGAGAGAGAGAGAGACAGACAGAGAGACAGTGTGTGAATAAGTACAGAGAGGGAGGCGGGGAGATATTTTTTTTTTGCAGTTCAAGTTTTATCATTTATCAGTTTCAGACTTTGTGGTAATAAATGTTGTACATACAAAAATGAATGGACATAATAGGCCTTGGGCTCTGTCGTTTTGTTAAATGTTCCATCGTGTTTCTTATTGAATTTTTCTTCAACGATTGTATTTGAGTCATTATGAGGCATTGACTGTCTCAGCTTTTCTTAACTTCTAACGTCACCCGACCCTTTTATGCAGGGAAACTGAATTTTTGAAGTGAAAAGAAAATGACTGATTGTTACAAGCTCTGTTTTGTAGTTAAATATGTTGGTTTTAAAGTATATAATTATGGCGTATCTTTCATCCTTATGAACAAAATAAATAACATGTTGGTTTTTTTTTCTTCCAATACAAATTTCAGCGGAAAAGAAAAAATGCCAATGCATCAGAGAGAGTAAGTTTATTTTTTATCTGTTTGTCTGTTTGTCCACACTCGTATGTGTGTATGTTTTTTATCTATACCCCATCTGTCTATCCACGCATGCTCCCAACCACCTACCCATGTCCATCTGTACGTATGCCTGCGTGCCTAGCTATGTTCCTGTCTGTTGGTTTCAATAGCTGTATTGATCATTGCATGTATTCGTCTTACTAACTGTCTTGTGCGCCCCTCTCTCTCTCTCTGTCTGTCTGTCTGTCTCTCTCTCTCTCTCTCTCTCTCTCTCTTTCTCTCTCTCTCTCTCTCTCTCTCTCTCTCTCTCTCTCTCTTTCTCTCTCTCTCTCTTTCTCTCTCTCTTTCTCTCTCTCTCTCTCTCTCTCCGGTCGTGGTATTCTGACTTTGCGTTTAAGTCTGAGTTTGAATTTACGGCACGTGGGCACGATATCGGCCTCTCAGCGCCTTACACAATGAATATCTTTCTTATGGCCGATATTTAGGACATGAGGCCGGGAAGGTTCACAGAATATAATTCTTTCATGGATCAGAAGGCACGGCGCCATGGTCGGATATGCATGAAGTCTACATAATTATTCAGTTAAAATATGTTTTATTGATAGTTGGCCATTGCATGCCACCTTGAGTGAAAAAAAAACGGTGTATGAGGCAGGCCGCGTCATCTATAGTTATTTATGTTTTTCTGATTATAGGAATCTTGACATTGTCTTATAAGGAAATTTATTTTCACAAATGGTACATTGCTCACAAGCGTCATTGAAAGAGCGCATGCGCAATCACCCAAGCACCGTCCCTACGTCAATTCGACGTAAGATTTGTCAAGGATTTCCATAAGATTTGCAGGATTTTTGCATATTCGGGCTCCCTGCATCAATCCAACAATGGCTCAATTTCGTAAAAACCATTCTGTAACCTCGGTAGGAACCATGTCATTCTTATGTGTAAACTTGATGTCACATAAAATTATGTGCTTTCGAGTTCCATAGGGTTTGGGAGAGTTAAGTATTATTACATGAATGAGTCATAGCTCAATAGTAGGCATAATGTATGCCAAGCAAAATTGCATGGAGCCTCAACCCTTTGACTACTGACCCCCTGAAAGCTAAAAGTTTTCAAATGCAGTTTATATTGAGATCCGCTAATTTCAGTTATTTTAAATGGTAAATCTAAATCTAAACCAGGCTATTGATCTGTAATTAAAAGCTGATAACGCAGAAATAAAACGTGTAATTGACGGAACAGCAACGAGTTAGCAACAACGCTGTTCCTAGTACTGAAAGGGTTCAATAAAGACCTCTTGCCACAGGGCCGGATCAAGAGCTTTAGAGTCCTTAAGCGCCTAAACGATTCTGTGTCCCTAGAGACTGTATAATAATATGTCATTTAAAAAGCCAACAAAAATAAACAGTTAGGCGCAGGGTAATTTTTTAAATACATTTAGAAAAACAAAATAAAACAAAGCGAGACCTACACCCCAGCAAATACTTTAATTTTTTCATATATTGTAGGGGATTGTTTTTTTGTGGACCCCGATACAGCTGCACCAGTTGTAGTTTTACACCATATTATCATGGTCCATGGTAAATCCGGCAATGAAAAATTTCAGTGATGCACCGGCCTCCCACCCGCCCCCCCCCCCAATCGATGCTTTAAGCACGTGCTTGTTTTGCTTAATGGTTAATCTAGCCATGTCTGTACATGCCACAGATCTAGCTAGAATGCGGCAGAATATGTGTTGTTGGGGATAAATAAGAAATAAAAAAATAAAGACAGATTTTCTAGACCTCTCTCTGCTCACTTTGATGTGTGGGGAGGTGAAGGATTTGTCATGGTTTATCCCAGTCATCATTTCCTTTTGTAATATATTCAAAGTCAGTGTTAATATGTTCATTTTTACATAGCTTTGTGAACATTTTCATATTATTATTCTTTCAAAAAAATCATATTTGTAGGCTACAGACAAGCAAATTACTGGTTCTAGGAACGCAGAGAAAGAATAAAAAAATTAGAAATAAATTTATGTAGATCTAGATGAGATACTCACCCGAGATAAACTTAATTTCGTGCTCCTTCTCTCTCTCTCTCTCTCTCTCTCTCTCTGCCTCCCCTCTCTCTCTCTTTCTCTCTCTCTCTGCCTCCCTCTCTCGCTCTTACTCTCTCCCTCTCTCTCTCTCTCTCTCTCTCTCTCTCTCTCGCTCTCGCTCTCTATTTCCAAGCTCTTCACTTAGACGGGAAGCGGTCTCACAAAATTTGAACACTTTGTAATTTTCAATTCTTCCTTGAAAGGGCGGATACTGACCAAATTGTGAAAGTATCGAACTGTATCTGCTGTGAGTTCACACACATATGCCCATGTAAATCGGCCAGCTAACTTACATGACAATGTTTCTACCAATTTTCCCATTTTTTCAGTAAATTATTTCAGAGCCTTTAAGCCAAACACATTATAATAAAAATTGTGTGTGTTTTCCATTTCTCAGGAAGCAGAACCCATAGGCCCAGAAGAGGCCGCGTGTTCTGCAAAAAAAAGAAGAAGAAGAGAGGTAAGAATTTGATATTCCTCATTGCATTTTGTGTTTGGTTTAATTGACGATCCGAGCACAACACCGTGATTAAATTACAAAGAGATGAGTTTGAGAAAAAGGCCACAGACAAAAACAACAACAACAAAAAACAACCCAATAACAGGTTTGCACTTAAGCGATGTATTGGATTGCGAACAACAAACTACATCCACACATATCTCAACCTCATAGAATGCAATCGTTTCACAACTGCTGTTAATAGATGGGAGAATACAAAAACCACAGAAAAACTCTGGGGTCGCAGCAAGGCTTAAAGCAAAGTCAAAAACTGGCAAAATTGAAAAGTTGTGTGGAGAAAAACCAATAATTATGACCATGAAGTTCAGGTGAATTGTAATTTATTTTCATTTAGTATCACGTGAAAGAAACGAAAGATTTCTTGAATTTTTCAAGTCAAACCATTATTATACTTTCCAAGATACGAGTTTTTAAACATTTATTTCCTGACACCAAAGAAAGAAAATAAGATGGCAAAATCAGCTTTTCAGTGTGTGGAAAACATCATCTGGGCGTCTTAGATAGTCTTGTAACTCTAGAAACGATTTCACCTTCTAGGCACTATAATGTATCACGAATGATGCACAGATATTGATCACTCAGTTGCAGTTCCCATAAAAACTCATAGCGAGAAAAGCAAGTCATTTTTTTTTATTGCTTTCCTACAATACACACAATAAATCATTAATGATCACGAAAAATCCCTTAATTATGACTCCCCCCCTCCCCCCCCCCCCAATAAAATGTCAGGACATCAGAATTTGCTCACAAGTAGAGATGGAGGGGGAGCCTAGAGGATTTACTGAAATTTTAAACAAGTTATGTAATTACATCCTTGACATGCGCACACAGGGTTTACGTCAACATCTTTTACAAATAAACTGAATCTTGTCATAAAGCCTTCTACAGATTTGGCAATTTGTAATTGTAGCACAAATAGAAATCTTCCAGAAATGTTTATTTCTGTTTGTTGATTCCCTTTCCCCGACTTTCATCTACAGCGATCAGCATCAACAGCACCAACAGCCCCAAAGGCAGCCACAGCAGCAGCCACAGCAGCAGCCACAGCCGCCACAACATCAAAGGTAAAGTCTGTGGGTGTGTTCTGTCTGCTTGTCTGTCTGTGTGTCCACTTACAAACATTCTTTCGAATTGTCTTTTGTTTCATGAAAAGAATTTCTTCAGAGCTTTTTCTGCTTTCTGATTGGATAGATTGTATTACGTTCAGGTCAGCTTGTCCTCTTTACCCAACTCATTTTGTCCTTTACACAAGTAGTCCTTCTTGTGTATATGTTGAATTGGCGGTTGGGCTAAAGGGCCCATAATAGATTTGAGCTTGGATTTGAAATTGTGCGTCTGATATATTGGTTGGTTACTCTGTTTCTCCCCAAACCACAATCCATTCATTATGCGTATGACAATGTAAAATACGGTCAATTCTCCATTTGGCTGTTGCTATACAAATGAATTATAGATCAGAAAAAAAAACATGAGTTTCAATACTATATTCCATTCCTGTACTGCAAATGAATTTAAAAGTAAATAAAACACACACACAGAGAGAGAGAGAGAGAGAGAGAGAGAGAGAGAGAGAGAGAGAGAGAGAGAGAGAGAGAGAGAGAGAGAGAGACAGAGAGAGAGAGAGAGAGAGAGAGAGAGAGAGAGAGAGAGAGAGAGAGAGAGATAGAGAGAGGGAGGGGGGAGAGAGACAGAGTGTGTGGGTAAGTACAGAGAGGGAGGCGGGGAGATATTTTTTTTTTGCAGTTCAAGTTTTATCATTTATCAGTTTCAGACTTTGTGGTAATAAATGTTGTACTTACAAAAATGAATGGACATGATAGGCCTTGGGCTCTGTCGTTTTGTTAAATGTTCCATCGTGTTTCTTATTGAATTTTTCTTCAACAATTGTATGTGAGTCATTATGAAGCATTGACTGTCTCAGCTTTTCTTAACTTCTAACATCACCTGACCCTTTTATGCAGGGAAACTGAATTTTTGAAGTGAAAAGAAAATGACTGATTGTTACAAGCTCTGTTTTGTAGTTAAATATGTTGGTTTTAAAGTATATAATTATGACGTATCTTTCATCCTTATAAACAAAATAAATAACAGGTTGGTTTTTTTTTCTTCCAATACAAATTTCAGCGGAAAAGAAAAAATGCCAATGCATCAGAGAGAGTAAGTTTATTTTTTATCTGTTTGTCTGTTTGTCCACACTCGTATGTGTGTATGTTTTTTATCTATACCCCATCTGTCTATCCACGCATGCTCCCAACCACCTACCCATGTCCATCTGTACGTATGCCTGCGTGCCTAGCTATGTTCCTGTCTGTTGGTTTCAATAGCTGTATTGATCATTGCATGTATTCGTCTTACTAACTGTCTTGTGCGCCTCTCTCTCTCTCTCTCTCTCTCTCTCTCTCTCTCTCTCTCTCTCTCTCTCTCTCTCTCTCTCTCTCTCTCTCTCTCCGGTCGTGGCATCCTGACTTTGCGTTTAAGTCTGAGTTTGAGTTTACGGCACGTGGGCACGATATCGGCCTCTCAGCGCCTTACACAATGAATATCTTTCTTATGGCCGATATTTAGGACATGAGGCAGGGAAGGTTCACAGAATATAATTCTTTCATGGATCAGAAGGCACGGCGCCATGGTCGGATATGCATGAAGTCTACATAATTATTCAGTTAAAATATGTTTTATTGATAGTTGGCCATTGCATGCCACCTTGAGTGAAAAAAAAACGGTGTATGAGGCAGGCCGCGTCATCTATAGTTATTTATCTGTTTTTCTGATTATAGAAATCTTGACATTGTCTTATAAGGAAATTTATTTTCACAAGCGTCATTGAAAGAGCGCATGCGCACTCACCCAAGCACCATCCCTACGTCAATTCGACGTAAGATTTGTCAAGGATTTCCATAAGATTTGCAGGATTTTTGCATATTCGCGCTCCCTGCATCAATCCAACAATGGCTCAATTTCATAAAAACCATTCTGTAACCTCGGTAGGAACCATGTCATTCTTATGTGTAAACTTGATGTCACATAAAATTATGTGCTTTCGAGTTCCATAGGGTTTGGGAGAGTTAAGTATTATTACATGAATGAGTCATAGCTCAATAGTAGGCATAATGTATGCCAAGCAAAATTGCATAGAGCCTTAACCCTTTGACTACTGACCCCCTGAAAGCTAAAAGTTTTCAAATGCAGTTTATATTGAGATCCGCTAATTTCAGTTATTTTAAATGGTAAATCTAAATCTAAACCAGGCTATTGATCTGTAATTAAAAGCTGATAACGCAGAAATAAAACGTGTAATTGACGGAACAGCAACGAGTTAGCAACAACGCTGTTCCTAGTACTGAAAGGGTTCAATAAAGACCTCTTGCCACAGGGCCGGATCAAGAGCTTTAGAGTCCTTAAGCGCCTAAACGATTCTGTGTCCCTAGAGACTGTATAATAATTTGTCATTTAAAAAGCTAACAAAAATAAACAGTTAGACCCAGGGTAATTTTTTAGATACATTTAGAAAAACAAAATAAAACAAAGCGAGGCTTACACCCCAGCAAATACTTTAATTTTTTCATATATTGTAGTTGGTTATTTTTTTTGTGCACCCCGATACAGCCGCAGCAGTTGTAGTTTTACACCATATTATTATGGTCCATGGTAAATCCGGTACTGAAAAATTTCTGTGGTGCATCCCGTCCCCCCCCCCCCCCCAATCGATGCTTTAAGCACGTGCTTGTTTTGCTTAATGGTTAATCTAGCCATGTCTGTACATGCCACAAATCTAGCTAGAATGCGGCAGAATATGTGTTGTTGGGGATAAATATATATGGCCTTTAGCGTCTTTACAGACGGTCTGAGCAGCTAGAATATTCACTTTCACTTTGACTGACAGCTTCTCTCGTGGCTTATTCTACCAATGTTTGACCCGAGAGTGCGATGGCATTGATTGCAGGTCAGTCTTTTGGGTTCACTTTGGCGACTGTTTTCATTCCGCCTCTGTCGTTTTGTCAGGTATGTTTCTTTTGCCTTGAAGTCTATTGCGAGCGTGCCACTGCGCAATTTTTGTCTCCATCTGCTTCGATCATTTGCAAGGTTCTCCCATTCATTGGGGTCGATGTTGAATGCTTTCATCGTGACCTTGCAAGTGTCTTTGAATCGCAGATGTGGCCTACCTCTGGGTCGGTTGCCAGTAGCAAGTTCCCCGTAGAGAATTTGTCTGGGGATGCGATCATTTTCCATACGGTGGAGATGTCCAAGCCACCGCAGTCTTTTTTTGCCTAGGAGAGCCTGAGTTGATGGAATGTTGGCTCGGCTCAGAACTTCGATATTTGAGATCCTGTCTTGCCACTTGATCTTGAGAATTTTGCGTAGGCAGCGCAGGTGGAAGAAGTTGAGGGATCTTTCATGTTTGGAGTAGGTGGTCCATGTCTCTGAGCCATACAGCAGGGTGCTTAGGACGTAAGTTTGGTACACGAGTACCTTTGTTTTGATGGTCAGCTTGCTACTGTTCCACACCCTTTTTGAGAGTTTGCCAAAAGCTGTGGCCGCCTTTCCTATTCTGGCATTTATTTCAGTTGTTATGTCTGTGCTACCACTGATGGTTGAGCCTAGGTAGCAGAATTTTCCCACTTGCTCCAGAGGAGAGCCATTCAGCATGATTGGGTTGGGGTTTCTCAAGCCTTGTGTCAAAACTACAGTTTTTGAGACACTGATCTTTAGCATGAATTTGTCACAGGCTTTGGCAAGGCTATTGATGAGAGCCTGGAGCGTGGTTTCATCGTGGGCCACGATTGCAGCATCATCTGCGAAGAGGAGCTCTTGTAACATAATATGCTCTGTACGAGATTTTGCTTTTAGTCTGGCAACATTAAAAATGGAGCCGTCCACTCTGGTGTTAATAAGTACTCCACCTGAACATTGACCAAAGGCATTCTTGAGTAGGGCTGCAAAATATATACCAAATAAGGTAGGGGATAAATAAGAAATAAAAAAATAAAGACAGATTTTCTAGACCTCTCTCTGCTCGCTTTGATGTGTTGGGAGGTGAAGGATATGTCATGGTTTATCCCAGTGATTATTTCCTCTTGTAATATATTCAAAGTCAGTGTTAATAATTATGTTCATATTTACATAGCTTTGTAAACATTTTCATATTATTATTCTACAAAAAAATCATATTTGTAGGCTACAGACAAGCAAATTACCCTTTCTAGGAACGGAGAGAAAGAATAAAAAAATTAGAAATAAATTTATGTAGATGAGATACCCACCCATGATAAACTTGATTTCGTGTTCCTTCTCTGTCTCTCTCTCTCTCTCTCTCTCTCTCTGCCTCCCCTCTCTCTCTCTTTCTCTCTCTCTCTGCCTCCATCTCTCGCTCTTATTCTCCCCCCCCCCCCCTCTCTCTCTCTCTCGCTCTCTATTTCCAAGCTCTTCACTTAGACGGGAAGCGGTCTCACAAAATTTGAACACTTTGTAATTTTCAAGTCTTCCTTGAAAGGGCGGATAATCACCCAATTGTGAAAGTATCGAACTGTAACTGTTGTGAGTTCACACACATATGCCCATGTAAATCGGCAAGCTAACTTACGTGTTTCTACCAATTTTCCCATTTTTTCAGTAAATTATTTCAGAGCCTTTAAGCCAAACACATTATAATAAAAATTGTGTGTGTTTTCCATTTCTCAGGAAGCAGAAAACCAGCCCATAATCGTAGAAGAGGCGGGACATTCTTAAAGCCTTAAATGGCCCCGGTCTTTGCACACAAATAAAAAAATATACTCCCGATTTCACTCTAAATGGTAGGAGACGGGAGAACCTCTCAAGGCTGCTGAAAATGCTGGATATAATGAGATAAAAGGTGGCAGCGCTAAGAAATTCCTTTAAAACACCCTCTAAGTGACATCACAGATCAGTGCTCTTTTCAGCAAAAACGACTATAATGAATTTGTATCCAGCCAAATATAAAAAATCCGTCCATATTTAATAATTATACATCAAATTGAAAAGGAGCCAATTTGTTGTTTTTACCACATGAAAGTTATTAGTATCGAATTATGCTTATTATAAGAAATTAATTACACAAAAATTATTCCCCTTATATTGCCAAAATGAAAAAGAGTAGTATTTTCTAAAAAAGTTATAAAATATACCCGATGGTAAACGTCGGATTTTTCTGCCTTCTATCATAGACAAATGTCCATTTTAAGCTTTGGAAAAACATTGCAACACTCTGTAGATCAAATCCTAATTAATAGCAGTTCCAGTCACAAGTTCATTGGCAAGATCCACACTGAACGGCCTGACACATTGAGAAATGTTAGTTAAGTTATGCGTATTGCTGAAGCGTATATGTCTAGATATGTTGTCTAGATAATTATGTTTTCGGATATCAAATTTTCGTACTTGTTACCCCTTAGTGAGGCTCGTTTTCACTGTGAGACTGGTCTAAACCCGCGCGCACTGTTTGTGTCACTAGCGTCACTGTGCACTTTAATAGTGTTTGTGACAAGGGTGGACTTTCTTAAGCACTTGCTCTTTCTTTCAAGAGATGTTGGATTTAGCATGTCCATTTCTGCCATCAGTTCATTTTCAGATTAGTTCCAGATTTTGACTTTACAATTTTTGTTTCCCTTCTCCAGATGTGATATACTTAAAGATATTCCCAATTCCAGTGTTTCTTGTCACACTAGAAATAATTAATTATTTGTGCAATTTTGGCTGCCATTAGTTTCGGTAAATTTTTGGTTAAATTTGTTCATTATAGAGATAGTTCTTTTACAATGAAGCCTATCTTAATATCTGTGTATTTCAACAGTAAAGTTCATGCATTTTTTCTACACTTTTCCATTCACAGCAAAAGAGGGACCATCCTTATGGGGAAAAGGTTCGCCTGAGAGTGAGTCTTTTAACTACTACATTATCTTGTCAGTTTTTGAGAAATTCAGAAGCCATTCTTTATGTGAAAAGTATTCTATGTGAATATGACATGCTTCCATCTGTCACTTATATTCAGAGCTCATCTTTCTTTTTCTCTCTTTCCCTCTCTCTTCCTCTCTCTCTCTCTCTTCCTCTCTCTCTCTCTCTCTCACTCTTCCTCTCTCTCTCTCTCTCTTCCTGTCTCTCGCTCTCTCTTTCTCCCTGTCTTCCTCTCTCTCTTTCTCTCTTGCTCTCTTTCTCTCTCTTTCTCTCTTGCTCTTTTTCTCTCTCTCTGTCTAAAAGAACAATTATGCCACACCTCCCCCCCCCCCCCCCCCCGCGCACAAATACACATTCAACACTAGGATGGCATAGAACGAGAGAAATAATACAAAATGAATCAGCAGTAGGCCTATGTCCTTGGTAGATTTATGACTTTGTACTTTGTGGTAGCAAAATATTTCACACTGTCCAGTGCCAGATATTCATTCTTTTTATACATTTTACTTATATTTCAGACGGTCAGGGTCAACATGCGGAGGCATTTTTTTAGGACCGAAGTATACATGGTAAGTCTATCTGTCTGTCTGTCTGTCTGTCCACCGACATACTTACCTTATACGCTTGTCTGACAGTATCTCTCTGTCTCTGTCCTTGTCTCTCTGCCCATACATGTATGTATCCTTCCAGCCATCTACCTGCCCAGCCTTGTCAGTCTGTGTATTTGTCTGTTAGTGCGTGTCTTTCTGTGGGTGAACTGATCACTAAATGTGTTTCTCAGTCTGTCTGTGCATCCGTCCATCCACTGGTGTCTTTCCGACTATCGTTGTCTGTTCATCTATTCATCCTTCTCTTTTACCAACAATTCGTAGAAGATACCAACTGAGTGTTGGAGGATTTGTTATGAATTATCCTGAAGACCAACTCCATTTTGTCCATATCTGAAATGAAAGGCATAGCTGAGCCAAGAATCAGTGTTCCCCATGAATAGCACAAGAATCTATTTTGAGGCTAGATCCATACCCACGGTAAACTTGACCGGTTAACAAAAGAGCTCCTGTATAAACGAACATTTGGTCAAAGATATAATTCATGAAACTTCCAGCATGTTGGAAAAAGGCTGCATTCAGTCAGTGTTAATAATATTTTAATTTCCCACTGCACAGCTGCACGCAAACCCTCATCTATTCAAACAATGTTTATATCTATTCATGTGCAATTCACTGAGGTGCAAAACGAAATTTCCTGTCATACTTTTAAATTCTAATTCTTTATTTCTTTTTTAATTCAAAGAAAAAGCATCTATCTTTTCCCGGCTGAAAATGTGGGAACACTTTCTGCTGTTCAACCCGGTTGTGGCTCAAAATCAACAAGAGTATCAAAAATCAAGCGAACTTTTAAGACCTTTTAAAATATGTTCAATCACACTTTTACCTCTACCTGTACGTAATATGATATTTTGTAGAATTGAAGGTTCAGCGGTTAAAAAGCCGTTCATGATGACATTGGAGACTTTACCTCCTTTATAATATGATGTTTCTCATGTGTTTTCCACACAGCACGATGATGACCCAATGCTGAAAAAGAAAGGGCCGGTAAGAATCTTTCATTTGTCATCGCTTTGTGTGTTTTATTTGATGTTTAAAACTTTCAATATCATCGCGCCCCATGAATGGTAGCTTTGTCTACAATAAGATATCCATTCTTTTACCAGACATGTCCAAAAACAGTAGGATCACTTATGGAATAATATTGCATTTCTTGATACCAGCAGGAGATTTAGCACATATCATCTGGATACGTTTTTCTTTGATCTTCAATCATGCTCGAAGCAGTATCATGCCTGTATCTAGAAATATTGCCCTTTATAGTTACACCCACATTTCAGGGCTTAACTTTATTACTGCACAACATTACATCTTTTTTGGGTCGAGAATGAGGGTGGTGTTGGTGTCGTTTTCAGTCCTGAGTTCAAATCTGAAGTCGGTTTTACTTTATCGCTTAAATTTGACGAGATATTTATAATTTTCATACAAGTACCGATTCCATGATATAAATGAGTATCGATTATGAATACTTGGTATTGGTATCGATGCAAATTGATTTGTTACAGGATTCTACAACAGGTTGTTTTCTATCTATTTTGGGAACAAATCAAAATCAAACGTTTAAGGGCGATTTAATAAAGGATGGATTGCAAATTTTAGTGAGTGCTCATTGTGAATAGAGTAGTATTGGAATGCATATTTTCGTCGCCATTTCCTAAAACGGTAGTAATCGAGTTTGGGTACTTTTCGGAAGAAGCAAAAAACTGTTGTTGTTTTTTAACGCACAACTGATCCAGAGACGATGAATGTTTGAAAGTTTGCTATTCGATTATTTTTTGGCCTAAGAGTTTAGAACCAAGATCATTGGACGTAGCTTTGAATGTTGTTGAATAGAATATCATGAACAAACGATTTTTGGAATGTTTGAGTGACTACGGGCTGATGGAAAAACTGGCGATTTGAATTCATTAGTTAGTGGATGAGGTACCCGGCATGTACCAGGATGAACCTGTGAACTCACCCTTCTCTCTCTCTCTCTCTCTCTCTCTCTGTCTCTCTCTCTCTCTCTCTCTCTCTCTGTCTCTCTCTCTCTCTCTCTCATTCCCATATTCCCATATTCTACAGTCTTACTACAGATTTCATGCGCACCAGAGCAGTACGCACTCACTTCTGGTAGGGAAATTGCCCAATCGGAATTGAACACGTATTAATATCGTTTCCTGTGTGGTGGACTTACTACAGGGAACCAAAAAAAAAAAATCATTGTATGTTACATTTTTACAAATTTTATTTAAGAATACCCGAAACTTGAATCAACACAATCGATCGATACAAAAGTGATAGGGCTGGATTAGTTGACACTTAAGAAAATTATCATGTAAGATTTGAAACTGCCATTTAGGCTGTACCGTTGAGCCGTAAAAAAAAAAAAAGCAAATAAAAAAAAAAGGACCAAAATTGTATCCTAACGAATTTGATTCCTGCCACAGTTTTTTTTTGTTTTTAAAAAAAAAATAAAAAGATAAGAAGGTGCAATGATCTATAAAACAAAATATTGGTCCCAGGGGTTACATCATTTTATTTGCCAAGTGCTGCCGGCAAGCTTATTTGAAACGAAACTTGTGGACAAAGCTACAACTTTTAGTCCTCAGACTGTCGGCCAGAACTGTTTACATCAACTCCATTTGTGTTCGAAGGATCTCGGCCCTTGACATTTGCACATCTTTTTTCTGGTTGTTGTTGTTGTTGTTGTTTCTGTTATTCTCCTGGCATTTTGAGCCCTTAAAAGGGCTCTTTTAGTTGCTTGCCTTGTGCCTGTCCTTGTTTTGGCCTTCTTAGCCCTCAGAAGGGCTCCCCAACGTCCTGTAGTTATCTTTTTGTTCGTGTTTTGTCTTGGATTGTGGTCAGCGAAAAAAACTTAAAAAGCATGCCCTTTCGGCATCCCAATGGTTTGGCAGGAATAAAGACATCATCATGAAGATTTGCTACTTGTGTCTGAGATTCGTATGTTACTGGGTTTATCTGAAAGAGCAAGGCCCACTAATGCCTGTTCCATTCCATCTATTTGGGTTCTATCTTATTTTTTTTTCTCTGTGTCTCATTTAGCAGCAACTGTAATTTTTATTTTGCATTTACATGTAGTTAAATTCTAGTTTAGCACCAATAGAAGAAATATTTTTACACCTTTCATGGCAGAGATTTCCTAGCATGGAAGGAAAGGCCAGACACTTGCCTAAACTCTGTCATGGATACAACTTTCTTATACTTAGCCCAAACTGTGAATAAGAACAAAGCTGTTTTATAGTTTTATCACAGATAGATTTTCTCTTTGTTTACAGATAGAGATATCCAAAAACATACGCAATGCTCTACTTGAAAATCTTAGACATGAGCTGCAGCCAGGAGTGAGTGTAAGTATTTACATCCTGTCTGTCTGTTCATATATCCATCTGTCCATGTGGTTTTTAATTGGATACCTATACATTCATTCGTTTGTTCTCTCTCTTCCACGTCTTTCTCTCCCACGTCTCTCTCTCTCTCTGTGTTCTCTTTCTCTTCCCCCCCTGTGCCCACCTCTCTCATACTTCACCCCCCCCCCTTGTCTCTCCCTCCCTCGTAATAAATTATCTGGCTGTTTTGTCCAGTAACAAGATTCCGAGGTTGCACATTGTAAAACCATGACCGAGACTCATTTCGAGGGGTGCCTGCACAAAGACCGTATCGCCACTTTTGTAAATTTTTACAGGAGACAATAAAATATCAAATGTCTGTTACGACCTATAAATCCTTATGAATAATTAGATCAATTAATTCGGTAATGGAATTCACAAATGTCAAAATGTAGTACTTTCCACGGCGAAACAGAATATGCAAATGAATAGATAAATAAATAAGTAAATAAATATATGTATATATAAATAAATAAAAAAACCAAAAACAAAAATAAAAAAATTTACGAGTTACGGTGTTTGCACACGCACCCCTCGATTTTATCTTAAGTATAATTTTTTCACAATGATCAACAATGCACGTGTGGTGTATTATGTCTTATAATAATATAATAAAATAAACAATAATGATAATAACAATGGATGGGATTTTTTATACAGCGCTCCAGTCCACCATTGACCAGGTTCTGAGCACTTTACTACATTTATTTTATACTAATACTAAATCACAAACACACACACACATGAAGGACATTCAGTGTATGAAACGATGACGTCTCAACTGATATCCATTCCATTATTTCTCCATGCGTGCAAGTTTCCCACACAGCAGTACCAGGGCCGGATCAAGCACTTAAAATATCTTGGTGCCCCCATATACTGTATAATTATGACAGACTGCTAACGCTGAAGCGTTCTCCATTGAATATACGGCCGCGTTAGACGCAGGGCAATATTTTAATACATTACATTTTTTTTTTTAAAAGCCAGCCTAATACGCCAGCTAATTGCAAATACTTTAATTGTTTCATTTATTGTGGGGGCACCTTTTTGTGGACCCTGATGCAGCTGCACCATTTGCAGTTCTGCACCATATAATTATGGTCTATGGTCAATCCGGCAATGAAAAATTTCTGCGGTGCCCCTGCCCCCCCCCCTTCCCTTGATGCCCTAAGCGCGTGCTAATTTTGTTTAATGGTCAAATCCAGCCCTGATTGCTACTGCAGCACTGTACGGTACATCATAATGTTTGTTTGTGTACAATCCTGAGAAGGATGATGAACTAATGGATGACATTATATAATTTCTTGTTTGTCCTCAGCATTCGGACCCTCATAACTTGGGTTTTCTGGCAGCTGGTGATAAATTTGTGGTAAGTTCATGACATTCTATTTGACTGTTATACTATACTGTTTCTAGGGCAATTCATTGTCAGCTATAGATTTGCCTACATTAACCCTTTCGGTGTCGCAGCCCTGGGATATAGTGGTAAATTATATTACCTGAAATTATGTTACACTCCTAAAACTCATAGAAAAAAAAAAATTATAACGCCCTCGTTTGTATTACGCAGAAGTCATGCTTGGACTAATTTATTTGTTAAATTATATTTGATCATGATTGGAACAGGTTTGACAAGGACAAGGCTATGTCAGATTAACATTTGTGGCTGTCGACGCGATGTTTCGGTGTCGAGGAAGAGAAATTATAGATTAATACATTGTTCTCGGCCATTTTTGATTTTGCCGCCATATTGGATTTTCTTTTCGTGGCCAATACTTTTGTCTCAGACATCATGCTAAGGAGAATGTGTGTGCCAAGTGTCATGTTCCTATCATTTTTTGAACGATTATTCCAGGGAGATCCTTTGGTTTCTCTAGACCCCCAGTCTGAAGCTGTTGGCCCCCTGTTCGTGATTGCTGTTTCCTGATTCTTTACATTTCTCTTCTTTCCTTGCCTTGTAGTTATTGAGTTCTTGTCTTTTCCGTCGTCATCTATAGCTGTCCTTTGTTCTTTCATTGTGGTGTAGAGGGAGGACAGAGCCAGTAATAATGGGTAGGGAAAGGGGAGACAAGTGCCTTATCACTATCCTTTTCAGGAGTTTGATCCCTTGATTTTGCCAAACGTACAGGTCACTCGTTGACTGGATTCCTTTGGAGCCCGGGTTGAAAGCGAGATTGTAGTGGCAGTTCTCTACCCCATTGTTTAATGTTGTTTTGATTGTTCCACTTACCAAACCCACTATTTAATTTTAAATCAATCCAACCGACCGGTATAGCAGCCTCGGCGCACATTATTAGGTAAATGCCGGCGACCGGTATGATTATGAAGGTCTGTGACACTGGAAGGGTTAAACTGTACGAAAAGCCGTCAAGATTTGACGCCAGGATTCAAGCATGTTAATGAAATATGAAGTATAGAACTTAATATGACATGGAGAGCTCTAAAACGTTATCACCCAGCACAAGAAAATATGGGCACCTTTGCTGCACATCGTGAATATAACTGTACATTTCCATTTCCATCTCTTGTCAAAATTAGCTACTTGGATAAGATTAACGAAATATTATAAAGACCATAGAACTGTGGGGTCGCAGCAAGGCTTAAAGCAAATTCAAAAATTGGCTAAAAGAAAAAAGTTTGTTGTTGGCCATTTTTGGTTTTCTCTTTTAGTTTGCGTTTCTGAATCGTTTGGTTATTATTTCTTACGCGAGGCTTTGCTACATACTTTTTGTTTTTGCCAGTTTTTGGCTTGGATAAGATTAAGCCTATTCCAACATCTTTGTGACCCAAACAGCGACCCTTTTTTTTTTTATATTCACACATTATGATCTAATAGTGGATCCATACATCTTAAGATGTTTCCACATATTAGGCGATGTATCCAGACATTATGATCTAATAGTGGATCCATACATCTTAAGATGTTTCCATATATTCGGCGATGTATCCAGACATTATGATCTAATAGTGGATCCATACATCTAGAGATGTTTCCACATATTCGGCGATGTATTCAGACATTATGATCTAATAGTGGATCCATACATCTAAAGATGTTTCCACATATTCGGCGATGTATTCAGACATTATGATCTAATAGTGGATCCATACATCTTAAGATGTTTCCACATATTCGGCGATGTATTCAGACATTATGATCTAATAGTGGATCCATACATCTAAAGATGTTTCCACATATTCGGCGATGTATTCAGACATTATGATCTAATAGTGGATCCATACATCTAAAGATGTTTCCACATATTCGGCGATGTATTCAGACATTATGATCTAATAGTGGATCCATACATCTTAAGATGTTTCCACATATTCGGCGATGTATTCAGACATTATGATCTATAGTGGATCCATACATCTTAAGATGTTTCCACATATTTGGCGATGTATTCAGACATTATGATCTAATAGTGGATCCATACGTCTTAAGATGTTTCCACATATCCGGCGATGTATTCAGACATTATGATCTAATAGTGGATCCATACATCTTAAGATGTTTCCACATATTAGGCGATGTATTCAGACATTATGATCTAATAGTGGATCCATACATCTTAAGATGTTTCCACATATTCGGCGATGTATTCACACATTATGATCTAATAGTGGATCCATACATCTTAAGATGTTTCCACATATTCGGCGATGTATTCAGACATTACGATCTAATAGTGGATCCATACATCTTAAGATGTTTCCACATATTCGGCGATGTATTCAGACATTATGATCTAATAGTGGTTCCATACATCTTAAGATGTTTCCACATATTCGGCGATGTATTCAGACATTATGATCTAATAGTGGATCCATACATCTTAAGATGTTTCCACATATTCGGCGATGTATTCAGACATTATGATCTAATAGTGGATCCATACATCTTAAGATGTTTCCACATATTCGGCGATGTATTCAGACATTATGATCTAATAGTGGATCCATACATCTTAAGATGTTTCCACATATTCGGCGATGTATTCAGACATTATGATCTAATAGTGAATCCACACATCTTAAGATGTTTCCACATATTCGGCGATGTATTCAGACAAAAGACAGTGTATCCACAGATTATGACAGTATATCCCCATATCTGACAGTGTATCCATCCATATAATAGTGTATCCACACACCTGACAATGTATCCACATATCCCACAATGTATCGACTCATCCGACAGTGTATCCACACATCTGACAGTATTATATCCACAAATCCAACAATGTATCCACACATATGACAGTGTATCCACACTAGTTCAAGTTCAAGTTCAACAAATCTTTATTATCCCATAAACAGGAACTTGTGCAACAAATTGTCAGGCATAAAAATAACATATTTAAGATAGAACAAATAAACATGCATGTGTATATTCTCTCTCTCTCTCTCTCTCTCTCTCTCTCTCTCTCTCTCTCTCTCTCTCTCTCTCTCTCTCTCTCTCTCTCTCTCTCTCTCTCTCTCTCTCTCTCTCACCAAGGCAGACCTATGTCGAATTTTTAGAGCTGGTTTGATTAAGTAGGGTGACGGCGGTGGGAACGAAGGTTTTTTGGAATCTTTGTGTTTTTGTCGAAATTGACCGAAAACGTCGGTTTGAAGGGAGAAGTTCAAAAAGATAGGACAGAGGGTGGGATGGGTCTTTATGAATACTGGTTGCCTTGCCAAGGGCTCTCTTGTTGAACAACTGTTCAAGAGGCACCTGCTTTCTCCCGACTATCTTGCTGCATGAGTTCACAATGCTGTTCAGTGGGTTTTTGCTTTTTACATTAAGAGTTTTGTACCAGCATATAAAGGAGAAAGTGTAATGAAATATGACAGTGTATCCACAATATGACAGTGTATCCACACTTATGACAGTGTATCCGCACATCCGACAATACATCTACTCATATGACTGTGTATCCACACATCGGACAATGTATCCTCACATACGACAATATATCCACACATCTGACATTGTATCCACACATCTGACAGTGTATCCAGACTTCCGACAATATATCCATACATCCGACAATGTATCCACAGATCTGACAGATATCCACATACCTTACAGTGTATCCACACATCCCACTAATGTATCCACACATCTGACAGGATATCCACATACATGACAATGTACCCACACATCTGACAGGATATCCATACATCTGACAATGTATCCACAGATCTGACAGGATATCCACATACATGACACTGTATCCACACATCTGACAGGATATCTACATACATCTGACAGGATATCCATACATCTGACAATGTATCCACAGATCTGACAGGATATCCACATACATGACACTGTATCCACACATCCGACAATGTATCCACACATTATGACAATGCATCCAAACATCTCACAATGCATCCACGTAAGTAAACATGAACCAATTGTTTTTGATGATCCATCTACACCTTCAAAACTACATCAATGGTTGTTTCCATACAACCACTTACCCTGAGACCATTGCTTACATACATGTAAAGCTTTAGCTACAGAATTACAAGTTTCGTGGCCTTTGTTTCTCATTAAATGATCAAATCGGTACAACCACTGCCATTCAGCCAAAGGTTTCAGAAATGTTTTTTGTTTCATCAGTGATAGAAATTTGTTCACGTACATTTGTCAGACACTATATTTAACACACACGTCTTCTCTGTCCTCTATTCCATAGACATCTGAAGGCGAGATGACGACACAAAAGGTAAGTCATTTGAATGAAACGATTTTGTTCTTTCTTCTGCAGTTTCATCTGTCTTTTATCTTCTTTCCATTCCTTCTGCTGGCTTTTTCTTGCTCTGCCTTCCGTTACTTCTACTTTCTGTTCACCTGTATGATCCTGTGTGTTTATGTGTATGACAGGGCTGGATTAAGCATTAAGCAAATATAAGTACTTGCTTAGGGCACCAAGGGAGGGAGGGCGGCGGAGTGACCACGGAAATATTTCATTACAAAATTTACCATGGACCATATGGTGCAAAACTGCAAACGGTGCAGCTGAACTAGAGCCCGCAAAGGGAGGCCACTATAAGAAATGAACAAAAAAAGTATTTGCTTATAAGACTCGCTTTTTTAAATCTTTAAATGCATATATTATTGTTTATAGTTTGAATTACATAATAACTGTATATTATGAGGGCAGCGAAATCTTTTAAGTACTTTGGGTCTTTAAAAAGTCTTAATCCAGCCTTGGTACATGAGTGTGGGAATCTGTCGCTCTAGCTATAATGTCTGTATATATATATATATATTGGTCATGTCAGTGTCCGCGTGCCTTACTAGACCAGAGTACTGATTACCGCTGCTGTGCTTCAGTCTGGGATGAGGAAATTAACAGCATTGTAATAAAAGTTACTACAAGTTACTGATGCCGCTAAGACCACAATTCGAACTTGGAGGTCAAGACCAGAGTAAAGCTAAACACTGGGCCATAGGAAAACCTGTTGTCCACGATGAAAAGAAAGAAAATGAGATGGTATGGTCATGTTTCAAGATCAACAGGACTTGCCAAAACCATTGTGCAAGGAACAGTGCGAGGAGGCAGAAGGAGAGGAAGACAGAGAAAGAGATGGGAGGACAACAAGAGTGAATGGACTGGCGTGGCCTCCCACTCAGCAACTGCTTAAGAGTGTCTGAGAACCCAGAGAAATAGAGAGGGCTTGTTGCAAAGTCTTCTACGACGCCACAACCGTCTGCTAAGACTCGGGGAGAGAGAGAGAGAGAGAGAGAGAGAGAGAGAGAGAGAGAGAGAGAGAGAGAGAGAGAGAGAGAGAGAGAGAGAGAGAGAGAGAGAGAGAGAGGGGGGGGGGAGAGGGGGAGGAGAGGAGAGGAGAGATCCTCCTAAAAGAAAAAACCTCCAACCATTATCCTTGAGTCGGTCCATCAGAACTCAGAACAACTTAAGGGGGTATGCTGGTCTAGAAGCAAAGTGCTCGCCTCTCATGTTGAGGGTACCGGTCTCAGTTGGTGCAGGCATGATGGAATTTTGGAGGAAAATTCCTGCCCCTGATCCCATGGAAGGTAGAATCGAGCACCTAGTCTCCTCGAACAAGGACGAAAAACTCGGAGAGCCTGTGTGCACGTTGAACAGGTTAAGGGTACCTTGGCAGTTGGAAATCGAGAAGAGCAAGGGTAACGATACTTCTGCACCGGCAAAATTTAAATAATAATATAAAAAAAATCCTACCCAAAAACACACAAAAAGATGAACAAGTCATACCATCCGTTCCTGTATGCTGCACCACGCGAACTGCTCTCTTGGGCTGATACAACATAATTAAAAACTCTGGCAGTCTCTCAGATCACTGGGCGAACATTATTTTCTTTCTGTGGACCGGAGACCGGAATTGGTTGCTTGAAAACCTGAGAATTGTGCAAAACATTGAAACATTCAAGAAAGTTTTAAACACCTTTTTAATAGATGGAATGTAACCACGGTTGTTTCCAGCGCTTCTCCCACATTTAGTATATTCTTTGTATTGGTGTATTGGATGTGAGTTTAAAACTCTAACGTCCAGTCTCCAATATTTGAATCAGGTGCCCTGGAGCCCAAATCTCAATATTTGGTACACTTACTCGTCCAATTTTATGGCCAAATAATTTTTCCAATTAGACATTTATATTTGCTAAAAAATCTCACCATTTAAAACCAGCCCAGCATGATATTTCAGACGTTTTGGAATTGGCAATGTTCGTCTGGCCCCTAGAGAGTTATGAATGACGGTATAGCGATTAGACATTACATTTGATGAGGTAAAGGGCTAGGTAGTATTATTACTATTATTGTTACAGACTTTACTTTATATAATGATTTACATTTATTTACATTTTTTTCCATTGATTTCATTTCTTTATGCACTCGTTTTTTTTTTTTTTCATTTCCACAGAGACTGCGAGAGAAAAAATTTGATATTTGCAAGTTTTCTTGTTGGTGGTGTTACCACAAGTTTGTTTGTGAGGAACATGTGAGTCATTTTACATACTAATGAATGTTGGTTCGGGGAAGCACAGAAAAAACTGAATATCTTTTTTCATCGTTCTAATTAACGCTCAGCTGTTTAACTCTTTGAGGCCAAAGCATCTCACACTGAGTCAGCGACACTGATTTCAAATACTCAGACAAAGTAGTATTATGTCAGCTGAGTAGATCTATTACTTTAGTTGACACTGCTGTCATTTGGAGTTTTATTAATCTTTATTCTTCTCTACATCCAAAATATATTATAGTTTTATAGTATTAAGCAAATACTAGTAATTTCAATGGAAGAAATAAATCATTATCCTTGCCTTATCATTTGTCTTTTTTATAAACCCCACTAGTAGCAGATATTATTCAGAATAATTATAAACAGAAATAAACCATAAAATGCAATGATACATTTAAAAATACATGTATAAATAAAAAAGTCAGTCTTATAGTCCAGCAAATACTTTTATTTTTTTCCATTTATTGTGGGGGCCTCCTTTCGTGGACCCTGGTTCAGGCGCACCATTTGCAGTTTTGCACCATATGGTCCATGCTAAATGAGGCGATGAAAAGTTTCCTGTGATGCTCCCCCCCCCCCGCCCCCCACTTCCCTCGATGCCCTGAGCACGTGCTTATTTTGCTTAATGGTTAATTAATAAAACATGCGAGACTTACCTGTAAGTTGAAGCATGTTTGGGATTCTAACGGAGTCAACTTGGTCTGGAACGAGGGTAACATGAGATAGCGCGCCGCGCCCACTGGTCAGTATTTAGCCGTGAAAAATCACTGGTAAATAAACACATTGGCTGAGTTTTCTTGTACTACTTACACACTGGGTGGGCATGTTACCCTCGTTCCAGACTAAGTTGACTTCGTTAGAATCCAAAACATGCTTCAACTTACAAGTAAGTCTCGCATGTTGTAATAATTTTAACTCAGCCAACTGTCTTTCACTCGGTGTAACATGAGATTTTAGCACAGTAATTTTGAGCTCAGAACACTATGATCTGCGTATTAGCAGGAAATAGTGATCAATTTTATAAGAGGAAAATGAACTGTAAAGTGCCTACCTCAATGGCGCTGCAGGAAGCGGTCCATCAGGACTTGACCAAAATTGTATATCTGTCTCTTGTAGAATTTAGAGAAAGTAGACTCAGAAGTCCATCCTGCTGATTTCATGATGGTTTCAATTGGGCAGGCATTAGCTTGAGCTGCTGCTGATGTACTGGCAGTCCCAGTGCTGTGAGCACTGAATTCTGTGATATCGATGCCCACAGTGGACACTGTGGATTTGATCCATCGAGCTATTGTGTCCTTGCTTACTGCAACCATGTGGTTGTATTATGCTAACAAGGAGTTTACTGTGTGTCTACCGACAATCTGTCGTTCTCAGCAGATACTCATGAAGAGTAGACACTACACATAAACTAGTGTTTTGCTTAAAAGCAGATATTTCAATCGGTGATTGATGAGTTCCTCTACGAGAGTGTTTCAGTAATGTGCTAATATGGAAAACAACTTTGTCATTATTCAATATCATGCAATCAACATCAAGATTGTGCAGAGTTTGGACTCTTTGTCCTGATAATAAGGCAAGAAGCATTACCAATTTAAGTGTAAGTTCTTTGAAAGAAAGACTGGCCAAAGGCATCCACAGTTCCAACATCTCCAGCACTTTATTTACATCCCATGTCGAGTGATACAGCGGGAGTGAAGGGTTTATTTCAAACGCTCCTTTCATGAAACGTTTCACTATGTCAGTTTGTCCAAAAGGTACATTATCATATTTACATATATAACATGACAGTGCAGATCTAACTCTATTCAAAGCACTATAAGAATAACCACCGTGAACCAGCGAAGTCAAGAAATCTAATGCTGTTGCTAAAGGTGGTGAAAGGGAATCCACTTTGTGTTGACGAGCGTACCATTGCCATTTCTTGAGGTACACGTTGTACATACTTTTGGTTGTACTTCTCCATGAGGACATGGTAATGTCGGTTGTTTCTGTAGAAAAACCTGATGATGTGTATCTTTTCCGGAGATTTTCCATACTAGCAGTTTCAATTTCTTTCTCTTTGGATGAAGAGCAGCTGGATCGCTTGGTAGAGTTAGTAATCGTTCCCTTGCCGAGAGTAGCACAGGTCTTTCTATTAACATGCCCATTAGTTTGGGATAAAATGCTTGGTTTGGCCAAAATGGAACAACTATCACAGCATTGGCTGCATCTGCCTGAATTTTTTGCAGGGTTCATAGTATGACACTGAAAGGTGGAAAACAATAGATCATCTCATATGCTTGCCAGTCAAGCGCAAAAGCATCAATAGCAAATGCATCAGGCTCTATTCGGAAGGCAACAAAGGGGACAAACTGATGATTAATCCGAGATGCAAACATATCTATAGATACATGGTTTGGCATCAAGAATTTTAAGAGATTCCATCAACAGCTCTGTGTCGAGCTTGCATTCTGTATCAATGTTTATAATACGAGAATCGTAATCTGCTTCATTTTGAATACCTGGTACATGGGCTGCACTGAGCCATAATTTTCTATTAACACACCAATCCCAGATTGTGTAAGAAAGTGTATTTAGGGAAACAGATCGACACGTGCCCATATGGTTGATACAAGCCACGGCTGTTGTGTTATCTGACATAACTCTGATATGAGTGTTACTGGCATTGGATGCAAAGGCTTTGAGGCCTAGAAATATTGCTAAAGTCTCCAGATAGTTTATACTGTGGCGCTCTTTTTCATTATGGTCAAACATCCCATGGGCCCGTTGTCCCATGCATACAGCTCCCCAGCCAGTAAGACATGCATCGTTTGTTATTATAATAGAAGGGTTATCCCGATGAATAGGTGCAACTTCATACATACTATTTGTTATCCACCAATCTAGTTCAAGCTTTGCATCCGCTGATAAAATCATGCTTTTTTCCCAGTCACCCTTTTGCACTTTAAGTGCTACATTTTTCTCACGTTCTAGTGTTCTATAATGTAAAGGGCCATGCGGTATCGCAATAAAACTGGCAACAAGGAGGCCAATACATGAAGCGACTTGGCGGATCTTACAAGTATTGTGATGCCAATAAATCTTGACAGGCTTGAACAGTTTTTAACCTTCGATTGGTTCTAAGCGTGACAGTCATAGACTGAGATGAAATTACATGTCCCAAAAAGGCTATTTCCTGCGTCGGCACAAACTGACTTTTGTCGGCATGGACGCAAAAGTTTAAAGTGTCAAACAGTTTGACGGTATCTACAACATTTGTGATTGCCTCGTTTTCTGACTTAGAAATTAAAAGCAAGTCATCCAGATAATATGCAGTTATCATGTGACCATAAGAATGTAATTTGTTTAAAACAACCCTTGTTAAGCGGGTAAAGTCTCTCGGACAACTGGACATTCCATTTGGATAGCAAACATAACTGTACTTCTTGTTCCTATGAACAAATTTCAAATACTTTTGATAAGTTGTTGCAATGGGCACAGTGTAATAGGCATCTTTTAAATCAATGGATGCATAATAACAACCTGGGCTCACTAGATTCAGAGCAGTCCGAATTGTTTCCATCTTGAATTTCCTATATGCAATAAAAATATTCTCATTCAGAGTTTTCATGTTAAGTATCATGCGATATTCTCTTGGTGTCAGTGACATGTCGCTTTCACAGTCAGTATGGGAATGCACGGATTTTTTCTCCACCAGAAATATAGGATTTATAAACTCGTCTGGCTCTGTGACCGATTTTTTAATTACTCTCTTTGCAAGGAGCTTTTCAATTTCTTCATCAATAATGCAAGCTTTGTTTTCTGGTAATGAAGCATTGTGCGACATGCTTTGAGACTGACTATCTCAGAGCCTTTGACGATATCAATTATGTCAGCATCGGACGTAAGCTTGAGCCATTCTAGCAATCTATGCTTTATTTGGCCACCATAGAAAAGTTTTGCTCTTCTTGTAAGGTACGATTTTAATGAAGGCAATATTGCGTTCATAGCACTCACCTGGTTCACGGTGTTTAAAAGTGCAGATAACTCATTCTGGTCTACTTGAAGGGTTTGCCTCCCTTGGCAGCGGTCGGGTGTTTCTTCCATTGCCTGGGAGGCTGTTTCTCTAAAAAATCATTTCTGCCATTGTGCCAGCGGCGATTACTCGCATTCCAGTTTGGTTTTGTCTCCCCTTGCCCCAACCTTTGGACTTCCTTGACCTCTCGGAGACTCTTGTGTAAATCGTCTCCGTAAAGAAGATCCGAGGTTATCGGGACATGAGGTGCACAGATACCGGCAGTGTGACTAGGCAGTGATGACCGGTGTCCTTCCCTTCTCTTAAACGATAAATCTCGATTGTCATGAGCAATTAACGCCAGAGCGTCCGTGAGGAGGGAAATTCCAGACGTTATCTCCCGCTTTATGTGAGCCGTGTCTGTCACGGTGGTCAGTTTCGCCCTTGTCTCCTGTAGCGTCTCAGCGCATCGTGTTACCGCTACAGCGGCCCGGGAGAAACATTTTTGTGTATTTGCTAGTCGGACGTCCGCTTCCCTCGCATAAGGTTTTAGTGCACCCCATATTTCTTGGTTTGTGCCGGGCACTCCCAAATTTCTGTAGTTTGCTGGGATGGGAAAGCGTGCGAGTTTCTCGCGTAGTTTTCCATCCTCTAGTTTGCTCTCAAATCGTTTATTGACTAGAGACGCAAACTTATCGGAGACCGGGGGTCCCATTTCCTCCTCATTATTAAATGTAGAAGCAAGTTCTTTGTAGATATCATCATCTACTCACATGGCTGCTCATTTGTATCTTCATTGATAGACGCTTCGTCTAGAATCTCATTTTCCAATTTCTCCACCTCCTCATCAGAGGAGGAAATTGTACACCATCTTTTGGGAGGTGGCGTTGAGGAGGCCGTGGACTGTGTGACAGTCCTCTTTTTCGCACAGCCGGTGGCCTGCGTGATTTTTTCTAAATTATTTATTTTGTCCATCATTTTGGACATTATAATAATAATAGTTCGTCCATCAGGTATGATGATGACCTTAACAACACCAGAGGAATAAAGAACAGAAATTGTTGAGAATTTCAACACATGGACAATAAAGAGAACTAAAGGACACAGAGGACAGAATGGAAAGACTGTTCTTTCATGACTTATGGCTTCTCATGTGACTGATAAGTCCTATTTTTGCCCTGCAGACCCTTCCGCATAAATGACAAGAGTGCTCCGTTGGTTCAGTACCACTGGGCCTTTTCTTGCGCCGTTCTCTTTTTTTGATAGCCTGCTGGACTCTGTCAGCTTCCCATGCTTTGCTGCCTCTGGTAAGGGCCGCCCTCCAATTTGCACAATCAAGCGAGAGCTTTTTCCCACTCACTCACATCAATGGCAAAGGCCTCCAGTGATTGCTTGAGAGTGTCTTTGTAACGTCTCTTTGGGGCCCCAACATTCCTCGTTCCATTGGAGAGCTCAGAGAAGAAGATTTGCTTAGGGAGTCTGGAGTCGGGCATTCTGACAACATGTCCTGCCCAACGTAGCTGAATCTTTTTCAGGTGGCAGAAGATGCTCAATTCCTTGGCACGATTGAGGACCTCAGTGTCTGGAATTTTATCCTGCCATTTGATCCTTAGGATCTTTCTAAGGCAGGCCAGATGAAAGTGATTTAGCTTTCTGGCATGCGATTGGTACACTGTCCAGGTTTCAGCCCCATAGAGTAGGGTGGGAAGGACCACAGCATTGTACACTTTCAGCTTAGTGTCTGTGCGAATGCCGGCAACATCCCATACTCTCTTTCGAAGCCTGCCAAATGCAGAGCTGGCTTTGCTGATTCTTGAGAGAATTTCAGTATCAACACGAGCCGCGGAAGACAGTGTACTGCCAAGATAGGTGAAGTTCTCCGACACCTTCAGAAGACTGTCATGGACTTTGATATTTGGGGTCACAGGATACTTGTCGTCTGGAGTAGGCTGATGGAGCACTTCCGTCTTCTTTGTGCTTATTGTGAGGCCAAAGTTGTCACAGGCACTAGAGAACTTATCAACACAGTTTTGCATGCTATCCTCATCGTGTGCCAGAAGTGCACAATCATCAGCAAATAGTAGGTCACAGACTTGAGTACTTTTGGTTTTGGTTTTTGCCTGAAGTCTCCTGAGGTTGAATAGACTGCCATCAGTTCGGTACTTGATGCTTACCCCTTGAGGAGGAAAGCTAAAGGCTTCTTGTAGCATTGCAGAGAACATGATGCTGAACAGAGTTGGGGCTAAGACACAACCCTGTTTTACCCCATTTGTGACAGCAAAGGGCTCTGAAACACTGCCGTTGCTTTTGACTGCAGCTTGCATGCCATCATGAAACTGGCGCACTATTGTGATGAATTCGGGTGGACACCCAAACTTCGCCAAGATTTTCCAGAGGCCTTCACGACACACTGTGTCAAATGCTTTTGTGAGGTCAACAAATGTGATATACAGCGCTTTATTTTGTTCCATGCATTTTTCCTGAATCTGTCTGGCAGCAAAAATCATTTCCGCCGTTCCCCTCTCTTTACGAAAGCCACATTGGCTCTCGGGAAGCAAGTCATTTGACGAGAGGTGATCAAGAAGGCGATTCGGAAGCATTCTTGCCAATATTTTGCCAGCAATTGAAAGTAGAGAGATTCCCCGATGGTTGTCACAGACTTGGCTGTCCCCTTTGTTTTTGTACAGATGGATGATTGAAGCATCTTTGAAGTCCTGTGGCAGCTTCCCTGCTTTCAACATATGATTGAACAACTCGGTCAACCTTTCAATAAGCTTTTCTCCACCGAAGGCATACACCTCAGCAGGAATTGAATCCACGCCTGGTGATTTGTTAAAGGACATCTGATTTCTGGCAGTTCGGGTCTCATTTGCTGTGAATGGCTTGGCAAGAGCTGCATTAATAGGAGTCTGAGGGAGGCGGTCAATGGACTCAGTATTTATATTTGATGGCCGATTTAGCACACCTCCGAAATGTTCTGCCCAACGCTGAATTATGGCATTCAATTCAACAATGCGTGTTGAACCATCTGACGCAAGAAGTGGCGTAGTGCCAGAGCGGAATGGTCCGAACACAGCTCGGAGGCTCTCAAAGAACTTTCTAGTGTTGTTTGTGTCGGCATATTTCTGAGTTTCTCTTACTCGCTCTTCAAGCCAGTCATTTTTCATTTTCCTCAGCTTCTTCTGGAGTACACCCTTACATGCACGCAGTGCATCAGCTTTTGCTGTGGAAGAGGGGTCACTGCAGTGAGCTTGGATGAGACTATTTTTTTCTTTGATGAGCACTTCGATTTCATTATCATTATCATTGAACCAGTCCTGGTGCTTGCGGACAGGAAAACCAACTGTGCTGCTGGCGCAAGAGTGTACAGTCGTATTTAGGTCAGTCCAGCTCTGTTCAATGTTCTCAGGGTCAAAAGTCACGCAATCCAATTTTGAGGAGAGTTCTGATGAGAGCTCGCTCTGTTTCTCAGCTGAGCAGAGTTTTGAAACATTTAGGCGTTTAGGTGGCGCTTTCCCTTGAGGGCGTCTATTGCGCCTCAATGTTAGTCTGAGCTTGCAAACAATGAGTCTGTGGTCAGTTCCACACTCGGCACCACACATCGCCTTTGTTACAAGGACATCCTTTCTGTCAGTCTTCCTCACAATGACATAGTCTATGAGATGCCAATGCTTTGAGCGGGGATGCATCCATGACGTTCTGTTTCTCACGGGGAGACTAAAATTTGTGTTGGTAATGAACAGGCCAAATTCAGCGCACAAAGTAAGTAAGCGCAACCCATTGTTATTGCATGAACCAACTCCATGAGGGCCCAAAACATTTGGCCACGCTGAGATTTCGGAGCCAACCCAAGCATTGAAGTCCCCCAAGAGAATCAGCTTATCAGCTGCCGGGACAGAGCATATGACAGATTCTAGATCAGAATAGAACTTGTCTTTGGCTTCATCTGGGTTTGTCATGGTGGGCGCATATGCGCTAATGAGGGTGGCTGACTGGCTTTTCCCAACTGGGATCCTGAGTGTCATTAGCCTGTCATTTATTTCAATTGGCATGGACTGCAAGTTTCTGACAAGGTCATTTTTAATTGCAAACCCAACACCAAGCTGTCTCGGTTCGACTGCACCCTTGCCTTTCCAGAAGAAGGTGTATCCACCACTGAGCTCTTTGAGTTGGCCACTATCAGGGAGTCTGGTCTCACTGAGTGCCACTATGTCCAGGTTGTACCTGCTGAGCTCAATGGCAATAAGTGCAGTGCGTCTTTCCGGGTTGTTTGAGTTGTCCTGTAGTGTGCGTATATTCCAGGCTCCTAGCCTGAGTAAGCTGAATTTCTTTTTGTTTCGACCGCAAAAAGGGATCCCCACTGGTCGCGGTATACCAGTCAGGGTGATGTGAAGTGGGCTTTCTTTAGGGCACCTTTTCTAGCCCCTTCCTCAGTTGAGGTGAGCAGTGCTATCCTTAAATAAGGCTGCTCAGCTACTGTGGGTGCTGCCTCCCCACGCCTCCACTTCAATCGACGATGAAGCGACCATAGCCCACAGCCACCAACGTGTAGGTCTGTGCTAACAGCTTCCAGTCTATCCAAACCTGCTGCCACCGCACTCGCCCATCGCCGTTGGAATTTTGAGAGGAAAGAAGACGAGACAAAGATGAAAGAAGACTAGGTGAGTGTTAAGACTGGCGCAAAGAATTTGTTTTTAGTGAGAAAGAGCTGCGCAAACATCAGACTCACTCTCTCGCCTGGACACAACTTATCCAAGTGGCAAGACAGGGTCAAGACGACTGGAAATGTATCCAGGTGCAGGAGGATGCCAGAGGGACAGTCATATTGCCTGACCGGCTGCCTGTAGGCTACTCCACAGCCTCGCAGTCCCAACTGACTAGGGTGAAAGACCCAAACCAAAGAACACCAATACTGGTGGATGCTCTGTGTCACGATATCCAGGCCAGAGTGACGTTATATTGCCATCTGCCCTATCAATCAACCACTGGCCTGCTGCCGCCAGCTTCGAAGCTCTGTCCGGGAAGTTTGCTCAATTCTTCGTCTGTGATTTAGGCAAACAAGCCTATGACCACACCGCTACCGGGGGCCAATATGAAGGACTCAAGTACTGAGGGTCACATTGTGCCCTAGCATGTGGCCGTTGGGTTAGATGAAACCTCCTCCGCCCTGGCCGTTTGCACCGACAGGTGCACGCCCACTGATACCATGCTAGCGTACCAGTTCATGAAACAGGTTGTACTGGATTACATGTTACCAGTAGCAGATTTTTCTGACCTGACACCAATTTTTTGGACATTAGAGCGTGCATTTCTGTCACACTCACTGCTG
Source organism: Onchidella celtica (assembly GCA_963931925.1). Lineage (NCBI taxonomy): Eukaryota > Metazoa > Mollusca > Gastropoda > Systellommatophora > Onchidiidae > Onchidella > Onchidella celtica. The sequence goes on along the minus strand of OZ007574.1, from coordinate 59,115,116 downwards.
GTGCGGTATCAGTACCGTTACCGAGCAGTTCCGTCCCGGATCTCGGTGAGATCTCATTTCCCCGCTGGGGAGACATTTCCATGTCATCAGACATGATTAAGACTTATAGTTGATGAGACTGATGAGATAGTAAGATTGTGGCGTACACAATCAATTCACAATCTAGCGGCGGTCTGTTACAACTGGAAAACAATACAGGTAAATCCAGAGCGGCTGAAAACACGACTGACCCGGGCAACGGTTGAACGCAGACTGACCAGTGGGCGCGGCGCGCTATCTCATGTTACACCGAGTGAAAGACGGTTGGCTGAGTTAGAATCCAGGCCTGGAAGACAGGCAGATGCCAGTTTTGACTGACAGGTCACTTTACAATCATTTGCAGGAAGTGAATTGTTTACTTAAATTAAAATGTGGCAAAAAGAAAAGGCTGCATATCGCAAAGCCTTGCATAAGAAATAACAGAAATGAAACACCGACGTGTTAAAAAAAAAAAAATGAAGATTAAACGAGCTCTTGGTCAAAAGTCCTTCTTCAGGGAAAAAAAATGAAACAGTATGAGCAGAAAATGAAATAAAAAAAACAAAAAAACTGTAAAAATCACAAAAATGCGGACACTTGTGTTATAGTCTAGATGTGGTGGCGGTTTACTCTGAAGTGCTTACTGTGTCTACCACCTTTAAGAGTGGCCATGACCTTTATAATGAGACAGCTGATGCCTGCATGTTTCTGAGTGCCAGAGGAGTACAATGTGGCAACTGGTCGGTATCGAAGGTGTAAATCTGCCTTCTGCCAAAATCTGTTGTTTAAAAAAAAAAAGTGGCTAGAGTGTCTCACTGTTGTGCAAGTTTGGCTTTCGTTTGTTTGTTTTGCCAGCAATACAGCCTGCTTGACAGTTTTAACAAAAATGTTAACACATTTTTAAATCAGTCAAAAATCATTGGGAGCAAAATGTGTCAATATGAATGGGCCATTAAAGTGCTATGAGAGATGAGGATGTTCTGACTTAATTTCTCTTGTAAAACATCTAAGGTAAAGTTAATACAGATTAAAGAAAATTGATATCACAAAAGTACCAGTAAATAAAAAAGTCAACTTGATGAACACGCAATGTGTTGCTTGGGCCTGAACGAGTTAACTGATCCAACTCAGTTTCCTCTGTATCGACCTATTGTGTGTGTTGAAGTCTCAGGCAATCTATAATTAGGAATGTTGTCATGGCGGTAACTTACATAGTTGTTGTTGTTGCTGTTGCTGCTGCATTTGATAAGCTCATTTAACAGGCACGTATGTTCAGTTTGGTGCAGTTGGCCTGCCCAGAAATACGTGTGTAGTAGCCTGGCACGCATGAGATCTGTAGCTGTAGATTTTTACATGGGCAAGAGAGAGAGAAAGACAGAGAAAGAAAAAAAGAGAGAGAGAGAGTAAAGGAAAAGAGAAGAGAAGAGAGAGAGAACGGGCAGAGGTAGGAGTGTAGGTTTATCCCCTGCAGTATTGGGTTTCTCATTTTGTAAAAAAAAAAAGGGACCAAAGGATCTGAAATAATTCAATGAATATTCACAATTTCCTGACATTTCAAAATGCTGAGGACATCCAGTGAAGTTGGATCTTTCCGTGTCCACATGACTTTGACACAAGACCAGCATGAAATACCTCCCAGTGCCATTTCCATGTAGTAACCCTTTACCAAATGTTATCTTTCCGTGTCGACGTGACCTTGACACAAGACTAGCATGAAATACCTCCCAGTGCCATTTCCATGTAGTTACCCTTTACCAAACCGGACCCACCAATTTTAGTTGCAGCTGTTTGCAACATGGCATCGAGACAAATAAAAATGGGATAAGTTATGAGGAAAAAAATTGTCTGAATCTTAAAATTAAGTACAGATAGGGAATAGACATAATATGAAGACAATGGTATACAAGGTAATTGAATTATATTGGCTTAGATCAGCACGGAACCGGAATTGCGTCATGATCAGACAACTGTCATCATTGTTGTCCACTGTCCTGATTGATTGATGGGAAACAGACTCCCAGCACACCGGCCATCCCCGTAAGTACTGGTCTCGCCTCTCCAACATCCATTTGAAGGTTATTCCTCCAATTGTCCTAGTGACCAGCCGATTCCACAGTTTGTCGGGTTCGTTCAGTCTTGTTGCACGTTCTTCCCTCTCCCCTTTAGTACCCCGCCTCCATCATTCTGGCTATGGGGAGCACTTCGGTACCTCCATCTGCTAGTAATCAGTAGGTGGTCAAAGATAACATTAACCTTGGACTATGATCCTAACTATTTTTTGTATTGTGCTCTTTTTCAGAAAATGAAGAAATACCCTAGCCCCAGATTGAGGAAAAGGTGGCAGCCAGAGGAGAAGTTAAGAACGAGGCTTTCAGTCATTCCGGAATGATGGTTAGTAAGTCACTGCATCACTTACGTGTTTCGGGACATTCCACGTAATATGTTACCTAAGAGGTATTTTTCAAAACATGCCTGGGAGAAAAGTTAATGGTTGTGTTGTAAAGGTAGTAATTAAATGAATATTTTTGGTAAGCATTACCTTCCCTGCGCGATCATGTGACATGGCGACCCTCTTGTAAAACAGCACTGTATGTTTACAACCTCCCATCAGTTACCGGTATGAAGATTATGTCCCATCAGATACTCAAACTAATTGCCCCAGTGTGCTTAAAAGTAAAACTTGATTATTTATGCTTTTTCTGTATGTCAAATGCATTTTATGAATGTAGAAAAGCATTGTTTGGTTTCAGAAATTTTGCAGTTTCATTTTGCTATGTAAAAAACATATGTATTTTTTCTGTCCCATCAGTTACCAACTAAAGTGAAGGCAACTGAATGGACTCATCTTAATTTTTCTATTATTTAAAAACACATTTGCATCATTTGTGTACCATTTTTCCGGAGTATTGATCAATCTATTTTGAAATAAATGGCTGGCTATTTATTTACTGGCCTTTACTTTCATAAAAAGTATGGTCTGAACGGCATGTCAGTTATCGTGGGCGTAATTAATGATTTGTTTTATTTTGCTTTGATCTGCAGGGTCAGCAGAGAAAGACGTTACAAGCACTGACAGCTACCACTGAAGGCAACCACTGTCTCCTACTACTAAAGGACAACCACTGTCTGCTACCACTAAAGGAGAACCACTGTCTGCTATCACTAAAGGAGAACCAATGTCTGCTATCACTAAAGGACAACCACTGTCTGCTATCACTAAAGGAGAACCACTGTCTGCTATCACTAAAGTAGAACCAATGTCTGCTATCACTAAAAGAAAACCAATGTCTGCTATCACTGAATGACAACCACTGCCTGCTATCACTAAAGGACAACCACTGTCTGCTATCACTGAAGGAGAACCACTGTCTGCTATCACTAAAGGACAACCACTGTCTGTTATCACTAAAGGAGAACCACTGTCTGCTATCACTAAAGGATAACCACTGTCTGCTATCACTAAAGCAGAACCACTGTCTGCTATCACTAAAAGACAAGCACTGTCTGTTATCACTAAAGGACAAGCACTGTCTCCTATCACTAAAGGACAACCACTGTCTGTTATCAATAAAGGAGAACCAATGTCTGCTATCACTAAAGGAGAACCAATGTCTATTATCACTAAAGGAGAATCACTGTCTGCTATCACTAAAGGAGAACCAATGTCTGCTATCACTAAAAGAGAACCAATGTCTGCTATCACTGAATGACAACCAATGTCGGCTATCACTAAAGGACAACCACTGTCTGTTATCACTAAAGGACAACCACGGTCTGCTATCAATAAAGCAGAACCACTGTCTGCTATCACTAAAGGAGAACCAATGTCTGCTATCACTAAAGGACAACCAGTGTCTGCTATCACTAAAGGAGAACCAATGTCTGCTATCATTAAAGGACAACCACTGTCTGCTATCACTAAAGGAGAACCACGGTCTGCTATCACTAAAGGAGAACCAATGTCTACTATCACTAAAGGAGAACCAATGACTGCTATCATTAAAGGACAACCACTGTCTGCTATCACTAAAGGACAACCACTGTCTGCTATCACTAAAGGAGAACCAATGTCTGCTATCACTAAAGGACAACCACTTGTCTGCTACCAATAAAGCACAACCACTGTCTGCTATCACTAAAGGAGAACCAATGTCTGCTATCACTAAAGGACAACCACTGTCTGTTATCACCAAAGGAGAACCAATGTCTGCTATCACTAAAGGAGAACCAATGTCTATCATCACTAAAGGACAATCACTGTCTGCTATCACTAAAGGAGAACCAATGTCTGCTATCATTAAAAGAGAACCAATGTCTGCTATCACTGAATGACAACCAATGTCTGCTATCACTAAAGGACAACCACTGTCTGCTATCACTAAAGGAGAACCAATGTCTGCTATCACTAAAGGAGAACCAATGAGTGCTATCATTAAAGGACAACCACTGTCTGCTATCATTAAAGGAGAACCAATGTCTGCTATCAATAAAGGAGAACCAATGTCTGCTATCATTAAAGGACAACCACTGTCTGCTATCACTAAAGGAGAACCAATGTCTGCTATCACTAAAGGAGAACCACTGTCTGCTATCACTAAAGGAGAACCAATGTCTGCTACCACTAAAGGACAACCACTGTGTGTTAGCACTAAAGGACAACCACTATCTGCCATCACTGAATGACAACAGCTGTCTGCTACCAATGAAGGGCCACCACTCACTACATGCTTCTGAAAACCTGGCAAAAGCTCCTTTCACTACACTGGCAAAAGGTAGGACCAAGTCGCAGTTTCCTTATAGCAGCCTTACTGTACCTAGTACATAATGTATTATACTATATCATTTCGAATATTTTCTGTTTCCGTTATCTAATGTATTATCGGACGTGTCTGTCTTGTTATGTTTACTAGTCAGGTGGGTTATTTGTTAGTATAGACTATACATGTTAGCTTTATTATCTTTCCAGTTGTACTGTTGTTTTTCTATAGTATATTGCAGTTTGTAAAATATTAGAGTACATCCTGTATGAACGGACCAGTGCAGTTTTGTATGGACCAGTACTCTTCTGTATAAACCAGTGAATTTTTGTATGGACCAGTACTCTTCTGTATAAACCAGTGAATTTTTGTATGGACCAGTACTCTTCTGTATGAACCAGTGAATATTTGTATGGACCAGTACTCTTCTGTATGAACCAGTGCATTTTTGTATGGACCAGTACTCTTCTGTATAAACCAGTGAATTTTTGTATGGACCAGTACTCTTCTGTATAAACCATTGAATTTTTGTATGGACCAGTACTCTTCTGTATAAACCAGTGAATTTTTGTATGGACCAGTACTCTTCTGTATAAACCAGTGAATTTTTGTCTGGGCCAGTGCTCTTCTGTAAAAACCAGTGAATATTTGTATGGACCAGTGCGTCTTTGTAAGGACCTGTCAAAACTTGGTCATTGCACGCTTTCTTGCTCATCTGACCCACCTTTGTTATTTGATCTTCTCTACAAAGCTCTGTGGACTTTTGTTGTCCTTGCGTCACCGAATCTTCCCGTGTGCCTTCTGTAAGCTGATATTTTCTATTCTTTTCGGCACAAAACAACTTAACAAGATGGTGGCTTTCTTTGTCTCATTGACTGTAACATCGCACAAAGTTGACTTGGACAAATCATCGGGTATTTGCCATATTGTTGTATGCATTTTTGCATTTTCGAGATAACGGAGATTGAAGTTTGGTCGGCAAAAGGGTCAAAATGCATAAACTGTTACATCACAAAAACATATCTCGAAAAGTTTTTAACCGATTGGAATGACAATTTTACATAATGAAATTTGGAGTGAGAGAACCACTTTCTTGACAAAACCTTAAAATAGGCAAAATGTCGCATACAACAATGTAGCCAATAGTGAACTGTTCCTTGAAACAGCTGGTCTTCTAGAGTGTATTAAATTGAAAATTGTCTCGTTCCCCCTCCCCTCTACAAGTTTGTACACCTATCTTTGATCGCTGAACTTTTAAATAGTTAAAATGACTGTGAAGGTGCTCTGAGAAATGAAAGAAATATCTTTTTTTCACATCGTAATCTGCTCTCAGATCTCGTATGTCTTTTCCATGAAAGTATAAAATTTAAAATTCTTGATGAGATTCTGATCTGAAATGGACCAGTACACTTCATGTAACTGTAAGAGAAGATCGTCTTTTTTTCTTCTCACTTTGAAAAAAAATTACACCGCTGAGCTAGCCGGGGTGAATTATCATCAGTAAGGTGATTTAAGCCTAAAGAAGGAAATAAGACTGATAACCTGATGGGTTAGGCTTAATTGGTGGACTGTTGGACAGTCCTGAGGATATTGAATAGGGAGCGAGCAGTAAGCTATCCAGGTGAATTAAGGAATGAAAATGAGTCTGGAATTCTGATGGCTTAGAGTAATTCACAGCCGCAAGACAGTCTGGCTGATATTGGACTGCGGTGTGCAGTAATTGGAGTGTCTTAAACAAAAAAAAATCACAACCAGTCAACCTGGGCAAGGGTTAAATTGGATGCAAAATTTTTAATTTTTTTTTTTTTACCGCTGAGCTAACCGGCATGAATTTCCATTGAGCTGAAAAAGACCTCTTTTTTTTTAAACCGCTGAGCTAACCAGCATGATTTTTCATTGAGCTGAAAAAGACCTCTTTTTTTAAACCTCTGAGCTAACGGGCATGATTTTTCATTGCCGTGAAGATGAGACTTTTTTTTTAAACCGCTGAGCTAACCGGCATGATTTTCCACTGCGGTGGAGATTATACTTTTTCCGCTGAGCCAATGGGCATGAATTTCCCCATAAGTTGAAATGAGACTTTTTTTTTTTTTTTTAACCGCTGAGCCAACGGGCATGAATTTCCATTGAGGTGAAATTTAAAGAATGAGATGGGATTGGTAAGCTGACGGGTAAGGCTTAGTTCGTATTGAAGACTGCAAAACAGTCCCACGGATATTGGTCTGCAGTATGCAGCAGCTGGAGTTTCTAAACGAAAAAAATTCATGATTCTCCAGCCTTGGCAAGGGTTAGAGTAAATGCAAGGTTTTTTTTCTTTTTTGAATTAAACGGCTGAGCTAACCGAGATGAACTTTCAGTGAGGTGATTTAAACCTAAGGAACGAAGTAAGACTGATAGGCTTAGTTGATGTTGAGGACCTCAACTAGTGCAAGACAGTCAGTCAGATACTGGATTGCACTATGCAACAATTGGAGTGTCTAAAACGAAAGAAAAATCAGAAACCATAACTCTCCAGCCTTTGCGAGGGTTAATTAATTTAATTTAATTAATTTAATCGCTGAGCTAGAGGGGATGAATTTTTCAGTGGGGGATTTCAAGAACCAAATGAATCTGGTACAGTGGTAGGCAGATGGGTTAGTCTTGGTTGCACTGGACAGCAATATGCAGCACTTGGAGTGTCTAAAACGAAAAAAACAACCACCCTCAACTCTCCAGCCTTGACATGGATGAACTTAAATGTGAGTTTTCTGGGTTTTTTTTTTTTTTAATTGAACCGCTGACCTGGCCGGGATGGATTTACATCCAGTTGAAATGATACTTTTTGGCTTTGTTTTTTTTCAATGGCTGAACTGGCCGGGATGAATGTTAAGTGAAATGATTTAAGGAGGAGCACATAGAGAAAGCCGGTAAACCGGGAGCAGAAAGCCAGTGTGTCCGGTAAGCAGCTGCTGGTCAACATAGAGAAAGTGGGCAAATCGGCGCCAGCAGAAATTTAAAAGCCAAATTTGATAAGTAATTGATAAATTAGATAAAATGTTGTAGTAAAAATGATGCGCTGCAGATATTCCCCCCCCCCCCGCCCCCGCAATGTGTGTGAGTTATATTTTTTCTTAATTTCATTGAAGTAATTACATTTCTTCCACACGTTATGAATATGTAAGGAATTGGGTATGTATTGGAAATGTAGGGAATTAGATATTACAGTGGGACAAGTTGGTCTAGAGGCAAGGTGCCCGCCTCTCATGCTGAAGGTACCGTGTTCGATTCTCTGTCGGTGCAGGCATTTTGGAATTTTGGGGGGAAAGTTCCTGTCCCTGTACCTATAGTAGGTAGGATCGAGCACCTAGTCTTCTCGGATAAAGACGAAACACTCTGAGGGCGCGTGTGTACGGTGTGCGCGTTAAAGATACCGTGGCAGTTGAAAGTCGAGAAGTGCAGGCCAAACAAATCTAGCTTCCCGGGCCAAATTAAAAAAAAACAAAATAATAAGAACCAATCCCTACGGCAAAAACACACAAGAAAGAACAAGAATGAAAGAAAAAGTAGAAAAAGTGGGATGTTAATGCCAAGAGCAGTGAACTCCTTACCATAAAAACTTACAAACATTGGATACGGCCAGTGTAATATGTAGTGATTTTTTGGGGATAGATGAGAACAAGACACCATCATTCTTCATGAATCCAATATAATTGGCCTACAAAGTTGGCGGGGGAGGGGGGGGGGGATGCACAGGTTTACCCTGGGGGATGCTGGATATCTTATCTAATGTTATCGTTATTTTAAATGATTAAATCTGCAATCGAGCTCCCTTTCATATTTTTCATTTTTAACTGATTTCTATGCAGCACTTGCTGGCCTGTTAGCGTGAAGATTGTTTTTTCTTCTCTTCCGAATAACAGATGGACTGAAGACAGCTGGTACTGTATTTTCTAACGTCCATATCATGAATACTGCCATTTTTTTGTTTTAAATTATCTTGATTAAAATGTGTCAAACTGGGAAACACTGACGTACAATTTAAACATCCTGCTGCGAAACTCCACATCGTGCGCACCATTCTGCACAAAACCAGCGGCAGACGAGCAGGCAAGAATTCATTCAACATTTCCGACAAATTTGTCTGCTTACCAGCCGCTGGCGTCCAGCGTTCTCTCTGTGCACCTCAAAGGTTAAAGAGGCGACATTTCTACCTTCACCAGCAACCTGCTTTCTCTATTGTGTTCCCCCTGAGGAATGAAATGGGGTTGGTAAGCTGATGGGTTAGGCCCAGTTAATGAATGCAAGATAGGCCTGCAGATATTGAGTTGCAGTATGTAGTAATTGGAGTAGCTAAAACGAGAAAAAAATCACAACTCTCCAGCTTAGGCAAGGATTAAATTAAATGCATTAAAAAAAACAAAATTAAACCGCCGAGCTAGCCGAGATTAATTTCCATTGATCTGGAATGAGCCTTTTTTTTTTTTCTTAACCGCTGAGGTAATCGGCATGAATTTCCAATGAGGTAAAATGATATTTTTTTTTTCTTCAAACCACTGAGCTAGCCGGGATGAATTTTCAGTGAGGTGAAATGGGACACTTTTATTTTTAACCGCTGAGCTAGCCGGGATGAATTTTCAGGGAGGTGAAATGGGACACTTTTATTTTTAACCGCTGAGCTAGCCGGGATGAATTTCCATTCAGGTGAAATTCAAGGAATGGAATGAGACTGGTAAGCTGATGGGTTAAGCTTAGTTCGTATTAAAGACTGCAAGACAGCCCCACGGATATTGGACTGCAGTATGCACCAGTTGGAGTTTCTAAACGAAAAAAAAAAAAAATCACAATTCTCCATCCAATTAAATACACGTTTTTTTTGTCCTAACTTAAAGCGCTGAGCTAGCCGGGTTGAATTTAAAGTGAGGTGATTTAAGGAATGAAATGAGACTCTTAGGTTGACGGGTTTGGCTTGCCGATTAGTTGGTGTCAGGGACTGCAAGCAGACAGCCTTGAAGATATTGGACTGCGGTAAGCAGTACATGTAATTATATTATAGTGTCTTTACAACAACAAAAATTCTTCAACCCTGGCAAGGGTTAGCAAGTTTTTTGGGTTTTTTTTTCAAATAAATGGCTGAGCTGGCAGTATGAATTTTCCTGGAGGTGATTTAAGGGATGAAATGAGACTGATACAGTGATAGGCTGATGGTTTAGGCTTGGTTGGTGGACTGCTAGATATTAAATAGCAGGATGCAGTCATTGGAGCATCTAAATCAGCGCTTCTCCAGGTGGGACCTGACAATATCTTACAGGGGCACAGGGTTCCAGAATGGGGGTGTTTTTGACATTGTCCGATCACGTTGGGGCACACATTTTTTTTTATTTTTTTAAACTGGAGCAAGGCATGGGGATAAAAAAAAAAAAAAAAGGTTGAGAACTACTGGTCTAAAACGTTTTCACTGAAACTTTCTGCTTGGGTTCCAGCTGGACCTGTGCTGGGGTAAATGTGGTGTATGGGAATGTCAAACAGTGTAAGCTAATCTTTTCACTAGCATATTTACATGTCGTATTTCTTTGAGTTTTCCCGCTTGGCTTGCACGTTTAAAAAAAAAAAAAGTTTTGTCTTAAAAAAAATAAGAGTTCAACCGTATTGTTTCGCGGTGGCGCGTCGTAATAAAAAAAACAAAAAAAAAAAAAACAGCTTGACTGATCGTGAGAAAAGGGCTTTTTGTCCGCGTTCGGTGTCATCTAAAAAACATAATTGATTGCAGTTTTATTACAGAAGTTTTTTTTTTTTTTGCCTTTTGTAAAGTTGTGGTACTTGGAGGCTCTTCTAAACAAATCTTTGACTTTGGTGTAACAGAAAGGTTGTCTTTTGTACTTTCTGTAAAACTGATATTACTTGGAGGCTCTTCTAAACAAATCTTTGACTTTGGTGAAACAGAAAGGTTGTCTTTTGTACTTTCTGTAAAACTGATATTACTTGGAGGCTCTTCTAAACAAATCTTTGACTTTGGTGTAACAGAAAGGTGGTCTTTTGTACTTTCTGTAAAACTGATATTACTTGGAGGCTCTTCTAAACAAATCTTTGACTTTGGTGTAACAGAAAGGTTATCTTTTGTACTTTCTGTAAAACGGGTATCACTTGGAGCCTCTTCTGAACAAATCTTTGACTTTGGTGTAACAGAAAGGTTGTCTTTTGTACTTTCTGTAAAACTGATATTACTTGGAGCCTCTTCTGAACAAATCTTTGACTTTGGTGTAACAGAAAGGTTGTCTTTTGTACTTTCTGTAAAACTGATATTACTTCGAGGCTCTTCTAAACAAATCTTTGACTTCGGTATAATAATAATAATAAAAATAATAATAAAGTTCATTTATATAGCGCATATCCAGAGATGCTCTAAGCGCTTTACAAAACATGCAGAAACAGCACAAATCTCATTCCTAGCAACTGACAACACACACAAAGGCACACACACACACAAATACTATCTCTCCCTCCTCTCTCTCTCTTTTTCTCTCTCTCTCTCCTTCACACACACGCACAAAACACCAATACATATCAGACTACACATCAAAGTGTTTTCTGAAGAGATAGGTTTTCACTTCAGATCTAAAAAGTGCCTCGCTTTTTATGTTTCGAATATTTGGTGGTAAGGAATTCCATACAGCTGGTGCGCACACAGAAAACGCTCTCTCTCCAAATTTTTTTGTTTTAGCAAATTTAGATTCTAGTAGTTTTTTATCAGAAGATCTTAATGCTTTAGATGGTTTATATGGATGAAAAGAGTTTATAAGATAAAGAGGAGCATTGTTGTACTGACATTTGTGGCATAACACTGCAATTTTAAAATCTATCCTTGCCTTTACAGGGAGCCAATGAAGACCAATAAGCAAAAGTGTAACATGAAATAACAGAAAGGTTGTCTTTTGTACTTTCTGTAAAACTGATATTACTTGGAGCCTCTTCTAAACAAATCTTTAACTTTGGTTACACATAGAAGAAAGATTGTCTTTTGTTCTTTCTGTAAAACTGATATTACTTGGAGGCTCTTCTAAACAAATCTTTGACTTTGATGTAACAGAAAAGTTGTCTTTTTACTTTCTGTAAAACTGATATTAGTTGGAGCCTCTTCTAATTCTAAACAAATCTTTAACTTTGGTTATACATAGAAGAAAGATTGTCTTTTGTTCTTTCTGTAAATCTGGTATTACTTGGTGCCTCTAGGGTTTGCTTGTTGCAGCAGCTAGACAGGAATTGTCAAGCTACCACTTTCATACAGCTCCTGCCACGCTGGTCAAGCTGCTCACACACACACTGACAAAGAAGAATATTAAAGCCTAATTTAAGGATCAGGCCAGATTTATTCATATCAAACACGGCTCACCTGCTCCCGACTGGGAGAAGAGATGCACTGCATACTTATAACCCTATAAATATGAATATGATATCAGCGTAACAATTTATAAGACAAACGTAATGTCACATAGCATAATTAACAACATCGAGCATAATATAATGCCACATAGCATTTATTGACAACACTGAGCATACTATTATGTCACAGCATAATTAGCAGCGTTGAGTGCGATATTATGTCACATAGCATAATTAACAACACTGAGTACGATATCATGCCACATAGTCATAATTAACAACATTGAGCATAATATTATGTCACATAGCATAATTAGCAACATCAAGAATGATATGATATCACATAGCATAATTAATAACATTGAGCATAACATAATGTTACATAGTATAATTAACAACATCGAACATAAAATCATGTCGCACAGGGTAATCACACAAATTAGACGGAGATAATGCTGATAGAGCAAACATTACATATATATAGGCAAGGATAATGAATGTTGATTAGGCAACATATGAGAGAAGAGGGGGGGAGGGAGCAAGGGAGAGCAATATTATCTAACAAATACTAAACATTCAATATGCACTGACTAAATGGTCACCAGCCAAACTTAACGTTAGTGGACTGCTCGGTTAGGCTAAAGAAGTATCAAGTGTAAACAGCATAGCAATAAATATGTGACTCTTAGGCCTTGACTGCTTATTTACGATAAAGCGTCATGACCTAAGGATTCCAGCCTGCCCATAAATAAGGAAAACTACTTCTTCCATAAAGCCAATAGGGGGGCGGAGTAGATCAGGTCATGGGTATGCTCAGGTGTTTTGCCATTCAAAATGAGGTTGACCAGCCTAGTAAGAGCTGCTAGCAGATGATATCCAGATTCCTCTTGTTGATTGGTGATGAGATCTTTAAGGTATATACAGATGTGATGCCTTGGGACCTCCTGCTGATCCCGAATTCATATGGTTTAATCATTGGAGGACTGCAGACTGGGAAATTATTTGCCAAAGTAGGCCTGGTGCAACAGCTGTGGTTTTGTAAAGAAGGGTTGTCTTTTTAACCTTCTATAAAGCTGATATCACTTGCTGCCTTTTCTAAGGACATCTCGACTGTGGTTATGTAAATGATGTTTTTTCTTGTTTTTGTTTTTTTCTGTAGCTGCTATTGCTTCTAGAATCATCTTGGCTCTGCCAGAGGTGGGAAGATCATCTGTAAAACACCGGATGAAAGCTGTAAGAGAAGATCTTCAGTAAGCCAGCATAATCTATGGAATTTTCATCATTTTTATCATACCTGCAGTTGCGATGTCCTAAAAGTGACAGCTGTAGGGTGTTATTGATATCTATAAACAATATCTTAATGTTATTTTGGTTAGAAATAAGGGTGGATTTAGTTTCACTTTCTGTCCACTGATATATCTTTTCTTTTTTTTCCCCACTCCTTTTTGATGGCACCGTAGTGTTGGTTAGTATTTCACCGTTGCCTGACAGTCCATAAGGTATTGCTAAAATAACTGACTTTGCCTTTCTTTACCAGGATTATCTTTTTGTTATTGTTAAAGCATTTAATTTTGTGTTATCATCTTGTTGACTGCTCCCTAGAGAGACTGGCTAGACAGAGAAAGGGAGCAAGAAGAGAATGGGGGAGCGGAGAAGGGTAGAGTTTATATCTCCACACATACAGGAAACTAATCAATGGTTAGCATTAGTATTCTGTTCCTGCATTAGTATTCTGTTCTATATCCCCTGCCCTTATGGGTCATGGGGCAGATCACAACCCACACACCCGCACTGGAGTGATGCTATCGCTATCAATTTTTTTCTCGTCACCATCTTTTAACCCTAATGAAAAAACCCCAAGTATTGCAAGAGGGTCTTTACTATGGTGACATTGTTACTTTTTTGGTTGATTAATTGAGTTAGTTGTATGTACTATGAGTGGTGGTAATCTTTAGCTTTCTTGTACTGATTTGTGTTTCTATAGCCCCTCCCATGTTATAGATGGCTCTCTGTCAAGGGACGCCCCCACGATGAGATAGATAGCTCTGTCCGCCCCCTCCCCCTCCTGACCTCATGGTCAGACCTCACTGACCTCATGGTCAGACCTCTCACAGCAAGGCTGCATGGGGAAAGACCCCCCCCCCTCCCCCTCCACTCTAGATCTCCCAGGACACTCCCTGGATCAAACTTTCTCCCTTCTCCTAACCAAGAAACCTCCTCCAAAGGCGATGGTTGGCCCCGCAGGTGGGAAGGGTGGTAGCTGACCTTACAGAAGGCGACCCCTCCGCAGAACCCATCTTTTTGTTTATTGCATTGTGGCTGTGTGATATAGCTGGTATGTCCGATTCTGTACTCTCAAAGTTAGTTGTTGTGGTTATCTGCAATGTGGCAAATATCTAACCTCTTGCAGTGTGTTTCATTCCCAATTCACGAGGATCTGACCAGGTCTTTACCTGCAGTGGTTAGTTGTGAGAAATGGTATCCCTCCTGTCTCTCTTTCCTGCATGTAATGCAGAGTTCCTGTGGAATATAAATTGAAGAGGTTAATAGTTCAAGACCAGGTTTAAGTCACGTTTGAAGCATTTAGAAAAAAAGCCAAGAAAATTTGGATTTCACCTTATTCTTGCATGGGTGTGGCACACTTTCAAACTTCCTTACCATTGAAAGATGATAGTATTATAAATAGATAGCCCTTTTTTATCTAGTTTCTCATGATATGCACAGTTCTATTTTCAGCAAAATGGGACTTAACTCATTTCTTCCCAAGTAAATTTGGCCAAGTTGCTCCAGCTGGCCCAAGTAAATTTTGCAGTTTTCATGCTTTTTATAGGGTGCGTTAGAAAAAAATTCATTACTCGCTTATTTTTAAAAAATTTTTCAATTCTTTTTAAAAAAAAAAAAACGCAACAAAAGCGTGGATTCCCCGTTCACGGTACAGCTCGGCACGAAAGGCGAAAACGTGGATTCCCCGTTCGCGGGGAGAAATTAGTTAATCTCGTTCTTGAACTAACCTCTTGAATTCTTCAGTAAATCAATGCCACATATCTCTAAGAGTCAATTCGTTATAAAAGAGAATCATAATGATGTCATGTCTTCCATATTTATACTTGGAGATTATCAGTTTTGCCACCAGCGTAACATGATTTAGAGTCATAAGATCAATTGATGTCAGACTGCTATCACGGGGGATGCCAAGAAGGCAAGTGGAACTGGTTAGTTGGATCCGTTTACTTGTATTACTGTCAGTCACCTTTTCTACCTCCATCCAGACTTGCTTAACTATTCGCACTCCTAGAACAAATTGCTGGATGAAATCGATCACCTGATGACTTTTACATTGGTTTGTTTCTGAGATCTTCATTTTTGGAAGACGTATAATTGTTGGATGTAATAATACTAATATATTGTGCAGAATTTTTCATTGAAGAGCTTGTAGTCTTGATTCCTTGGTCACCTGAAATGGTAGAAGCAAGTATTCTGCTGTTACTTCAATCTGGAAGCTGCCAAAACTGAATGTGCTACAGATGGTTCACTCTGATGCAACAGAGTTCTAAATGTTCCTTGGCCTGAATTACCAATTTCCATGGGTCTCTAAAAAGCAGATTGTTTGTGCTGTAATCAGCACACAGAGTGAGAGGGGTTAAAGCATTGAACAAAATATTGTACTCAAGCTGAGAATTAGGAAAATCCCCATATCTAAGAATTCATGATAGCTTAATCATCTCTCAGTCTTTCCTTCCAACATGTCTTTAACACTATCCAAAGACCCCCCCCCCCCCCCCCCATGTCTCCAAGCGAACATGGGAAATAATTTCCATTCCTTCTCCGTATGAGTACTGAGTATTTCAACCCATTGCAGGAGATATGGCTCTTGCACCATGCAGATATCTATCATGTTGAATCCACCATTGTCGCACATAATCCATGCCCACATGGATAATGGGGCAGAGTATAACCCACAAACTCACATCACAGACATGCCATCACTATCTTTAACTCATTCCCTATAGTAATCTGAATATTCGGCACGTAGATTTTTGCTTTGCTACGGAAAGCTGAATATCCGGCTTGAGTGGACACTGTCTTTCCAACACTAATATCAAAGCCAATCTTTTGAGAAATATTGAATCTTATCCTGGTTCATTGATTTTCCTTTACTTTAATGTATAAGATGTTTGATCTTGTGTCTATATTGAGTGAAAGAAAAAACATCTTTGAACCATCCCTAAATTTCAAACTGGATAATGTTGAGAGTTCCCGTCCACATCCACAAAAGTTACTGTAGGCAATGATTAACTTGAATTTTACCAATTGCTGATAGATCACATCTTGACCATACTCCAACCACTTTCTTTGTGTATTCTACTTTATCCATCCAGTTTTACACCAGGTCTTGGATGGGCTTTTCACAACTGGAAAAAAAATACTTAGAATCTTTCTTTATACCACAAAGATATATATATATATCAAACAGGTGATATTCAAATATGTTCTTTTTGCCCAGACACATTGCATATGATTTATCCTTGTTTGGTTCCAATTCTGAAAATAAAGAGAAAGATTTGATCATAGAAAGCTTTCAGAAATCTATTAAATCCCACAAGAACAGCATTGTATCATCAGTGCACTGTCTGATGATTGTTTTCATCTGTGACATGGGATACCTAATACTTTGTATGCTTTCATCCTGTCTTGTATGGACTGCCAAGAGACTTAGCAGTCAGGATGAAGATCAGAAGTAAGAGAAGGCATCCTTACTTCATGCCCCATTCCAGTTTGAACTTCCTAGAAATGTGTCCTCCATCTTTGACACTTATGGTGGATCCTGCAGAAATAATGTTCATCCATTTTATACCACTTCCACCAAAACCAAATATTTTAAAGGCATTCAGCATGCACTGCCTGGATAAAGAGTCAAAGCCATAGGCCATACTTACTTCACGGACCCTTAACCTCAGCTTCTCCTACAACAGGTGAGGGTTCATCTTTGCAGAGTCATTCATAGTATCTGAAATGGCTGTCATTAATCAGAGCGGCATAGACATTGCAAAGTATACAGATACATTTAGTTTATAGTAACCCTTGTACTAAACAAATGATGAAGAAGACAATGTTACTTTTACATCTTGGTGGTCCCTGAAGCCACCACTCTGAATTTCACACCTTATAACAGAGATGTTAGTCCTTCGCCAGCAAATATATAATCCAACCTTCTGGCAGAAGAAGGATTATTGCTTTGCTCCAGGTGTGTTCATTCTTCTCAGGATGGTGCAATCTCCAGATGTGCCTCAGGTTTAGGTTGCTCATGCAGCTTCTCAGATCATCAGATGCTCTGGTCACTATGTGGAAGGCCTGAAATGATATTCAACTTATTGTTCCAAGCTATACTGACATCCCCCATAGTAATGGCATTATCCATTGTGCCTAACCTGTGCCTTAATAGTTTTGCTAAATCTCTCAAAAAAAGGTCTTTTTTTGTCGTTTGTACAAGGAGCAAAAATGTTAACCATATAACGCACAGTTGTAACACATTTGCCAAAGTCCTTTTTACAACATTATCAGAAAGCATGAAAAAAGTATCATGGCTTTTCCAATCTTGTGTCTTATGCCAAAGTGGTTTTGTGTCAAAGTTCAGACACAAAACTTTATGCTTTTCAGGAAACAAAACAAATTATTTTTGTTTTATCTGGGAACTTAAGCCCTACCTTAACTCTTTGTGTGCCATACATTTTACCACGTTTCCCATTACAGGAAGAAAATAGTGGGGGAGATGAATGAAGACTAACTACAGCAACATCTATTGATTAAAAGTCGACTTTCTTTCTTCCCAAAACAAAATAGCCTAACATTCTTTTGCATCAATACATTAGTGATTGGCACAAAATTACAGTGGAAGAACCAGTATTTGGTGATCGGCACACAGTTAAAAATATTTCAAAATGTCTTTAGACAGTAGTGTTATGACCATGACAAGAACACATTCAACAGTGTACACTAATTTCAGAGATGAGAACTCAGTCGCCGGAGTGTACAAATCCATAAGTCACCAAGTCCAGGGATTTGGAGAATAACGTAAGCAAGCCTTTACTATGGGTGGTCCAGCTGCTATAATGCACTAATCCACCCAATTCCTTTTTGATCATTTCAATATCATTGACAGAGATACAGGTCTCCTATCTAGTTTAAAAAGTGTAAATAAACTGTTAAGTTTCTTTTTATTTCCAAGTCCATGAATGTTAAGGATCATAAGACGTACTTCAGTGCTCAAACTCCTGCCACTAGTCCTTACTGAAGCCATCGTCCTAGGTCACAAATCCTTGTGCCAGGTCAGGGTCATAGTCAATGTCTGTGGAAATAGAAGAAAAAGCTCAACGGGACCTCTCTGGGTCTGGTGAAACCTCAGCCTTTATGGCCAGTGCCTTGTTGTGTTTGCACCAGCTGTCTTGTCCCATTGGGCATGTGCTGTGTATTTTCATCAGTGGACACTGCATGGAAATATGTGGCCCATAAAGTTTTCTTCATCCCTTCAATGGAGCCAGGGTTGTCCAAGATAGCCCTTTGGAAGTACTGCTGGAATGTGAGCATCTTATTGTGTGAAGAAGTAAAACAGAAAAACTGCACATATCTTACCTGTAGGCATGTGAGGGCTGAAAGCTAGCCCAAAAAGAGAGAATGTAAAAAACCATGAGAGAGGCAAAGTGACTGTCATGGTGCCCATACACTGTTAAACCCAAACTCAAACTCTACACATAAGCCACTATCCATCCTCATATAATATATACATTTATCTTCTTTTTCTTATCCCTCATCAAACTTTGCACTTGCTCACTGCTCACACTGCCTATCCAAAAATCGCCGTGTTTCCTTGAGCCTCCAAAAACTGAAACTGCCTAACAGTACAAATACAAGAAAGAAAATGACAAATGACTACTTGAAAGCTAGAGACAGTAAATTAGCAAAAACAAGCCGGGGAGGAGTAAGAAAGTAAACATAATACTGACTTGTGTCCAACTTCCTGGTTTGCCTCCTCTGAGAGTCATCCCATTAGCCTTTCCTGTTGCCATACATTTTGCGTAGAGCAGTTCCTGGTCATTTTGCAAAGTAGTTGATATGCTCTTCTTTGCTTATGCCACGATCTGTTCCATATGGATGTGTGTGGGTCAGTTCTTGATATGTTTTACAGACCCCATCACCGGTGAGTGTTCTGTATCTGTGAAAAGGAGACACCACTGCAGTGATTGGACAAATGACAAACACAAATTCAAACATTCTGAGGAAAACAAAAAGCACCTTTATTTGAAACAAGAAATAAAGAAACAACAACAACAACAACAACAACAAAACATATTGTATACCATCGGGTATTTTTCATATTGTTGTAAGTGCATATTTGTCTTTTAGAGAAAATGAAGATTCAAATCACAGGACAACATTATGTCGCAAACATATACCTCGAAAAGTTTTATACTGATTGGAAGGACATTTATACATATAGCAAATACCCCACTGATATGTATATGTCAGTTCTAATGCCAAAAGAGCAACTAAAAAAAAAAAAAAAATTATACAAACTTATGCTTTTGTAGCACTGATCTCTCCCACACCTTTCTAGCTGTCTGCACCGCTATAGCCCCAGATGAAACTGTATGGTTGATTGTGCAGACCCCTCTATGCTTATCCAGCCACTTCTCATAAACTTCAAGATCTGTTTCTTGCAGTGTTTCACCCAAAATTTGACAATGCTGGAGATAGAAAAAAAATCTAATGTTTAGGAGGATGCGAGCAAACACCTTGCCGACCATGCTCAGGCGGGAGTTCCCTCTGTAATTGTTACTTTCTGAATGGTCGCCCTTATTCTTGTGAAGTGTCATGAAAGTGGCGTCGCACAAATTTTTGGGGAACTGCTCCATCTCAGCAGAGGCAAAGTGGAGCAGGGCAGGTTTCCCGTTTTTGATGCCTTCAGGGGGGATGTTGACACTTCCAGGGGTTTTGTCATTGGGGAGAGAGTCGATGGCATCACTTGGCTCTTTCATGGATGGCACTTTATCCAGTTCCTCCATGATGGGTAGTTCCCTTACGCTGCCAAGGGCTGTGTCAGTGATAGATGTATCTCTGGAGTACAGTTCTGTGTAGAGCTCCACCCATCGCACCACCTGTTTCTTGCGGTCAGTGATCTTTTCCCCTGACAGCGACTTCAGTGGGGGTACTCTCTTGAAGATGGGGCCGAGGGCCTTTTTTAATGCCATTGTACTTACCACTGCCATTGCCTATTTTGGCGCTGTGCTGGATTTCTGCACACAGTGTCTGCCATTACTCATCTGCACACTGTCTAGCAGTGTATTGCTTTGAACACTTTTGAGCGCCGCATGGTCTGTTCATTTGGACATAACTAGGCTTTTCTTTTGGTCTCGATTACTGGCTTCATCTTTAGAGGTGAAAATAGAACCAGTCTTGGTTGGGTTGCTCCTTGCCAAAAGTTGACATGGCTGTGTTATATATGACATTCTTAACCGTGTGTCATCTCAAGGTGGCATCATGTTCGGGGAGGTCTTGAAGGGCTTTGTCGAGGGTGGACGCATATTCTATCTTGAGGTGGGGAGGACATCACTGCCATGTTAAGTGTATAGATATTATAATAATAATAATAATAATAATGGAGATAATTTATATAGCGCCTAATCCAAACAAGTTTGCTCTAGGTGCTTTACAGAAAGTCTTGTTCTCTCGATTTGCATCTCTCTCTCTCTCTCTCTCACGCTCTTTATCTCAGAGCAAATTGTAACGCAGCCTGTTAGGTGCAGTTCACAACTGTATTATTTGAATATATATTGATATAAAAACATTTAATAATGAATAATAAATTTGTGTTAGTGGAGATGGGGGGATGATAGTCTAAAAGTTTCATTTTAATTTTGCCCCGGCAGCGGCCTGTTCGGCCTGCTCTTTACGGTTTCCAACTACCAAGGTATCTTTACTGTGCGCAATGTGCACATGGGCCCTCCAGATTTTTTCCTCCTTATCCGAGAAGATTAGGTACTCGATCCTACCTCCAAATAGGATCAGGGACATGAAAACATGAGAAAAATCCCAAACTTCCAACATGCCTGCACCGGACGGGTTTTGAACCCAGTACCCTTGGCATGAACAAAAGAAAAAAGAATATTTATTATATTCCAATGGTATTTACTCGCACTCACACATCATCAATGCACTTTCAACCACCCCTTCACAACGGGAAGATTTGCATTGTTCTTACTCTCAAACTAGATTCCCCAGAACAAAGAACAAAAGGAATTTTATTATAAAAAAAAAATTAGTGACGGGAGTAGTTCATCCACTCACGTTCGACCCTACTCAGTCACTTCATCCCATATGTCGCACACATCAATTCAAAGGCTCACAAAGGACCACTGAAGATACAATCAAACTTTTCGGGGGCTGTGATATCATCACCTAAAGAAGAACACTTGCAAGTACACACAATGAACCGAATCACAATGGCCCATCATCTTTATAACTACTTATAGGTGGTGTGAACCCGCAAAGTTACTACCGGCATCCTGAAGATGTACACAAGTCACAGCTAATGCTGTAGTAGGTTATATCATATGGACAAAACAACAGGTCCCACACCACTATCAAAGTTAATACAGGATCGAACAATGCAAGGAAAAATATAGTACTACAAAGCCACCAAAATGCTGAAAAGGTCAGGCTAATGAACGTGGGCATTAGGTAAAACTCAGCTGTGACAAAAGTTAAAGGTTTACTATCTAGGCTTAAATCTTGAGGCAGGGTTCCCTTGAGTTGTGCAGTCTGTTGTCTGGCCTGATGGAAGCTTAATGGTTTTGACAGGTGTACTCCCCCTGCACTTCTCTTCACTGTCAGTACTAATGCTATAAAAAAGTCACACTCACAGGTAAATGCATCCCCTTGCTCTATCTGCACCCATGATCAATGCCTGTGCGGGCGGCTGGAATGTCGCATGGGGGATGGGGCCTGAATAGCCGTTGATCCAAGTTGTTGTTCCGGTCAGGCTGCGGGGTGGGGGGCAAGGATGGTTGACTGGAAAACATACACGTCAGGTAGTAGACCGGACACAGATGGATCTGCTGATGTTGGAGGGCGTTGGTGTTCCTGGCAGTTGGTGTTCTCTTTGGTGGCTCCGCCTCATTTGTACTGTGGCTCCCTGGTTCTTGGGGACGGAGCGTAGGTTGGTTGGCTGGCTGGGTTTCATAATGTGCTTCTAAAAATTTCCATGTTGGGCATCCCACTTCTTGTCACCAGGAAATGTAGGACGGACAAGTGGCTAGTGGGCGGGCGTGCAGTGGATTCTGATTTCTTTAAGGATACACAACCGACAACTTGTGATCCTAGTTGATGCTTTTGTTTATTTACATGATAAAACTAGATAAAAAAAAAAACGAGGCAAGAGAAAAAAAATTGTTCATCCTCACATAACAGTCATTCTTCAATTCACATTCATTTCACCAATACACAGAACTTACTTTTACTGTGTTGTTGTTGTTGTTGTCTGTCCTTTGATTCAAAGATGACCAGCAATTCCAGTGGGGGAATGGCAAGCCAATGCAAATGACACTGGTGGCACCGCAAGAGCTGCCAGAAAGTGTTGCTTTCAATACATCAGACCATCTAAAGGGCTCTGACTCCAGAGTGATTCCTCAGGGCTTACCCTCGAAGCCTTTTTCATGAAGGAAGTGTAGCCGCAAGGCAGCAGAGGTTTGAACATACTAAGCGTGGGACGACAGTCAGAACTTTCAACAGTGTTTTCCACATCAGACCACCTTAGGGCTGCAACTCTGGATTGATTCCTTAGGGTTTAGTCCCAAAGCCTTTTTCATGAAGGGAGTGTAGTGGCAAAGGCAGCAGAGGTATAAACATACTACACAGGACAACAGTCAGAAGCATTATATTCCATTAATTAAAAAGGTGTGTTTTAAGGCATGTCTTAAACATTTCAGTGTTCTGTATATGATACCTCTCTGGTTCTGAAGCAGTACATTCCAAGTCTTGAGACCACAAAAAGAAAATTGTCACTCTCTGAAAGATATGAGGTACAAAGTTCGAACTTATGATGTTGCTCTATCAGCTGAAGGATCGAACAAACCCGACGTAATGTGTGTTGTTATATGCACATCTGTAGCATAATGTGGCCACCCTGAAACAAAATATGCTGTTGAAGTGGACTGAAGAGTCTCTTTGACAATTTCTCTAGATAAAGATTGTAGTTTGTGTGTCTGTCTAGTCTCTGGCCTTTCTGAAATACTGAATCTTTTCTGCATGGAGTTGCCAGTTCAGTTCACGGCTGATGAGACCACTCCTTGCTCTCTGTCGCACCATGCCCTTTTCCAGTGTGACAGGACCCCCTGTGGATGGCCCCCAAGTACCTTTGCTCTGGGGTTGTGTGTGTTTGTGGGGGGAGGGGCTTTGCCTCCAGCGTAGGAAAAGCTGGAAAATTTATTATTTACTATTGTTACTCTGAAGCTATTGTCTTGAGGGTTAGGTTACCTGTTAGTGAAGGATGAAAATAAGAATTAAGAACAGATAGTGGTAAGAAAACTATCAATGGTAAGAAAACTATCAAGACACTTTTAATCCTTCAGCTGTGAGTCTAACATCATATTGAACAAACTGACGCAAGCTTAATTTAAAAACAGAATGTCATAAAATTCATGCATGATGTCTTAAACCTCCAGTTAACACATTCCCTACCGTACAATGCACACTGTGTCGCATGCTTCCCTAGCAACTGCTGGTGCAATGTAGCCTGCTTTGTGATGTTGTAAGAGTAGGCCTATTCCTTAACCCCCTCTAGTGGAAAAGTCAGACATCTCTTGGTGTTGAACCCTAAACACAGAATTCTTGGAAAAACTTCTTTTGTCCAAGAAAAATATGAGAGGCGCAAAGTGGCCGTTATTGTGCCGATGCGCCGTTAAACCCAAACTCAAACCCAAAGCTTCTTTTGTGCCAGTGTGTCCAGCAATACCATGCGCACCATTAGTGTGTAGTTCAGACAGCTCTTATGTAGTAAGGCTATCTTTGTTTGCAAGCAGGGAGTACAATATGGCATTGAGTAGAGATAAACCAGCAACTCCAAGTGCTCAGGCAATTTTGATTCAGCATGAAATGAATACAGAATGTGTTTGTTCTTAAAACAATAGAAGTTGTCATCTGCCCATAAGGATTATTCTGTCTCGATAAGTCATTCACAAGAGTGTTTGTATTCAAGATTGTTAAGGTTTCTGGTTCCGGCCTATGACAGGGGAGGTAATACTGTTAGTTATTTTATTTATCTAATTAATTAGTTGTCGCCCTTGCTAGTGGCAGGTGTGAGAAGTTTTTCTGGTTGTGTCCCCTGCTCAGGGCAGGGACTGGCTAGTTCTTTTCTTTGGGCAGTTTATTGGGGGTGGGTTCTGAATTGGCCAGGGTGGGTCTCTTCCCATTAGGATTTTAATTTCACTTTTGTTTGATCTTATTTAAGGGGAACGCGAGGGTTGAAAGCTAGCCCAAATAAGATAAAGATGGTGAATAATTAACTCTGTACAATTTTCGCTGTTGTATCAGAATAAAATGTGGACCCAGCAGGACAATATTATGCCCATGTGTTGGGTCTGCTTTGGTCACTCAAATGCTGTTCTACTAAGTCTAAAGGTGTTTCAGACGATGTCTTAATATTCTTTCTCAATGTTTCTTCTTTTTGCAGACATTTTATTTTTGTTTGCAATGCAACTTAAACTAATGAAGCCATCCCAAAAGAAAAGAATTGCAAGTGAAATACTATAGTAATTACAAACAAACTGTAGTCGAGAAATGGAATTACTTATGGTAATCAATGAGTTAAGCTCATGTAATATTTAACCTTACCTAGAGGCTGCAAACCACCAAATTGATGTCTTCCCCTCCTTCGTTTGGTGCTCATGCTCTCTGCCAATCCTTCCCTCCCTGGGATTTGTTCTCTTCCACTTTGAAGCTTCTCTTTGTTGCTTCCTTGCTTGAAAAACTTGATCTGCTTGTATTACAAACCACTTCATCATTGTTTGTGTTTGACCATTCATTGCCTAACTTGTCCATGACAAACCTGATACCAATACTTGCCGCAGTTAAATTGCAGAGGTAAGAGAAAGAAAACTGTCGTGAGTCTAAATCTTGTTGGGTAGTTTAACATAATAGTAAGACCGAAAAGTTGAAGACAGTTTACTCAGAAATCTAAAAAACTATCAACTCACTATTTTCTCCATTCAGCTTTAATTTGAAACGTTCCCATGGCAACACTTCTTGATTTTTCCTACATGAGGTCAGGACAAAAAGAAAAAAATAAATAACCCTCATTTGTGAGTCATTACCACAGCTAACCAGAATCCAGTAACTAATGTACCAGCAACTAAAATTAGAACATAGTCATTTCCAAGTTGTGCATTTGCCCTTTACCATTCAAAGGATTATACCCACAATTTCATTCGTCCCTCGCAAACTACATTATTGTTAAGGAATCTGGGTGAAAATCGCATGTTTCTAGGTTTTACAGTCATTTCTGACTTCCCTACCCATGTTTTGCAACTAACTTTAATACAGAAAGAAATAATCTCAAAATCAGGTAATAGTCCAACAAATAAATCCGTTTCATGAGATTTGGTCTGAAATATGACCTTCTGTAAAATTTGAAATAAACCCAACTGACAGTTCTTGAGAAACTTGGTGCTGATTGCGCTCATTCTTAAAGAGACATTCTGAAGTTGAAATCTACTAGCTGATTTAACAGATTTTCATATTTATATTCATATAAACCTACTTTACAGTAATTAAGGCCTTTTCAAGTTAGATTTTTAAATTCATGTTATTTGATCTTATTTATAGGAATCCGAGGGCTGAAAGCTAGCCAATGTAAGATAATGCAGAAAACACACACGGTGCAAAGTGGCCGTTATTGTGCCAATGCACCATTTAAACCCAAACTCAGATGTACCCGTTGTTGTATATCTCCCTCTCTCCCTCTTGATCTTACACAGTTCCTCCCTTTAAGTGAAAGATTTCTGCCACTTTCTTGCATACCATCCTCCCAGTCTTGGCATGTCTTTCAGTTTGTACCATATGGCTCCAAGTTGCCTATGTCTGTTTTCCTTTGACAATTTCTGACTTGTCTGGAAAAAAAAGAAGGAATATGTACATAAGTATATTTGCTAAGCTGAAACCAAAGAGAAATCCACAAACATATGAAAGTATGACATGTGCTAGAAGGAAATTCCATTCCCTCAATGAATCAGTTTGTCCCACTACTTAAATTATATTGAGGGGTACCTGCACAAAGACCGTATTGCTAGTTTTGTAAATTTTACAAGACAGCGATTTGAAGGTTTGACATGAAGCATCAAATGTCTGTTACGACCTTTAAATCCTCATCAATAATTAGGTCAATTAATTCGATAATTGAATTTCCATGAGATCAAAATGTAGTACTTACCAAGGTGAAACAGAGCATGCAAAAAAAACAGAAACCAAAAATTTTCGAATTAGTGTTTGCGCATGCACCCTTTCAGTATATTCCATATGTCAATGTTGTCACAAATCCCAGACTGGGAGATGCAATAAGTTATGACAGGACAACAATCACGAACAAACAAGTTAACACTTAACAGAACACCCCATCAGACTCACACATTTATTAAACATAATTATACATATAATAGCGCAATTACATATATTATATTATTGAAATGACTGCCGTACAACGGCCTTATTCTCACACACACGCTCCCTCGGATCCACAATCCGGTAGTTACTCCTAAAGGCACTTCGGCCTCCGCCTCTCCCCTCAGGGTCTTAACAACACATTAGTAATTTACTGGCACCGCAGTCTCTCAATATCACCTTCCTATTATCATACACCTTAGCACTCCCCTAGCACCTCAGCAGGGCAATAACACATTATTATTTCCATAGCCATCAACATGGCAACAACATAATATCAGTTCACTAGCCTATCAACATGGCAACACTATAGTATCTCATTCACTCTCATATCTACGTCCCTGTCCGTGACCTGACTGCCACGACCTTATGTGCCTTCACTGTCCTACACTGACAGCCTCACTTCTGGCCTATGTGTGGCCTCCGGCCCTATGCTGGCCTATCCCCTGTGCTCATCGAGGTGGCTCTGCGGCCCGTCCCCGACACCTACAAGAATAACATTACATTGGTATAATATCCTACCATTTCTATTCACTCCACCTCTCCTTACAACCCATGAAACGTACACACACTAGTTCACCTTCCACTCACCACACATCTTACGGTAACACACCTCCATCGGAGTACACACTACTCACTCGCGCTACAAATCCATGAACTCACTTTCATCTATCGCTCGTGGCGCACATTGCTATATCCAATATCAAGGACTTCCACATTCCTCACATATACTTATTCACATCATGGTAATAGACGAATATAATATAATACATCAATCATAATAATCAATCAACGTTCTACATACCAGTCATAACTGGAAAGACTCTCACTAGTCTTCTCGACTGCTTCCCCTTTATGTCCGCCCGATGGGCTTTTATTCACAGGTCCGATCCCTAGGACCTTCTAACTTGCAGTGATAGTAATACCGCGCTTTCGCCTCATTCAGACCCCGCCCCCACTACTCACAACAGCACGCTTAACTTGCTGTCTACTGTGAGCCTTTCTTACTCTACACCCGCTCTGTAGCAATCCCCTTAATTGCACTCACTCCACTCGTGACAAATGTGTCACCTTGAATATCCTCACTGTTTGCCAGGACTGTAGTAACTCAAGAATTCAAAACATCAATTTTCAGTTATGTTCAACTACAGCCGCATCAAATGATCTTGATTCTTGATGCCTGAGCTGAAAAGTAATCAAAAATAACAAACTTTCAAAAGCCATCATCATTAGATCAGTTGTGCTAGAGTTTTTGTGCTTCTCCTGAAAAGTAGGCAAAACCAGTTACTATGGTTTTAGGGATCTGTGACAATACATTACAAAGATTTTCAACTTTCCCCAGCAGTGGAACATTTTTAAGGAGAACTTGCCTGATGGGCAAAGAATGGGGGTTCTTGGTCTATTAAGCCAGTCCTTCTTCAAAATTATTCCACCATGTTGGTGTATTGAAGATTTAAGAACTTCAAGGATATTCTGGGTTGTAGTAAACCTGTTAACATTTAGATCGCATTGTGCTAATTCATGCAGATTCCTCTGGTAAACATATCGGTGAAGCATGATTAGCCCCCATGCTTTAGTGAGCACCTCTGTGATATTAATAGCCTTTCACTTTGTGCAGCAAAGACAACTGTTTATATGTACTGTAGAATTTTTCATGAATTTTCAAAACATTCATATACAACATACACCAAATAACAAATATGTACAATATGTAAGGAAAAAACTTGGTAAGATATCTTCAGAATGCTAAATGACATTCAGGAAAGACACATACACTTTTCAGGCAGAATATGACAACATCAGAATGGTTAACAACAAATTTATTTCAAGAAATATCTTTTATTCATTGGCCACAGTAAGCTGAATATTTGGCTCGCGGATTTTCATGTCGCTATGGAAAGCCTAATATTCCGCTCGATTGGACAACAATTTTCCAACAGTAATATCTTAGCCAACTTCTTGAAACATTGAATCCCATCCTGGTCCATTGATTTTCCTTTACTTTAATATCTGATGTATTATGTCGTGTGTTTATACTGAGTGAAAGAAAAAACATTTTTGAACTAGGTCTAAATTTCAAACTGGACAGTGTTGAGAGTTCCCGTCCACACCCATAAATGTTACCATAGGGAATGGGTTGAAAAAGAAGAAAATGATTATGAGAAAATCAATATCAAAAGTAAAAGCACAAAACACTATTTTTTTTTCTAATCAGTTAGGGATGGAAAGTGATACATTGTCTACAAATGCGAGTTTTTTTTCAAATCAGGGGCACATCTCGAAAAGTTCCATCCATATCAGATGGAACTGCAGCAATGGTTTTGCTTAAATCAAGAATGAAAGTGAAACAAATGTAAAAGTAGTTCCCTACCTTGTGTGGTGGCCATGACTGAACATCGGTCGGGTCATACCCGGGGTGCTGAGTGTAGACAAAATTGTGTGTTTTTGGCCATGACCCAAATGTCAGTCAATGAAAGCAGACGATTCAGGGCTACAGAACAATACAAGGCTATGTTTACTATGTGTCGTGCACATGCTCTGTACATGGGGCTTGTTAAGGAGGAGTAAATTAATGACTAAGTTTTGTTCACAAATGGAAATAAAATTGACTGTATTTATAGTCTCGCAATGGAATCACAGTAAAGGAGAGATGCTGATTATGCCACAGACATAGGAATGCTGATCTTTTGAGAGGGGTGACTACAACACACAACTGAAGAGTATTTTTCCAAAACTGGGTAAGTCAAATTTTGCATCAGTTATGGCCCCTATTCCAATTGTCATTCAAATTTAGTGTAAGACGTGGTTTAAGTGTTCAATTAACACCTGCTATGTCCCGTCTTTATCCCGGGACAGAACATCGCAAGTGTTTACTGCACACTTAAACCACGCCTTACACTAATTTTGAATGACTATCGGAATAGGGGCCATAACTGATGCAAAACTTGACTTACCCAGTTTTGGAAAAATACTCTTCAGTTGTGTGTTGCTGTCACAACTCTCAAAAGATCAGCATTCCTAAGTCTGTGGCATAATCAGTGTCTCTCCTTTACTTTTACTGTGATACCATCTTCACATACATGAAAGACACCTTTGTGGACAAATGTATTCAAATTAAAATGGTTTGGAGTGAAGCATAGATGCTGTACTTCGAAAAAATACCCACAACTCCAAACCTGTAGGATGATGCTCAAATCATCCAAATAGTCTGCCGACATTAGGGGGAAGTGCGGCAGGCTTTGTGGATGATTTTGGGATACCCAACCCAACCAACCAGTTTTGAGTTGTGGGTGTTCTCTCAAGGCTCAACATCTGTACTCCACTCTTATTAAACCATTTTATTTTGAATACCAATGTCCAGAAGTTCGTTTCTCATGTATTTGAAGATGGTATACATCCCCCCCGAATTTGAGATATTTTTAAAATAAAAAAACGGTCGAAATTTTTTTTTGTTTTTTATAATGTCTCTCCAAGCTGTCACCCCTCTCAAAGATCTGCCTTCTTATGTAATTGACATGATCAACGCCTCTCCACTACAGTGATACCATTAGAAGGCAATAAATCAAGTCCATTAGTCTTTTTATTTTTGTATGAACCCTAATCTCATTTGCTCCTCCTTGACAATTCCCATACAAAAGGAACATGTACTACACTAGTAAAAGTCATCTGGTTTTGCTCTGCACACTCATCCACCTGCTTTCATTGATCGAAATATGGGTCATGACTGGAAGTTGCTTGATATCGTCTACGCTCTGTGCTCCAGGTCATGACCTGACTGATGTTAGGTCATGGCCATCCAAGGGAAATGAGCTGTTTGTATCATTTGTTTCACTTTCAATCTTGATTTATCCCAAACTATTGCTTCATTCAGTCAAACATGGATGGGACTTTCTATATGTGCCTCAAATTTGACAAAAAGTTATCTTTGTTGTGGATGTGCACACTTTTCATCCACAATTGTTTGGTTAGAAAAAGTGGGTTTTGTTTCGTTACCTTTGGTCAAACTTTTCTCTAATTGTGTTTTTCCTGACATTTCTTGAAATAGCGTTGATGTTTACCATTCGAATGTCACCAAATTTTCCATGAAAACTCTGTGTCTCCCATGAATATCACTTCACATTTTGGGGTACTGAACCAGTTTCTTTGGATTAATTTTTATTTTTAACTTGAAAATTGGCATTTTTTGTAAACATAAATATGGACATTTTTCAAAATTCATTTAAAAAAGACCTTTTTTTTTATGCCACAATGAATAATTCTGCTTGTAAATAATTCATCTTTGCTGCACAAATAGATTTCTATATGCAAAACGTGAAAAGATCTCTTTAGTCACTCATAAAAGCTGCTCAAATCTGTTGTTTTTGTTCTATTATTAGAGTATCTGTAAACACGCATTACCGTGGAAACAGTGACACAAGGCCTTATGCTTAAAGATATGTATTAAATGACCAAAATATACCATGCGAGCCAAGAAAATATAGAAAAAGAATGTTTTAGTAAAAACAACCCTTTTTTGTCCCAGGTTTTTTCTTAAGTACATTTTTGATATTACTTTTCACTGGTCACCCGTTCCCATAACCCTCCAAGGTCATAGAGATTCTGCATGATGGAATGTTGCACCACAAACCTCTGTCTGTCATGGTTGGGCAAAGGTCCTTCCAGTCCACCCAGTCATGTTGTCCATCCATCTCTTCCTTTGTCTTCACTGTCTTGACTTCCGCTGAGGAGGATTGTCTTGGAGAGGGCCCACATGCTCTGGTTTTGTGTCCGCATCACTTCAGTTTCCTCTTCTTAGTGGGCAGCAGGTCTTCATTGCTATATATGTCAATTTCATGCTGCAGAATATAATGGGTGACAGGGAATCGTCAACATATAATACAGAGCTGAACATTGCAGATGTGTTTGCATAAAAACGAGTCTGAGTTTTGCGGTATGATCCTCATTATGTTATTATACCGGATAATGAAAAAAAACATGGGAGGCGCAAAGTGTCTGTTATTGTGCTGATGCATCATTAAACCCAAATTCAAACTCAAACGTTATACTGGGCAGACAGATAGACAGAGAGTTCTCATTACATCACCAAGTCTCAGTTTCAGTTCTCTTGCAATGCAGCAACCAGTTTTCTAATCTATGCATTAAAAAAAAGTGATTTGCGACACTTAGCCTCAACACTCCAGGATAACCACAAAGCTTAGAGAAACTAGCGGTTTTCACCTAAACTCTTAAAAGTCAATGTAGTTAGCGATGGGCAAATAAAATTGTAGGTATAAGGTTAGCCGTGACAGTTCTCAAAGTTGAGCCCTACCTTTTTCACCCTGCATTTTTACCTAGCATTCCTAGTTCTTATTTTTCCTGTACATGACATTCAAAACAACATATTTACTAACAGAACTGCGCCTAAAAGTTATAAAAGTGTACAAACCCCTGCACAGGGAGTGAATGTAACAGTGCTTTGTTGCAATTTAAAGAAATACCAATATATGCACTCACTGAAATGGGCCAGGGTTCGAAGATCTGAAGTAAATTTGTAACACTAGTGAAAATAATCCAGTAAAAGATTTATCCTGAGCAATGCCAGGTACCTCATCTAGTTTGTAATCATGATTATAGTCCAGTTAAAGACTTATACCTAGCAATACCATATATCCCAGCAAGTCTGAAACAAAATGAATGATAAATTAGTAAGATCCCATAAAAACTTTATTTGCCATCTACAGTAGGGGCCAGCTCTTAGAGGATTAAATGTCTACCAGATATGAGGTCTATGCTTCTTTTGGTAATTCTTTGACAAGCTGGACACACCTTGATCAGCTGCCTTTTCCCCATTAGGTCTTTAACTTCACCTTTATCTGGTCTTACCTATAGGCGTCTGCTGAGGGCTGAAAGCTAGCCCAAAGATAGATAACGAAAAACCTGTGAGAGGCACTAAGTGGCAGTTATCGTGCCGACGCTCGGTTAAACCCAAACTCAAACAAACAAATAAATGTTGATGAGCCATGTCACTGACATACATGTACTGTCTCTAGATGAGATAAAGGAGAAAAATGTAAAAGGTGCAAAGGAGCCGTTATTGTGCCAACGCAGGTAAAAACCAAACTCAAACTCAACTTGTCTCTTAATGATTTGCTTATCATTTCTGAATGATCTAAATCTGCAACTGTAGCACTGGTGTCATTGCACACAATTTTGAATTCTTTGGCTCTAATGGTTTTCTTTTGTGCAACAATGTCTCTTTTTTCTTTTTACCCTCTGCTCTTTTCAGTTCACTCCTCCATCTTACCTATAGGCCTCTGAGGGCTCATGTAGTGCTCAGTTTCCTAATTCTTTAGGGTAAAGTCTCTCAAGGTGAAGCGCACCCCCAACTGGGCATGACAATATTTTGGTGGGGCGTAGGACTTCAGAATGAGGCATAAGGATTTTTCATAGACAGGACATGGCTCCCACTGAAGTAAGAAACTAGAGAAGAAAACTTGAAATAAAGTTTCAATTAAAACTTCTTTTGAATGTACACATATGGAACATGTAAATATTACTTTAAACGTTGTTTGAATATACCGTATACTAAATGTGTCCGATCATGGTGGGGCACACGTTATTTTTTTATTTTTTTTTTTTAACTTTGAAGCAAGGTTGAGAAACACTGCGGTAGGGCCATTTACAAAAAACTGTAACTGTGAACTTTCCCAGCCAATTTCTTTCACCAAAACTATCTCTATGTCTCTTTTGCATGTCTTTGCTGCTTGCAATAATATTACAGTTTTCAGCAAGTGTTCCAGGCTGTGCCTTCTCATGACATGACCAAAGAATTTGGTTTTTTCCTGTCAGAATTTTAACTTCATTTTATTTGATCATATTGATAGGAATCTGGGGGCTGAAAGTAGCCCAATATAAAATAACAAAGCAAAATGTGAATGCGCAAAGTGGCCGTTATCATACCCACACAAGGAGGTTTTGGTTGACTGGAAAGCCTTTGATATGTATAGAAAATGGAGACTGTTATTCTTGTCACCTCTTTCTCCCTTCACCTGATGTTTTCTGTGAATCACTAGGGGTGGTAAGACAAGAATGATCGAGATGGATAAACTGACTTCTCATCTTTTCCCCTCTTCTCAGAAGATGAACCAGCGGGCAGGCAGATGGACAAACTGAGTGTTCTTGAGGGCTTTTTCTTGCTTCCCTCAGATGCTAAAAATCAAATTAGAAGAACAAAGTACACACATGTAGTTAAAAACAAAGTCTCACTTGATAGTAATGTGTGAGGCTGTTGTAACCTTCTATGATTAACTTACATCTTCACGTCTTTTCACGTCTCAGAGTTTTAATTTCATCTTTTTTATTTGAGGTCAAATATAAGAGTCTGAATAATTGAAAATAAGACGATGAAAAACTCATGAATTCAAAAATACGACCATTATCAGGCCAACACGCTGATAAACTCAAACTCAACGTGGATAAACTGACATCTCATCTATTCCCATCTTCTCAGAAGATGAATCAGCGGGCAGGCCGACAGAGAAACAGTCTTCTCCACTTCCTTTCATGGTCCTTTTTGGGTGGATTGCTCAGATGCTAAAAATCAAATTAGACGAACAAAGTAATTAACTCCTTCCAGACCAGATTTTTTTTTTTTTTTTTGGTTTTTACCAGAATTATTTTTGAGTTGAAACCCAGATAAAAGCACATCTTTATGAGTAAACCACATAAATCACATATTTTTGTGCAGGCAAATGAATGCAGATTATGAAAACACAAGAGAAGAAACAAAAGAACATTTTAGTACATGCCTATGGAGTGGTAAAGTAGTCAGATTAGTGGAAGGGAGAAAATTGCAAGTGGGTTTTTTCAACTGGCATGATCTGATGACATTGTCTGAGTGTTG
Source organism: Onchidella celtica (assembly GCA_963931925.1). NCBI lineage: Eukaryota > Metazoa > Mollusca > Gastropoda > Systellommatophora > Onchidiidae > Onchidella > Onchidella celtica. The sequence continues at coordinate 59,080,397 of OZ007574.1, read as the reverse complement.
CTATCCAATTTCTATGCATGTAGAAAGATAGTATATCCAATATGCTGCATTATGCACTTTGTTTCATCAAAATTATTCCAAAAAGTAACAAGATCATAGCCATTTTTGTACATGATATGTCATGAAAAATGAAACACTGATGACGAGGCCATAAAAAGTGATGACTATATTACAGGTTATTTACATGAGATTTTGACATCCACATTGTCTGTGATGGAGTGTGATATGCTCTGAAGCATGTTTTCACACACAAATGAGGCTTGTCTGGACATCTGGTGCAATAACAGCTCTTTCTTTTCCGAATTTTCCATTGAGCTCAGTAGACTCAGAATAGATGAAGTCTTTGCCATCAAAGTCTATGAGACGCTTTGCATCCTTGAACCGCCCTTTTACCCCCTAGATCCCAGGAGTAGAAGGGAAATACATTTTGTAATATGTCTGAAATCATGTACATTTTCACTGCAGCCTCAACTTCAATGTCATGTTGACCTGATCCCTCAAATTCATATAAGGCCCATGGAACATTCACAATGATAATGCGTTATGGTTCTGCAAGGTCTCTTTGTCAAAATGTCATATTTCTGTGCCTCAAAGCTGTCTCATTTGTGGCACTTTGGGCCCTAGGGGGTTAACGTTTGCTGCAAGACTTATGTGGCTTAGTATAGATTGGATGGTTCTTTTGCTACCCCCTGAAGGCTCCCTCATCATCAAACCTCATCCTGTAAAAGATCTGCATGTCTGGGGTATATCTTAGGGAGTGGATATCGTGAACCTTGGCATCACTTAATTGTCATCCTGGGCAAATTGACTTCAAGGTGGACACTTTGGAGTAATCTGAACAGAAAGTGTGGTCCACGCTCTTTACTTTGTGTGGTTTGGGGTGAACTCTTGCGGCTTGACGTGGACTCACAGCGCATCCTGTCCTTTCTGAGAGAGGATAAGATCTACAACTTGATTTAAAAACTTTACACTCATTTATAAAACTTTTTCCAGGTCTATACAAAACAATTTTTTTTTTTTAAATTTTACCAACGTGATTGAGTTATGTCAATGTATTTAGTTCTATCATAAATTTAAAAGCTCTGAATACGAAACATAAATAGAGAAAATGTACCCAAATAGACCGTGAAGGGCACAAAGTGGCCGTTATCATGCCGACGTGCTGTAAAACTCAAACTTCAACTCAGTTGCAGCCTGCATGATCTTAATGATGACCAGGTAGTCTGTGGGACCACAAACTGGCACTTTAAGCAGTCATATTTCAGTCATACTGTGGACACCACCCACTTTCATATGGGTATATCCTTTGATAAGACATTTGTGTTCAGTCTCTCCTGCGGAAAAGATGCTGAGGGCATTGGACAATGTGGCATTTTTTTTCTGACATCTATTACAAATATGATGTGATGTGCATGCAACTGATGTCAAACAACAAGAAAATTCCTCTTTCGACAAGCCAACAGCTTGAAGTAAGTTCCAAAGACAGCTTAACTTAAACGACTCTTGATTGCTTACTTACTATATTTTATTCATTTTTTTTTTTCAATGGTACAATGTCAGTAATGATGGAACTACAAGACACTTTTTTTTCCCTTTCCTAACTCTAGTCTATGATCTTTTTGCTTTTCTACTCTACAATCTTTGTAGCTTTAGTCACGCAATTCTCCCAATTATATACTCCCCACTGATGGACCATTATGACAAATTGTTGCCAAAGAACTGTATCTAAGAATGCTGAATCATCAATCTAACTACTAACAATTTGACTTGCCATTAGACTCACTGCTACTTCAATAAAATTGGGTTTTCCCCCATATATCTTTACTTTCACACGCAAGACTAAGTAATACTGAGATTAAAATATCATGCTAACTTTTATAGTGAAATGCATAATCTGCATCAGGTCCATCATGTACACTCGCATTCCTCCAACCCTTCATTTTTAATTCAATCTGATTTGTAATAGTATCCATAGCCATCGCTGTATACATAGCTCAAAGAGAGGCGCAAAGTGGCCGTTATCGTGCCGACGCGCTGTTAAACCCAAATTCAAACTCAAACAAATGCTGTACATGATGCTTTTACTTGATGTTCTGTGGGTGGATAGATAGCCAATGATGCATCTCACAAACTCATGAATGAATTTGCTGTAATGCCCCCTTCGCATTCATTCTACACATAGAATACAGTATCCCTGGCTCATAGCCATGCTATAGAGGGTACAATTGTGGACACAAAGATTTGCCTTGAAGTATGTACTTGGTGCATTAATAGCTGGAACCAAAAGCAATCTTTGCAAGTCCATACAAATGACAATGACAGCCGAGTTGTCCATTGCTGATCTTTTACCTTTTGCTTTATCATCCTCTGCTCCTTTTTTTCTTTTCATTCATATGAGCTTCCTATTCTTGCTGGCTAACTTTGCCCACCTCGTAGACACAACAAAAGCCACATCTATCCTTCTTGGAGTTAAACAGACAGATGTTTTTGTTATTTAACTCGTCTTTAAATGTTCTCATTGATAAAGCATTCTTCCCACTCTCCAAGCATGTTTTTGCATAAAACCAATGGAGCTCAGGCATCTAGCTCTGTTAATGTATTTTGGAGGAGTTTTTCAAGAACGCCTTGTAGTTGAATGTCAGCCGCAGTCCATGGTTGAAAGTCTGCTGCAACTTGTGGTTGAAAATTTGTAGCAGTTTTTGATTGAAAGTCAGCAGTGACTTGTCGTTGAAAGTTTTCAGCAATTTCTGGTTGAAGAAGGTCAGCTACAGTTTGTGGTTGAAAGTCTGTAGCAGTTTGTGGTTAATAGCCTGTTGCAGTTTGTAGCTGAAAGTCTGTTGCAGTTGTGGAGGGGGGGTAATTTGAGTGCATAATGTGAAAAGGGCAATCACACACTATAAACCACTAAAGGCAGTGAAAGATATTGTCAGCAGACCTTTAGACAAAAGACAGACATTGACAAAATCCCAAAAAGGACAAAATGCTTGTCTATACCAGACAAAAAAATCCATTGGCAAAACTCACAATCATAAAACTCTTTGTAAGAAATGGCACAGAACTGTTCAAAGTTAATGACAGCAAACGTTGTGAATAAAAATTTGTGACACCTGTCTCCTAGCTTTTCTAGACGTATTCTTACCACAGTGAGATTGATAAAGATAAGGTCCAATGCTGACACTGACAGTCATTCTACGGGAATGTTGGTAGGAGGTAGCTCTTCTTTCAGTCTGATGACAGCTTTCACAATGCAGGCCAGGACCATCATACGAAACGACTTGGGGACAATGACAAATTTGTTGGGATGTTTGATATAGGCATGACATAAAGGTGGATGATTTTCTGCATTTGTCACATCTCCTGTCATCAGGTTTGCAGTCACCTTTTTGGGTGTAATAAAACATTGATAAAATTTCTTTCAGGCAACTTGCTGCAAATCATGGTGTCTGTGTACGATGGCTGCTTTTATCTGGAAACTGCACGCATATTGTTTCATAATATCCAAAATTGCTGTATGAAATTCTACTACTGTGCTGCAGAAAATGCCCAGGCAACTCCCTGCGTATATATGTATTAAGACCTCTTTATTTCTTTTTGCATTGGCGGCAAGGGGGTGGGAGAAGGGGTAGTCGGACAAAAGGGATGACCCCTGGCTTTGATAACGCGAGTGTGGAGTGAGATAAATGAGTACGCTGCAGTGAAAGTTGAGAGTGCTACAGACTGTGTGTACTAATTTATTTTTTTTTTTCCCACAAAACATTCGTGCACCGTTGACATTATGGCTTGACCTAGATCTCTTGGTTAACTGCCGTACTATGTGTGTATCCGTATTATCACTTCTTCTGAAGAAACAGTCAGGTTGAGGTTAAAAAGAGAAAAATAGAAGACTGCACATTTGATTTACAGCTATGGCCTCTCACCGATATCGGCAAATGTTTACTACGCAACTATTTCCACATAGCAATGATGTTGGAGGAAAGGGAGATGGCATGCTGATGATTAATTAGTAATTAGAGGAACCAAGGGACATAATTGTATTATTTATTGGACACTTTTCCCTTAATGGTGATATTTGATCTCCCCTGCTTATTTTTTTTTTCTCTTCCACCACTAATCTGTTATTTCGACTTTCTCTTTACCTGGCATAATTCAGACTGATGTTGAGATATTAGGACTGCACTGTAGTTGCCTCATCCACATTCAATAAAAATGGTAGCTCCTTTAAATCTTCCACTAAATAATCTAAAATTGTCTTGGCAACTCCATACTGAAGCTTGTAGGCAGCAGATGCTCCACTAAGTTGCACTTGTACAAGAGGTTGAGGATCCCTGCAACATTCTAAGCCCACTAGCACTGAAGTATAAGTCAAGGGCATGAAATTCTCTGCCATGGCACATAAAATCATTGCCTGAGAATCTAAAAAATGAGTATGCTAATACTTTGAAGAGTATCTGCCATATTGTTGTATGTGACATTTTGCCAATTTTGAGGTTTTATCATGAAAGTGGTTCTCTCACTCCTGATTTCATTATAATGTATAAGTGTCATTCCAATTGGTAAAAAAACTTTTCGAGATGTGTTAATGACGTAATGTTTCATACCTTTTAGTTCTTTTGTCGATAAACTTCAATCCTCATTTTCTTGAAAAGACAAAAATGCACATACATCAATCAGGCAAATACATGACAATTTTCTGCAAGGCAGATGCTGAAGAACTGGGATTGGGGATTGACATAAATTAAAAGAGTGCAATGTTTATTCTGCGGGTCTGTGTTATTTTAACCATGCTTTTCTAGACGATAGGCTCCACTTGCTTAATGCTAAAGTACATTGCCAGACATAAAAATCTTTACAACATTTTCAGTAAGCGTGAAAAAATTATCGCTGCTTTTCAAATCTTGAACTTGTGGCTTGGGGAAAAGTGGTTTGATGTCAAAATTCAGACTTTGAAGGCACGATACAAAACCTTATGCTTTTCCGGAAAGAAAACAATTTAACTTTATATTATTTAGAAATTGGAATGTTAGGCACTAGGCCTGCCTTAAAAATATTTTTAAAATGACTCAGGCAAATATACCATAACTGTGACGAAATGAACTACAGAAATTTAATTTGAGTTCATGAGAAGAGTTCTGTACATTCTGAACACCCAGGAGTCAAGATATACTATAAACCTAGCTTACCCTAAAAATCTAATCTTAACCCTAGTCTCCCGACGCAAACAAACAACGAGATTATATGAACTCTCCATATTTGTCACTGAAGTACTCGGACTAAAAAGATTGTATTTCCAGTGGTGTATTGTTGTAATCAACTCTACCTGTTGTGAAAGAACAAAATATAAAAAAAAGGATAAAAAAAATTCAGTCTGATGACATCTAGAAATTTTAAGAATTGTAAAATAAAATTGAAAATCATAACTCTAGAATCTAAAGAAAAATCAAACTTACTTGTTGTAACAAATACAAAGCTCAAACTAGTGTATTTGGCTTTTGCGAGCCTGAAGTTTTCCTACAGGTATTTCTGACTGCAGGTGCTCCTTCAAGGTGCTTTTCCCTGCCACCATAGTTCAGGATAGCATCGCACAGCACACATACAATGTTGTCTTCCTGGGAACATCTAAATTCTGAATAGCATCACCTATCTTGACATTCCAGTGGTTCCACTGCTTCACCTAACAGAATCCTTCAGCTGTTGATAATTCCATTCTTTTTTCACTTCTTTGTCAATTTCTGAGGCATCTGCCTCCTGGCCCTTTTTCAGAATCGTGAAACCCATAGTTATAAAATGTTCGTGATCGAGATGCACAATTGTTGGTGGAGTAGTCACTTATGGCCGGAAGACAAAATCCTCGCTAATGTTGACAAAATGTTAAGTGTTGTCAAAGTAGAATAATGAAACAAAATATATGTAGCCTGCCTGCATCATACCATCAATGAGGAACTGCCGCGTCTATGGAGCTGTTGTTCACAAAGTGCTATCCAAGGAGCATTGGACCATAAAGTGGAAAAAAGATGTGAAATGTGAACCGAGCCGCTGAAAAGGTGAAAACCAATAATTCTGCGAATCCGTGGAAGTCTTGCAGCCCTGTGTATAGCACAGCCATGCAGCGTTGCCTCATCTTCACATTCATAGGGCTGTCTGTTTCAGTGTGGACTTGCATCATGGAGAAGCAAGCATACTGTCTTGTTGATCTTTGTTACTGAGGCCATTGAAATGACCAATAAGGTGCTGTACATACCTCTTTTTGTGACATGACCTCAAAGCACCGTAACTGTTTGTGGTGGCAAGGTGGACCCACTGTTTGGGTCGACAAAGTTCCATCTTCACTTGCTCCCACTTTCTTCTAAGCTTTTGTCATTGTTTGGAGCCTCAGTTACCTTTGGTTGACAATCTGCATCCACCATCATGTGATTTCACCTGGGGGGACAGGGGAGATAACGGTGATAAATTTGTTGACATCGCGGGTTTTCAACTTACGAGTGATCTGAATTGCAGGTTTTTCCGTTGCGTGTCATGTGTCCTTATTAACAATGAGCAAGACTATGCTGGTTTTTGCATAATTCACCACTTGGAGAGAAAGCGGGAAGACTTAAACCTTAAGCCAGGCCAAAAAAAAAACAAGAAAAACCTTTTAAAAAAATGACATCGCTGGCTTTCCCCTATGAGCCTTACATGTGTAAGGGTATTTTTTCAATTGCCAAATTTTGCCAAGCATATTTATCTAGATCTATATTCTAGGCCTATTTTATTTATGATTACATATAATATATATAGCATGGCTTAGATTTCATGGAAAATTGGTAAAAAAGTGATTTAACTTTTTGTGATTATCTTTAATTTGGTGTAGGATCTGGGCCTGGTAGTGCTGTTGGAGTAGTCCTTTTGGCGCTTTGCTGACTAATCTACAGTTCATCTAGAGTCTAGCCTAATCTAGATCTAGATCTATAGTTTATTTTTTTTTTTTTACAGATAAGGCACATTTTCATCAGAGACAATACACTGGCTGCTCAGCTTTTTATTTTAACACCCCAGAAATGCGCACCGTTATGAATGCAAAAACAATGATTGTTTTTAATGTTCTGACTCTAGATCTAGATTATCTAGATCTAGATCTAGGTCCACTGGGTAATAACTGTTAATGAATTATTGATTGGCTCAGCAAGTTACATTGCCTAAATCCCAATAATAATTTTACCGCAAGTTGTAGGAATTTCTCATTTTAAATAAATTATGACTCTTTACCATTTTCAGCTTATTGTAAAATTAAAAAAGACATTGTTTTTTAACTCAGCTTCCTATGGTTTGTTAGCTGCCAATGGCCAGTTCCACGTTAGAGAAGTCCATACTTCGAATTGAGATGGCACCAGTACATACTCGCTGACGGCATTAAACAGGAAGCACGAACGGTCGTATCAAAAGTGAAAAGGAAAAAAAAATGAAATTCGATTCATGGCCTACGTGTAAGTGCAGGCGATTAAAACTGTATTCATATGTAATAATTTCAAAATAAAATAGCCCATGGGCAATGTTTTTTTTCTCCGCACTAAAAATAGGCCATAGGTACGTGATGTTTCTGGTAAGGTCAGCGATATTACACTCTGGGGGAATCACCAGTATTCCAGGCTGGGGCATAGGGGTTCAATGGTAGAAAACAGTGTAATAAACAGTTGCCTATTGCTGCGACAGTGTCATCCATACTAGTACAGGACCGGATTAACCATAAGTTATAAGCACTTACTTAGGGCATCAAGGGGAGGGGGGAGGGGGGGGGGAGGTCACCACAGAATTTTTTCATTGCTGAATTTATCGTGGACCATAAAAATAAAGAGGAAAATATAGAAAAATATACAAAATTTTCTGTCTTACTGCAAGGTCTGTTTTATTTTTAAAAAATGAAATTTTATTTCATGGTTTATTTATGTTTACTAGATCTCGTTGGCCGGGCGGACTCGGGGAATACGCAGATGTGATTTCTTAAGTTGAGTCTCGATCACCAATGTGTAAACTGAGGCGTAGGACGAAATTTCCTGCCATACTTTTTAATTCTATCCGAAGAAAATGCGTCTTCTTTTTTTCCGGCTCAGAATGTCGGGGCACTTTCTTCTGTTCATCAACTCAGTTGTGGCTCAGAATCAACGAAAGTACTTTAAAAATATAGCTAACTTCAAGAGCTTTTAAAATATGCCCACTTACACTTACACTTACAGCTTTATGTCTTTCTATTACTATAGGCATTATTACGATATTTTGTAGAATTTAATGCTCAGCGGTTTAAAAGCCTTTCATGATTACATTGAAGGCCTTCACTTCCTTTATAATATGATATTTTGAATTTCATAATGCAACTTATCGGGGCACCAAAGTCTTTTAGTGCTTGGGGCGTCCATAGGTTTTAATTTGGCACTGCATCCATGACATGTGATCTCTATCATTTACGTGTACTGATTCGGAGATGAGTACCGGTACCCTATCTGCATTCCGTCAGGAAAACAATAAATGGCCTAAACCGTAACGCCCCCGCGTGGGCCCGGGGTATATAAATAGGTTCACTGCTCCCACCTGCAGGTGGTGTAATCCCACCAAAGGTGGGGGTGTCACTCATCGCCTGCCACTTCTCGGCAGCCCCTGGGTGACACCCGTTCGTCACCGTTCCCTGAGACTGTAGTAACTCAAAAGTTCCAAAACTCGATTGTTGTAAATACGTTCAACTACATTCACTGCCGTGTCGAATGATCCTGGTCATAGACTCCTAAGCCGAAGAGCACTCGAATACCTATAACTTTCAAAAACTCCTTGCAGGTAGACCAGTAGTGCTGAAATATAACAGTTTCTTGCTTCTTCTGAAAAGTAGCCAGAATGGATTACTACAGTTTTAGGGAACGATGACGCATTGTCCTTTCTTGCCTTGTCTTTTATCTCTTTCGTCCTTTTGCCTGTTGGAGAACAAACAACATCTCTGGCATAGAAGAACTTACTTGTTGTTACTGTCCAATCAGCTGTGGCGGATAGAGAAGTCTCCCTGCTCTGCTTTTAATTCATTCGACTTTTCCTGCTTCCACGTGAAAAACATCACTTGCTCCACGTGAGGCGGTATCGTTGAAACAAGTGGGGTGAGCGCAGCTGATAAGATTTTTTTTTTTTTTTGGGTCCTCTTTTTGTCTTTTGTCTTTTTGTTCTCCAGTCTTTTCCTTGGCCTCGTGTCCGCCACAAAGTCGATTCGTCTTTTTCAGTGATTCCAAACTTCAACGCAAATCATGACCGGTAGATCCAAAAGTTTCTTTTTAAACCACACTGTGGCTTTTGGGTGGTCGAACTTAAATAATTTTCAGTGCGTTGGCGAAAAACTCGGAGTAAAAAACAAGAAGAAACAGAAAAGTTCAGCGATCAAGATGTTGTTGACAAATGTATAAATCAATGTAAAATCCCAACAAAGAGAAAACGGCAACTTGTGAAGTTCATGACAGAAGAATTCCCTGTGACACACTTTCTCTCTCTCTCGCGTCTCGGGCTTTTCTTTCTTTTTTAGTTGTTGATTTCTTTTGGGGGGAGGGGGAGGGGGTCAGTTTGAAATGCGATAAAAAAATATGCATTCAATGCATGACACAGCAGTAATTATAGGTAACTGAATACATAAGCACGTAATTCTAAGAACAGTACAAAGATCGCGTGCGCGATGTGTCTGTCTATTTATCTGTCTACCTGTCTGTCTGTCTGTCAGCCTGTCTATCTATATATCTATCTATCTGTCTGTCTGAGTTAATGATAATCCATGACTGTACTGGTCCATTTTATTTTGAGATTGGATTATAAGCCATGTTCTGGTCCATTCTATTTGGAAGTACGATTATAAGCCACGTTCTGGTCCATTCTATTTGGAGATTGGATAGTAAGCCGTGTATTGCCCATTCCATTTGGATATTGGATTATAAGCCATGTATTGTCCATTCTATTAGGAGATTGAATGGTCAGCCATGTATTGTCCATTCTATTTAGAGATTGGATTATAAGCCATGTATTGTCCATTCTATTTGGAGATTGAATGGGAAGCCATGTATTGACCATTCTATTTGGAGATTGGATTATAAGCCATGTATTGACCATTCTATTTGGAGATTGGATTATAAGCCATGTATTGTCCATTCTATTTGGAGATTGAATGGGAAGCCATGTATTGACCATTCTATTTGGAGATTGGATAGTAAGCCGTGTATTGCCCATTCCATTTGGAGATTAGATTATAAGCCATGTATTGTCCATTCTATTTGGAGATTGAATGGGAAGCCATGTATTGACCATTCTATTTGGAGATTGGATTATAAGCCATGTATTGTCCATTCTATTTGGAGATTGGATTGTAAGCCGTGTATTGCCCATTCCATTTGGAGATTGAATGGGAAGCCATGTATTATCCATTCTATTTGGAAATTGGATTATAAGCGATGTATTGTCCATTCTATTTGGAGATTGGATTGTAAGCCATGTACTGGTCCATTGCAAGTATTTATGTAATATGCTGTGCGCTGTGTGTATTATTTCATGATTTGTTCTTTGTTTCTCTCCCTCTCTTGTCCGCCTGTCTGTTTATCTGTCTGTCTCCCGTTCTCTCTCTCTCTCCCTCTCTCTCTTTCCCCCTCTCTCTCTCCCTTGCAAGTTTTGCACCTAGCTATTTTACTGGTAAAGATTAGTGTCTCAAATTATCTGATTTTTTTCCCTTCGACTTTTCACTATTAAGTCTGAAGAAATTAGTTTTGTACAGGATTTATATTATCACCGCCCGATGCTTGGGAGCACAATCGCATTATATATATGGATTGGAATCTATGCTCCCCATTGGCCTGTGATGTGTAAATTCTGCAGTTTGCCGATTTGGGTTAGGGTTGTTTTTTTTTGTGTGTGTGTGCAGGATTTATATTATCACCGCCCGATGCTTGGGAGCACAATCGCATTATATATGGATTGGAATCTATGCTCCCCATTGGCCTGTGATGTGTAAATTCTGCAGTTTGCCGATTTGGGTTAGGTTGTTTTTTTTTTGTGTGTGCAGGATTTATATTATCACCGCCCGATGCTTGGGAGCACAATCGCATTATATATGGATTGGAATCTATGTTCCCCATTGGCCTGTGATGTGTACATTCTGTACAGTCTGCCAGGCTCTCTCTCTCTCTCTCTCTCTCCCCCTCTCTCCTACATGTTTTGCACTCACCTGGCCTGTATTGTATTTGCATAGATTAATGTCATATCTTGTATTTGTTTTGTAGCTGTGACTATGATTTGTAGGCGTTGTTTTTTTTGTTTTTTTTAAATTCCAGTGTTGTATTGTAGGATTGTATTATCGACACAGTCATAACACAACTGCTTCAATCATTTTTCCAATATTTTTAAGGTAGGGCTTGACGTCCCAGATAAAACACGGTTACTTTTGGGTTTGTGACCTGAAAAGCGTGAAATTTTGTTTCGAACCTTCAGGGTCCGAGTTTTGACACGATACCACTTTTGTGCAAACCAGAGGATTTGCAAAGCAATGGTACCTTTTCATGCTTTCTGAAAATGTTATGAAAATGACTTAGGCCAATGTGTTATGGCTGTGGTGATATATTCTTTACCGTTTCTTTTGTTTCTTCTTAAAAAGTAATTTCTGTTAACATAGCTGCATGTCAGTTTTTTGTACATACAGCGAAAGCCCTTTGTACATAACTTAGATACCTACAGCTAAATATACCTTTGTATTATGTATTGCTAAGCTAAATGTTAGCTCTGTGTTTACCGTAAGCTGAATGTCAGTTCTTGGCTCGCTGTAAATTAAATATAAGTTTTTTTGTACAGACAGCAAAATGCCAGCCCTTTGTACATAATGATGTCTCTACAGCTGAAATGTCAGTTCTTTATATTCCCAAGTTAATAGTTACTGTTAAGTTTGTTTACAGTAAGCTAACTGTTGGTTCTTTGTACATTGTACGTGCATTGTTGGTTTCTCTGCTTACTGTAGGCTGAATGTTAAGTTTTTGGAGTATTGGCCTTTTTCCATTAGATTTTGACCTTCACTTTCAGTTGATCTTAATTACGGGAATCTGAGGGCGGAAAGCTTGCCCAGAGTAAGATAAGGACAAACAACCGTGAGAGGCGCAAAGTGGCCCTTAACTCAAACTCACAGGATTTTGTTTCCCGTAATCTCAATGTTAGGTCTTCCTTTGCTGGAAGCTAAACGTTCGGGTTTTTTCTTAACATACTGCAAGCTAAATGTTCGGGTGTTTTACATGCCCTGAACTAAATGCAAAATTTTTGTACACTGCAAGTCAAATGTCAGCCCTTTGAATACTGGGAGCTGAACATTCGTATTTTGGTTACTGCAGGCAGGATGCACCATGTTCTTGAGCAGCAAGGAAAAGGCGTCTCCTTTGTACATTTGTAAGTTAAATGACAGTGTTGTATATAGTTTGTATATATATATAGTTGTGTTAGTTTGCCTCTGCGACAATCATGACCAGTGTAGTGAAGGAGCACGCAGGAATACCGAGCTGAACTCGCCAGGATACGTCGACAACGCCGATGTGGATATTACAGTTATGCACATAGTCAAGTTTCTTACCATTAAAATCTTTATCATTTTCCTCTCAAATGGGACTGAATTTTCTCTAGTTCTTCTCTGATTTGCTTTGCGTTTTGTTGCACAGATTTGTTTTTCACTTTACTTTATGATATCTGTGTTTCAGACTTCTCAGAGAGCTATATGTATGTTCAGCTGTCAGAGCCCTTAGGGTTCCAAGTTCGAATCCTCCTATACTAGGGACGCTTTTTGGCTCTGGCAGTGTGTTTAATCCGCTAGCGCCTTATGTTTCACACTGGAATTATTACAATACGGGCCTTTTCCCGTTAGATTTTTAATTTCATTTTATTTGATCTTATTTATTGGAAGCTCAGGACTGAGAGCTAGCTCCCCTAGTAAGATAACACAAAGACCGTATATCGCGCAGTTAGACCTAAACTCAAGTTCGAGCGCCATTAAAGCCAAATTCAAACTCAAACCCAATGCCCGTATGTGCAAAACTTAGTTGTGATCAATTATTGTGCTGCGAAGAAATATGAGAAAACCTGATTCCGTCTGGTTTTGGCCATTCATAATTATCATAGTATAATAACCACTTTGTGCTGAAAAGAACCGCAAAAAGTGAACAACAGTAGCAAAAAGGCAGTGTGCCATTCATGTGTCAGCTCTCTCTGTCTCATAATGGAGCAAAATAAGCAATGTCGTTCATCTGAAACAAGTTTTTGTGATGAAGGTCCAAAACCTTGAAAAGACAATTAGCATCACGACAATGTATGGATAATTATTATAACTTATCTGTCAAAGATTGACAAAAACAAAAAAAAGTTGTATGTAGCAAAGCCTCGTGTAAGAAAAAATATCCAAACGATACAATGAAAGGCAAACTAAAAGGGAAGACAGAAAATCTGGCCAATATTTCCACAACAGCCTTCTTCAAGGAAAGAAAACAAAGTATTTTGTAACCTGCCTGCACACAGATGGGTTTGAAAGAAAGAAAGGGAAGGCTTGTCAGTGTCTCGAGTTCCTGCATGAAAGGGGGGCGGTAGAGGGGACAATAAATGAATAAATGAATGAAAAATGATAACATTAACAATAGTAAAGTAGGTTTATATAGCATGCTTTTTCCTGACTACGCATGGCGCTTAACAAGGGGTAAAAAACAACAACAAAGTTAATAATCATTCTACCCTCTTAGGGTACCCACACAAAGACCACCGAATTCTGTCACCGAGCCACTAGGCGCTTTAGGTGAGAAGAATTGCACTATATAATTTCAATAACTGCACATAGAGCCCACCTATATTCGGTTCGTTTCAGCACTGTAGGTGCTGACTTTTTTTTTTTATCGGAATCCAAAATACATTCCTATTGCGCCGATAGATACCGATCCCGTGACACGGTGATGGGCAAGACCGTCGCTCGACAGGAAGGTGTGATGAGTCATACTCATTTACGGTGAGCGGGGCGATTTTATTTCTGACCAAACCACAACTGGACGGGACGATAGAGAAAATTTGATTGAAGATTTCAATTCAGTGACCTCAAATTAATTAAGACACTGAGCAGAATTTGTTTATTTTGAAAAAGAACAATCTTTTAAAAATTTTAATCCTTTCAAAGACATGACAAATAAAAATGTTTAAAGCGAGCATCTGGTCAGCTCAGTTTCACTCTGCACAATTCCACGTGGTGCAATGAGTAATGTGTGCAGAAAAAAATGTACAATAATAAAACCTACCCAGGGTAATGCGCCGAAATTGTAGGCGGCCTTTATGTGTAGCATAGGCGCTCTAGGTAGTAACCGAAAGCTCCGACCTTTAGGCGCCGACTTATTAGGTGGCCTTTCTGTGGTTACCCTTAGTCTTATGCAGGGCTGGATTAACCTAGATTAACCATGAGGTCCAGATGCCCAATTACCTAGAACTAAAAGACGTGCAACAGGACGATTACTTGCAGAATGCGTTTTAATTCTGTTTCTTTTTTGTTTGTTTACCGGAAGTTTAGAAACATATATTCAAGCATGCATACATGTACATGTATTAAAGGCCACGCAATCCCACCGAAGCCAAGATCAAACTTTAGTTAAATTTATGACACTGATAGAATTTCCCAGACCCCAGGCGTTCTCACAACGTGAGTGAGCCACACCTCGCTCAGAGCAGACCCCAGGCGTTCTCACAACGTGAGTGAGCCACACCTCGCTCAGAGCAGACCCCAGGCGTTCTCACAACGTGAGTGAGCCACACCTCGCTCAGAGCAGACCCCAGGCGTTCTCACAACGTGAGTGAGCCACACCTCGCTCAGAGCAGACCCCAGGCGTTCTCACAACGTGAGTGAGCCACACCTCGCTCAGAGCAGACCCCAGGCGTTCTCACAACGTGAGTGAGCCACACCTCGCTCAGAGCAGACCCCAGGCGTTCTCACAACGTGAGTGAGCCACACCTCGCTCAGAGCAGACCCCTGAGTAAGGTCACTGAACGGACAGCGGGCTTTAAGCAGTGGCGCGCAGGGTGTGGGTTTAAAAAAAATAAACACACAAAAAAACATGTACAACAACAGAATTACATGATTAGGCCTACGGCCTGTTTTGAGAAATTTTCCAGAAGCAGTACGACCTTGACATTTATCTTTGTATGCCTCCCGCAGTCTTGTTGCAGATGTCAAAACAAAACATTTCACCATATTCATGCGAAAAAAAAATATGTGGACTCCTGTTTTATGCTTGTTTTTTTTTAAATTTGTTTTTTGTTTTGATCGCCCAGTTTGCATGATCTCTCCAGTTAAAAACAATTGCTGCAGCAAACTGGTCATGAAAAACCAATGAATGTTTATAAGTATATTATTATTAATATTATTCCTTTTCCTTTGCTGTATGGTACTGCTTTTTTTTTTTTTTTAATTTAAAGTTTTGTGTGTGTTTTAGCGTCAAAGGGTGTCAAATTCAACAAGACCGGGTAAACCGCTGTAAGTATGACATGAACATGTAAAAATTCATGATTGTGTAACATATTCAATTCCTTTTATTTTTCAGTTTGCAACCAGGACCGTTGGAATCAGACATACTTAACTTTCCAGGGACCAGATTGCTATTTTGCAGATCACAATTTCGAGGCACAGAATTAATATTTCATCAAAAAAATATAATTATGACAATGTTTCATTATTTTACATATTTTGTCCCGTTTTTTTTTTAATTTACACAAACCGCTGTTTCACAGGCCTTTCCTGTCATGTGCTATTGCTAGCTAGTATCAGTCTCCGCGTAAATTTTTATGTGCCCTGGTATGGAGATCAAGTGACCGATATGACACCGGAACGATCTTTTTCAGACGTTTAGGAGAGCGCGATGGTCTAGAGGCAAGGTGCTCGCCTCTTATGCCGAAGATATTGAGTTCGATCCCTGGTCAGTGCAGGTGTGTTGGAGTTTTTTTGCGGGGGAAAAATTCCTGTCCCTGATCCTATGGTAAGTAGGATTGAGCACCTAGACTTCTCGGATAAGGACGAAAAACTCGGAGGGCCCGTGTGCACGTTGCGCATGTTAAAGATACCTTGGCAGTTGGAAATCAAGAATAGCAGGCTGAACCAGACCTCTGCCTGGGAAAAATATAAAAAAAACGAATCCCTACCATTGGCACATCAAGAAAATTAAAAACAAGAAAAGTGAAGTGTAAATGCCAAGGGCAGAGAACCCCCTGAACTAATTTCAGATATTTTACAGAAGAAAAAAAAAGTGCATTATTTCCAGTTCTGGAGCGCAGAGCCCAGTTTCTTTTCAGTTATTGTTGCCAAATATGCCACTAACTATTCATCATTTTTGATGTCTATAATAATAGAGACAATGGCCCAGAAGCTGAAAAATGAATGCGCAGGTTAAAAAATCAGCTACAGAGTGAACAAAAGTATCTCAGAGGTTTCGAAGTAGCTTCTCAATGCCTTTTTTTTTGGTGACCCCTGGTCTAAATCACATAGCATTATTGATACATGTCCATTTAGTAGCGACGGTGAGTAGCCTTGAAGTCCTTTGGTTTCTCGGGAGCCTCAGTTTAGTGCTGTTGGCCCCCTGTTCTTGATTGTTTCCTGCATTGTTTACTTCTTTCTTCTTTCCTCGTTATCTTCGTGTCTCGTTTCGTCCTAATCTGTAACTGTCTTCGTCTGTTTCGTTGACGTTGTGGTGGGCGCCACGAGAGGTGCAAGAGGAGGACCGAGTTGGTATAACCATGTAGTAGTGTGCGGAGAAAGGGGAGATAAGTTCGCCTTCACTGTCCTTTTCATGAGTTTGATCCCTTTATTTGCCAAACCTACGTCCCGGAAGAGGAGGCAAAGAGAACACCATAAGAAAATGAACTGTATGTATTATAAACACAGCCAAAATTGGGCAAAAAGACAAAAAATTGTACGTTGCGAAGCCCTGCGTGAGAAATAAAATCCAAACGATACAAAGTAAACTAAAGAGAAGACAGAAAATACACAAACTTTTCGGCTTTCGCCTTTTTCAAGTGAAAAAAAAATCGAACAATAAAAGATTTCAACAGGAAATAATTATATAGAAACGAAGCAAAACAGGTTACTTAACTGCGAGTTCTTGCTTCGTTAGCAGCACCAAAGCACGTCCGTCCACCAAATGCATGGAAGCTTCGCAACATACAACTTTTTCTTTTTGCCCAATTTTGACTTTGCTTATACTATAGCCCTGGTGCGACCCCACAGTTTTTCTGTGGTTTTTATGATATTTCGTCAATTATAAACACAGCGCATACCAAAAAACCACTGAACAGTGGATGATAAATTAGCAGACATCAAGAACGCTGGGTAGGAGTCTTTAAATGAAAAGGGCAAAAGATGAAATGAGAGAAAGGAAGATTCGCTACTAAATTCCCGGTAAACAGACAACAAGAGATAAAGACTAAAGAGAAAGCAACAGATACCATTATTTATTTATTACCTAATTTGTTGAGGAAAGAAACCAACTGGTGGAAGAAAGGTTAATGGGCGTAGTCAAGAAATGTCATGAGGAACATTGACCTGGATACACTAGATCTAGGTGGTCTGAAGACATTCATAGTGTTATCGAATGTTGTTACAAGTACGTACGTCCTCCAAGTTTTCTAGTGCTAGGATTACGTATTTCAAAGCCTTTTATGACTCAGGAGCTAGAGAGCTCCTCCTGAAATATTCCTAACAACTGCCTTAATTAATAATTCTTTCAGATTTTGTTTTTATTTACCTCTTGTTTTTTGGTTGAAATGATAGGGGGCAGCTGGGTTAGGGTTTCAATAAGATTTAGGGTTGAGGATAAGGCCATGGTGAGGGGTAAGATACATGTAGGTCCCTCCAGTGCAAAATGCTTGTGACTTGTTATGCGTGTGGAGTTCTTAGCTGCCCAGCCAGCAGCAGTGGCGGATATACTATGAAACTAATGAAGTTTTAAGCTCCAGGGCTCTTAATCCTGAAGGGGCCGTGAAGAAAGTTTTTTCAATGACTGAATTTCGCATGTTGTCCTATTGTTGCTGGTTGCCAAGGGCCGCCATGACAGTTCGATCTTCAAGGTCCCAGAAATATAGGTCTGTCACTGGGCAGCAACCCTAAGGGTGAGAATATGTCATGATTATCTAAGGCTATTTGGGTGCGCGCGCGTGTGTGTGTGTATGTGTGTGTGTGTGGGGTGAGGGGGTGTAAATTATGGTGTTGCGGGAAGACAAGCCAAGGTCAGTAACCAAGTAAATTTTTCAGAGCTTAGATGATTTTAAATGGATTATTTCCCTTGGGCAAAGAGAAATCATGACAAAATTGATAAATAAATTATTTTCTCTGCTGTACCACTTCCAGATACTCCTTGGAAAGCAATTCAGTTCGCATATCAAGCAAAAGATAGAGTGAAACTATACACATAGCCACGTTTTGTGTATCATCCATATTAATGTGATAAATTAATTGGATAATTTTGTGTAACTAGCATTTTGAAGTACCAGTATGAATACACGTTAACCCATTCATTACAGTAAGCCGAATATTCCGCTTGCGGGTTTCCACTTCGCTACGGCAAGCCGAAAATTCAGCTCTTGTGGACACTGATTTTCCAACACTAGAATCCAAGCCAACCTCTCCAATACTGAATCCCATCCTGGTTCATTGATTTTTCCTTTTCTTTAATATCTAATGTACTGAACTAAGCCTTGTGTTTATACTGAGTGAAAGGCAAAGATTTTTTGAAATAAATCTGAATTTCGAAATGTATGGTGTTGAGAGTTCCCATCCACACCCTCAAAAGTTAGCGTAGGGAATGAGTTCACCCAAAAGGTAATAATTTCATGACACTCTCTATCGGGGGTCAAATGGTCAACTAGCCTGGATAGTGTTAAGGGACCGTAGTAGTTTACATAGTAAGCTGTTGATGACCAGTAGGCTCGTAACTCCACATTTTTTTGTTTTTAATTGAGATATTTGGCACGCTTGCAGCCCTAGACAGCCTTCTGACTGTGTTATAAGATGACAGTTCCATTCTGAAAATTGGGGATTAAATAACCTTCTTTTTGCATATTGTAACTATTAAGTCTGACAAAGAGAGTTACTCAGTTTTTTTGATTATCCTGAAAACTTTGTAAAAATTTACATTTCATGCTGTCCTTAGAGTGACAAGGTTCTATCTCCAGTTTTTTGGCTGAACTGAATTACACACTGCACATTACTTCTACGGGCCTTCTCTATTTCTCTCAAAGTATCAAGCAGATTCAGTGTGTAATTTGTAAGTTTTGCTAAAAAGAAAAATAATTCTTTGCTCTAAAAGCTATGATCACATGAAACTTCAATCTTCGTCTTCTCAAAAGTTGACAAAAGTGAGTTAAAACCTTGTCATTGTAAGGGGATGAATTGTTTATCATGTGGCTACCATGTAATCCTCCATATTCAAAAGTATATGATTTCTGCGAAGTCAAAGTAATATACTTCAACTTTGCTCCACCATGCCCTGCTACAACTCTATACATGTAGATTTTTTTTTTTTTAATAAAAAATTTGCCAGTTTGAAGTTTTTGTTCCTCTGAAAAATTTCTGTGTAGCTGAAACAGTTCAAGAGGTTATGAGAGTAATCTAAGAAATGACAAGCTAAGGTATTCTACATCCTCAAGTTAAAAAATAAATAAAATGTAATTAATTACTGTTTACTTCGCTAAGATTTATTATATCTTACATCTATAGATTACAGTTCTGGACCATCTACAGCAACTCATATGCATTGGTCAATAGTAAATCTTAAAGAACACTATTTACTGACTGTTCCTTTCACTGCAGATCTTGGGAGTTTTCGCTATGCAGATTTCTTGGATATTGAAGAACGATTTGGTGCACAAAATGATGCAATAGACACCTTGAAGATCTTGGAGCTGTTGACATGTAGATTTCCTGAATGTTGAAGGATGTTTCAGTAATGTCAGAAACACCATGATGATTCCATAGCTGTGAGAGATGAGTTGGGTGTCAAAGCATATCCAACCGGCTGGACTTTACACTATGGTAATCGACACTTTGAAAATGTTTGTGGTTCATTTATGTGTCATCTGATGAGAGACTATTGCCTGTAACAATGGAAAATAAGGAAATTAATTACAAGCTAAACAAAAATAAAGATTCAAATCTGCTGAAATTTTGCTCTAAATTGCCTCTACGACTTGAAATTTTGTCACTTTTCCCCACATTGATGTTATTCTAGACCCTCAAGAGTCAAATGAATTTCATTGGTCAATGACTGAGCGACCAAGAAGTTCTGACCATCATTCCCCATCATATGCATTGGTTCGTATAACATATAGAATGTTTACCGAATCCGGTTAACTCATAAAAAACAAGCCTTTTTAGTGGGGCAAGAAATAGAAAAGACATTACAATGATCAAACCTGAAATTTAATAATATTACTAATCCTATCCCCAATCCCAAAGCTGTAATTAAACCTGTCCCTATCCATTACTCCTATCCTTAAACCCACCCCTCAACTCAAGATTTACTAGAGAAGGTTATCTTCCCTAAAATCCAATCACTAAAGTGCCACTTGTCACTGAGCATCCGAGGATTCAATTGAAATCGTTCATCGCGATGCCGGTTAAACAGGCACATATGTATAATTACTTCTCAACTTTGGCTTACAGCTTTTGGATACACAACATTAATAGCCATGCTCAGTAGGAAGGAATGTTTCTTTCTGTCCGTCGACGTCACAATCAGAAATGAGGAATGACTGTCAATGTCATGGCACTGGAACTGCAATAGTAAAGGGACAAAACCGCATCATCATACCTCTATTCATGGTATTGCAAAAGGCCATAATCAGTCTACAGTTACTGCAATTCAGTATTTGTTCTTACCCGCTGTTGTGTTAGGTACTGTTAAAATTATTCAATGAGAAATGTATTTAACTTTACGAAAATTATATTAATTGTTATTGTTGATTGTTGTCTGTGCAAATAATAAGATTCACGCGGGCAACCTTTCGTACAGTAAGGGCCCACCTGAAAAATGTGAGGATATAGAGGACCAGATACTCTCACTTTGCAGTAAAGCTTTTCTATTTTAATGACAAATTATTTGTATTTAGATCTTGACTTTCCAAGAAAAATTACTTATTTGATTTGGGGCGTGAAGGGAAGTCATAATCACATAGAAACATTTTATATCTCCATGACTGATGTGTTCAATGTGGGCTGTAGGCTGCCCGCGTCTGATTTAGATGCAGCAGAAATTGGGTACAGAATAGGCTGAAAACAGGCTTTTTGCTGGCATTTTCCACCCTAAAACTAAATAGTACAAATTTTATGTTAATAAACTGATTGACTCGGTCTGTCAGATCTACCTTGGTTCAGCTTGTTACTGTTAGCTTTTGCTGGCTTTAACACAATGGGAATGTTGTCTCAGCCGTTTAGGACGTATGTCATATCGGCCTATATCCCTAAAGGCTAATTCTACTGAATTAAAAAAAAAAAGGCTCTTACCATGTGTGCAACAGCAAGTCCACTGTCATTGGTGCTGATGGTGTTGTCTGTCCTGGTATCTTGCTTGCATTGTCTGTCCTGATATCTTGCTTGCATTGTCTGTCCTGATGTCTTGCTTGCATTGTCTGTCCTGATATCTTACTTGCATTTGTCTGTCCTGATGTCTTGTTTGCATTGTCTGTCCTGATATCTTTCTTGCATTGTCTGTCCTGATAACTTGCTTGCGTTGTCTTTCCTGGTATCTTTCTTGCATTGTCTGTCCTGATATCTTGCTTGCATTGTCTGTCCTGATATATTGCTTGTGTTGTGAGTCCTGATAATTATCTTGCTTGCGCTGGCTGCAGATTTCCCTGAAGTGCCAGCAGTCCCAGTACGAGAGCTCATTGGAAAATTCCATTCTATCACCTTCTTCTACTGGAGATTTACTCTGCTTGGCCTTACTCTAAAGTTGCCAGGCTTGAATTACTCTACCCTGCCAAGTATGTCTGAGCTACGAGCACTTGGTAAATCTTTTGTGAACTCTGTGGACCTTGCATGGCCTAGAAACCACCATCACAGTATACATTTCTGGGATGCTCCAGAAGTGGGAGACAATTTGTCTACAATTACTGCACTTCACTGATTTAATCGGATGAAAGCAAGAGAAGGATTCGTATGCCTTTAAACCAGTCTGATCTTTAACCCTGAACTGCTAGTGGTGAATTACTGTGCCTAGCAAAAGATTTTTGCGTGGTATATCTTTTGAGAAATTTTGAAACTGGCCTTGGTCTAGAAACCACCAGCATCGTTTTTAATTCTGGAAAGCCCATTCCTTTGCCTAGAGCAACGCAGTGTTTAAAATAAAGCTGGTCTAATCAGATGTGGTAGGAGAAAGGCTAGTACATCCACTCTAACAGTCTTGAATATTTGAAGCCTTTGAACAGATGCCGCTCGACCTTGGGTTGGTCCTAATGCTGCCTTTGGAACACGCATTGTCTATTTGAAGTTTCATGTGTCACGTCGGAGTTTCTACAGGCACGTGATGTCAAATTTTCAGAGTCAAATTTGATTTCCTGTGTCACATGAGATTTCTTGAGTTCAGATTTCGCGTGTCATAGCTACTAGATCTAGGTTTCCTGCTTTACATTTCCAGGGTCAATATCTGCCACTTGTTTATTTTGGTATGTGTCTTTTGAAGGGCGCCCGTTTACCAAAGATAAATGTTCATACAACAGAAATTTTCTGAATTTCTGTCACTCCCTGTCTGGATCTGAAATGAATCATGATGTAAACTTACAAAACTGGATGACAAGAACTGGTAAAGAGATAAATGTCTACACCTTGATCTCAAATCTAGATATCTAGATGTACAAACATTCCTTTTCACTTCCATTTAAATGATACAGCCATGAAACTGTTTCCAAAAAAAAAACGCGGTAGATTCATGGTCTTGTAACCACTAGAGCTTAAAAAATATCTAGATCAACATCTTATAAAGAGCTCTAGATCTAGACGATCTACTGGCTCCTAAAAACTTCATTTTTAGCAGAATGGGGAGGAGCTCCATATGAATTACACTTTAAGGACATTGCAAGGACGAGACTTTAGGTGCAGGCGTGAGAGGCACGTCGGCCCCCTGGAGAATTAGGCCTACTGATATCATGATGTTTAGGTCTTTATTTTAGGAAGTTCGCTGTCCTTGGCATGTACACCTAACTTTTTCTTGTTTTATTTTTCTTGTGCTAGGGATTCGTTTTTTTTTTTACATTTTGCCCTGGCAGCGGCCTTGCAGGCTACGGCCTGCTCTTCACGATTTCCAACTGCCAAGGTATCTTTAACATGCGCAACGTACACTCGGGCCCTCCGAATTTTTCGTCCTTTTCCAAGAAGACCAGGTGCTCGATCCTACCTACCATAGGATCAGGGACAGGAAAATATAAGAAACTCCAAAAATAAAATTCCAACATGCCTGCACCGACCAGGGTTTGAAACCGGTACCTTTGGCATGTGAGACGAGCACCTTGCCTCTAGACCACCATGTGCATTGGTTCGTATGGACGTGGTATCTATAAAAATAAACACCAACTTTCCTTCTGTCGACTCAATGTGTCTTCGCCGTGAACACAAAACCCTGGTTTCTTTTTTTTTTTCTTCTAGCAACCAAAGAGGTTGAGCGATATATGAGTGAAGTTAAGACACAGTATTTTGTATTTGTATGTGTATTTTGTACACTTCTTTAATCCCATTTGGGAAATTTGCCTTAATGTCATTGCGGCCCGGTTACAACTGGAGCAGACACGTCGTCGCCACAGTGCAGCGGTCGGCGATTTTTTTTGGGGGGGGGGGGGGGGGCGGAGGGAAGGGGCGATACGGATGTAAATGTTATTTAATTTCTCGGCGGGCAGCGGCCTGGTCGGCCTGTTCTTCTCAATTTCCAACTGCCAAGGACCAGGGACAGGAAAATGTCGAAAAAATCCCCAAATTCCAACATGCCTGCATCGACCGTGATTCGAACCCTGTACCTCCGTTATGAGAGGTGAGCACCTAGCCTATGTGTCTGTGAACGGTATTAAATTAAATGTATAATATGTTCGATGATGGTAAAGGCTGACTATCGTGTACCTTTCGGGTAAGTAGAAGTACGTTTTTTGGTAGCAAGTCGATTGCTGTTTATAGTAAAGAAAGATTAAATTTTTATATCCAGACAGACCTCGTCAACGGATGGAACTTTCCATGTTGTTTAAACATGTCCTCACAAATTACTAAGGGCGTGGAAAGTAAACCTTGTGAATGTCATTTTTAAAAAGAAATGTCTGAAATTAGGGGTGAAACAGACTGATGGCGCTCCGCTTGTAAACTTTGCTTCACACTAGCACAAAAGGCACTGTCCGCTGCCTCCCGCTGGGTCGCGGTGCCGGTAGTGGCTATTGTGTTAGTGTGAAGTAAAATTGATGGGCGGAGAATCACTGATCTGGTACCTAGACCAGCTTTAGTCTGTTTCACATCTTAGGCTATGTAAAAGATTTAGTCCAGGCAAGTCATAAGACTTTTTTTTTTTTTTGTACAGAAACGAAAATCATGCAAATTTTTGTCAAAAGCTTTCGAAAACTCTTCCCAATCGCTAGCGGTGCTGGCCAATCGAAAACAGGACAAGCCCTCCCCCCCCCCCCCCCCAAAATACCGTTTTACTCGTGAATTGAGAGCGTGGGATGTGATCTCGCAAACATTATAAATTTATTTAGTTCCTGACCGGCTTGCATTCTGCTACAAGTACCGGACCCACGAATCTCGTCCTTTGTTTCTGTGAACAAAAAAGATCATCCGTGTATGACATACAGAGTGACCAGTGCAAACAGTTTTTCCCAAAGTGCACAGAAGGTAAGTTTTGTTCTCCAAAGTTAGCCACTGAATGACCAACGCACTCATGTGTCTACGATTGAACGATGGGACGTAAAATGTTCAAGCCGCCAATACTTAGATCTAGATCTAGATCTATGTCGTTTCGACTAAATACTCAGAAAAAGCTGAAGGCGCCCTAGGGGAGACAACTCCATGCCAGCAGGTCCCGAATATTCTCATGTATCAAAATTAAGCGAATTCCATTCAATAAATGCATACGGAATTTGAAAATGGCGAGGGTTTTTTTTTCAGAGGGGGGGGGGTGGGGGTAAATTCCATTTAGTTCAGCGACTTGTGCCTGTTCATACAAAGTGATGCTTTTTAAATGATCTACGTAAGCTTTGGTCATAGATTTGGTCACTAAGTCCGCCCACCAAACGCACTTTTTCGTTTTTTTTCCTCGTCTTCAATTTATCTGGCGTTTTCATGTGTACGAAAACGAAGTTTGTAACGGAAAAAGGCAAAGATCCATCAAGTAGAAGCGGCGAGTTTCTATGTGTGTGGAAAAGGTGTTGTCGTACACATGAAAACATTCAATTTCTCTGTCGCACTCGGAGGGTTTTATGACGTTTCCATTTCCGTAGGCCTACACTTAAGCTGGGTTTTCATGTACACGGAATCAGCGAAAATATATCAGGTAATGAAATGAACGTGTGCACGTGTACGGATACGGCATTTCCGTACACACGAAGATTGTTTCTGCATCACTACTTGAAGGTTTTTTTTAAACATTTCCGTCTACATGAAAACCCAGCTTAAGCTCTTAAAATATGCCTCGGGGTGTAAGAAAAATTTGAAGTCTAGGTTTCCTGGGAATGGACTAATCGACAAGTGTAGACCTGAAACATTTTCTGTTTGATTCACCATTGATAATTTCTTTTCAGTGATGGACAAGGCCGCGGGAAGGAGGTACACGATTGTAAACCTCTTGGAAGAGAGTGGCGGAGGGAGCAAGACTGGAGCTATCCGAACTCTCTACAACCAGGACCGTAGCTGTGATTTCCTGACGTCAAGACCATTCGCCCTCAAACAGCTGACTAGGAGATCAGGTTGTAAAATTTTATTTATAAACTAGAGGTACCCGGCCATATCCGGGATAAACTGGTGAGCCCACCGTTCTCTTTTTGGTCAGGAAAGCTTCCCATATTATTCTAGTCTTGCTACAGATTTCATGCGCGCCACAGCACTACTCAATTAAATTTCTGGTAGGGAAATTGTGCGAACGGAATTGAACGCGTATTATCTTTTGGTGCCGTGGGCTTACTACAGGGAGCCAAACCAAGGATCATTGTATTTTACATATTGAATCAACACAATCGGCCGATACAAAAGCGATTGGGCTGGATTAATTGACATGCAAGAAAATTAATTCTATATTTTTTTGAAACTGTCGTTTAGGCTGTAGCGCCGGGAAAAAAGGGCCAAAATTGTACTACAATGAATTACTCCCGCCACTTTTAAAAAAAAAAAAGAAGATTAAGGCTTAAGTGTGCTTTCTGGAGGTAGTCGGATTCGATAATCCTTCCAAAATCTGAAAATGTCGGTTCCTGCAGATTGTGAGGTCCCAAATTGTAGCATATTTGTATCTATGACTAATGTCCGGCACTGGATTGGTTGTATGTTTTATTATTGGTTTACAATGCTGCTATCATAGCCCAGCACCTAGGCCTACTTAGCTTTCCATTCGCTTGCATCTCAAAGACTTAGTGTCGTTGCTTGACATCTCTGTAGCGTCGAGCCAAAGGACCAAACTTGCACCACAGTGAATTCCTCCTGCCACAGTTTTTTTTTTAAAGATGCGTAGTTTCAGCCTTATGGCTTGTTCCTCGCGAAATAACTGGTGAATCTCGAATTGACACACCGCCCAGAGTAAATATACTTGGTTTTTTTTTTTTTTTAAAGCTCTGTGTGACTTCCTTGTCTTAATGTCTCGGTGAACTTTCTTGTACCTCCTGTAGTCTCGGGGACTTTCTTCATCTTGCAGACTTCAAAGGACTTTCCTGTATCTCACAATCGGAGACGTTCCTATACCTTGTCTTAACCTCTTGCATGTAATAAGGTCCAACACATTGTTTGTTGGAAAAAATATTCTTGGGAGGGATAGGTTTCAAAAGGCGCTGTGCTAGGGTCAGATGAAATTTGAGAGCGTTGAAAATAACCCAGTCGTCGTTTTAATAGTAATAAAATTTTCATCGGAAGCATGGGTCATGTGTCCCTGACAAATGCAATTTGCGCATATAAATCCAGCAGATAGGATCACTAGAGGGAGAGAAGGACGGCAATGATCTACCTTTGGCTACGTTTTGAGCCAACTCGTACAGAAAGCGAATCTGTAAATTTGTACAGATCTATGTAGTCTGAAGAATTTACTTCATCGCAAAGCCTTTTTTTTTTTTACGTGCGTGGCTTCTATTTTTTACACGGACAATTAGTTTAATATGTTCAGTTTTTTGGTCCATAATGATGGTTGGCCACCTTCACATGATGGAAATCAACAGGAAAGAACAAAAAAGTGTAGAGAAAGCGTAGCTGAAACAAGTTGACCCGTCCAGTATAAACGACACAAAAAGGCCTGTGCCATGGACACGAGAATTCTTGGACATTCATGAGCTTTAAGTTGGGGGTTTGGAGAAGGCACGTGGACACGATAACGTGGTAGGGAAAAGTTAAGACAATCGACTGAATATAGAAGTATGGCAGGACAGGAGACGACCCTGCCGGTAGCGGCACCCCAACCACCCGCGGACATCTCTGAAATTTCTGATTTACTGGCCATTTCGCAGGTTTAAGTGGACAACTGGCTTTTTTGGGGTTTTGTTCTTTTGCATTTCCTGGGAATGTACACGTGACCGTTGTGAGATATGAAGTTAAAAACTATTTGAGAAATGCCTTGACATTCAAGATTAACCAGGTTCTTTAGGTAAATCGAGTATAGAAAACTGTGTGGGGCGGGGGGGGGGGGATGTACATCAATTTCAGATAAAGGGTCAGTCATATATCCCGCCTAAGCAATAATCATGTTATTCCACCATTGCAAGTTGGCCACTTTCATGCTTCATTAATGCACGGAATTTTAACATTTCAGAGCTCAAAGTAGAACGTTGCTGAGCAGAAACCCAATCTCAAGTCAAAGCTACATTTTATACTGTTAAATGCCACAACGTTGAGCAGAAACTGTGAGCTTGAACAGAGTGGCAGTGCTGTGTGATAGTCTTAGGATGCAGCACATACAACTCTGTATTGTTAAACATAGTTTGACATTCGGAGTCGTTAGGTCGCTGCAACTCGACAGTGGCATTGACACTACAACCCTCTATTGGTAAACATAGTTTGACATTCAGAGTTGTCCACGTCGCTACAAACTACAGCTTCACGGCGGCAGTAGCACAATACAACCCCGTATTGGTAAACATAGTTTGACATTCAGAGTTGTTCACGTTGCTACAAACTACAGCTTCACGGCGGCAGTAGCACAATACAACCCCGTATTGTTAAACACAGTTTGACATTCATAGTTGTTCACGTCGCTATAGCTCAACAGGGGCCTTGGCACATAAACCCTGTATTGGTTAACATGCAGTATGACATTCAGAGTTCACGTCGCTACAGCTCGACAGTGGCATCAGCACATACAGCCCTGTATTGTTGAATATACAAGTTGACATTCAGTTGTCACGTCGCTACAGCCCGACAGTACCATCAGCACATAAACACAGCGTTGTATTTGTTTGACATTTAGAGACGTTAATGTCGTTACAGCTTTACACACGACCCTGTATTGTCAATTTTGATATTCATAGTTGCTAATGCTATGATCTGTATTTTAATTGACCCGTCCATGCGGAAATGCAAAATGCATAGTGGACATTGCAGATGATCAGTGGACATTGCAGATGACTAGTGGACATTGCAGATGAATAGTGGACATTGCAGTCTTAACTTCGTAGTTTGACATTTGAAGTAGAAACACTGCTCTATCCAGTAAAGGACAGTTCCCCGCCGTTTCTTGTACAAATGCGTAATCCAAATATGATTTGGAAAGATTTGACATCGTGCATTTCTGAGGAAATGTTAAATCCTGCAGGCTACCCCTCTCGTGCCCAGTGTTGGAAACTTTTACCTGGCGCCTCCTGCTCTATTATATAGACGGACATTTTCTCAAGTCTTAATGAGTTAATGCTGTATGGGCAAGATTAAATTTTAGTGCACTCGTTTTTTGACAGTATCCACGGTAGTGAATCTTGAATATACAGGCAGATCTTGGACGTGTCTTTTCATTACCTCGGGTCGCATACACCATAGGCACGTGTACTTTTCTGAGAAGCGGGGAAAAGCAACAAAAACAGCAGGACAAAACTTTGTTTTCGCCCGCATGAAGGAAATGGTCCACAAATCAGTCTTTTCGAGTCGCAGTTGGCCTGACGCCTAGGTGAAACGTTTGCAAAGATTTGAAGTTGTTCATTGATATGGCCAAATTGTGATAATTTTGGAGGGCATCTCACGTTACTCATTGAACAGAGTGGCAGTGCTGTATGATAGTTTTAGGATGCAGCACATACACCTTTGTATTGTTAAACATAGTTTGACATTCGGAGTCGTTAGGTCGCTGCAACTCGACAGTGGCATTGACACTACAATCCCGTATTGTTAAACATAGTTTGACATTCAGAGTTGTTTATGTCGTTACACGCTAGAGCTTCACGGTGGGGGTGGCACAATACAACCCCGTATTCTTAAACATAGTTTGACATTCAGAGTTGTTCAACCCCGTATTCTTAAACATAGTTTGACATTCAGAGTTGTTCATGTTGTTACACGCTAGAGCTCCTCGGTGACAGCAGCACAATACAACCCCGTATTGTTAAACAGAGTTTGACATTCAGAGTTGTTCATGTCGTTACACGCTAGAGCTCCACGGGGCAGTAGCACAATACAACCCCGTATTCTTAGAGTTTGACATTGAGTTGTTCACGTCGTTACACGCTAGAGCTCCACGGGGGCAGTAGCACAATACAACCCCGTATTCTTAAGAGTTTGACATTCAGAATTGTTTACGTCGCTACAGCTGTCAAGGTGGCCAGGCTGAGCTTGAATGGCAACTCGACCGTTTCTTTTTACCATGGCCCGAGATTTTACCTGTCTCAACTGCCGTTTCTGTAGCGACACGCCGTTAAATCCAAACTCAAATCCAGCTTGAACTGTTTTTTTCTCCCCATATTGTGATTTTCCTTGACTTTCGATTGTTGTGAGAGCAACATCTAATTATGATCAAGACTTGATAACTAAGGAAATTTTGTACGTAACTGAATGCGCTATGAATATCCGACAATTTCGAGTTTCAAAATTTTGATTGACTTTACTTTTACCAAATTGACAAAAGTAGTCTTGGATTTCATTCAGACATGTTGGAAAAGAATTAGCGAGCCGGTGATGCATTTGGATGAACTGACCGAGCAATAGGCCGCAATTCTAAATGTTAGACGCTAGGAATCGGCCTACGTCATTCTTCCAGGGGCATTATGGGTGGAGCAAGTTAAATAGTTAAATGTCAGATGCCAAGAATATGTCATATTTCCATAATCGTGAAACCGTAAACATTATATACTCCTAGACAACTTACCATGATTTGGCCTGGTTGGAAAGATCGTCATTCTCACATTCTGAGAAAACGCAGCATATAAAACCATCAGTACGTTAAACGTCGTGTCCTCCTGTGAATCTTCTTTACACTAGTGTCTTAGTATATTCTGCTAGGTATAAAACTTTCTATGGTGAACATGTTTCATGAACTCGCCAGTCAATAGTATTGTCGTGGATTTTGACATTGGTGGAGTTTGAAAGCCAAAAGTTTCGCATTTTTCCACTTCCAGTTTTGCAAAGTTGATGCCCTTTTTGCCACACACAGGTGATAGGCTTCGTACCTGACATTCACAATATCGATGTAATATTCCTTTCTGAGAAGGAGTGCATAATTATCTCGGATAGTCAAATCGGGGGTCCAATGGCGTCGACGAGGCGTGTCACATAATAGCTTAAGTGTGGGTGCCATGATCCACAAGGAACATCTATTGCTTGGTCAGTGTCGATATCAGGTGCATGGGGTTGTTGTTGCTTTCCTCTCAATGTCACCAGGTAATGTAAGAAGGATAGCTAGAACAGACATGATATATGAAATACACAACTACCAGGCCGGGGTTGCTGTCGTCTTATTGCAGCTTATCTCAGCTATTCAGCTATTCTGGCACCAATAATTATCTTCTAGTATTAAATCAAGTCACGTGGACAGATGGATAGAAAAACCGACAGACACGATGTGAATACTTACACTCACTCCCGGTTGCAGCTCATATCTATGATTTTCAAGCAGGGCATTTATTTTTTTGGGTATGTGTAACAGTTGATGCAAATTTCAGCACGTTATGATGGGGAGAGTCAGATGAACTGATCGTCTACCCCTTAAAAAACGAAACTGTCTCGAACTGTTGTAGAAATAAATAACAGGATCCGATGAACAATTAACACTACCTTTAATAACTGTAAACACGAGCTGATATCCACAAGTTACTTACACCTATCAGGGAAGGCACTACACTTCTACTACAACTGGATGTACACACCTACGATTTGCACCTTACGATTTTCACCCACGATTTGCACACCTACCGCTCGCCTGGCCCTCCTTATATATATTCTGTCCAGGAACGTTCAGGAAGCGGCTTTACCGCCCCATAAGCACGAGACAGACCTAGATCGTTCGGGACACATACAGGCCACCCAATCGTACACAGACACGTCACAGCATTACATCACTCAAGGTCGACCTAGCGTAATCTCGGACACTGCAGTATCTTTCAGACGCTTCTAGATTTTCTACAGTGAGACAAACAAGCCATACATCGACATCAAAGGGAAATACCGGCCTTGCTGGCGAGAGGGGGGAGGGGGGGGGGGTCGCCGAGTGAGACGCGTCATGCAGGGGGAAGAAAAATATCGATCGTTCAACTAGTGGGACGCTACACAACTCCCCAATTTAAGTTGAACATTCTTCAACTATCTACATCATAAAGCGTCTACACTATCATACAATACTTATCATTTCCAATCTTACAATAGACATTGCTAATAACGTACTAGGTGTCTTCCCAATATCCTAAGTACAATACAACAATCATAGTATCCTTATAACACTAATACAATCTCATTACAATATCATTGCAGTACCATTACAAAACCATGGTCAACAGTAGACCTACTATTATAACCAGTACACTACCACCACTGTGGTGAAACAATGGTCAATGATACTATTAAAAATCATACCATGGTGAAACGATGGCCATCGAGTACAAAATACTTCGTGCACGAACCATAGCACATAACGTTGTACATAACAATGGTTGTCTTACATACCAAATGCATAAAGTCATAGATACAATGGCAAAAATACCAACACATATCGACCACTGATCAGGGTCAAACTTCATCATATCAGATCAAACAAATTATAACAAAGCAATACCGATACTGCCCAAGCTTAGGCCACTCGTAAATTACATCAATGCAACGTACCAAAATCTCTGCTTGCTCGCAGTTCCCATTTGGGTTACAGTCTTCAAAAATTACATTGTCCCATTGGTAACAAATAATGAAAACATCAAAATATGACTAATACATAGTGGCTCTCTGCCGGCCAATAATTCAATACTCAGTCAGATATACATTACAGTACAATACAGTCATCCCAGAAACATATCCAACAGGCAAAACTCTGGGTTACAATACATCTCACTGAACTTGTACTATTCAAAACACTCTACTTAGGAAGTCGGCGCCGACATTTTCCTTGCCCTTGACATACCTAATCCTGAATCTATATGACTGTAAAAATAGACTCCATCGTAATAGCTTTGGGCTGTCAAATCTGGCAGAATTCAAATACTCTAATGACCTATGGTCAGTCTGGAGCACAAACTCCTTACCATACAAATACAAAGTAAACTTCTTTACGGCCCAAACGATGGCTAGGCATTCTCGCTCTGAGACTGAATATTTCGTCTCACGAGGCAATAGCTTACGACTGGCATATGCCACAGGATACAACTTTCCCTCATATTCCTGCATAAGAGCAGCACCCAACCCGCGATCTGATGCATCAGTTGCTAGAACAAATTCTTTTGAAAAATCTGGCAAACATAACACGGGTTTGGAAACAATGGCATTCTTCAAAGAAGTGTACGCTTTCTCCTGCACGTCTTCCCATTGAACTACATTGGGCTGACCCTTTCTAAGCAAATCAGACAGTGGTGCTGCAATCGCTGCAAAGTTAGGTACAAATTCTTGGTAATATCCCACCAGTCCTAAAAATGCTTTCACTTCCTTCTTAGTGGTGGGTCTGGGTGCATCTCGCACCTTAAACACATTTTCTTCTAACAGACCAATCATACCCTTTCCCACTGAGTGTCCAACAAAGTCCACTTCAGACGTGCCAATCAGGCACTTGGATGGTCTTGCAGTTAATCCAGCTTGGTCCATCCTCTGCAGCAATTCTTTGAGAGCCTTCACATGCTCGTCGAATGTCTCTGTATGGATCAGCAGGTCGTCCACATACGCTGTCACATTGTTCAGTCCCTGGATCAATGGCTTCACGATCCTGTTCAGTGTAGCTCCTGAGTTCATCATCCCGAAGGGCATCCGGGTGAATTCGTAATGTTCGCCCATGGTGACGAACGCTGTCTTGGGAATGTCTTGTTCCAGGACTCGCACTTGCCAGTATCCCTTGCTCAAGTCGATCCGAGAGAATATTCTTCCTCTCGACAGACTCTGGAACACCTCCGATGGGGCTGCTGTCGGATGAGGGTCGAACACAGTGATCTTGTTCAGCCTCCTGTAGTCGATGCAGACTTGATTGGATCCATCCTTCTTCTTGACGACAACAACCGGTGAAGCATAAGCTGATGAGCTCCTGCGTATGATGCCCAACCTTTCCATGGTACTGAGCTCCTCCTTCAAGGAGTCGCGCATAGCATAGGGCACCGGATATGGTCGTTGCCGAACAGGTACCTCTGATGTCAGGTCGATGCGATGTTCGCCTAACTGGCAGCATCCGGGGAGATTGGTGAAGATGCGTTGATATTCCTTCACTACGTCGCCGAGTTGTTGACGTTGTTCCGGCGACAGCTGCGTTCCATATTGGACATCTTCGTAGCCTTCCTTCTGGTCCCAGCTCCCTAGGTCGGCAAGGTCCTCCGTCATTCCACCGTTGTCGCCTTCCAGGTCGCAGTCCTCGATGACTGTCATGCCAGCTGACTCTACAGGTTGACTCTCGTCCATCACGTCGTCCTCTGCCAGCACAGTCCCAGCACCATCACCGTCGTCGTCCATCATAGCTTCGACATCTCCAGGTGTGGTGTCGCTCCTACCGTCGTTCATCTCACACATCTCGGTCACGGCAGATGCCGGTCCCATTGCCGCCGCCGCTGCTTGCGTCGTCGCTGGTGTAGTCCTGGGGATATACCTCTTGAGAAGGTTAGCGTGCAATGTCTTCTCTTTCACACCCATCTTGACTTTGTAGTCGTTGACACCGACAACCGAGACTATCTTGTATGGTCCCTTCCACTGGACTAAGAGCTTGTTGGCGTTTGTCGGCAACAGTACTAAAACTTCGTCGCCAGGGCGGAACTTCCTCTCTCGAGCCTTCCGGTCGTAGTAGGTTTTCTGTCTGCCTTGTGCCTTTGAGAGCTCTTCCGTCGCTAACTTCCACGTGTCCTCCAGCCGCTCGCGTAGTTCCATGACGTACTGGTAACTGGTCTTTGTCTCCGGCTCCTCTACGTCCTTGGTCCATAATTTTCGCAAGATGTGCATCGGTCCTCTCACCGCTCTTCCATACAGTAACTCGAATGGGGCGAACTTTGTCGATTCTTGGGGAACTTCACGATACGCGAAGAGCAGCGGGTTAATGTATCGGTGCCACTGCTTAGGTTGCTCCGCGCACAGTCGCCTCAAGGTCTTCTTCAGTGTGCCATTAAATCGCTCCACCAGCCCGTTGCACATAGGGTGGTAGACTGTGGTGGTCGACTGTCGAATTCCCAGTAGTCTGTTCGTTTCCTTCATGACGTCCGACATGAATTGAGTCCCTTGATCAGATAAGATCTCCTCGGGCACACCCAAACGGCTGTAGATATTTATTAAGGCTTCTGCTACTGTCTCTGCGTCAATCTTCTTCAAGGGGGTAGCTTCAGGGTAACGAGTAGCGTAGTCTACGTATACCAGGATATACCGATGTCCGCCTTCACTTGGGGGGTCAATAGGTCCTACCAGGTCCACGGCCACTCTCCTAAATGGGATGTCTACCACTGGCATACTCTGCAAATGCACCTTAGGAGTCGCTCCCTTGTTCACTGTCCTCTGGCAGATGTCGCATGAGCGGCAGTATCTCGCGACGTCACCTTCGATACCAGGCCAGTAAAAGTTGCTCATCACCCTGTCCTTCGTTTTCTTCACGCCGAGATGTCCTCCGACGATAGAATCATGGGCAACGCTCAGTACATACTCCCTCAGTTTCTCGGGTAGTACCACTCGTCTTGTAATCGTAGCCTGTCTTATGTCCCTATAAATCCGGTACAGTACACCTCCGTGTCTCTCGAAGTGTACGGACTTGTTGCCTCTGTTGGTCGGAATTTTCTTCTGCCCCAACTTCTTGAGGTCTTCGTCTTCTTCCTGGAGTCGGATGAGTTCCTTCCTATCCACTCCCGCGTGCCGTTCTGCCCTCGGCACCCTCAGCGACGTATACTGGTCCTTCCTCTTCTCCTGGGCCCTCGTGGTCACCGCTCCTACCATCACCTCAGTATCAGGGTCGTACGGGTCCTTCGCTCCGTCCACGTTCCCGACTACTAGGTCGCAGATGGTCTCCGGGAGACACAGTGCCGTCACTCTGCCCGTCAGGTAAGGCGTTCTCACGTCGATGATGGCTTCCTCCGCCGCTAGCAAGGAGTTATCGATCCTCGCGATGAGTTTCTTCCCACCGGTGAGCTGTCCGTCGTCCACCAGTGATCGCCGCACCACTACACCTTCACAGCCGGTATCTCTTAGGACGTCTACTGCTCGATTTCCAATCAAGCCCTTCATCAATGGTAACTTCAGCTTCTCCACGGTCCTTCCGTCACTGCATCCTCCGCACGTAACAGGCACCGCTAACTGGAGCTTCCCGTCCTTCATTACCGCTTGAACGTTGATGCTGGTGTCAGCCGTCGTCGCATCCTGTCTCGACGACTCGTCCGCCGCTATAACTACGGCCGCCGCCGCCTTGTTCGGCTTGCCTCGCCCCGTATCCTTCTGGGCTGGACACATTCTCCGAACGTGGCCTGGCTTTCCACAAAGGTAACATTTCAACTCACCTTTGTCTTTTGTCCTCGCACGACACTCCCTCGCCTTGTGTCCCGGCCTCTGGCACCTATGGCAGACCTGTGGGCTTCTGTCTCCGTTGGGACTCCGTCGCACTGGCCGGCTTTGCAGTCTGGCGCTCCCTCTGAGTGTCCGGTTCCTCGCTACCAGGAACGCCTCCGCTGAGTCTGCGACGTCCTGTAGCGTCTTTGGCTTCCTCTCCCTCACATGGGTCGCAAGGTCTGGTGGGCAAACATCCATGAACTGCTCTCTAACAAACAGGTCCCTCACTCCTTCGTAGGTCTTCTCCGTCTTTGATAGCTTTATCCACCTCTCTAGGTAAGTCTTGATCCTAGTAAGAAACATCCCGACATCTTCTCCATCTTCAGGCTTACCTTGTCTGAACATGAGTCTGTAACCGTCCTCTGACAGGTTATACCTCTTCTGCAAAGCTTCCTTGACTTTGTCGTAGTCCTTGGCCTCATCAATCGGCAATCGACAGAAGCACTCCAGAGCTCTCCCAGTCAGCAGGGCAGACAGTGATGTCGTCCATGTATATCTAGGCCAGTCCGCTGTCTCGGCAAACCTCTCAAAACGAAGTAGCCAGCTATCAAGGTCGTCCTTCCCATCCTGAAATGCAGGTAGCTTGGGTCTCTTGGAACTGGCGTGGTCGCTGGTCCCCTGCGTCGACTCGCCTCCACGCTGATGGCGGATCCTCTCCATCTCCAGCTCGTGGTTCATCTTTTCTATTTCCAGCTGTCGTTGAGCCTGTCGTTCCGCCTCCTTCTCCCGAGCCTGTCGTTGAGCCTCCTTCTCTTGAGCCTCTATCTTCAGTTGCTCCATGCGCTCTTGCCTCTCTCTTTCCTCCCTTAGGCCTTCACGGATGTAGTCCTGTCTCTCCTTCCCAGTGAGCTCCAAGGCGTCTGCTTCCTGGCCAAGCCTTCCAATAGCCTCTGACATGTTGTGGATATCCTCGATGATCTTTACACACTTTACTGTACTTTAGAAACACTTCGATGGTCTGAATTGAATCTGTTCTGATCTAATCGGATCCCGGACGAGCCCCCAATATGTAACAGTTGATGCAAATTTCAGCACGTTATGATGGGGAGAGTCAGATGAACTGATCGTCTACCCCTTAAAAAACGAAACTGTCTCGAACTGTTGTAGAAATAAATAACAGGATCCGATGAACAATTAACACTACCTTTAATAACTGTAAACACGAGCTGATATCCACAAGTTACTTACACCTATCAGGGAAGGCACTACACTTCTACTACAACTGGATGTACACACCTACGATTTGCACCTTACGATTTTCACCCACGATTTGCACACCTACCGCTCGCCTGGCCCTCCTTATATATATTCTGTCCAGGAACGTTCAGGAAGCGGCTTTACCGCCCCATAAGCACGAGACAGACCTAGATCGTTCGGGACACATACAGGCCACCCAATCGTACACAGACACGTCACAGCATTACATCACTCAAGGTCGACCTAGCGTAATCTCGGACACTGCAGTATCTTTCAGACGCTTCTAGATTTTCTACAGTGAGACAAACAAGCCATACATCGACATCAAAGGGAAATACCGGCCTTGCTGGCGAGAGGGGGGAGGGGGGGGGGTCGCCGAGTGAGACGCGTCATGCAGGGGGAAGAAAAATATCGATCGTTCAACTAGTGGGACGCTACAGTATGTCAATATGTGAACAAAGAGAAAATCTAACTGTGGTAACTATAAAACAGCTTTGTTCTTATTCAGAGTTTGGGCTAAGTATAAACAAAGTTATATCCATGACAGAGTTTAGGCAAATGTCTGGCCTTTCCATCCATGCGTGGAAATGTCTGCCATGAAAGATGTAAAAAAGACTTAAGATTCATTTTTTTTTCGTCTTGTTTCTTATAATGGGGAAAATTGTAACAATAAATGTCTAAAACTTCCAGAAATTTTCTTTGTTTCACTTGATACTAGATGAAAATAAACGTCAGCTTCTTCATGGCCATGATGGTCACTTGTAACCCAATTTGCCAGGTACCTACAAAGGTTTATATATTGTACATGGGTTAATTCATTCATTCATTTCTATTCTCTCCCTCCCTCTGTGTGTTTTCTTTTGCATTTTAAACTTTTTTTCTTTTCAAACTAAATGCCAACAGAATGAGTGCTAGAAAGACGGCAGGGAGGCAAAAGGCATAAATTAAAGACATTAAAGAGGCTTATCAGTTGGGGAGGACTTCCGAATGTGTCCCATGGCCAGACTTTCTTACGGTAATGAGACCAAATTGCGGCCAAACAGTATTGGGATATACGGATCCCCAGAAACGACGTTACTTTAACACATATCCGAGTTAGCCTACGTATCCTTATGCGCGACGCGACGTTGAGTCGCTCGCGATTGTTGTCGCTTCAAAATAATCGAGTAAGATTTGTGAGAAGCCATCTCCTTATACGCGACGCGACGTTTAGTCTCGAGCGACCATCGCGTGAGATCAAGTCATGTCGCGATCGGCTAGGTGGTCGCGTCAGACTGTCTGGAGGTGTCTGATTTAAAGCATAGCCATTGGTCGAAATATCTTAGTCCTCTAGAGATGTCTTTATAGTTAAACTGTAAGCTCAGTGATTCCCATTCTGGCAGTACAGACGTGTGACGCACTCAGAAGGATTTCCAAAATATGTCCGTATGGCACAGAAGTCGTGGAACTGGAAATCACTGAACAAAACACACAGTACCAGTTATTCTTTCAAACTCTTGCCCGTGTTCTCATTCTACTGCTTGGACGTTCTCTTTCTGGCAGTGGTGACATTAGACACCTCGGAAATCTTTCCAAAAAATGACTGTATGAAGCCGGGCCGGAATAAGACTTAAAGAGGCCTTAATCACAAAAGATTTTGGTGTCCCCTTGTACTGGACACAGACAGATGAGCAGACAGAAAAGTCCAACAGAACGTTGAGGCATTGGCAGCCGTATAAATTTCTCAGCCATTGGCAATACAAATTAGGCTATCCTGCATTTTTCGAAATATCTGATTTCAGGCCGGAGATAGCCGACTTGTCTTTAAAACCGACCAATTATTAAAGGAGGTGCATATCCGTACAACGCATACAATTCGATGACGTAGAACACGCACCGGAATAATCACGGCCAGCACCAATGACCTATATTACTGACCTTGTTAATTTGCATAGTTTTTAAAAATATAAAACGGCTTAGTAGCAAAACAATCCGACTTCTGCTCGGAGATTGCGTGATCTGCGCTAATAATATACTTGTACGTCGATCACCAATGGCTACCCCAGCCCCTTTTCGCCCGATTAGTCAACCTGTCTACCGCCCATTGATACAAACTGACTAGACCCTCACGCCCCCAGGTCCCCCTGACTATTCCATGTGTTGTCACTTTAAATTCGTGAACACCATACCAAGTTTTGTTTCAGCAAACCTTCACCAGTCGCGCTTTTGGTAAACATGTTGTACGGATATGCACTGTCCATATCCATACAACGTGTTGTACGGATCCATACATGTTGCACGGATATACACTTCCATTATTAAAATGAAGACTGGAAAATCTGATTGAAATGTCAGTTCAAGTTATTTTTCATCGATATTTAGATGTTGGGGTAGGGACATCATTGGCATGTTCTTCAAAAGCTGTTTTTCAGGCATTTTTGAACTCCTCAGTTCCCTTATTTGGTACCTGTTCTGGCGTCTTTTTTGTATTTTCGCGCCCCCCCCCCCAACTAATTTTAGAGCCTGGCTACCCTCTGGTGGACAGACGCACGTTTAGAAGAGGCTGTTGCCATAACTACCTACGCAATCCAGGCGTTTCGAGCCAGGGGCGCATAGGTATACGTATCTATCCCTAATGCCAACCTTATCCTCAGCCTATATCTCATCGAATCCCTAACCCTGCCCCCCCCCCCCAGCCTTTCAACAACAATGAAAAAAAAGAGTAAAACGAAAAAAAAATCTGAAAGAGTTATTAACGCGCTTGTTACCAGTAGTCCAGGAGGACCTCTCTAGCTCTGGATTCGCAAGAGGCTTTACAAGACGTACCTCCTGGCCCAAGGGGACGTACGTACTTGTAACATTCTTTAGAAGACATGATAGAAACGTTTCAGTGGCAATGTACCATTTGGAATAAGAAGCAAAGACATTATTGGCTGTCTACATAACCAAAGACAACATTATTGGCTGTCTGCATAACCAAAGACAACATTATTGGCTGTCTGCATAACCAAAGACAACATTATTGGCTGTCTACATAACCAAAGACAACATTATTGGCTGTCTGCATAACCAAAGACAACAACATTATTGGCTGTCTACATAACCAAAGACAACATTATTGGCTGTCTACATAACCAAAGACAACATTATTGGCTGTCTGCATAACCAAAGACAACAACATTATTGGCTGTCTACATAACCAAAGACAACATTATTGGCTGTCTACATAACCAAAGACAACATTATTGGCTGTCTACATAACCAAAGACAACATTATTGGCTGTCTACATAACCAAAGACAACATTATTGGCTGTCTACATAACCAAAGACAATATTATTGGCTGTCTACATAACCAAAGACAATATTATTGGCTGTCTACATAACCAAAGACAACATTATTGGCTGTCTGCATAACCAAAGACAACATTATTGGCTGTCTGCATAACCAAAGACAACACATTATTGGCTGCCTGCATAAGCAAAGACAACACATTATTGGCTGTCTGCATAACCAAAGACAACACATTATTGGCTGTCTGCATAACCAAAGACAACAACATTATTGGCTGTCTACATAACCAAAGACAACAACATTATTGGCTGTCTGCATAACCAAAGACAACACATTATTGGCTGTCTGCATAACCAAAGACAACACATTATTGGCTGTCTGCATAACCAAAGACAACACATTATTGGCTGTCTGCATAACCAAAGACAACACATTATTGGCTGTCTGCATAACCAAAGACAACACATTATTGGCTGTCTGCATAACCAAAGACAACACATTATTGGCTGTCTGCATAACCAAAGACAACACATTATTGGCTGTCTGCATAACCAAAGACAACACATTATTGGCTGTCTGCATAACCAAAGACAACACATTATTGGCTGTCTGCATAACCAAAGACAACACATTATTGGCTGTCTGCATAACCAAAGACAACACATTATTGGCTGTCTGCATAACCAAAGACAACACATTATTGGCTGTCTGCATAACCAAAGACAACACATTATTGGCTGTCTGCATAACCAAAGACAACACATTATTGGCTGTCTGCATAACCAAAGACAACACATTATTGGCTGTCTGCATAACCAAAGACAACACATTATTGGCTGTCTGCATAACCAAAGACAACACATTATTGGCTGTCTGCATAACCAAAGACAACACATTATTGGCTGTCTGCATAACCAAAGACAACACATTATTGGCTGTCTGCATAACCAAAGACAACACATTATTGGCTGTCTGCATAACCAAAGACAACACATTATTGGCTGTCTGCATAACCAAAGACAACACATTATTGGCTGTCTGCATAACCAAAGACAACACATTATTGGCTGTCTGCATAACCAAAGACAACACATTATTGGCTGTCTGCATAACCAAAGACAACACATTATTGGCTGTCTGCATAACCAAAGACAACACATTATTGGCTGTCTGCATAAGCAAAGACAACACATTATTGGCTGTCTGCATAAGCAAAGACAACACATTATTGGCTGTCTGCATAAGCAAAGACAACACATTATTGGCTGTCTGCATAAGCAAAGACAACACATTATTGGCTGTCTGCATAAGCAAAGACAACACATTATTGGCTGTCTGCATAAGCAAAGACAACACATTATTGGCTGTCTGCATAAGCAAAGACAACACATTATTGGCTGTCTGCATAAGCAAAGACAACACATTATTGGCTGTCTGCATAAGCAAAGACAACACATTATTGGCTGTCTGCATAAGCAAAGACAACACATTATTGGCTGTCTGCATAAGCAAAGACAACACATTATTGGCTGTCTGCATAAGCAAAGACAACACATTATTGGCTGTCTGCATAAGCAAAGACAACACATTATTGGCTGTCTGCATAAGCAAAGACAACACATTATTGGCTGTCTGCATAAGCAAAGACAACACATTATTGGCTGTCTGCATAAGCAAAGACAACACATTATTGGCTGTCTGCATAAGCAAAGACAACACATTATTGGCTGTCTGCATAAGCAAAGACAACACATTATTGGCTGTCTGCATAAGCAAAGACAACACATTATTGGCTGTCTGCATAAGCAAAGACAACACATTATTGGCTGTCTGCATAAGCAAAGACAACACATTATTGGCTGTCTGCATAAGCAAAGACAACACATTATTGGCTGTCTGCATAAGCAAAGACAACACATTATTGGCTGTCTGCATAAGCAAAGACAACACATTATTGGCTGTCTGCATAAGCAAAGACAACACATTATTGGCTGTCTGCATAAGCAAAGACAACACATTATTGGCTGTCTGCATAACCAAAGACAACACATTATTGGCTGTCTGCATAACCAAAGACATCACCAACCTACCCTTTTTGCTCTTGCTTTGGGTCTTGCCCCACCCAGAAGGGCCTCCTCAACTTCCCTCCGTTTCTTTGCCTCTTCGGCTTTTTGTATCTTGACTGTTTGAAGGAAACCAAAGAGACGTGTTAAAAGCACATGGATACAGACCAGACAAAAGAACAAGAGTAGGCGATAGATTTACATAAAGATAAGACAGGAGAGGAGAGTTTGAGTTTGGGTTATATGGAGTGTCGGCTCGGTACCCAGCCAGAAACAGATCGGAAAATCAACACGTAGAATTGATGTCAAGTTTGCAAATATTTCCTACGTAGATCCGATGATTGCGACATCGCACCGAAGTCGGTTTGATGTAGAAAATCCGCCCCTGCGGTAATCCTACCAATTCTATAAGGAAATCTGTCTAAATCTGATGTCGCATTGACGTAGGAATGTAGGCTGGGTCATGGCCAATGCAGAATGTATCATGTATGCTCAATATGGGGCCATTTTGACTCCCCCCGACCTCACCCCACTTGTAAGCTTTCGTACTATTGTCTACGCCCCCCCCCCCCCCCGATCCGCCTTCCTGTACGGGCGTAAAGCAATTTAAATGTAGAAAATGAGAGCAGCTTGATATTTTGAAACTTTAAATGTCAATTTTTTGCGTGCTTAGCTCTTCATTTTAAGAGGTCCCTGCCATTTACATCTCACTTTTCTTGTTGTGGCAAGGATTAGGTTTTTAGAATTTTGCCCGGGCAGAGGCCTTGTTCGGCCTGCTCTTCTCGATTTCCAACTGCCAAGGTATCTTTAACGTGAACAACGTACACACGGGTCGTCTAAGTTTTTCGTCCTTATCCGAGAAGACTA
This sequence comes from Onchidella celtica, assembly GCA_963931925.1. Taxonomy (NCBI): domain Eukaryota; kingdom Metazoa; phylum Mollusca; class Gastropoda; order Systellommatophora; family Onchidiidae; genus Onchidella; species Onchidella celtica. The sequence continues at coordinate 59,036,651 of OZ007574.1, read as the reverse complement.
GGTGCTCGATCCTACCTACCATAGGACCAGGGACAGGAAAATATGAGAAATCCCCAAATTTCAACAGGCCTGCAACGACCGGGATTTGAATCCGGTACCTTCAGCATGAGGGGCAGGCACCTTGCCTCTCTAGACCAGGGGCAACCAAAATACGGCCAGCGGGCCGGGTTCATTTAAAAAAAATAATAAAACCAGGAATATCTAGAGCTACAGGATGGACAGATTGCTTATGCAGCCCGCCGTTAAAAGTCTGTCAGGTATCCGGCCCTCTGTGAAAAAAGTTTGGTGACTCCTGCTCTAGAGCACCGTGTCCCCTATATAATCTTACAAGCCTGTTTGCTTGAAAACCAAAAGCGAAACGCGGGTGGGTAGATGGGACCTTCTGGTAGGGACTCCTTCTGTTCTATCACTCTGCTCTCTTCTATCTGTGGTCTTTACTTTTCCCTACCACAATGTCACCGTTACCGTAGTGACGTGTTTTCACAAAACTCAAATTCAGTTGAAAAGCTTTGTTGAAGGAAATAATTAAAAAAAATAAACCCCAAATTTTTAACCCATTACAGTAACTGAAAACTGTATGAACGCTATTAAGCACCCCTCCCCCTCCTCCACACAGATATTTGTATGCTTTTCTGTACTTTGGGGGCAGCCCCCCCCCCTCCCCCCCCCCCAAGCGTACATACACACTTTCCAGATGGCCCCTGACCTCTCTGCTTCCATATTTCCTCCTGTATGATTCAGTGACAAGTCTTACTGTTGGAATGTGAGAAGCAGTCTTCAATGGGGGTGGCAGTGTTTATTTACATAGATACATGGACACGGACTTAAAAGGTCTCAAAAGAGAACTCCAGGGCCACCTGGTAAAATATTCCAGTCAGCATCCTTACGTAAATCCGACGTAGGTTCGCACAGGGTTTAAGTAGGAATTGGTAGGAATACCGTGCGGGCAATTCCCGACATCAAATCGTCGCCGGTGCTATCCTTTTCATTTCTCTTACATCTGGTTTTTTTTTTAACCTAACCGCTACGCAGCGTTGCTTCTTTTCTTTCTTTTCTCTTTTTTCCTTCCGTTTAGGCCCTGAAAAAAAAAAGATCGAATTACTAAAGATACTTTAAAAAATTCCTCGGAGCAAATAGAGAAAGAATTCCGTACGTCCGGTGGCTTAATTTCACTTTATTTCAGCTTATTTACTGGAGTCTGAAAGTTGAAACTAATTCAAAGTGAGATAACGAAAAGACTCTGAAAGGCACAAAGTGAGCGTGGATCTTCTTTACACTAGTCTCTTAGTACATTCTGCTAGGTATAAAACTTTCTATGGTGAACATGTTCCATGAACTCGTCAGTCAACATTATTGTCGGGGATTTTGACACTGGTACAGTTTGAAAGCCAAAAGTTTTGCATTTTTTCCACTTCCAGTTTTGCAAAGTTGATGCCCTTTTTGCCACACGCAGGTGATAAGCTTCGTTCCCGGCTTTCCACAATATCGATGTAATATTACTTTCTGTGAGGTAGGAGTACATATTATCTCGGATAGTCAAATTGGGGGTCCAATGGCGTCGACGAGGCGACACATAATAACTGCAGGGTGGGTGTAGTGATGCAGTTAAGGAACATCTATTGCTTGGTCCGTGTCGATATCAGGTGCATGGGGGGGGGGGGAGGGAGGCATTGTTGCTTTCCTCTCAATGTCACCAGGTACTGTAAGAAGGATAGATGGAACAGACATGATATATGAAAAATACTTACACACAACTACCAGGCTGGGGTTGCTGTTGCTGTCGTCTTATTGCAGCATATCTCCGCTATTCAGCTATTCTGGCACCAATAATTATCTTCTACTATTAAATCAAAAGCCACGTGGACAGATGGATAGAAAAACAGACAGACACGATGTGAATACTTACACTCACTCCCGGCTGCAGCTCGTACTGCAAATTGATCAGCCGTGCATTTCGCACTTTTTTGCTGATCTCAATCTGTGAACAAAGAGAAAATCTAACTGTGGTAAAACTATAAAACAGCTTTGTTCTTATTCACAGTTTGGGCCAAGTATAAACAAAGTTTTATCCATGACAGAGTTTAGGCAAGTGTCTGGCCTTTCCTACCATGCTAGGAAATCTCTGCCACGAAAGATGTAAAAAAGACCCATGATTACATTTTTTCCGTCTTGTTTCTTATGTGGGGAAAATTTTAACAATAAATGTCTAAAACTTCCAGACATTTTCTTTGTTTCACTTGATACTAGATGAAAATAAACACCAGCTTCTTCATGGCCATGATGGTCACTTGTAACCCAATTTGCCAGGTACCTACAAAGGTTTATATATTGTACATGGATGGGTTCATTCATTCATTCATTTCTATTCTCTCTCTCTTTTGGTGTGTGTTTTCTTTTGCATTTAAAACTTTTTTTTTTCAAACTAAATGTGACTCTGCCAACAGAATGAGTGAGAGAAAGACGGCAGGGAGGCAAAAAGCATAAATGAAAGACATTAAAGAGGCTTAAAAGTTAGGGACTTCCGAATGTGTCCCATGGCCAGACTTTCTTACAGTAATGAAACCAGACTGGACAAACAGTATAGGGTACACGGATCCCTAAAATGACGTCACCTTAACATATGGCGAGTTAGTTCTCCAGAGGGATGTCTTTATAGTTAAACTGCAAGCTCGGTGATTCCCATTCTGGCAGTACAGACATTTGACACACTCGGAAAACTTTCCAAAATATGTCCGTATGGCACAGAAGTGGTACATTATAGTGCCTCGAGGGTTAAATCGTTTCCAGAGTTACAATAATGTATCTATGATGACCAGATGATGCTTTGCACACATAGAAAAGCTGATTTTTTTCTTTTCTTTTTCTTTGATGTCAGGACAATGATCATAACATTATTCAAGAAATCTTTTTCTTTCTTTCACTTGATGATAGCAAATGAAAATAAACAAATCACTTTTTTCATGGTCATAATTATTGCTACTTGTAACAAACTTGTCAGATACCTACAAAGGTGATACTGTACATTTGGGGGGCATGCAAACAGAAATAGTTACAGAAGGAAAATATTGCCATGAATTGACAGCCAGTTGAAAGAGGTTAGAGCTATTGACTTATGGTATACATTTCTCAGCGACTGGCAAATACATGTAGAAAAATAGGCTATCTCGCATTTTTGGGTAAATTTCGAAGTTCAGACTGGAGATGGCCGATACCTCAGTTCCTTGTTTGGTTATCTGTCCCGGCGCCTTTTTTATATGCTCGTCCCCCTCCCCCCTCCCCTCCTCCTAATTTTAGAACCTGGCCCCGCCTATGCCGGACAGACACACATTTAGGTGGGGCTTGTTACAAGTAGTACGCACCCTAAATGTTTTGCGCTATGGGCGCGTACATACAGGTATCTATCCCTAACCTGGTCCTTATCCTCAACCCTAAATCTTATATAATCCCTAACCCTGCCTCCTAGTCTTTCAACCAAAAAAAAGAAAACAGGAGGAAAACGAAAAGAAAATCTGAAAGAATAATTAAGGCGGTTATTACACAAATAGTCCGGGAGCTTTCCAGCTCTGAAGTCACAAAAGGCATTAAAAGACGTTCTCACGCACCTCCTGGCCCAAGGGGACGTACGTACTTGTAACAACATTCTTTAGGAGACATGATATAGATACGTTTCAGTGGTAATGTACCATTTGGAATAAGAAGCAAAGACAATATTATTGGCTGTCTGTATAACCAAAGACATCACAAACCTACCCTTATTGGCTGTGGCGCGGGGCCGTGGAGGTGGCGGAGATGCTGCTGCTGCCGTCTAGGCGTTGACCAGAAGGGCCTCTTCCACCTCTCGTCTTCTTTTCGCCTCCTCACCACGACGTTCCTTTACTGTTTGAAGGAAACCAAAGAGACGTGTCAGCAGGTCACATGGATACAGACCAGACAAAAGAACAGAGTAGGCGATAGATTTACATAAAGATAAGACAGAGAGGACAGTTTTGAGTTTGGGTTTTATGGAGTGTCGGCTCGGTACTCAGCCAGAAACAGTTACGGATATTCCAACATGTAGAATTGATGTCAAGTTTGCAAATGGGAAGGACATATTTCCTACGTAGATCCGCTGGTTACGACATCGCGCCGAAGTCGGTTTGATGTAGAAAATCCGCCCCTCCGGTAATCCTACCAACTTTATAAGGAAATTTGTCCAAATCTATGACGTATTGACGTAGTGAAGTTGGTTGGGTCACGGCCAATGCAGAATGTATCATGTATGCTCAATATGGGGCCATTTTCTACCCCCCCCCCCCACCCTACCTAGCCCACTTGTACGTTTTTCACATTCTTAGCTCGCCCACACCCCCCCCCCCGGCTTCCTGTACTGTAAAGCCATTAAAATGCCGAAAATGAGAGCAGCTTGATATTTTGAAACTTTAAATGTCATTTTTATGCGTGCTTAGGTCTTCATGTTAAGAGGTTCCCTGGGGTTCCCTGCCATTTAGCCTACATCTCACTTTTCTTGTTGTGGCAGGGAGTAGATTTCTAGAATTTTACCCGGGCAGCGGCCCTGTTCGGCCTGCTCTTCTCGATTTCCAACTGCCAAGGTATCGAGTAGCGTGCGCACGGGTCCTCTGGGTTTTTCGTCCTTATCCGAGAAGACTAGGTGCTCGATATTACCCACCGTAGGAGCAGGGACAGGAAAATATGAGAAAAAGCCCAAAATTCCAACATGCCTGCACCGACCAGGATTGGAGATATAAACTGTTTCCTTCTCCGCTCCCCCACTCCCGCCGCGACTAGACACATTAAGAAATAAAAGTTTAATCCATAACATGATTGATCTATCCCACAAACTCGGGGGCGGTAATCTCCAGCTGGACTGCCACCTCCCACTTCCACCAACCTGGGGGCTCGCGGGACTCACCTTAGACACCGCCCTGGCAGATGAAATCAGTAAAAAACTAGATACACCTACCATTATGAAAGCCAGGGTGTACGAACACATAGAAAGATACTACAAACACACAGAGAAGATTTACACGGATGGGTCGAAGACAGAGGACGGGCGTGTGGGATTGGGCATCTACAGCACAGACACAGACTTAGATAGGTCAATCAGAATCACAGACAACACGAGTATACTCACCGCAGAGCTACACGCAATACAACAAACACTTATAGAATTGGACGCCCGCCGGATCACGGACCGACGGGTGACCATTCTTACAGACTCATTATCAGCCATAAAGACAATACAGACAGAAAGCCAGTCTAACAGCAAACACAACATGATACACAGCATTATCACACTTGTAGATAGGATTTTCAGATGCGGTACAGACGTGGTCCTGCTATGGATACCGGGCCACGTGGGGGTCACCGGGAATGAACAGGCCGACCTCCTGGCTAAGAGTGCCACAACAAAAACACAAATTTTAAATATTAAACTAGATAAAAGTGACATCTATAGTCTAATTAAAAAACATATAAATGAAATTTGGAAAACTGAATTTGAAGGATACCTAAATCAAAAAGTAAACATTATAAAGCAGATATATCAGAACTGGGAAACATTTGTCATGGATTTTAGCACTCCCAGCGAGCTAGGCCTAAATACCCTAAGAATAGAAACTTACAGACTTAGGGGCAACTTTAATTGTAATCTCTGCGACGTGCCCATGACGACAGAGCACATTCTTTTTAACTGTAAGAAAAATGTAATAGAAAGGAATAAACTTAAAAGGTTATTTAATGAAACGGAAAAACCATTTACATTGGCCGGTGTCTTGTCTCTTGTAGACAATAGTTTTAAAAAATAAAGGGCCCTTGTCAACAAAATAAATCTATATGTTGTAACAAAGCTGGCACCCCTGACCTGGCAGATCATGGTAGCAATGGCACCACTCAAAATCCCATCGCGGAATAGCGTGCTGAGGTCGGCCACCGGTGGGGGCCGGAGGCTGGGTGACGCCGTTTCAACCGCGCACGGACTGACAGAGGGCTCGCCAGCCATAAATATAAAACAAATAAGTATATACGTAACTACATTATTTTAATAATAAAATCTTAAATAAATAAATATATTAATATACAAACACATTGTTTTGTGATATAAATTTATTTTAGAACAGTTATCCTTTTATCTGCCAGGGCCGACAGACTCTTTCTGCCGACCCAGCCATACAGGCAGAAACAATGGCCTCGGATGCCTATTGCACCCGGGACCACCCAACGCAGAGTTTTTAATAAGATCCCTGAAATTATGCTCTGCTGCGGGACTAGACTTGGTGCCGCCAGGCTCCCTGGCGGCACCAAGAACTAAAGACCAAAATTCAAAAACTCTAGAGCCCTGCTAGGTTCTAATATCTTATTACTTGTTTTAACTGGGGCTCCAGAAGAAAACAGTCAATTAGTGACATGTTATATTGGCTATAAAGGGATCAAACTCCTGAAAGGGACACACAGAGTCCCAGAACTGCTTCTCTGTCTTCCCCTTTTTCCTGTCTTGTCCTTGCCCTTGCCTTGGCGCATCCCAAAAATTAATAAATATAAAATACCAGGAAGAATGAAGAAACAACAGAAAGAAAGAAAAAAAGAACAACCAGCTAACAAGAAAGACCCAAGAGAGAGAAAATCAAGAACAGGCCAGGCCAACAGCACTATGCTGAGGCCCCCGACAAACAAAAGAACTCATCCCCGGCTCCCCCATTCCCTTCTTGCTCCCTTTCTCTGTCTACCCAGTCTCTCTAGGGAGCAGTCAACAAGATGATAACACAAAATTAAATGCTTTAACAATAACAAAAAGATAATCCTGGTAAAGAAAGGCAAAGTCAAGTATTTGAACAATAATGTATGGACTGTCACATAACAGCCGAGTGCCAACCAACTCCACGGCACCATCAAAAAGGAGTGGGGGAAAAAAAAAAGTCAAGACAGATATCAGTTGACAGAAAATGAAACAATATCCACCCTTAATATTAACCCCTTGTCGGCCACACAAATTTCCACTCATATGCCGGGCGCAAAACGGAACAAAACAAGCAAATCTCGAAAATTGCTCATCATACATTCCCACTCTTTCAAAATACAAGTGACGCAAGTAGGGGAACCAACTAGGAAATACAAAACAATCATAATTCGGGAATTGTCTGCATATGATATAGTCAAGAAATGCGTTATGATATAGTCAAGAAATGCGTATGGTGAGAGTAGTTAGCCCGGAACATTTCCGGGCAAGGCAGTGAAGGGGTTAAGATATTGTTTATAACAAATATAAAAAACTCCACAGCCGTAATTTTTAGAACATCAAAACTGCAGGTATGATAAAATGGATAAAAATTCCGTAGATTATGCTGGCTTACCGAAGGTGTTTTTTTGTCACTTACAGCTTTCATCAATTTAATGTGTGTAGCCAGCCGACAAAATGAGGCGCATTGCGGCACTATCGGATTGGAGAAAATCGTTGAAAGGCATCAGAGGGTCAATTTTATTGATTTTGCATTTTCAGTAATTTTGAAAAGTTTTAACCTCTTTGCTATTTCTTTTCCAAACGATAATCCTGTTTCAGAAGTGTAAATTACCAAATACCTCAAAATTGGCTTTGAATTGAGTAACCATCAATAAATTTGATGAAAAGCTGAAAATTTAAACGCGTTTTTCTCAAAAGATGTTCTTAGAAAAGTTACCAAGTGATATCGGCTTTACAGAAGGCAAAAACTCCCTTTACAAAACCGCATCTGTTGTACCAGACCTGCCACGGCAAATAATTTCTCAGTTTGCAGCCTTCGGTCACTAAACCGTATGAATTTATAATCAGCAGGAGGTTCCAATGGCATCAGACCCATACACCTCAAAGATCTCATCGCAACTAACGAAAGGAATCTGGATCTCGTCTGCTAGCAGCTCTTACTAGACTGGTCAACCTCATTTTGAATGGCAAAACACCCGAGCATACTCATGATCTGATCTACTCCGCCTCCCTATTGGCTTTATGGAAGAAGTACAGTGGAATACGACCTACTATATCTGTCAGAAACACTTTTCCCTGGCCATCAAGACTCGCTGTCCAAAGTGTACAACCTAAACTCTGCCAAATCTTTCAGCCCCGTCACCTGGCCTTTGCATGCGAAGAAGGGTGTCGTGTGGAGCAATCGTTCACGCAATAAGATGTGTCCAAAATCCATGCAGCGATAAACACATCATCATGAAACTATGTGTAACGAATGCATTCAACTGCATTAGACATGTCATGCTATGGACAGTGCTAGATAAGACACCTGAAATATATCGCATGATGCACCGAGCATATTCCACCCCACCCCCACTCCTATATGGTGAAAGAACACAATCCAAACATCAACAAGCTTATACAGCTAGGTGACCCATTTGGCCCACATACGTTGGCACTTGGGTTCAAAAACATTGCCAAATACTGCATCATTCAGTGTCTGGTTTCATGGTGATGCAACAATCGGCAGACCACCTGATGTTGCTTTTATCAACACGATCAATGCAATTGTTCCCAGACTGGCACAGATTAGCCTCATGGTCAACCCTATCAAATCTGAACTGATTTCACTGTCTGACAAACAAGACTGCAATATGCCAGGGGCAACACCGCCAGCATGTATGCAAGCCATGGACTTTATAGCTTTTTCATCAATTTGTTCCGTCTTAAATCACTTTCGCTCAAAACTTTTCTCGCACTTTTTTTTTTTTTTTCGTTTCTTTTTGTCATGACAGTATTTCAGTTTTAATTAATTTTTTTGTCCAATTGGAATGAATCCTAATGTGTACGCCTAATTGTACTTCACTTGTTCAGAAAAGTCTGTTTTACCACTGACACGATTACGTTTTGTTCTGTGATGTCCGTTTTTAACTTATCAAATTTTCATATTCACATTCTGTGGCTTTTGCTAAATATGCTTTTATCTGCACACAATATCATTTCATGTGAATAGAGATATATTTATTTTTATAGTAAATATATATATTTCTCTTCTTATAAACAAACAAAACAACATTTTAAAAAATGCAGTCAACATGTTTTTAGATAAGGCACCATGTACTACCAGCTTTACAGAAGGCAAAAACGACATTCCTCCTGTAAAAAGCCTCAGTTAAGACATTTTAGAAGAGGCATTAAGTGATATAGCTAAGAAACTAAGAAACAGCAGCAGAGTTCGAAATTTCCTCACAGAAGCTATTACCAAAACTTTAGTTACTTCACTCATTTTATCTCGAATAGATTATTGTAATTCTCTTCTTGCTGGAATGACATCAGATAAACTGTCTAAAATTCAAGTCATTCAAAACAATGCATATATAAGTATAGCAGTGCATCTCTTCTCCCAGTTGGGAGCAGGTGAGCTGTGTTTAATTTGAATAAATCTGACCTGATCCCTACATTAGACTTGGATATTTTTCTTTGTGTGAGTGTGAGCAGCTTGAGACCACTGTGGCATGCGCTGTATGAGTCTGTCTGACAATTTCTGTCTAGCTGCTGTAACAAGCAAACCCTGCATGCATTTCTGGTCACATAACCAAAGTCAGATGTGTTTAGTAGAGGCACCAAGTAATACCAGTTTTCCAGAAAGAACAAAGGACAATACTTCCATGTATAACCAAAGTCAAAGATGTGTTTAGTAGAGGCACCAAGTAAAACCAGTTTTACAGAAGGCTAGGTATATTTGGGCCGAATACGGCCTAAATAGCACAAAACCCTGGTGCCGAGTAATTTGGGCCGATAATGCGAGTTTGCAGTTTGCACTGTAGACAACTCTACTATCTTTGGCGTCAATTACTAATACTACCGCATTTTGCGGTGGGATCGCTGCCCCAGCCCCTATTCGCCTGATTAGTCAATCTGACTACCGCCCATTGATACAGACTGACTAGACCCTCACGCCCCCAGGTCCCATCTGACCATTCCAATGCACACTTGAATCGACAATGGACACCGTATTCCGCGGTGGCAATTGACACTCCCTTGCCTAAAATACCTTCGGCCCAAATAGCACAGTACCGGGTTGTATAGGCCGTATTCGGCCTAAATATACACTTCCTTTACAGAAAGTACAAAAGACAATCTTTGTTCTATGTATAACCAAAGTCAAAGATGTTTGTAGAAGAGGCACCAAGTAATATCAGTTTTACTTTTACAGAATGCAAAAAAAAAACCTTTCTATTGTACCAAAGTCAAAGATTTGTTTAGAAAGAAGAACCTCCACGTACCACAACTTTACAAAAGGCAAAATAATTATTTAAAAAAATTCTGTAATAAAACTGCAATTAGGAAGTGCATATCCGTAGTGCATATCCGTACAACGCACAAAATTCGATGACATAGAACACACACCGGAATACTATATTACTGACCTTGTTAATTTGCATAGTTTTTAAAAATATGAATCGGCTTAGTAGCAAAACAATCCGACATCTGCTCGGAAATTGCGTGATTTGCGCTAATAATAATACTTGTGTACGTCGATCACCAATAGCTACCCCAGCCCCTTTTCGCCTGATTAGACAATCTGACTACCGCCCATTGATACAAACTGACTAGACCCTCACGCCCCCAGGTCCATCTGTCTATTCCATGTGTTGTCACTTTAAATTCGTGAACACCATACCATGTTTTGTTTCAGCAAACCTTCACCAGTCGCGCTTTTGGTAAACATGTTGTACGGATATGCACTGTCCATATCCATACAACATGTTGTACGGATATACACTTCCCCGCAATTAAATATGTTTATCAGATGACGCCGAAAGTGCACGAAAAGCCCTTTTTTTTCACGATCAGTCAAACTGGTATATTTTATTTTTTTTTACCACTCGCGACCGCGAAACAATACGGTTGAACGCTGTTCTTTTTTTGCAGAGACAAAATGTGAAAAAAAAACCCAACTGAACAAGCCAAGCTGGAAAAAAACAAATACCACACGTAAATGCTAGTGAAAAGATTAGCTTACACTGTTTGACATTCCCATACACCACATTTACCCCAGCACAGGTCCAGCTGGAACCCAAGCAGAAAGTTTCAGTGAAAACGTTTAGACCAGTAGTTCTCAACCCTTTTTTTTTTATCCCCATGCCTTGCTCCAGTTATCTTACTTTACAAGGATTACCGGATCCGGTTACCGCCTAGAAAAAGCACACTGAAGTCTTTTAATCTTACTAGCATAGCCGACCTACGCAAGATTAATCTGGCAGATTCTTTGTAGGAAAAGCTCAACAGTATATCTAGACTAGATCTAGGCTCCATTAAAAGCAGCATTTTGGATTCGATACAATGACTAAGGGACCGTTCACATAATTATTATGTCATCAAAAATTGACTAATTTTGACCACCCCCCCCCCTTATCATCACATGTCATCAAATGGCTGTCCTCCCTCCCCCCTCCCCCCTGTTTGATGACGTAATCAAAACTTGGCAAATAACACTAAAAATATCTGTATAGTGCTGTTTGCTATTTATTTTAATTCAAACTAACAGATTATAAATAAAATAAAATCAATAAGAGCTTTTATATAGCGCTTAATATCCACTAATGCTCTAAGTGTTTTACAAGGTGTCCTTGACAGGCTGATTCAACCACTTAATACCATCTCATCACAAAGAGCATACAGAGAAGCTGCCTGTTAGCAAACTGACAAGATCTTTCCACTACCTATATGTCAGGTACCGGTTTTACAGATGGGTGGAGTGAGGAAGTAAATTGTTTTCCCATAGCAACTACAGCGGACAGATTCGCACTCGCAACCACCGGATTACAAATCCGACGCGCTAACCACTGCGCTAAGCTGCCCCCCAAATTATAAGAGATAACATTGATCTGACTCTCTGAAATTATGCAAAAATAGAACCAAAATTATATACTAAACTTAAAATTGTTGCAAAATAATAAATTTTATGCAACACAGGGCAAATTTATTTCAATATTTTTGAGAAATTGATATCTATATTGTATATTTTTTGTTCCTTCTTTTTCAATTTTACCAAACCACATTGATGACATCATCTTTGGACTCAGCACCCCCCCCCCCCCCGCCTTATGTGATGACATAATTATGTGAACAGTCCCTAAAAGAACTTGCGTAGAAATAGACATGATATTATAATGATAACGTTTGATTTTCGACCACCATTGTGTAGAGAGAGGTGAGGGACGGAATTTCCGATCATGTTTTTCTTTTATTCTACCAGACAAAAATGCGTCTGTTTTTTTCGGCTCAAAAAGGTTTAATATAAATAATAGTAAGATTGATTCTTGTCCGAAGTGAACGTGTCCACATTACTCTTATCGCCTCTATGGTGCCCTCAGCTTTTTCTCAGTATTTAGTCGAAATAGTTTTAGATCTAATTAAAGGCGGCTTGAACATTTTACGTCCCACCGTTCGTAGACACATGAGTGCGTTGGTCATTCAGTGGCTAACTTTGGAGAACAAAACTTACCTTCTGTGCACTTTGGAAAAACTTGTTTCGTCTGGTCACTCTGTATGTCATACATGGATGATCTTTTTTTTTTTGTTCACAGAAACAGACCAATGGACAAGATGCATGGGTCTGGTTCTTGTGGCACAATACAAGCCAGCCAGGAATTTTATGTTTGCGAGATCATATCCCATGCTCTCAGTTCACGAGCAAAACTGTTTCTTGGGGTTTGTCCTGTTTTAGACTGACCAGCACCGCTGGGCATTTGGGAAGACTTTTCGAAAGCTTTTGACAAAAATTTACACACCTAATTTTAGTTTGCTTAGTCATGACATGACTCGGCAAAATCTTTAAATAGTGTCAGGGGTGAAACAGACCAAAGCTGGTCTAGGCACCAGACCGATAGCTCGCCGACCATCAATAATTTTACTTCACACTCACACAATAGCCACTACCAGCACCGCGACCCAGCGCTACACAGCGGGCAGTGCCTTGTGTGCTAGTGTGAAGCAAAGAGGCGGAGAGCTATAGGGCCTACACCTGCCCTGGTCTGTTTCGTCCCTAATTTGAGACATTTCTGTTTTTAAATAACATTCACAAGGTTTATTTTCCACGCCCTTTACATCTCTACAAAGAAATGATTGTGACGTGTCCTTATCCGTGCACGACAGTCAATCTTCACTAATATCGAATATTGTCCAAAACAGTGAAAGATACGGAAGATGTTGTTTGCCCTCCGCAATTCGCCCCTTGTTTAGCCAGATGTATGCCGCCATCTTTTCACTAAGGTTCCTTACCATGTCGTCTCAGGTATGCCTGCTATTGAGTTTATAGAGCTGTGTGATAAATCATAGAGTTGTGATATATTGATTATGTAATGAAGCTTAAGGTGGGTTATCAAGTATGTGTGCTTAATGCTCTGTGAAGGAGAATTTCCCCCGTGAGATTATAATAAAGTGATTGTTATTTATATTATCTTATGTTTTTACCTTTCACTTATGTTGGATGAACTACGAGTGGCTAATGTGGTTACTGCGTGGGTTCAATAGTAACTCCCTTAAGGATACACAGGATTAACAAACACAGGGTTCTGCTGGCAATCTTATTTATTAAAAAAGCCTAACAAAGGTATCACTACCAAACAAAAAGGCATAGGAGAACCCTACCAAGAAAAAGAAGCCCAACCAGCCATAAGCTGGAACAAGAGAAAAAGACAAAAATATGATTAGGATATAATGACATTAATCAGGCAATCAATGGTGGACATACATAGTAATAGTATTAAGTATTAAATCAAAACATCAACACGATATAGAATCTAAGCAATTACTAATTACATACATACATGTAGGGAATAAAAATAATGCTAAGGTTAATGAACTACAACTACAAGTAAGAATTATATATACAAGGAGTTCCCTAGCACAGTGCTTGCAATATACTAATCAAAGTGAAAGGACATAATAAATGAAGGGGCAAGAACACAATAGTTTCGTTCCACTGAGCCGGTGTACAGCACATCCAGAGTGGCCATTCCATTTAATAACGCAGTGGCCAACATGGCCCACTGACCGTCCATAACATAGACGCTGCATCCCAATGCAGGCCATCCTCATAGGCCCACTCCCATTATTAGTACTAACCCGCCCCAGGGCTATTGTATTGGTTACTTCCCTTCCCAATCGATACTGAAGGGTCATGCCCTTTGACCTTAGCCGCGGAGCTATGCCGCCAGGCTAACATGTGTATGACACACCACTAGATACATAAAGTAATGTGTACATTCGAAACTATGTCCTTCGCACAACCTACGAACTCAATGAAACACAGCACGTCTGTAATATCTATAATCTATAATAGGTAGATCTATAGGCGGGACTCATTGCAACATGTGCAAACTCACTGAAACATTGTTCATCCACCGCCGCACATAGAACAATCCTGGGGCTCACCCATGTGAGGCCCAACTAATATTATACATCTCCAATACATGTAATTAATTACACATCTTAAACACTAAACACGCAATCACAATCACACTGCTCTCTGTAGCACAGTGGTACTGGCAAGGTACACAAATACCCGTAATACAATCAAGTGTATAGTGCCGCTCGCTATAACATAAGCCATCCACATTAACATGTCAGGAAATCCTCACTGCCTACCGCAACAAGGCAATGCTACACATACACTATATATATGCACACAAGCAAATCATGATAGCTTGGTTAGCGAGCCATCATTATCATCTAGCACCGCAAACGTTAACTTTGACAATAAAGTCACAATATCAAGACACTGCACTGCACCGCGCATCTTACACGTCTAATGACAATGGCAATTACCGTTGAGCCGGACTCATAATGGTCTCTGTAGATCAGCATTCTCTACGTGGCATCCCCGAAAGGGGGGGGGGGGTGCGCAAATTAAAGTCACTTCTAATATAATAGTCTCCAACTTACCCAAGGTCTCTCTGCTACTGGCGCAACTGGACTAGGCCATGTTTTGGGCGAGGCGCGCCACGGCAGGCCGCCGCCGGTCTGTTGTACTGCAAGGTCCACTTGTGCTTCCTATTGTTGCGGCGTCTTTGATGGAGTCTACTGACCACTCGAACTGGCATCATCTTTATGAGCTAGCGCGGACGTCCGAGAGGGCTATTACGTAGTCCAGTGTTGGACAAGTGAAAGGCTCGGACATTGAGTCCAGCCGAACAACATAACCGGTTAGGGTCCTAACAATCGAATTTACAGTACGGTTAAAAGGGTGCACACAAAAGTCAATTAGGTATCCCAGTAAACTGCAGAAATTACTCTATGGTCTCCTCCAGCTATAATTGAATAAATTTGACCCAGGTTGGAATT
The DNA here is from genome assembly GCA_963931925.1 of Onchidella celtica. NCBI lineage: Eukaryota > Metazoa > Mollusca > Gastropoda > Systellommatophora > Onchidiidae > Onchidella > Onchidella celtica. The sequence goes on along the minus strand of OZ007574.1, from coordinate 59,021,368 downwards.
ATCGGGGATAACATGCGTCTAACTCATAGTTTACTTTAAATCCGAGACCCTCTTATTAATTATTTCAATAGGATATGTGCATCAAAGTACAACGAAATTAGTACCATTATAAAATAGAAACTTGCTGCTAAAATTCTAACTGACTACTTATACCAGAAACCCGGTAATAGTTTTAATATAAATTTTCAAAGTGTCAGGACTAACAACATTGGACAAATTTGTGCGGGATACTTTCGTCCATTAATACGACGTATCTCCATTGATAACAAACGTTATCATGAGTACCTATTTTGTACCGATAGGGTATTGCCTACTCTCAACAGTGAATTCGGGTTCCCGTCTTTCTGTCGGTGGATAACAACGAAGGAGCGAGTTGTAAGAAACTTAAAGCCATGATATAAGAGTTGGAAGCCCGGTGGTCAACATTTCCAACTGACCAATCAAAATGCGCGCTTTTCACCGTGATGTGAATAACGGGTCCCGCGCTAGTATTACAAGGGAAATAATCCAATTAATGGTACTCGGCCAAGTGTCCCTAAACTACTATGAGTGGCCGTCCCTCACTCACGCACCAGAGTTACCATGAAAGCACATATTGAAAATAGAAAATCGTTCATCCTCTCACATTGACAGAAAGCATTAATCTCTAGAATAGAAGAAAATTTATGTGTGACCCAAGGGTAGGTCAGATGTAGCTATCTAGACAGATAGTGATTTGGAACCTCGGCCACAGAAAATACGGCGACAGCTAAGTGCATGTAGCTATTCTGAGATTCTTGCATTCATTTTCAGATGTGGTTTTAATTCTGTTGCAATTTGTTGCGTAATGTTTATTTTTATTGCTGTTTATTCTTGATGTGGGGCCTTGTGACATGTGACTAATTTCTGTCCACTTTTTAATTTAGATCAATAGAATGATCTATAGATGGATTAAAAAAAAAGGAAATGGTGAATCTGTGGATTGTCAATAATGGTTATGTTGGCTGAGACTTTTACTTCAAACCCAAAAGTCGTGTTGTTCCAGTGTCCAGGAAAGTGAATGACGTGTGACATGGTGGTCTAGAGGCAGGATGCTCTCCTTTCATGCCGAGGATACCAGGTTCGATCCCTGGTCAGTGCAGGCCTGGTGGAATTTTTTAGGGGGAAATATTCCAGTCCCTGATCCTATGGTAGGTAGGATCAAGCACCTAGTCTTCTCGGACAGAGACTTGGAGGGCTCGTGTGCACGTGGCACACGTAACGGGTGCCTTGGGAGTTGAAAGTCGAGAAGAGCAGGCCGAATAAGACCGCTGCCGGGGCAAAATTCTATAAACACAAATTCTATAAACACAAATTCTATAAACACAAATCCTATAAAACACAAATTCTATAAACACAAATTCTATAAACACAAATTCTATAAACACAAATTCTATAAACACAAATTCTATAAACACAAATTCTTACCATTAAAAACACAGAAAGAAGAGCAAGAATAATAAAAAGAAGAAAAATGAGATGAAAATGCTTAAGCCGCGAATCTTCTAAAATAAAAGACATAAACAGAAAATGAATTACGTCTCAGGCATGTGTGGCCTTTGGATACATTTCCACTGACTTACTGAATGCTGTCATGGTAGTGACTTGATGGCGCTAGTTAAATTGTTAAAAACCACACATAAATTTGATATATAATATATGCATAGTTTACTAAGTCCATCCTGAAATTACCTTGCCAGCATAGTAAGTGACATGAATATTGAGTTGATGAAATGAGTGACATCGTTACCAATGGTGATTTATTGGCACGGCTGTATTTCAAGTAAACAAAATGTACATCAGTTAATGAAAAAATATACATGTACATATACTTTGAAATGATATTTTTAAAAAAAAACACTGAAGTTCTTATGCATTTAAAATGCAAGCTGAAACTTCAAATACACCCCTATTTTTAAAACAAATATGGTATAGTAACTTCTGGCCAACCTTGTATTTTCGGCGTAGTTAAAAGTTCAATAGTGGACACTGCACGGTGATGAAAACCATACATTAAATGTTTATTGTTTGGAGATGTTGTTCACACAGTATTTCATAGTTTACATCACAAATGGAGTTGCAAAAGGTGAGAATGAAGTGACCAGAAAGAAAGAAGGAAAGAGAGAGAGAGAAAGAAAGAAAGAAAAGAAAGTGAAAAAGAAAAGAAAAGAAAGAAAGAAAGAGAGAGAAAGAAAGAAAGAAAAGAAAAGAAAGTGAAAAAGAAAACAAAAGAAAGAAAGAGAGAGAGAAAGATAGAAAGAAAAGAAAGAAAGAGAGAAGAAATAGATAGAAAGAAAGAAAGGAAGAAAGAGAGAAGGGATGGTCTTTCCTTATGGTGCTGGTTTTGAAAAGTATTGTGTTGTATATCTGTCATCTAACCCTGTATGTTTTGTGTACAGTCATACAAAGTGTCATATATGTGCATAGAATTACAATGTATGTTGTGACGGAGTGTGCACTTTCAAGATGAACATTGTGATGACTTGAGTAGTTATCCTTGTGGATCAAAATGTACAAATGAATGTTGTCAAACACAAGAATGCAGAATTTTTGTCTGTCAGTACCTACAAGGGTCCTTTGACCACACACACTAAAAAGTCTAAAAGAATCACATTTTACATCCATTCCAAGCCTTGACGCTAATGTCATTCATGCTGAACTCTGCAATCAGGCTAAGGGAGAGAACATAGACAACGCTTCAAGCGCGAGAAACGTTCTGTCGTGTTCTCTCCCTTACACTAATTTTGAACGACTATCTGAAAGAGACAATAACTCATGCCAAATTTGACTCACCCAGTTTTGGAAAAACGCTCACCAATTTCGTGGCACCCACTACAAATAATTGTATTTCTTATGCATGACATTTTTGCATGAAATGTGTACGGTACAGACTTTGATCATGATATGGTGCAAATTTTTTTTCTTCTGAAAATTGAAGTCGGGCATTGGATAAAAAAAAAAAAAAGGTTGACAAACACTGATTTAAAAGGTGATTTTCTGAATTATCTTACTGTATACTCCTAAAAACCTCATATATACTCGCACCCTGAGCAAAAGTGATATCTGGTCTGAAGACGACATGTACACTGTAATTTTAGTTTTGGCATCCCCTGAAATATCTCGCACCCCAGGCTGGGAACCCCTGCCTTAGAATGACAAGATTCTAACTCCCTCCATCAAGTTATGAGAAATTGATGATTGAAGTTTTATATTATGCTCATAGTTTTTGATGATACAAGTTTTTTTCTTCTCAGTAATGCTTACAAATTGCACGCCAAATGCACTTGATCCTTTGACATACAATGGAGAAGACCTGTCAAATTAGTGTGTACTGTGTAGTGTGTAATTCAGTTCAGCTTGAAAGTGGTGAGAGAGAGCCTTAAATTATCAGAAGGGGGACAATTTGTTTTGTACACCAGTGCTCACACACACACACACTGTGCTGTTTAATTTGAGTTAGGGTTTCACGGCGTGTGGAAATGATAATAGCCACTATGCGCCCTTTGGGTACACGTCCTTTATTTATGTTTTGTATTCAGAGCTTCTAAGTCTAACAATAGAATTAAATTTATCATTTTATCACATTGCTAAAATTCTCAGAACTTGTTTTACATAGATCTGGAAAAATATTTGTAAATGGATATAAACGTTTCTAAATTTAATAATGCAACAACTGTCACAAAATGTTAGTTCCACCAAACCACACTTCCACTCAACAAAGAGACAAATATGCTGCCATTGATAGCATTTTATTCATCTTCCAAATGGACATTGCTAAAGAAAATTATTATTCAAACAGCAACACACACATTCCTAATGTCCTACAACTATCAATAATCATAAATTAAACCCGTTCAATTATCAATGACTTTCAATTATCACTGACATAGCTGATTAATGCCAATATGAATATACATGTATACTGTATAAAGACACACAGAGATTATAGACATACTTCAGAAACAATCTTGATGGAAAAGACCCGAGAGTGATACAGAATATATACTGGGAACAAACAGCAGCGGTTAAGAGTTGAAAATGAAACAAGCCAATACCAACCAATAAAAAGAGGAGTACGACAAGGCTGTGTTTTATCATCCGATCTGTTCTCCATCTACAGCGAAGAAATCATGAAAAATATTCAAGAAATGCCTGGAGTCAGAATAAATGGCACCATATGAACAACCTACACTATGCGGATGACAGTACTCATAGCAGAATCGGAAGAAGACCTGCACGAACTAACAGATGTGATGGCGAGAGAGAGTGAACAAATGGGACTAGGCCTGAATGCAAAGAAAACAGTAACAATGGTTACATCGAGAAAGAAGGAGAGAGTACAGTGTAAAATCAAGGTGGATGGAAAAGAACTTGCTCAAGTAAATAAAATCAAATACTTAGGAGCCCAGATAACATCAGATGGAAGATGCGAAACAGAAGTCAAAAATCAACTATGCTAGGCCAAAGCAGCATTCCAAAACATGAAACACGTCTTAAACAACAAACTACCAATCAGTCTCAGAAAAAGAATATTGCAGTGTTATATTGAACCAATTTTATTGTATGCATGCGAAACCTGGACGTTAAATACAGAAACAGAAAACTTGAAGCAGCAGAAATGTGGTTTCTAAGAAGAATGCTTAGAATTCCATGGACTGCAAAAACGACAAATGAAGAAGTGTTGAGACAAGCAGGGGAAAAGAGGACACTCCTAAACAAGGTCAGAAAAAGACCGGGAACATTTTTCAACATATGAGAAGATGAGGACTAGAACATTTGGTAACAGGGAAATTCAATGGAAGAAGAAGCCGGGGACGACAACGCATAAAGATGCAGGACGACCTAAAGGCCTGGCTGGGAATGCACACCACCAACGCTGTCATCAGGGCTACGGAAGATCGCGAGAGATGGGTCATGATCGCCAACGCCTACCGGCAGGGCACTTAATGAATACTATATGAATTCATTTTTTCAGTTAAGATGTCATTTATTCTAGAATTGCAGCAAAGATGTTATATATTCTATAATTTCAGCAAAGGTGTTATATTCTAGAAGAACTGAACCAAGTGCGACAAAAGAAGCTTACAAAGTCTCTGAAACAACCCACTCATACATTTTCCTAACATCAAACAGGTTTCAATAGCCGAAATGGAAACTTTTCAATCTTTCAAAACAGAACTTACACTAAAGTCAATACCTACACTAAACTATGGACTAGCGCACTAACCTACGTTACTTATCACAGAAGCATGGAACAAACTAAAATCTCATTACCGATACTTTAGCTGGCCTCAAATAACATGAAATTCTACTCTCAAATATTCCACTGAGAATAATCTTACCATATGCAGCAAAACCATTACTATAAGTTGCAAAAACAAATTCACCAAAAGCAACTACAGAACTGTACCGTGTGCAATAATAGAAATTCACCAAAAGCAACTACAGAACTGTACCATGTGCAACAATAGAAATTCACCAAAACAGCCAAAGAACTGTACCATCTGAAACAGAAATTCACCAAAACAGCTAAAGAACTGTACCATCTGAAACAATAGAAATCCACGAAAACAGCTACAGAACTGTACCATCTGAAACAATAGAAATCCACCAAAAGCAGCTACAGAACTGTACCATGTGCAACAATAGAAATTCACCAAAAGCAGCTACAGAGCTGTACCATCTGAAACAATAGAAATTCACCAAAAAGCAGCTACAGAACTGTACCATGTGCAACAACAGACATTCACCAAAAAGCAGCTACAGAACTGTACCATGTGCAACAACAGAAATTCACCAAAAACAGCTACAGAACTGTACCATGTGCAACAACAGCAATTCACCAAAAGCAGATAAAAAAATTGTCCCAAATGCAGCAAAATAAATTTACCATATGCAGCAAAAAACTGTCCTAAATGCAGCAAAAAGAAGCTTACCACAAGCGGCAAAAGAAAGAAAGAATGAAAGAGTTATGGAAGAGCAAGGAAGAAAAGACCCATGGAAGAATGCCAGAGAAATCTACAGAAGTAGGAAGAACAAACGAATGAGAAAGGAAGAAAGAAGGAAACACACACCATACATTTTAAACATTCTTCCCAATAAATTCGGTAACTAACAATAAAATCGAGTTTTAAATCAATGCCCACAGACTTATGTTAAAACAGATCTATGTCTCCTGATGATGATTTTAAAATGAATGAAAATGAGTCCTTGAGGCCCAGTAACCTGTTTGCTTTAGCTGATTTCAACCGCATACATCTTACCCTTTCCTGTTTATGTTGTGAAGTTGTCATTTCAGTAACCAATTCATCAAGGGTTTCAATATTTGTAACGTAGTTAATCAAACTGTCTTAAAGTTAAGGAAATAGTTTTCTTTGTTGAACATCTGGTCTTTTTTTTTTAAATCTAAAGATCTGTTATCTCACTTTTTTTTTAACAGTCTGATCACAATCACTTGAGAAATCACATCTTCAAAAAAAATTTGAGTTTGAGTTGGAGATTAAGGGTGTGTCCACATGATAACTGTCACTTTGCGCCTCTCAGTTTTTTCATTCTCTCTGTTTGGGCTAGCTTTTAGCCCTCAGTTGCCTATAGGAAGGTCAGATAAAGGTGAAGTTAACGCTCTAACGGGTACAGGACCGAATACAATTCCATCACCATCCCCTGCCCTTAAAAAGGTGTTTCCAGTTCACAGAAAAAAAAAATTACAAATGACCTCCAAATTTAAGCACATGCACTTATCAAAACAATTCCAAAATTTACCTAACTTAAATTTACCAAAACAAGTCATTTCACTTTTACGTTGGATTAAAGCAAGGCTCACTGACATGTTCCAGTATTGCACCAGTCATAAGATTTGAAGTTCTGTGACTGCAAATTGCCATGAACATGTGAGTAACAACAGAGTGGGCTGCATGCATTCATGCAAAAATGTTAGTGACGTGGATAAAGGGCTTGGATTCTTCATGCATACGTCTTTCCCTGACCCTCAGCTGACACAGGGTCAACCTCCCTGAATGCTACCTGCATACTAAAACTGTCCAAGCCCTTTACTAGAACATTCAAATCTTATGACTGGCCAATACTGAAACAGATGGAGCATTAGATTATCATGCAATTTCAGACAATGAACAAAAGGTCTCTGTGCTTAAATTATAAAGCAGTTCCCATAGTTCCAATCACCACTAGATTCTATGAACAAAAACAAGACATTGACTTCTCAAGTTTATCTTCATTATTTAAATAGCTTTTTATACTCTTTAATTCAATTAATTGTGATTTTTTTTTTTTAGATGCCACGTTCAGTTAAGTCTAAAAACGGGATCAATATTGGTTTAATGAATTGTCTATGTTCTCAGTGTAAATTTTATATATGATGCATTGTAAAGTGCTGATGTCTTAAAAATGTATTGACAAGAGAGTTCCTGAATTTCCTGACTAGATATGGTCTCGCATATCTGTTGTGAGCAAGAAAAAGAATTGAAAAAAGAAACAAAGGGTAGGAAAGTAAAGAGTGAAAGGAAAGGAAGGAAAAAAGAGCAAGAAAGAACAGACAGAAGGACGGAGGGAAGAAAGATACAAGTGACCTTTCTGTGAAAAGTAGAATGGAAAACTACCCTTACATACAATTGTTACATCACGGTTGCAGTGAAGTAGATCCACATACACTGGAACAGAGATGCTTGGAATATGAAGGACAAACAGTCAGGAAACCGGTGAAAATTGGCAAACATTCCTGAAGGAAGAAGGAAAGAATGAAAGAAGGAAGGAAGTGAAAGAAAGAGAAATAGGGAAAGAAAGAAAGAAAGAAAAGAAGGAACAGATGTAAAGTGGCCTGTCAGTACAAAAAAAACAAAAACGCCTGTACACAAATATTGTGTTAGGTAGGTGCAGTGAGCAGATCAACATACACTAGTACAAAGATGTTTGCGGATACTATGGCCAAGAAAACCAATGAAAATTGGCAAACTTACATTCCTGAAGAAAGGACTGAAGGGAGGAAGAAACTTCAGCACAATAACTCCTACTGTGCTAGGAAGAAGCCAAGACAATAGACAGAATATTGCAGGATGACAGGACAGAGAGAGAGACCCTACCAGAAGCACACGTAAGAAGGAAAGAAAGAATCTTTTTTTTCAGGAAATTCAAAAACTATCAGACAAATACCTGACACTAACCTAACAGTACCAATGGATGAAATCAGACAAAATCTTTATCATAAACAAAAATGGTTAATTTTACATTACACGAAAGCTGATTATGATCACGGTGTGATCAAACTAGTCTCTTTACTGGAACATTTAAATCTTGTGATGGGCCAAGAATAACAAAGTTGGATCTGTAGACATAATTTTAGAAACTGAACCAGACATTCATTTAAAAAAATATATATATATATAAAGCAGTTCTCATAGGCTTATTTACTGCTGGATATTCATGAATAAATACCATTGGACATGACTTTCCAAGTTAACCTTAAAATAAGTAGCTTTTACATCTTCCAATTTCAATTTTTATTTTGGGGGTGGGGGAAAGTTTAAAATGCCAACTTCACAGCAAAATCATGACAGGATCACTATCGATTTAATGAATTATCCCATGCCTTCAGTGTAAGGCTGACAATAGCTTTACATCGAAAACTGAAAACTTGACTTTAAATAATGCCAAATATCTGGAAAAACATTTTTTGAATGATGACAAGCATATATAAATATTCAGTATGCTTTGTTGAACTCATGTGTACTTTGAAAATTATCAAAACTTAATTCTGATGTACAAAAGATGGGTCTTCAAGTTTTGAATTACTTTGCAACAAATGATGTATATATGAAGGATGATAAAATAGTACAGGGTGTTCTGACCTAAAATATCAGTAAGATTTTAATATTTCATGTACAATATAATATGAAGAACTGCCATTAAATTTTACTACAGGCTGTTTCATGAATGGATTCTGATACACTTCCATCCGCAAGTTTAAGTTCTGATCCATATGCATCAAGTATTCATAGCATAAACATAAAATAAAATATCTAGATCTTGAAAGTGCACTGTACTTGCACTGCTGGTCTTCGTCACCCCTGATTCATGAGATGTAGAATTTTATATAGATGGCTGTTTCACAAATGGGTTCTGATACACTTCCATCTGCAAGTTTAAGTTCTGATGCATCAAATATTCATATAATTAACATAAAACAATAAAAGATCTGGATCTTGAAAGTGTATTGTACTCACAACTGGTCATCTTCACCAGTAATTGTGGAGATGTAGAATTGTATAGCTGTCAAGAAATGTTTCAGCATGTACACGACATCACAGATGTCTGATGAATGTTGTCTTCGTTGATTAATGTCGTCTTCGTTGATTAATGTCGTCTTCGTTGATTAATGTCGTCTTCGTTGATTAATGTCGTCTTCGTTGATTAATGTCGTCTCCGTTGATTAATGTCGTCTCCGTTGATTAATGTCTTCTTCGTTGATTAATGTCTTCTTCGTTGATTAATGTCTTCTTCGTTGATTAATGTCGTCTTCGTTGATTTATGTCATCTTCGTTGATTTATGTCGTCTTCGTTGATTAATATCGTCTTCGTTGAGAATTGTAAAGCTGTCAAGAAATGTTTCAGCATGAACATGACATCACAGTCAGATGTTTGATGAATGTTGTCTTCGCTGATGAATGTTGTCTTCATTGATTAATGTCGTCTTCATTGATTAATGTCGTCTTCGTTGGTTAATGTCGTCTTCGTTGGTTAATGTCGTCTTCGTTGATTAATGTCGTCTTCGTTGATTAATATCATCTTCGTTGATTAATATCGTCTTCGTTGATTAATGTCGTCTTCGTAGATTAATGTCATCTTCGTTGATTAATGTCATCTTCATTGATTAATGTTGTCTTTGTTGATTAATGTCGTCTTCGCTGGTGATTCTGAAGAAGTGGAATTGTTCAGGTGTCAATAATGGTTCAGTGTACACATGACATCACAGCCAAGTGTCTGATGAATGGCAAAAGGTAAGATCTGTTTGGACTGTCACATGTTGGAGATCAGAATTTCAACAATTTCGTGGAAGTTGAAGTTTCAACGCAGCTAGAGATCATTATGCCAGGTCTATGTGATACCTGCAACAAAAAAAAAGCGAGTAAACTATTTTCTGTTGAACAAGTACCTAATTTGTTATTCTCATCTACATTCACATAAGAATGAATAACTTGTGAAAAATGCATGACATCATTCACAACCTGATCAACAGTATTAGATTGAACTGACCAGGTTACTTTTTTGAGATTAATTCTGAAGAGCCATCAAATCAAATGTGGATTATAAATAAATTTCCTTGTATGAGCCAACAGTAACACTAAAATCTTTCCCATTCTGGCCTACACACCACTGCACATTGAAAAATAACCACCACATCCTAAACTGGTGCTTTTCCTAAAAGTTCGATGAAAATGAACATGTAATAGGACTGACAAATCTGTGCTAATTTTCATAATATATGAACATTTTAACATTAAGTATTTCCATTTCAGTCAATCAGCAGGCTGTACCAATTTACTCCTTAATTTTTCTTCCATTTGATAATTAAAACAATTTAATCCATGCTGGAACACAGATAAAATGAGGTTGGAACGCTGACCAAGCCATGAATTACGAGAGGTTAATATTCAGTTTGTTTTTGACTCAAGTGTACCTCAAAAATTGTCACAGCAAAATTCTAGTCTGCAAAATATGTACAATGTTGAAGTTTTCCATCACTCTGCAACAAATGATGTATTGCTGAATAGTATAAGGTGTTGTGGCCTAAAATAGGTGCTGAAGTTAATGTTTTACAATATATTATGTAGAACTACCATAGTTTATACAGGCTGTTTCAAGATTGGGTTTCGATACATTTTCCATCCACAACTTCTTCCTGAGCCGTGAATTTTTCCACCTTTGCCAATACGAGAAAATAGTGAGGGAGAAGAATGAAGGCTAACTACAGCAACATTTATGAATAGAAAGTAGACTTTCTTTCTTCCTGAAACAAAAAAGCCTAGCATTTCTGTGCACAGATACATTGGTGATTGGCACAAACATGACCAGAGGGAGAACCGATTCATTGACTATTTGCAAACAAAGATTTAAGTCCTATAATATGCATCAAATATTCATACAAAAAACAAAACCAAGCAGATCTAGATCTTGAAAATGCGTTGTACTCACTGTTGGTTGTCTTTCGCTGCTGATTCTGGATATGTAGAATTGTTTGGTGTGAATAGTTCAGCATACATGTGACACCACAGCCAGGTGTCTGATGAATGGCAAAAGGTAAGATTAGATCGGACTGCCACATGTTGGAGATCAGAATTTCAACAATTTCGTGAAGGTTGAAGTTTCAATGCTGCTAGACATTATGTCATGTCTATGTGATACCTGCAACAAAACAAAGCAAGTAAACTTTATTTCCTGTTGAACAAGTACCTAAATTTCATTCTCATCACTGTGATTCACTTAAAAATGAATAACTTGTGACAAATGCGTGACATCATAACTTGATCAATTTTATTAGATTGAACTGATCAGCTTACTGCGGTATTAAATATTCAGTATACTTTGACTCATCTGTACTTTGAAAATTGTCACATCTAAATTCTAGTCTGCAAAATACGTTGAATGGTGAAGTCTTTCACTACTTGGCCACAAATGATGTAATGCTGAAGGATGACAAAATAGTATAAAGTGTTGTGACCTCAAATATGAGCTATGATTTTAATATTTCACAGTTCAATATGAAGAACTGACATTAAATTTTATACGGGCTGTTTGCTAATGGATTCTGATACACTTTCCGTCTGCAAGTTTAAAGTCCTAATTCACATTTATTCACACAATAAAGAAAAGTAATAGATCTAGATCTAGAAAGTGCAATGTACTCACTGCTGGTTGTCTTTGCTCGTGATTCTGGAGATGAATTGTTTCAAGTGTCAAGAAATGTTTCAGCACATATGACGCCAGTCAAGTGTCTGATGAATGGCTAGAAGGTAAGATCAGCTTGGACTACCACATGTTGGAGATCAGAATTTCAACAATTTCATGGAGGTTGAAATTGCAATGCTGCTAGATATGCCACATCTTTGTGATACCTGCAACAAAACAAAGCGAGTAAACTTAATTTCCTGCTGAACAAGCATCCAAATTGTCTCTATTATACACTGCGATTCACAAAAATAAATTACTTGTGAAAAATGCATTCCATCTCTCACAAATTGATTAATCAGTTTTACCGGATTGCACAGATCAGATAACCTTTCGTATCTTGAAGAGCCATCAATCAAATGGGGATCATGAACATTTTAAAATAAGACATTCACCTTCATACAGTAGATGCTTTACTAGAAGTCTTATTTCAAGGTTTGAAAGTTAACATTCAAAAAATCACAAAGGATATATATATAAATATAATAAAAACCTGCAATACAATTGCAGGGTGTCCTGGAAAATTTACCACACAAATAATCCTGTCTATTTCGGTATAATTTTAGACTGTTATAGAAAGTGTTTCACTGTCAAACTTTTAAAGACGACTGAAAGTAAAGAGTGGAGAAAGAAACAGTGTTGCTCCAGACAAACAGATAGACATTGTCTGCTCCATTTTCACGAAACCAAAAAGTGATAATGTTCTACATTTACTAGTTTGCGTTTTCAAATGTTTCTCGGTAGACATTTGAATCGTCAATGCTCTTGTACCCAACTGACCTATCACATTTAGATTTAACCCTGTCCACAATAGATATTTACACAAAATTTCTTTTTATCACCTGCCCACACAATTTACATAAAAATTTAATATCGGATTATTTTATGAGCCATTCTGAAAACAGGGTGTATCGTCTAGGCCTCTTCTGTATAAGTAGGCCTAAAGTAGCTTTTATATATTGCATTTGCAACTCAATAGAATTAAGTTTTGGTTTGGTGGACCTATAGGTTTAATCAATAGATCTAACCATAAAATCTTCCTGCCTGCAGTCCTGACGAGAATGAGAAATCTACTGAAGGATCTGAAGATAAACATGCATTTTTAAAATTCAAATGCATAGTCCACTTAAAATAATCCAACGCCAACGTTATCTAAATCTAGATCTCTAGATCCAGCACAAAATTTCAAACGCCTTCCCACAAAACAAGTCCGGAACAATGGAGATAGACGTTTAGCCCTCTAGATCAAAATCTAGAAACACGCACAGCTCCTAAAGAAAGCAAATGCTTAGGCCCACAGAAAAAGAGACACAAAAACCACTATGCTGCATTTCCATATAAGACATGTTAGATTCGAACATCAACACACTAAGCACAATCCCCAAATCCATGAGGTTGGAACTAGAAAGCGGCAATCCAAATTGTCGAAGTCTGGGTTGCCAGATTGAAATTATAAGCTTAAGCCAAAAAAAAAAAATTAGTACAGCTTTTATATTAACAATTAACATGACGTGAAAGGCCCCAGAACCATGTCATTGTCCTCCCCACTAGAATGAGTGGAACATTTGGCTTAAACCTTGTCAAATGTGAAGTTTTTATCAGGCATTTCTGGAGATGTAGTGTTGAACGTTTTTCCAACATATGTACTTGAAAGCAATATTTCTGCCATGGTTCTCGCACTAGTATGAAGAAGATTCAACTGAATTCTGTTTCTGGTCTTGAGTTAAATGAGGATACATCCTGCTCACAAAAACATTGCTGACAAGTGTTGTTAGGCAGACTATAAAAAGTATAAATTTATAGTCAGCTCTTTAGATGCTTCACGGTGAAATACATCATCAGTCCAAAACTACGGTGTGTTTAGGGGGTCCTAAGATGGGTGGCAGTCTTTCAAAATACTGTAGCAGTTAATAAAAATTACATGTGCAAACGAAAGAATCCAATATCAACTAGACACTGACCATGCTGGTAATTGACTCTTGCTTGTTGACAATTAGCGGTATATATTTTGACGTATGTATGCTAATTCACCAAAAATATTTCCTTGGAAGAAAACGTTTCAGAAAAAAGATGGTATGGAGTTTGTTTTGTGTGTGTAGATAATTTCAGTAGACCTATGTAAAAAAAAAAAAAGCCAGAAACAAGCCAAAGAGCTAAATGAATGTTCGGACGCCAACAGTATCTTTAAAAAGCCAAAATTTAGGAATGTGGCCAATCTCCAACTTCCCTGGACACCCTAGCTTCTTCCAAATCTACATTTTTGTTTGAGAATGTTATAAGTACGTACGTCCCCCAAGTTGTTTGTTTTTCTTTTTTTTTTGCGCCAGGAGTAGGCCTACGTCCTTTGGGACTCTAGAGCTAGAGAGCTCATCCCGAAATAGGTGTAACAACAGCCTTAATTATTCTTTCAGATTTTCTTTTCCTCCTGTTGTATGGTTGAAAAAGGGGGAGGGGGGGGGGGGCAGGGTTAGGAATTCGATAAGATTTAGGGTTGAAGGTAAGGACGGGGTTAGAGGTAGGTACTAACTACTATAAGCACACACCCTTAGCTCACAACACTTGAGGACCGTACGTAGTTATAACAAAGCCTTTGTTTGAGGTAAATTATCAATGAAAAATGCTTGGAAAGAATCCCGTATGTTCCGATATTCCTATCCTTAACCCTCAACTAATTCCTAATCCTGTCCTTACCCCTAGCCCTAAACAATCTTATCTCTAACCCTAAACAATCTTACCCCTAAACCTATCTCTTACCCTTTCAAGCAGAAAACAAAATCTGCAAAGAATTCGGGTTTAAAGTGGTCGGGACACTGATCAATTATCTGACTTTTTCATTCACACCATGATGTAACAGCATAAACTAGTGTGATATAAAACAATGCAATGCCAACCTTTATAACAAACTTATACCCTAAATAGGTTTCAAAAGAGTGTTTACCTTTCAAAATTTGGCCCACTCGCAGTCCCTTAAGACCAGACGTTCACAATCAAGCTCTGTCAAGTAGGCTACTGTTTGTTGCTGACTGAGTCTGTTGTATCTGACAATGACAATATGGTCAAGGTCATCTCTTCTGTGTGTCCTTGACATCCAGCAGACATTGGCAGTGGCTTTTTTTTTTTATGGGCATGATACTTTTCCTCATGAGCACTTGCAGTTGACTCCCAATAGCCACTGTCCCCCCAAGGTCTTGGATGGATGAAGTCCTGCCATAGGTTGAAATTAGTGCTGTCTTTGTATTGCTTGGAAATTGTACTTCTGGTCTCTTGTCTTCATGGGGCATGCTGATGGTGAATCAGATCCATGTGGAGGATTCGCCTGTCCGTCAAACACAAGCTAAACAGTCTGGCGAGTTGGTCTGCCTGTTCCCTCATTAGCTCGTAACTTGCTGTGTTTGTTTTCTCCAGATTTGTGACGTGATTATGCTTTTTTACAGAGCTTGTGACGTGATGTGCTTTTTTCCACAGCTTGTGACGTGATGTACTTTTCTTCAGAGCTTGTGACATGTGCTTTTCCAGAGATTGTGACGATGTGCTTTTTTCCACAGCTTGTGACATGGTGCTTTTCTTCAGAGCTTGTGACATGATGTGCTTTTCCAGAGCTTGTGACGTGATGTGCTTTTCTTCAGAGCTTGTGACATGATGTGCCTTTCCAGAGCTTGTGTCGTAATGTGCTTTTCCAGAGCTTGTGACGTGATGTGCTTTCTTCAAAGTTTTTGACTTGGTATATTTTTCTCCAGAGCTTGTGACGTGATGTGCTTTTCTCCAGAGCGTGTAGCTTGATGTGCTTTTCTTTAGAGCTTATGACGTGATGTAGTTTTCTCCAGAGCTTGTGACGTGATGTGCTTTTCTCCACAGTTTGTCACGTGACGTGCTTTTCTCCAGTTTGTGACGTGATGTGCTTTTCTCCACAGTTTGTCACGTGATGTGCTTTTCTCCAGCTTGTGACGTGATGTGCTTTTCTCCACATATTGTGTCGAGATGTGCTTTTCTCCACAGATTGTGACGTCATGTGCTTTTCTCCATAGATTGTGACGTGATGTGCTTTTGTCCACAGATTGTGACGTGATGTACTTTTCTCCACAGATTGTGACGTGATACACTTTTCTCCACAGATTGTGATGTGATGTACTTTTCTCCACAGATTGTGACGTGATACACTTTTCTCCACAGATTGTGACCCGATGTACTTTTCTCCACAGATTGTGACGTGAAGTACTTTTCTCCACAGATTGTGGCGTGAAGTACTTTTCTCCACAGATTGTGGCGTGAAGTGCTTTTCTCCACAGATTGTGACGTGATGTACTTTTCCCCACAGATTGTGACGTGATGTACTTTTCTCCACAGATTGTGACACGATGTACTTTTCTCCACAGATTGTGACGTGAAGTACTTTTCTCCACAGATTGTGGCGTTAAGTGCTTTTCTCCACAGATTGTGGCGTGAAGTGCTTTTCTCCACAGATTGTGACGTGATGTACTTTTCCCCACAGATTGTGACGTGATGTACTTTTCTCCACAGATTGTGACGTGATGTACTTTTCTCCACAGATCGTGACGTGATGTACTTTTCTCCACAGATGGTGACGTGAAGTGCTTTTCTCCACAGATTGTGACGTGATGAGCTTTTCTCCACAGATTGTGACGTGATGTGCTTTTCTCCAGAGCTTGTGATGCGATGTGCTTTTCTCCACAGATTGTGACGCGATGTGCATTTCTCCACAGTTTGTGACGCGATATGCTTTTCTCCACAGATTGTGACGTGATGTGTTTTTCTCCGCAGTTTGTTACGTGATGTGCTTTTCTCCACAGTTTGTGATGTGATGCGCTTTTCTCCACAGTTTGTGGCGTGATGTGCTTTTCTCCAGAGTTTGTGACGTGATGTGCTTTTCTCCACAGTTTGTGACGTGATGTGCTTTTCTCCACAGATTGTGACGCGATGTGCTTTTCTCCAGTTTGTGACGTCATGTGCTTTTTTCCAGAGTTTTTGACGATGTGCTCTCCACAGCGTGTGACGTGACATACTTTTCTCCACAGAATTTGACTTGATGTGCTTTGCTCCACAAATTGTGACGTTATGTGCTTTTCTCCACAGATTGTGACGTGATGTGCTTTTCTCCACAGTTTGTGACGTGATGTGCTTTTCTCCACAGCTTGTGACGTGATGTGCTTTTCTCCACAGTTTGTGACGATGTGCTTTTCTCCACAGTTTGTGACGTGAAGTGCTTTTCTCCAGAGCTTGTGACGTGATGTTCTTTTCTCCAGAGCTTGTGACGTGAAGTGCTTTTATCCAGAGCTTGTGACGCGATGTGCTTTTCTCCAGAGCTTGTGACGTGAAGTGCTTTTCTCCACGGCTTGTGACGTGATGTGCTTTTCTCCACAGTTTGTGATGTGATGTGCTTTTCTCCACAGTTTGTGACGTGAAGTGCTTTTCTCCAGAGTTTGTGACGTGATGTGCTTTTCTCCAGAGCTTGTGACGCGCGATGTGCTTTTCGCCAGAGCTTGTGACGTGAAGTGCTTTTCTCCAGAGCTTGTGACGTGCTTTTCTCCAGACCTTGTGACGTGAAGTGCTTTTCTCCAGAGCTTGTGACGTGAAGTGCTTTTCTCCACAGATTGTGACGTGATGTGCTTTTCTCCACAGATTGTGACGTGAAGTACTTTTCTCCACAGATTGTGACGTGAAGTACTTTTCTCCACAGTTCGTGACGTGATGTGCTTTTCTCCATAGATTGTGACGTGATATACTTTTCTCCACAGATAGTGACGTGAAGTACTTTTCTCCACAGATTGTGACGTGATGTACTTTTCTCCACAGATTGTGACGTGATGTACTTTTCTCCACAGATTGTGACGTGATGTGCTTTTCTCCACAGATTGTGACATTTATATGTTTTTCTCCACAGTTTGTGACGTGATGTGCTTTTCTCCAGAGCTTGTGACCTGATGTGCTTTTCTCCAGAGTTTGTGACGCGATGTGCTTTTCTCCAGAGTTTGTGACGTGATGTGCTTTTCTCCACAGTTTGTGACGTGATGTGCTTTTCTCCACAGATTGTGACGCGATGTGCTTTTCTCCAGTTTGTGACGTCATGTGCTTTTTTCCAGAGTTTTTGACGATGTGCTCTCCACAGCGTGTGACGTGACATACTTTTCTCCACAGAATTTGACTTGATGTGCTTTGCTCCACAAATTGTGACGTTATGTGCTTTTCTCCACAGATTGTGACGTGATGTGCTTTTCTCCAGTTTGTGACGTGATGTGCTTTTCTCCACAGTTTGTGACGATGTGCTTTTCTCCACAGTTTGTGACGATGTGCTTTTCTCCACAGTTTGTGACGTGAAGTGCTTTTCTCCAGAGCTTGTGACGTGATGTTCTTTTCTCCAGAGCTTGTGACGTGAAGTGCTTTTATCCAGAGCTTGTGACGCGATGTGCTTTTCTCCAGAGCTTGTGACGTGAAGTGCTTTTCTCCACAGATTGTGACGTGATGTGCTTTTCTCCACAGATTGTGACGTGAAGTACTTTTCTCCACAGATTGTGACGTGAAGTACTTTTCTCCACAGTTCGTGACGTGATGTGCTTTTCTCCATAGATTGTGACGTGATATACTTTTCTCCACAGATAGTGACGTGAAGTACTTTTCTCCACAGATTGTGACGTGATGTACTTTTCTCCACAGATTGTGACGTGATGTACTTTTCTCCACAGATTGTGACGTGATGTGCTTTTCTCCACAGATTGTGACATTTATATGTTTTTCTCCACAGTTTGTGACGTGATGTGCTTTTCTCCAGAGCTTGTGACCTGATGTGCTTTTCTCCAGAGTTTGTGACGCGATGTGCTTTTCTCCAGAGTTTGTGACGTGATGTGCTTTTCTCCACAGTTTGTGACGTGATGTGCTTTTCTCCACAGATTGTGACGCGATGTGCTTTTCTCCAGTTTGTGACGTCATGTGCTTTTTTCCAGAGTTTTTGACGATGTGCTCTCCACAGCGTGTGACGTGACATACTTTTCTCCACAGAATTTGACTTGATGTGCTTTGCTCCACAAATTGTGACGTTATGTGCTTTTCTCCACAGATTGTGACGTGATGTGCTTTTCTCCAGTTTGTGACGTGATGTGCTTTTCTCCACAGTTTGTGACGATGTGCTTTTCTCCACAGTTTGTGACGATGTGCTTTTCTCCACAGTTTGTGACGTGAAGTGCTTTTCTCCAGAGCTTGTGACGTGATGTTCTTTTCTCCAGAGCTTGTGACGTGAAGTGCTTTTATCCAGAGCTTGTGACGCGATGTGCTTTTCTCCAGAGCTTGTGACGTGAAGTGCTTTTCTCCACGGCTTGTGACGTGATGTGCTTTTCTCCACAGTTTGTGACGTGATGTGCTTTTCTCCACAGTTTGTGACGTGAAGTGCTTTTCTCCAGAGTTTGTGACGTGATGTGCTTTTCTCCAGAGCTTGTGACGCGCGATGTGCTTTTCTCCAGAGCTTGTGACGTGAAGTGCTTTTCTCCAGAGCTTGTGACGTGCTTTTCTCCAGACCTTGTGACGTGAAGTGCTTTTCTCCAGAGCTTGTGACGTGAAGTGCTTTTCTCCACAGATTGTGACGTGATGTGCTTTTCTCCACAGATTGTGACGTGAAGTACTTTTCTCCACAGATTGTGACGTGAAGTACTTTTCTCCACAGTTCGTGACGTGATGTGCTTTTCTCCATAGATTGTGACGTGATATACTTTTCTCCACAGATAGTGACGCGAAGTACTTTTCTCCACAGATTGTGACGTGATGTACTTTTCTCCACAGATTGTGACGTGATGTACTTTCCTCCACAGATTGTGACGTGATGTGCTTTTCTCCACAGATTGTGACATTTATATGTTTTTCTCCACAGTTTGTGACGTGATGTGCTTTTCTCCAGAGCTTGTGACCTGATGTGCTTTTCTCCAGAGTTTGTGGCGCGATGTGCTTTTCTCCACAGTTTGTGACGTGATGTGCTTTTCTCCAGAGTTTGTGATGCGATGTGCTTTTCTCCACAGATTATGACGTGATGTGCTTTTCTCCACAGTTTGTGACCTCATGTGCTTTTTTCCAGAGTTTTTGACGATGTGCTTCTCTCCACAGCTTGTGACGTGACATACTTTTCTCCAAAGCTTTTCACTTGGTGTGCCTTTCTTCAGTTAGTGACGTGATGTGCTTTACTCCAGAGTTTTTGAACTGATGTGCATTACTCCAGAGTTTTTGAGTTTGTGTACACCCGTTTTCTTCAGAACCGTTGACTTTGTGTACATCAATTTTCTACAGAGCTTGGCATTTGATGTACCAGTCTGTCTCCTTCAGAACACAGCAGTCGACAAGGTCCCAGTTGTCCATCCTATCCATCCATGTGCATATCAAGCCTCCCCCCCCCCCCCCAGCAAAAGAACAGCCCTCAAGTTTCTCACGCCAAACATTTCAGTCGTTCCTACTTGTGCACCTGAAATAAACACATGAGAGAGTATTGGCATCAGGGACACTCAAAGGATACAAGATTAATTACATGTACATTGTTTTCTCGTCTATTCAATATAGTAACTTTTGAAAGGAGTTGCCTGGGATCAGTTTCAGTGCCTTGTGACACCTGTGCTATGTTACATGTCTGTCTGTTCAGAAAGAGTTCCACACAGGTACATCCCAACCAGTTCCAACTATAATAATTCTTCACACAAATTTGCCTTTTGTTTTTTATTTGAAAGTGTGACGTGTATATGTAAGGAATGGGATTAAGTTTAAGAATAAGGACAGAGTGGTTTAGGATTAGCAATACAGTTGTCTCGACTGGGTTGGTTGGGACAAAACTCCTGCCCTATGGTTCTGTACGTTTTTGATAGACAAATATTTTTGATGCACTGGCAAGAACGACAGAAACAATTAATTATGGAACTGAGAAACAAAATGGACTGTCTTCAATGAAAATATCGCCACTCAGTTTGCCTTCTGGATTTGCTACTTTTTTCATCATACACCCCCCAAAAATACAATCTCACTTTACACCAGCCACACCACCTTCAAAAATCAACATAAAATGCACATGTTGAGAAATTCAAAACCTCTAGCTTGAAAAAAATCTTATGGACAACATAATTCTGAGTACCAAAGTGAGCTGTAAAACTTTAGCCAGGCATAATATTTTACGTTCTAAGCGTTAAATCACCGAGCTGCGCATAACTTTAAAAACATCCACCTAAAGGACAAACTCGTTAAGGGGCGGTTGGGGGGGGGGAGAGAACTGCTCTGTGACGTCCCCCCCCCCCACACACACACACACGCCAGACACTCCCAAGTTGCGTCCTTGTAATATCCTTGCTATGAGCTCAAATGGAACTTCTCTTTAAAGTTACCTAGGTAAATCTATCAAGTTAATGCCAATGTCTGTAAACTGACCGGGCATGAGATCAGACAGAATGATGTGCCGATTTGCCCATCCAAACCACCTATAAAATAAAGTGCAGTGGAACTTGAGCAATGAACAGTTACATTTGAGAAAATCGCCGACTGACTACGATCTTTGCTCTCCCGTGTTTTACTAGGCCTACTTGTTATGCATCCTAAGTGGGCGCCCAATCTGCATGGCAAGTGAATAATAATATTCTTCTTAAAGAATACACCAACAAAGTGGGACTGGGTTCTCTATTGTTTTGCGAGCAGCAGCAACAACAACCAAAAAATATGTTAGATCTACACATGGTTATGCAAGATTCGAATAAACTTTCGGGCTTACCTTCAGCTGTTGTGTTCCAGTGTGGTGTAACAAAAGGTCTGTAAAGTTTGAGGTGAAAGTAGCTGTAGGTGCTTGGCTAAACAACCGTGAGCAAAGAGACGTCCAGATTTCTGATGTCTCCTGTCACACTCTGTCTAATATCCATTAAGGCCAACAGTCGCTGCATGCGCACTCAGCGAAAATGTGCTGCAAAATGAAAGTCGTGAAGGCGGGAACTATTTTTACACCGAAACTTGATGTCATCACGAGCACAGCTCAGTGTTCTCATGATTTGGGCGAGTTACCAGTGACAAGGGGGATGATCATGCGATTCGCTGAGTGCTAATTACAGGGGCGAGGAAACAGGGCATCTGAGGGTGGGTCCAGCCGGTGCATTGGCAGGCCAAAATATAGCCCAAGTTTCATCGGCCCCTCGAAATCTTTGCATCAAAAAGCAAATTTTAATGACAAGTAGTACAATTTATTTTTAAGCCGCTCAAATAAATTACTACTGGCGGGTGAGTATTATAGAATTGTCTTATTCAAGCATTGCCAGTGAAGATTTTCAAAAAATCCCGTCAATCCCGTATATCTCTCTCTCTCTCTCGTAGTCCTGTGGACAGTTTGGGGCGCCACAGGTGATCTGGCAACCAGCATCCTCCAATCCTCTCGGTTTTCTGACCTCCTGATTGTATCGCTCAACCTCAAGCCCGTCCATTCTAGGATATTGTCCTCCCATCTCTTCCTCTGTCTGCCTCTCCTTCTCCCTCCTTGCACTGTGTCTTGCAGGAATGTCTTGGCAAGCCCTGATGATCTCATGACATGGCCATATCATTTGAGCTTGCGTCCCTTGACCAAAGTCAACAAGTCTTCGCAAGGCCCAACGACTTGCCTGAATCCCGTATAACGTGCTGTAAAAAATCCCAAGATTAGTTTTTACCAAAGGCCAAAACTACACATAAACTTTACAATTTCTTCATGCATGAATTTAAACTAAGCAAAAGCAATGTCAGTGATGAGCTCGCAGATCATACAAAAGATCCCCTTACACAGGGAATTTCAATCAGCTGCTCCTGGCCAATTTGGCTTTAGTCAACTTTTATGAGCTGAAAATGGGACTGAGCGTGGACGGCCAATCTTGTGATTTTTTGTCTACAAAGAAATGATAGCAAATATACAAAAGCCTGAAAAATTCCAAGATCTTTCTGAAAATGCCGAGATCCCAAGGTAACCCACAAACTCCCAAGATCTTGGGGAAAAAAATCCCCGCAGACCGGTAACGCTGCTCGTTTCTTTTCCTTTGCTTTTTTCCTTCTGAAAATCAGGCTTCAATCATCTGTCCAAATTGTGCGCTTGCGAAATCAGGATGCCGGAAAAGAAAACAATCACATTTTTTTTTAAAAATCAAATTTTCCCTAACAACAGCCAAATTAATTAAATTACCAGCCGAGTTTCCCCCCGTTGTCCGAGATAAATCCGCCCTCGGCCGCTCTCTTTGTAGCTCCCTTTTTCTCTCCCTAGCCTATCCCTCCCCCCCCCCTCCCCCCCCCCCCCCGATAGATTTTACAAAGCCAGATTTGACCATAATTAATTTCCGCGTCCAAAATGATAAAAATGGCGAAGTAATACAAGGTGTTCAACATTGTGTGCGCTTCAGTGCCCCAAGAATTTAATATTCCCGGGAATTTTTCACCAATCCTTTGACTCGTATGCGTTTTCCCCGTTCAAGGTGAACACACTCCGTGACCTGAATTCTTGTTTGTTTCAATTTTAAATATTTTTTTTCTTTTGGAAAACTGAGAAATTCAATGTCAAATGTTTGCGGCTTTAATATTATGGCGAGGAATGAGAATAAATTGGAACTGTGAAACAGCTCAATAAGTGCTTGTAGCTCTTCAAATACTAAAAGATCAGAATGTGGAAAAAATAAACAAACAAACAAAAAACTGTTTCATATTCGCATGCCAGGCAATTCTGATTGCAAATATTATAGAAAAACTGTGGGGTCAAAGCAAGGCATAAAGCAAAGTAAAAAATCTGACAAAAAGAGAGAGTTGTATATTATGTATATTGTATGGCAAAGCTCAAGCCGATGAACTTGCCAAGACAGCCAGCAACCAGGAACAGATATTGCACCCATTATCATATAATGAAATTAAGTCGATCCTTAAACATAAGATTAGTCAGGAGTGGAGAGACAGGTTCCCAGAGTATGATCATAGGAAGGACTCTATCAGACACCTTGAAAGGAAAGAGCAGGTGCAGATATTCCGCCTCCGGACAGGACACTGTGGCCTCAACCACCATGCCCACAGAATAGGCTTGTCGAAAACAAACCAGTGTCCATGCGGAGTCGGCCCTGAGACTCCAGAGCATGTCCTCCAGGACTGTCCACTCCACAGGACGGAACGACAAAACTATTGGCCTAGTCCCACGGACCTACACACCAAGCTATGGGGTAGTGAGGCAGACCTTCACCTGACTACCCAGTTCCTGGCCCACACTAAATTAAAAGCCTGACTTGGAACGCTGAAGAAGAAGAAGAAGTATGGCAAAGCCGCGGGTAAGAAATAATACCCAAACGATACAATGAAACAAAAACTCAGTCAAAGGGAGGGTAGAAATTCTGATTGCACGTTACGATGGGTACAACTACATTATGTTAGCCCAGTAGTTCTCAACCTTTTTCAGACAATCGGCCCCTTAAGACCCAAGTTTTGGGCAACAGCAACACATAGGAAGATAACTAATACAAGACATACTTACAGAAGAGAAAACACTCTGGTACCACACATCAATACAACAACAACACATAGGAAGATAACAACTAATACAAGACATACTTACAGAAGAGAAAACCCTGTGGAACCACACATCAACACAACAGCAACACATAGGAAGATAACAACTAATACAAGACATACTTACAGAAGAGAAAACCTGTGGTACCACACATCAACACAACAGCAACACATAGGAAGATAACAACTAATACAAGACATACTTACAGAAGAGAAAAAGAAAAGATCAGATATAAAAAAATCCTCTCAGAAAGGACGTATTCAATGCTGAAATACCGGTACATACAAACCAGAGTGTCAAATCCCTACTAGTTTTCAGCATCGTTTTATAAGAATGTAACCTTAATGACTAAACAAATGTCAACTACATATTTCACATGAATAAATGGCTGCGAACTGTACAGAGGAAACGTTCAAATTAGGAGTGCAATAGTTTTAATGTATGGCGAAATCAACTTATTTCCTCTTAAAATTATCAACACATAACACAAGGTGCTCGCCTCTCATGCCGTAGGTACCGGGTTCGAACCCCGGTCGGTGCAGGTATGTGGGAATTTTTGTATTTTTCTCATATTTTCCTGCCCCTCATCTTATGGTAAGCAGGATCTAGCACCTAGTCTTCTCGCATAAGGAAGAAAAACTCGGAGGGCCCGTATGCACGATGTACACGTTAAAGATACCTTGGCATTTGGAAATCGAGAAGAGCAGGCCAAACAGGCCGCTGCCTTGGCCAAATTAAATAAAAATTTATCCTACCACTACCCCCTCCCCCGACCGGCGCTGCACTGTGGCGACGACGTGTCTGCTCCAGTTGTAACTGGGCTGCAATGACACTAAGGCAAATTTCCCAAATGGGATTAAAGACGTGTACAAAATACAATGACAAAATATAATTAAACAAATATAGCCTACACGTACTTTCAATTCATATATTGCCATGTTTAAATAGTTCTCCATTTGCACCACAGTTTTTTGTTTTGTTACTTTTCACTATCATACTTTCTACTTTTGAAGGTGCCTACCTTTCCACCTTGGCAAGTTTTTTTTTAATTTTTAAATTTGGTGAGTTGAAATGGTAGGGATTTATTTATTTATCTATTTATTTTTTTTGAGTTGAGAGGAAGAGGGAAACCTAAATTTTTTAAGCTAGTTTCTTTCTGTCTGAAGTGATGCCTTTTGTCTATTATTGTTCGTAGAAGGGGACAGTTACTTAAACAAACCACCAAGTGCACAGATTCCGGCCATTTCATGACAAGCAGCACAGGTTGGGAGAGGAGAAGCTGATGAATGCTGAGGCGGAGAAGCGGGCCCGAAGAAAGGAGCCCATCAGCTCCCACAGACCAGAGACAGCGCATGAATGTGACATCTGGGAGAGGAGATTGAAGCTGATGAATGCTGAGGCGGAGAAGCGGGCCCGAAGAAAGGAGCCCATCAGCTCCCACAGACCAGAGGCAGCGCATGAATGTGACATCTGGGAGAGGAGATTGAAGCTGATGAATGCTGAGGCGGAGAAGCGGGCCCGAAGAAAGGAGCCCATCAGCTCCCACAGACCAGAGGCAGCGCATGAATGTGACATCTGGGAGAGGAGATTGAAGCTGATGAATGCTGAGGCGGAGAAGCGGGCCCGAAGAAAAGAGCCCATCAGCTCCCACAGACCAGAGGCAGCGCATGAATGTGACATCTGGGAGAGGAGACTGCCACTCTCACATCAATCTCCATAGTCACAGACGACGCTGCCCCAGACAAACAGACAGACGGGACAGTTGATAAATTGGATGCACCACCATGATCGTTTCACCATCGACGGAGGCCTTACTATGACACGCTTTGCCCCGAATGCCGACGGGGTGCACAAAGGCATTAAAGCTGAAGGAGAATGCAACAAAATTTATCTCACAACAAACAAACAAACAACGGAATAAATCTAACAGAACGGGCAACATAAAGCAGACCCGTGGAAATCACGTCGAACTGAAACTAATAAACATTTTGTCCCGGGCAAAGCCTGGACCACAACTACTATATATCTACATTATTAAAGGCTTTGGAAACTGTGAGAGAAATGGAATTTATTTATGGTTAAAATAACCAGTGGACGAAACATTTTATGTGAGATACTTTACCTCGTCGCAACAAGAGCCAAATATCTACAGACAAAGTTCAGCAGGGATGCAATATTATAACTACGTCAGGCACCGTAAATCAATATTATTATATTTCAGGGCTTGTCGATGCTTGGTACCATGCAGTTCCTGGCCAAACAGCACACAGTGGCCAATAAGCTTAAATGTTTGTACACGTATTACAATTAATACTCAGATCATACGGCCACCATTGATGATTACTTATACCAAGCAGAATGTTTAAGAAAGCAACAAAACACCAATTATTTTTCCTTTTGCCATTCGTGCTGATCTCGCATAGTGTCCTCTTTCGACTTAAACGGCTTTCATTTGACTGCTTGTCAAGATCCTTCAGTTTGGTGCATTTTTCCCCACAAGAAATATCGTGCATAGCGCACTAATGCACAATGAGAGATTGTATATGAAACATCCTCAACTTTCATCAAGATGTAAATATGACTTTGTCTATTGAAAATCATAACATCTTTATCAAGCTACGGATGAGAAAAACATGGGCCGATCTGGTTTTAAAGAAAATTAAGATTTACGGACGATGCATGGCAAGATTCAGTGCGCATCGAGAATCTCGTTCAGTGAACTCATTGTCTCCCTTTGACCGTTACAAGTCGCCTGAACCCTCTCGCAAGCCAAGAGTTCAGTTATTTTAGCATTTTGACAATAATTTCCCGGTCAGACCTAATTGTAGAATCTATTGTAGTCTGTCTGGTCGGCAACCACATTTCACCTCTTCATGTCAAAGTTCAGAAAGATGCGTTCATTAATTTTCTATCCCTGCTGGTAACGAAGAAGTTTTTTAGTTTTATACGATGGAGATGTTGGAGACAGTGTTAATTACGTCACCACTCGACCCTAATGGCATAAATAATTTTTAACACTAAAGAGATATTCAGATAAACTCTTTCTTTGCCCGGCCGATCAGCTAGAATTTGCCATTATGATTTTACTGGATTTTTACATTTTCCTGTACATTTCTCTTTTCTGTAATAATTATGATCTGGTAGCCCACATGCTCAGGAATGCAATCAACCGTCAGTAATTGCCTTTTAGCCAAAGTCTGACGTAATTATGCCATTTTGGTGGAGCAGTGACGGATGCGCTCAAAATCTATGACATCTGAGCCTTGCCGGGTTTTCAGTAGCTGTATGTTGCAGCTAGTCAGTTGATTGATATTATAGATGGTAAGTATTGTTTATTGCAGCATAATATAATTTACAATATGATTAATTGTGATAAATTATTATGAATTAGTATTGATAATTGTGGGACGTGGTGGTCTAGACTCATGGTGCTCGCCCCTCATGCTGAAGATATCGAGTTCCAATCCCGGTCGGTACAGGCATGTTGGAATTTTAGGATTTTTTATAATATTTTCCTGTCCCTGATCCTATGGTGGGTAGGATCGAGCACCTAGCCTTCTCGGATAAGAACAGAAAACTCGGAGGGCCCGTGTGCACCTTACACACGTTAAAGATACTTTGGCAGTTGGAAATCGAGAAGAGTAGGCCGAACAGGCCATGCCTGGGCAATATTAAACAAAATTTATTCCCCCCCCCCCCCAAAAAAAGCAACCTCCGACCGGCGTTACACTGGCGATGACGTATCTGCTTCAGTTATAACTGGGCTGCAGTAACACTGAGGCAAATTTTCCAAAATGGGATTAAAGAAGTGTACAAAATAAACAAAACAAAAACATTAATTTAAGTAATATTTCAAGCTTGGTAAATCTGCACGATATCTCATTCCTTATAAAATCCTCATTTTCTATGGTTTTTGTGGTAACCCAAAGTCCCGTTTCGTTAGGCATCTTTGTGGGATCTTCCGGTGTAACTTTTTAACCCTAGTCCTGCGGGAGGCCACTATATTGGCCTCCCCGCGCAACACGCGAGACACGGGAGGCCGTTATTTTGTCCGACACGCTTAACCGCGGGTCCTGCGGGAGGCCACATTTTTGTATAGCAACGGTGCGCCTCGCGCTTTGGTTATTCGGTTGCCAAGGCTGTCGTTGTTGTTGTTTTTTTCACGTTTTTTTTCCACACTATTTTCGCGTGTTTATCTATCCTGTCACACCTACTATATCTAACAAAATGGTATCGTCCGATTATGTTTATTACGATGCAACTATTCGCAACTATTCGTCATACTCGTGTAATAGTATTATACTGACGGTCTGAAGTTCGAACTGGGGAAAATCTTGGGGAAACTTTTACTTTGATGCTGGTTGTCGTCTACATGTGAAATGAGAAGAAAGGGGCCATGTGTGTATTTGAGACGCCGTTCTACGTCTGTAATTACGAATTCCGATGTAATGTTAGGGCATGCTGCATAAGGGCGTCTGTCAGTAGGTTTTTCATCAGGGAAAACTGGGAGAAAATGACCGACTTTGTTGTTGGTCGTTGTCTTTATTTGATGTGGTAATTAGACAGATACTGTGTTCCTTTGATTAAACCGCTTTTCAGTACATGTATGTGCTCTACGACCTGGAACTGGAAATCAAATCTCTCGCTAAAACTAACATTATAGTAAGTGAACGCTTTACATAGTAGAGGAGGGAGAAAGCAATGTCACGATACATGTGGTTAGTAAATTAAGCGAATGGCTTAAAAAATAATTTGTTCACCTGAATGGCCTGACATAGGGACAGAAAAAGCGCAGAGGTCTTGGGAACATGATAAAACGTGCTAAACGGCATATAAATGCAGAAAATTCTTGATTTGGGGCCTTCCATTTCACAATAAAACCTACTGCATGTCATCACAAGTACTTTATCCAAATATCATAGGGGTCCATTACGATTTATCCACCACTATTGTTGTTATTGCGCCCTGAAGTATACGCGATACAGGTGTTCAAACGGACCCGATTGACCCGACCGCCGAGGTTATCGGCAACACGCGAACGATCGGCTGACTGGCCGCTGGCTATCCCCGCACGAGGCGTTACGTGGACGAGTTCACTCAACGCAGGACGAGGGCTAAGATGGAGACTTAAAGCCTATACATTTTAGGGCCTCTCAAAGTCTAAATCCGCCCCTGGATTCACCTTATCTTTGGCATTTGAGGTCAGGCATGGAAGGGGGGAAAAGGCGTATGGTGGAACCGTGGTACAAGTAATTCTTCTTCTTCTTCTTCTTCTCATGGAGTTGATTCGTCTATTTACTCAGACGATTCCTCAACTGCACCATGTGCGACTCGACGCCACTGCTCTGAGGCTAAAACAGGCTAAAACAGCATATATATTAAGACCATTTAAAATATATCGTTGTGTAAATTCTTTTGTTATATACATATCTCTGGTTAAAAATATCTCTTGGCACCAAGATTGTGCACAAAAATAGACCCGCACTTTAAATACAATGGTAGCTGCAACGGATATTTATGTTCTTCAATTCATTGCCAAAAGCCGTTGCAGACGATAGTTTTTGGACTTCTGCCGGGAGGTTGTTCCACATCCTGATGACACTAGGGTAAAAAGAGTAAAGATGGCTGTTAATCCGTGAGCTTGGGATGTTATATTTTATGTTATTCTTTCTGTTGCCTCTGGTGTTAATGGTGAGGTGGTTCAATGGGATATTGGTATTTCCTTCCCTGCCCTTGTAAAATAGTTTTACTTTGTTTTTTGCTCTTCTTTCTTCTAGTGGTGTCCACTCGAGGTCTCTCATCATTTTATTGACACTACTACTTCTAGCATACTCATTTGTCACAAAGCGAGCAGCTCTCCTCTGGACCCTTTCCAGTTGTTCTATATTTATTCGACAGTGGGGGTCCCAGACACTGCAGCCATACTCTAGGGAGGGCCTCACGAAGGTGTTATAGCATTTTTCTTTTACTTTCCTATCACAGTTAGAGATGTTCCTTTTCAGAAATGCTAGTATACCGTTTGCTTTGTTACATGTGCTATTAATATGTTGGTTCCATGTAAGTTTTCTGTCCAATGTAACTCCTAAATATAATTGCTCATGTCTCAGACAGTAGTTGGCTGGCATCCGTCAGTCTCGAAAGACTATGGACTTGTGCTCTGGGTGATTGTATATTTTACTCCTGGGCGGCTTCGTATGTGGCTGGACAAGCCTATCTGAGAGTGACAGTCCCTTCCACAGATGGTGCTGCCAGAGGATGACGCTGGTTTGTCTGTTTGGGCGCCAGTCTTTCTCCTCTGCATTCGCATTGCCTGGGCTTCTTGCATAAGCGTCTCTTCATACAGTGAGAGACCTTATTTCACTGACTGCCTTCAGCGTGTTCTGTCTGGGGGCAGCGGCTTCCCATGACTTCACTTCGATGCCCAGGGCCTGGAAATCCCTCCTGCACACATCCTTGTGGTGCAGATGAGGTCTGCCTGTATGACGTCTCCCCCCTCTAACTCTCCGTAAAGGAGGTCTTCTCAGTCATTAAAGACCCAGAAAATTCCAGCAAATTCCAAGCAAATTTTCTCAGCAAAAGAAGTCCGAAAGCAGAGTCATCGAGTCATCGAGTCATCGAGCCTCACTCAAAACAAAAACAAAAAATAACACTAATTTTGGTTACGCCTCTGATTCAGCTTGAATCACCACAAGACTGTTTAAAGTGATCTCCTTAGTGTCCCAGTGGTGCATGGGCGAATCGACCAATATGTCGCCGTCGTGTGGTGGAAAGTAATTATAAATTTTGATTATTCTCGGACGGGCATCGATAACTTGAATTAAAGTAATCGGAAGTATGTGTTAATGGTTTTACGATGTCTGAAATGATAAGCAGAAAAAATTCATGAAATCCGAGTTGGATCCTGCACAAGACAAGCAGACATCAGAAATTGAAATGAATCAGACGTTCCACGGGTCCCCTCTCCCCTTTGTGAGCCATGTTTTCTGCACTATATGATGTTTTGCGACCTTACGATCTTCTACGAACAAGAAAATAAGTAAAGTAAGGCACATTATTTCCACTGACAATGCAGCCCTATTGGTAAATTCGCCCGTCTTGTCAGAATTAGACTAGGCTACTTGCTGGACCACAGCAAGAAAATTTGTTTAAAAAATACAAATAGTACAGAATAATGCAGCACGGTTAAAACTTAAGAAAGAAAAAAGAGATCATGCACCACCTCTACTGCAGAGCTTGCGCTGGCTACCGGTAGAAAAACCAATAATGTATAAGCTGGCTATCCTGTGTCACAAATGTATACAAAAACACACCAACTGATTTAAATGATATTTCGACTCCCCATATGCCATCACGGCAGCTTAGGTCATCTTCACACACTGAAAAGTTTAAAATTCCTAAGATGTTCCTTAGGACCATGGGTGAAACATGTTTTACTTTTCAAGGGGCTCAGATTTGGAATTCTCTGCCTTTGGCTTTGAGAGAGACTGAAAATTTTATGACTTTTAAACATCAGCTGATGTCATTCTTTTTATACTTTGAATGTCAATTTTTTTGTTTTTTTTCTGAGTATAATTGTGTATTGGGGACAAGGTGGTCTAGAGGCAAGGTGCTAGTCTCTCATGCCAAGGGTCCCGGGGTTCAAAACCCGGGCAGTGCAGGCATGTTGGAAATTGGGATTTTTCTCATATTTTCAAGTCCCTGATCCTATTGGGAGGTAGGATCGAGTACCTAGTCTTCTCGGATAAGGACGAAAAATTAGGAGGGCTCGTGTGCACGTTGCGCACGTTAAAGATACTTTGGCAGTTGGAAATCGTAAAGAGCAGGCCGAACAGGCCGCTGCTCGGGCAAAATTGAAATTAATAGATTAAAATTTATCCATATCATCCCCCGACCAGCAACGACAAAATTTATTCTTCATTATTAAATATATACTATTATTAATAAATATTCAAATATTTTGAGTTGTGAGTTGTGAACTGTTGTGAGTTGTGAACTGCGCCTAACAGGCTGCGTTACCATTTGCTCTGAGATAGAGAGAGGTAGAGAGAGAGAGAGTGAGCGAGACAGGGAAAGAGAAAGAAGCAGTTTAGTGTGTTGAGCGCTTCACAGGCGCTCCATTCTGCTTTGTGGTTGACATGTTGCTTCTGTAAATCGCATAGAGCATTTTAAATGGATATGCGCTATATAAATGCCATCCATTATTATTATTATTATTATTATTGGTATTGTGTGTGTGATTATATAACTTAAATGTTGTAAAGGGCTTACAGCCTAGTTGTTAACGGGATGAAGCGCTATAATATAGGCCTACATGCTGAGTATTATTATTACGGAGTGGCTACGTTTACGGCAGCCGTAACTTTTATTTTTCCCTTACTCTTGCGGCACCCACATGCTGATGACGTAGACCACAATCAGCTGACTGTCGTAAACATGATTATAGTTATTGCTCTCGAGTGCAGCTACAGGCCAGCAGACGATGTCTAGCACTGGTGATCGCTGTACTGTATCAATAGTAGTGGTGGCTACGGCTGAGTTAACCCTAGATCTAGGGCTACAAAACTAAATGTTGTAAATATGTAGCCTACACTGAATTATGCTGCACTGATACATGTATTTACTGCTGATTTGGTCGGTCTCTTTGATTTGGAGACGAACCTCCCCCGTCGTGAATACAAACATAATCTACCTCAATGTAGACCATGTCGTCCTTAAACAGCCTCTTGGGAATTCTTTTCCGGGCTGATTCCACACACCTGGAGCTTCTTATATAAAGTTGAACAAAAATCTCAGCCTGATATTCGGTAACTGAGTCCTGCAGCTCCTGAAAGATGGAAAACCCCGCTCCTACCTGGAGCCTAACAAACGAACCGGCCATCGCCTTTAGGCTCTGTCGTAATTTGCCCAATGCATCAGCTGGTTGTTGTCTACGTCATCAGTTTGTGGTGCCGTAAGAATAAGGCCACAAATTAAAGTTACGGCTGCCGTAAACGTAGCCACTGTGTATTTTGTATAGACCTCCAGCTCAATCCAAGCCCCAAATACCGAACTTCATAAGGTTAACACTTCCGGCTCAAATGCCCATGACAGGACACAGTGATATCATCCACGGCAGTGAGAGAGTTAAATCCTTATGTCCACGGAGAAATATCATCAAGATCGAAGCTTTAACGACAGCACATCAATTCATTATTCTAGCAAAATAATCATCATTAAGTTATACAATGTTTATAATATTTCCCTATCCTACAATACAAACATTAATTTTAACTGGTACTCGTTGGTCCAGAGGCAAGGTGCTCACCTCTCATGCCGAAGGTACCAGGTTCGATGCCAGGTCGGTGCAGGCATATTGGATTTTTTTTTTTTTCTGCGAGGGATGGAGATTCCTGTCCTTGATCCTACGGTAAGTAGGCTTGAGTACCTAGCCTTCTCGGATAAGGACGAAAAAGTCGGAGGGCCCGCCTACACGCTGTGTACGATAAAGATACCTTGGCAGTTGAAAGTCGAGAAGAACAGGCCGAAAAAAGATACTGCCCGGGCAAAACTCTGAAAAAAACAACAACAACAAACTAATCCCTGCCACAAAGACACACAGAACAGAAAAATAGAAACAAGAAAAGTGAGATGTAGATGCCAAGAACAGCCAACCTGCTAGAATAAAGGCCTAAACACAGTCGCACAATAAACATATTCATATTGCATAGTGGAAAGCACAAGTGTTATAAAGACTTAGTGTCGCTGACGATGTTGAACTATGTAATTGTGTTTCTTGTGCCAAGCTAAAACCTTTGGAATCAGATCAGAATGGTAAAGTTACAAGAGAAGCAAGACGTTCCAATAACAAACTCAGTTTCGATTGACGCTCAAAAGCAAGTTGATGAACTCGTTTCTTATGGCTGAAGTTAGGGGACCGTGGTCTCATTACAAAAGTAAATAGAGAAAATGTTTGTTAGTGTGGTCACATCGGACAGCACTGTTGTTTAGAGCTGTATCAAAATCATTACTCAGTAGAGTGTGATGACAAAGCCTGTCTGCTCATTTAGCCCAACACAATCACATTCAGAGCAACAGCTGCACAACTAATTGAGTTCAAATCTTTTTTCCTAAAAAGCTACTCGATCACTCATTCCACAATCCAATTAAGTTTAACTTTCTAAAAATCCACATGGCAAGATGTCCCCAGTTCTGTTTCACACGGAAATAGCCGGACAACTACATCTTTAAGACCTATTGGTTGAGTACATAAAGTCTTCAGTTGTGTTTCGTTTATTTGTTATCGTGTGTGCTGGCCAGTGTGGTCGTACTGGACAGTTCTGTTTTTTAGTGCTATTTCAAAATCAGTACTCAGCAGGGAGCGATGGCATATCTTATATGGGCTCATGTAATCCAACTAA
Organism: Onchidella celtica; assembly: GCA_963931925.1. Classification (NCBI taxonomy): domain Eukaryota; kingdom Metazoa; phylum Mollusca; class Gastropoda; order Systellommatophora; family Onchidiidae; genus Onchidella; species Onchidella celtica. The sequence goes on along the minus strand of OZ007574.1, from coordinate 58,986,475 downwards.
AAAGCATTTATACATGAATTGTGATGTATGCATAGAGCAAAACCTGCATAACTGATAAATATGGTGGGGGTCATTTACACCCCCCTTTTTTCCTAAAAAGCTGCTCGATCAGGATTGATTTCACCTCATTTCATAATCTAGACATGTGACGTTTTTTAAATATCCATGTGACAATTTGCCCCTTCCAGCTGATAGGATACACTATTTATTTTATGTCATTGACAAACTTCATAGTGCACCAAATTACTTCTTATTATAATATTTTGTCACACTGAATGAGCATACTCTCTGTTTGACCAACACATTCTGCTTTGCAGTACATGTGTATTTATCTATCAACAGTTTATTTTTTCATGATGTGCTTTTGAGATTGTGGTTTTTACTGTCCCACACTGAACTTACCCGGTACCTTTGTCCATTCAGAACTTTGTACTCTGCTTTATTTATCGACAACAATTTATTTCTTTGTTGTATTTTTGAATTTTATCATTAATTAAGAGAGTTAAACATTTCAATCCTCTGTCAGTTTGCAACGTTCAGTAAGAAACTAGAGGTTGACATACATTTCATTTAATGTAATAATTCAATACCTAATTTTCCTGAATTACTACTTGAACTTGAATGGATCATGAATGCACTGAATTTTTGGGTGCAGGCTATTACTTTACAGTTTACTTCATAATGGTGGTGAAATTACATAACTGTAGGTCTCTGTTATCTCAAAAGTAGTGTGTGAATTAGTGGTCTTGTCCACTGCATCCGCTCCGCTATTTTTACGGAAAATGACGTGTGAAAGATGTCACGAGCAGAGTTAGGGTCTTGGGGATGTTACGACTGCACGAGAGGCAGCTAACTCACACTCGGACACAACCACACAAGAAAAGTATTAAATAACTAGAGCGTATATATGTCAGGCCGGTCAGGCCATAGTTTACATAAATATTATAACAAAACAAAAGACAATAGGGGTATATTCAAACCAAAAAACTCTAATTAATAACTTAACCAATGATATTCATGTAACTATGGAGGTACTGCAATCAATATCAAATAGGTATATTATACGAAACTAGATATCAATTTAAAGTGACAGTTGAGTCGCCACTGGCCAGTCGCCAGGCAAACTCTCCATAAATCATATGGGCTTGAATGTTAGGAGAGCCCAGTACGTTCAAAGCCTACAGAAGCACTCTTCGGCTTGTAGGTAATTTAAGCAGTTGCCAAAAGACTATATTTTATGCACAATCACTATTCAATTCATCAACAATGTGCTATATTATTCCAATCATACTATGGCAATAGATCTATGATACAGGACACTCGTGGTCGAGTGCCAGCTGGGGTTTCCTTAGTCTTCCTATGAGGCTGTAGTTCTCTCTCTATCTCCGATCTCTATTATGCTTGGGATAAATAAGATATATTACCATTGGTCACGCCTACTGGTAGGCGCGAACATCAATATAGCGCATCGTGGGCTTTCAAAGGTCAGCCCACTCAGACCTTTCTTTCTAGAGCTCAGTCAGTCCGTTAGCAAGGACTTCTTGTCTTCAAAGCACACAGTTCAGGTACTGGTCAACCGGAGATACTTCACGACACGATGCTTCTGCTCGTCTGTATTCACTAAATCTGAACGTTACACGATGTTTTATGCTATCTAACTACCCAGCGTGCTAGTCCGCTGGCCCAATTAGTTCAGCTATCTCATAGGTCGAAACCTCCCACCATTTTAATTGTAGTAATACGTCTGCACTATTCTACCAGCCAGTTAACGTGCAAAAACTTGTCTAGTCATACTTAACAATGTCAACTGTCCCCACCTTGTTTCACCCCTACTCCATTACTTATTAATCACGAACATTAAAACCGACAAGCGTGAATCTAACAGTTTAACTTTACATTTATTTACTCACCAACTATAATTGGCGAGGACCGTTCAAGGCCACCAGCCAATTTCTCATGGCCCTGGTAATAAAACAACTCACTCTCTGCGTGAGTTTTAATAACATCCGAATCATGACAAAAGACATTCTTTGTCTTTATAGCGGTGAGGAACGGAGCGGAGCGGATACTGTGGACAAGTGTACAGAGGCAAAGAGTGTTTTAATTTTTGATAGGTCCCTTTTCCGTAAAAAAAAAAAAAAAAGCGGGTGCAGAAAGGATGCTGTGGACAAGACCATGCAGTCACTACATGAATCCATTATGAATGATTGTACTTATTCTTTTTGCTTTTGATGTATTGTTTTTATAGTTTACATAGTAATGAAATGACGTATATTTCTGTTATGTCAAACACAGGGCTATGGATTACTACTTGCTTACACCATGAAGAATGCAATCCACTCTCAGTGCACTGCGCACTGCGTTATAGTTACATGATAGAGAAAGTACATGTACGGTACCGGGTACATGTGTATGTTTCTGTTATGTCAAAAATAGTGTATGAATTATTTGGATACACAATGAATACACTTTATTTATTTATTTATTTATTTCATGTATTTATTTACTTATTTATCAATTTTGATGTAATGCTTTACAGTTTACATTGTAATGAAATTAGATACAACACTGTTTGGCTATATGCTCTGTGCTGTGTACTGTGCCAAAAGAAGGCCTACATGGCTAACCATAATTCTGAAATCAAATATCATCACTTTTGTCATCATTTATATAACTAAATGTTTCCAAAGCATAATATCTATACAATCTAATTTTGATGTGTGCTGATACACTGATACACTGATATGCGGTGGTTCAGATTATGAAATTTAATAAAAATTATAATCATCTGACTTTAATGGAGCTCCAGAGTGAACATGCAATCTAGAACTTGGTGACCACGGGATCAAAAATTCTATGAAACTTGGTGTTGCTTCAAGTTTTGATCATTCATAAGTTATGTGGGCACCGCCTTTGTGGACACACATTCAGTCTTTAATATTGTTTATTCAACATTTTTTTAACCAAAAAATAAGGGAAGCATTTTCATGAGTAGACTCAGAGAGTATGTATGTATAGATAGGTTTCACTTTTGGTTGATTTGCACTGCGAGACACGGGAGGCGCTGCGAAAACCACTGTTAGCATGGAGCGGAAAGTAGGTCGCTGCGGGAGCGGAAAGTAGGTCGCTGCGGGAGCGGAAAGTAGGTCGCTGCGGGAGCGGAAAGTAGGTCGCTGCGGGAGCGGAAAGTAGGTCGCTGTGGGAGCGGAAAGTAGGTCGCTGTTTGAGCGGAAAGTAGGTCGCTGCGGGAGCGGAAAGTAGGTCGCTGTTGGAGCGGAAAGTAGGTCGCTGCGGGGGCGGAAAGTAGGTCGCTGCGGGAGCGGAAAGTAGGTCGCTGCGATAAACAATACTCATTTGTGCATTTTCACGGGGCGTAAGAACTTACAAACGGCCCTAAGTAGTTTCAATCGGCCCAAATCTATGAACATATTATGGTAAGCAGATACACACCATCTTTGGTGAAAGCGGTCTATTTCAATTCTTTAATTTCTTGTTCACAGCAGCGACCTAGTTTCGCGATTTGGCGGAAGTGAGATCTCTCTATATATAGAGGTGTGGATTGTGTGTGTTTGGGAGTCTGGTGGTGGGGGTGGGAGAGAATCTGATCTGATATAGAAACAAACACTGACATACATAGCAGGGGGGGGGGGAGAATCTGATCTGATATAGAAACAAACACTGACATACATAGCAGTGGGGGGGGGGGAGAGAATCTGATCTGATATAGAAACAAACACTGACATACATAGCAGGGGGGGGGGAGAATCTGATCTGATATAGAAACAAACACTGACATACATAGCAGGGGGGGGGGAGAATCTGATCTGATATAGAAACAAACACTGACATACATAGCAGTGGGGGGGGGGAGAATCTGATCTGATATAGAAACAAACACTGACATACATAGCAGTGGGGAGGGGGGGGGAGAATCTGATCTGATATAGAAACAAACACTGACATACATAGCAGTGGGGGGGGGGGAGAATCTGATCTGATATAGAAACAAACACTGACATACATAGCAGTGGGGGGGGGGAGAATCTGATCTGATATAGAAACAAACACTGACATACAGAGCAGGGGGGGGGGAGAGAGAATCTGATCTGATATAGAAACAAACACTGACATACATAGCAGTGGGGGGGGGGAGAATCTGATCTGATATAGAAACAAACACTGACATACCTAGCAGTGGGGGGGGGGAGAATCTGATCTGATATAGAAACAAACACTGACATACATAGCAGGGGGGGGGGAGAATCTGATCTGATATAGAAACAAACACTGACATACAGAGCAGGGGGGGGGAGAATCTGATCTGATATAGAAACAAACACTGACATACATAGCAGGGGGGGGGGAGAATCTGATCTGATATAGAAACAAACACTGACATACATAGCAGTGGGGGGGGGGGAGAATCTGATCTGATATAGAAACAAACACTGACATACAGAGCAGGGGGGGGGGGAGAATCTGATCTGATATAGAAACAAACACTGACATACATAGCAGGGGGGGGGGAGAATCTGATCTGATATAGAAACAAACACTGACATACATAGCAGTGGGGGGGGGGGGAGAATCTGATCTGATATAGAAACAAACACTGACATACATAGCAGTGGGGGGGGGAGAATCTGATCTGATATAGAAACAAACACTGACATACATAGCAGTGGGGGGGGGGGGAGAGAGAATCTGATCTGATATAGAAACAAACACTGACATACATAGCAGGGGGGGGGGGGAGAATCTGATCTGATATAGAAACAAACACTGACATACATAGCAGTGGGGGGGGGGGAGAATCTGATCTGATATAGAAACAAACACTGACATACATAGCAGTGGGGGGGGGGGAGAATCTGATCTGATATAGAAACAAACACTGACATACATAGCAGTGGGGGGGGGGGGAGAATCTGATCTGATATAGAAACAAACACTGACATACATAGCAGTGGGGGGGGGGGGAGAATCTGATCTGATATAGAAACAAACACTGACATACAGAGCAGGGGGGGGGAGAGAGAATCTGATCTGATATAGAAACAAACACTGACATACATAGCAGTGGGGGGGGGGAGAATCTGATCTGATATAGAAACAAACACTGACATACCTAGCAGTGGGGGGGGGGGGAGAATCTGATCTGATATAGAAACAAACACTGACATACATAGCAGGGGGGGGGGGAGAATCTGATCTGATATAGAAACAAACACTGACATACAGAGCAGGGGGGGGGAGAATCTGATCTGATATAGAAACAAACACTGACATACATAGCAGGGGGGGGGGAGAATCTGATCTGATATAGAAACAAACACTGACATACATAGCAGTGGGGGGGGGGGAGAATCTGATCTGATATAGAAACAAACACTGACATACAGAGCAGGGGGGGGGGGAGAATCTGATCTGATATAGAAACAAACACTGACATACATAGCAGGGGGGGGGGAGAATCTGATCTGATATAGAAACAAACACTGACATACATAGCAGTGGGGGGGGGGAGAATCTGATCTGATATAGAAACAAACACTGACATACATAGCAGTGGGGGGGGGGGAGAATCTGATCTGATATAGAAACAAACACTGACATACATAGCAGTGGGGGGGGGGGGGAGAGAGAATCTGATCTGATATAGAAACAAACACTGACATACATAGCAGGGGGGGGGGGAGAATCTGATCTGATATAGAAACAAACACTGACATACATAGCAGTGGGGGGGGGGGGAATCTGATCTGATATCGAAACAAACACTGACATACATAGCAGTGGGGGGGGGGGGGGGAATCTGATCTGATATAGAAACAAACACTGACATACATAGCAGTGGGGGGGGGGGAGAATCTGATCTGATATCGAAACAAACACTGACATACATAGCAGTGGGGGGGGGGGGGGAGAATCTTATCTGATATAGAAACAAACACTGACATACATAGCAGTGGGGGGGGGGAGAGAATCTGATCTGATGTAGAAACAAACACTGACATACATAGCAGTGGGGGGGGGGGGAGAATCTGATCTGATGTAGAAACAAACACTGACATACATAGCAGTGGGGGGGGGGGGAGAATCTGATCTGATGTAGAAACAAACATTGACATACATAGCAGTGGGGGGGGGGAGAGAGAATCTGATCTGATATAGAAACAAACACTGACATACAAAGCAGTGGGGGGGGGGGGAGAATCTGATCTGATATAGAAACAAACACTGACGTACATAGCAGTGGGGGGGGGGGAATCTGATCTGATATAGAAACAAACACTGACATACATAGCAGTAGGGGGGGGGGGGGAGAGAGAGAATCTGATCTGAATCTGTGATCTCCTACATGTTAGAGTTTATGTGGCGGATGCAGTTTGGGGATGATCCACAGACTAATAAAATATCCAGACTGGATGATCCCATTGTGTGACGTCACAAAACAGCGAAAGGTCATGAACCATCCGCCATTGTAGGTTTACGGTAGTGACCGACGCTTTAGCATAGCTACAATGTTGAATGACACCATTTTGACGCGCCTACTGAACGCGGAAGTTTGGTTCCGCACCAAGAAATTAATACATGTACAACCAATCTTGACAAATAAAAAGACATTTCTACTGCAGATAGAACTAGAATCGGAATTTCCCGAGCGGCGGCCATGTTGGTTATACAGTCGCCGCTCGGGAAATTCCGTAAAAAACGACACAGCCCGAAGCTCGGGTTTCCAGTCTGGTTAATTTATTAGTCTGTGGTTCCATTTAAGTCTTCAAGACAGCAGGACGTGTCATTCTGTCCCGACTAAAAAGAACTTGTAAATATTTCAAGGGAGTTGTGAAGTGCAAGCTTTGATGTAGATCAAGTGTGAATTCCTTTGGCTAATTCACATAAGTTTTACCCATTATTTTAGTTCTGGTATAATATAATATTTAGATGATGTGAAATAATAATTCTATTATACTCGGAAGTTTAATGAACTTTGTTCAGCTTGGTTGGGCAACCAGACTAGCAGCTAACAGTTTATGGTAAAGTTTATCTTACTAAGTTTCTATCTTAGTATCTACCAGTACCCTGCAGAGGAAGAGTGTAATGTTCTAAAATGCTATTTAAGCTAGCGCGCATGATTAGTTCATGTAATTAAATGGAAACGTTTGACTGTAATTTATGACAGACTGATTTTATGTGAAGTGCTTACTAGTAGTAACTGGAGGGTGCTATTGCTAAGGGTCTACAAAGTCCCGCTAATTGGATCAGAGATAAACAGATCTAGATCGTTATTCTTAATCTGCAGTTGGTGCCATTCAGGCTCAACGTGTCCTTCTTAGGGACAGAGAGAGAGAGAGAGAGTAACGGGCAAGAATTTTAACTAAGCTATTTCTTACTTTAAATTGTTCTTTTGAGAGTTCGTAAGGTTATTGTTGGATGATGATCATTTCTAGGTTCCTTTAATTCAGCATTGTGACTATGATCTATGTGTAGGTTTGTCTTGTGTGCCTTTTCGTTCCATTTTATTGATACAAGGAGTTTGGTATAAGCCAGAGGATAGGAAAGGGGTTAACTAATGGGTATTCTAAGTTAATTAAGTTTGACTTAATGAGTAGATCCAGTTAGCTGTTGCTATCCTCTGCTAATTATGATGGTAATTGTTAACTATGGGATACTACGTTGTGCCTGGGTGGGCTAAGTAAGTAGACGGTATTGTCTTTTATTGAGCCATCTAGCATGGGCAGTTCTGTGGTATGAGTGTGTAGACTCAGCAGACTGTATTTTATTGTAGTTAGTTTAACTCTAGCTCATTCCATAACTAGGATAGATTTGGTGCGTACCGGGTGCGCGTATCACATGTAAGGCTTACTGTTATCTTATCTGGAGTCAAATTAAGTTTTCTTCCTGATTTAGAATAATGGCCGTTGTTATAAGAATTAGAATTATAACGTGTGGGATAGCCCAATGTCAGTCTGTAGTTAATCCAAGGGAAGTAAACATGTTACTGGGTAGGCTAGCAGCTTATACTCGAGTTGTCTCCCCTGGAGTGCTCACAAAGTAATACATGTGTGACTGTTTGCCCATATAATACATCACTCTTTGGTAGGGATACTAGACACTCCCCATACTTAGTTTACAATGTGAATATATCATTATTATTAACTTTTATGTTTTCTTTTGATGCTTTCTTATTTTAGCATGATGTAATGATTAACTAATGTGGCGTGCTCTTAATTCTTGTTTTTGGTTCTTTTTCAGCGTGCCTATCGGTTGGGTTTACTGTAGTGTTTTTATTGTCCCTTGATTATTGTGTATTGTATTGTGGCTTTTATTATTTGTTGTTTTTTTTCTTTTCTTTTTAATAAACTTATAGTCCTCTCATAACCTGATAGTTTTGTTTTTATGTTTGACTGTGTGAGATAGAGAGACCGCTCGTCCCGTCCTGTAACGTTTAAATATCTGGAGTTCTGAAAATTTTCTACGCTAAAACCACAAGGTTGTGGTAATTTAATTTTTAGTTTTGCTGATTCAGTTTTTAAATTGATGTAGATCTAGATCAAGATCTAAAGTTTTAAGTGGAATTCATGGAATGAGAGGAGCAGCATTCAAGTTGGTAAGCTGGTGATGGATAGAGCTACATTTAATGATGATGATGATGATGGTGATGATGATGATGACGATGAAAAAAAAAGAAGAAGAGATATTGTTGGTAGTGGAAGAAGACAGGAGATTGATGGTGGCATTGGAATAGAAGAAGAAGTTATTGACTGAGATGAGGGGAGAGGAGAGATTGATGGTGGCATTGGAATAGAAGAAGAAGTTATTGACTGAGATGAGGGGAGAGGAGAGATTGATGGTGGCATTGGAATAGAAGAAGAAGTTATTGACTGAGATGAGGGGAGAGGAGAGATTGATGGTGGCGAAGGAAGCAAAAAAAAAAAAACAACGACAGGAGGGTGGTGGTGGATAGAGAAAGAGGAAGAGAAAACATTGCTGAGAGGCACAAAAGGGATTAATGATCTATTTGCATTGAGAAGGTTAAGTCGTGAAATTTTCTAGAGCTAGCTAAAAATTTCATCTTTCCAATTTGTTTGTTTGGTCAATTTATGTTCTGCCTAATTGTGAATAATAAATGTAATTTTAGTAGAGGCTAGTGTAAACTTCACGGTTTGATGTCAACGAATTCGTCTTTTAATGCTCTTAATTTTGCTGTCTGCGAATTAGTACTGTGTATTAAACTCCTTGCATTAAAAAAATAATAAATTCAGTGCAATCTTGGATTAACTCACCACTAACGCTAAGACTTGATTCATTTTTCTTTGTGAAATGTCTAGAAGATGATACGGCCACACCGTTATGATAGAGCACTAGATCTGCTACAAACACTTCTCTCTCTTTCTCTTTTTTTTTCTCTCTCTCTCTCATCTCTCTAATGCCCCCCCCCCCCCTTCCCCCCGGACAAAACACACATTCATTTTATGCGTCCGCAAAACTAGTGATATTTAGCCTGCTGAACATGTGAAAATAGGCACCTCCTAGAGCCTTAGGCCGCCTTTAGATAGGGCTTCATTTTTCACTTTTCATTATTCATTCTTCATTCTTCACGAAGGAAACGAAAATGACAATATATATAGAAAAAGAGAGAGACCTTTAGATAGAGATTCATTCTTCACTCTTCATCGATGAATAAGTTAATAGCCCTCCTGACAACAAGAATGAACTTGTTCATTTCTAGTGTGGAATGAAGAGAGGTCGGGGGCGTGGCTCCTTTCATTTCAAACACATTTTTTTGTCACAAAGTCAAAATCTGAGTTCAGAATCGAATTTCTCATTAAATTCTCGTGTGGTTTGATACTAAATGCTATATGATTATTAAGTTTTTAAGTTTAAAGACCATGTGGATATGAGTTGGGAAAACCCCAACGATCAAGAAAATGAAAAGTGAAAAGTGAAAAGTGAAGAGTGAAAAATGAAAAGTGAAAAATGAAGCCTTATCTAAAGGCGGCCTATACTGGACATGTGAAAAAAAAAAAATAGCCATTTCCTATAGCCTAGGCAAATTGTGGTGGGAACAACCGAAAAAGCGCCCAAACATTTACGTACATAGCAGTGGGGAGAAATCTCGTGTGGAAACAATGGTATACATCGCGGGGTTGGGTGGGGAGGGGGGTGGGTGGGGGGAGGGGGGGAGTATCCTATACCTAGCGTTGTGTGTGTGTGGGGGATACATAAAGGTGTGTGTATGTGGGGGGGGGGGGGTAGGTGTCTAGAGGCAAGGTGCTCGCCTCTCATGCCAAATGTCCCGGGTTCAAAACCCGGCCGGTGCAGGCATGTTAGAAATTTGGGATTTTTCTCATATTTTCGTGTCCCTGATCCTATTGAGGGGTAGGATCGAGTATCTAGTCTTCTCGGATAAGGACGAAAAAATTCGGAGGGCCCGTGTGCACGTTAAAGATACTTTAGCAGTTGGAAATCGTAAAGAGCAGGCCGAACAGGCCGCTGCCCGGGCAAAATTAAATAAAATTCATCTCTTCTATTCCCTACCCTCCCTCCCTCATCCCCCCCCCCAAAAAAAAACCCGCCGACCGGCGCTGCACTGTGGCGACGACGTGTCTGCTCCAGTTGTAACTGGGCTGCAATGTCACAAAGGCAAATTTCCCAAATGGGATTAAAGAGTTATACAAATACAAATACAAAATACAAATAGAGAAACCAATGCTGAAACACGCACACACAGATAGAGAAACGGAGCGACAACTAGGCAGACAGACAGACAGATAGACAAACAGACACTTTCAAACACAAAGAGAAAGAGACAGACAGACAGAGATTTTCAAACACAAAGAGAGAGAGACAGACAGACAGAGATTTTCAAACACAAAGAGAAAGAGACAGACAGATAGACAGACAGACAGACAAACGCAAAACCTCAAAGATTTCTATATGAACTTTCTCACCATCACGCGACCCGCACTTGACCAAAAAACAACATAAAATGAACAAGACAATGTGACCGTCTTATACAGGTTTATTGTACATCTAGACCATCTGGACAAGTTTTAACCATCATCAACTTTCCCACTTTTGTTTGTCTCAATTGTGTCACAGCCGCCACTGTGTGGACAGGTCGGGTATTTCCCCCAACCCCCCCATCTCCCCATTATGTAGACAGGTGCACCACTGGAGCCAGGACAGGTGGTCGCTGTGTACATGTAATTAGCCCAGTCATCGTCGCACATGTCGTCAATATTCCTGTTGGTGAAATGACCAATGCTGATTTGTTTCCTCAGTCCGTGTGGATGTGACACAACCACGGTCAGTGGATGAGAAGAGTTGTGATACAACAAATGAAACAAGATAGGAATTAGACCATCACATGTACAGCCTGACAGCTGGCAGAACGATGCCTCTAGAGCTGCTCTGTAGTGCGCCTTTTTGCGCTTCACCCACTGGACACCGTGCTGCTGGACATAGGTCTGGTAGTTTTCCTCAAGGTCACGGAGACTTGTTATACAGCGACCAACCTTCTCATACTCACCACTCACATCACTGAGTCTCTCTCTCCACCTATCACCGCCACAGATCTTCGCCTCAAGCATCTTCTCATAGTCAGACCAATCGCCCTCTGATTGGATGTGTTTACGCTTGTATTCCTCCAACTTCTGTTTTGCTTCAGCAATCGTCATATTCCTCCATCTGTCTATCCACTCACTGCACTTCTCCATCGCCTTTTGACCACGCTTATGGAGTAGAGAAATCTCATCTAACAGATTCTCTTCACTGAGAATACTGTCAACAGATCTAAGCCCTTCTCCATATTCACAGCTTATTTCCTCACACAGACGCGCGTAAGTCTTGATTGTCTCCTCCAGCCGCCGTGCCAACTCTAGGTCGTGAGTGACAAATTCAACAGTACTGATGTCACCCCTAGGGTCATCCACATCCACATCCACCGCTGTCCTTAGTGTAGAACAAGAACTCAAGGGTGTTGAGTCATTATCATAATCAAAATAACACACAGTATCTCTCCCTTCAGACTTGTCATAGACCACGTGTGCAGCTGTCCTCACTGTAATCTCTGTGTCACGAGTGGAGTGAGTGCAATTAAGGGGATTGCTACAGAGCGGGTGTAGAGTAAGAAGGGCTCACAGTAGACAGGTAAGTTAAGCGTGCTGTTGTGAGTAGTGGGGGGGGGGGGGTCTGAATGAGGCGAAAGCGCTGTATTACTATCACTGCAAGTTAGAAGGTCCTACGGAACGGACCTGTGAATAAGAGCCCATCGGGCGGACATAAGGGGAGCAGTCGAGAAGACTAGTGAGAGTGTCTTTCCAGTGATGACTGGTACGTAGAACGTTGATTGATTATTATGATTGATGTATTATATTATAGTCGTCTATTACCATGATGTAAATAAGTATATGTGAGGAATGTGGAAGTCCTTGATATTGGATATAGCAATGTGCGCCATGAGCGATAGATGAAAGTGAGTTCATGGATTTGTAGCGCGAGTGAGTAGTGTGTACTCCGATGGAGGTGTGTTACCGTAAGATGTGTGGTGAGTGAAAGGTGAACTAGTGTGTGTACGCTTCATGGGTTGTAAGGAGAGGTGGAGTGAATAGAAATGGTAGGGTATTATACCAATGTAATGTTATTCTTGTAGGTGTCGAGGACGGGCCGCAGAGCCACCTCGATGAGCACAGGGGATAGGCCAGCATAGGGCCGGAGGCCACACATAGGCCAGAAGTGAGGCTGTCAGTGCAGGACAGTAGAGGCACATAAAGTCGTGGCAGTCAGGCCACGGACAGGGACGTAGATATGAGCGTGAATGTGATAATGCACTATTGCCATGTTGAGGGGAGAATGTACTATTGAAATGATAATGTCTATTGAAATGATAATGTGTTATTGCCCTGCTGAGGTGCTAGGGGAATGCTAAGGTGTATGACAATAGGAAGGTGATATTGAGAGACTGCGGTGCCAGTGAATTACTAATGTGCTATTAAGACCCTGAGGGGAGAGGCTGAGGCCGAAGTGCCTTTAGGAGTAACTACCGGGTTGTGGACCCGAGGGAGAGTGTGTGTGAGAATAAGGCCGTTGTACGGCAGTTGATTTCAATAATATAATGTATGTAATTGCGCTATTATCTGTATAATTATGTTTAATAAATGTGTGAGTCTGATGGATTGTTCTGTTAAGTGTTAACTTGTTTGTTCGTGATTGTTGTCCTGTCATGACTTATTACATCTCCCAGTCTGGGATTTGTGACACTGGGGGCTCGTCCTGTTTACCTGTGGTCATTTTGACATTGTGTATTCGTTATATCTAGTTGTTTTTCTGTTGTGCTAGGAATTCATGCTGTTGTCTTTGTTCGTGGGATGAATGGAATTTTCATGATATGATTTATGTATATTTATGAATATGTAGTGATGCATGTATTTTGATGAATATGTATTAATGTGTACTTAAATTTCTGCAGAGTGTGTGTGCCAGCCTGAGGAGTCAAGCGGCCAGAGCTCCGATTAAGGGGAGGAGTTAAACTCAAAAATTGAAAGTTAAGTGAAAATTTTGTACCCTGGATTGTGGGCTGTTCCTTTAATCTGTCTTTTTCCCTGTTTTTGCTGTTTTTGTTGTCGTTATAGATTATACGGGTGGTGGCGCGGGTTTGCTGTGGTGAGCGTAGTTTGTCCTCTTCGGGAGGTGGGCTAAATTTGGAACTTCGTTCATCACAGTGAACAGTTCTGTATTGACCTGTATTTTTGTTTAGATTGTAGCGTTCCATCTTCCTCGTTGTTTTAGGAAGACGTTTCTCTTGTCCCTCTCTTCCCTATCTGTAGATACGTTCTTTTTTTTTCAGACTCTGTTCTTGTTCGTACCGTGTTGTGTAATCGGCGTAGTAGGTTGCATTTTTTTTTTCTCCATTATATTTTCTTTTTTACGTCTTTGTCCTAGTCTGGTTCGTTGTCCTTGACGTACTTGTGGTCCTTCTGCTATATTTCTTCATTCTTGTCGTTTCTATTTTCTTTTATAATTAATAGTGCATACATTTTATAGATATAGAATTAGTTGTGCTGTAAAGGTAAATTTCTGAATTGTATTCTGAACTGGGTATTGTTATATCTGGTGTGATCTCAGGTCTCTGGTCGTATCGTTAGTGATCATACCGACAGGTTGGTCGTCTTATAATAGATACCATAACCATAAATCTGTGAAATGGCGGAACTCCAACAACTAATGAAGTTGGGTAAGGAACTTGGCCTGGAGGGAGAAGAGCTACGCGGCTGGATTAAAGAACAGCAGGCAGAATTGCGCGATGAGCGTGCTAAGGATAGAGAGCAGGAAAAAGAGGCTCAGGAAAAAAAGGCTCAGGAGCAGGAGAGGGAGTTAAAATTAAGGGAGATAGAAGCTAGGGATAACCAACAGGAGAGAGAGACGCGAATGAGAATCGCGGAGTTGGAAAGCCAAAAGAATGCGCCAACAGAAGCAGTTGAGCGGCAGGTACACAATAAAGGTGGTGTTAGGATTAAGCTCCCTACGTTCGACGACCGGAAGGACGACATAGACGCCTTCCTTTACAGGTTCGAACTGAACGCACAATTGCAATGGGGGGAAAATAAGGAATTATGGGCCACGTACCTGGCATCGCTATTGCAGGGGCGAGCGTTAACCTACTTTAAAGAGCTACAGCGCGAAGACGTGCAAGATTACGATAAGCTGAAGGCTTTGCTGCTTCGCCGATTTGCGCGTACCGAGGAATATTTCCGGGAGCAGTTTAGGCGAGCACGTGCAGATACCAGGGAGGACTTTGCTGCCTTCGTCGCGAGACTAACGGAGTATTTCGCGAACTGGGTAGACTTGGCGCATGTGGGCACGGATTTGGCTAAACTGAAAGACTTAATGATCCGTGACCAGCTGTACGCGTCGTGCCACAAAGATCTGGTGGCTTTCCTGAAAGAGAACGAACCCGCGACGGTGCAGGAGGCGTCTAAGTTGGCGGAGGCATACCGTACGGCGCATCCGTCCAAACCAGTCGCCAGGGCGTACGTCCAAGATGCTGGGTACGTCGCCGTTGTCGAGGGGTCGCCGGCAGGACTTAGGGACAGGTCGCGTCAGCGTGGTGCCTATAGCGGGCAGGCCCAGGGGCAGCGTAGGGGCTACCACCAATCACCGGCATATGGATCCGGTAAGTTTGACCGAGCAGGAGGGCTAGGTCGCGGTAATGGCCGGGGGCGATTTGTGACCTTTGCCGATGACCGACGGCATAGGGACTCTAGTTCCGGTCGCGATGGGTCACGGGGACCCAGGCCTAGTGCAGCACAGGGAGCGGAGTGTTGGACTTGCGGACGCGTGGGTCACTTTTCACGCGAGTGTAGGGCCGCGAAGTGTTGGAACTGCGGTAGAGCAGATCACATCAGCGTGAATTGCCCTGCAGGTAGGATAGCGGCGAACGTGGACAGTAGCTCCAGTCCATGTTCCCCAAATAAATTTCATCACGCGGCTGCGTGTGTTACATCGGACAACGGAGGCGGACAGTATTCTAAGTGTCCCAGTTGTGAGAAGTTATTATCTTCCGGTGTTTTACCTTGTGGGAGAAAGATCCCCGTTATAAATTCATGTCATACAGGAGGTGGTCTTAGGGTTTATCCGGGGTTTGTTGGGGACGAACCGGTCTCGGTTTTACGAGATACAGGATCTACCGTTGTGGGAGTGCATAGGGACTGCATTCGGGATTCACAGCTTACAGGTGAGACTGTCCCGTGCATCCAATTTTCGGGGGCCATTGAGAAATTACCCATGGCAAGAATAATGATAGATACACCTTTCCTTAGCGGGGAAGTCGAAGCAGTCGTTGGTTGTTTTCCAGGCGCCCAGCTCATCATTGGGAATGTATCACGGGTAGTTTCCCCTTCCGATGAGAACGTGCAAGCATGGTCGCAATCAAAAGGTATTGACTTTTGCGCAGCGGTCGAAACACGTCGACGGGTAGCTGATAAAGATAAGATTAGACCTTTGGCTACGCCAGCGGTCAACCTAGATATCACGCCAGAGCGCTTGGCGAGATTACAAAGGGAGGACCCATCATTAAACCCATGCTTTGGGGAAGCGCGAACCGAGAAAACGAGGAGATATAAGAACGGGTCGTCCTCCTTTGTTGTTCAGGCGGGCATTCTATTCCGTAAGTATGTAACGGTGTCCTCAATTTTAAAGCAGGTCGTTGTGCCAGCGTTGCTGATCGCAACAGTATCGCACTTGGCACATGATGTCCCATTAGCGGGTCATATGGGGATAGCTAGAACCAAAGAAAGGGTTCTTAAAAATTTTTACTGGCCATCGATCCACAGAGATGTGCAAGTCTATTGTAAGACGTGCAGTGCGTGCCAAAAGACGACGCATAAGGGTCGTACACCCCAGGCTCCTCTTCAGAAGATCCCCACGGTCTCGGAACCGTTTAAAAAGGTCTCGATAGACCTTGTTGGCCCCATTCACCCAGCGACCGATAGGGGGAATCGATTTTTCTTAACGGTCATATGTAATGCTACGAGATGGCCAGAGGCGGTTCCTCTGCGGACCATAACGTCTGAGGCAGTCGCGGAAGCGTTGTTTGCAATTTTCGCTAGGGTAGGAATACCAGAGCAAATTCTGTCTGATAGGGGCGCGCAATTTACGTCGCAGATGATGAAGGAATTGTTCCGCTTATTCAGCATACAACCCATCACTACCACCCCTTATCATCCGCAGGCTAATGGCATGTGCGAGAAATTGAACTCGACGTTAAAGTCGATGCTGCGTAAGGTAGCTGCTGATCGCCCTAAAGATTGGGATAGATATATCCCTGCAGTGTTATTCGCGTACAGAGAGGTACGGCAGGAGTCAACGGGATTCTCGCCGTTCGAAATGATGTACGGTCGTAGTCCTAGGGGCCCAACTGATGTTCTTCGGGACATGATGACGTCGCCATCATCGGGAGACGATGAGCAGATTTCGGTGTTTCAGTACCTTGTTGATTTAAGAGAAAGATTATCTTCAGCGCGCACTATAGCAGAAGAAGCGTCTAGTATCGCTTGGAAAAGAGCAAAAGACTATAAAGATAGAGGTTCCAAACTGAGAATTTTTAAGCCAGGAGACAAGGTCCTGTTGTTGTTACCTACGGACCATAATAAGTTATTGATGACATGGAAAGGTCCTTATGTTATTGAGCGGATTGTTTCGAAGGTAGATTACGCTATCCACATTGAGGGATCAGTAAAGGGTTTCCACGTTGATATGCTGCAGAGGTTTCATGAGAGACCAGAGTATCTGTATTCTCATACTGGTATTAAAGGACATACCTAATGTCGTGTCATTCTTTGATGATATAGCATGCCATACGTCGACATGGTCTGATCATATTCAGACACTAACAGTAATTTTTCAACGATTGCGTCATTTTGGGTTAACTGCTAAACCCGCAAAGATGGATTTGGCATGTCCAGAGATAATATTCTTAGGACATATTGTGGGTAGAGGTGTTCAGAGACCTGAAGTAACAAAAATTGACAAATTAGTAGGGTTGCAAATCCCTAAAACAAAGAAACAAGTCAGAAGCTTAGTGGGAATTTTAAATTATTACAGAAAGTTCATTCCAAATTTTTCCTCCTTGTCATCTTCTCTTACTGACCTTACTAAGAAGGGACAACCCGATAAGGTCCAGTGGACGTCTGAATGTCAGACAGCATTTGATAATTTGGTGACAGCATTATCATCGTCACCCATTCTGATATTACCCGATTTTCGATCTAATTTTATCCTCAGAACGGATGCGTCGGACTCTGGTGTCGGCGCTTGTCTTCTACAGGAGAAGAACGAATGTCTCCATCCTGTATGTTATGTCAGTAGGAAGTTATTGCAGAGAGAAGGAAAATATTCTGTGATAGAGCGTGAGTGTCTTGCCATTGTGTGGTCCGTCCAGAAATTGGGACGTTATCTCATGGGACGAGAATTTTGTATCCAGACAGACCACAAGCCACTGACATTTTTGTCGAAGAATCGTTCGTCCAGCCCACGCTTATCTAGATGGGCATTGGCTTTGCAGCCGTATACCTTCGTTATTCAACCAATTCCAGGAACCAGCAATCATATCGCCGACTACCTTAGTCGAGCCTAGGGGAAGATTTCAGGAGCTTATACATCAGAGGACAGGAACATTGACAGGATCTGTGTGAATAAGTCGACTTTAAAATATTGACATTATAAATATGATATGAAGAATGGTTGATAGGTTGAGTGGTTTTTGATTCTGTATTAAGTATTGTGATTAGTTAGCTATTCATGATGTGACACATATATGCATATTGCAGACCATATTGATCCCCATATTTTCCCCTGATTTCGGTATTTTATATACTAGGGGAACTGCTAGGTCATTTTTTTTTTAGTGTACGTATTGCTCACGCTCACTCGTTGACAGTCATCTTGATGCGATTTGAAATTAATTGCATTAATTTTTTTGGGGTGGGGGATGATGTCACGAGTGGAGTGAGTGCAATTAAGGGGATTGCTACAGAGCGGGTGTAGAGTAAGAAGGGCTCACAGTAGACAGGTAAGTTAAGCGTGCTGTTGTGAGTAGTGGGGGGGGGGGGGTCTGAATGAGGCGAAAGCGCTGTATTACTATCACTGCAAGTTAGAAGGTCCTACGGAACGGACCTGTGAATAAGAGCCCATCGGGCGGACATAAGGGGAGCAGTCGAGAAGACTAGTGAGAGTGTCTTTCCAGTGATGACTGGTACGTAGAACGTTGATTGATTATTATGATTGATGTATTATATTATAGTCGTCTATTACCATGATGTAAATAAGTATATGTGAGGAATGTGGAAGTCCTTGATATTGGATATAGCAATGTGCGCCATGAGCGATAGATGAAAGTGAGTTCATGGATTTGTAGCGCGAGTGAGTAGTGTGTACTCCGATGGAGGTGTGTTACCGTAAGATGTGTGGTGAGTGAAAGGTGAACTAGTGTGTGTACGCTTCATGGGTTGTAAGGAGAGGTGGAGTGAATAGAAATGGTAGGGTATTATACCAATGTAATGTTATTCTTGTAGGTGTCGAGGACGGGCCGCAGAGCCACCTCGATGAGCACAGGGGATAGGCCAGCATAGGGCCGGAGGCCACACATAGGCCAGAAGTGAGGCTGTCAGTGCAGGACAGTAGAGGCACATAAAGTCGTGGCAGTCAGGCCACGGACAGGGACGTAGATATGAGCGTGAATGTGATAATGCACTATTGCCATGTTGAGGGGAGAATGTACTATTGAAATGATAATGTCTATTGAAATGATAATGTGTTATTGCCCTGCTGAGGTGCTAGGGGAATGCTAAGGTGTATGACAATAGGAAGGTGATATTGAGAGACTGCGGTGCCAGTGAATTACTAATGTGCTATTAAGACCCTGAGGGGAGAGGCTGAGGCCGAAGTGCCTTTAGGAGTAACTACCGGGTTGTGGACCCGAGGGAGAGTGTGTGTGAGAATAAGGCCGTTGTACGGCAGTTGATTTCAATAATATAATGTATGTAATTGCGCTATTATCTGTATAATTATGTTTAATAAATGTGTGAGTCTGATGGATTGTTCTGTTAAGTGTTAACTTGTTTGTTCGTGATTGTTGTCCTGTCATCACTTATTACATCTCCCAGTCTGGGATTTGTGACACTCTGCATAATTTTGTCTGGGTTTTCCCGATGTCCGGCATTCTTTACACGGACAGGTTTTATCTCTATCCCACCACTTACTTGGGTATACCGTCACCTCCACTACACATCCACTCCCCCGGCGAAGTTCACCGTTGACTGCATCAGGGAAATATTGAGGTCGTCTGTTACTGGTGCTGTCAACTTTTATGAGCACGGTTAACTTAACCTGGGCCTTCACCATTGCCAACACACGTTCAGTCCTGTATTGTGGAGGAAGATGCTCCATACACAAGTCAGACACGGGTATATATTCTTGGTGTCTCGCTGACTTAGGGCATTTCTTGAAGCGATCTCGGAGTGCCGACTCTTCGTTTTCTCCCTCATAAACTATCTCTACCTCATGGCGATCTGCCAGATAGACGGAACATGAAACGTTTTTATTTTTATTTTTATATATTATCTTTTTCATCATCATTTTTTTCATAACGTGACGGACAGAAACAAATTGGATAGAGAGAAAGCCAAAGTGGACTGACAGAAAAGGGAGAAGCAACAGAAGCAACAGAAAATAAAAATAAAAAAAAGAGGGAGAGAAAGTAAGATAGGGAAAAGAAACTGATGGAGAAAGAATATTTGAGAGACACAGAAAAAGACAAAAGACAAGAAATGCCCAGACAACTAGAAAGCGGGAAGATCAATACAGGAGGATATATATATATATATATAGAGAGAGAGAGAGAGATAGAGACAAAGAGTCAAAGAGATACTATAAACAGACAGACAGAGATGGAAAGAGAATGAGAGGCGGAAAGAGAAAGAAAGAGACCAAGAGACAGAGGGTGACAGGAAGAGAGAAGGAGAGAGGAAGACAGAGAGACTGGGAAAGCGACAGACAAAGGGTGATAGAGAGATAGAGAGAACGAGATACTGTGGAAAGAGAGTGCGACAGAGGGATAGGCAGAGAGCGAAAGAAAGAAAGAATGACAGTGAGAGAGAGAGAGGGAGCGACAGAGAGAGAGTGCGAAGAGAGAGAGAGAGACACACACACACACACACAGACAGACATAAAGGGAGAGTGCGACACAGAGAGAGAGAGAGAAAGGACAGAGAAAGAGAGAGAGAGACAGACAGTGAGATACAGAGAGACAAACAGTGGGAGAGACAGAGAGAAAGAGAGAGTGACAAGGAGAGAGAGACAGAGAGAGACATAAGAGAAAGAGAAAGGGAGACAGAAAGAGAGAAGAGAAAAGGGAGAGAGAGAAAGAAAGAAAGATATTTGCTAATGACAAAGTATGGAAATAAAAGACAAAAAATAAATACAATGGACCTGAAATGTAGAAAGAAAACAGACAGGACACCCAGAGATCAAACTCTACATCTGTAAGTGGTTTTAATCTACTCAACTACTGCATTGGTGATAGAATCTGGTCAACTACTTCATCATTAACATCATCATCATCATCATCATCCATTATCTACCACGCGATCTTGACAACTTCATTCACCTCCCGACCTCAACAACAACTGACCCTGACCTTCCCCACCCCGTGTACAAAGTTGTCCAGCTGTTGCCTCCGTCTGTTCTGTATCTTTTGTACACTCTGAAATGTCCGTGAAGTGGAAACAGTTTGTACACATAAGATTAGTGTACCATCTACATCATCATTGTCCACCTATCACTGCCCAGAGTCCAGTTCTCTACATCCTATTCTATAATGTCATGTCCAGCTATCACTGCCCTGAGTCTAGCAGTCTACATCCTGTTCAATATACGATGCCCAGTTATCACTGCCCAGTATCCAGTTGTCTACACCGTATTCGATACATCGTGTCTAGCTATCACTGCCCAGTGTCCAGTTGTCTACAGCGTATTCTATATATCATGTCTAGCTATCACTGCCCAGTGTCCAGTTGTCTACATCATATTCTATATATCATGTCCAGCTATCATTACCCAGTGTCCAGTTGTTTACATCATATTCTGTATACCGTGTCCAGTTGTCTACATCATGTTCTATCTCTCATGTTCAGCTATCACTGCCCAGTTGTCTACATGGTATTTCATGTACTGTATCAGGCTAACAAATTCAAACACATACAAAAACTGTCAGTTCTAACTCTGAGCTGACCGTAGGTTACCCCCCATCCCCGGGACTATCTTTAGGCACACAAAAAATGTGGGTTTTCAATACAATAAAATCTTCTGTCACTAGCTTTCTCTCAAGTTTTGTCATTTCTGGTGTATTTCTGTGTACAACTTTCTTGTCTTTGGATGATTATACTAGTCCGGGCCGAAATTCCTGCCGCCTATGTGCTTTGTTGCAATTAAACAGTTTGTGTGTAACCGGTATGTCTAGATTGTGACGTTTCTCCAAATTACCATAAAAATTAAAATGATTAAGCAAATTACATGCTGTCCATTTTTACACATTTATAAAGGAACAAACGGTGTTTTTCCTAGACGGCAGTGTGATGGAATAGAATAATATTTAATTAAGACAAATTGATTGACGGAAACGTGCAAAATTGGGTGGAACTCGATTACACGAGCATATTTTATAACGATTACGGGTACGGGCACATTTTGGCGCCACTAGTAGTTAGTGCCGTTATTTGAAAAATGTCATGAACCGATATGCAGTGTAAGACCGTGGTGATAAACGTATGTAATTCTCAAAGTGTCTATTATGAGAAAATCGATGCTGGATGTAAGACGTGTCTTGTTTAAGAATTTTCTGAGCACTGATTCCAATTCTGTGATGCTTGATGTGCCAACATGCCAGTGTTTAGTTTTCACACTCAATTTTATGTCTAACAAATGTCATTTATTTGTTTGGATTAAGGCATTTCTTTCCCTTATCTTTGTGACTTTGGTACCTTTTTTTCTTGACTTTTGTGACTTCCGTACGTTTATTGCAAAAGGATGTCGGCATTTTAAGCATTGCCGTCATGGACTTGATCACTTTTGGTATGCTAAATATGACCGAAATGAAATCTACACCGCAACGAAAAGGTATTTACGTGCATTATTTGTTTCCAATATTCAGCCAGTGAACTTAGAAATCCACAAAACACACCCCCCTCCCCCCGGCTTTTAGCACCAGTGTTTTCAGTTAGAAGTTTGTTATTTACCTGTTTTACATTTCTTTCCATCATCAGAGACATCTTTCCTCTCCTCCCTCCTTCTCCTCGCCTTTGGTGGCTCCAGACCTGAGCTGGGAGGTTTGTTGTCCATTCTCATGGATCGATGGTCACTTTAGTCAGACATTTTGACATGTCTTCCTGCAGGGAGCAGTTTGGCTCAGTTTTATGTCATTGGCCAGGCAGAAATCTATGGAGAGATAAATATGGATAACCTAAAGACAAACTTGACTAAAACCCACATACGTCCTTTATGCCATCCATATTGTTTTTGTTTTTGTTATCTTTTCCTCTTTTCCCATCACATGTAATAAACACTAAAGATCCATTGTATTTAAACCTATCTCAGGATAGATCAGAATTTGTACTGGATCTCACATGAAATAGATTTTAGGCTCTCCTGAACAATTAACCTGCAGTCAGTTACGCGATTTCATGACGGCATCAGAGAATATTTCATCAACTGTTTCATCTATTTGTGAAGTTAACGACACGTCAGTCATGAGGTTGTGACGTCATCCTTCTCATGGCGAGAAAAAAAACACAAGACATTTGAGAGTGGAGCTCTGTGTGTGTATGTGTGTGTGTGTGTGTGTGTTACAGAAGTCTGTGAAAGCTAAACAGATTATACATTGTAACAAGTGACGAGGAGAAGCGACTCTGTAATTAAAAGAATATGCCCTTTGTGAACGCACTGACGCCAGCTCATTTATCTCCCCCCCTCCCCCCCGCCCCCCAACCACCACTTTTGTTTTCGAAATCCCAAAGCTGTGCAAGACACTGATAAGGAGATAGTGTAATGTTAGATGAATAATCATATTTTTATGGAGGAAAAAAATCCCGGTGGGGGGGGGGGGGGTATTATGAAAAAATTAATGATATACTCAGTCACCACATGATGCGACAAGGAATGTACAAAAGTCGCTTGCGATCCGTTGATGTGAGACGAAGAATTTTTTTTTTTTTAATCCCGATCTTTTGGACATGACCATAACGCTGGTATATATTGTAGGTTATCTATAGAGTAATTTGGTGGAAAAACTTGACGTCATAGGGGGGATGAACCCAGGAGGGTCAACGGCCACCAACAGACCCCCATTACCTTGTGGGTAAGCTATATGGCAAAGGCTAGTGGAGTAAACCGTACACAAACCGGCAGTAAGCAACGGGAGACCACTGCTGTAAACTCCCAAGAAAAATCACAGTAAACCAACAAAATATTCCTTCGGACAACAGCGTTAAGGAACCAGGACAATATGGGCTTTTTGAGAGCATCTGAGCGGAGGAATGAGTGGCCAACCATGATCATCGATATTTGTTCCAGATCCGGCACTTGAAGAAGAAGAAGAAGTAGAATTTGATAGGCAATGAACACAAACACGTCATTACTACCTCAGACAATAATAATTACTGTTTACTGGTACTATTTGCTGAAAGTAATCATTTATTAACAATCTTCGTACCACGTCAACATTATCTCACACAGAATTTACACACGTGTTTGCCGCATTCTCTCAGAACGACATTTAGTTTCCTCCCGAGTAAGCGGGTTAGAATGTCGTCATTGTCTGTCTCACATTTCTGTACTCGTGCACAAGTTACCGTGTTGTCACAGGAAAAGCGGGAAATGCGTCACGCTGGCTGGATACGAGCAGATGGCAGTTGATGTGTATGAATACAACATGATTGTGGTTGATGGTCTGTGTATTTCATATGACCCAGCATGTGGTTGATGGTCTATGTATTTCAATTCGGTCTGTTTGGTCCGCGTGTATGACCCAGCATGTGGTTGATGGTCTGTGTATTTCAGACTGAGAGATTAAAGGTGCGTTCAGAAGAAATCCAATATTTGTCCCTGAATCTTCAAATTGCCGGCTCTCTACCAGTTTTGAAAAGAATATAGTAAAAGCGTTCATTATCTGTTTGAAATTAATTACTGGTATCTGTTGCTCCATTCTCTTTCTTGTTGTTGTTGTTATTGTTGTAGTTGTTGTTATTGTTGTTGTTGTTACTTAAGTTTTTATACAATAACTTTACCCATGGTGGCTCAGTAATAACTATAGCGTGTGAAAGAGACAAAAGGACGGAGCATGTCTAAAGTGACCCACAACTGTCCAGGAACTGACCATCTCCCTGTTCTATCACTAGACATCTCACAGTATACACGTCCACTTTAACAGGGAGACAAGTAAAGGCCGTTAACTCACTAGTACTAGATTTAGTACCTTTAATCAACATCAGATGACGCGAAATCACTTTGAGTATCTGGACTTGGATTAAAATATTTCAGACTTTAGTTAGCGCCATCGTTAGCCGAAGTAAAGGTCTGTTTGAAAATGAAGTTGTGTTGTTGTTGTTGTTTTTAAGATGGGAATAAAGTTGGAGACGTCGTCAGTGTTTTGTACATGGGAAACTTAGAAGTTGTGGGAGGTGGAAAGTGTGTGTGTGTGTTGGGGGGGGGGGGTGAGGATATTATCTGAGCCAAATATAATTCATAAAATGTTATTATCACTTGCCTTTCTTCAATTAGTAGGTCAAAACAGCTGCATGAATGTTTATCAGCTGGTCTGTGTCAAGAACACATTTAATTCATAAATGTTTCCACTGACTAAATTTTTGTGAGAGAGCAGTGAGTAATTTTTACAAACGTAATTATTGTGCGAGCCAGCATAACTTGGTCTCGTAAACAATTTGTTTTGAACAGTCTTTTTCCTAATAGATAGACAGAAGGTGTGGGGAAGGATAGACGGACAGCGTGGGTGTGCAGGACTGAGCACTTTTTGTATCTCGTGTTTTGAACTAGGTTTAGTAGAGAGGGAAGGGGTGAGTAGGAATTAAATGTTACTGAGACGTCTTTTGTGAGGGCCGAATGGTGAGCTAAAGATTTTAATTCCATGCTGAATTTACAGCCAGCTACACATGTAGACTGTTGACCAGTACTGCCAGACCACATGCATTTCCCGCGACCACGTGTGAACTACACCAGAGCGCGCCTGGCAGAGACGCAATATAAATATGTTTTAGTATGTAGAGAGATAGAACTTTGAACCTTACAGGATCCGTCGCCCTCGTGCGCGGATTCCTTTGAATGTAAATTTATTGTGACTTAGATAACTTCATATTACATTGCCTTAAGTACTTCATAGTTGCTCCTCAGCTTAGTTGAGCATTTTCAGTTGCTATTGTATTCGTTATCTATTGTATATTTTATCTTTGAATTTGTTAGATATATAAACTTTGCAGTCTGTTACTCAAATTGATTTATTTAGTTTTTAGAGTGAAAGTTGTTTATTTGTTGTTGTTTTTTTTGTGCTCGTGTGATTGGGAAGGGGACCTCTTGATCTATATTCCCAAAAATCCCGATCCGCGACAGTCTGAGTCCCATATTCACAGGAGGGAAGGAAATACTTTTGGCTACTTGTCACGTAGCAAACACTAACATTCCAGGCCAAATGATATAGTTGAATTTTATTTGGCACATTTTAACTTTTACAATCTGGCAAGAATGTTTATGAATCCCATATCACTTTGCCAGATTGGAAAGTGGAACCAAAGAGAACGTGTTTGTATAAGGACATTCCTGAGATCGGATGTTTATATATACAATTTTATCCGGTCATCAGGGAAATCCCCAGACAAACATAACAAGAGCCAGTAAAACCCTGGTGCCCAACTGCGGTTGAGAAAAATGATCAGTACATCACCAAAGTCATCACCATTATCATCACCGAACATGACAAAAATTACTTCTCTTTGTTTCGACAATGTAAAGTCAGTTACGGCAGACAAGATCGATCAACAGGAGCTGATTCAGTACAAACTCAGGCGTTCCCTCTCCCCGTAGTTGTCTTTTTCCTCATGTTTTCTGTTTCGTAAGATAAGAAAGGGATCGACTGCGGCGTAAAGACATCTCAAAAACAGAGAAACATAAGTCAGATGTGCAGGGGGGGGGGGGGGAAGGACGATCTGCGTCTGCTCCTCACAAACACCGGTGTTACATAACTGACCACAGCACACCAACCGACAATATGTTAACGATATATGTACATGGTTTTGTGAACTGGAACAGCCAAAACTGTTGATGCATTTGATAAAGGATATTTTCTATTTTTGTTTATTGTATCTGAATCATCAGTAAGTCACGTGTCATTTAAAAAGCTTTAAAAACCCTAACGGGATTGATGTCTAGTCTGTGTACGTTTAGATGCATGTAAGGGCCGGTTGAGGGGGGAGGGCGATGAAAGTAAGTTGGCGCCCAAGGGGGCGATTGCCTGAAATATGTTGAGAACCACTGGCACAAAGTAATAATATCAACAGTACATGACAAACTTGAGGAGAGACAAAGAGCGGTGACACTGGTTGACAACATCAACAACAACAACAACGAGAGAACAGACAGACATTGATGACTTACCACGTCCACGCTACAGCAACTTCAATGGACACACACGTTTGTTGTACGTCAGAACAGCTGATTCGATGTTCTTGTCCATGAAAGTTCTAGATCTTTCTAGTGACTGGTCCAGGGACGGCCGTGGCGAGATGTTGCTAGATGTTGGGTTGAAGATTTTTCAGTTTGGAGGATCGCGGCTCTAGACTGCTGCACCTCAACTGCTGGATGATGCCGCGAGCAAGCTCTTTTCTATACAGGTCTGGACACGACATATCCTGTCATGTGTGCAACAGTCAAGGTCTCGCGCTACACCGAACATGGCAGATAAGGCAGTTCACTGCTGTGTTATGGGAAAACACCGTGTACGCAAAATCAAAATGTTAGAGGAGATGGAAAACAAACAAACAAACATAAAAATGATCAGTTTGCCCTTCCATTTAGACTTTACTAAGTTTCCATTTGATTATGACCAAAAGCAAGTAATCATCATCATCATTGCCTTTCTCACCCTGGATCAGGGTATAGGCCACCAACAAACACTTTCCACCCCTCTCTATCATGGGCAAGCCTCTTTACATTATTCCAAGTCTTTCCGCTTCGTTGCACATCATTTTCTCTGGCTCTTCTCCACGTTCCGCGCGGCCTTCCTCTTGATCTCTTGCCCTGGGGATTCGAATCCAATACCTTCTTCGTGATGCTGTTTCCTGGCCTCCTGAGAGTGTGGCCGATCCATCTCCATCGCCTCCTACCAATTTCCTCTCTGACTGGGCTCTGTCTTGTTCTTTTCCATACAATTTCATTGCTGACCTTGTCTGTCCATCTGATCTTAAGTAGCTTCCTGAAACATCTGTTGATGAAAACTTGGATTCTCTTTATGCAGGCCTGAGACGCATTCCAAGTCTCACATCCATACAACAGGACTGACTTCACGTTCGAGTTGAATATCCTCAGCATTGCTTTTAGAGATAATCCTTGGTTCTCCAAATCTTGCTTAAGGACGTGAAAGCTGCCTGTGCCTTTCCAATTCGTGCTTTGACTTCTGCCTCTGTTCCTCCCTTATTGTCAATGATACTACCAAGATAGCAGAAGGACTCTACATCTTCCAGTGGTTGATCTCCTACTCTGACTTGTGCGCTTGGGGGTGTGTAACAGCTGAGGTTGTTCTAGCACGTTATAGTAGGGGGGAGTTAGTTGATCTAACTACAACCCTTTAGAAAACGAAACTATTACAGCTGTAAAATAAATAAACACGAGATCCGACGATCGATTAAATAATACTAAAGTTTAATAACTATAACTTAACAATAAAATACTAGGAAGGTACCAACGATAAAGTAAATATCCTACGACACAGAGAGGAAAACTCACTTACTCACCGACCAACCACTCACATAGGTCCATATATATATACATTTCTACAGAAAGTTCCCGAAATAAACGTTACCTTTGCCCTCGCACAAACTAACCAATCACGTATCAATACGTCATCAGGTTACATCACTCAAGGCCAAATCTGGCGTAAACATACGTCTCCACAATGTTATCGAATGTTCGGGAACATACTAATATTTACTGAACGAGTCAAAACACCTGACAACAAGCGACCGAGGAAAAAAACTACTCACTAGGAAAAGAAGGTCAGGTCACGGAGTACAGTACACTCTGGCGGTTGTCAACAATAAAATGGAAAAAAAGACGTGAACACACGCTCAATCTCCAGCATAACAAGAAAAACGGGGAAGGGCAAAGGGGTAGCCTACAGATGCTACAGGGTGCAACAATTTTTAGGACCTTCGACTTCGCAGGATGTATCCTCAATCCAATAGATTCTGAAATTTTCTTTAGAGCTGTAGTCTTTGCTTGCATCTGGTCGTGTGTGTGCGACAATAGTGCCAAGTCATCTGCAAAATCTAGATCGTCCAGCTGTGTCCATGGGGTCCATTGTATGCCATTTCTTCCTCCACTGGTGAGTTCTTTCATAAGCCAATCAATCACCAGGACAAACAGAAATGGGGACAGCAAACAACCCTGCCTAACACCAGTCTTGATATCAAAGCTGTCAGTAAGCTCGCCATCGTGTACGACTCTGCAAATTGTCCCCTCGTACATGCTCTTGATAAGGTTCACCATCTTCTCTGGGATTCCATAATGTCTCAATATTCTCCACAGTGTTTCTCTATCGATGCTATCAAAGGCCTTCTCATAGTCAAGGAAGTTCACTATCAGTTGGGAGTTCCACTCTAGCGACTGCTCTACTATGATTCTCAGCGTGGCGATCTGGTCGGTGGTTGATCGATTACTCCTGAAACCAGCTTGCTCCTCCCGAAGTTTTGGGTCTGTTGCATTCTGTATTCGCTTGAGAATAATCCGATTGAAAAACTTTCCTGGGATGGAGAGAAGTGTGATTCCTCTGTAGTTACTACAATTGCTGAGGTCCCCTTTTTTTGGAAGCTTCAAGAGGTGTCCTTCCTTCCAGTCCTTTGGAAACTTGCCTCCGATCCAAATCCTCGAGAATAGTGAGTGCAGACCCTCTGCAGCCCCAGCAGCATCTGCCTTCAGCGCCTCTGGTGGGATCTGGTCTGGTCCAGCTGCCTTGCCTCGATTTAACTGCTTTATGGCATCATTAATCTCTGCTTTAGTCGGAGGGGCGCAACTGATCGGTAAATCATTTCTTGCGGGTAGAATGTCGGGTGGGTTGCTTGGTGGAGGTCTGTTCAAGAGGCTGTTAAAATGTTCTATCCATCTTTTTGCCTGAGCTTCCTTTCCAAAAATAGCCTTCCTGTTGTAATCCTTGACAGGAACGTCAGGTTTTCCATATTTTCCAGCAAGTCTTTGTAGTCTGGTAGAGGATCCTCATGTGTCCTCCTGTTGCTGCCTTCTCTGCTAACATTCCTATGAACTCCTCTTTGTCTTTTTTAATTGATTTTTTGACCTCTTTAGCTGATGCTCCGTACTCTTCCTGGTTACCAACTCTTGAGCTTCTTGTACGACTTGCATTTACCTGTTCTTTTAGGTCTCTTCTTATCCTTATCAAGTCCAGTGATTTTTGACTGATCCATTCCTTGTGTTCCACTTTCTTTTCCCCAAGAACATCCTGACATGTCGATGTAAATACTCCTTTTACCTTAGCCCAGTGAGTCTCCAAATCTACTGTCTCTTCGAGGTCAACAAGGGGTTTGAATCTATTCCTCAGTGTCAGCTGGAACTCTTCCTTCTTGTCTCCATCCAGAAGGCTCACTTGAAACTTTCTCCTCTTTGTTCCTGCTCTGGTACCTTGTTTCTTGAGGCGGAGTTTGAGTCTTGCCAGCAGCATGTGATGGTCAGATCCAACATCAGCTCCTCTCTGTACTATGACATCCTCGTCTGAATCGTCGGGTGATGCAAAAGTGGTCAATCTGGTTTTCAGTTACTCCATCCGGTGAAATCCAAGTGGCCTTATGGATCCTCTTGTGTGGGAATACTGAACCTCCAATCACATAGCTGTTAAATGCGCAGAAACTTGCAAACCGCTCTCCATTCTCATTCATTTGTCCCAAACCATTGCACCCCATAATGTCCCCATACCCTGTATTGTCCTGTCCTATCTTGGCATTGGCGTCTCCCATTCTAATGTTCACATCTTTTCTTGGCAATGTGTCAACTATTTCCTGAAGCTGGTTGTAGAAATCGTCCTTGTCCTCATCGGTTGCTTCATTTGTTGGGGCGTATATCTGCACAATGTTCATGTTGATGTTCTTGTTCTTTGTAGTAAATGATGCCAATAGAATTCTCCTTCCGTAGGGTTCCCATCCCCTCAGTGACCTCTGGGCGTGCTTGCTCAAGATGATCGCTACTCCTTCTGTATGCTTTTTGTCCTCCCTTCCAGAATACAAAATCTTTTCCCCAGAATTAAGTTGTTTCAGTCCGGACTGTATCCAGCGGGTCTCGCTAACTCCAAGTATGTGCAGTCTGTATCGCCTCATCTCCATTGTAACCTGGGCACTCTTTCCTGCTTCATACATGGAGCGGACATTCCACGACGCAATCCGGAGTGACTTGTTTGATGAAGGAGCAGTCAGGCCAGTGGAGTCCTTTCGGCTTTGTCCATTGTCCTTCATTGAATCTACAGGTGCAGATGCTCCCCCTTCTCCCAAGATAAAAGACTGATTTAAAGTATTTGCTTGTGTTTCTGTAACTGTTTTATTTTTACAGGGTGGGTAGTTGGCCCACCGTCAACTGGCTCTTCTCGGGAGACCAGGACCTTTGCACCTTTAGTCGCCTCTTACGACACGCAGTATCACTTCAGATGTATTCTTTGCTGTCCCTCTTCTGCAAAAGGGCCCCGCATCTGCACGGGCGAAAAGCAAGTAATACTCGTGTAAAAATGTCACTTAAATTGAAAAATAAAGCAAAACTCATTTGAGTTATCAAAAGTTGACATTATGGCTAGAATGGCGTTTACACTGTTTTGCCGTCGTACGGCCGAACAAAAAGATGACAGTGATAATGCCCAATAATTGGACCAAAGCATCTGTTCCATTTTGGCGGATTTCATACAATGATGTCCTACTCTATACAATGGTGAGGTTACGACACTGTCTGTAGTAAATCTGGCCCAAACTTTATGTGTTACATCGTGGTCAATCCTGGTCACCTTATCTTGAAGACATACATTTTCCTTTTAAATGACAGAACCCCAACCTTTCTACACCAATCCACAGACACGTTCAGAAATATAGATCTGACATTAGTCCACCCAACACACTCTATAGATTACTCCTGGTCTGTCCTGAATAGTCTCCATTAATCAGGCCATTTTCCAATTTGTCTCACCACCGACCAACCACGGCCAACAGTCCAGTCGACTTTGTGGAACCTTGCCCGGGCTGACTGGACAGAGTTCCACCGAAAGTGCGCTCGGTTACTCCCACCACTGTAAGCACAGTCGAGCAATTCCAGAGCTTCTTCTGGAAGTTCCTCAGAACTGTACCATCACGACCTCTGCAGCTTCACGTCGAGAAAACAGGTCGGTCCACAGAATTCCCGACCCCCACCCCCCCCCCCCTCCCCTCCCGGCCAAATCTGCCAGGGCTTAAATCTTTGGGATCCTAATCTGCTGATCTTCCTGGTCCATTTGGCTTCGGGGAGGAAAATTAAGAAAGTCATAAATTGTATAAAACTTGATCTAAATCATCATGAAAAAATCTCAAAAAAGGGGATCAAATTTTAATATTATGAATTTATCTCAAATTCTTTTTTTCAAAAGTGCAAAGCTGGCCGAGATTCCAGGTGTCGCTCTAGAGATACAGCAGAGAAGAGCGGTATCGAAAAATGATTCTCGACTAACTTGGTCTGAAAAGTAAATTCAATCGTTGAGTAATCATACTCAATTTTTAAAATAATAATTATGGTGATCACTTTCCAGTCATGTAAGGGAAGCAACCAAATAATTTCTCAGCATTTTAGATTATCGTTATCGGTTATCTTTCTTCAACACGAGTTGTTTTGTTCACGGCCGTGTTTTGGACATCATACCTCGCCAGTGTTGATTTTGTCCCCAAGGGCTTTGGTCAGAGTTCGTGTCTAGCCCTGGTAGGTCAAGGTGGGGATGAAGATGGAGTTCATATAAGTTTTGAGTTTTTTTGTTTTTTCAATTCTTTTCAAATTGTGAACTTGCGGTATTATATTGGCATATTGGCTGTGCAGTTTCAGGTGTCTGATGACAATACAGAAAAATTAATGACGTAATTGACTAGATCTTATTTCCGGGGCTTCCTGGTAAACTATCGTAACTACGTTTTCACAAATTTTACAGGAGGAGCTAAAAACTGAATGGTTTTCTTTGTCAGATTATAAGTAACATTATTAAAGAAAACAAAACAAAACAAAAGTTATTATAACCCCTTAATTTTCAGAATTTAACCCCCTCCCCTCCCCCAACTTACACACAACCTGCAGGCTGGCAAGGGCTACAAATTATGTTAAATGTCTCAATTTTTGTTGTTGTTGTTGTTTATAAGTGGATTTATGATCGTTTGTCATTCGGCCCCGGATTTGAATTCTTTGAACTTACACGACAGTATAATAATATGTTACCAGAGCCAGCCCCCCCCCCCTCCCTCTCCTCCATGACATCAGACCAAGTCTTAGTGTTCATTAAAAAGTGACAGAAATTAAACCTGACATTTCTAATTCTAAATTTTGTCACGTTTTGTGACAAGATCCTTCATTGTTATGTTGTTTTGTTTTTTTCATTGGAAATGCATCTCTAGGGGTTGTTGCCAAGCCATGTGGGGGAACGGTTGAGGAACTCTTCAGTACAAGAAATACATTAATTTTTCTCCATTTTGATGAGTGATGTGATTTTGATCAAGCATACACAACAAGGGTTAAGGTCTAACTGTCCCTGCTGAAGTGTTTACTTTTCTCTCTGTCTACTGTTTTTACATTATTCACGCACATCTTTTTTTTTTACTAGGTTGAAATGAAAATTATTATACATATATATTATTAAATATATTATGAAAATTGTTTACATTCATAAATTTATGGTGTTTTTTTTGTATATTGCTTTTTTTTTTATGTAGGCTACTGTTTTGTATTTCTGAACATCTTCAAACATAAAATAAAAGTTCCAAATCAGTCAGACTTGGAGCATAAACTTCTTTCACTACAGGGTGGACCAGACGTTACTGTGCCATGACATCACTTTATTGACACAGTTATATTTTCAACTGGATAAAGTGTACACCATCAATAGTTCAACCAAATAAAGCGTGCGTCAGGTAAATTAAACATAAAGTTAAACAAAAGGTTCAAAATAACCCGCATACCTCCTCCTCTAAGCAGAGTTGGCATCTCTGAGGCACAGGATATGATGGTCAAGTAACACTGTCGACCCATCCTGTATACATACATATATTAATAACAACAATGCTGCAAATCGTTTATTGTTCTGTTACAACCATGACTTGCCGAGTATCTTTCTTGCGGTATCATTTGTTCGTTCTCACAATTTTTTATTTTTTTTATCATTTGAATATTTAATTTTTATCTACAGCTGAATTTGTTTGGCTCAGTGTAAAATAATTAATTTTATGCACAGAAATGAAATTGCCAGTTTTGAACACATAACTGGGGTTTTAATTACGGACCAAGGGTGTAGAATGATGAAATAATATATGTTTTAAGATTTTAAACTTAATATACATAATGAATGTTTTGTTCTTTATTATAATGTCATAACGATCTAAGGTGTCATTATAATTTAGATCTCTATGCAGGAAGATCACCCTGGAACCCACCAAAGCTTAGATTTTCTTCGAGAAAGATAAACAAAAAGTAAACAAAAGAAAAGAAATCTTCAACTCTATCGAATTTGCCACTCCTCATCATTTGCACCATCAAAATTTGCCTTTACTGTGTTTTCCGTGTACTTTAAGATCACATCTTCACCATCATTCTACTTTAAGATCACATCTTCATCATCATTCTACTTTAAGATCACATCTTCATCATCATTCTACTTTAAGATCACATCTTCATCATCATTCTACTTTAAGATCACATCTTCATCATCATTCTACTTTAAGATCACATCTTCATCATCATTCTACTTTAAGATCACATCTTCATCATCATTCTACTTTAAGATCACATCTTCATCATCATTCTACTTTAAGATCACATCTTCATCATCCTTCTACTTTAAAATCACATCTTCATCATCATTCTACTTTAAGATCACATCATCATCATCATTCTACTTTAAGATCACATCTTCATCATCATTCTACTTTAAGATCACATCTTCATCAGCATTCTACTTTAAGATCACATCTTCATCAGCATTCTACTTTAAGATCACATCTTCATCAGCATTCTACTTTAAGATCACATCTTCATCAGCATTCTACTTTAAGGTCACATCTTCATCATCATTCTACTTTAAGATCACATCTTCATCATCCTTCTACTTTAAGATCACATCTTCATCATCCTTCTACTTTAAGATCACATCTTCATCAGCATTCTACTTTAAGGTCACATCTTCATCATCATTCTACTTTAAGATCACATCTTCATCATCATTCTACTTTAAGATCACATCTTCACCTTCCTTGTACTTTAAGATCACATCTTCGTCATCCTTCTACTTTAAGATCACATCTTCATCATCATTCTACTTTAAGATCACATCTTCACCTTCCTTGTACTTTAAGATCACATCTTCATCGTCATTCTACTTTAAGATCACATCTTCGTCATCATTCTACTTTAAGATCACATCTTCATCATCATTCTACTTTAAGATCACATCTTCACCTTCCTTGTATTTTAAGATCACATCTTCATCATCATTCTACTTTAAGATCACATCTTCATCATCATTCTACTTTAAGATTACATCTTCATCATCATTCTACTTTAAGATCACATCTTCTTCATCATTCTACTTTAAGATCACATCTTCATCATCATTCTACTTTAAGATCATATCTTCACCTTCTTTGTACTTTAAGATCACATCTTCATCATCATTCTACTTTAAGATCACATCTTCATCATCATTCTACTTTAAGATCACATCTTCATCATCATTCTACTTTAAGATTACCTATTCATCATCATTCTACTTTAAGATCACATCTTCATCATCATTCTACTTTAAGATCACATCTTCACCTTCCTTGTACTTTAAGATCACATCTTCATCATCATTCTACTTTAAGATCACATCTTCATCATCATTCTACTTTAAGATCACATCTTCATCATCATTCTACTTTAAGATCACATCTTCACCATCATTCTACTTTAAGATCACATCTTCACCTTCCTTGTACTTTAAGATCACATCTTCATCGTCATTCTACTTTAAGATCACATCTTCACCTTCCTTGTACTTTAAGATCACATCTTCATCATCATTCTACTTTAAGATCACATCTTCACCTTCCTTGTACTTTAAGATCACATCTTCATCATCATTCTACTTTAAGATCACATCTTCATCTTCCTTGTACTTATGATAACATCTTCATCATCCTTCTTGTACTCCCATTCACGTTTCGGACATGTTTTTCACGCATCCCACAACACAGAGAATTCCTCCAGTCAAACATATGGCAACTTTAGTTCTTATTTGTTGCAACTCCACTTTTTTTGGCACAATGAGAGTTTCGACATCGTACGTTTGTGGATTTATTATGATTAAGGATTTAGAATAAATTAGAACTGTGAAACAGCTTAATAAGTGCCACTACTCATTTTAAACAGGTGCATTTAATGTACCTTTTCTATACCAGTTTCATCTCCGGATTTTCAGAGAATGGAGACAGAACAAACCAGAACTAAGGTCGCCATGTATCCTGAGCATGCAGCAAAAAACTGATGTCATCTTTCCCACAAACGTTCCATCAACTTTCCATCTGACATTACCAAACAAAGCAGGCAAGGATAAGCTTTCTACTTTTATTGGCACTTGCAAGCACATCATCAATGCACATCTTTATAGAATCAATAACTATTAGCACAAAAATATTACGCGACAATAACCCCTTTTCTACTTGCGCCTCTAATAAGGTGCAGTTGAATATATAGCTATAAGTGCTACCAAATATAACACAATCAAACAATTTTTGTTTCTTTTGTTCATGAACACATGCTTAATTTTCCACCCAAATATCACTCAACGTGATAAATATCACATGAAGAGATAGAAAAGATAAACAAATTTGAAAAAAAAAGTAAACTAAAATTATGGTATTAAATGGGATAATTATTGCAGTTACAATTTTTTACAGTACAGCAGAAATTGTGTCAAACAAATCTTAATTAAAGCACAGAAAATATGTGAAAATTTTTTCACATAAATTCTGTGGTTTACTAAAAATTGTAACATCAATGAAGTATATAAACTATGAGAAAAGTCTTAATTATAGCATAGAGAATTATGTAGGAAAAACATAATCAGAGCATGAAAAGTTATATTGAGTAGGTGCTCCAAATTGGCCAAGTTTGCCACTGCCACCAGCACACAGAATTGACAACCACCCCCCACCCCCACCCCCTTTAATAAATCATCTCTCGCTCGTCTGATCAAAGAAGAGAAAGGGCCCTGAACATGTATAGTCTAAAGCTGCTCTTCACAGTGGTATAAATATCTCTTGGATCTGGTCGCAGTAAATTCATACATTTCTTAAAATTGCCATTTCGCACATTACATGTACAAACAAGCCTAGAGTACGATTTCTGGCATCTTATTGTGTTTATGTTGAAAGAATACCCATATATATAAATAACATATGGACATTTCACTGTGATCCATGCAACGGATCAGGCACGCCATCTAATCTGAGGTCGGATGTTCATCTTCAGCTCAAGTTTACAAAAAGCAACGAGTTATTAAAACTTACTCTGTTAACATTTTTTGGTCAGTTTATTAATAAATCACTGTGGATACATGTAGTTCATACTGACAATAGTGACATGGGTAGAAGGTTTCCTCTTACTTGTCAAGATACTCGATCTTTGTTATTGCCTATAATTATTCATCAAATGGTTCTTACACATTATATAATATCATTCGTTAATCTATAAAGATTTATTTTATTTATTTTCGCACAAGATTGCAGCTAGAATTTTTGTGTGTCTGTTTTCTTTGATCTTAGAAACATTTTTAGTATAAACATTGAAGGGGATCTAGAGGAGCTG
Source organism: Onchidella celtica (assembly GCA_963931925.1). Lineage (NCBI taxonomy): Eukaryota > Metazoa > Mollusca > Gastropoda > Systellommatophora > Onchidiidae > Onchidella > Onchidella celtica. The sequence continues at coordinate 58,948,582 of OZ007574.1, read as the reverse complement.
CACGCTGCTCCGAGGGTCCTGCTGTTGCAGTCCTTCCGGGAAACCAACTACTAGTTGAATACTGGTACTGTCTCGGTGGGTCCTTCGTACAAGATGCATGCGAACGAGTGGTACTAGCAGATGATCACCGTTTCGCCTATGACCATTCCGCAGCCTCCGGGCTCCGGATAAGCCCGATCCCAGGTCTGGAGAGACCCGGGGAGAATTTCTTCTCGACCGCCACGTGGTAGCAGCGGGGCAGCCCAAGCTGGGGGCTGGCAAACGGGGACGGGCTGACGGCTGACCTTCCCGAAGCCGTTAAACACTGGGAGCTTTCCGTTGCTGTAGGCAGATGAGGGCAAATTGCCTAGCAGAACGCAGTGGTGGCAGTCCCCGATTGAGGGCCGGGGACTGACCAGATCGATCCTTCGAGAAGTCGTGCAGCAAGCACTACTTGACAATGACTTAAACAAGACAATGACCGCACGCTCGCGTATGAGAAAGAGAGATTCTGGTCACGACGTGATACGAATCAGTCGGTTCAGGCTGTTATCAGCCTTCATTTGTCTGAAAGGGGCCCAAGCAGCAACAATTTCCCACTAAATATGATGGTACAATATGGCAAAAAGAAACGTGGGGCTGAGGAACCCAAACATATCCTCCGTAGGGAGGATGGCAGTTGCCAGGTCCCCCTACGCAAGTATGCTACTGGTGACCTGTGTCCGAATGCGAGTGTGAATGCGTGTGTGAAAACTAACAAGGGGACCCTAGCGGCGAGGGATCCCCCTGCGACACTTAACATGTTGCAGCTCAACGTCTGCGGCCTTCGTCCGAAGGTCTTGGAGCTAACTAAGCTCCTCAAGTCAAAACATATACATGTAGCTCTCCTTCAAGAGACTCTACTGAATGGGAGAGGCGCGCACGTCACAGGGTATACCATATACACCTGCTCGTGTACCAAGTGCCGAGGCATTGCCACACTGGTTCGCAATGACGTAACGGCTGTGAGGCAGCACGCGCCGACGAGCAATGGTGAAACTGATACCCTCACTCTTACAATATGGAAGGACGGCGTGGCCTTCACCATCACGAATGTATATAACCCTCCTAAGGTCCCCTGCGACCTAGGTTTGACAGAGGCTACCTTGAATAATACAATCATCGGAGGAGACTTCAACGCACGAAGCCCTGAAATGGGGTACGCCCCAGAATCGACGAACATCACATTAAGAAACGTCGAAGATCTCCTCCTAAGTTCTAACCTGGTCCGGATACAAACAGCCGACTCCGCGCCCACCTGCCTCAATCGAGGAAACGGCGCGGAGAGTCGGCCCGACATTACGCTTCTATCTGCTGACCTCGTTACCAGACACAGCTACGCAGTCCTCGAGGACGTAGGTAGCGACCACCTTCCTCTCCTCGTACAAATCCAGACTAAAACAGCTAAGAAGAAGGAGAAGCGCCTGAACTGGAACTATAAACGGGGCAGATGGGAAGAGTTCAGAGAGACTTTAGGTTTAACTCTGAACGAAGTGGACCCCAACCAGGGTTCTATAGACGAAGCTAACGCCGTATTGACTACGGTCGTGCTCGCAGCTGCTAAGCGGAGTATTCCGCGAGGACTGCAGCCCCTAAATCGCTTGCCCTGGTCAAAGGAACTTGAACAGGCGGTCCGACAGCGTAAGAGGGCGAGAAGAAAAGCAAAAACGAGCACCGCGGACAGAATCGAATATAACAGATTGACCGCCAAAGTCAAGCTGTTGTCTAGAAGCACCAAAAGGGCAAAGTGGATAAACCTGTGCGAGTCTCTGAACGTGGGCCCAAGTGGTGGCCGAGCGTGGACCGTCCTGAATCGCCTTAATTGGGGGCAAAGAGTGAAGAATGTCGCTCCGATACGGGCAAACGGGACGGTCGCGGTGACAGACCACAAGCGTGCAATCATGCTTAACCGACACTTTGCCAGTACAAATAAGAGTGGCAAAGCTACGAATACGGACAAGGGGCTCCGTAAGGTCAGGCGTCAGCTCGAACAATCGCAGGTAGACAGCGATTACGAGGGCCTTAACAGTGAGTTCACCCTAGAGGAACTGGAGAGAGCACTTGGCAAGTGTAAAAATCGTAAAGCGCCAGGCCCGGACAAAATCTCTAACCAGATGTTGCTCCAGATGGGCCCCACGGCTAAGAAATGGCTCCTAGCCTTAATAAATAGAACGTGGCATCAAGGAAAGCTCCCTATTAACTGGAAAAAGGCCGTGGTGACAGCTATCCCTAAAGCTGGCAAAGATGGTACCGAACCATCACATTACAGGCCAATCTCCCTTACCTCTTGCATCTGCAAAGTAGGGGAGAGGATGGTTAACTACCGGCTGACCTGGTATCTAGAAGAGCGCGGTCTTCTAGACAGACACCAGGCGGGCTTCCGTAGTGGCAGGCAGACGATGGACCAGCTTATCCGATTGACCCAAGCGGTCAATAATGGTTTCCATAGGCGGGAGCATACTATCGCCGTATTCGTCGATCTCAAACAAGCGTATGATAAGGTGTGTAAAGGTGGGCTACTCCTCAAATTACTCAAGGCGGAGGTCAAAGGAAACTTGTATGCATGGGTAAAAGATTTCCTTCACAATCGAACAGTCCGTACCAGAGTGAACGGACAGACCTCAAGCCAACTCACCATGGAGAATGGCCTGCCGCAAGGTTCAGCGTTAAGCTGCACGCTCTTTGCAGCTTACACCAGCGACCTTACCCAACACCTGAGATGCGAAAAAGCGATGTATGCCGATGATATGGTAATCTGGAGGACAGGAAAGCAGGTCAAATGGTTACAGCGAGACCTTAACCGGGACCTCGCGACGCTTGCCTGCTACTGCCGATTGTGGAAGATGGAGATACACGTCGATAACTCTTCACCAACGGCAAACACGCCCAGAAAGCCACCATCACTCTTAAGATCAATGGCCAGACACTCAAAAGGGAAAGCGCACCACGATACCTGGGAGTTGAACTTGACAGCAGGCTCAACTTGCAAACGCACGTCAGCAAGCTTGAGCCTGAGGCTATGAGGCGATTAACACTGTTAAAAGTGCTAGCCAGTACCAACTGGGGTGCCACTGGGAAGGTTCCCAGACAGCTATATCTAGCCTACGTACGAGCAGGCCCAGAGTATAGCCTGCCACTGCAACCAATGCCCAGCGACCGAACGCTGTCGGTGCTGGACCGAGTTCAGAACAGCGCCTTGAGACTCATAACAGGCTGCCTTAAATCCACGCCTACGAATGCTCTCGAAATCATGTCCAATGTGGAACTAATGGCAAGCAGAAGGGAAGGAAGCGTACTACAGCAGTACGAGAGGTTAAAAAGGCTCGAGCCGGACTATCAGGCGCGGGAGGCGATCGAAATCGACCCGCCACCGAGAATACTTCAGAAGAAGTCGTTCCTGGGCGAAGCCAAACGGCTAACTGAAGAGTAAGGGCGAGAACAAGAGAGAATGCCCCTTCGGGTATGGACGAAAGAGCCACCTCACGCCTCCCTGAAACCCCCAGTGGTCAAAACCACGCTACTAGACACAAACATGACTAAGGAGGTCAACCCCACGATTCTGAAAACGGCTGCTGGCGAAACTATTGACTCGTACCCAGCACACATGATTAAGGCTTATACTGACGGCTCGGCAGTACAGGCGACTACGAATGCGGGGTACGGAGCAATAATCTACTACTCTGACGGCACCGACACCGAAAAGATCTATGGGCCTTGCGGGGCGAACGGCTCCAACTTCGACGCTGAGGCGACAGCGATTTGGAGAACACTGACTACGGTTTTCAACGGCTTTGAAAACGGAACAGTATCGCCAGAAGATATTGTTGTGTTCTCAGACTCAAGGGTCACACTGATGGTCGTCCAATCGCTCAACCACAAGCTCGAGGCACATGGCGCAGATAAAATCAGACATATCTGCCACCAGATCATAAGTGGATACGGTGTCGAGGTCCACCTCCAGTGGATCCCCGCGCACATAGGAATCCGGGGCAACGAGGTTGCAGATAGCTCTAGCGAAACAGGGGACCAGAGGCGAACAGCCAAAGCACCCCACGTCTTACCCAGCAGCCCGAGCCAGAATCCGCGCTCACGGACGCAGGAAATGGTTAGATCAATGGGCAAACTCGGATAAAGGACGTAGGGTGTATTATAACCAAACCAAACCAGACATCAAAGACCCGATATTGACACTAGAGCGTAAATACGCGACTATTATACAGTGTATGAGGACGGGACATGTCCAGTTGAACGCACATCTAAATCGTTTCAACCCACTCCGTGAGCCAGTATGCCGGCACTGCGGGTCCCCGCAGGAGACAGTCGAGCACATCCTGGCGGAGTGCCAAGGACTAAAACACCTCAGATCCCGCTACCTCCCAGATACCCCGACAGTCTCTAACTGCCTTTATGGGGCCGTAACACAACTTAAGAATACTGCCATATTCGCCATCGCCGTCACGAGTGAAAATTCGATCGGCCAGGGTTGAGCAATAGAGGAGCTGCAAGTCATAAAGCTTTTGAATGATCATATTCAAATGTCTTTGACACAGTTTGTGAATGGGTAAGGCATTTTATAGCCTGTTATGCGAATAGATTGTCAATAATTCATTTGGGTGGGACTTTATGTTTGTAGGCAAATTCCTTGATTTTTTGTGATTTTTTTTTTGTTTTGTTGACATGTCCAAAAAAAAATTATTTTTTTTTGTGGGTCTTCCCTTGTGATTTTGCAATTTTGCTCTGAAGCTAATAAAAACTGCATTTGTAATGTTTAAATTCTCCTCATAAGACTTGAGTGTGTTGTTTATTATGTAGAGACTGTTTTGTCAAAGTTTGAACTTCCTGTGATGTTTCTAAAGCTCACCAAAAACGGCTCCTGGCACATCGCCAAACGAGCTGTAATGATGGGAAATTAAAACTTGCACAACTTTCATATTTTTGAAAATATATTAATGGATTTGGTACCCAAAAGTTGGGAATAAAAAGTTCTATTCAAGAAAATAACGTGTTTAAAGGGACCTCCGTTTTGAAGAATGAGTTTGGAGTAACCATAATTTTTTATTTAGAGAATATGTGGAGGGAAAAAGATCATTAGAGTATGAACATTTGTGTAAAAATGTTAATTAAAGCGTACAAAATATGACGAAAAACCATAATTAGAGCATGAAAAGTACGTGAAAAAATCTTAATTAGTATACAAAATATGTGAAAAAAAAACATAACAAACCAATGAATACAGCACTAAAAGTACGTGAAAAAATCTTAATTAGTATACAAAATATGTGAAAAAAAAAAACACAACAAACCAATGAATACAGCATGAAAAGTACGTGAAAAAATCTTAATTAGTATACAAAATATGTGAAAAAAAAACACAACAAACCAATGAATACAGCACTAAAAGTACGTGAAAAAATCTTAATTAGTATACAAAATATGTGAAAAAAAAACACAACAAACCAATAAATACAGCATGAAAAGTACGTGAAAAAATCTTAATTAGTATACAAAATATGTGAAAAAAAACAACACAACAAACCAATAAATACAGCATGAAAAGTACGTGAAAAAATCTTAATTAGTATACAAAATATGTGAAAAAAAAACATAACAAACCAATGAATACAGCACTAAAAGTACGTGAAAAAATCTTAATTAGTATACAAAATATGTGGAAAAAAAAACACAACAAACCAATGAATACAGCATGAAAAGTATGTGAAAAAATCTTAATTAGTATACAAAATATGTGAAAAAAAAACAAAACAAACCAATGAATACAGCACTAAAAGTACGTGAAAAAATCTTAATTAGTATACAAAATATGTGAAAAAAAAACACAACAAACCAATAAATACAGCATGAAAAGTACGTGAAAAAATCTTAATTAGTATACAAAATATGTGAAAAAAAACAACACAACAAACCAATAAATACAGCATGAAAAGTACGTGAAAAAATCTTAATTAGTATACAAAATATGTGAAAAAAAAACATAACAAACCAATGAATACAGCACTAAAAGTACGTGAAAAAATCTTAGTTAGTATACAAAATATGTGGGAAAAAAAACACAACAAACCAATGAATACAGCATGAAAAGTATGTGAAAAAATCTTAATTAGTATACAAAATATGTGAAAAAAAAACACAACAAACCAATGAATACAGCACTAAAAGTACGTGAAAAAATCTTAATTAGTATACAAAATATGTGAAAAAAAAACACAACAAACCAATGAATACAGCATGAAAAGTACGTGATAAAATCTTAATTAGTATACAAAATATGTGAAAAAAAAACACAACAAACCAATGAATACAGCATGAAAAGTACGTGAAATAATCTTAATTAGTATACAAAATATGTGAACAAAAACAACACAACAAACCAATGGATACAGAATGAAAAGTACATGAAAAAATCTTAATTAGTATACAAAATATGTGAAAAAAAAACACAACAAACCAATGAATACAGCATGAAAAGTACGTGAAAAAATCTTAATTAGTATACAAAATATGTGAAAAAAAAACACAACAAACCAATGAATACAGCATGAAAAGTACGTGAAAAAATCTTAATTAGTATACAAAATATGTGGAAAAAAAAACACAACAAACCAATAAATACAGCATGAAAAGTACGTGAAAAAATCTTGATTAAAGCAAAGAAAATACCGTCCTGGTGCTGACCTTTTGGCCCAAGTCATTTTTTGCAATTCTGGGAAAATCGCAAAAAACTTATTCATTCTTTTGCAATGCAGTCAAACTTAGGTCAAAACGACTCTGGGTAAAAGGGGCCATCATCCACGTTGGCTGAAACAACCCCAGAACCAAAATGGCCTACGTCTATGAATAAGTTAGGCCATTACAGAAAGTTTTATTTCCAGGATAATGGCTTGGCACTTTTGAATGAGTTTTACATTAATAGATGCACCTTCGATAGGGCAATGACGTAACAGGTACATTCTGTTTTGGCCTAAGTCTGACTTGGGCCAAAAGGTTAGCACCATCACGATATGCTATGTAGAAAAAACATAATTAAATCATGAAAAGTATTTGAGCATGGAAAATAATGTAAAAATAATAATAATAATAATAAAAGCATGAAAATTATATGAAAAAAAATCTTACTTATAACATACAAAAGAAAACGTGTGAAAAATCTAAATAAAATAGTACAATCGATATTGTGTTCAAACAGTTGAAATTGTGAGAAAAAGTCTTAATAAAGGCATAATGAAAAAATGGTACACAATGATATTTTTTTTTCAATTCAAATATTATCAATTTTACAACAGCAACAACATGAAAGAACCAGTTACTCTGTTTATATTATACCTGGAATTGTAGCTTGCACATTTATTGCCTGATGACTGATTTCTTTGCTTTACCAAACACTTACCATGGAAATCTGAACAAGTGTCCATCAGATATTTATCTAACTGTCACTGAAACAGTACAAAAAAAAAAAAACTGTTTACATTTCCTTAATTCATATTTTGGATTTATTGGAAATTATTACATGTATTATTTGTTTCCTTTCATTTCTTTTTTTAATCAAAATTGATTTTTCAAAAATTTCTTCAACCACTTTAGAAACACAGTTTTTTTACCAAAGTGAAAGTAAAGTATAAATGTAGAGGATTCCCAGTGGGGGAACTATTCATAAAATACACACGCTCGCAGGTCAGTTTGCCCTCAGCCGATGAAAAGTGGGCGAAAAAAAGGGGGGGGGGGGTCTGAGAAGCGTAAGTACCTATTTGAATTCTCGTAATGAGTTTAAAAACGTTTTTGTGGTTTTTTTTTCATTTCTTTCTTTTTAATCTTTTCAGCTAATTCAGTCGTTTAGTTATATAAAAATCATCTTTGTTATGAAACAGTCAAATAGTTCATTCATAATCCCTCTAAAGTTATATAGAACAACAAGACCTTATCATGCACATTGACCATTCTGCAGGTCTGTGCTCGGAAGGGGCGAGGGTGAGGGGTGATGGAGCGAACATACTTTATGGATGAGTTCCCTGCTCTTACATGCTATATATATATTTAATTATATCGTGGGTTTCATGACGAAAATAAATAACAGCTGCACAACGATAAGCCGAACGTTTAACTTCACTGTATGACGAAAGGGCGAATTGGTCAAATTTGAGATATTTACTTTTCTGTGGTTATCGAAAGTGTAATTATTGCGGGAGGCTTTACACAACAGGAGCAATTTTTGTTTAATCTCACATAATAATATGACGAAAACGTGAGAAATAGATGATGAAAGTAGCACAAAATATTCAAAAACTGAATTCTCGCAACACTGATTTTGGCAGTTCAACTTTTAGTCATACAGAGATGTTAAGTGTTCTTCTTTTCGTTGTACAACTGTTGATATCATTCTGTTCGCCTCTCCGTCATGAAACCGTCAATATGAGTGCCCAGAAAACCTAGCCTGAGTCACTGCTAGGAAAACACAAACAAACGATCACACTACATGATGTACAATTACAAAGTCATTTCATTTTTCACTTCAAAATGTTGAAAAATAAAAGAGTACAGGGATAAATCATTGTAAAGTAAGATTATAAAACCTTGATATAAACATGATATAAGCACATACAGTATGTAGAAAAAAAGTTCGAAATCAAAAAGACAAATAATTAGAAATGTAAACGTCTTGTCTGTACGCATACACAGCTTTAGTCCTGTCAGCAATGATAGTGGAATACTGGAGTACAGCCTCTCGTTTGTGTTCATGTCTTTAGAGATGGATCACAGCAACTCGTCGCCACTGAGAAAATATTTTGCCCATTGAAAATGTGAAATACCGGTCTTCTACTAGTTCAATGGGAAAAAAAAATCCAAATAGCCTAAAGTGAGGTTAGTTTCCCTTTGATGATGCTGGTATCGTAGTGCTGTTCTCCTTTCTCTTCTCAGGGCATTTAGGGGGTATAGTTTACAATATACGGGCTGCTGTTTGAAACTAATGAAATTACAGCTAGGTCGCTGAAACATGTAGGTGAGGGGGGGGGTTGATTTACAATAGACGGGCTGCTGTTTGAAACTAATGAAATTACAGCTAGGTCGCTGAAACATGTAGGTGAGGGGGGGGGGGTTGATTTACAATAGACGGGCTGCTGTTTGAAACTAATGAAATTACAGCTAGGTCGCTGAAACATGTAGGTGAGGGGGGGGGGGTTGATTTACAATAGACGGGCTGCTGTTTGAAACTACAGCTGAAACATGCGAGGAGGGGGGATTAAAGGGAAAAACAGTCAAGTAAAGAGAAACAAAACCTTATATAATTGTTCTGCTTTTTTATGAAAAAAATCAAACTCCCCCCCTCCTCCCAAATTTCTCCACAGGTTTGTCATTTCTCTTTAGAAATCCCCAAGTTACATTCAACTTGTGATGGTGCCATCCAGAAGGCTTTAAATCCCCCATAGAAAGGTGGAGCAATAGTCTATTGGGGCGGGGGGGGGGCGGGAAGAGATAGAAGATCTACATGGTTCGCTCGGGTACTTCGGTACTTTGAAAACTCTATTAACCTCCTCCTATCCCCCACCCCCCCCCTCCCCCTCGAGACAAAATTCAGGAAAGGCACCAACACAATCACTAGTGAAGTTGCTTTTTTTTATTTTAAAGGTTGGAATATTGCACAAATCTGGCTTAAATTTCCTAATAATTGTAGAAAACTGCACCACTGAACAATCCTGCCATCACGCGGACGGTAGATTTATGAATTGCCCAGTGATCACATTGGCCAGTGACAGAGAACATGAACTGAATCGAACTCCCCTGGGTGCACATTTGAAAATCTTATTGCAAAATCGCAATCTTCTCTGTAAATACAGAAGTGCTTTGTAGTTTTAACGTTGCTTGGTACCCAAGTTCAGGCATCCCCTCTAACAAATAGAGGCGGCCATATGCATGTTTTCTAAACTAGAGGAAAAAGACAACTTCTATATTGTAAACTTTCCATCATTACAATAAAAACATAATGCCAGCCCCCATCTTGCAGGGTTTTTTTAATTATTTTTTTTGAAAGATAGTCAATCATACACGTATCAACTTCCCGCAAATGTAGGCAAATTATCATCTGGGTTCCTTTTTCCCAGAGAAATGATTTAAAAACTTGTCGTCTAACAAAGAACCATTATCATCCTTCATTATTTCCTGCAAATTTTCTGAATTGATTTTGTCATCCAAATTACAATTCTCAGAACTGTCAGGGGTCTGTAAAACTGAATCTGCGGAATATGAGAAAATGGGATCTGATGGGGTCAGTGAATCAGACTGACAGTCATTGGATTGGTTAAGTACTTCTGAAGGGAGATAATTAGCCCAAACTGTCTCCTTTGACTCGTTACAATGACCAGAGTTGTTGAAAATGGCTAAATTTATGTCTGCATTACCTTTGCTGGAGGAAGGAACTGGCAGGCAATGGTCTGGAATAGGGGTAGGGGTAGGGGTAGAGTTAAATGAACTCGCAGCCACAACATTTGAATCACTTGTTGTTGTAGCGATGGGCTGATTTGTTGGGGGTGCAGAATTGGTTTCACTGCTGTTTGATTGATTACAGATTATAATTTGACTACCCTGAGGAGGATCATCTACCTGTTCATGTTGAACTGACATGGAAGTTAACTCTATACTTGTACATGTACTTAGTTTCTTACATTTCTTTGGTGGGCTATTTATTTTTTCTTTTCCTGACACAGTATGAGACCTTTTCACTGGTCTGGAGATAGGTTTATTATTGTTACATTCAACATTTTGAAGAACTCTAAGAGCGGAGGTCAAACAATTTATAATGTCATTTCGCATAGGTTGATTGACCTGTGAGTTTAGGTCATCTTTTGAGCAGGCATTTGTGACCCCCGAGTGTAATGATGTAGCAAGTCCTTGAAGACTTTTCCATTTGGTCAGCTGATATAGCTCCCCGTAGTTCCCATCATGCCACAATTGAGCTTCTTCAACCAGCTCTGCAGGAAATCTGCCTTCTTGCTGCAAATGTTTTTCTAAAGCTGTGTATTTTCTCAGCAATTCCCCTTTTGTATCCTTGGGATTGGCAGTTGGGTTTTTCCATGGAAGATCCCCAACTTCCTTGTCCCACCAATGGGGTTTGCATCTTTCATTCCATACTGTCTCTTGACCTTTGCCTTTACGCATCTCTTCTCGTGACAAAAGTTGTACAGCGAAATCAAGCCAAGCTTTTTCACTGTTAACAGGGTCTCTTTTAGAGCCCAGAGTGTCCACCGGCCTTGTAGACTGGCGCGGGCATGAATTGCCGCAGCTCATTTTGTTGGCTGCGGAATGTGTTTGTTGAAAGTTTGCAAGCGTCGATAACACCACACTGGCTTGGAAATCGCGAAGAATCACTTGTCTTCCTAGGAACGAATGTTTTCTGTATGAACGCAGTGAAACTCTGGATAGTTTGCGGAGTTATTGATATCACCAGAACTAACACATAACCTTCAAATGTGACCCATAAATCTCTTTGCCTCAACGGCATGCCCAACTGATTAAAATCTAACGGATCCATAATAGTTGAGGTCAAACTAGATCTAAGATTTTCTAAAGCTGTGTACTTTCCCAACAGTACCTCTGAGTGCAATGCTGTAGCTTGTCCAGTTACGATTTTCTAAGTGGTCAGCTTATATAGCTCCCCGTATTTCCAATCATTCGACAATTGAACTTCGTCAACCAGCTCTGCAGGAAATCTGTCTTCTTGCTGCAAATGTTTTTCTAAAGCTGTGTATTTTCTCAGCAATACCTCTTTTGTATCCTTGGGATTGGCAGTTGGATTTTTCCATAGAAAACCAACTGCCTCGTCCCACCAACCGTGCTCGCATCTTTTAGTCCACATTGTATATTGACCCACCCCTACTTGTAGCAAACTTGGTCCACAAAAGAAAAAATGGTTATGGTTGGCCAATCTTTTCACAGATCTGAAAGCTAAATCCATTGAAATCAAAAGTTCTCTATGACTTTCCATCCCCCCTCCCAGTGAGTCGCCTCGAAAAGCTGAACACTCTGAAATTGTTTCCTCCAAAAGTCTTGATAGTTTTCTTCTACCTTCCAGTGAGCCGTCTTGAAAAGCTGAACACACTAAAATTGCTTTCCCCAAAAGTCTTGATAATTCTCTTTGACCTTTCATCTCCAGTTTCAGTGGGCCGTCTTGAAAGAGCGAACACACTGGAATTGTTTCCCCCAAAAGTCTTGATAGTTTTCTTCTACCTTCTATCCCCCGTTTCAGTGAGCCGTCTTGAAAAGCTGAACACACTGAAATTGTTTCCTCCAAAAGTCTTGATAGTTCTCTTCTACCTTCTATCCCCCGTTGCAGTGAGCCGTCTTGAAAAGCTGAACACACTGAAACTGTTCCCTCCAAAAGTCTTGATAGTTTTCTTCTACCTTCTATCCCCCTTTTCAGTGAGCCGTCTTGAAAAGCTGAACACACTGAAACTGTTCCCTCCAAAAGTCTTGATAGTTTTCTTCTACCTTCTATCCCCCGTTGCAGTGAGCCGTCTTGAAAAGCTGAACACACTGAAATTGTTTCCTCCAAAAGTCTTGATAGTTCTCTTTGACCTTCCATCTCCAGTTCCAGTGAGAGGTCTTGAAAAGCTGAACACACTGAAATTGTTTCCTCCAAAAGACTTGATAGTGCTCTTTGACCTTTCATGCCCAGTTTCAGTGAGCCGTCTTGAAAAGCTGAACACACTGAAATTGTTTCCTCCAAAAGTCTTGATAGTGCTCTTTGACCATTCATGCCCAGTTTCAGTGAGCCGTCTTGAATGGCTGAACACACTGAAATTGTTTCCTTCAAAAGTCTTGATAGTTCTCTTTGACCTTCCATCTCCAGTTCCAGTGAGAGGTCTTCAAAAGCTGAACACACTGAAATTGTTTCCTCCAAAAGACTTGATAGTGCTCCTTGACCTTTCATGCGCATTTTCAGTGAGCCGTCTTGAAAGGCTGAACACGCTGAAATTGTTTTCTTCAAATTTTCTGATCGGTTTCTTTGATATCTCATCCTCCGTCGAAGTGAACGGGCTAGAAAATTTGGCTTTGAAAATGCTTTCACCACAGATTGATCTCTCATCTCCAGTTCTAGTGAACATACTGAAATTTTTTTCTCTAAACATTCTGATAGTTTTCCTAGATCTCCCACCGTGTGTCCCAGTAAATGGATCTTTGAACGTAAATTTGAATACTCTGAAATTGTTTTGTTGAAACATTCAGATGGTTCTCCTTGATCTCTCATCCCCGGTCTCAGTAAACAGTAATTTATATCTGAACACAATGAAATTGTTTTCTGCAAACATTCTGGTAGTGTACTTCCACCACGTACATTTCTTATCTGCTCAGCCCAATGTCTGTTTGGTAAATATTCATCTTCCATTCTGGTAGTTTTTTGTGATGTCTCAATGAGCTTAGTTAAATTATAATAGTTGCTGGGCATGCTGGGCATGAAGAAGTTGCGGTACATGTTGGACCTGTTTTCTTCAACCGTTCTGACAGTTCTCCTTGAGCTCTCACCCATGGTCTCAGTGAACTGTCTAGTCAACCTGAATACACTAAATTTGGTATATCAGACCATTCTGATAGTTTTCTTTGAACGCTCTTCTCAGCGACTTGTGACTTTATAACCGATGAATGTATTTTCTCCGGAGATTCCAATAGAGTTCTTTGATCCCTCCTCTCCAGACTCAGTGAACTGTCATGTAAATGTGAATCTCGTGTAAATAATCACTTCCAAAGTTCTGATAGCCCACTATCATGACCTAGCTCTAGGCTCTCTGCACCTTGTCATGAAATTCTAATCATCCAGACCAAGTTTTAGCCGTGGCCGCACTAAATCAGCCGTGCTGCATCCGCCATGAGAATGGGATATTCCAACAGGAGAATTAGAATGTAGTTTGTCGCTTTCAGCGTCTTGAATGTTCGGGCTGCACAAAAGTTGTAGTTTCTCAGGTGTAGAATGTGTTTCTGTCCTTCCAGCGATGACTTGGTCAACAACAGGAACCTTTATTGGTGCCAAACCAGCAGTACCACACTAGACTGATGACTGATGGTTTCAACTTTTCACATAAGTTGAGTGATATTCGGATTTATATCTGCAGATGAACAGAAAATACATTATAATTGCGTTACTTGGGATTTCTGGAAACATGACGCTATAAGATGTTCAAGATATTTCCATAACGCACACACACCCACCAAATTTGCATCTTTACCCTCATCTTCCTGACAGCAGCCTGACCTCCCAGCAAACACAACACGCCACATTTATGTAGATCTTTCTAACCCATTTGGAACCATATTTAAGGGCAAGCGCTGCTAGATAATATCACAATTCTTAACTTTTGGTAAAATTTGAACATTTTCGATTTTGGTTTCCTCATTCATTTTTGTATCTGGCACAATGTGGAAACGTGACTAAACTTTGCGCTCTTAGGGTTCAAACTGGTATCGATATTTCATATTTTGGCAATGTTGTAATATAAATTTTGTTAACTCTACAGTGATTTTCTCAAAATTAATGTTTTGAGTAGACGAATTCCCATAACTTTATTCATTTTCTGAGTAAATGAGCTGAAATTTGCACTGATGTTTTGTTAATGTATATCACACATTTGCATAGAGCAAAACTGCCACATCTCCATCCATTTTTGTTTTATTACTATTTGAATGAAGGAAAATTAATTTTTAAAAAATGAATCATAGAACATCAGCAGTCAATTATGAGAGACAGGATTAATGATTTATAAAACTGTACTACACAAAGATCAATGTATGTCCTAAGTTGCCACCTGCCAAGTTTCAGAACAATTGATAAAAACTTATAGATGTTATAGGGAAAATAAAAACGTATGATAAAATCCAAGATGGCCGCCGCTATTGTTACATAATAAATGAAACAAACATTCTGTCCATTTTTCATGTCCTAGTAACCCAATTCACAGATCTATGAGGTAAAATATGTTATATAATATGAAGAAATGGTGAATTGGGTTTTTATTTTAGCAGCGCATGTCCTTTACGGTTCATGTACCTGAACACTGAAAACATTTGTCATTTTTTCTGTACACAAGAGTGCTGCAACGAACTATAATATGAATGAGACACAGCCCTACCTATACCTCATACCAGAAAATAGCGAAAAACTCTCTCTCTCTCTCTCTCTCTCTCTGTCTCTCTCTCTCTCTCTCTCTGTCTCTCCTCTCTCTCTGTCTCTCTCTCTCTCTCTCTCTCTCTCTCTCTCTCTCTCTCTCTCTCTCTCTCTCTCTCTCTCTCTCTCTCTCTCTCTCTCTCTCATATATATATGACACACACTACTTCTCATTGAGTGACACTCAACTCTACTCATTGAGGGAGGCCGAAGTCTTCAAATTGGTTGAACAGATTTAAAAAAAAATTATATTTACAGAATTCATGTAGATATACTTTACATATCGGGCCTTTTCCCGTTAGATTTTTAACCTCACTTTTATTTGACCTTACCTCTGGGCATCTGAGGGCTGAGAGCTCGCCCAAAGTGAGATAACGAAAACCTGCCTAAGGCGCAATGTGGTCGTTTTCGTGCCCGACGCCCTGCTAAACTCATCAAAGTCTCTACCACTGAGTGACACGCAACTCTAATTCATTAGGTACAAAAATTTCAGATTAGGCAACTTTGGAGCAGATCACATGTTCCAGAACGTGCTCAAACACATCTTATGCACACAGAAGGGCAGTGTGAGTACATCAGATGAAGTGTGCGGTCTGTCAGGGTATCAAAATGACAAAACGTTCAATACTCCCGATACGCGCCAAGTACGTTCAGAGAGTTACGATCGGTCGTAACAGTTCAGTGATTCAATCACAATGACTCAGTATCTTACAAATGAAAGCATAGAACTGGAGACTGAGTCTACCACTTTTTTGATGGCAGATACTCTCTTACAGGGTGTCCACACATCCAACTGTGAGAGTTGCTGGGACAATAAAGATCATGACTTTTGCAGTGCATGTAAATAAAAGGCACATTTCTTTACCGAATGTTTCTGTCCACCTAACTCTGAGTTTGGAGAAACACCGTTTAGTGTATAGAAAGGACATCAGTTACTCACGACAGCCATGCTAACAAACATTGGGAGCGTGGCATTTCTATCACACTTGACCCATTTCCTGGAATTTTTACATTTGCCTTTTGTTTTTATCTGTACCTCTTATAAAATTGTCGAACCTGGAGTTTGATGGATGGACATACAGGAATCATCTGTGAATCACACGACGGTGGATGAGGTGCATGAGAGAAAAGGGAGTTAACACTCTCCGTGGGTATGTGGAGAAAACTGTGTGGGTTCTCATGATTTCCTCCCTTTGCCTTACTTTAAAATGATGGGTTGGCAACAGCCGATGGTCGGACGGTGGGGTTGGGGGAACGCCGTCCCAATTGATCAGTAAGATCTGGGTGGACAATTTTCAAAGTAGATTGATCTAGATATGTATGATACACTCAGTGGCAGTTCTCCTTGAAATATTAAATAAGCCGAAACCCTTCCCTGATCAATCAAGTGGTTAGTGGAGTCATTGAGGACAGCTAAACTTCCAATGACCTCCATGTAATTATTTGGAAACCAAAGAGCCTCTATAAGACATTGCCTGCCTCTGTCTCCACTGGCCGTACGGACTTGCTTGACCCAAAGAGAGCACAACTTGGGCGTTTTGTGTTCACGGATATCATCGCGCCATTTAGAGGCAAATGTGTGGGAGATGTAACAATGGCATAAATTCACATAACCGAATGGAGAAAATTCTAAGTTTTGATCACGGTCGCCCCGAAACCTCGATAGAAGTTGATTACTTTGTAATTATAACTTGATCCGTTGTGGCGAAACCTCTGGCTATGTTTGCTTCATTATGTGTGCATTCTCATCTTAAGATAATTTAAAACGTCATTCAGTGAACCTGTGTACATGTAGCCTACATCTCTCCACTCCCATTACACTTCCAGTTGCCCCCAATTCCTCTCATCATTGTTCTATACTCACCCTCACATCCAAAGTTTTGTGAATTCCCTAGTAAACAGCAAAGGCAGAATATCTTAGCATCTTGCAGACGAATGGCGTAAGACACAAATGTGAGAGGTTAACCCACTCGTTGACAAGGATCCTTGTGACTGTGTCGTGGCGGCTAAGCTTTTTATAAACCGTTTGTTTTTAGCCAATCAGAAAGCAGCAAAATAAACGTTGGGGAACGGGTTAACCATTACAGTTGTGACAAGTAGAGCGCTGACTGTACCACGTGCCCTGGACCAATGCAAGGCTAAATAATTAGGGCCAGATCACCTTGCGAGCAGAAACCAGCTGTTTGCAGTAAGGAACTGGTTATGTGCAGTATATTCGTCAACCAATCACATCTGTAGGATAATCCTACAAGAAGCTGTAAAACAGAAGAGAGATTGATCTCTTGTTGCTATCACACCTGTTCAACACGCATATAATTTCCCTCTACTGAGTAAAGCGGTGATTTCGTGTGTACAGAAAGGGAAATGGCGACTCGAACGTCAAAAATCCATCATGTAGGTAAAAGAAAGAAAATTTCCATATGTACAGAAACTATGACTGAGACAACGTGCGAACACGTCGAAAAAAATTTTTTCGCATCAGGTAGCTATTTTTTGCCGTCGTCGCATAGCGTCATCATCCAGAACTTGCGTCATTCCCAAATGATTTACTTTGTGCTTTACCGGGTCTTGTTCCAGAAAATGAAAGACCTGCACAAATTATTATCTCATTAATAAAAATTATCCCTGAAACGACGTTTCCGCACGCGTGAAAACATTCTTTCTATACGTTATTCACTCCTTGCAGGATTTCTGACGTTTCCGTTTTCGCACACATGGAAACACAGCTTAAGGGCTCTATGTGTGTTTGTGTGGGATATTCTTGATCATTATTTTGTGTGACATAGTCGTCTCACCTTGCGAACAGAATGTTCCTCTAAGTTTTGGCCCCAGGTGATATTTAGATCTCGGGAAAAAACATTGGGGTGGGGTTGGGGGGGTGGGGGGTGGGGGGGATTTGGAGAAATTTAACAAAGAACTCTGTGGGTTAACCAGACTAGCAGGTTGACCTTGTCACGTGGTACATGACAGAAGATTCCAATAATAGGAACTTTCCAGTGAATCACCGGTATAACTGCCATTCCCAGTGTGCTTACAGGTTGTGTGGACACGAAAATCTTCATTATTTAAGGGCCTTGCTAGTTTTCTGCTTTCTTTGTGAAGGTGACAACCGGTCAATGTTGTGATTAATGTCACTGAAATACATGACCTTGGTTACAGCTCTAGTCCAATCAGTGTACTTTCATTAAACCAACGAACATGGCCATACTCATCAAATCTCCCCAAAATGTGTCCAATGCAATTGCCAATTATTAATAAAATATATTTTAAACTGAATGTGTAGACTTTATGCATATCCGAACAAAACACTATGTCTGCCGATTCATGAATGAATTATTTTCTGACGTGGACCCACAGTGCATCTTATCCTTTCTGAGATAGGCCAAGATCTACAACTTGAATTAATAACTTTTATACTCATGTACAACATTTTTACAGATCTATGCAAAACAACTTTTTTTAGAATTTTACCAGTGTAAATCTCGACAAATCCCCAAACTCTGGAGACCCTAAATATTCTTAACGTGACAAACTGTTTTCTTCATTTCTTTCAGAATTGTTCGAGCAGAGATTGTACATCCATTCAACATAATTATATATTTTTTTTTTATATTATATATATATACAATTTATATACGGTAAGTTCTGGAATCGATTTTCATCATTTATTCTCCAAGGTGAATGGAGGCGGGGGGGGGGGGGGTGGGGGGGTCTCTCCCACCTTGCTTGCACGTCACACCCAGGGCTTCCATTGCAGCCTGTAGTGTAAACCTGGCTGCATCGTTAAACTTCCGGGTTGCAATTCAGTACTTTGCATTCACTGCCAATCGGTGCACGGTGACATTAGTTTGCCAGTGGAGACAGAGAGCTAACAGGACCTGGCCTCAATATTTTTGGTTGATGATTTTGCTGTAAGCCTGCGCTTGATGTGTAGCGTGATCCTTAACTTTAGGCGACACCCCCCCCCCTCCCGGAACGGAGATTGCACAAGGTTCATTCATAGCACGCCGTAACAAAAGGCGGGTACAGGCTTGGAGGTGAGAGAAGATAACATAAAGGACTTACCCTAAAATTGTTTTAATGAATATTTAGCTCAGATTCTGTTCTATTATAACGTGTATTAAACGAGGGGAGAATTGTCTTTATAAATACATATAATCGTATATCAACTACGTAGAAGGCATTGCGTATCGAAGAAAAACCACACAAAAATCTTGACCACAGACAACTGGAGAATACCGACAACGTTATAGTTTTTCATTGACACCTGGAAAATCACCTACTTAGAAATGCTGACCTGACATTCTTGTTTGGCTTCCCTGCTTCTAGTTTGGAATACTTCAAAGTAGTCGACGGTCTCTAGTTCCTACATGCAATCTACTGTCGTGGGTCGTCCTTGACCCAGACTCGGAATATAGTTTAAAAAAAAAAAAATAACGAATCTTCCATATCGGCTGGTGTGTGTCATCTCTGACCTAGACAAAAAGCAAAACTATTGAATTTTCTTAATCTGCGATTGTGAATCCAGCAGATCCAGCGCTGCCATGGCATTGTGTAATCACATTATGATATAAACAACAGTATCTTTGAACATCTAGGTTTTCATAGCAATTTAATAGGCAGCTTTTCAGTGTGTGCCACTTATGATCGTCAGAATCTACAGCAAACCAACTTAGAAGAGAAATATTATGACAGAATGAATTTCTGCCCTATGGGTAAAGCTTTCAATTCTCACCCAGGCTCTAGGAATAAATGCAATTTCTTATTGCTACTTTTAACATCATCATTGTCATTTCTACTATTGCTATACTACACCTTCATCGCGATCGTTATTACTGTTACTCACTTTGTACATCATGTCCTCTCTTTTAGTAGTCAGATAAGCTCATTTTGCTGCTAACAAAACAATATTTGTTGGGTCTTTTATTTTATTTACTACAGCATGACGTCACATTTCTAACTTTTTTGGTTCAGGAAGAAGACGGGGAGGGGGGGGGGAGGAAGAAATGTTAGGCAGGGCAGTGAATGTAAAGGCGCTATGAATGACGTAAAGGTGCGCGACACTGGGGTTAGAGCACTAAGCTTGAATTTGGAAGAAAGTTTTGAGTGCATCGTGTTCTACAACTAGACAAGACAGACAGAGTGGAAGGGTGGAGGTACTGTAGTAGCGGCAGGCTTTTTTTTTTTTTTTTTGCTGCTCATGCCAGTGAGAGCTCTTGACCAGCCAAAAGACAGGTTTACTACACGACCAGATGACTGGGGAATTTTTGAAACAGAGAGGTGGCGTTGAGATTGAGGGAGGTAAAAGACCAATGATGAGGAAGAGGGTACAAGGGATGGAGGGGTATGGGAGAGATCAGTGCATATTTTAATAGGTTTGGTCCAGATTCGATGATCAAAGTGAGTTATTTCAGTTGTCACTGGAAACGGAGGAAGGCAAGGTAACGTATCTGAACTAGACCAGAGAAGCTACAGTAAAAAAAAAAATGCTCTGGCTGAATCTGAGTTTGGTTCGGACTCCGAGGACGGAGATGAAGAGCCATCATTTCAGGAATTCGTTCTTCGTGGAGTTGAGAAACGAACAGTAACAACCAGTTATGCGTCTCATCATGATGAAGTGACTGCTGTCCTAGACGTTTATATTGAGACTGTTGTATCCAGATGGCCACCTCGTCGGGTGCATCGCCAACGGGACCATCCCAGAAAAGCCAACTTTTCAGGAGAGCTATTTAAAGTTTGTGATATTTTTCAGAGCAATGTTGACATAGTAATATGTTACTAAATGGGTCCAAACTTGAACATAACTATTTGACACTATTCAACTGTATCCTGAATTGTGTTTTGTCTTCATCTGACACCCGGTTAATTATAGCCTAAAGACATTAAACCGGGATAGCCCCCTTGGCGAAACAACTTATCAGTCCCATCGTGGTAGTGAAATTGGATCTATCCGGGATAGCTCCTTTGGCGGAATCTTGATAGCTGAGTTCTAGGTGTAATCTATTGGTTGTGTGCTATTAACAATGTGGTCAAAGCATGATAGAATGGCCTTTTTATCACAATACACTAAAAGTACACATAATGGTCAAGTTATTACATTTTGTTGCAACACTGACGAGTATGGAATATAGATCTAGATCTGCTGTTGCTGTTATTGCTACCACTACCACCAACCCCCTTTCTTCATTTCTCTTTCTCTCTCTCTCTCGCTCTCTCTCTCTCTTTCCATCTCTCACCCTCTCTCTCTCTCTCTCTCTTTCTTTCTTTTTTCTTTCTCTCGTGTTATATCTTTCTCTCCCTCTTTCTCAATCGCTTTCTCTCCCTCTCAACCTTTTTCTTGCTATCCACTCCCTCTCTACCGTTCTCTCACTCTACCGTTACCTCTTTCTCTGTCTCTCTGTCTCTCTCTCCTATCCGGAATGTTTATTATGTAATCAACACAAGCTTCTGACAGTCTATAGTAACACGATGAACTAAAACATAAGGAATTCAGTGGGGGGAGTTTCTGTTAAAGTTTTGAGCATCTATAGTTCGCATAACTGGAGTCGTGCCACTACAAAGTGCCAACAGATCGTTGTATTTCCCTTCCGACAGGGGAGGAGGATGCTCGTGAGCATAAGGAATCACAGATGTACATGTTTGGGTTGTTCTTCTTGCTAGCAATGTTAGAGAATTAAATTCTTTTTACAAGTGCGAATTTTTGAAGAAAATTTTCTCTGGGAATTGTTAAGCGACTTTGACTTGTTTGAATGACGTCCATTATTTGATGTCATCACCATTGTCTGCAACACGGACCCGAAGTATTCCAAGGTTCTGACTATACTTTTTCCAGTCTTTAACATCTGATGTTTGTATTTCATTAAATTAATTATATACGGCAATTTCTTTGCTGCCAAGCAAATTATTGTAGCTAGCTGAGCTGGCAACATAATGTCACGAGTTCTTGTAACAGCTGCTTCCATAACACTGTGCACACTGTCGGCTGATGTCTCACCGTGGTTAGTTTTAAAAAAGTGGAGTGTTATGTTTTGGACACTTTTTGATGTTTCTGAGAAATATTTAAACATTGCAGGAACCACTGAATTCTTATACTGTCCGGAACAGCCATCAGAGAAAAAAAAATAACATCTTGTATGTCTCGATCGTCAAGCATTTTAAGAAATGCATGGAGGCATGTTGATATTTCATTTGGGCCTCACCCAGCGATACATTCAGGCCAAAAAAAACAAAAAAAACAGTGTCCTTGTTTAGAGATGCTTTCAAACACAGTAAAATTGAAACATGATAATCTTCTTTTATAAAACATTTCACCTCTGTCTGATTTTTGGCAAGTATAGTACTTTCTCCAAGTCAAAAGCTGAAACATGTAACGAAGGATCAGTCTTAGATTGCTCACAAAATTCTGACCAAAGACTTCATGCTTTTCGTTTTTCGGCCATGTGCCTTTCATACTGATCTTTCATTTCTAAAGATGGCTGTTTTTGTTGCCTGAATGTTTCACAAATTCCACAGAAATCTTTTTTTGGTTTATGAAATTTGAGTTCCATGCTATTGAATACACGTCTGTATAATCCAATTTTAGCTAAAGGGCCTGTTCCCATCTCCTTCTCATACATGTTATACATTTGAGACACTGTAAGATCACATGATAAATTAATATTGATAGGCTGTTGAATTCCTGCAGTAATGGCTCTCTACTCTAGGAAATTTATTGATATGATTGACAATACCAACACGAAGCTGTTTGTCCAGTTGCTGCTGTGCTCCAGGTCTATCGCCCCTGTGGTCTCCGTCAACTACACCTGTATTTTCATGCCTTTTTGACAATGCAGTCATCACGTGTTTACGACTGATGCCAAGAGTATTCAGGAACATGGTTCGGCAGACTTGCACCTGGCTATCTCCATGCGGGCAAAAAATATTGCATTGTCCTTTGTCTCTGTGATGCTTTCGTATTCTCTGGATCTATTAAACACATGACTACGTGTCTCAACACCCATTCTCTCTGTAGTCTTAGATCACTTTGATCCCAATAAGCCATTTGAATCGCAGTCCAGTTATCTTCTGATAAAATATCACAGTTAAGTTTTCTCCATTGGCATTCGGAACTTGAACATCTTGGCAGCTTTAACCTTTTGGAACCGACCTCTTTCCCATTTCGTGAGATGTATTCCTCACCATTGTTACGTTTCCTCTTTGCAGTTTGTCTTTTACGGGCAAACTTGTTCTTGTGTAATTCAGACACAGCAGACTCAGGCATAGTGCACATGCAGCAAATATCTCATCCGTACACATGTTCTGGAAACAGCGTTTAGTGTGCTCATTTTCAAATTGTACTGGTTGCTTGGTGGCTGCTATTGTAGCTAGAGTAATACTATCTTCTTCCTCAGAGCTACTCCCTCCCAAGAATTCGGTATCAATGATTTTGCCTTGATAATAACGGAGATCTGGATCCCACCACATTTCCACACTGCTTCCCAACAGAAAACGGCTTAGATTTATCCATCTTTCGTAGATCTCGCGTGTTGACAACGTTTTTTGACCCGTAGTAGTCCCATTTCAACAAAATTAAGCGAATAACTTGGACCCTACAGATATCCAGAGGACTGAGAAAGGTCCAAATGTAAGCACAAAATTATATAGTGAGAAAACGCCCCAAAAAAAGAGGTGTGCAAAAAAGTATTAGTCATTGTTATTGTTCTACTAGCGTTTCCTATCTCCTATTGAGATGCCAAGATGGTGGAGACAACCTGTATTTTGATACTGAGGTTGCAGCTCTCAGATACTATCACGGGTACTGTAAATATTGCTGATTGCACAAAAACAAATATAAAAAAGGCCACACAACAAATGTAACTGATGCCCATTGTAAAATAATAGTTGTCTCGAGCGGCCCATCCCAGCCACCAGCAATAAAAGGTTTCCGCCAAACGGACCATCCGGACTGGTCCCGTTGGCGATGAAGAGAATGGAACAGAATTTGAAAAATCAGTATGTAACCTTATCTATATCTACAAAACCGCGCGTTTTTTTAACAAATGCTTTTGTCAGACAACAATAATTTAATAACATTGAGCAAAAAAAATTGAAATTGAAAAAAATCGGGTTGGTCCCGTTGGCGATGTACCCGACGACCTGTGCCACCGACGAGAAATCGAACTCAGCACCACAATTTTGGGTACCGCCATCAAAAATCCTAGAGACTGCATCTATGGTCAGCCCAACATGTGTTTCTTCTCTTTATGACAATTCATTGTTGGTTGTTATTATAGTTACATGCACTAGTGTTGAAGGAAGGAGTGAATGCGAGCAACGTGGACAGACGCCGATCAAGCTGAGATGATGGCTTCCGTGGGACGATGTTTTTCTGCTGGTGCCCTGAATCAGAACCTGCAAAATACAACCATCTTCTGGCATAAGATAGACTGATCTTCTCTGACACATGCTTGGTTCAGTCGTGAGAGTCTGTCGACAATCTCATAATGGTCTCATGTTTATTGTTTGAGGCAAGGAGACACGCTATGCCATGGACGAAAGGGCAAAGGACCTATTTGGGCCCATAAGACAAATTGAGTACAACTTCATCAAAACACTAATGTACAGACATTCTTGGCCCAACGCGCACTGTCGTTGAGCAGCTCACACCATGGGGAGGAAGGTGATCATTTCTTCAGTGCATGCCATATAAACCTGACATGAACAACATACACCTGTTCTGGATTTTTGATTCAGAAATAGCATATCTCCTTATTGTGAAGCCTTACCTTGGAATGCTCATTTAGAAAGTGGGAAATCAATTGGGGAGGAACATTGCACCCGAACTCGCGACTCCCTTTGCAAAGACAGGTGGAAACATTGCTATGAGTATTTTATTTTACTCATTTGATCCTTAGAGAGCATCTCTGGAAGTTTGGAAAAACACGTGTGGGCAGAGTTAGGAGCAAGTCTTTCCTTCTGGCTGAATTCCCCAGTAAGAGGGCACCCTCTAAAGAAGAACCACTCTTGGCTTTCGAAAAAAGGTTGACCCTGCTTAGCCGTAAGACTGGATCAAAGAAAAAATGTTACCCTCTAGTATCATGCAGAAATATGCTGTCATTACAGATTTTGTAAAAATCGAAATCTGTACTTGTTTTGTGCTACAATCAAATCAAAGTGACAATAAACAAACTGGACCGACTTGCACACACCGCCAGCCCAAAGCGGAAGACAAGAGGATGGCTTATGATTGTATAATATATTAGACGTTGCCTCAGCTGCAGCTATTCGGACAATTTTCCCACTGACCAAAGATCAGCAACTGGGAAACACTCTGAGCTCCAGACTGCACTGGTTGCAAGTGAGAAGGCGCCCAGTGCAAAGAAACATTATCTCCAGACTCGAAGACTGTGATTCAGGCATGTGTCATTTACTTTAGACAGTCGTAACGGAAGGCGGCAGGAGAGTAAATTCAGGAAGGAATTCGCGACTACAGGATGAACTAGGAGAGGGGGCACAAGAGAAGAGGATGGTCACATTGCCTGTGGATGCATGATAGAAAAACATCGTGTCACTGAAACAGGTGCCAGAAATATGTTTTCACATAACTTTTTGTGAATTTCTATGTGCTAATTGTACTGCGCAGGATGAAAGGTGGCTTTACTGAGCTTTTAGAAACACACAAACATTCACAGAGACAAAAGTGAATCCACGAATTTCTTTTACATGTATGTTTCAATTAACACATTCTTCCCGCAGTTCAGCATTTTTTCTTCTTATTTTATTGTCGTGGCTACAGCTGCAGGGATCCTCGATAGCAGAAAGTGTTGTGGAAAAGTATATTGCTATATGACGAGTGTGGGTTAAAGGCACAGACCTCTTACTCCTAGACCGCTCAGCCTCGCCTGCGAGTGGTTCAAGAGCACCGCCATGCTACGGAACCCCAAGACGGGCCCCGTGTTATCAGCAGCAACACATCTCAGTGCTGCCAGCGTGTTAGTTTGACTCGTCGTGCGCGCTTTGTTTATCGCTTTGCGTGCTTTGTATTGCCGTGCTGCAGCGTGAACGGGGAGTGCGATGCAATAAGGTGAGTTATTCAACTGTCTGATAATAATTTTGAGAGATTCTGTAGTATAGTATTATATAGTATTAACATCTCTCTCTCTCTCTTTCTCTCTCTCTCTCTCTCTCTCGCTCTGTCTCTCTCTGTCTCTCTCTCTCTCTCTCTCTCTCTCTCTCTCTCTCTTACACACACACACACTATGTATCACAGACATACAAATTCTGCGCAAGTAAGAGAGAGAGAGAGAAAGAGAGAGAGAGAGAGAGAGAGCTTTTAAAACCGCCTTCTTTATTACTGTGTATGTATCACTAGCAGTAACTGTTGAAAGTCTCATTAAAGTGTGTCAATGATTTTATACATTTTAGCATTACTCTGCTGTATTTATTTATTTGC
Organism: Onchidella celtica; assembly: GCA_963931925.1. NCBI lineage: Eukaryota > Metazoa > Mollusca > Gastropoda > Systellommatophora > Onchidiidae > Onchidella > Onchidella celtica. The sequence goes on along the minus strand of OZ007574.1, from coordinate 58,921,970 downwards.
TATACATAGCTCATACGCTGGGCACTTCACTACTGTGAATGCCATTAGCACTAGGCCTAATTGTTCCAAATCTCATGAAAGTATGACAATGAGTTATACGTTTTAGATTACTCTGTGCGGTACTTACTTATTATTTGCTACACAGAGCTCATACGCTGGGCCATTATTACTGTGAATGCTATTTGTACTGATTGTTCTAACTCACATGAACTCAACTGTTTAGGAAGTTCTGAGTGAATAAGAATGTTTCTTGACGGTAGCCGTATTTTTCATCATACTCCAGCATTCGAGATCGTACTCAAGACGTGCAGTTTAATTTAAGCATGTGTGGCTGCAAAGTTGCCGTCTGCTCCTTCATCTAATTTAGTTCGATGTGCATAATTAGTACAATACAACTTGTTTACAAGCCATCCAGAGCCAAGCCAAATACCATTTGCAATTTAAACTTCTTGTGCTGTTGATGAGCACAACACAGAAACAAGTTTGTGTAGAGAGAGAGAGAGAGGGGGGGGTGGGGAGAGAGAGAAAGAGAGAGAGAGAGAGAGAGAGAGTTGTTACATTTAGAAATTATGACAACCGCCGTTAGTATGACTTCAAAACTGAGATACGTAGAAGATTAATTAACAAATCTGTGTGTTGTTGCAACGGATGTATGTATAATTATGAATGATGATACAGTAGTAAACCAAATGTACCCATCGTATTAATCCATGTTTTTAGAGTGTGCATGAATGTGTTTGTACAATCTCTTTCTCTTTCTCTCACACACACACACACGTCAAATGAGCTAAATATCATTAAAACGTGACGATGCACACACCGAAGCCGATATTTCTTCATTCCGCCACTCATTTACACAGTGATAAACAACAGACAGCTGAGCGCTGTGGGGCCCCGAATGGCGTCCGCAATGTGCCAGGCTATGGGGTCGCGTGGTTATCTGCCCCTGCCCTCTTTATTCAATGCCCGCTCGCTGGCAGTGCGTGGTCTATATAGTAAGAGGTCTGTGGTTAAAGGCGACCCACGATGACAGATTGCGTTGTAGAAAAATATATCATTATGATGAGTATGGGTCAAATCTGACCCACGATGGCAGAGTGCGTGTAAACCAAAACAGCCGACAGCGGTCAGTTCCCTATTGACTTTTGTCTGCAAATGACCTTTCAACGCATTTACATGTTAGGAGAATACACCAGATTTCAATGGTCAGGTTCACGTAGTTGATAAATTACAGAATTAAAACCAAACCCGTGAGTCAATATGACTCATGATCGTAGTAGGGTTAGATTAAAAGACCCCCCCCCCCCCTTGAGTTTCGCAACATATTTGTTTGAAAGGTTTACTAATCATTCTGAATACAGACAAAAACTTTTTGGTACACATTTTTGGTTTCATCGACTTTTCGCGATCTGGACATCTGAGAATCCTGCCTGGTGTGTGTGTCTCCGTGTGTGTGTGTGTTTGTGTGTGTTTTATTCATGTCTGGACAACATGTCCATTGCCTGGTTGTCATTTTTTAGAGCCTCTCTCTCTCTCTCTCTCTCTCTCTCTCTCTCTCTCTCTCTCTCTCTCTTCTCCTTTCTCTCTCTCTCGCTCTCTCTCTCTGTCTCTCTCTCTCTCTCTGTCTGTGTGTGAGTGTGTGTGTGTGTCTGTCTCTTTCTCTCTCGCTCTCTCTTGAATGGGGAAGGGGGGGGGAGAAAGAAAGAGAGGGACGCAGAGAGAGAGAGAGAGACATAAAGAGAGAGAGAGAGAGAACAAATTAGCATGACTATTGTTGAATAGGTTAAGCCTCAGGTGGTGATCAGATCTTTGATGATGGAGTTGCGCAAACTTAAAATGGCACAAAACCCCCGTTTATATTACTGAATAAATTCTTGTGGATGGAATGATTCAGCAGAGCAATAAAAAGTGTTTTCTATAAAGCGAGAGGTGCCGCTTCAAGTATTCTCTGTAGATCCTAAATCTCAGTGTAAACCGATGAAACGAGGGATTCAATGGCAGCTTTGTCCATTTGTTGTGTGAGATCTTTTTACATTGGAGAACTGTTAGACATTTACATGACAAACTCTGCACTTGTCAAGCACAAAAGGTCTGGAGGGAAAAGGCATTACTTTCTCGGCTGCTATGGCGCCTGTGACATTTATGAACGTGTGCACACACATATTCACCCTTGTTGCACGAGTTGAAGTTAATTTTAGTTGTATTTTGTCGATGGGTTTAATGGTTTCATGCCGAGCAAGGGTACGAGAAAAGCCTTTCAGAACACCTATAGACAGTGGCTCACTATTCAGTAAACTATTCTATTCAGCCCATGTAGAAAGACCCTATTCAAATGCAATCTATGCAACGATTCTGCCCCGTCCCTTGGAAAGTGGAGATTTCACCTCCCGGTCCTGTCTGTCAAAAAGAAACGTCCAACCTTTAAGCAATATCTTTGTCAAGCAATGAATGCGAACGTCGGCTAAAAATAAATATTTACAACTTCTTGCAGATCGCTCCACTTTAGAAAACGGACAGAAAGGTGTCTGAATGTAGCGTTGGTCGTAAGAATGTGTTATAAAGCAGCTAGAGAACATACACAAATTATAAATCAGACTGATGATTTTAACTGTGTTTGTTGATTCAATAAGAAAATTCGAGAGTGGGAGTGGAAGCTCTCAGAAACAGTTACAAAAAAAATAAAAAATTATGAGGCATTAAGCTTCACAAATTCGTTGTTAATTATATAACTATAATTATGTTACAGGAAGGACAACCTCGAATGTAAAACCCGTCGTCAAGACGTCTGGCCAGCGGGACGATAGCAGGGCCAAATCCCGACAATGATGAGAAAAAGACAACAGAAAGGCCGTAAAAATCCAAGGTCACAATGGGGATCAAAAGTTGGTGTGGATTTCAATCTTGGATACATGTCCATAGTGATGCTGCACAATTAAACCCACACGGGAGTTGTAGAGCCGGCAAAGCGAGAAGAAACTCCACCAACATTAACATCGTAATACATGTCACGAGCGAGTGAGCGAGGGTCAATAAGTGCGGGAAGGGGACTTGAAGCGTGCATGTTGTGAGTGAAGTTGAGGCTCAGTAGAGGCAAGATCTGAATAGTCAGATCACTGCAAGTTAAGAAGTCCAAGGAGACAGACGGAAGAGAGCATTCGGGAGATTGTTGTATATTCCAGTAATGACTGGTAGGTTGAACTATGATTGATAATTATGATTATTGATGTACTATATTCGCCTATGACCATGAGGTAAATAAGTTATATGTGAGGAATGTGAAGTCATTGATTACTGTGTATAGAGATGTGCGCAATGAGCGATAGATGTAAGTTAGGATCATGGATTCGTAGCGAGTCTGTGTAATATGGTGGAGGTGTGCTACCGTAGAGAAGTGCAGATGTGTGGTGAGTGAAATGTGGACTATTGTGTGTACGCTTGATGGTTCGTAATGAGTGGTGAAGTGGATAGTAATTGTATGGTGTTATAGAGATGGAATGTTATTCTTATAGGTGCCGGGGTCGGGCCGTGAGGCTACCCGTAGTGGAGAGACTAGTACCGGGGATAGGCCAGCATAAGCGAGATGCTTGGGTTGGGCAGAAGGCTACCCACAGGCCAGCAGGAGTGAAGCTGTCGCGCAGGACAGCGAAGGCACATTATTCGTGGCAGTCTGGCCACAGACAGGGACGTTATGTATTGAGATGTTAATGTGCTATTAAGATGTTAATGTGCTATTAAGATATTAATGGGCTATTGAGATACTGAGGGGAGATTGAGATACGGAGATTAGGTTGAGCAGGGGCCAGTACGATAGGCCCGCAAGTAGTACCTACATTGATGTGAGGCTGAGGCCAGAGCATAATTAGAAAGTAACTATCGGGTTGTGGACCCGGAGAAGAATGCATGTTGGGAATAATGACCATTGGATGGCATTTGAATCGAATAATGTAATGTATGTAATTGCACATATATCTTTATCTTTATGTATAATGAATGTGTGAGTCTGTTTGGTTGTTCTGTTAAGTGTTATACTTGTTCGTTCGTGATTGTTGTCCTGTCATAATAAGTACATCTTCCAGTCTGGAATTTGTGACAATACAAAAACCCTGAAATCAAATACAGAGCGAAACATTATTAGAAGAAGTAGACAAGATAAAGTGACAAGTGATCGGACTGTGAGAAACTTAAAGAACAGGAACGGTGCAGGGCTTACGGAATTACATGGAGACACATGGTTATATGAACGCGGGAAAAAATTGAAAATACGCCACGACAAAGGGCATTGCATTTCTGGTGCATAGACAGTTTAAAAACGATATTGAAAAAAAAAATTTCGAAACGCATACAGAAAGAATCAAATCATGCAAAACAAAGCTATAAACAAAGCCACTCCAGTTGATACGAGTCTATGACCCTACGACACACAACGACGATGGAGAGATCGAAACGTTTTATGAAAGTGTAGGAAGTCATCGACATTAAAGCATTCTATTGAAAAACTGAAAATACATAAAACCACATTTCAGCTGGAACTGAAAAATAGATACAAATCCCTGAAGGAAGGTGTGGTGCATCCTCTATCGAGACCCTGAATGAAATTGTACGGAAGAAATAGAAATACAAGGTCCAAAAGAAAACCCAGAGAAAGAAAAATCAAGGAAGACAAAATGTTAGAAGAATCTCATAAAAATAAGAAAAATCTATACAAAAAAACAACATAAGACGGACGAAAAAAAAAATCAATATGCTGAACTGAACCAGACAGTGAAGACATTACGAAGAGACAAAGACAGAAGGAAAAGAAAAGAAATGATTAAGAGAATAATTGAAGGCGGCAAAGGACCAAAAGAAATATACAAAAAAGGCAGACGAAACAAAACTTCAAGCTTGTTGAAAAGGACAAAGAGAAACGGCCATAGACAGAGAAGAAATCCAGAGTGTCTGCATCGATTTCCACAAGACCCTTTACCAGAAAGCAATGCATGTAGATACATCGGAAACCACAATGACATCAAGCCCTGACAAGGATCAGGTACCCACTTTTCAAAGAGGAGGAGATAAAAATGGCCATATAAAAGATGAGAAGCACCTGGAAATGATGACATAACAAGCGACATAGTGCAGATAGGAGGCCAATACACAATGAACTATCCAACAAGAGCATTCTATGAAATCGTAAATATAAAGAGAAACCCTGAATACTGGCATGAAGCAAAAAATGATTTTCTGGCCATTGACTCATATTGTTTATGTAATCATGCATAATTATTATACACTTATAATTTAGCGTAATAAATGAAAATTACAGGTTGGGGCAGGAGCCAGAACAACTATGAACATGCTGAGCTCGGGGATACATGGCAGATTGTAAGAGATCTGGGCATTTGTTTGTTGTTGTGGTTGTTGTTTTTCCTGCAGTCAAAAGATGCAGTTTACCAGGGAGAAAGCACTCAGTGGAGATGTTATTACGCTTCGCTGAGGTGGAGATCTTCACCTCTGGCAGGCCTCGGCGTAAGGCTGTTGGCTGTCAAGTGAGATTTGCTTCAGTTTAGGTAAACATCAAATTGATCACACTGCTCGACAGACTTTTTTCTTGGAATATCAGCAAGTCGGGAAATGTATTTGAGATAACAGTGGTCACAAATTTGCATTAGACAGCACATCGGCACGAGAACGACCACTGTGAGCTATTAACTGTTTGAGGAGATACTGTACTGTCGCTTGAGTATCAGAGAATGGTCAGTTTAAATTTCTTCAGTAAGAATCTAAGAGGAAAGTCCCGTACAAAATAGTGCCATGTAAATGTATTAAAACTATTTAAATTAATTTGTAACTCTAGTTTAGCTTCCCTCACGAAAGTCAAGCTATTCTAAAAAGGAGAAGACACACCTGGAGAAGTGTACAAACTTTGACTACATGCTGATCTGAACACTAAATACTAACTAAGTAAGCTAGTATGTCGAGATATTTTTCTAGTGTAGAGATTGCTGCGAGGCAGAGAACTGACAATAGCCCTCGTATCTGGTTCATGATTTACTGTAACCCTTGCGTGTAAAGTGCATCGTGATCTTTAAATTTAGCACCCGCCGTGGAGCAATGTTTCTCAGAAGACACAACAGTTCCCGGATACGTGGTATTTGGAGGTATCATATTATTAACGTTCTGGCTGTGTAGCAAGTGCAGTGTGTGTTTGTTTGTGTGAATTAAAGAGGGCCTGGGTACACTCGTGACAATGCAGAATGTATTTGTATGCGCAGGATTGCAATGCACACATCACAGGGGCGAGGAAGGGAAAGTTAAGTTGAGAACTGGGAATGTTACGGATGGACGCGATTGTCATGTTGTATGAAACTTTGATGTCCCTAAAATTGAATGTACCGGATTGTCTTGTTCTATGAAATTTGATATCCCTAAAATTGAATGGACCGGATTGTCTTGTTTTATGAAACTTTGATGTCCCTAAAATTGGATGGACATGATTGTCATGTTCTATGAAACTTTGATGTCCCTAAGATTGGATGGACATGATTGTCATGTTCTACGAAACTTTGATGTCCCTAAGATTGGGTGGACATGATTGTCTTGTTGTATGAAAGTTTGATGTCCCTAAAATTGAATGGACCGGATTGTCTTGTTGTATGAAACTTTGATGTCCTTAAAATTGAATGGACCGGATTGTCATGTTCTATGAAACTTTGATGCCCCTAAAATTGAATGGACCGGATTGTCATGTTGTATGAAACTTTGATGTCCCTAAAATTGAATGGACCGGATTGTCATGTTGTATGAAACTTTGATGTCCCTAAAATTGAATGGACCGGATTGTCATGTTCTATGAAACTTTGATGTCCCTAAAATTGAATGGACCGGATTGTCATGTTCTATGAAACTTTGATGTCCCTAAGATTGGGTGGACATGATTGTCTTGTTGTATGAAACTTTGATGTCCCTGAGATTGGGTGGACATGATTGTCATGTTCTATGAAACTTTGATGTCCCTAAGATTGGGTGGACATGATTGTCATGTTGTATGAAATTTTGATGTCCCTAAGATTGGGTAAACATGATTGTCATGTTGTATGAAACTTTGATGTCCCTAAAATTGAATGGACCGGATTGTCATGTTCTATGAAACTTTGACGTCCCTAAGATCGGGTGGACGTGATTGTCTTATGGTATGAAACTTTGATGTCCCTGAGATTGGGTGGACGTGATTGTCATGTTCTATGAAACTTTGATGTTCCTAAGATTGGGTGGACATGATTGTCTTGTTGTATGAAACTTTGATGGCCCTGAGATTATGATTCTGGCTGTACCTTCATTATATTCTGTGATGTTTCCACTTTCTCGCACTAACTTTCTTCTGACACCAGCCGTGATGGGCACGGCACAAACACACTAAATAATCGACTATCTCTCTTCTATAAGTTATAACAAACGACATCTGTATTGCTTATATATATACAATAATTATTAATTCATTCAATAATAATAGGAACATAGGTCATACAATTTCATGTGAATTTCGATGGAATGAAGTTGATGCAAATCAGTACCTGATAATTAAAAGGCTTCGTAATATTCAATTTCTAGCACATTTTATAAAACACACGGGTACATTCAGCTTAAGGAAACCTCTCCTTTAGGGGTGTATGGCGCTATCTGGGCACTGGTTCTTCCTCTCTACTCTGGCTTGACTGCGCAGTTAGATCAACAGGTATCGGCAGGTACCAATAGGTCGGGAAACCAAGAAGCCACGATGTCGTTAATCAAAGTACAAGAAGTTGAGAAGCCAAGAAGGTGTTGTTCTTCCTCCTCTGTAGAAAAACAATCGCAACTTCCTAATCTACTGCTGGAAGGCATGACTTCCATACTTACTCCATGACGGATATTCATCATTAATACTTTAAACCGCTGACACTGTTATAAGTCAGGCTGCAGCTCCCATACTCCACAGGCTCCCACATAGGCAATAGAATAAACGATCAATACAGTTTTAATGATATTTACACGTTCCCCACGAAGAATAACGCTCTCTCTAACAGACCCCATCCTATAAGGTTTCGTAACACATACGTAACGGCGTTTCCGTGACTCTCTCAGAGGCAGTAGTTATACCAAAGTAAACCCACTAGATTTAGGTTCTACAATCATGAACATTAAGTAAAATACACATACATCGTACAATTAACTTACCACTCAGCAACAGCTCAAATGCCGACAAGATACCAAAGATACCACGCTCTGACAAAGGATGTTTGCGGGTTCCCTGACCTTCCCCACTCACAAGACTAGTACAAAGTTACTGTTGCAGTTGTGGTCTCCTCTTCGGCACGAAGCTGGTGAGTGCTCTCAGCGGTCTGAAGTTGGAAGGAGCGTTCGGGGATTTATACCCAGTCGGGTAGCGTCCCAAGACGCTCACCGAGTGTACATTAGTTACCCTAATAGCCACCCCCGTCGACTCCACGTCAAATACTATTGAAGCATCTTTACCCCCCAAGCAATTCCCAGGTGATCTGATCGTCAAGTACGGCGGTCAAGTAAACATTCCCTACTTTCCCCCTCTGGCATACAATAACTCTGTCTCCCCGCCGTCAACTATCTTCCCACGCTATTTATACCTTGCCAGTCTGTTACATATTCAGTATGTTTCTTTTCAACTTCTCACCCTAAGACTGCTGACTGTCAAGTGAGATTTGTTTCAGTTTAGGTAAAACATCAAATTGATCACACGGCTCGACAGACCTTTTTCTTGAAATATCAGCAAGTCGGGAAATGTAGTTGATATAATAATGGTCACCAATTTGCATTAGACAGCACATCGGCACGAAAACGGCCACTTTGAGCTATTTACTGTTTGTGGGATACTGTACTGTCACTTGAGTATCAGAGAATGGTCAGTTCAAATTTCTTCAGAAAGAATCGAACAGGAAAGGCCCCATACAAAATAGTTCTATGTAAATGTATTAAAACTATTTAAATTAATTTGTAACTCTAGTTTAGCTTCCCTCACGAAAGTCAAGCTATTCTAAAAAGGAGAAGACACACCTGGAGAAGTGTACAAACTTTGACTACATGCTGAGCTGAGGAGTAAATAGTAACTAAGTAAGATAGTAATTTTATTATGTCCGGATATGAAGACAATTTTTGTTTATTCTTGTTGCAGGTACTGAAGCATGTTTGGACTTGTCATTTAGGCCTAATTTTATCCTCGTTTTTGCCATGGGCGTCTCCCCTTCTTTTGTGCCATGAGATTTCGTATTTGGGGGGGGGGGGGGCTACGAGGCTTCCCCTTAGTAGGCGAGGGGGGGGGGGATCTAAGGAAGAGTGGAAGGAGGAAGTGGCAGGATCGGCATGGGTGTAGGTAGAAGATGGGATGGCATGGGTGTAGGTAGAAGGTGGGATGGCATGGGTGTAAGTAGAATGTGGGATGGCATGGGTGTATCCATGAATACACTTCTGTCTTCCAGACTGGCCAGAGGAGGTCATCAGACACACGCTTAAGTAGAAATGAATACATACGGTAAGTCTTCAAGTTATATCATAAAATGAGAAATTTAATATTGTACGACGTTGAGAATATAGGCCATACGTTTCAGTTCTTCAAATGTCAGTTCAAGAATGAGATTTTCTCTTTGGACACGAGTAACTCTTTTAGTTGGAGAAATCCAGCTGGTAGCAAAAGTGTTTCTGTGGGTTTTGTTTACTTCCTTGTTTGTTCATTGTGGCAGTTTTTACTGCCTGTCTGCTCAGCTGAGAAAGTATCTGATTGGTCGATGGATCCCGTTAGACCTGGTAGCCATGGGTGTCCCAGCTCCACTGACAGGAGGGCTGGTGGGCAGTTATTTAGGGACATCACTTTCTAGCCACGCTTCTGTTTCCTCAGACGGTGATGAGGATTAACCTGAGTTTCGTCCCTTGCATTTACCTGTGTTATTAGGTCCCTTCCCAGTTTGTCAGTGAACACTTTTAGGACAGAGTCAAACATAACGTAATAGATAAGACAATGTAATGGATTTTCTCTTTCAGATTAAAAAAAAAGTAACAAAGAAAAGAAAGTCAGAGAAAAGTGGTAGGGTCGCTGTAAAGTTTGACATGAACTTGTCTTAGAACTTTCTGCGTGTATTGTAAGGGAGGTAATCAATCAATTTCTCAGCATTTCAGATTTGAATATCAGTTGTCTTTCTTCAATGCATTGTCCTCTGTCTCTGCCAGCTTCGTTTTCTCTCCGTCCCTGTCTCTCTCTATCTCTGTGTGTGTTTGTGTGTTTGTCAATGCCGTTTTATCAACGATGACACTGGTGGTCAGCCTACAGCAGACTGAGTGGACCGTGCGACTACTGCCCAGTCGGTTTCACTTGCTGGAACAATCAAATTTCCATGATTATGTATGAAGAATTATTTCCGACAGGTCATCTGAAAGTCAAAGAAAATTGTGAGAGTTTAATCAAGAGTTATTGATACCAAGAAGTTAGTAGGCTTACGTCACAACCCGGCGAGGGACACATTGATAAGATTCTTTACTGCTGCAGCTTTGTCGGAAGAGAACACAGCCAAAACTGTCTGTTATCTTGGCAACACCTTCTGGCCAGTGTGAGAGGATGGAGAAAGGCATGGTGTGAGAGTGAAATATAACGTGTTTATCTACTGGTCCTGAGGTTTGCTACCTTTGTCCTGAAATCTTTTTCTGGAATGTTCTCTATTTTTTTATGACCAGTTTATTGAACAAGGGATATTGTCACTGTCACAGGGAAAGCATTCAGTTCTACACGCGCGCCTTGGGTTACCTTTGTTCCTGGTTGGGATGAAGACAAGATTAAGTTTGGCCTGGTGTGTGATGTTAAAAATAAAGTGAAACATTTTACTTTCTAGGTCCAAGTCCATTCCAATCAATCAATAATTCAATCAATCAATCAATCAATCAATCAATGATCAGTCAGTGAGTTTTTGTTTTTCAGTCACCTTGCACAGTCCACTCACGTTGAAATACAAAACGTCATATTTTTTATATGACGAATGGCGACATTGTTACCTGAGACTACAAGAAGGGGAGAGGGCACCTTCAAAATCGTAGGTCACGCAGACTGGCCTGCCCGGCCCTTCCTCACCCCCCCCCCCCACACACACACACCATCCAACCCCAGTTACTCTAGCCTGGCATGTTTATAATGGTAGACGGCTGGTAACTGGGGTGTAACGGGAAGAATGAAGAAACTGCCACTTAGTAAGAGATGGCGTGAATTCTCAGGTTGCCTGTTTATTTGTTGGATCGACACAATGAGAAAACGGTTCTGTCCTGTCTCTTCGTCTTCCGCCTCTGGGTGATCAATATCCCAACTCTAGCAGAAACTAAAAAATTAAATCAACAAAATGAAATATTATGTATAATGGAGTTTTAGTGTGCTCACCGAAATTATTTGTCACTCATGTCATAGTCGGTTTTCTTTGATAGGCTACAATAACTAATTCTTTATTTCATATAAGCGCCTAGAGCGAACCTGTTTGGATTATGCGCTATATAAATGATCTCCATTATTATTTCTTTCTAGTATTTCTCTACCCATCTCACATTTCTGGATCTCTACAACTGAAAGTATATTGTATTGTACTTCAAAGCCACAAACTACGTCAGTATTGGGTAAACATGGCCATGGGAGATTTGACACGGGGGAGCGCTGCAAGTAAAGGGATAGTGGACTCGTGAGGAAGAGGCAGACAAAGGGAAAGAGTGAAGGGGTAAGAAAAAGCAAAGTAAGGAATGGAAATACAAGTAGGTGTTGATCCTGTGGAGATTGGTGGTTAATATATTAAATATATTTTGTTTAGATTATACAGGAATTTTGTTTAATTCTGTAGGATGTGCTCAGTTAATGGTGCTCTCTAGGTAAGAGACACACAGACATTGGATTCCACTGTGGTGCTATTACAAGCTTTTTCTCATATCTTTTTGTTTTCATTATGCAATTTTATCTTGTTTGTTTTATTTTGTTCTGTTCCGTTCACCTTGACCCTATGATCTGTCACGTTACAGCGCGCAACACATGAATGCCCCACTTAAAAGGTCGAGCGAGACGCCATTTGTTCCAAACCCTTTGCGATGCTTTAACTGCCAGGGGTGCGGACACAGAAAATCACACTGCAAGAGATCAGTAGTTGTGGCAGCAGGGACCATGCGGACGACATCGCTTGTACAGCCGAGCCGAAGTGTCCAAATTGTCAAGGTAACCACATTGCCTTTGACAAAAGCTGCCCGAAATCGCTAGAAGAAAAGGTAATTCAAAAGTGCAAGGCCGAAAACGGAGGTAATTTTGCCCAAGCAAGAGGAGCAGACATTGCACTGAAACCATAGACACCGATGCCAATAACGTACGTCGCTGATGCTGCAAAATCTTCACCTGTGAAGAAATCAGCAGGACAAATGTCCACAGAGACAAAGACGAATAGCTGCTGCAGAATTGCCATGACAGCTAAATCCGCTGTCAAAGCTGCCGTGATGCAAAAGAAAAAAATTGGAGGAGCAATAAAAAACCAGCAGAGACGACGTGACGTAGGCAACGAGTTGTTCCTCAGCGTCAGGAACCACAAAAAAAAGTTTCAAGCCTGGCAAAATTGGGAGTCGCATATAATACATGGATGCATCGCCGTCTCCCCCCTCCCCCTCCCATTCCCCAACACAAAAAAACTTTCCTCCCAAAAACAAACCTCTCGTCCCTCAAAACCATCCACTCCCACCCCCCCCCAATAAAGGGAAAGCCACTAAGCCCCCCCCCCCCCGAAAGAATAAAATTTGTAGGCTTCAAGGTAGTTGTGCCACCTACCTCAAAACCTAAACTCGATAAGATATGATAGAAAGACATGCTATCTTTCTTCAGTGGAACTGCAGAGGCCTCCGGGTGAACATATCAGAACTGCAACTACTATAGGCCAGACATCAGCCTGTTGCAGTCTGTCTTCAAGAAACTAAATTAGCACCCAATACCCGAACTCACAATCAGAAATAATATAGTCCACCACTGCTTTGCCTGTGGTACCGACGGGCTAAGCGGTGTGACGTCCATCATTCTAAATCAGAAGATACTACATAGACCGACCCAGTTAAATACGAACCTGCAAGTTATGGCTGTAGGGCTCACAGCTGGCAAACCTCTAACTCTGTGCTCCACATATCTTCCGCCGTCTCTTCCCATCTCTAAAACTGATTTTACAGATCTTATTGAACAACTCCCTCACCCATACATCCTTATGGGAGACTTCAACGCACCCAGTCCCATCTGGGGCAGATCTTCAACCAGCCCTAGTGGAAAGGTTGTAGAGAAGCTCCCCTTGAAGACAGACATTTTCCTTTTAAATGACAGAACCCCAACTTATCTACACCAATCAACAGATACGCTCACAAACATAGATCTGACATTAGTCCACCCAACACTCTCTACAGAGGAAAACTAAGAAAGTCATAAATCGTATAAAACTTGGTCTAAATCATCGTGAAAAAAATCTCAGAAACGGGGATAAAATTTTAATATGAATTTATCTCATTCTTTTTTTTTCAAAAGTTCAAAGCTGGCCGAGATTCCAGGTGTCGCTTTAGACATACAGCAGAGAAGAGCGGTATCGAAAAATGATTCTCGACCAACTTAGTCTGAAAAGTAAATTTCATTCCTTGAGCAATCATACTCAATTTTTAAAAGAATAATTATGGTGATCACTTTCCAGTCATGTAAGGGAAGCAACCAAATAATTTCTCAGCATTTTAGATTATCGTTATCGGTTATCTTTCTTCAACACGAGTTGTTGCGTTCAAGGCCGTGTTTTGGACATCATACCTCGCCAGTGTTGATTTTGTCCCCAAGGGCTTTGATCAGAGTTCGTTTCTAGCCCTGGTAGGTCAAGGTGGGGATGAAGGCGGAGTTCATATAAGTTTTGAGTTTTTTTTTGTTTTTTCAATTCTTTTCAAATTGTGAACTTAGCACACTAGAACTTGCGGTAGTAATGGCATATTTTATTGCTGTGCACTTTCAGGTGTCTGATGACAATACAGAAAAACTAATGACGTAATTGACTAGATCTTATTTCCGGGGCTTCCTGGTAAAATATCGTAACTACGTTTTCACAAATTTTACAGGTGGAGCTAAAAATTGAATGGCTTTCTTTGTCAGACCCATGGGCATTACTAACATTATTAAAAAAACAAAACAAAACAAAAGTTATTTTAACCCCTTAATTTTCAGAATTTAAACCCCTCCCCTCCCCCCACTTACACACAACCTGCAGGCTGGCAAGGGCTACAAATTATGTTAAATGTCTCAATTTTTGTTGTTGTTGTTGTTTATAAGTGGATTTATGATCGTTTGTCATTCGGCCCCGGATTTGAATTCTTTGAACTTACACGACAGTATAATAATATGTTACCAGAGCCAGCCCCCCCCCCCCTTCCCCTCCATGACATCAGACCAAGTCTTAGTGTTCATTAAAAAGTGACAGAAATTAAACATGACATTTCTAATTCTAAATTTTGTCACGTTTTGTGACGAGATCCTTCATTGTTATGTTTTTTTGGGTGTTTTTTTTTTAATGGAAATGCATCTCTAGGGGTTGTTGCCAAGCCATGTGGGGGAACGGTTGAGGAACTCTTCAGTACAAGAAATATATTAATTTTTCTCCATTTTGATGAGTGACGGGATTTTGATCAAGCATACACAACAAGGGTTAAGGTCTAACTGTCCCTGCTGAAGTGTTTACTTTTCTCTCTGACTACTGTTTTCACATTATTCACCCACATCTTTTTTTTTTACGTGGTGGAAGTAAAAATATACATAAATATATTATGAAAATTGTTTACATTCATAAATTTATAGTGTGTTTTTGTATTTGCTTTTTTTTATGTAGGCTACTGTTTTGTATTTTTGAACATCTTTAAACATAAAATAAAAGTTCCAAACCAGTCAGACTTTGAGCATAAATTTCTTTCACTACAGGGTGGACCAGACGTTACTGTGACATAACATCATTTTATTAACACAGTTATATTTTACACTAGATAAAGTGTACACCATCAATAGTTCAACCAAATAAAGTGTACACCATCAATAGTTCAACCAAATAAAGCGTGCACCATCAATAGTTCAACCAAATAAAGTGTACACCATTAATAGTTCAACCAAATAAAGTGTACACCATCAATAGTTCAACCAAATAAAGTGTACACCATCAATAGTTCAACCAAATAAAGTGTACACCATCAATAGTTCAACCAAATAAAGCGTATGTCCGGTAAATTAAACATAAAGTTAAACAAAAGGTTCAAAATACCCCCCCCCCCCTCTTTCTTCCCCTAAGCAGAGATGGCATCTCTTAGACACGGGATTTTATGGTAAAGTAACTATCGACCCATCCTGTATACATACATAATATTAATAACAAAAATGCTGCAAGTCTTTTATTGTTCTGTTACAACCATGACTTGCCAAGTGTTTTTCTTGCAGTATCATTTGTTTGTCCTCACAGTTGTTGTTGTTTTTTTTTAATCTTTTGAATATTTTATCTACAGCTAATTTTTTTTTTTTTTTTTTGGCTCAGTGTAAAAATAATTACTTTTATGTACAGAAATGAAACTGCCAGTTTTGAAGGCATAACTGGGGATTCAAGTACAGATCAAGGGTTTAGAATGGTGGAATATGTTTTAAGATTTTAAACTTAAACATAATAAATGTTTTGTTCTTTATTATAATGTCATAACGATCTAAGGTGTCATTATAATTTAGATCTCTATGCAGGAAGATCACCCTGGAACCCATCAAAGTTTAGATTTTCTTCGAGAAAGAAAAACAAAAAGTAAAGAAAAGAAAAAAAATCTTCAACTCTGTCCAATTTGTCACTCCTCATCATTTGCACCATCAAAATTTGCCATTACTGTGTTTTCCTTGTACTTTAAGATCACATCATCATCATCCTTGTACTTTAAGATCACATCTTCATCATCCTTGTACTTTAAGATCACATCTTCATCATCCTTGTACTTTAAGATCACATCTTCATCATCATTCTACTTTAAGATCACATCTTCATCATCATTCTACTTTAAGATCACATCTTCATCATCATTCTACTTTAAGATCACATCTTCATCATCCTTGTACTTTAAGATCACATCTTCATCATCATTCTACTTTAAGATCACATCTTCATCATCATTCTACTTTAAGATCACATCTTCATCATCATTCTACTTTAAGATCACATCTTCATCATCCTTGTACTTTAAGATCACATCTTCATCATCATTCTACTTTAAGATCACATCTTCATCATTCTACTTTAAGATCACATCTTCATCATCATTCTACTTTAAGATCACATCTTCATCATCATTCTACTTTAAGATCACATCTTCATCATCATTCTACTTTAAGATCACATCTTCATCATCATTCTACTTTAAGATCACATCTTCATCAGCATTCTACTTTAAGATCACATCTTCATCATCATTCTACTTTAAGATCACATCTCCATCATCCTTGTACTTTAAGATCACATCTTCATCATCCTTGTACTTTAAGATCACATCTTCATCATCATTCTACTTTAAGATCACATCTTCATCATCATTCTACTTTAAGATCACATCTTCATCATCATTCTACTTTAAGATCACATCTTCATAATCCTTGTACTTTAAGATCACATCTTCATCATCATTCTACTTTAAGATCACATCTTCATCATCATTCTACTTTAAGATCACATCTTCATCATCATTCTACGTTAAGATCACATCTTCATCATCCTTGTACTTTAAGATCACATCTTCATCATCATTCTACTTTAAGATCACATCTTCATCATTCTACTTTAAGATCACATCTTCATCATCATTCTACTTTAAGATCACATCTTCATCATCATTCTACTTTAAGATCACATCTTCATCATCATTCTACTTTAAGATCACATCTTCATCATCATTCTACTTTAAGATCACATCTTCATCAGCATTCTACTTTAAGATCACATCTTCATCATCATTCTACTTTAAGATCACATCTCCATCATCCTTGTACTTTAAGATCACATCTTCATCATCCTTGTACTTTAAGACCACATCTTCATCATCATTCTACTTTAAGATCACATCTTCATCATCATTCTACTTTAAGATCACATCTTCATCATCATTCTACTTTAAGATCACATCTTCATCATCCTTGTACTTTAAGATCACATCTTCATCATCATTCTACTTTAAGATCACATCTTCATCATCATTCTACTTTAAGATCACATCTTCATCATCATTCTACTTTAAGATCACATCTTCATCATCCTTGTACTTTAAGATCACATCTTCATCATCATTCTACTTTAAGATCACATCTTCATCATTCTACTTTAAGATCACATCTTCATCATCATTCTACTTTAAGATCACATCTTCATCATCATTCTACTTTAAGATCACATCTTCATCATCATTCTACTTTAAGATCACATCTTCATTATCATTCTACTTTAAGATCACATCTTCATCAGCATTCTACTTTAAGATCACATCTTCATCATCATTCTACTTTAAGATCACATCTCCATCATCCTTGTATTTTAAGATCACATCTTCATCATCCTTCTACTTTAAGATCACATCTTCATCATCATTCTACTTTAAGATCACATCTTCATCATCATTCTACTTTAAGATCACATCTTCATCATCATTCTACTTTAAGATCACATCTTCATCATCCTTGTACTTTAAGATCACATCTTCATCATCATTCTACTTTAAGATCACATCTTCATCATCATTCTACTTTAAGATCACATCTTCATCATCATTCTACTTTAAGATCACATCTTCATCAGCATTCTACTTTAAGATCACATCTTCATCATCATTCTACTTTAAGATCACATCTTCATCATTCTACTTTAAGATCACATCTTCATCATCATTCTACTTTAAGATCACATCTTCATCATCATTCTACTTTAAGATCACATCTTCATCATCATTCTACTTTAAGATCACATCTTCATCATCATTCTACTTTAAGATCACATCTTCATCAGCATTCTACTTTAAGATCACATCTTCATCATCATTCTACTTTAAGATCACATCTCCATCAGCATTCTACTTTAAGATCACATCTTCATCATCCTTCTACTTTAAGATCACATCTTCATCATCATTCTACTTTAAGATCACATCTTCATCATCATTCTACTTTAAGATCACATCTTCATCATCATTCTACTTTAAGATCACATCTTCATCATCCTTGTACTTTAAGATCACATCTTCATCATCCTTGTACTTTAAGATCACATCTTCATCATCATTCTACTTTAAGATCACATCTTCATCATCATTCTACTTTAAGATCACATCTTCATCATCATTCTACTTTAATATCACATCTTCATCATCCTTGTACTTTAAGATCACATCTTCATCATCCTTGTACTTTAAGATCACATCTTCATCATCATTCTACTTTAAGATCACATCTTCATCATCATTCTACTTTAAGATCACATCTTCATCATCATTCTACTTTAAGATCACATCTTCATCATCATTCTATTTTAAGATCACATCTTCATCAGCATTCTACTTTAAGATCACATCTTCATCATCATTCTACTTTAAGATCACATCTCCATCAGCATTCTACTTTAAGATCACATCTTCATCATCCTTCTACTTTAAGATCACATCTTCATCATCATTCTACTTTAAGATCACATCTTCATCATCATTCTACTTTAAGATCACATCTTCATCATCATTCTACTTTAAGATCACATCTTCATCATCCTTGTACTTTAAGATCACATCTTCATCATCCTTGTACTTTAAGATCACATCTTCATCATCATTCTACTTTAAGATCACATCTTCATCATCATTCTACTTTAAGATCACATCTTCATCATCATTCTACTTTAAGATCACATCTTCATCATCCTTGTACTTTAAGATCACATCTTCATCATCCTTGTACTTTAAGATCACATCTTCATCATCATTCTACTTTAAGATCACATCTTCATGATCATTCTACTTTAAGATCACATCTTCATCATCATTCTACTTTAAGATCACATCTTCATCATCCTTGTACTTTAAGATCACATCTTCATCATCATTCTACTTTAAGATCACATCTTCATCATCATTCTACTTTAAGATCACATCTTCATCATCATTCTACTTTAAGATGACATCTTCATCAGCATTTTACTTTAAGATCACATCTTCATCAGCATTCTACTTTAAGATCACATCTTCATCATCATTCTACTTTAAGATCACATCTCCATCAGCATTCTACTTTAAGATCACATCTTCATCATCCTTCTACTTTAAGATCACATCTTCATCATCATTCTACTTTAAGATCACATCTTCATCATCATTCTACTTTAAGATCACATCTTCATCATCATTCTACTTTAAGATCACATCTTCATCATCCTTGTACTTTAAGATCACATCTTCATCATCCTTGTACTTTAAGATCACATCTTCATCATCATTCTACTTTAAGATCACATCTTCATCATCATTCTACTTTAAGATCACATCTTCATCATCATTCTACTTTAAGATCACATCTTCATCATCCTTGTACTTTAAGATCACATCTTCATCATCATTCTACTTTAAGATCACATCTTCATCATCATTCTACTTTAAGATCACATCTTCATCATCATTCTACTTTAAGATCACATCTTCATCATCCTTGTACTTTAAGATCACATCTTCATCATCCTTGTACTTTAAGATCACATCTTCATCATCATTCTACTTTAAGATCACATCTTCATCATCATTCTACTTTAAGATCACATCTTCATCATCATTCTACTTTAAGATCACATCTTCATCATCATTCTACTTTAAGATCACATCTTCATCATCATTCTACTTTAAGATCACATCTTCATCATCATTCTACTTTAAGATCACATCTTCATCATCCTTGTACTTTAAGATCACATCTTCATCATCCTTGTACTTTAAGATCACATCTTCATCATCATTCTACTTTAAGATCACATCTTCATCATCATTCTACTTTAAGATCACATCTTCATCATTATTCTACTTTAAGATCACATCTTCATCATCCTTGTACTTTAAGATCACATCTTCATCATCATTCTACTTTAAGATCACATCTTCATCATCATTCTACTTTAAGATCACATCTTCATCATCATTCTACTTTAAGATCACATCTTCATCATCCTTGTACTTTAAGATCACATCTTCATCATCCTTGTATTTTAAGATCACATCTTCATCATCATTCTACTCTAAGATCACATCTTCATCATCATTCTACTTTAAGATCACATCTTCATCATCATTCTACTTTAAGATCACATCTTCATCATCATTCTACTTTAAGATCACATCTTCATCAGCATTCTACTTTAAGATCACATCTTCATCATCATTCTACTTTAAGATCACATCTCCATCAGCATTCTACTTTAAGATCACATCTTCATCATCCTTCTACTTTAAGATCACATCTTCATCATCCTTCTACTTTAAGATCACATCTTCATCATCCTTCTACTTTAAGATCACATCTCCATCAGCATTCTACTTTAAGATCACATCTTCATCATCATTCTACTTTAAGATCACATCTTCATCATCATTCTACTTTAAGATCACATCTCCATCAGCATTCTACTTTAAGATCACATCTTCATCATCATTCTACTTTAAGATCACATCTTCATCATCATTCTACTTTAAGATCACATCTCCATCAGCATTCTACTTTAAGATCACATCTTCATCATCATTCTACTTTAAGATCACATCTTCATCATCATTCTACTTTAAGATCACATCTTCATCATCATTCTACTCTAAGATCACATCTTCATCATCATTCTACTTTAAGATCACATCTTCATCATCATTCTACTTTAAGATCACATCTTCATCATCCTTGTACTTTAAGATCACATCTTCATCATCATTCTACTTTAAGATCATATCTTCATCATCATTCTACTTTAAGATCACATCTTCATCATCCTTGTACTTTAAGATCACATCTTCATCATCATTCTACTTTAAGATCACATCTTCATCATCATTCTACTTTAAGATCACATCTTCATCATCATTCTACTTTAAGATCACATCTTCATCATCATTCTACTTTAAGATCACATCTTCATCAGCATTCTACTTTAAGATCACATCTTCATCATCATTCTACTTTAAGATCACATCTCCATCAGCATTCTACTTTAAGATCACATCTTCATCATCCTTCTACTTTAAGATCACATCTTCATCATCCTTCTACTTTAAGATCACATCTTCATCATCCTTCTACTTTAAGATCACATCTCCATCAGCATTCTACTTTAAGATCACATCTTCATCATCATTCTACTTTAAGATCACATCTTCATCATCATTCTACTTTAAGATCACATCTCCATCAGCATTCTACTTTAAGATCACATCTTCATCATCATTCTACTTTAAGATCACATCTTCATCATCATTCTACTTTAAGATCACATCTCCATCAGCATTCTACTTTAAGATCACATCTTCATCATCCTTCTACTTTAAGATCACATCTTCATCATCCTTCTACTTTAAGATCACATCTCCATCAGCATTCCACTTTAAGATCACATCTTCATCATCATTCTACTTTAAGATCACATCTTCATCATCATTCTACTTTAAGATCACATCTCCATCAGCATTCTACTTTAAGATCATATCTTCATCATCATTCTACTTTAAGATCACATCTCCATCATCATTCTACTTTAAGATCACATCTTCATCATCCTTCTACTTTAAGATCACATCTTCATCATCCTTCTACTTTAAGATCACATCTTCATCATCATTCTACTTTAAGATCACATCTCCATCAGCATTCTACTTTAAGATCACATCTTCATCATCATTCTACTTTAAGATCACATCTCCATCATCATTCTACTTTAAGATCACATCTTCATCATCATTCTACTTTAAGATCACATCTTCATCATCCTTCTACTTTAAGATCACATCTTCATCATCATTCTACTTTAAGATCACATCTTCATCATCATTCTACTTTAAGATCACATCTTCATCATCATTCTACTTTAAGATCACATCTTCATCATCATTTTACTTTAAGATCACATCTTCATCATCATTTTACTTTAAGATCACATCTTCATCATCATTCTACTTTAAGATCACATCTTCATCATCATTTTACTTTAAGATCACATCTTCATCATCATTTTACTTTAAGATCACATCTTCATCATCCTTCTACTTTAAGATCACATCAGCATTATCATTCTACTTTAAGATCACATCAGCATTATCCTTCTCGTAATCATATTCACATTTCGAACATCTTTTCAACGCATCCCACAACACAGAGAATTCCTTCAGTCAAACATATGACAACTTTAGTTCTTATTTGTAGCAACTCCACTTTTTTTTTTGCACAATGAGAGTTTCGACATCAATCGTTTGTGGATTTATTACGATTAAGGACTTAGAATAAATTAGAACTGTGAAACAGCTTGGTAAGTGCCACTACTCATTTTAAACAGGTGCATTTAATGTACCTTTTCTATACCAGTTTCATCTCCGGATTTTCAGAGAATGGAGACAGAACAAACCAGAACTAAGGTAGCCATGTATCCTGAGCATGCAGCAAAAAACTGATGTCATCTTTCCCCACAAACGTTCCATCAATTTTCCATCTGACATGACCAAACAAAGCAGGCAAGGATAAGCTTTCTACTTTTATTGGCACTTGCAAGCACATCATCAATGCACATCTTTATAGAATCAATAACTATTAGCACAAAAATATTACGCGACAATAATGATTGCAGTTACAATTTTTTAAAGTACAACAGAAATTGTGTCAAACAAATCTTAATTAAAGCACAGAAAATGTGTGAAAATTTGTTCACATAAATTCTGTAGTTTACTTAAAATTGTAACACCAGTGAAGTATTGGAACTACATGTATGTGAAAAGTCTTGATTAAAGTATAGAGAATTACGTAGGAAAAAACATCATCAGAGCTTGACAAAAACAACTTAATTAAAGTTTTGAGTCGGTACCCCAAATTGGCGTTTGCCACTGCCGCCAGCACACAGAATTGACCCCCCACCCCTCCGTAATAAATTGTCTCGCTCGTCTGATCAAAGAAGACTAAGGACCCTGAACATGAATAGTTTACAAAGCGTAAGAGGCTGCTCGTCACAATAGTATAAATATCTCTTGGATCTGCTCGCAGTAAATGCATAAATTTTGAAAATTGCCATTTCGCCTATTACTAGAGGAGCTGCAAGTCGTGAAAGTTTTGAACAGTTTTTGTAATATTCAAATGTTTTTGACAGTTTGTGAATGGCTAGGGCATTTTATATCCGGTAATGAGAATAGATCGTTAATAAATTCTTTTGAGTGGAACTTCATGGATTTTTTTGTGGGTTTTTTTTAAACATGGACAATTTTTATTTTTTTTTTTGTGTCTTCCTTTTTGATTTTGCAATTTTTGCTCCGAAGCTAATAAAAACCACGTTTGTAATGTTTAAATTCTCCCCATAAAACTTGAGTGTGTTTTTTTTTTTTTTTTTGTAGAGACTGTTTTGTCAAAGTTTGAACCTCCTGTGATGTTTCATTGTTAAATTACAACTCACCAAAAAGGGCTCCTGGCAAATCGCCAAACGAGCTGTAATGATGGGAAATTAAAACTGGAAAAACTTTTTTTTTTATTTTGAAGATAATCATAGTAATAATAATAATAATAATGTATAGCATTTATATAGCGCATATCCATTAAAAATGCTCTATGCGCTTTACAGAAGCAACATGTCAAAATACATGGGTAAACAATTACAAACAATCAAACATGGTACTCTTAATTAGAATAGAAGGGGCATACAGAAACAGCCTTTTAGAAGCTCACACGCACAATCCACATTGGTACACACATACAACGCCCACACACGCAAATGCGCGCTCGCACACGCACAGATGCCAAGCTTGGATTGATGTACATTTTACTCAATGCTCGAAGTATGATGAAAATAAAATTGTTTTGAGTTGTTTCCGGAACGTTTCTAAATTCTCGGCTTGTATAGTGGATTTCGGAAGCTTATTCCACATGAGTGGGGCAAAATATGAGAAAGAGCGCTGGCCGTACACCTTATAATTTACTTTAGGTTTAAGAAGGATGGTTATATCACTCGATGATCTGAGTGGTCTTGAAGGTACATAAGGTGTTAAAAACTGGTGTAGATCATCTGGGGACAAGTTGTTTAAGCACTTATAGCATGTTAGGCAAATTTTATATGTGATGCGTTCTTTCACTGGGAGCCAATGTAGTTCTTTCAAAATAGGAGTCACGTGATCATATTTTTGTTTCTTAGTAATTATTTTAGCAGCAGCATTTTGTATCCTTTGAAGTTGCTGTATGTTTTCTTCTGTTACGCCAGCTAATAATGAATTGCAGCAATCAAGCCGTGACAGTACAAGTGATGTTATCAAAGTTTTGGTGATATCAGAAGTCAGGTATTTACTAATGCTCCCTATTTTTCTTAATTGAAAATACAGGTTTTTACAAAGAACAGTTATGTGGGATTTCATTGACATTATCTTAATCTAAAATTACATCGAAATTCTTTACTTTCATCTGGGCTGAAATTTCATGGCCATTGATATTTATGCTGACATTATCAATTTCATTACATAAGTTGCTATGAAAAAATATGACTTCAGTCTAGTAATAGATTTGGTACCCAAACGTTCGGAATAAAAATTTCTATTCAATGAAATACGGTAACTTGTTACGAATCTCCATTTTGAAGAATCAGTTTGGAGTACCATGTACAGAGAATAGGTGGGGGGGGGGGGGGAGAGATAATTAGGGTATGAACAGTTATGAAAAAATCTTCATTAAAGCATATAAAATATGTGTAAAAAAACATAATTACCGGTAGATCACGAAACGTTTTGTGAAAAATATCTTAATTAAAACATACAAAATATGTGGAAAAAAAACATAAGGCATGGAAAGTATGTGAACAATCGCAATTAAAGCATAGAAAAGTATACAACTACAAAATTACAAAATATGTGGGAATAAAAAACACAATTAAGCACGAAAACTATGTGAAAAAAAAATCATAATTAAAGCATAGAAAATATGTGCTAAAATCCTAATTAAACATGAAAAGTATTTGAGCATAAAAAATAACTTCCAAAAAAGGAACTGCATAGGCAGGAAAAAAAAAACACAACTAAAGGATGAAAAGTATGTGAAAAAAATCTTACTTATAGCATACAAATGAAAACGTGTGAAAAATCTGAATAAAATAATAGAATCGATATTTTGTTCAAGCAATGGAAATTGTGAAAAATAAAAAAACTTAATTAACGCACAGTGAAAAAAAAAAGGTAAACAATCATTTATTATTTTATTTCAATTCAAACATTATTAATTTTACAACAACAACAACAACCAGTTACTCCTTTTATGCCATGCAGTACCTGAAATTTTAGCTTTCACATTTACCTACCTTATGATTGGTTTCTTTGCTTTACTAAACACTTACCATGTCTTTTGGAAATCTGAACAAGTGTCCATCGCATATTTATCTAACTGCCACTGAAACAGTCCCAAAAAAAACTGTGTTTAAATTTCCTTAGTTCATAATTTGAGTTTACTGGAATGTATTACGTGTATTATTATTTCCTTTCATTTTTTTTTCAAAATTGATTTTTTTTAAATTTCTTCAACCAGTTTAGAAACACAACTTTTTAGCTAAGTGAAAATAAATTATGAATGTAGAGGATTTCCAGCGGGGGAACCATTCATAAAGTACACCCGCTCGGAGGTCAGAAGGGTCAGTTTGCCCTCTGCCTATGAAAAATGCAAGAAAAAGGGGCAAGGCGAGGTGTCTGAGAAGCGTAAGTACCCATTTGAATTCTGGTAATGAGTTTTAAAAAGTTTTTTTTGTGTTTTTTTTTTTCATTTCTTTCTTTTTAATATTTTCAGCAAATTCAGTTGTTTAATTATATAAAAATGATCTTAGTTATGAAACAGTCCAATAGTTCATCCATAATCCCTCTTAAGTTATATAGAACAACAAGACCTTGTCATGCACATTGACCATTCTGCAGGTCTGTGCTCGGAAGGGGCGGGGGAGAGGGGTGATGGAGCGAACATACTTTATGGATGAGTTCCCTGCTCGTACATGCTATATATATTTAATTATATCGTGGGTTTCATGACGAAAGGGCCAATAAATAACAACAGCTGCACAAGGAAACGCCGAACGTTCAACTTCACTGTATGACGAAAGGGCGAATTGGTCAAATTTGAGATATTTACTTTTCTGTGGTTATCAAAAGTATTATCATTGCGGGAGGCTTTACACAACAGGAGCAATTTTTGGTAAATCTCACATAGATTTTGTGTTGTGTAGTATGACGAAAAGGCGAGAAATAGATGATGAGAGTAGCACAAAATATTCAAAAACTGAATTCTAATTCTCGCAACACTGATTTTGGCAGTTCAACTTTTAGTCATACAGAGATGTTACGTGTTCTTCTTTTCGTTGTACAACTGTTGATATCATTCTGTTCGCCTCTCCGTCATGAAACCGTCAATATGAGTGCCCAGAAAACCTAGCCTGAGCCACTGCTAGGAAAACACAAACAAACGATCAGACTACATGATGTACAATTACAACGCCATTTCATTTTTTCACACCAACTTCAACTTGAAAATGTTGAAAAATAAAAGAGCACATGCATTAATCATTGTAAAGTAAGATTATAAAACCTTGATATAAACATGTTATACACATAAAAAATTATACAGTATATTATAGAAAAAATGTTCAAAATGAAAAAGACAAATAAATTGGAATATAAACGCCTTGTCTGTACACACACACAGCTTTAGTCCTGTCAGCAATGATACTGGAATACTGGAATACTGGAATACTGGAGTACAGCCTCGCGTTTGTGTTCACGTCTTTAGAGATGGATCACAGCAGTTTGTTGCCACTAAGGAAATATTTTGCCATTGAAAATGTGAAATATTCTACTAGTTCAATGGAAAAAAAATCCTAATACCCTAAAGTGATGTTAGTTTCTCTTTGATGATGCTGGCAGTGGAGGATCCCTGTTGTTATTGTAATGTTCTGTTCTCCTTTCTTTTCTCAGCCTCTATAATTGTAGAGGGGATTTGCTTTACAATAGACGGGCTGCTGTTTGAAACTACAGCCAGGCCGCTGAAACATGTAGGGGGGGAGGGGGTGGGGGGGGGGGGAAATTAAGCGGGAAAAGAGGCAAGTAAAAACCATATTAAACTTTTTACAAAGAAAATCAAACCACCCATCCTACCCTAATTTCTTCTACAGGTTTGTCATTTCTCTGTAGAAATCCCCAAAGTTTCATTCAACTTGTGATGGCGCCATTCAGAAGGATTTAAATTCCCAAAGAAAGGTGGAGCAAAAGACTATTGGGCGGGTGGGGAGGGGAGGAGGACGGAGATCTACATGAATCCCTCGGGTACCTGGGTACATCCAAAACTCTATTACAGTTTTCCTAAGACAGCATTCAGGAAAGGCACCAAAAACAAACAACCGCTAGTGAGTTTTTAATTTAATTATTTTTTTTTTTAACGTTTGGAATACAGCAAAATTGATTGCATAATTGAAACTGTCGATTACAAAAGGTCGCAATCTTCTCTATACATACAGAAGAAATGCTTTGTGGTTTAAAATCGCTGGATACCTAAGTTCAGGCATTCACTCGAACAAATACGTGCGGCCGCGTACATGCTTTCCGAAGTAGACAGAAAAAAAAGGCAACCTCTATATTGTAAACTGTCTCTCATTACAATAAAAGTATAACGTCAGCTGGGTTTCATTATTATTTGTTTTTAGTTTGTTCCTTTGAAAGATAATCAATCATACACGTTTTAATTTTCCGCAGATTTATGCAAAATTGTCATGTAGGTCATTCTAATTCAAGTTTATCATTTTCATCTAAACCATCTAAAAATGTGTCGCCTAACAAAGAATATTCCTCCCCCAACAGCTGCTGCCATTCTTCTTGACTTAACAATTCATCCAAATCAACTGATCCATTGTCTAAACTAGAACCAGCATCTGATAACTTTTGACTTGCTGCAGCGCCCTTGTCACTACCACTTCCCTCACTGTCAAATCTGTCTGACAAAGGGCGACTACCACCCATTTCAGACAGAGAAGAACAACTTTCATGTCCTGAGCTACTAATGTTACCTACGAGTGAGATAGATGACGCAGGAGTGGACAGGGCATTGGTAAAGTTTGATATGATATTGTATGATTTGTCTCCGATATGATGTGAACTGTTGCCTGGGGAGGGCAGGAGTAAATCACAATTCTCAGAACTGTCAGGGCTGTGTAAAACTGAACATGAGAGTATGGGACCTGATTGGGTCAGTGGATCAGACTGACAGTCACCGGATTGGTTAACTACTTCTGAAGGGAGAGAATCAGCCCAAACTGTCTCTTTTGACTTGTTCCAATGACCTGAGTTGTTGGTAAAATTTATGTCTGCATTACTTTCGCTAGAGGAAGACGAAGGAATTGGCAGACAAGGTTCTGGAATAGGGGTAGGGGTAGAGTTAAATGAACTGGCAGCCACAACATTTGCATCACTTGTTGTTGTAGCGATGGGCTGATTTGTTGGGGGTGCAGAATTGGTTTCACTGCTATTTGATTGGTTGCCGATTATAGTTTGACCACCTTGAGGAAGTCCAGCTTGATTTGATGGGGCGCAAGGAGCTATACCAGTTGCCATGGTAACAGGTGTAATGTCGTTTGATATTATCAAGGGAACTTTAGGGGAGATTTTGTTCTGGCATTGTTGAACTGACATGGAAGTTGTACTAATTTTCTTACATTTGTTATTTCTTTTTCCTGACCCAGTATGAGACCTTTTCACTTGTCTGGGGATAGGTCTAGTATCTTTACATTCAAAATTGTCCATAATTCTAAGAGCTGAGATCAGACAATTTTTAGTGTAATTTCGCAAAGTTTGGTTGACCTGTGAGTTTAGGTCATCTTTTGAGCAGGTATTTGCGATCCCAGACTGCAATTCTGTCGCGCGTTCTTTTATGTTTTTCCAAGCGATCAGCTGATATAGTTCCGCGTGTTTCTTACTATTCCACAACTCAGCTTCTTCAAACAGCTTTACAGGAAATCTGTCTTCTTGCTGCAAATGTTTTTCTAAAGCTGTGTACTTTCTCTGCAATTCCCCTTTTGTATCCTTGGGATTGGTAGTTGGATTTTTCCATGGAAGACCAACTTCCTCTTCCCACCAATCGGGTTTGCATCTTTCATTCCATATTGTCTCTTGACCTTTGCCTTTACGCACCGCTTCTCGTGACAAAAGTCGTACAGCGAAATCGAGATAAGTTTTTTCACTGTTGACAGGGTCTCTTTTAGAGCCCAGAGTGTCCACCAGCCATGTAGACTGGCACGGGCACGAATTGCCGCAGCTCATTTTGTTGGCTGCGGAATGTGTTTGTTGAACGTTTGCAAGCGTCGATAACACCACACTGGGTTGGAAATCGCGAAGAATCACTTTTCCTCCTATGAAAAAATAATGTTTTCTGTATGAACGCAGTGAAGCTCTGGAGAGTTTGCAGAGTGATTGATGTCACTAGAACTGATAAATAACCCTCATACGTCATCCATAAATCTCCTTGATTAAACGTCACACCCAATTGAGCCGGGTCCAGCTGGTGTTTGTTTGGATCAAATGACTGTGGGTGCCTTCGTTGAAACAAATCTAGCACCGGGAACACTGAACACAAACTGCTTGCTGGGCTTCCTGCAGGAAATGGTGATTGCTCCAAACATGTCCTTACAAAAACAGAATCCATGACCTCAGAATGTAGGAGCAAATATTTGAAAGATGATCGTTTTCTTTCGACTCCCATCCCCACTCGCAGAGTGTCAAAATGTGAAACCAGTATGACAACTTTCTTCGAACATTCTGTTAGTTCTGGTGGTGCACGTTGCGCCCGCAGTCGCCTAAAACCATATCCAGAACCTGGAATCACTTTGATAATGTTCATCACAGATTTTGATGGTGCTATAATAGCACCTCTCCTCTCCTCTTTTGGTATTCTTTCAATCCCCTTCCCCAGTGGCAGAATAATCCTCCCCCAACAATTTATAAATGAATTCATTGAGAGATCTTTCTTCACAAATTCTGATATTTTTCTTTCATCTTCCATCTCCATACTCAGTGAACTATCTTCTATGTCTGAATCCATTAAACCCAAATATTCTGATATTTTTCTTTCATCTCCCATCTCCATACTCAGTGAACTATCGTCTAGGTCTGAATCCATTAAACTCAAATATTCTGACAGTTTTCTTTCAACTTTCATCCATAGTCCCTGTGAACTGACTTGTAAATATATATATACTGACAGTAGTTTATCGAACCATTTTGATAGCATACTTTGAACTCCAATCATTCTCGTTGAAATGTCTGGTAAATCTGAACGCCTTTTCTAGGGAGATTCTAATAGTCTTCTTCGATACCCCATCTTCAGGCTCAGTGAATTGTCTTGTAAATCTGAATCTCGTGGAAATAATCACTTCCAAAGTTCTGATAGCCCACGTTCTAGGCTCCTGCACCTTGCCGTGAAACTCTTATCATCCAGACCAACTTTTAGCTGTAGCAACATTAACTCAGACGTGCTGTGTCCGCCATGAGAATGGGATATTTCAACAGAAGAATTAGAATTCAGCTTGTCGCTTTCAACGTTTTGAATGTTCCGACGGCACAAAAGTTGTAGTTTCTCAGGAGTAGAATGTGTTTCTGTCCTTCCAGTGATGACTTGGTCAACAACAGTACCTTTATTGGTGCCAAACCAGCAGTACCACACAAGAATGATGACTGATGGTTTCAACTTTTCACATAAGTTGAGTGATATTCGGACTTATATCTGCAGATGAACAGAAAATACATTAGAATTGCATTACTTGTGATTTCTAGAGACGTGACGCTATAAGAAGTTCAAGACATTTCCATAATGCACACACACGCACCAAATTTGCATCTTTTCCCTCATCTTCCTGACAGCAACCCGACCTCCTATCAAACCCAACATGCCCACATTTATGTAAATCTGTTAATGTCATTTGACGCTACATATAAGGGCATGTGCTGCTAAATAAAATAATTCTAAAGTTTTGGTGAAATTTGAAAAACTTCAATTTTGGCTTCCTAATCCATTATTTCATCTGGCACTATGCAAAAGTCACTAAACTTTGCGCTTTTAGGGTTCAAATTGGTATCGATATCTCATATTTAGTACTGTTTTTGTGAGTGTGCATGAGAAAACCCACAATATGTCGGCAGAGCTGATTTTGAGAAAAACGGCTTTGCAGTGAAAATGTGGATCCGACACAAACTTCCAACTTGGCTGTCGTTTAGGGGACCGTGGCATGTTACAGGGTAAACTGTAGACGAGCAGTGAGCACTATTCACTATGATCTTTATAACGGCTTTGTAATTCGACTACGGTCTCCTAACAAGATCCAAACACTTCCGACTTGGCTGTTTCTTGGGGACCGTGGCATGTTACAGGGTAAACTGTAGATGAGCAGTGAACACTACTCACTATGATCTCCATAACTGCTTAGTTATTAGACTACGATCTCCTAACAGCAATCACTCCAATATTACTTGGTCAAGTAGCTATTGCCACTTATAGGGTTAAATGCCGTTTTCTCGAAATCTTGTTTTGGGGGGTCACTGACTTCAATTTATCAGAAATGTCTTATCTTTTATTATATGTACAGAACTCAAAATGTCATGTTGCCGACTTATTGTGGGTTTTCTCGCGCACACTCACATTTGTGAACTCTTCAGCGATTTTCTCAAAATCGATATTTCCAGCAGGAAAATTCTTGTTACATTATTTATTTTCTGTCGAAATAAGCTCAAATTTGCACAGATGTTTTGCTAATTTATATCACACATTTGTTTATAGCGAAACTGCCACATCTCTATCCATTTTTGTTTTATTACTATTTGAATGAGGAAAAGTAATAAGAAACTAAATCATAAAAGATCAGCGGTGGATTATGAGAGACAGGATCAAAGGATTTCAAAACCCTTCATACAAAGATTTATGTCTGCCCTAAGTTATCACGTGCCAAGTTTCAGAACAACTGATAAAGTAGTATAGAAGTTATAGGGAAAATGGAAAGCTATTGTTACATAATAAATAAAACAAAAATTCTGTCTACTTAGCATTGCATACTAACCCAATGGACAGATCTATGAAGTAAATTGTATTATATAATGAAGAAATGGTGAAACTGGTGTTTATTTTAGCAGCACATGCCCTGCACATTCATGTCCCCGAACACACACACACACCACACGCATATATTATTGAGAGAGATATATACATACACACACACATATAAATAAATATATATACATATACATACTAATATATTTATTGTATTTTTTATTATATTTACAGAATCTGTAAGGACACGCTTTACAGTACGGGTCTCTTCCCGTTAGATTTTTAACTTCACTTTTATTTGACCTTACTTCTGGGCATCTGAGGGCTGAGAGCTCGCCCAAAGTGAGATAACGAAAACCTGCTTAAGGCGCAATGTGGTCGTGTTCGTGCCTGACGCCCCGTTAAACTCATCAAAGTCTCTACCATTGAGTGACACGCAACTCTAATTCACTAGGTACAAAAATTTCAGATTTGGCCACTTTGGAGCAGACCACATGTTCCAGAACGTGCTCAAACACATCTTCAGCACACACAAAAGGGCCGTCAAGGTATCAAAATGACAAGACGTGCAATACTCCCGATACACGCCAAGTACTTACAGAGAGTATGGATCGCTCGTAACAGTTCAGTGATTCAATCACAATGACTCAGTATCTTACAAATAAATGCACAGAATTGGAGACTGATTCCGTCACTTTTTTGATGACAGGCACTCTCTTACAGGATGTCCACACATCCAACTGTGAGAGTTGCTCGAACAATAAAGATCATGACTTTGGCAGTCCATGTGAAATAAAAGGCACATTTCTTTACCGAATGCTTCTGTCCACCTAACTCTGTGTTTGGAGAAACACAGTTTAGCGTAGGCCCTATAGATAGGACAGCAGTACCTCACGACAGCCATGCTATTTGAAACAACAAACAGTGAGAGCGCGACATTTCTGTCACACTTGACCAATTTTTCCGTGATTTTGACATGTCTTTTGTTTTTATCTGTACCTCTTATAAAATTGTCGAACTTGGAGTTTGGTAGATAAAGACATACGGGAATCAACTGTAAATCATACAACGGTGGATGAGGTGCATGAGAGAAAAGGGAGCTAACCCTCTTGGTGGGGATGTGGAGAAAACTGTGTGGGTTCTCATGATTTCCTCCCTTTGCCTTACTTTAAAATGATGGGTTGGCAACAGCCGATGGTCGGACGGTGAGGTTGAAGGAACGCCGGTGTAACAGGACCAAATATACCCCCCTTCCCACCCAGACCATACCAGGGGTTAAACTGGCCTAGTCCAGAATATACCCCGGGGTATATTCGGGGCTATGTCAGTTTACACCATGGGTATACCCTCCTCCAGATTATACCCCCTACTTTTTTTTAAAAACAAGTCAAGACCGCAGTTTATTTCAGCCTTAGTTTAAATTATTCTTTATCACTGTCATCAAATATCATATTAACACACACATGAACACATTCTCGACACATAATTATATACAATTTAGAGGAAATAATAACAGTTTATTTCAGTCTCAGTTTAAATTGGTATACATTCATTCATTTTTGACTCCTGTGAATCGTGATACATTTTAGAGGAAACAAATATGCATTAAAATGCATTGATATACAAAAGGGTTGAGTATCAATTCAAACTGATATGACTAGATTTTCAACATAAATTGCACGCGTGTCTGTTGATATTATTATTATTATTATTATTTGATAAAAACGACAGTGTATGCCTACAGATCATTCTAGAATCTATAAGCGGCAAATGTGTGTGTATCAAGTATATGTCAAAAAATAACGTGTTAAATCTTTTCAACTATTCAACTATTTCATACTATTCAAGTAGAACTGGATAGAAAGCTTTAGTGAAATAGCCTTGATAGTTGTGTAAACCGACAGAATAAATCCACTGAGGCAACATTAGTGAATTGTATGGAGAAATTAGATCTACAGTAGCCTAAGTTAAGGCAAAATTCAATGGGTCAATGGGTTAACAGTATTTCTTGTTAGTGAATTCTTTGATATCTTTTGTAAAAGACATACATTTCATGTGCGTTATGGTTTAAGACGTTGGATTAGTTTGCAAAGCATTTGAAAGATTGCAGTTATATGTTATAGTGAATGAGGGTGTGCCACTCGCGAGGGAAATAAAGTAAACATAACTTTAAAGTTGTATCCTTGAATACTTTGCGTCTCTGAATGTGGGAGTATAATCTGGAATTGTGGGGGTATAGTCTGGCCAAGCCCAAAGTATACCCCGGGGTATAAAGTGGCCTAGGCCAGAACATACCTGGGATATAAAATAGGCTAAGCCACTTTAACCCCCGTGAAGCAGGCCAGATTATACCCCCACCAGACTATACCAGCAGGGGCTAAGTCAGTTTATATTTCATACGTGTGTGGCACACCATTATTCACTATAACACATAACTGCAATCTTTTAAATGTCGTGCAAACTGATCCAGTGTCTTAAACCATGAGTTCAATAAAACTGCATATTTTGTACAAATAAAATGTTAACAATTCACCAACAAGAGTTCCACATCTGCTGTGAGTTCTTTTCAAGCATTGTTGGAGAGTGGATTGAACATTCTGGTTGATTTTGGGCTTTTTGATAACGTTCATTATTTCATCCGTTGTGACTAAGTGTGACATACAAAAATACAATTCATGCTTTACTCATGGGCAACCAACTACAAAAACAACTACAACATGACAACGAACGTGAGTGGAATGAGGGTTAAAGTTGGATTATATTAGTTTGAATGGATATTCAACCCATGGTATATGAATACATGTTAATGCATGTTTTTTTCCTCTGAATTGTATTATGATTTGCGGGAGTCAAGAATGTATGTATGTTTGTATGTATGTATTACTAGGACGCATGGTGACGGTGATAAAAGACGATTTAAACTATGGTTGAAATAAACTGTGGTCTTTACTTGTTTATGAAAAAAATTAGGGGGTATAATCTGGATTAGTGGAGTATAGCCTGGCCTAATCTAAAGTATACCCCGGGGTATAAACTGGCCTTGTCCAGAATATACCTGGGGGGCATAAAATAGGCTAGGCTCCTTTAACCCCTGGTGTAGTCCGGCAGGGAGATAATCTGGCCTGCTACACTGGGGTTAAAGTGGCTTAGTCTATTTTTTGTATCCCAGGAATATTCAGGGGCTAGGCCAGTTTATACCCCGAGGTATACTTTGGGCTAGGCCAAATTATATCCCACCAGCCAAGATTATACTTCCACATTCAGGCAAAATATTCAAGGATACAACATTAAGTTGTTTAGATATTATTTCACCCTCAAGTGACATATCCTTATTCACTATAATAATAGTTCGTCCATCAGGTATGATGATGACCTTAACAACACCAGAGGAATAAAGAACAGAAATTGTTGAGAATTTCAACACATGGACAATAAAGAGAATTAAAGGACACAGAAGATAGAATGGAAAGACTGTTCTTTCATGACTTATGGCTTCTCATGTGACTGATAAGTCCTATTTTTGCCCTGAAGACCCTTCCGCACAAATGACAAGAGTGCTCCGTTGGTTCAGTACCACTGGGCCTTTTCTTGCGCCGTTCTCTTTTTTTGATAGCCTGCTGGACTCTGTCAGCTTCCCATGCTTTGCTGCTTCTGGTAAGGGCCGCCCTCCAATTTGCACGATCAAGCGAGAGCTTTTCCCACTCACTCACATCAATGGCAAAGGCCTTCAGTGATTGCTTGAGAGTGTCTTTGTAACGTCTCTTTGGGGCCCCAACATTCCTCGTTCCATTGGAGAGCTCAGAGAAGAAGATTTGCTTAGGGAGTCTGGAGTCGGGCATTCTGACAACATGTCCTGCCCAACGTAGCTGAATTTTTTTCAGGTGGCAGAAGATGCTCAATTCCTTGGCACGATCGAGGACCTCAGTGTCTGGAATTTTATCCTGCCATTTGATCCTTAGGATCTTTCTAAGGCAGGCCAGATGAAAGTGATTTAGTTTTCTGGCATGCGATTGGTACACTGTCCAGGTTTCAGCCCCATAGAGTAGGGTGGGAAGGACCACAGCATTGTACACTTTCAGCTTAGTGTCTGTGCGAATGCCGGCAACATCCCATACTCTCTTTCGAAGCCTGCCAAATGCAGAGCTGGCTTTGCTGATTCTTGAGGCAATTTCAGTATCAACACGAGCCGTGGAAGACAGTGTACTGCCAAGATAGGTGAAGTTCTCAGACACCTTCAGAAGACTGTCATGGACTTTGATATTTGGGGTCACAGGATACTTGTCGTCTGGAGTAGGCTGATGGAGCACTTCCGTCTTCTTTGTGCTTATTGTGAGGCCAAAGTTGTCACAAGCACTAGAGAACTTATCAACACAGTTTTGCATGCTATCCTCATCGTGTGCCAGAAGTGCACAATCATCAGCAAATAATAGGTCACAGACTTGAGTACTTTTGGTTTTGGTTTTTGCCTGAAGTCTCCTGAGGTCGAATAGACTGCCATCAGTTCGGTACTTGATGCTTACCCCTTGAGGAGGAGAGCTAAAGGCTTCTTGTAGCATTGCAGAGAACATGATGCTGAACAGAGTTGGGGCTAAGACACAACCCTGTTTTACCCCATTTGTGACAGCAAAGGGCCCTGAAACACTGCCGTTGCTTTTGACTGCAGCTTGCATGCCATGATGAAACTGGCGCACTATTGTGATGAATTCGGGTGGACACCCAAATTTCGCCAAGATTTTCCAGAGGCCTTCACGACACACTGTGTCAAATGCTTTTGTGAGGTCAACAAATGTGATATACAGCGCTTTATTTTGTTCCATGCATTTTTCCTGAATCTGTCTGGCAGCAAAAATCATATCCGCCGTTCCCCTCTCTTTACGAAAGCCACATTGGCTCTCGGGAAGCAAGTCATTTGACGAGAGGTGATCAAGAAGGCGATTCAGAAGCATTCTTGCCAATATTTTGCCAGCAATTGAAAGTAGAGAGATTCCCCGATGGTTGTCACAGACTTGGCTGTCCCCTTTGTTTTTGTACAGGTGGATGATTGAAGCATCTTTGAAATCCTGTGGCAGCTTCCCTGCTTTCAACATATGATTGAACAACTCGGTCAACCTTTCAATAAGCTTTTCTCCACCGAAGGCATACACCTCAGCAGGAATTGAATCCACGCCTGGTGATTTGTTAAAGGACATCTGATTTGTGGCAGTCCGGGTCTCATTTGCTGTGAATGGCTTGGCAAGAGCTGCATTAATAGGAGTCTGAGGGAGGCGGTCAATGGGCTCAGTATTTATATTTGATGGCCGATTTAGCACACCTCCGAAATGTTCTGCCCAACGCTGAATTATGGCATTCAATTCAACAATGCGTGTTGAACCATCTGACGCAAGAAGTGGCGTAGTGCCAGAGCGGGATGGTCCAAACACAGCTCGGAGGCTCTCAAAGAACTTTCTAGTGTTGTTTGTGTCGGCATATTTCTGAGTTTCTCTTACTCGCTCTTCAAACCAGTCATTTTTCATTGTCCTCAGCTTCTTCTGGAGTACACCCTTACATGCACGCAGTGCATCAGCTTTTGCTGTGGAAGAGGGGTCACTGCAGTGAGCTTGGATGAGGCTATTTTTTTCTTTGATGAGCTCTTTGATTTCATTATCATTATCATTGAACCAGTCCTGGTGCTTGCGGACAGGAAAACCAACTGTGCTGCTGGCGCAAGAGTGTACAGTTGTATTTAGGTCAGTCCAGCTCTGTTCAATGTTCTCAGGGTCAAAAGTCACGCAATCCAATTTTGAGGAGAGTTCTGATGAGAGCTCGCTCTGTTTCTCAGCTGAACAGAGTTTTGAAACATTAAGACGTTTAGGTGGCGCTTTCCCTTGAGGGCGTCTGTTGCGCCTCAATGTTAGTCTGAGCTTGCAAACAATGAGTCTGTGGTCAGTTCCACACTCGGCACCACACATCGCCTTTGTTACAAGGACATCCTTTCTGTCAGTCTTCCTCACAATGACATAGTCTATGAGATGCCAATGCTTTGAGCGGGGATGCATCCATGACGTTCTGTTTCTCACGGGGAGACTAACATTTGTGTTGGTAATGAACAGGCCAAATTCAGCGCACAAAGTAAGTAAGCGCAACCCATTGTTATTGCATGAACCAACTCCATGAGGGCCCAAAACATTTGGCCACGCTGAGATTTCGGAGCCAACCCTAGCATTGGAGTCCCCCAAGAGAATCAGCTTATCAGCTGCCGGGACAGAGCATATGACAGATTCTAGATCAGAATAGAACTTGTCTTTGGCTTCATCTGGGTTTGTCATGGTGGGCGCATATGCGCTAATGAGGGTGGCTGACTGGCTTTTCCCAACTGGGATCCTGAGTGTCATTAGCCTGTCATTTATTTCAATTGGCATGGACTGCAAGTTTCTGACAAGGTCATTTTTAATTGCAAACCCAACACCATGCTGTCTCGGTTCGACTGCACCCTTGCCTTTCCAGAAGAAGGTGTATCCACCACTAAGCTCTTTGAGTTGGCCACTATCAGGGAGTCTGGTCTCACTGAGTGCCACTATGTCCAGGTTGTACCTGCTGAGCTCAATGGCAATAAGTGCAGTGCGTCTTTCCGGGTTGTTTGAGTTGTCCTGTAGTGTGCGTATATTCCAGGCTCCTAGCCTGAGTAAGCTGAATTTCTTTTTTATTTCGACCGCAAAAAGGGATCCCCACTGGTCGCGGTATACCAGTCAGGGTGATGTGAAGTGGGCTTTCTTTAGGGCACCTTTTCTAGCCCCGTCCTCAGTTGAGGTGAGCAGTGCTTTCCTTAAATAAGGCTGCTCAGCTACTGTGTGTTCTGCCTCCCCACGCCTCCACTTCAATCGACGATGAAGCGACCATAGCCCACAGCCACCAACGTGTAGGTCTGTGCTAACAGCTTCCAGTCTATCCAAACCTGCTGCCACCGCACTCGCCCATCGCCGTTGGAATTTTGAGAGGAAAGAAGACGAGGTGAGTGTTAAGACTGGCGCAAAGAATTGTTTTTAGTGAAAAAGAGCTGCGCAAACATCAGACTCACTCTCTCGCCTGGACACAACTTATCCAAGTGGCAAGACAAGGTCAAGACGACTGGAAATGTATCCAGGTGCAGGAGGATGCCAGAGGGACAGTCATATTGCCTGACCAACTGCCTGTAGGCTACTGCACAGCCTCGCAGTCCCAACTGACTAGGGTGAAAGACCCAAACCAAAGAACACCAACACTGGTGGATGCTCTGTGTCACGATATCCAGGCCAGAGTGACGGTATATTGCCATCTGCCCTGTCAATCTACCACTGGCCTGCTGCTGCCAGCTTCGAAGCTGCGTCCGGGAAGTTTGCTCAATTCTTCGTCTGTGATTTAGGCAAACAAGCCTATGAACACACCGCTACCGAGGGCCAATATGAAGAACTCAAATACTGAGGGTCACATTGTGCCCTAGCATGTGGCCGTTGGGTTAGATAGAACCTCCTCCGCCCTGGCCGTTTGCACCGACAGGTGCACGCCCAATGATACCATGCTAGCGTACCAGTTCATGAAACAGGTTGTACTGGATTACATGTTACCAATAGCAGATTTTTCTGACCTGACAACACTATTCACTATAACACATAATAATTTCAAATGCCCTGCAAACTAATCCAGTGCCTTAAACCATGAGCAAAATAAAATGTATACCTTTCTACAAATAAGCTATCAAAGAATTTACCAGCAAGTAATGTTGTAAACTCAACATGATCTATCGAATTTTTGCCATAACATACTAAACTTGCTTTATACAATACACGGTTGTCTCGGTGGATTTAATCTATCAGTTTACACAACTATCAAGGCTCCTTTACTATAGCTTTCTGTCCATTTTACTTGAATAGTTGAAAAGATTTAACACATTTTTTTACATTTAGTTGGTGCACACACATTGCTGCCTATAAATTCTAGAATGCTGTGTAGGTCGTTTTAACGTTCCCTCAAATCTTTATGTTATTCCAAGATGATGATGATGATTCTGGTATTGATATTTCTATTTATTTTAAAGTGTAAATAAGATTATTTGATGTTCTTATTTTATTGTTTTATGTTACTCGTTAGCATTCTGTAACGTGCCAAGTGGATCTGGACAGATGGAGTTCATCATATGAAAACATTTAGTGTGTATTTAGTTTCTGCTGGATGATAGAATGGCACCATCTGTCAGTTGGGTATTAAAATGTTGTTGTTGTTGTTTTCTATATGTGTTCTATTCCGGTGTTTTCTCTCTGCATCATTGTAACCTTGTATGTGGATTTAATTGTTCTGACATATCAAGCATATTTCTGATTTTCAGAAATTAAAATAAAATTCAGATGATTTTACAATTATGAGTCTTATAATTATTTCATGCCTTGCGACTCAGTGTATGTCAGTGGTGCCAAACAAAACAAAAAAAATACAATGCATATTTATCTCATGGACAACTAATTACAAAAATA
The DNA here is from genome assembly GCA_963931925.1 of Onchidella celtica. Taxonomy (NCBI): domain Eukaryota; kingdom Metazoa; phylum Mollusca; class Gastropoda; order Systellommatophora; family Onchidiidae; genus Onchidella; species Onchidella celtica. The sequence goes on along the minus strand of OZ007574.1, from coordinate 58,881,125 downwards.
AAACAAAAATTATAATAATAATAATAATAATATAATAATACCAACGAACACAAGTAAAAGTTAGTCTTAAAGTCTAATCATATCAATTTGAATGGATTTTCAATCCTATTGTGTATGCTTTTCAATGCATGTTTATTTCCTCTTAAATCTCAGTTTACAGGAGTTAAGAATGTATACATCAATATGATACCTGATCACAGTGATAGTGTATTTTACAATTTAAACTAAGGTTAAAATAAACTGTGGTCTTGACTTGTTTAAAGAAAAAATAAAGGGTATAATATGGACTGGGGGAGGGGGGTGGGTGGGGGTGGGGGGGGGGGAGTATAGTCTGGCCTAGCCCAGAATATACCCCAGGGTTGGCCAATTTAACCCCGAGTATAGTCTGGCAAGAGTATAACCTGGCCTTCTACACCGAGTCAACTGATCAGTAAGATCTGGCTGGACAATTTTCACTCAGTGGCAGTTTTCCTTGAAATATTAAATAAACCGAAACCCTTCCTTGATCAATCAAGTGATTGGCGGGCTCATCGAGGACAGCTAAACTTCCAATGACCTCCATGTAATTATTTGGAAACCAAAGAGCCTCTATAAGATATGACCTGCCACCAACTGTCTCCCCCGGCCGTACAGACTTGCTCGATCTCAAAGAAAGGACAACTCGGGCCTTTTGTGTTCACGGATATCACAGCGCCATCTAGAGGCAAATATGTGGGAGATGTAACAATGGCATAAATTTACATAAGCGAATGGAGAAAATTCTAAGTTTTGAACTCTTCAGCCATTCGCCAGAAACCTACATAGAAGTTGATTACTTTGTAATAATAACTTGATCCGTTGTGGCGAAATCTCTGGCTATGTTTTTTTTATTATGTGTGCATTCTCATCTTATGATAATTTAAAACGCCATTCAGAGAACCTGTGTACATGTACATCTCTCCACTCCCATTACACTTCCAGTTGCCCCCAACCCCTCTCATTGTTCTATACTCACCCTCACATCCAGAGGTTTGTGAATTCCAAAGTAAACAGCAAAGGCAGAATATCTTAGCAACTTGCAGTCGAATGGCGTAAGACACAAATTAATGTGAGAAGTTAACCCACTCGTTCACAAGGATCCTTGGGACTGCCGTGGTGGTTAAGCCTGTTATAAATTCTTCTTTTTCAGCCAATCAGAAAGCAGCAAAATAATCATTGGGGAACGGGTTAACCATCACAGCTGTGACGACTACAGCCCTGGTTGTACCACGTGACCTGAATCAATGCCAGGCCAAACAATTAGGGCCAGATCACTTTGCCCAGCAGAAACCAGCTGTTTGCACCAAGGAATTGGTTATTCGCAGTACATATCGTCAACCAAGCACACCTGTAGGATAATCCTGCAAGAAGCTGTAAACGAGAGAGATTGATCTCTTGTTGCTACCTACCACACCTATGCAAGACTCCTGTAATTTCCCTCTACTGTGTAAAGCTGGGGTTTCCTGTGTACCGAAACGGAAATGGTCACGGAAGTAGTATCATATTATTTTGTGTGACATACCAATGTGACCTAGTTGTCCCAGCCTGCGGACACAATTTTTCTATAATTTTGAGCCATAAGTGATATTTAGACTACCGATTAAAAAATTTGGGGGGGGGGGGGTATACGGAGAAATTTAGGTTAGAACTCTGTGGGTTATCCCAAGACTCGCAGTCTGACCTTGTCATGTAGTTTGTTTGTTTTGTTTTGTTTTTTATTTTGTTTGTTTTTTCTTCTGTATGTGTGTGTATAGACCTTTTTCATTTCCCGTCCTCCATATCACGTGATTTGCAAACAAAATGGCGGCGTGCCCCACTTGTAGGGCGGAAGATGTGGACAACGGTCGAACGATACCATCCTCTTGTTGGGCACCCAGCGGTACAAACCCGTTACGTGCTGGTTCTGACATAAAAATGCATCTTTGCTTAGACTGTGCACATATTCAGATGCCATCACTAAGGCAAGTGGAGGTTTTTGCCCTACACGGTGCTTTGCGAAGCCGTGCGGCTCCCCGCAAACAACCGTAACGCGGAAGTGAAAAGGGTCTATATGAAGAAAAGTGATCTGTGAAAAGGTTGGGAATGGAATTGTTATCTGAGTGGAATGGAAGAATAAATTAATGTAATGGGGCCATGACAGAAGATTCCAATACTTGTAATAGAAACTTACCAGTGAATCACCGGTACATCTGCCATTTCCAATGTGCTTACAGTTTGTGTGGACACGAAAATCATCATTATTTAAGGGCCTTGCTAGTTTTCTGCTTTCCTTATGAAGGTGACAATAAGCCAGTGTTGTGGATAATGTCACTGAAATACATGAGCTAGGCAGTTAATCTTTGTAAAGGTGACCATCAGTCAGTATTGTGGATAATGTCACTGAAATACATAAGCTAGGCAAATATTCTTTGTGAAGGTGACCATCAGTCAGTATTGTGGATAATGTCACTGAAATACATAAGCTAGGCAATTAATCTTTGTGAAGGTGACCATCAGTCAGTATTGTGGATAATGTCACTGAAATACATGAGCTAGGCAAATATTCTTTGTGAAGGTGACCATCAGTCAGTATTGTGGATAATGTCACTGAAATACATAAGCTAGGCAATTATTCTTTGTGAAGGTGACCATCAGTCAGTATTGTGGATAATGTCACTGAAATACATGAGCTAGGCAAATATTCTTTGTGAAGGTGACCATCAGTCAGTATTGTGGATAATGTCACTGAAATACATAAGCTAGGCAAATATTCTTTGTGAAGGTGACCATCAGTCAGTATTGTGGATAATGTCACTGAAATACATAAGCTAGGCAATTAATCTTTGTGAAGGTGACCATCAGTCAGTATTGTGGATAATGTCACTGAAATACATGAGCTAGGCAAATATTCTTTGTGAAGGTGACCATCAGTCAGTGTTGTGGATAATGTCACTGAAATACATAAGCTAGGCAATTATTCTTTGTGAAGGTGACCATCAGTCAGTATTGTGGATAATGTCACTGAAATACATGAGCTAGGCAAATATTCTTTGTGAAGGTGACCATCAGTCAGTGTTGTGGATAATATCGCAAGGCCACAGGAAGTGCACAGCATAATTTCCTACATTCTCTTAGTAAGTCCGAGAAGACCTTGTCACACTAAGCCTGGTCACACACATTCAGCTGCTGCCATTATTTCTTGGGTGTACATTTTACCAGCAGCATTATTTTGACTGTGTGACGTGGTGTGATACCTCCCTTAGACATATAGATACGCGGGTTTTGCATTGACAGTAGATATAAAAACGTCATCATTTACGTCATGATTCCACACTACAGAAGGAGAAATGATCACTGCTCCACCCACAGTTCCCAGCACCACAACACAAAATAGAAACAGACCGCTTGTTAACTTCCACACCAACAACATTTCATCTTCAGGACCGAAGATCAACCGTCTCTTGGAGGGGGGAGGGGGGGATCACAAATAATAATATCTAGATTTCTGTGCGGACCTCCTATCTCATTCAGCCACGCGTAGCTCGCTTTTTCTCCACGGACAATCAACTATTGATTTGAAGAATTCTTTCTGTTTTATTGATCAACTTAAGCCTCAAAGTTCGGTTGTATGTCTGTGTGTGTGTGCGTGTGTTTCTGTCCCCACTCTTTCATCTGTTTGGTCTGTATTGACAGACGGAGCGGCTGTTCCTTCTTTTCTTTATCTCCCTCTTCTTCTTCTGTGTTGCCGTATTCATTATGTAAGCCCACGGCTAGCCTGGTATGAAGAAAGATATTTGCAACGGTGGAGCAAAAAAAGGGGGGGGGGGGAGGCGGTGGGAGGGATGAGGTGGGAGGGGGCAGCGCAATATAAGAAAACTTACAATAACATATTATTATTACACAAGGAGCAAAAAACACAGCAGCACCGACTTCATTAGTTTCCTTACATTCGGCAAGTACATTGTCTAATTAACAATGCCGGATTTACCATTAGGCTAGGTAGGCTGAAGCCAAGGACCTCAAAATCTAGGGAGGGGGGTGGGCTGGCCTCCTCAGTCCAATCTGCATAAAATTTTGTGAAATGATGTCACCACGCACGGTGGTTCCTAAACAAATCTTTTGTAATTTTTCCTAGCGTATGTTCTTACGAGAAGGAAATGCGGAGTGTGGAATTTTAAATATATCGTCACTGACGTCATTCAAATTGATTAAAACTCTTCTATCTTCTTTTAGGCGTGAAGGTGTGGGATTGGGAGGGGCCTCACAGCTAGAATGGCTTAGGGTCTCACAGCTGAAATAGCCTAGGGCATAACAGCTAAAATAGCCTAGGGCCCCACAACTATAGCCTAGGGCCTCGGAGCTAAAATAGCATAGGGCCTCACAGCTAACATAGACTAGGGCTCACAGCTAGAATAGCCTAGGGCCTCACAGCTAGAATAGCCTAGGGCCTCACAGATAAAATAGCTTAGGGACTCACAGCTAAAATATCCTAGGACCTCACAGCTAGAATTGCCTCCCGTCTCACCGCCAGAATAGCCTACAGCCACACAGCTAGAATAGTTTAGGGCCTCACAGCTAGAATTGTCTAGGGCTCACAGCTAGAATACCTTGGGGCCACACAGCTAGAAAAGCCTAGGGCCTCACAGATAGAATAAGGTCTCACCGCTAGAATAGCCTAGGGCCTCACAGCTAGAATAGTTTAGGGCCTCACAGCTAGAATAGCCTAGGGCCTCACAGCTAGAATAGTCTAGGTCCTCACAGCTAGAATAGTCTAGGGCCTCAAGCTAAAAAAGCCTTGGGCCTCACAGCTAGAATAGCCTAGGGCCTCACAGCTAGAATAGTCTAGGGCCTCTCTTTATCTAAATCCGGCCCTGATACCAGTATTATGTAGTATTTATTTCACAATACGATCATTGATAGTCAACGATATCAAGGCATCTAAAAAAAACAAAAAAACTCATTGGTTCCGCTGACTCGGGAAATACACACATGTGAGTCTTAAAGTTGGGTTTCGACCACCAATGTGTTAGTTGTGGCGCAGAACGAAATTTCCTGTTATCGATTTTAATTGTGATCGAACGAATTGCTTATCCTTTTTTTTTCCGGCTCAAAATATCGTCATCCAACTAATCGATAGATCGAAATGGATGAATGCGTGCGCTGGCTGACTTGATCTGCGCTGCTCCGTGTAGTCCAAGTCTCATTGAAAAGGCAGAAACGGGGGAAGGTGGGGGGGGGGGTGGATACCAAGGCAACAAAAGCAGCGGTTATCAGACTATAATAACGTTGACCCCCCGCCATTCCAGGTGTGTCCTGCTCACCAATGGTAAACGCCCCCCGTTTTGGTTCGTGTTCCCACAGGCTGCTGCAGTTTTCATGAGATGAAGTAAGTTGCCATAGTGTCCGCAAGACGCATGATGAGATTGTGTCCACATGAAACATGATTGGATTCTGTTCACAGGACATATGATTGGATTGTGTCCACAAGACACATGATTGGATTCTGTTCACAAGACATATCATTGGATTGTGTCCACAAGACACATGATTGGATTGTGTCCACAAGACACATGATTGGATTGTGTCCACAAGACACATGATTGGATGCTGTTCACAAGACGTATGATTAGATTGTGTTCACAAGATACATGATTGGATTCTGTTCACAAGACATATGATTGGATTGTGCCCACAAGACACATGATTGGATTGTGTCCACAAGACACATGATTGGATTCTGTTCACAAGACATACGATTGGATTGGGTCCGCAAGACGCATGATTAGATTGTGTCCACAAGACACATGATTGGATTGTGTCCACAAGACACATGATTGGATTCTGTTCACAAGACATATGATTGGATTGTGTCCACAAGACACATGATTGGATTGTGTCCACAAGACACATGATTGGATTGTGTCCACAAGACACATCATTGGATTGTGTCCACAAGACACATGATTGGATTCTGTTCACAAGACATATGATTGGATTGTGTCCGCAAGACGCATGATTAGATTGTGTACACAAGACACATAATTGGATTGTGTCCACAAGACACATGATTGGATTCTGTTCACAAAACATATGATTGGATTGTGTCCGCAAGACGCATGATTAGATTGTGTCCACAAGACACATGATTGGATTCTGTCCACAAGACACATGATTGGATTCTGTTCACAAAACATATGATTGGATTGTGACCACAAGACACATGATTGGATTCTGTCCACAAGACACATGATTGGATTCTGTCCACAAGACACATGATTGGATTGTGTCCACAAGACACGTGATTGGATTGTGTCCACAAGACACATCATTGGATTCTGTTCACAAGACATATGATTGGATTGTGTCCATAAGAAACATGATTGGATTGTGTCCACATATTGGAGAAAGTTGCGCTAAGCACTTGAGTTGCTGTAAATCCCGCTTGTGCAGGCATACGTCCCAGGCGGAGATTTGAGCACGCACTTCCTTTTTACCTGTGCCCGGTTTCAGGAAAAGTGCCCAGTCCATGGGACAGAAGCGACGGGGTGGGGCCGGGGGAAGAAAGAAGGAGGGAGGAATTTGAGTTCTGGTCAAACGGCGCATGGGCATGATAACTGCCACACTGCGCCTTCCACGCTTTTTGATATCGCCTTTGCGCTAGCTTTCAGCAAGGAGGGAGAAAGTAGAATAACCCCGAACATCGACAGATGCCTTTGCTAGAGCAGAAATGACACGAAAGGAGCAGAATTCGGTTGTTCACGCCGAAGGCGCTACACGAAATCTGGTACGGCCAGTAGGATTACTATCTGTTGAAGAAAGACAACTGATATTCAAATCTGTAATACTGAGAAATTGATTGGTCACCTCCCTTACAATACACGATGAAAGTTCTAAGACAAGTTTATCTCAAGCTTTACTGCGACAGTACCACTTTTCTCTGTCTTTCTTTCCTTTGTTTCTTTTTTTTTTTTTAACTGAAGGAGAAAATCCATTACAATGTCTTATCTATTACGTTATGTTTGACTCTATCCTAAAAGTGTTCACTGACAAACTGGGAAGGGACATAATAACACAGGTAAATGCAAGGGACGAAACCCAGGTTTAATCCTCATGGCAATGTGAGGAGTCAGAGGCGTGGCTAGAAAGTGGTGTCCCTAAATAACTGCCCACCAACCCTCCTGTCAGTGGAGCTGGGACACCCATGGCTACCATGTCTAACGGGATCCATCGACCAATCAGATACTTTCTCAGCTGAGCAGACAGGCAGTAAAAACTGCCACAATGAACACACAAGGAAGTAAACAAAACCCACAGAAACACTTTTGCTACCAGATTTCTCCAACTAAAAGAGTTACTCATGCTAAAAAAAAAATTTTTTTTTAATCTCATTCTTGAACTAAAATTTGAAAAACTGAAACGTATGGCCTATATTCTTAACCTGATACAACTTTAAATTTCTCAGTTTATGATATAACTTGAAGTCTTACCGTGTGTATTCATTTATACTTAAGCGTGTGTCTGATGACCTCCACTGGCAGGTCTGGAAGACAGAAGAGTATTCATGGATACACCCATGCCATCCCACCTTCTACCTACACCCATGCCATCCCACCTTCTACCTACACCCATGCCATCCCACCTTCTACCTACACCCATGCCATCCCACCTTCTACCTACACCCATGCCATCCCACCTTCTACCTACACCCAAACCGTTCCTGTCACTTCCTCCTTCCACTCTTCCCTAGTTCCCCCCTCCCACCCCTCACCTATTAAGGGGAAGCCTCGTAGCTTCCCCACCCACCCACCCACCCCCACCCCCCGAAATACGAAATCTCATGGCACAAAAGAAGGGGAGACGCCCATGGTAAAACCAAATACGAAAGTAAATGACAAGTCCAAACATGCTTCAGTACCCGCAACAAGAATTAAAAGAAAATTGTCTTCATATCCGGACATAATTACTATCTTACTTAGTTACTATTTACTCTACAGATCAGCATGTAGTCAAAGTTTGTACACTTCTCCGGGTGTGTCTTCTCCTTTTTAGAATAGCTTGACTTTCGTGAGGGAAGCTAAAATAGCGTTAAAAGCTGATTTAAATAGTTCTAATACATTTACATGGCACTATTTTGTACGGGACCTTTCCTATTAGATTTTTACTGAAGAAATTTGAACTAACCATCCTCTGATACTCAAGCGACAGTCCAGTATCCCCACAGACAGTTAATAGCTCAAAGTCGTCGTTCTCGTGCCGATGTGCTGTCTAACTCTAATGCAAATTGATGACCACTGTTATCTCAACTACATTTCCCGACTTGCTGATATTCCAAGAAAAAAGTATGTCGAGCAGTGTGATCAATTTGATGTTTACCTAAGCTGAAGCAAGTCTCACTTGACAGCCAGAGGCAAAGATCTCCACCTCGGCGATGCGCAATAATATCTCCATTGTCTGCACTCTTCCTGGTCAATTGCATCTTTTGCCTCATTATTCCTGATTCTAATCTTAATAACAAGTACAGAAATGAGTTCCGCATGTCCCGACCTCCCAGTCAAAACATCCTAAATCTATCCATGACCGTGTCCTTCTTCCTAATCCTGAAGCTCTTTCTGGATGAAAGGATGAGTGGTAAAGTTAGGTTTACGATTTGGACTAAAGGTAAGGACAGGGTTAATGATTGGTTTAGGGCAGTGTTTCTCAACTTTTTTTGTCCCATGTCCCATTTCAATTTAAAAAAGTGTGCCGCACAAGATCGGACAAAGTTAACAAGTGCACATAAAATATTTATTTATTCAGTATATATACATTCAAGTGCATCTGTTTAGTAAGATGTTTTAATCTGAGCTAACCAAGGAAACCACCAACACGACATAAACAAACATTAAACTACACAGTAAGTTGACGAAATACACTATGAAGTAAAAATTTCTATGACAAATCCCCACGCTACATTCTGAAGTCCCACGCCCCACCGAAATGTTGCCATGCCCCACACTTTGAGAAACGCTGGTTTGGAGTATCCCGACTGGGTGGTCGTACATACGGAACTCTTTCTCTCTGTCTTGTTAAATATAATCCTCGGTATATTTTCTTGGGAAGAGAGAGACGTCTAAATGCATTCGTCGTAAGTACAAAAAGTAACAACAGCTCTGACCCACTCCCCTACCCCGTACCTTGCACCACTTCCCGGGATCGGTGGTCAAGTTTGCTCTTTCCCAACACTTTCTTCAATTTCTCCCACCCACGCTTCTTTAGCACGAGCAAGAGGGATACAGATTTTCGAACGTCTTCCAGGATTGATTTCCGAGTCATCAGCTGGGATTTCCTGGGGCGTGCATCGTTCTTGCTTCTTATCTGCACAAGTAGAGCCCTGCTGCTGTTCATTTTGGGTGCTGGTTGGGTTATGGCGCAACCCATTTTCTCGTCCCGTGGAACTTCATGTGAAGTTCCTGCCACCTACACAAGAGAAGTCGGAAATGAATGGGGACAGGTAAGGATGATTGTCGTGGATGCATTAGCATTATTTGACAAACACGCAAATTTAAACAGATCATTGAGGAGATTTGTTTTAGAATGAAGTTTAAGTCACATTTTGCTAAAAACAGAACTGCACATGTCAGTTTGAACTAGATGGAAAGAACTATTATTCATCGCAACATCATCCTATCGTTAACCAGCGCTGAAGTTTGATTTGAAAGTGGACCACACCCACCACACCTATGCAAGGACAAGGTCAAGGCCCAAATTTTTGGGCTTTTCTTCGAATGACTCAAAATTGGCTCAGCCCAGGTCTTGAACCTAATCTCTTGAGTTGTTTCTTAAACGTGCTCTGTTTTTGACTGTTTTGCGGGTATGTTCTGCTCGGATAGGAGGGGTGGGGGGGATGTATACTCACTTGTAGGTGTTGTATAATGCTTGATTTTTACCCTGTAGTCTAGTGGGGCCTACCAACCCTTGCATAATCACTGACACTTCTCAAAATTCATTTTAACAATCGTAGGTTTTTGAAATTACATCGTGTTAGCTTCATCAAATTCGTATTTAACAATATAATTTAGTGATGTAACTTGAGTGATAATGCTCTTTTAAATTCAAATTTTGCTCGTTTTCCCATGACAGCCAGGCAAGCACGGTGTCCACTCTACATTTCGTAGGCCTATATCGATTTGGGAGCTGTAATACCGGTGGCTAGTATACTCGTTTCAATGTTTTCAGGTTTTTTGTTTTTTTTAATCATTTGTCTTTGTCGTCGTTTCTGCCGGCGCCGGTCAGAACGAATTCTCAATGTTCTGTGTGGCTTCTCTTTTGTCCATGTTTTATTTATGGAAGCGCATATCCGTGCAACATGTGGTGCACACAATTCGATGACGTAGAACACAATGTGGAATGAACCCTCTTCATTCATAGAAGAGCGCTTACATTTTAGACCAATCAGGTAGAGCCACCCCAGCCCACATGTTGTAGTGCATACAACATGTTGTACGGATATGCGCTTCGTTTATTTATTCAAAAATTGATTCGAAATTTAAAAAAAAAATTCAAATGTCATCAAACTTGACCAGAGTGAAAATTAATAAAATATGGGAGAGTTTACCGTACGTCCTCACTGATTTTGAACTCTTACAGTTCTTTAGTTGTTGTTGTTTTTTTTTTTGGAAAGGATAAGGGGTGGGGTGAGGGATAATTAGGTTTAAGGGTAGAAATAAGTTTAGGGATAGGATGACCTTTACATTTAGTAAAAAAAAATAAAAAAATTGAGGGGAGTGGGTTGAAAGGATAAAATTTGGGATCAGGGGTATTATTAGATTTAGAGTTAGGAATGGCAGGGTAGGTTTAAGGATAGGGTGGTATTGACTGGGGTGGCCAGGACTTGCGGAACTCTTTCCAAAATATAATAGATGGAACACTAATATTTGTTGGACACCTTTTGTGTACACGCTACAGCCCGGTAGAGATCGGGCCGTGCGTAGTTACGCCAATAGGGAAGGCATTACGCACATATCACAGTGTCCAGACAACCGTTGTGTACACGCTATAGCCGGATGGAGATCGGGCCGTGCGTGTCACGCCAATAAGGGGCTATTACACACATTATGTCGCCCAAAAAGCTATTATGTACACTCTACAGCCGGATGGAGGTCAGGCTGTGAGTTGTTACACCAGTACATAGTTGTTGTGGATTATCCCTGAGTACACTCTACAGCCGGATGGAGGTCGGGCTGTGAGTTGCTACACCATTACATAGCTGCTGTGGACTAACATCCCTGAGTCCACTCTACAGCCGGATGGAGGTCGGGCTGTGAGTTGTTACACCAGTACATAGCTACTGTGGACTAACATCCCTGAGTCCACTCTACAGCCGGATGGAGGTCGGGCTGTGAGTTGTTACACCAGTACATAGCTGCTGTGGACTAATATCCCTGAGTCCACTCTACAGCCGGATGGAGGTCGGGCTGTGAGTTGTTACACCAGTACATAGCTGCTGTGGACTAATATCCCTGAGTCCACTCTACAGCCGGATGGAGGTCGGGCTGTGAGTTGTTACACCAGTACATAGCTGTTGTGGACTAACATCCCTGAGTCCACTCTACAGCCGGATGGAGGTCGGGCTGTGAGTTGTTACACCAGTACATAGCTGCTGTGGACTAACATCCCTGAGTCCACTCTACAGCCGGATGGAGGTCGGGCTGTGAGTTGCTACACCAGTACATAGCTGCTGTGGTCTAACATCCCTGAGTCCACTCTACAGCCGGATGGAGGTCGGGCTGTGAGTTGTTACAAAAACGGGATTCTTTTACATTCTATATACAATGTCTAACAATCATTTGAACGCTCCGTAGTTTGGAGATCAGGTTGTGTGTTATATCAAAAAGCTATAGTTTTTAGGCTTCGTTCCATTTGCTATTATTTCTTATATTAGACGAAGTTCCCGGCATTATCCGGGATAAACCCGTGAACCCACCATTCTAAAGGTCGAGACAGAGTAGACCCACACTCACAATTCACACTACTTCCACATTTTATGTGGTTGAACTGTGAAACGAATGTGATGTGAAATCTCAAGCAGAGTTCACAAGCCGTTCTCACTGGCCCGTCTCCAGACTCGTATCTGACACGGCTCAATTCCGTTCAAGATACCGTCAACAGTTGTCGGTGTTTCTTGTTTGAGACTCATGATGCTTTATTGGCTCAAATACAGACACGTCATCGAAGTCATTTGAATTTTATTAAACATACCTTCTTGTCAAAGTCCAGAGCGATTTCTGTCCATTGCTTTTGAACTTTATTCGGTTGGAATATTCATTGGGTGTTTTGTCATCTGACGCTTTTTACGACCGCAATCAATGCTTCATCCATATTGATTTTCAGGAACAATACACACTCACTGGTATCACACTGAATTTGAAAAGAACAACACCTGTGTCGACCGACCAGACGAAATTTAGTGCAGCGGTAAAAATGTAATCACGGTCAGTCCGTGTGTGGAAGATGCGGAGACACCGTGAACTTTCAAACGGTTGTATGTAGGCTGCACTCCGCTCGCTTACAACGGTTTTATAGAGTTTTTGTGCAACCGGTAGGAAGCAGCGAGAAGGCAGTATGAAGTTGTGCGAAATGTGAGTTCACTCTGTCTCGACCCTAACTCTCTTTCTTTTTGGTCTATAAAGCTTCCCATGTTCCACAGTCTTACTACAGATTCCAAGTGCTCCAGAGCTCTACTCCCTCATTTCTGATAGGGAAATTGTGCACACTGAAGTGAACACGTAATGATATCGTTTCCGGTGCAGTGAGCTTGCTACAGGGAGCCAAAAGAAAGATCATTGTATTTTACATTTTTACGTTTTATTTAAAAATACCTGAAACTTGAATCAATACGGTCGGTCAATACAAAAGCGATTGGGATGGATTAGTTGACACTTAAGAAAATTTTTATAATTTTTGAAACTGTCTATAATTTTTAACTGTCATTTAGGCTGTAGCGTCGAGTAAAAAAAAAAGGATCAAAATTGCACCACAATGAATTACTCCCGCCGCTATTTTTTCTTTCATTTCTTATATTGTTTTTTATTATATATATATATATATATTTATTATATTTTTTATTAACTTTTACTGTTTTCAAGTTTGATGGCATTTGAAATTGTGTGCAAAAACAAAAACAAAAAAATGGTGTGAAATAATGAGTGAAAACATGGGCAGAAGGAAGCCGCACAGACAGCCGAAAATTCTTTCTTCTGACTGGCGTGGGGAAAATACTGTGCAAATTTAAACCAGTTGATTTTTGGGTAAATTTGATTAAATACTAGCATTAAATACACTTTACTGTAATTACGCCAGTTTTTTTTTAGCGTTAAATATGCTGGGATGGGGAGTGAGGGATTCAATAGTAAACCGGTGCAAAGGACTCCGAGAGTGCTAACTGTCGTAGGGGGGAGGGGGGGGAGAGAAATAATACTTGCCTTCCCCTAAGTGCTGGCAATCCACGCTACGCCACTACTCAGGACTAACGAACAAGTTGACAAATCCGGGTCGGGAGGGGGGGGGGCACTAGAGATTTGTGCTGTTGTGGTTGAAACTTGACAATTATAACAGAACAGAAATTGTGTACTCATGATTCTCATGAAAGGTATTCATGTGGGTTGTACATGTCTAATTATGCTTTGTAAACGATTGTAAGTTTTCATTATACATGTAATATAAAAAAATATTTTTATACACATTATTTTGTCTTGTCTGTGATAGTTTATATATATATAAGAAAAACGAAAAGTACATTTCGCGGGCCGCGTGGTAAATTGGCGTAACTTCGTTTTTAAAATATTTTCAGGAGAAGCAAAAACCTGAATAACTATCGTCATCAGATGATATTAAAAACAGAAGGGGAAAAAAGAAAGAAAAGCAAAAAACGTTTAGTTATCAAAATTTAACCCGCAACTTGTCAGACAAACTGTCAAACCGGGTTGTCAAAAGCTGCAAGCATATTATGAAATATATATGTCAGTTTAAACCAAAAAAGAAATGGATATATCGTGTTTAACCAATACCACACGGCCTTCGATTTGCGTGAGACGAAGATCCTAGCTGGTTTCTAAATGAAGTTTGGTTAAGGCAAACCATAGGGAAAAGGGAAATGTGAGTATGGTTTAGATGTGTTCCTGAACGGGAAATAAACTGACGTCATTTGTTTTATGTGCACACTAGATGACCTACCGGGCATTGCCCGGAATAAACAATCATGTGCTCCCCCCCCCCACCCCCCTCCTCTCTGTCTTCTCTCTCTCTCTCTCTCTCTCTCTCTCTCTCTCTCTCTCTCTCTCTCTCTCTCTCTCTCTCTCTCTCTCTCTCTCTCTCTCTCTCTCTCTCTCTCTCTCTCTCTCTCTCTCTCTCTTCGAAATTACGAAACAAACATGCAAAAATACAGATGTTACATAGCGATAAACACTGTTATTTTTTAAAAGTACATGCTTGAAGTAAACAATTTTTAATTATAGCCATCATCTTCCTTATCTCAATTGCCACCTTTCTGCCAAATTTAAGGCCTGAAAAGTGTATAGTTTGGTCAGTTAGTCATGCCAATGGTTGCAAGTTACTGAAATATAGAATAGATTCCTTGTTTTAGAAGATTCGCTGCCCTTGGCATTTACACCTCCCTTTTCTTGGTTGTTGTTGGGTTTTTCTTTCGTGTTTTTGCGGTAGGGATTAATCTTTTTTAGAATTTTTGCCCGGGCAGTGGCCTTGTTCCGCTCATCATCAGAGCTATGGCTCGCAGATTCATCACTGTCTGAGTTATCGTCATCATCTTCACTGTCACAACTGTCAGTTCATTGCATTCCTGAGCATTCGGGCTATCAGGTATCATAGAAAAAGAAAATGGCCAATGGGAAAATATAGTACGTTAATCCAGTAGAAACTAGAATCATAATGGCATTTATAAATCACCAACTGACAGGAAAAGATAGTTTATTTCTTAATATCTCAGAAGTGTTAAGAAAGACTTATGCCATTAGCATAGAGCAGTGATAATATACAGAGTGGGCCAAAAGTAGGGTTACAGTTAACACTATAATTTATATCTAAAACTGTAACCCTACTTTTGGCCCACCCTGTATATGAATATTTAACCATCTGCTTTTCTCCACTTTCGACTGCCAAGGTATCTTTAACGGGTGCAATGTGCACACGGGACATGCGAGTTTTTCGCCCGTATCCGAGAAGACTGCCTGGTCGGGAAAGAAATTCCAACATGCCTGCACCGACCGGGGATGGAACCGGGTACCCTCGGCATGAGAGGCTACCACCTTGCTTCTAAACCAACGTTTTCCTCTTTTTCTTGGGGGTAGGGGGGGTGGGAGTGGGGTGGGGGGGAGAGACATTTTATTGTATGCTGTACTCCCCTATTTCGTTCGCACTAGAATTTTAATTTTTTTTTTTGGGGGGGGTTACATATATATAAGAACCATCCTTTTCGTTGTGTGAACGAATCAAATACATGTAAATTATTCAGTCCCTCGCACCATAATTATGTTACTATCATTTTCTCAAAAAATTTAAACACAATTTACACAAAAATTTAAACACTTTGGTTATTTGTGCTTGAAATCTGCATGCAAAAACAAACAGATGTTACCTTGGGGGCTGCGTAACGGAACGACAAGTTAAGCTTTGGTGCAATGGTGTTTATACGTTTTTGAGTGGTGTTTGTATGTTTTTGAAGGATGCTTGTACGTCTTTCTTTGGTGCTTGTACGTTTTTTCGAAGGTACCTGTACGTTTTTAAAGTGGTATTTGTTGCAATGGTACCTGTGCGTTTTTGGATGGTGCCGGTGCTCATACTTTTCTCGGTGGTGCTTGTACGTTTTTGAATGGTGCTAGTATGTTTTTCGAGGGTACTTTTACGTTTTTCAGTGGGGCTTATACGTTTTTGAAACGTGCTGGTGTTTTTCGAGGGTACTTGCACGTTTTTCAGTGGGGCTTGTACGTTTTTCAATGGCGCTTGTACATTTTTCAGTGGTGCTTGTTTCAATGGTACCTGTACGTTTCTGAATGGGGCTTGTACTTTTTCGAACGGTGCTTTCATGTTTATGAATGGTATTATTTGCTCGTTTTTGAATATCGCTTGTACATTTTTGAACGGGTTCTTCTAGGTTTTTGAACCAGTGGACGGTACTTGTACGTTATTCTGTGGTATCATAAAAAGAACCACAGTAGGGACAGAGGAATACCGAATCGATACTCTGAAACAAAAAATTATCACTGTATTTGTACATTTTATCTAACGGTAAACGTTGAGTGGACCCAGACACCGACACGCCCATTATCAGCTAATGTCATTGTCAACAATGACATAACGCAATGTTATATTCGACAATTTTGTTTCGTGATGACAATAATTGGCTTCATTTAAACAGATCAATAATAAGCGGGATGTTTTGTTTGGATTGGATTTCTATTTAATCCCACGACCACCTTTGTTCAAGGAGAAAAAAACAAATAACCTTCTTTTAATTCATTCTCACCACTGAAAAGCGTAAGTACGCATCATGGGACCTCCTTCCCTCCCCCCCCTTTTTTTTTCCTTCCAAAGGGTGAAGGAAACCCCCCCCCCCCTCTATAGATTGCCTCTCCCCCCTCCCCCCCCCCCGCCACTTCTCCAATTGGACTCGCTCAAAAAAACAACAACAACCTTTTAATTCATTCTCACCACTGAAAACGTATGTACGCATCATGGGACATCCTTCCCCACCTCCCCCCCCCTTTTTTTTTTGCCTCCCAAGATAAGGTGAAGGCATCGCCCCCCCCCCCATGCGAGCGTACCTAATCTATAGATTCCCCCCCCCCCACTCCCCCAATTGGACTCGCCCGCATGCCAGTATTGCCCGGTCATCGTCTGGTTGCGCCACCTACATCCATGGCATTTGACCAATCACCGGTATGGTACACTGGACTCTGCGAGAGTGGCCTTGGCTGTTAAATTATACATGTAATGAGCTCAATAGTTAAAACACTTTGCGTTGGTGAACACGCCAGTGCATATTTTAAATTTTTAAAACTATGGATGGGGAGCAATGACGTCATTGAGGAAGAATACCTGCAGTGCTATTTCAAGAAAAACTCCCCAGAAATAATTACAAACTTTTTTAAATTCTTGCTTCTGGGTCCATGGGGCCCGCAACGTATGGCGAAGGTTTGGAATCATGATGTGCAGACATCTCTCTCTCTCTCTCTCTCTCTTTCTCTCTCTCTCTCTCTATGCGTATGTGTATGTGTTTGTTCGTTCGATGATCGTAACTTTCTAAGGCTGGATACACAAAATATGCGACTTGCTACCATGTTGCTGTGATATCTTACTTCCTTGGTCCCCTTGATTTTGTACTGAACCCAGGTGTCACACATGTGCGTGCATCTCCTCGCCTAGATTTTTTTTTTAAATGCAAAGCGGCAGCGACACCACACCAACACAGCAAAATCGCAAACGTCCGTCTAGACTAGCTAGCCTGAAATGAATCATACTACTGTAATTAATATATTCTTTGTTTTGGTGTCAAGTCTTGCTGAACGTGACAAGAGAATAGTTCTTTCAAATACCGAGATGTTTTAGGTCTTTATTTTAGGGGGCTCGCTGACCTTGGCATTTACATCTCATTTTTCTTCTTCTTGTTAATGTTTTGCCTTTTTCCTGGTATGGATTTTTATTTTTAATTTTGCCCGAGCAGCGGTCTTGTTCGGACAGCTCTTCTCGATTTCCAACTGCCAAGGTATCTTTAACGTGTACACGGACCCTCCAAGTTTTTCGACCCTACCCGAGAAGACTAGGTGCTCGATACTACTTACCACAGGATCAGGGACAGGAATTTTCCCCCCAAATTCCAACATGCTTGCGTCGACCGGGAATCGAACCCGGTATCTGTGGCATGAGACTGAGAGTGAGAGACATTGATACACTCGCCTCCAGAGCAATGTGTACCCGAAGTGTCACATGCGGAGATAAGCCCGTTGAGATCGAGATGGGCGTGACGCGGCTGGAGAGTTCAGGTTGGGCCAAGTTCGTTGACTGGTATTTAAATTGATGAGACTGTGGCGGTTTCAGTTATTCGAACAGGACATTAGTGTGGTAAGTGGTGGATCTGGCATGTTGGTAGTAGTTTTTGAGAGTGAGGCTTTTATTCTGGATAGCTGTCCTCACTACTGGGGACTAGGTGGTCTAGAGGCACGGTGCTCGCCTCTCATGCCAAGGGTCCCGGGTTCAAAACCCGGGCAGAGCAGGCATGTTGGAAATTGGGATTTTTCTCATATTTTCAAGTCCCTGATCCTATTGGGGGGTAGGATCTGGTACCTAGTCTTCTAGGATAAGGACGAAAAATTCGGAGGGCCCGTGTGCACGTTAAAGATACCTTGGCCGTTGGAAATCGTAAAGAGCAGGCCGAACAGGCCGCTGCCCGGGCAAAATTGAAATTAATAGATTAAAAATTTATGCATATCATCCCCCCACCCAGCAACAACAAAATTTATTAGTCATTATTAAATATAAGTTATTGTTAATTAATATTCAAATATTAATTGAGATTTGAGTTGTGATATGAGTTGTGATATATGTGATGTGAGTTGTGAACTGTTGTGATTTGTGAACTGAGCCTGACAGGCTGCATTACAATTTGCTCTGAGATAGAGAGGGGCAGAGAGAGAGAGTGAGCGAGACAGGGAGAGAGACAGAAGCAGTGTAGTGTGTTGAGCGCTTCGCAGGCGCTCCATTCTGCTCTGTGGTTGACATGTTGCTTCTGTAAGGCTCATAAAGTATTTTAAATGGATATGCGCTATACAAATGCCATCCATTATTACTGCCAACTAGCCGTCCTCTCAGAATGACAAGCTTCAATCTTCACTTTATAGCTGAACTGAGTTACACACTACACACTAATTCTGCAGGTCTTCTCCATTGTGTGTCAAAGTAGCAAGCGGATTCGGTGTGTAATTTGTAAGTTTTACTAAGAAAGGAAAAAGAAAACTCGTATCTTCAAAAGGTATGAACACATGAAACTTAAATCAGTTCCTCAGAGAAGTTGATGGAAGGGAGTTGGAACCGTGTCATTCTAATGGGACCTAGTGCTATTGTCACTCTTTTGTTTGTTGGTTACTGATCCCTTGACTGGGAGTGGTCGTGGGGGCGCTGTGCTGATGAACACGCCAAGTTAACTTTCTCCACCCGTGTCCGTCATGTGCCAATGCTTGGGTATCAGGATAGCTTTTCTGGATCCATTTAGTCATGTTGTCCTACCATTTCTTTCTCTGGCGACCTTCGTCCTTGTTTGTTCTGCATCCACAGTCTGAAAAACCGGAGATCTTTTAGTATGTAGAAGAGCTACTACAAAAGTAAAATTCTGTGTTAAACTTAACAGCTCTGAATATGAAACAAAAATAAAGTGTACTCAAAATAGACCGCGAAGGGCGCAAAGTTGACACTTATTTAAACTACGTTGTGGCACTTATCACGCTGCTTCACAGTTCACATTTATTCCAACTCCTTATCATAATACTAAAGCCGTAAATGTTTAATATCGAATTTCTCAGTTGTGCAAAAATTGGAGTTTGGCAAAGACACGAATTAAGATCGCGCTCTGTGGGCCTCTTCTTCTGCTGCCCTGGACTGTACCTTTTGCAGGGTGGTTTTCAGCAGGCCATTGCCTCTTGTGACATAGCCATACCATTTCAGTTTTCTCATCTTGGCTGATGTAAGAGGTCTTCACAGTGGTAAGAGGCTTGGCAACGGCTCTAGTGGTGGTCTGTGTTCATTGGTAGAACCCAGTAAAGACGTGAGGAGAAGAAAAAATAAAAATAAACTTCTTTTTTTGTTGTTATTTTGTATTAAACAAAGGGAGCTCAAGCTTCGTTCCTTCTGGCTTAATTCTTTTTCACGGATTTACTTAAGTTTTTGTACAAGTTTTATGTTTACAAGTCAACTGAGGAGACTGTGAGATACCGGTAATACATTTTTTGATAGCAGCATACCGTATGTTTAAATTCTGTTTACCTGACAGGTGTTTGCCCTCTAGGACATTAGTAAAAATATGAACTAGTTGTACGGTCATCGCAAAAGAAACCAGAACTTCCATAGTCAAATTACGTTATTTTTTCCTACAACATATTTGAAAAACAAAAAGAATATTAGACAAACAACCAGCACCAGTGATAGAGCTAAGTATTGCTATTTTAGCTTTTCAAATTTATTTTTTTTTGTTTTAGATTTGTTGTTGTTTTCTGTTCGCATGACGTAGGGCTTGAAGGCCCGCAGCTACTGCGTTAGTGTTATAATTATTTCCTCTAGTTTTCATTCGATAGGAATTTGTTTATTGTCTAGGCTTATTGTTATTATTCTTGTTATTGTTTGTTTGTTTGCTCCCAAGGCAGTCGGGGGGTTGAGTCAAAACTTGGCAAAAAGCAAAAGTTGTATGTAGCGAAGCCTCGAGTAAGAAGTAATAACTGAGCGATAAAATGAAACACAAACTAAAAGGGAAGACAGAAAATATCGATAGTTTTTCTAGGAAAAAAAGAAGAAAAAACAACAGTATAGACCTTTTTTTCCTTTCAGTTGGGGGGGGGGGGGGAAGGGGGGGGGGAGACACAAACTTTATTTCTGTCAGGTGTCACGTGTGACCATTTTCTTCCATTTAAACCTATTAAATTTACATTCGGTTGGGGGAGATTCATAATTACGATGAAAAGGCCGTTACAGAGGGAGCGCGGTATTTCTGACATTGCAGCATAAAGCCATTGCTGAACAGTGAACACGTCTGGGTATTTTCTGTATGTGGTTTGGTAGTTAGACATCGCACCTCTAATAGCAGATGCAACATGAGTGAGTGCTTGGGGTGTGTGTCAGACCCCTCCCCCCCCCCCCCCCACATTAATGTAAAATAGGGTTAAGAAGAGTGGGCAAAAGCCAGACTTTTACTAACTTTAACTCTTTCAGTACTGAAACAGCACGGCTTTTAACTCTTTACTGCTCCATCAGTGACAAGTTTTGTTCCTCCATTCATAGCTTTGAAATATAGATCAATTTTTGTTATAGAATTTTACCAATGTGTGAAAATTATATGAATGTATTTAATTCTATGTTAAACCTGACAGCTCTGAATACGAAATATAGACCGTGAAGGGCGCGAAGTGGCCGTTATCGTGCCGACGCACCGTAAAACCCAAATTAAACTCAGTTAGCCTGATGTAGATTCATGTTTACCGCTCAAAATAACTGAAATAATTGGATCTTAACACTTTGAATGCCAGCAGTGTACAATCATGAATGGCCATGTGCAGTGTGGCCTATATAATTTTAGAACAGTGAAAGCCATATTTACAAATGAATGTTTATTATGTTAAATTCATACCAACAACTTTAAAAGACTTTATTAACCATATCTAAAAGTAGCAAGGAATTTGAAAATCTTGTCTTTCTGGCTTGGCAAACAAAGGATTAATGTAAACTGGATTTGAGAAAATCTAGCTTCACAGCGTCAGGAGTCAAAGGGTTATTGTAGTAAAGTCACATTTTAGATATAATATAATATATATATACATTTCCATGAATTTACTCAGTGCGGGAACAGCATAAAACTTTAAAGGATGAAGATTTCTCTACAAGTCAGGAACGAATCAAATAGTGGTGGCGTTGGCTGCCATTTTCATGCATTAACATACTTTTTCAACTTTATTTTCATGTTGCTAGCAAATCGAATGCAGGAACAGCAAAACTATACTTCAGTTCATGCAGAGAATATAGATGTATAAAGAGGGTTCACTTCCGCCAAATCGCGAAACTAGGTCGCTGCGGTAAACAAGAAATGAAACCTCGCAAGTGCCAAAGATTTTAATTTTACAATTGAGGCTAGGCAAACATCTGCGACTTCCTGTACTTCTGCCGTCCTGTCTTAGTTTCATATATCTGTGGACTCTGCCATGAGTCCCGCTCGGGTGATTTTTTTTTCGTACTCACTTTACCAAATTCAGGAGCGCGGCAGCAAAAGCTCCAACATATTACAGGGATTTTCGGTGACGTTCAGAGTCATTTTTGGGTTAGGGTTAGGGTGCACAGTCCAGAGATTGCAGCACCCATGGCAGTGTTCGGTAGGACGAGAAATCCCTAAGCCAATAACCTGTGTTTGGCGGTGTGTTGCTGCCCCGCTCCTGAATTTGGTAAAGCGAGCACGAAAAAAATCACACGCGTCCGAGTCTCGCAAGTTTGTTTGGTATTGAAGTCTATTTCTTTTTTTTTTTTTGTATTGTTCTTATTCTTGGTTGTTGTTGTTGTTGTTGTTGTTGTATTTTTTAGCATATTACGACACTCGTTGGATCCCATTTAGGGGAGAGGGGAAAGGGGCTAGGGATTAGCGTTGTTTTTTAATTTTACCAGAGCAGCCGGCCTTGTTAAGCCTGCTCTTCTCGACTTCCAACTGCCAAGGTATCTATAACGTGCACACGGGCCATCCGAGTTTTTCGTCCTTGTCCAAGAAGACTAGGTGCTGCCAAAACATCTTTAACGTGCGCATCGTGCACACAGGCCATCAGCATTTTTCGTCCTTGTCCGAGAAGACTATGTGTTTATCATATAGTCAGGCCAGGAAATTTCCCCTAATTTCCAACATGCCTGCACTGACCGGGATTCGAACCCGGTACCTTCGGCCTGGGAGGCGAGCTCGTTGTCTCAAGACCAACTTTGTCCCCTGCTCGCAAGTGCGTGCATCTTCAGCCATTCACCTAATGCGGTGCGACAGCAACATAACAAAGTCGCAAGTGTGCGCCTGGGCTAAAGGAGATGAAAACCTGTTTTAAGTGAACATTTGGACAATTGGGCCTCCGCCTAATCAATATGAAAGAAAATAAAATCCTTTAGGATCTCGTAGAATACTTTAGCAGACAAGAATTGTCACCCGAAGTTGTGCAAACAAACATGAAAAAAAAAAAAAAAAACATCTTTGTATTACTATCATATTTACTGCAATATTTCTTATAAAATCACACAAGAATTATTCGAATTATAAGAGAAATTAAGACAAAAAATTAACGCCCAGACTGAGACTTACAAAGCCTTATCCAAAACTTATGAAACTGGCAAATTTATTTAAATACTAGTCAAATAAAATGGAAAAAAAATACCAAAATAAATCACGAAAATCCGTTACTGATAAAATTAAAAATTGAATAAAAAAAATGAGAAAAAAAAATACACGTAAGTTCTGTTACGTATTGCAAATTATGGCAATCTGCATGCTAGAAGGTTAAATGAGATTCAGGTCGCAAACAGTCGATGTCTAAATTATCCTCCTCTTCCTCATCATCATCATCATAATTCTCTCTCAGGCTACACGTCAGCATGCAGTGCTAAAACACCATCATTTGTAATCAAAACCACTTTGATCACGGTGAATCCTTCGCTGGATAGATTGAAACTATCCCGTGTCTCAAGACGTTCTAGGGGACTGGCCGGAGTGGAATCATGACTCGTCTGATGTCCAAAATCTGCCCAGCTGTCACAGTGCAAGCGCTGCTACTACTACTACACCTGGCTGTATGCAGCCATTTCTACACTACCCCAGCAAAAAACACTGACTCCCCAGGTAACTTGCTTCTATTTGTGTGGTCATTTAACCCTTTCAGTGCCGAAGCAGTGCGGCAAGGATTTTTATAGTCCTTGTTACTGTTGAATTTGAAAACTCCGGTTATTTCAACACGTAAATGGGAACTTTTAACCCTTTCGGTGCCAAAGCAGTATTGAGATGGTTTTTACATTCCTGATTACTTTTGAATATGATTATTTTTGGTTATTCCAAAAGGTAAATGGTAAATTCGAAAGCAAAATTTATCAATTTTATTCAAATGATTTCACATTAGATTCAGATCCAATACACAGATGGGTAATCGTGACGATGCGCTGTCGGCATTCAAGGGGTCACATGGGTTTGTTAAAGCACAGATGTATTACGAGCGTGCAAAACGGGTATTATGGAAAGAGACATTTAGTGTGTTCGTGGTTTTATTAGGAGCTTTGTGGTCGGAATGAAAACAGTTGGTTTATTAGAGTCAGAAAGTAAAATCTACAGTGGACTTGGTCGTGTCGCCAGGTAAGCTTCGTTCTGTGGTACAGAGGGTCAAATGTCCATTAAATGCAGGGTTACACCCATCTAGTTACTCCGACCTATTAATCCATCCATCCACATGCCTGCCTGTCTATCATTCATCCATCCATCCATCCATCTAGCCATCTGTCTATCCATCTATCTATCTTATCTGTCTATCTATCTAGCAAACTACGCAACCACATTCAAGATGTACTACCTCTTATCGGTTGTACCAAATTCAGCGGCAAGTTCCAACAGCGACAGAACAACATCGTAAGCGTTCTAGAAATGAAAATCCAGACAGCCAACAACAACGACAACAGTGCAACTATTAAAGATAAACCTCCTAAGTCATCAATGTTTGTTTCAGACTTACCATTATGTCTGTCTATCTCTTTTCTCAAAGCTAAATCTGTCTGTTTCCAGACTCAGGACTCGTGCATTCAAAGGTAAATCGGCACTCAAGAGCTGCAGGACAAAAGAGGAACTCTGAGATCAAGAAAAAAGTTCCAGGGAGACAGGCCGCCTTGCCCGTCACTGACGAACTAGAGAGAAATGATTATGTTACTCAGACTGAAAACGTAGCAGATTTTCAGCAAGCTGCACAGCGGATCCACCGGGCTACAGGCGTCGCTTTTCGTGATAGAGGAGTTGTGGGTGATAATAAACACATGACGTATCACTTTCTCAAAACAATATATGAAAATAAACAGCCCCAAGTGGGTGACAGAAAGCGGGTATGTGACTCTAAGAGTAAGACAATAAAAGAAACGGATGTGTTACAGTTTGAATCAGACAATATTAAATATAGTGCCAAGTCATCCGTCAGTGATGAAAAGCCATATGGTATATCTGGGACCAACGATGTTACTGATAAACGTCAGTCCAACCTCACTATGGGCAGAAACGACGTTGAGGGTAAAAACTCCAATGCTTACCCCTCCCGTATTTCACGGAAAAGAGAAATTCAAAGTTTACACCGAAAAAGTCATCGAGCGACATCCTGGTACTCTGAAAGTGGAGACTATTTGGAAATACCACAGAAAAGAGTAACATTGGAATCTGACGAAACCAGCACTGGGAGTGAAAATGATTTAATTTACATTAAAGCTTGGGCCATGGTTAGGACAATAGCTAGTGCTAGGACCCCTGCCCTTGACAGACACAAACAGCCCGAGAGGGTTGTTTCTGCACGACGTCAATGGAGGAATGACAAGAATGTCAATAGACAACAGTTGCATAGACATCTCTTTGGTTCTTACGGAAAGCATGAGAATGGTCGAGTCCCCATAACTATAACGACATTTGTGAGTTTTCATGCTCCAAAACAGTCCCAGGCGGACATTCTGTCACGAGATAACGAACATTCTGGTCAAATGTGGACGCAGAAAACTAACATTTCAAAGACGACTCGGAAGAAAAGTTTCTTTGTTGACGGGAACAAAAATATTGAATCTCAGAATAGAGTAGAAGAAAAGGACGAGGTACCAGGGATCCGTCAAATCATACCCGCCACAGTTCCTAGGCCCAGATCTCTGTCAGTGTCAGGACAACATCACGACGGACAGTCGCAAGTTGTAACCACTGACAAGTTTCCAAGTTCAGCTAGAGTTGACAAACATCGATCCATCCTAATCATCAACCGGGGTCCCGACTGGCTTAGATCGAAACAAAAGCTTACCAATAATTTCATGTTGAAAACTCCATTCGCAGAATCTGGATTTAAAGTTGAAGGCATTCCTAACAAACACACACATAGGGCGTCTGACATCGGCACAGGTCTAAACATGACATTACACAAAGGTCCGGCAAGGTCAGAAATAAATTTTATTCAATCTGTTTCATTTATGAGAAAGAAGAATCTGAAGAACAGGTCTGAATTAATTAAAGAAAAACAAGGGCATAGAGCGTACATTTTCGGAGGGATGGGTGGAAGCACACGTCTTAAAATTCGTAAGAAAATACGCCCCACTGATCTTGGGATTAGTCAAGATTTGACGACATCTGGATCTGGTGACGGCAGAGGTAATGGTATTGAGGACACGGATGATAACCGAAAAGGTCATCGTGCTGGAGATGTGAGCTACGGACAATCATCAGGGAAGTTTTCTTCCTTACTCGACCTAAACATCAAGAAATTCCACCAGGACAGGAATGGAAAGGGTGACACTGGACTTGTGGACTCTGAAATCACAATCCATAGCTCTACACAACCTCCAGCCTATCCCACCTCCAACCCGGTTGTCAACGACAGGGAATTTGACAAGGAAAGAGACGACACCGGCTATGATGTTGGCCACAGGGTTAGAAACATTTCAAGTTTCCTTAACCCAGCATCTCCAAAATGTATGTTTCCAAACATCACAAGAAATGTCAACTCTGATGAAATTACTAGTGAAAGTTTGAAGGATTCTAGCGAACGCGTCCAAATTAAGCTTTCCACCTTCCATTTACCATGGACGGAAACAACCATAGCCTTCAAGACCAGCATTCTCAGGAGAGGAATGGCCAAAGATAACCATGAATACGTCCAGACTCCTTCTCCTTCCTACAAAGGAACATCCAGACACAGAGTTCTGTCACATCTGATTCGTCGTGAAGTCAAGCAGAATGGCAGAGATACTCCACCTCCTTGGCGAACACGCAGTGCAAACATAACTTATGATGTAACATCACCGGGCACTACAAAGTTTACTGAAAGACAAACAAGCGTACAGAAAACCAATCAACGTGTTAACAATGAATCTCCTTCAGTCAGTGCAATTTCCTCGGCTACCTCGCCAACACCCAAAACCAGCACTAAAGACTATATCAGCTCGGTTCCAGGTCCCCAGTATGGTCGCCAAACATTTTTTGATTTTATTTCAAAACCCGATCCATCAACTCCTGCAACGGGACAAAACTGGTTCAAAACCACCGCCGCCAGCCCCAGCAAACTCACCACATACAACATACGTAGAAATACACCTGACACTAATTATTCATCTGCTTGGTATCGCTCAGCCTTGGCAGCATATAATTGTATGCATCACCGCCTTCCGTACGACACGCATTTCCCCTCTCTTGATTATCCTGTTAATCTCTCTTCTGTGACAGTAAAAATGTCCGTGTCGGTAAAAACTCCAACTAAGCCATTTCTGTTCAAAGATCGGGCACATATAGAAAAAAGCAGCAGTTCTAATGCCGATACCTCCAAACTGGCTGACTACTTAGTGCTAGTGTACAACCACACACCTACAGTTGAAATCAACTCATTTGTAGAACTGGCAAACACGAGTAAAATGAAAAACCAACACCCATTTGAGTGTTTCTTGCGGACCACTCAAAAAGCTGACCACTTTGTCTACGGTGGCTGGCATCGTGTGACCTTTGATCGCCAGCGTCCTCTGGTCAAGTGCTCTTCCAGGTCAGCAGGTGTCAAAAGTCCACATCCTATGAATAAGAAAACTGGAGTGCAGCTTGAAATGTTTCCCTACGGAGTACATTCTGATGTTTGGATACAGTCATTAGGTCACAAGGAAACAAGCAGTCAAATTAGTTATGAATTCAATCCCGCGGTGTCTGTAGAGGGCTCTGGGTCTGATTATCTGTGCATCATGGCCGACAAATCAGAGACTGTTTATGTGTCTGACGTCATCAAGGTAGCACATCTGGCAGTCACAACCGGCCAACCGTCCCCGAAATACATCAGCAGCAAATTGGAGTTGGAGCACAACTGTATTGGTCTGAAATGGACGAAAGTTTACAGTATTGAATGGTTTTTCTGGCCTGATAGCAGTAGCGGTGATCCACGTTTTGATCCGTTTAAAGAGCGATGCTGGTTGCCCGTAGCGAACTTTACAGAATGGCAGGGGACAGCTGTATGGCAGGGGCTCCCTGTGACCGTTCTGTGCAGGGTAACTATAAGGGATGACATCGCTGCTGCCAGCATGGGCCTGGCCGGCGTAAGGCGTATCGAACGTCTTTACATTCTGGTCCTTCAAAAGTCACCCATTTCTAACGCACCAAGTCCGCCTATAATGTCAACATATGACACTTTTTCAGCATTACAGAATGATGCACTGAATCTGACTTGTCATCTTGAATTCCAACATGCCCAACTGAACAGAAAAACACAATGGATGCAGTTCAAACTGTATATGGGAAACTGTAGCCATGCCAGTTGGAGAAATGAAGAAGGAAGCTACGGCCATTCCTACACACAGATATTCAGGGTAGTCGATTCCCGGCCACGGTGTGTCATGTGTCGTTTCCAGCACACGGAACTGAGAGTGCAAATTCGTGTAGAACCAGACTTGGAAACTGCTCTATCAAGCAACTGTGAATCACCATCCCGGGATCTGTATCAGATATGGGGCCGAGTGACACACCTGGACACTTGTACACGTGCCCCGCAGTCTGACCATGGAGTTTTGGTGCACAATGGAAGCCTGAACTGCCAGGAATTGACATGTCCACGAGATAAGAACACACAAGAGCCGGTGGAGAGTAAATCACACAACAAACATGTATTGATTTACACCACGCCACGCCAGATCAAAGTTTGCTACCCTGAAAGAGAAAAGGGACGAGATTCACAGATGAACAAAGGGAAAATCGCCGCCATTCTGGGAAGTCTTTGTGTTCTGTTGACTCTTGTTGCTGTTGCTGTAGTAGTCGGAAGACGAAAGAATCTCTTCAGCAAATGGTTTAATGCACGCACTGGCACCAAGACATCCCGAATAAAATCTTTGTTTACTGTGAAAAATCCAAATAGAAATAATAGCAACGTTAGAACCACCACTTCTGAGTACAACATACCTTTCTCAGAGACTATACACCCGCATGAGGCCATTCCGGCTTCCAAAATTAAATTCCAAGAATGTATTGGGTCAGGTCGCTTTGGGAATGTCTACAAGGCGCATCTTGAAGGTCTCTTCGTTGGGGAAGGGGCGGGAACTGGTTTGGCGGTGAAGGTCATCACCAGGAACAGGCACAAATGCGCCAACAAAAAGAAAGGCGCGAGTAAAGAAGTGAACATCATTCGGAGTTTGCCTCCCCATACACACGTCATCCGATATATCGGCTACAGTTTGACGTCACAGGCTCATTTCATTATAATGGAATTCGTGACCGGCGGAACGTTGGCTGAGTACATTATAAAAAGGCGCAAGCGACTTTCGATTTCCAAGGTTTGTATCACGCCCCATACTAGACACGTTTTTCCAAAGGCGTCATCCTTGCTTGAGCAGGGCTACATGGCCAGCAGCGGATACAGTGAAACGTCATGGTATGAGGAAGCAGACGGGCAAAACCATTATCAGAACTTTGGATTCGAGGAAGACGAAGGGTTGGGAAATGGAGCACTGAATTTGCTGAGAGCACAACTGAAACATAACAGAAATCCGGATAGAATCAAAATGGAAGATCTCTCTGGGCTTTGCCATGACATTGAGTGTATAAAGCTGTCTCGTGATCTTTGTTCCATGTGTCTTCAAGTCGCCATGGGAATGGATCATTTGGTCTCTCTGAACATAATACATGGGGATTTACGAGCCCAGAATGTTCTGGTGGAGCTCACAAAAAGTTCACCCATTGCCAAAATCTGCGACTTTGGCACTGCTCACCAACTTCTTCAAGGCGAAAGGAAGTATTTACCAGCAAACCCGTTGTCCGACTTCAACCTCAGATGGCTGGCGCCAGAAACCGTGAAAAGAAACGAATTTACATTCAAATCTGATGTTTGGGCGTACGGCATGACAGTATGGGAGGCGGTGTCTTTGGGAGAACTGCCATTTGCAGACGTGTCGGATGATTGTCTGATTCAACACATTCTGAAAGGCAACACTCCAGACCGGCCTGGCATTTGCGACATGTCCATCCACAGCATGGTGTCCGAATGTTGGCGAATGCAGCCCGAGGACAGACCCTCGTTCAGCACACTACTTCAGTGGTGGAAGAACCTCCACCAAGGACAGGCTAAAGGAAACGAGGCGGATGACTACGAAAATGAGCCACCCATTTATTGTGAGATCGACGTGGACGAATTTGTCAACGAGGATACCAATGTGTAGAGCAGTGGTTCTCAACCCTTTTCAGGCAATCGCACCCTTTCCCTCCAAATTTTCTTTCATCGCCCCTTCTCCCCCCCCCCCTTCCCCTCCAAAAAAAAAAAACAAACCTACTCAAGCACAACAGATACATTTCACAAGAAGACAGACTGCATGCCAATTGTTATGTTATGTTCTCAAAGCTTTATTTATGACCATACACATATTGAGTATTATTCATTGTAAAACAAAGTATTCTTTATCAAATTTTAATGCACACAAAAAGGTTTTTTCTAGTCATAAAACCAGTGTACAACACGTCAGTGGCCGAGTTGTGTATTTGCCCCACGTTCCTTCTTCATTCTTGATTTCGCCCCCCCCCCTCCCCTTCATCGTTTTCTTGCACATGTCGCGTTTTCTTCGTTCCCCCCCCCCTCCCCCCCCCCCGGAAATCAAATCATCCCCATGAGCCGATATCGTCCACGTTGAGAACCACTGGTGAAGAGTATCAAGCCAATACCACACCCATCTTGCATCTTCAGTTACTCGACCCGGCTCTCCCACCCCCCCCCCCAAATTCCCCCCATTATAATGTACACACTTTCATAATTACTAGATAAAAGACCCCGCATTGCCTGGGATAATCCTGTGCTCCCCGCCCTCCTCTTTCTCTTTGATCTAGGTTTCCTAATATTATTTTTTTTTTGCATACTTTTGTTATTTTTGCAATATATTTTTTTTTTTTTTTTGGTTTTATCCCGTTTGGGAACTTTGCTTTAGGCCTGCTCTTCTTGACTGCCGGGGTTTCTTTACGTGCACACCTGCCCTCCGTGTTTTTCGCCCTTGTTCGAAAAGACTAGGTGCTCGATCCCATCTACCATAGGACCAGAGCAGGAAAATATGAGGAAAATCCCCCAAATTCCAACATGCCTGCACCGACCGGGAATCGAACCCGGTACCTTCGGTATGAGAGGTGAGCACTTTGCCTCTAGACCAATGGGTCTTGCTGTAGAAGCCATGTGGTCCATGGCATGAAGGTCTTGTTTTTGGGCAGGGAAACTGCACCAGACTGAACGCGTATGAAACACAGTCTCCCGAGCGCTAGGCTTATCAAAGGGAACGAAAAAGTAGGTCATTGCATTTTACCGTTATAACATTAATAACAATATTTTGATAGGTAAAACTGGCATAAACGCAATAGGTCGATACAAAAGCGACTGGATTTTCAGATTAGTTGACACTTAAGGAAATAAATTTTGTAATTTTGGAAACTGTCTTTCAGAGCTACAGAGAAATATTCCCACCGCCCCCCCCCCTCTCCTTTAAAAAAAAAAAAAAGATGGACAACTAAAGGTTGGACCAGAGACGGATCTGCAATGAAATTAATGAAGCTCACATTTCAGGGTCCCCAGTTCCAGAAGGGCCCTGAAATTTTTATTTTTTTTAATAAGTCAATTTTGGATGTTGCCCTATTGTTGCTGATTGAGAATTGGCTCCACAACAGTTCCAGCTTCAGGGTCCCAAAAATGTAGGTCCTCCGCTGGGCTGGACTGAACGTGACTTAAATGGACAAATTGTTGCCTCTGAGCGGGTTTGTGGGTATTTACAGACCCATATCTACTGAAGCTGAATGTTAACACTTAAGACCAAGACAGACACAAGGATTTTAAAAAAAAAATAGTAAAATCGTCTCACATAAATCAGTATCGCGTTTGATGTCGACAGATGAATTTCTTGTAAAAATCACCATTTGATTGCAATGATCAGGTTTTTTTGGCATATTGTTATCAAACTCGAGTGATTTCATAAAGGAAAATTATTTTTATTAGAAGGAGTGTTCATTGGAGCTACTTTTAGCTTTCATAACAATTTGGGCTACCCGGAGATCAGTATTACCGTAGCGAGAAACGGGTAGCCCAAATAATGTTTCAGGGGTGGGGTTTGGTTATGAAGGCTACATGTAGCCCCAGTGGACACTCCCTTATATATTTAGTGACCTTATACATATAGACCCTTTTCACTTCCGCGTTACAGTTGTTTGCGCGGAGCCGCACGGCTTCGAAAAGCACCCTGTAGGGCAAAAACCTCCACTTGCCTTAGTGATGGCATCTTAATATGTGCACAGTCTAAGTAAAGATGCATTTTTATGCCAGAACCAGCAGGTAACGGGTTTGTACAGTTGGGTGCCCAACAAGAGGATGGCATCGTTCAACTGTTGTCCACGGCTTCCGCCCTACAAGTGGGGCACGCCGCCATTTTGTTTGCAAATCACGTGATATCGAGGACAGTAAATGAAAAGGGTCTTATATAGTTTGATTATTAAGGGGAGTGTTTATTAAATTGCATGATTAGGGGGGACGTATTGGTGGGGGGGGGGGGTGGGCGTATTAGGGGGGGATGGAATCTAATTACAGAGCTAAATATTTATAGAGAAAATACTGGGTTATGTTCCCTGTTCAGCTATGACTTTCTATGCAAAACATACTATCCCCCTAGCAACAGTCTTTATTAAAGTATATTAAAGTATATTTCAGTATCCTGAAACAAAGAAACAAGAAAATGAATAAATAAATACATGGTATAACACTAATTTGGGTAATCAGTCATTTATTCTCAACAATGGTAATGAATTTGATGATAATAAAATGTACAGGTGAAGGAAGCCAAATAAAAATAACAGTGACAATTCATAACAGACACAGCAAACCTCAGTGAAAAACAGTTTTTTCATGACAAATCATAAATATTGGTCTAAAAAAATTATAAGTTAGAATGTCATTGTCAATTTTTCCATCACTAAAACAAATAATTTGCCCCTACATCTTGTAATAATAAACATTTCTTTACTAAGCTAAACATGAAAGGGTGGTTCCATCATTAAAACTTTTGTGACTGCATCAAATTGAGTGTGTGTGTGTGTGTGTGTGTGAGTGTGTGTTTAATTTCAGATAAGGTATTAATAATAATGGTAATAAATAACATTTATTTCTGTAGCGTTTCGTCCCCTGATACAAGATGCAAGGGCTCTTGTGTTACCCAGCACTACCTGGGATAAACCTGTATGTGCTACCACCCTTCTCTGTCTGTTTGTCTGTCTGTCTGTCTGTCTCTGTCTCTCCCTGTTTGTCTGTCTCTATCTGTCTGCCTGTCTCACATCATCTGTCTTTCCCTCCCTGTCTGTCTGCCTCTCCCTGTCTCTGTCTGTCTATCTCCCCTGTCTGTCTGTCTCTCTCTCCCTGTGTGTCTATCTGTCTGTTTGTCTGTCTGTCTCTCCATGTGTGTCTATCAGTCTGTCTGTCTCTCCCTATGTGTCTTTCTGTCCCTGTCTGTCTGCCTCTCCCTGTCTCTCTGTCTCTGTTTGTCTGTCTCTCTCCCCCTTTGTGTCTATCTGTATCTCTGTCTTTGATGTACAAAGTTTCTCTTAACAACCTACACTCTTGCTATATACTCGTATCTCATGTGCACCTGGGCACCAGACACTCTTTTCTAAGCAGGGAAAATGCACCAAATACAGTCTCCCAGGCCCTTGGCTTATCAAAGGCAGCACAAACAAAAAACAACCAATGTATTTCATTGTTATAACAACATTTTTAAGCAATTGCCAGACACTAGAGTAAAAGCTGCAAAGGAGACTGGGTTAGATTATTTGATAGTAAAAAAATAAAATTTCAAAAATTTTAACCTGTCATTCAGGCTGCAGCGTTGAGCAAAAGTAAAAAACAAGGCCAAAACTGTACAATGATGATGAAATGCTTCCACCACTATTTTTTTTCCCAAAAATCATTTTGTCTGATACTATGTTAAAGCACATTTGATGATATTTTCATCTCTAGTTTCCAACACTTAGAAGATGGAGGGATTTAGTTCCACCACTTACCCTGTACAATAATGCAGTGTAATAGAAGCACACCACCATAATTCTGTCGTGCAAAGGCAGAGCGATGTATCTGCTCATTTCATAGTTCGGAGAAAAACATGAAAAGCTTGCTTTTATTTATGACTTTGCCACACCAAAAACTATTTCGGTGGCAGATACGTCTATTTGCCTTTGACATAAAAGAATTATGTTTGAGACAAGTTCATAGAGACAATCAAGTAGAAAAAGGTCATGCTGTCAGTTACATCACTCTGCCTTTGCCCTGCAGAATTCCTCATACCAAGGACTGGATGGCTGTTGTAACTTGATTTTTAGAACTTTATCTACAGAAGCAAAAATCTGACTAAGGGACCGTTCACATATTATGTCAGCACATAAGGGGTGGGGAAGGGGGTCTCTTGAATGAAGACAAATGATGACGTGGGGGAGGTGGGGGGGGATGTTGAGTCCAAAGATGATGCCACCAATGTGGTTTGGTAAAATTGAAAAAGAAGAACAAATAATACATAGATCAAATTCATATTTTTATTATAATACCTGCCAATAAAATGACTAATTAATTAATCAACCAATACCTTGAACTACTAAATGGTTGAATCAGCCTGCCAGGGACACCTTGTAAAGCGCTTAGAGCATTAGTGGATATTAAGCGCTATATAAAAGCTCTTATTGATTTGATTTTATTATAAATAATCTGTTAGTTTGAATTAAAATAAATAGCAAACAGCACCATACAGGTATTTTTAGTCGTTATTTGTCAAGTTTTGATTACGTCATCAAACAGGAGGGGGGGGGTCAAAATTAGTCAATTTTTGATGACATAATATGTGAACGGTCCCTAAGTTTCTGTATCATATTTTATATTTACAATATTTTCAAAAAGTTACATGTATGTAACCTTCAGTTTTCAGAATTTAACCCCCAATTTGTAACACAACCTGCCAGCTGTCAAGGGCTGCTAGCATGCCAAACATCTCAGTTTTTTTTTAAAAGGTTGAGTTACGATAGTTTATCACGCAGCCCTCCATATAAAAATAAAGCCAGTACTATCACAGTTTATCAATACAAAGTCGTGACTTCATACTAGAATACAATAACTACATACTTATGCACACAATCTTCAAGTCTTCATTGTCGCGATGTGGGTTAGATGGGGAGAATTCGACTGACACTCTTTCGAGGTCCGCTCCCACAATCGACGAACACACAAAAAAAATACTTGCACTCTAAAAACTAAATAAATCAATTGCTTTGATTTTTAGCAGAACTGTAGGGCAGTTTAATTACAGGAATTAATGTAACAAATATAATTATAAATATAAATATCAATTCAAAGGCAACTGAATCTAACTAATGAAACTACAGCTTTCTATAAAGACTAACTTATTCACTCTAACTACTTGCAGGTCATATGAGTTATATGCCAAATAGAATCCGCGCACGTGGCGACGGATATAACAGTTTAAATTCTATTAATTCAATGAGACATGTTATGATATGGACATTTCCTCTAGACACGCCATGGAGAATGCTTGTACAACCATGCGTTGTCTGGCGGTAGCTCTGAAACTGTCTTCAAAAGTATGTAGAACGGTTCACTTTCATCATTACAAATTAGTATGAACTCTCACCATTAGGCCCTCACTGGGAGTGAGAGCGCTGGATGTAAACGCTGTGGGTTCATATCAAACCAAGTAGCTTAGGCTCTGGAGCTTTAAAATCATGCTCCTCACAATATGGACTGCTCAACTGCGTCTTAAATGTCTCTCATCTGGCTGAGGACTATCGCCGTCCACCTCGTAAATGGATTGTCTACATGTGGCCACTATCTAAGCTCTGCACGGGTTTAAATACTAAAGCTATGTCTCGACCTTCCGTCCAGATTCATACATTTGATTGGTGCAGCCGCTGGGAGCTCAGCCTGCAATACTAATTTATGCTTGTCATGGCCCTGCGCCAAAATCAAGGTCAATTTTACGGTCTAGACAAAATTTAAAATGCGAAACATTAACTACTAAAATCTTCAAACCCCGTGCTTTCTACTCTTATGCACGAATTTCCGAACGCCAACTAAGCGTCTAACTAAACTACCTTTACTCGCCCCTTATCTATGTTAATCAAAATCACGGGGTCGAGAACTGCTCTGTCATTCCTAGCTATACATTTATTCTGTCTCGCCCCTCCTTCTTTCCATTTCTTAAAGAAAAGTGTTTCAAACAAACTGTTCACGAGAACAGCTCAAGGACAAATTACGCTGGTTAGAATTAACAAGTCGTGAAAATTTACTCACTGAACGTCGTGACCTAGCACGGCATTTAGAAGACATTGTGTTCGTGACATTCATAGAGAATTATAATAACAATATTATGGGGTCATCGCTAAAGGACATAAGTTCTGAGGAGGGAAGAGGTAAGGCAGGGCCTGTAATCTGTATGTAAGCTTTTAATTCGATAAGTTTTATATACATTTGTTGTTTTTTTTCAACGATATATATAATGAAACAGTCAAATGACTCCTGCAAAATGCCAATTAAATTCCCACAATACAGTATCAAGACCTTTATCATGGGCATTCAATATTTTAATTGTTGTGTGCCCCTAAAAGGA
This sequence comes from Onchidella celtica, assembly GCA_963931925.1. Classification (NCBI taxonomy): domain Eukaryota; kingdom Metazoa; phylum Mollusca; class Gastropoda; order Systellommatophora; family Onchidiidae; genus Onchidella; species Onchidella celtica. The sequence continues at coordinate 58,844,510 of OZ007574.1, read as the reverse complement.
GGGAGGGGCTATTGAAGCCAAGCATATGAAAAGTGTAAAGAGTGAGGATATATATATTTTAAAAAATTGGCCAAATCGGACATATACATTCTTTATGATGTCCCTTTATCACAGTTTATCAATACCCGAATCACAGGATGTCAAGACGAATCAATTCGTCACATTCCGTCCTTCAACATGCACATCTGTTTTCAATGTCAGTGTCAACAATGCAACACATCCCTTCATAATTGAATGGAAAAGAGCTAGTAGTGACTATCGTATTCATATGTGCGCAATTTGTGGACATGTAGTGGGAGAAGGAATGGTTCGTCTCCGTATTCTGTATCTCGGTCAATACAAAGTCAGCTAAAATTACTATCATCAGTCCAAAAAAAATTATCCAAATTGAACATAAACATACCTTATGATGTCCTTTATCACAATTTGTCAATATAAAATCAGCTAAAACTGGTACTATCACCAGTCCCACCTTTGAAAAGTCTGTAAGTGAAAATAGCCACAGTGACGATATCTCCACTCATAAGGAATAAAACAACCAGGACAAGAAAAACAATGGCTAGAGCCCCGGACACTTGAGAGGAAGGCCGCTCATCTTCAGCACTGGTTTTAGCACGGACAGTCTTGGATAAAGAACTTTTGTCTACAAGCAGTCTTCGTTTTATCGCCTCCACTTCTTTCTGTGGGCAGATTGAGATACACGTATATATATTGTTGTCATTCGTGTACTGCTTAAATAAATTCTGCCTCCATTACTTTTACAAAAAAAAAAAGAGACAAGGCTGTTGGATGGCTTAAAAAAATGTATTATCACACCCAGCATCCCTATGTCAATCCAATGTAGATTTGTATAGGGTTTCAGTAGGATTACCATAGGAGTTGATTCCCTACATCAAACTGACGTCGGCACCATGTCGTAACCAGCGGGTCTATGTAAGAACAAAGTCATTCCCATGTGCAAAGTTGACATCAGTCCTCTGTGTCCAATTCCCACAGGCTTGTGGTTAAATGCCTACAAAATTCGTGTAGAGATCTCACCTCAGGGAGTTAGATTTTAAAGTGTTAAAAAGTTGCTGTGTCACAAAATTTTACAGGCGATTTCCCCTAGGTGGAGATAAAGCCAATCAGTTCTGGGGTGACCATGAATTGTTATAAATATAATAATATATATGTTGTAAACTGATGTTGCTTGTTGTCCTTTTCCTTTAACTTTTCATCATCATCATGTTTATTCACCACAAGCTTGAGACAATCTCATACAGAATGGAAAATATATACTGGTACTTAATTTAACTTATAAAACAAGTGTATCTTATAACTATTTGGGATCATCATCATCATCATCAACATTATCATCATTATTATCATCACTATCATCATCGTTGTCATCCTCATCATTATCGTCATCATTGTCATCATCGTCCTGATTATAATCACAATGACGTCCATGTTTTCAAATTAACATTGATTCTTTCATTTTTGTTGTATTGTAATAATACTATTTCATATCCTCGTTTGCATGACGCCCCGGCATATCCCTGAAAACAGCATTTTCTGTGTTTCACAGATACGAAATCTACATGTCATTAACTTATTAACCTGAAGAGGATTTAACAAGATTTTTTTGTGTGTCTAAAAATGCATTTGTCCAAATAGCAAATCTCTCCAATATCCCTCCTGGCTGTATGAGACGCTGACGAATCATATCATACTATGATGGATCTGTGGGGTGAACATGTACGCATCTAAACCTTTGTGAATATGGGGCCAAAAATTTATAATTTGTGTACTGCCTCAATTTTTGACGATAAATTACAGGTAGGAACATGCATTTTGGGCAAAATTCAGACTTCAATATTGATTAATTTACAGTTTTTCTTTTTCTGAGCCACAAAAAGGAGGTGCATTTTCATTGACAAGAACAGAAAAGTGTGACTGGAAATTTCGTTGTGACTAAGTGACCACCGTTCTGCATTCCCACTGTAGCTAGTATCAAAAATGCTAGTGGTACTAACCAGCGCATAGCTCAACGGCTCTCAACTAAGAGGCATCTCTCCTAGCGTGATGCGTTTTTCTGCATGACAAAATGACATAAAATGGGGACAGTCTGAGTCATTGTCACAAAACTAGGGTTTTGACAATATGCCGTTGTCATACCGACAGCAAGTTAATTGTATCATTCTTATTACAGCCGACTCCGGCAAGATAAATCTTGCAAAATTTCCTTGTACCAAGCCCAGCTGCATTATTTAGATCTAGGTCGCATTAATAACAACACTTGCATTTGGTGCATTTTGTTAAACTACAATTCCTTGCAGAATACACAATGTGATAAGGCTCACTTTCAGCCCTCAGTGTGTAGAGAGAGATGTAGAGTGAATATCCGGTCACACTTTTCAGTTCTACTCAATGAAAATGCGTTTCTTATCTTGCAGTTAAAAAGATGTTGAATAAACAATATTAAAGACCAAATTTTTGTCCACAGTGCCCCCACTTGTGTAGGGTGTCCTTGTGACTTATCATCAAAAACTGAAGCAGTACACCAATTCCATAATTTTTTGGCTATGCGGTTGTGCGATTTTAGGTGCTTACATGTTCATTCTCTGGCTCCTTTATAGTAAGATTACATAGCTGTTCATTTTTGTTTGAAAAAGATATTCTTATATATAAAATTACAGTTATTGTCATACTAGGCCACACCCAGCCAGCATCCTTACGTCAGTCCAACATAGTATTGTATTTCTGTATGGTTGATACAATTACTGTAGGGATGGACTCTCTACATTGTTGACATAGGTGAGATGTCGTAACTGGCGGATCTGCATAGGAATAATGTCATGCCTATGTTCAAAGCAGACGTTAATCCTACCCGTGGGATTTCCATATGGTTGCTGGCTGGGTAAGACCCATTGCCATCTCTGAGATTTAACGATGGGTAGTGAAGGTGGGGTGGAGAATAAGAAAGGAAAAACTATTCAAATGGCTGTTTTTTCCTCGTTACATTGACAATTTCATGATGCTGGAAACATTGTGGTTTCATTAATTATCATGCATATCAATGTTTTAGTTAGCCTGAGTTGTTTAATTGATGTCTTTGAAGCTCCTTGCTGTTAGTAAATCTCTTGTTACATTATACATGTAGTTTGAACAGAGAATTGGTGTGTACAACAAGATTTAAATGTAGACATTAAACAAAACTACTGTCTCATCTTATCTTGTCTTATCTGAACACTATTTCAACTTTTGTCTTATCTTTTTGGAGACAATATTTCTAGTATTATTAAAAAACTTTGCTATTTCAGTAATTCGATGATCATTTTAAACTATATTCGTTTATATAAGTAGCTAAGCTCTATTAATAACTAGACCCTATCAATAAACAATGCATCACGCAGTAGAACCTGTTAGAGAAATACCAGACTCCAAAAACCAAAACTCAGCCCCAAACATTATCCTTGCTACAACATATATATTATAAAAACCACAGAAAAACTGTGGGGTCACAGCAGGGCTATAAGCAATAATAAAATCCTTGCTACAACAGTAAGTTATAAATTATGGTAAAAACAAAACGAACAAAAAAATGGAAATAAAAACCAATATGGTCTCACCTTTTTCCCCTAGATTTTCCCTTTGTTTTTTCATCTTGACAAAAGTCTTAGTCATCGAAGAATTGCTAGCTTCTTTAACATTATTATTGTTGGTTTTTCGTTTCTAAAGAAGGGCTCTGCAAAAGACAGATTATTTATTTATTTACTTATTTATTCATTTTTATTTACCTATTTTTTATTTATTTATTTAATTATTTATTTTACTATTACTTTTTTAAGAAATTTATTTAATCATTTATTTATTTATGACCAGATTTGAATTTTGTAACAAGCCCTAGAGTGACCCAACTTTGTTTTTATTAATGTAGCTGTTGGAATTAAAGTAAAGATGGCTGATGGACGGCAAGCTCTACATTAAGTCATTAACGTAGAAATAATATAGATATGGACTGTTGAGACGTCAGTGTTGTTGGAAATGAGTGGCCATTTGATCATGGCTTTCACAGTCATTGAAACCAAATTGACAGTTCATGATGACACTCGCTGGTTGTCAATGACACTGACACCAACAGTAGAGGAAAGACAAGTGTCGTGTTAGCTCTACCCACCTGTAACTCCTCATATGTAGATGGCACATTTGTGTCGTTCGGACACACCACAGAGCATGAGGCAGCACACACTTTAGGTAATTGTGTTGCTAAGGATAAAAAAAAAGGCATTATAGAAAAATACGTCCAGCTCTTTTTAAAGCACATTGACAAAACAAAAAGTTGTATTTGATTTTTTTATTTCTTTTGAAGGGGATGGTTCTGTTGTTTTTTTAAGTTGTTTTTTTTGTTTTTTTGTTGTTGTTGCTTTTTGTAGCCTTTCCTGTAATGCTTACTGCACAATAAATAAATGAATAAATTGAATAAAAGCTAAAGCTTGTTACAGGAAAAAAAATCTGTTATAATATGGAACAGAATGCCTGCAGCAAGGATAGCTCCAAAATCAAACAATGATATGACACAATGGAAGTAATTCTTTTTTTTTTTGGTGCAATTTTTTTTTTAGAAATGACTGGCTTTTCATCGATGTTTCTGATCCAGACATCATTTGAAACATTTTGCAAAAATTACTAAAGTTATGCACAAATTCAATCTCTTCACAACTTTACTAGCAATTGCACCATTCATATGAATTTTTTTCTCTGGTCCCATACTCAGGACCCTTACACCAATTGTAGCTTACTGTAGTGTCTAACACCCACCTCACCCCTCTCTGTGTTGCTAAGCGTAGCGGTGAGTTTCTCTCACCCTGCTCCCTTTACTATTTTGTTCACTAATGGAGTTGCTGACCTAGGTTTGACCTGTACCATTCATGTGTAGTTTATTTCCATAACTCTCTCGAAGAAGTTGTTTACGCTAGAATGACCTTGGGGAGATGTTATGCAAAAACACGTTATCTTATTGGCTGATTTATGGGCCAGTTGAGAAGAGAATGGGAGAGGTGGTCATGTGTGTTCCAGAAAGCTCTATGTGAATGTGTACATATAATATGAGAGGAGTGCAAATGTGAGAAAACATAGTATTCTGAAGTAGCCGTGGCTGAAGACCTGGAAGTTCTGTGGAAATCTTATTATCATTTGTAATAAAGTTCTCGTTTCCAATATTCAACAGATCCCGTGTTATATTTTATTGACAGCAGTTGTGCCAGTTGCGTTTCATAGGGGAGCAGTCAACTGAAATTGAGTACTCCCATCTATAATATAATGTGCTGTAAAAATACTTCAACTGCTACACCTACATAGATCTGCACAAGTCCTCATAAGAACTGTTCTACTTACAATTTAAGAGCATGATCCCTGTGGTAGAGTAAGCAGGGGTCATTATGGAGTCAGATATTGAAGAGGAGTCCTGTCCTTCATTTGTTGTGTCTGTTACGCTAAAGGTGGTAGTGTCTTGACTGGGCGCTGGTGAGTAAGTGGGAGGAAGGGGTGGTGGTAAAGATTAATATACTTTCTTTGGTGCATGTAGTATTATGTGTGGTGTGATTCTATTTAAGAAAAAGTAGTGCTGCAAGGAGTAGTAAAGTCAAAATTGGGCAAAAAGAAAAGGTTGTATGTTGCAAAGCCCCGCGTGAGACATAAAACCCAAACAATACAAAGCAAACTAAAGAGAAGACACAAATTTTCAGCTTTCGCCTTTGTCAAGTGAGAAAAACGAACAATAAAAGACTTCAACAGGAACGAAGTGAAACAGTTTACTTAGCTTTGCAACATACAACCTTTTCTTTTTGCCCAATTTTGACTTTGCTTATAGCCCTGCTGCGACCCCACAGTTTTTCTGTGGTTTTTATGATATTTTGCAAGGAGTAGTAACAGTGGATATAGTCACTGGTCGGTTGGTTGGTTGGTTGGTTGGTTGGTTGGTTGGTTGGTTGGTTGGTTGGTTGGTTGGTTGGTTGATTGATTGGTTGCTTATTGGTTGGTTGGTTATTGGTTGGTTGGTTGGTTTGTTGGTTGGCTGATTGTCTGGATGGTTAGCTAGATGGTTGGCTGGTGGGTTGGTTGAATGAACATCTAGTTGGGTGGTGGGGATTGGTTCTTGCCGACTTTTCACTGAGTGAATTAAACACTGTTTTTTCAGTGGATGGGTGCCTGGTCTTACTGAGTTGGTTGGTTGATAGGATGGTTGGTTAGTTCACTGGTTGATAGGGGAGTGGATAAATTTTTGGTTACTTGATTAATTGGCTGGGTGGCTAGCGACGTTGGGCCTTGCATGTCTGGTGTCTAAAAGGTGGGTAGGTATGACTATGAGTGTTACTATCTGATTTGATATAATGTACTAAATGCTGTTTGGTATGTACGCAACGGGAAGAGGGCGAGTGCACTGATGAGAAACAGATAATTCTTTGAGGAAATGTCAGTATATAAGATAATGAGTTACAACAGCAAAAACAGGGGGGATATGGCAACATTTCTGGATGTATATTATACAGGATGAAATAGCGTTATAGTAAATGCATAGACCCATTAGTTGATAACTGAAACACGAGGGTTTATATTGGATTACGTAGGTATGTAAGCTTCTGTGGTACATAATATCGACCAAGTTACAAGGCAAAGGGTCAATACATAGTGAAATCTGAAGGGATACATGAACAGATGGTTGGTAGGAATATAGACTGGCTGGTTATACAACCCAATAGAACGGCCAGGACTGTAGATAAGATTAGTTCAATACCGGAATACTTACGGATTAAAAAGTACATTTTGTTGCCGCACAGAAAAATAATTCGGCAGTATTACAACATAAATGCCCAGTGTATGAGAGCAGATTCTCTTTCTGTGTTCATTGAAGAATCCCGTTTGATTTTTCAATCCTTGCGAATAACATGTGAAAATATGCTCACGGTGCTCATAGAAATGATGTTGATGTTGACTTTAAGATGATGTCACTGGTGTTAAGGATGCTGAAGACGATAGTGATGATAATGATGCTGGTGGTGACTAATGTTGATTATATGATGGTGATGATGATGATGATGTTAATGATCATGGTGATGATGACAGTGATGATAATAGTGGCAATGATGATAATGGGTTAAAGATTATGAAGGCACGAATGATGATGATGATGAAGATGATTACGATGATTATGATGATGACGGTCTTGATGACATAATTAATGATTCTACTAACCACTGGTCGATAGCGCTTCAGTTACTGTGTCAGATGTGGAAGAATCTTGAGTGTCGGCTGTTGTTAAGTCTTAAAATACAAAGAATAGATGCTGAAAACATATGAGCATTAAGTGGGCAAAATATCTGACCTTGTCTCGTGTTCCAGACACAATTAACTTCAGCTGAGGAACATAATTAATATTTCATTATTGCATAATCAGAGATTAAAAAATCTTGAAAAGAGACATGTCATGCAGTACTTCCAAATTTGTTACGCGCCTTTACGTTTTAAGCATCTCGGCTCAGGTTTGGAGTCATTCCGTGAATTTATATGGCAAAACACAGAATTGTAGATGCAACCATAATGTTATCTCACAGCAAGTTGCTTCACTAACAAAGCTATAAAGTTGACATGGACAATGACAATATATCCTAAGGGATATCATACTAAGCCCAGTCAGACGCAATCAGATGCTGCCAGACAAGAAGTGCACACCGTAATTTTCTATATTTTCTTAGTAAATCCGGGAACACCCTATCATACTAAGCCCTGTCAGACAGTCGGCTGCTGGCAGACAAGAAGTGCACACCTTAATTAAGTTCCTACATTTTCTTAGTAGATCCAGGAACACACTATCATACTAAGTCTGTTCAGTCACAGTCAGCTTCTGCCATTATTTCTTTGGTGTACACTCTGCTGGCAGCAACTGACTGTGTCTGACCGGACATAGTATGATAGTGTGCCCCCCTTAGTTGGTGGTGTATAAAATAATGACCAATAACACAAAAAACTAATCACCATGCGAATGGACATCGGTAGTGGTTTCAACGTCAGAAGTTGAATACTGGACCTCAGTAGTTGTAGGCCTGTCAGTGGTGGTAGCTTCAGATTCTGTAGTTAATGCATCCGCTGCAGAATGTCCATGAGACGTGGAAAGAACACATACATACAATCTATCAGAATCTATAAGAAGACAGGTTTTATCTAGTGCTGAAAATGTTAGATCTACTTTTTTTTACAAATTCTATGTACGCAATTTGTTATTTATTTTGGTGATTTATTTGTTTATTTTTTACATTACACAGAAAAGCAATGGTATTGGCCTTGATTTCGTGAAGCAGATCATAACATTAATAGAACTCATCCTTTCAAAATTATTTCCATAAAACTGAAAAAAAGTCTAATACTTTTTTACACAAGGAGTAACTGTCCCATAATGATATGATCAGAAAACAAGTTAATTGAAGTTATCATTTTTTTTCCCACAACATTGTGTAGGCATTGTGTAGAATTTGCTTGAACTCCAAGTGACTAACATAGATTGTTAAGGGAGACAAAAGATGAGGAACTAGCTCAAGTAGAGGGTAGGCAATCGGATTTCCATAGAGGCAAGTACGACAGTAGAGAGATAGAAGATATCACCTGGTAGATGGATAGTAGACAGAGCTCCCTCTAAAAGGTGCACGCATCCGCGTATACATGTTTTGCAACCAGCGAACAAAGGAAACGAATGTGGGCAAAAATATTTAATAGTTACTTATAAAAATGCAGTAATTAGCTCTAATAATTATACTTATTGAAAATATGACCATTTCAGTTTTGTTAGCCATGAGAGATAGGCAGTACCAAAAATGATCTGAAAACAATTTCAAATTACTTTATCACAAACACACGGTGCACACATATTTTGTCACAGACAGAAAAATTTGCATAATATAAGACTGTCGTGCCCACTGACTATCAAAAATTAAAGGTAACATTGCAGGTGTGCTAGGTATCTAACTTGAAGCCATGGAGACAGATCGGTTGTCAGACAGGTTCATGGTTTACTAGACCGCTCGGTGGAAAAAACATTAGATATATGCATTTGAAATCGAGGAACGGACCGATCTGGAAGATTTGAGGTGCTCTCCAAAAGAGGGCAGGAGATAGACATAACTATATGTCACAGCCTGGTTTTGAATTAGTATAAGTAGGTTGTAGTTTGTCTGTTGTTATTTTCTTTGGGGAGGGGGGAGAGGGGAGGGGAAGGGTAGTGTTATCTTCAACAAGGTATCGATGAAAAGGAGAGGATAATGATCATACAAAGACTGTTGACTAGATCAGAAGAGATACACAGGGATCTAATTAGAATGGGCATATATAGATAGCTAACTGGACGAGTGAGGAGCATACATGTATACAGTTATTCAGACCGGATGGTGAGTATACAAATAGTCAACTGGAACGGTGAGGGATAGTTCAGTAGGCTAGCCTGCTACCTGAGCTAGAGAGGTACAGATATTTAAGTGGGCCAAGGAGGGATATACAGATAATTAACCAGAGCAATTGAGATTTACATTACAGTTAACTAGATAAATGAGTCTGAGTTCAGGTCAATACAAAAGCGAAAGTCTAAACGTAAATGTACTGGTTTAAATGTACTGTACCAGTCAAACAATAAATTGACAGATGGAAGAAGAACAATATCAAAAGCCAAGATGCTCCAATGTTGCACTCTTTCTTTTCTATCTTCTATCTAAATTGGGGAAATTTTCGATCTTCTATCTAAGTTGGGGAAATGACCCTAAGTTACCACTAAGACAATAGTATTGGTGGTTGTCATCTTTGTGAAACACACTGAAAATGATGAGGATGATGAGGACTTTACCAACCACCATTTGTCTGAGTATCTGTTGTTAAATCGTACATGGAAGCATGGGTTGTGTCAGCCGCCACTGATATGGGAAAAAGTGCTGAAAGAAAGCAAAGACACAACAGTGACCACAGACAATAGCCAAATGTACAAAGCAATTTAAGGTTACCCTAAAGTGAGGTCCAAATTGAACAACCTAAGGTAATCTTACAACATAGTCTAAATTTGATGCCTTAAGGCATTGTTACTCATAGTGGGCATGGCAATATTTTGGTGGGTTGTCGAACTTCAGAAAGGGGCATAGCGATATATACTGTATACAAACTGTGTCCAATTATGTGGAGCGCACATATTTTTTTAAAAATTGAAGTCGGGTATGGGATAAAAAAAATGTTGAGAAACACTGTTTTAAGGTCACCATAAAATAAGGTCTAATTCAGACAACATTAGATAAGTCCTTTCCAAATCAAAAAGTTTACCATCACAGTAAAATAGGGTTTAAACAAAAAAACTTAACGTCATTTTAACATAAGGTCCAAATTGAAAAATTTAAGGTCACCTTAAGTTATAGCCTGAATTGAAAAACTTAAGCCAACCTTTAGCTAAGGTCCAAATTATAAACTTTATAGTCTCCTGATGTGAAGGTCACTCATGGTTCAAAATTTCAGATTTTTGTTTTCAATTCTTACTTTTGCTAAAATTAACCTTTAAATAAAATTTGGGGGCATAGGTGGGGAGTGTATGTCATGCAATGAATACGGCGGTGCCACAACTGGAGTTGGCAAAATACTGCCCCATTGGTTAGCAAACCCGTTGTCGATTACCTTAAGTTGTTCTAAAAGGATGCAAATCTCCCCTAAACATTTATCTTCCCAATACTTGCCTGAATTCTTCAGGTGCTGTCATATAGAAACTGATCCTAAGATCTACGCTTAAATATAAAAGACTAATAGCTTTTGATCTGACTGAAAGATTTAACAAAAAATGACCACAGTAAAAATTGACAACATTTTGTGTTCAAGACTTAGTAATTAACAACAAATCACATAATATGCAGTCTTTAAAAAATAACTTGAGACCCGTGTTTTTTATTTAAATCTCTGTTATTACAGGTCGGACTGATATGAAAATTTCACAGATGCTAGATTACTGAATATGAAAAAGATTTAACACACTGAATCAAAAGATTGGCCATACGTTAATTTATTGTGGTACTCGCAATGAGCAGGGGGTCATAATCAAAAGCCGCAAGTGTAGTAGTAACAAGAGTGTCCGCCTCTTGCATTGATGACAGACTGGCTCTGGCGATGCATAGACTGGATCGCTCTTGTGATTGCCACAGTGTTTAATGTCACTGTACAAGCATTTACCATGACATTTAACTCATCTGTTGACTTTTGAGCTGTTTTGAAGCTACTTCTTAAAATATACATCGAATGCGAATAAATGCATCCTGTCAGCGGGTTGACACTCTTGGTCTGCCTGGTCTTGGGTGGTTTTTGAAGGTCCCAGTTGCTGCCAGATGGTTCCTCGTATCATTTACCGTCTGTCTGCTGACTTTAAAGCTCCTATTTATAACAGCCATAGGGCACCTGGCATTAAGCATTCCAATAATCTGATTTCTTTTATCTTGGCTTAGCCGGGGCATGTTTATCGTAACGGAAAGCCCCAATTTAAATTGAAGAAGTTGAGTCAGCCTGTCACGTGTATTTTTCCTTTTGAAATTTCTCAAGTTTTAAGGCCAAGAGAATGGAAAAATCAGTCTCACATGACCCGGGTAGCCAAAGATGACCAATAGGCCCTACCTTGGAAGCGTGTAAAAATTCATAAGTGGTTATAGTGTTCTCAATGAGATGCGAAAATTTCAACGCAATGGTTGATGCAGTTTTAAAGTTACACACTTTTAAAATGTGTCAATTTATTTTTGAAAAACCGTATATTTGTGTTATTAATATTCAAGTGATAGAATATTTATGTCACTGACATTATAAATATACTCAGAAGATATTTGCACATAAGCAGCCACCTGTACACAGGTGTTTAGTAGGGCATGGTTCTGAGTCAAAGGACAAAATATTGATGGAAAACAACAAGTGTTAGAGAAAAGTTTTAAAAAATATATGGAAAATACCAAGAAATGTTTCAGCTACACCAAGAATAATAGAAGATATAAAATCAAGCCTGTTCTGCTGAAAATTGCACCAGCTCGAGGTTACATTGAGGGTCTATGAGCTTAAAGTTGAGAGAATATCTATGAACTCTCTGTGGTTCCTCGACTGGAAATCTATGCACTATGTCAATACACACCCGGATGAAAAGAGACTGACATCAATCATGTTCTGAAACTGATGACACTGACCATTTCTTCTCTTCAAAGTGTCCCAATGGCCAAAACCATCAGTAAGAGGTACAGTGCTCAACAGCATCTGAGCAGCTGAGAATGGCAAACGGCTTTTAGCAATCGACCAAATTTTGAATAATAGATCAGTGAAGAAAGAATGAAAGAAAGAAACAGTTAAATAAATAAATAAATAAAATATAATGAAAAATGAGCAAGCTGCATTCGTTGAGTTTATCTTGCTTGCTCAAAATTCACACAAGCTATGAATTCCAATATCCTGATGTCGTACTTTACATCTGAACTATTTCGGATCTCGAGATGGTGCATTTTCAAGCCCAACAATTTGAACTGACGGAGAAGTGTGACACAGATGACCTGACAACTGCCGAGTACGTACGGCACACAAGCAGCAAGCGCATCCAGTCAGCGTCATCACCAAAGGCGGTACTGTTCCCACTTCTATCCACACACAACACCTCTGCCTGTTGACCTGGGGAATCCCCACATAAATTGTTGACGATGCCATCAAATATTGATGAAGTATATCTCCGCCAGGAAAACTTTGTAGCATGACATTCCCTAAATGAAGTAACAACAATTCTCAGCTCGTCCACATCTGTAAGGTTACGTAGGTCCAGGAAAAGATAAGACGTTGTTGTTACTCTGGCTGAAAAAGAATGCAAACAATAATAGAAATTTCACACCCAATTACTATTTTCTTTTCCAAATCAAACTTTTCACATTTCACATATAACATAATAATGGGCTACCCTTTGTGACACTCCACCGTGTTATGTTGTTTCTTTATTCCGTCAAACATTGCATTTGTTTTTCAGTTTATTGTTTTTAATTACCATTTTCTTTGTGTAGTCCAAACCTTTTATTTGTTTTTTCTAATGGAGTTAAGCCCACACGTGGCCCACAAAATCTTATTAAATGAAGTATTTATGCTGTCATTATGTCAGGAAAAATGCATTTTGCTATTGTTTAAAAATGACAAAACTGTGAGTCTTATTGATAATTTCAGTATGTACTCTTGCGAGAAATAAATTTGTGATTCAGATTTGCATTCATACTGAATAATTTTATCACGATCCCTGCAGTTACACAAAGCCCTACTAGATCTATCTCCCTACACTTGTCCAAACAAAGTTTCCAAACACCTGCTCTAAAACACACAAGACGACACAGTGTGACTCTCCAAAAGCAAGAGATATGAAAACCACAGAAGGATACACTATAGAGGCTGACAGTGCACTGAGCCAAGTCTGCTCTTGGGTCTGTTTTGAGCGTGGCCAGACATTTGGCCGACAGATATTCAGTTGAACAGACAATTGGCCAACAGACATTTGGGCGAATCAACGTTTAGCCGACAGACATTTGGCCAAATCACATTTGGCCGACAGGCATTTGGCCAATTGACATTTGAGCAATCAATATTTGGCTACCAGACATTTAGTCGACAGGCATTTGGCCGACAGACATTTGGCGAATCAACATTTGGCCAAATATTAAATGACCGAACAGACAAATATACACGTAGGAAATCTTAATAAAACCATTTACGTCACAGCATAATTTATAAATTTAAAAACTTTGAATGATTTGTTTTCACTGTGCTGAACCCCAAAAAGATACAGTAATGGCGCCGTTCAAACGGAAAGTTCTAAATAAGAACAAATAATAGTAAAAAGATGAAATACAAATAACACAAACAAAATGTCAAATGTCAATCTGGTTAGATGTCCGTTTGGTGAAATGTTTGTCGGCCAAATGTCCATTGGTGAAATGTCTGGCAGCCATTTTGCCTCTCTTTTCGCTTGACTATGGATGGGGGGAGAAGAGGGGGGAAGAAGAGAATGATGAAAGAAAATCTGGAGCCTAAGGGGGCAGTTGCCAGAAGAAGTTTGTGAACCACTGCCCTAAACTGCCCATTCATCATTTGCAGTGTCGGTTAATCATAACAAGAAAACTTGTCTCTATCTATTTCCCTACAGGCCAGCATTCCATGTCTGGAGGGAGCACCTCCGGGAGGTTATACGCCATGCTGTACTGTGCATTTGTAAACAAAGATCGCCTTACTACACAACAGTTGTTCAAACTATACACTTATCACACATGTGGTATCGCTGGACACACTAGGACAAAGGAAGCTTCATCAAGAATTCTAGTTTTAAAGTTCATCGTCACGGGATGTTAATTTCCAATACAGTGGTCAAGGAATACCTTTAGGATGTCACAACATAGGCTGGGTTGTACGGCCTGCCGCTAGGGAAGCATGCAACACAGTGTGCATTGTACCGCAGGGAAAGAGTTAATTAATGCCAATGGTTTTCCAGCTTTCATTTTGATACACCTTTTCAATGTTTCAGTCTGACCTACTACCAATGCCCACACACAAGCAAATAGATTTCACTAAAGAATGAAAAGGGCCTGTTTCCCTATAGAGGGACAAATAACAGTCAAACTTACGACAATAGGGAATATTGCAGTACTTATATTCCTCTCTGTTGGTATTGGTATAACACCATGGTCGCTCTTGGGATCGACCAGGATTCTTGCAGTCCTCCGATTCCGATGGCGCTTCAATCAAAATATTGCAATTAGTACATGGACATGAAACACAGTATAAGTGATGAAATTCTAAAGAGATATTCTAAACATTCTCTAATCCCTGTAATTTAAACGTTTGGAAAATTGGGTCCCAGAGTGTAGAATGGCCGCAAAGTGATGGCATTTATGATATTGCCATCTCAACACAATAACAATAATTTAATTATTGTCATGAATAAAATGGTGAATGTCAACTAAGACCATCACACATCAAAATTAGAGCAGAATATCATGAGATTTCCATTCAATTATAAAGGTCTCCCAGTTATAATCTGGGTAACCAGAGTGTATACTATCATGCACAAGGTAGGCAGGCAGTCAAATCAACAGACAGATAAAAGCCTGAGAGGTGTGCAGACGGACAGACAGGCAGGCATAATGACACAAACACAGACAGATATACAGGGGGACTTATAGATAGATATAAAGATAGTCAGATGGCCAGAGGATGAGAGAAAAGGAGAAAGAGAGTGAGGGGAAAGAAAGATAGAGAGAGAAAAGAGAGAAAGAAAGAGAGAGAGAGAGAGAGAAAGAAAAAGAGAGAGAGAAAGAAAGAGAAAGAGAGAGAGAGAAAGAAAGAGTTATAGAGAAAGAGAAATAGGGAAAGAGAGAAAGAGAGAGACAGACAGACAGAAATCCAGATAGAGAGACAGACAGAAAGCCAGAGAGAGAGACAGTAACATAAATCCTCACCATCCCCGACAAAATCAGAATTTCTGCGGAAAAGTGACATCCCTGTAGCCCAACGTGCACAAGACGATGAAGAAGTTTTCTCAAAATCCACATAGTCAATATGTCCTTCGTACTCCATGCCTGCCTCAGTCATTCTGCAAGCTACCTCTACATCAGCATAAACAATGTGGTTGTCAGACATATCAAAATAGTTCATAGTATGAACATGTTTCATCTATGTCACCAGAACTCTAGGCCTAGACTGTCATGCAATGCTTCGCCGCTATTTTGAGTAAAAGTAGTTTTGAAACTTTGCCACCTTTGTTCTTGTTTGTCCTATCTTCATTTTCTGCAAACTTGGAGATTTTTGAATATGTAGAAGAGGTATAACAAATGCACACTTTGACATTTATTTAAAATGTTTTGTGGCACTTATCAAGCTGTTTCACAGTTCTGATTTATTCAAACTCCTTATTACAACAACTACAGCCGCAAACGTTTAGTGCGAATTTCTCAATTGTGCTAAATATTGGAGTTGGAACAAACAAGAAGTAAGTAACCAATTGTCTAAATTTTTTTAAAATACATCTTCCTTCCACATCACATATAAATTATTTATTCATAGACGTGCTATTTTTTTTATCTATGTCATGTAAAAACAGGAACAAAAACAACTATGATTCCATAGCATCAGACATCATCATAACTAAGGAGCACAGCTTTTGTGGCATGGAGTGAAACAAACCAATACACTTTAGGGAGGTATCATAATAAGCCCAGAACATC
Organism: Onchidella celtica; assembly: GCA_963931925.1. NCBI lineage: Eukaryota > Metazoa > Mollusca > Gastropoda > Systellommatophora > Onchidiidae > Onchidella > Onchidella celtica. The sequence goes on along the minus strand of OZ007574.1, from coordinate 58,828,248 downwards.
ACAGCCAGTTGCTGCCAGCAAAATATACACCCAAGAAATGCTGGCCGAAGCTGACTGGGTGTGAGTGGGCTAAGTATGAAAGGGTCCATCTGGATTTACCAAGGGAATGCAGGAAGTTGTGGTATGCATATGATATTTTGTCTGCCAGCAGCTGACTATGACATTTCGGGCTCGGTATGACACCCCCCAAACAGACCTGAAGGGATATTTTGTCGAAATTCACTTTCTGATTTCTGACTACATCAGTGATACTTCTGAAAAGTGATCTGGTTTTAACAGAATTTATGTCTACTGAGTTTCATTTGCTGTAGTTTTTTTTTCAGATTTAATGTAGGGCTTCATATAAAGTTAAAATGGGGCCAATTCAAAGTTAAAAAAGGAGGAAAAGTTGTATTTTGTAAAGCCTCATGCCAGAAACGACAACAACAAACAATAAACAAAACAAAACAAAAAAATACAATGAATCCAAAAATAAACAAAAAAACAAAAACTATACAATGAATCCTAAATTTCATTTCATTTCACACATTTTAATGTTGGTTTCACTGCACCTCTCTGTGTTCTGACTTACGACACTTCAGGATATCACAGAAGCCCCAACCCCAGTGTCCGTTATAGTCACTGTAAAAACATATGGGGCGAAAGTCGGTGAAAGGCTGACCAGTGGATTTTAATATTGGATTTCTGAAAGGAAAAAACCAACAAACAAGAAATGTAGAGATTGTCAATGTTTACCTATGGGGCCATCCATAAAGTAGCAGCCAGCATCCCTACATCAATCAAACGTAGATCTGTACAGGATTTATGTAGGGTTGGTAGGATCACCCTAAGGATGGTTTCCCTACATCAAACCAACACTGACACGATGTTGTAACCAGCAGATCTATGTAGGAACAATGTCATTTCCTTGTGCAAACTTGATGATGATCCTATGCATTGGACTATGCTGCTGGCTGGTTAAGTACACCTTTCAATTATGGTAATAAATTAAAAATTTCGCTTTAACCCTTTGCCGACGGAGGTATTTTAGATGTTGCCTATCTTGAAAGACGGGTGCACAGGACAAAAATCGATAATGTGTTTACAACAGTAGACCTGCCACTGACACGTACAGATTCATAGATTTTATGAAACAAGCATTCTGATTGGCTACAAGAACATGACACGACTAATCAAGACTGCTTTCAAAAGTTACCAATATTCGGCCTGTTCGTCTTTTTCACCATGGTAATACAGTTGGGCCCTTGACTGACCCCACCATCTTTCTTGCTGTAAAATAATTAGGCCAATCATCTGCTAAGGGTTAATTTACTTTTTTTTTCTTGCAGCAAAATGAGTTGTTGGATTATATTGAAATGAGGTTTCTTATGGAACAGTCAAAGTGCCACTTCTAAATATCATTCAAAGTTTTCATATATCAAAGCTTTATTGTCAATATTCAACATTCTAGCGGCCGGGCACTTGTATAAAGAGGGAGGGGGTGAGGCAAAGGGACTGGAAAGCATAATGGAGGGGGTGGGGGAGGTAGGGAGTAAAAATAGCCAAATCAGGGCATACTTACTTTATAAATGACCTCCAATAACAATTTACCTCATGTATATTTGGAAATCTGGCACACTCAGTAATATGTATGTAGGTTGTGCTATTCTTTTTTTTTCTTTAATATTGTTTTTTGTCTCAATTTTGTTTTCATCGTAATGTATTGTTGCTATTTGTGGTTGTATATATCACAGACATAACAGCAAGTGAAGAATACTAATAATTATAAACTGTATACTCTAATGCAACATATGAAAGCAGCACAGATAAATACTGATGATTCCATCTTATCATCCTCTACTTTCCTCATATCTGGTCTATCAATACAGTACATGATAATGCCTGAAAGATGAGGAATAAAAGAGAAAACCATGGCATACAGAGCAAAAAAGTAATTAACTCAAAAATAACAAATAAATGGTGAGTAAAAAAATGAAAAAAAAATTAATCAAATAAATAAGTTAAGAATTCAAGTTTTCGCTCATTCTATGGATTATTCCTCGGTTGCATTTAACCGTTTGTTTGGCTGATGAACAGATCCGAATGGAGAGCCATGATCACCAATGTCTGTTCCAGGCAGGGCAACTGACGATGATGATGATGCTCTTGAATAGTTCATTTGCTCCCCAGCCATTTTTCACATCTTTATGCCAAATTTCAGAAAGATCCATTTAATAGTTTTCAAGCCTATTGGCAAGAAAATGGTTTTCTTGTAGTAGGCTACATCATAACAGATTTGAAAAACAATGTGTTTTAACCTAATTTGGACAGTGAAAAAGAATGAATTATAATTATAATCATGATAATTGTCATGATTCAGATGTTGTTAAAACTCACGCAGAGAGTGAGTTGTTGTTGTTTTACCAGGGCCATGAGAAATTGGCTGGTGGCCTTGAACGGCCCTCGCGAATTATAGTTGGTGAGTAAATAAATGTAAAGTTAAACTTAGAGTCACGCTTGTCGGTTTTAATGTTCGTGATTAATAAGTAATGGAGTAGGGGTGAAACAAGGTGGGGATAGTTGACATTGTTAAGTATGACTAGACAAGTTTTTGCACGTTAACTGGCTGGTAGAATAGTGCAGACGTATTACTACAATTAAAATGGTGGGAGGTTTCGACCTATGAGATAGCTGAACTAATTGGGCCAGCGGACTAGCACGCTGGGTAGTTAGATAGTATAAAACATCGTGTAACGTTCAGATGTGTGAATACAGACGAGCAGAAGCATCGTGTCGTGAAGTATCTCCGGTTGGCCAGTACCTGAACTGTGTGGTTTGAAGACTAGAAGTCCTTGCTAACGGACTGACTGAGCTCTAGAAAGAAAGGTCTGAGTGGGCTGACCTTTGAAAGCCCACGCTGCGCTATTTTGATGTTCGCGCCTACCAGTAGGCGTGACCAATGGTAATATACCTTATTTGTTCAAGCATAATAGAAGATCAGAGATAGAGAGAGAACCACAGCCTCATAGGAAGTCTAAGGAAACCCCAGCTGGCACTCGACGACGAGTGGCCTGTGTTATAGAATTATTTCCATAGTATGATTGAAGTAATATGGCACATTGTTGATGAATTGAATAATGATTGTGCATATATATAAATAGTTTTTTTGCAACTGCGTAATTACCTACAAGCCGAAGTGTGCTTCTGTAGGCTTGGAACATACTGGGCTCTCCTAACATTCAAGCCCATATGATTTAGGGAGAGTTTGCCTGGCGACTGGCCAGTGGCGACTCAACTGTCACTTTAAATTGATATCTAGTTTCGTATAATATACCTATTTGCTATTGATTGCAGTACATCCAATAAGGAGCCATAATTACATGAATATCATAGATTAAGTTAGTAATTAGAATTTATTGCTTTGAATATACCTCTATTGTCTTTTGTTTTGTTTATTAATATTTATGTAAAACATGGCCTGACCGGCCTGACATATATAGATACTCTAGTTGTTTAATACTTTTCTTGTGTGGTTGTGTCCGAGTGTGAGTTAGCTGCCTCTCGTGCAGTCGAATGCTCCCCAAGACCCTAACTCTGCTCGTGACAATAATTAATAATAATTATAAATTATAGTAAGTCTCAAACAGTCCTCACAAGGTGTCATACCTGCAGAAATTTTGCACATGAATAGCATCTCCATCTGGGAATTCGTAGTCACTGACATTTGCCGCTTGAGTCCATGCAATACAAGGTTTTCCTCCTCTGGTCACATTCAGCCTACCCTTGTAGTCTGTGCCACTGGACCTTTGTCGGCATTCTACATCTGGAAAATGATAGGTTTTTGTAAGTCACTACTGGTCCATTTGCACTGCGAGACATAGGAAGTTCCATGAAACTGCTGTTGGGATGGAGCGGAAACTAGGTCACAGCAGTAAACAATGTCTGTTTGTATGTTTCACTAGTTCTAAATAGTTTCAGTCAACCCAAAAATACAAGCAAGTCACAGTAAATAAGTATGCACACTCTCTTTGGTAAAGATGGCTCCTTCCAGCTGTTATAACAACAGTGACCTAGTTTTGGGATTTGGCAGAATACTCTCTGGTTAACATTTATGTTGTTGTTACCTCTACTCAGGCAATCATCAATGCATGGTAATTCACTGTTAGTTATAAATTGTTCAAATGAACTATTATGCAGGTCAAATTCATTCAGCTGTTTATCCAAAAGAGCTCGGCTCAAGATTGTGTACTTCAAATGGAAGAGAAAGGCGTTTTTAAGGGTGTAGAGGTGTTGTTTCTCCTTTGAAAGTAAAGATGAACATGAGCTTCACACTGGGTGGGTGAGTGGATAACTAATTAATCCAACCCAGGCTTTAAAGTGTCGGCGGCACTGTGGACAGGGGTGTAGCAGGCACTGTCCAGATGTAGGTGGGTTAAGTGCTTTCTCCTTGCACTGCTGGCATTTCAGAATGGCGCTGTTGATCCTCTGCTTCTCATAGTCACTGACACCACAGCAGACTCAACTACACCATGTTCAGCTTTCCATGTGTTTGGGTCAATGCCACAGAGCTTGAAGAAGGTCTTAGTGTATCTTTGTAGAGCTTCTTCTTGACTCCATGGGAGCGTTTTTCTGCAGATAGCTCTCCGTGGAACAGTCTCACAGGGCGGCGCTCATCGATCAAGTGGACAAAACATGTCTGGCCTACCCAAAAATGTACAATTATCACATGAAACCACAGACTAGATGAGGTTTGAACAATCACTTAAACTAAACCATCTTTCAAACAAAGTAATAATAATTTTTTGTTTTGTGTTTTTAACCCTTTCCTGTTTAACCCAGCCGAACCCGGCCTTAAAATATGGCCCCCGATTTGTTCAACCCGGCTGAATCCGGCTTTGTCTATAGTGCCGCCATGTGTTCAACCCAGCCGTATCCGGCCGGCCAGTGTACCCCCGTTTTGTATACAATTTTGAGAGGGAGAACAATGCAGGAATAGCTATAAATAGTAAATAATATCACAAGGTAATCTTCAGATGCCCACAGACCCAGTTTGAACCATAAAGCGTGGGTTAGGCCTACAAGTAATTCATTTTATTACACATGGTCATCCAACAGGCCTGTTCCTCCCTCTAAGCCTACATCATGTATTGATCGGCACACGCTTGTACTACATAGTACATGCATGTACTAGTGTGGTGCCTTTGTGTGGGTTGGTACATAGTATTGTATGCTTGGATAACAAACGGGATGGGAGGCGATAGTGTGTAATACGTGTATTGTCCGCCCGTCTCAGAGGTAGTGTCATGCATCCCCGTTCAGCATTTCACATTCACAAAACCAACAAGCACATTTCGGCATTCCAATGTAAATAGGATCATCTTTTAGTCCATTCATTTCTCAATAAGTATGCCGATATTCATTATCATAGATGCAACATGGGGGTTACAATTTCCAATTTAGTGAAGGCACGCAGCAGCGGTGGCCATAGGGCTGAAAAATGTAAACAAATCAGGGCAGCCGTATAGCCAGGAAGTCGACCATTCGCTTCACAAGTAGCCAGAATAGAAACACGAAAGGGTTAAAGCATTGAACCTGACGACTGTTTTCATTAAAGTTTCACATACATGTGTGGGCATGAATTAATTAGGAACATCCAGCAATTGTGGAGAAGGGATATTTAGCCCAGTAACCAACTGTCACCGTTCCCTGAAACTGTAGTAACTGGTTTTGACTACTTTTCAGGAGAAGCAAAAACTGTTATTTTTTAGCTCTACTAGTCTAGTGATGATGACTTTTTAAAAGTTTGTTGTTCAATTACTTTTTGGCTTAGGAGTCAAGAATCAAGATCATTCGATGCAGCTTTGAATGTAATTGAATATACAGGGTGATTCAGTCTTAGGGATCAGTGATTATGTGTGGACTGTCTTCAACACATCTTTTCATCTGCCATTATTCAAGAATACTTAATTAGGCCATACCTTCAGGGTCTTTTCTGCCAAAGACTTTAATTTCGCATAAGTTGAAGGGTGCACCTTGAGCTACAACAACACGTAGTTGGTTGGTGATGGGATAGACGGGACATGAATACAGGAGACCAAAGGGTGTGCTTGTGACATCATGACATTGTCTGTCTGTTCCATCCCAGATCTTGGCATGGAGGGTGATGTCTCCAGGTGATAGAGCTTGGGAGGTTCAAACATGACGTAGGATGTCAGGCAGACAGACCGACAGGTAGGCAGACAGACAGATAGACACATAGACAAGCAAAAAGGCAGGCAGGCAGATAGATAGATAGATAGATAGATAGATAGATAGATAGATAGATAGATAGATAGATAGATAGATAGGTAGGTAGGTAGGTAGGTAGGTAGGTAAGTAAGTAGGTAAGTAGGTAAGTAAGTAGGTAGATAGGTAGTTAGGTAGGTAGTTAGGTAGGTAGGTAGGTAAGTAAGTAGGTAGATAGGTAGTTAGGTAGGTAGTTAGGTAGGTAGGTAGGTAAGTAGGTAGGTAGATAGGTAGGTAGGTAGGTAGGTAAGTAGGTAGGTAGATAGGTAGGTAGATAGGTAGTTAGGTAGGTAGGTAGGTAGGTAGGTAGGTAGGTAGGTAGGTAGGTAGGTAAGTAGGTAGGTAGGTAGTTAGGTAGGTGGGCAGATAGATAGATAGATAGATAGATAGATAGATAGATAGATAGATAGATAGATAGATAGATAGGTAGATAGATAGATAGATAGATAGATAGATAGATAGATAGATAGATAGATAGATAGATAGATAGATAGATAGGTAGCTAGATAGATAGATAGATAGATAGATAGATAGACAGACAGACAGACAGACAGACAGACAGACAGACAGACAGACAGACAGACAGACAGACAGACAGACAGACAGACAGACAGACAGATAGATAGATAGATAGATAGATAGATAGATAGATAGATAGATAGATGGACAGATAGACTGACACACAGACACACAGACAGAAACAGACAGATAGATAGATAGATAGATAGATAGATAGATAGATAGATAGATAGATAGATAGATAGATAGATAGATAGATAGATAGACAGACAGACAGACAGACAGACAGACAGACAGACAGACAGACAGACAGACAGACAGACAGACAGACAGACAGACAGATAGATAGATAGATAGATAGATAGATAGATAGATAGATAGATAGATAGATAGATAGATAGATAGATAAATAGATAGATAGCCAGGCAGCCAGACAGACAGATAAATAGACAGAACAGATTTGATATATTAACTGGATAAAGAATGAAGGGGCAATAACTGATGTATTTTTTAAACACCTTATTCTGCCGTGACCATCGATTAATATTCATATGAATTTACTCACTATCTGGTTGATTCACCGTTACAGTCACCTCGTGAACTTCGACCATGTATGCCAAGGTCACATTCTCTGTCACCGAGCCAGCATTAGCTAGAAATGCCGTAGATGAACAAGTGATAAGGTCACTGTCTCGTGTAGCTCCACCGTTAGGATCTACCGCATGGTTGTACTCATCTGAGTTTCAAAGAATATGAAATAAAGAGTAGCAGGAAAAATCTAGACAATCTACATGTTTATATCTATGTATAAATAATGTTCCTGTTTTTGTATTTTAATGAAAAGAAAAAAAATGAACTAGTCAATGGGAATATATATCCCCAGATATTTAGAAATTGGAACAACTGAGTAACAATATGCCAGACTGTTAATAGGCCCGGTGCCAGTTCAAAACTGGTAATATCCCCTGGCCAGTTGGGAAATGTAGGCCTTTTTTAAGTCTGCCCATGAAGTATTTTTGTAATTAGTACTAAATCGTCACCATTCCCTAAAACTGCAGTAATTAGTTTTGACAACTTTTCAGGAGAAGTAAAAATCTGTTTTATTTCAGCACAGTGGCTCTAGTGACAATGACTTTTTGAAAGTTTGCCATTCAATTATTTTTTTGGCTTAGTGCTAAGATCATTTGATGTGGCTTTGGATGTATTTGAACATAACACGGGCACAGAGCAAAATTGTTCTATCTCCAGGTTTATGAATTTGGGTTCATAATGGCAATAACTGTAATAATGACAAACTGCTTCTTGCAATTTTTTCATCATTCTGCTATCTTTAACACTCACCCTGCGCGTTACCCGTAAAGCCCGCTGCCCCGTCAGTGACCTTACTCACGGAGAATCTTATCTGGGGTCACTGACCCGTGCCGCTAGACGATGACCACATACGCTGTCAACGTGGTTCGGTTTTTATTGATCGGTATGAAAACATTCGCTGCTATGCCTTATTCGCTGCTATGCCCTTACTGGACAAGGGCTTGGTTTCGTGTTTAAACATTCTTGATCTATCAGCTGCCTTCGACACTATAGATCATGAAATTATTCTTTGCAGATTAGAAGCAACCTATGGGATCTCTGGTATAGCTCTGAAATGGTTCAGGTCCTATCTATGTGACCGAAAACAAATTGTTGTAACAGATAACATAAAATCAAAAGAATACATACTGCCATATGGTGTTCCACAAGGCTCAGTTTTAGGTCCCACTCTCTTTATTATGTACATTGGGCCCCTGTCTAATATTTTTAAAGATCATGGTTTTTATTACCATCAGTATGCTGATGATGTCCAACTATATCACCCTGGTACGACTTTAGGTCATGTTGACAATGTTATAAAAGATAGTGAAAAGTGTATTATGGACACAAAAGAATGGATGAACCAAAACAAACTAAAGCTAAATGAAGACAAAACAGAAGTTATGATTATTGGAAAGAAAAGACAAATTACTGCAATTAAAAATGTAAAATTAAATCTTGGTGAAAGCAGTGTAGCAAACGTGGATAAAGTTAAAAACTTAGGCACAATTTTAGAATCAGATCTCAGCATGGAAAATCAAATAAGTTCATTATGTCGATCATTAATGTTTCAATTAAAAAACATCAGCTCTATTCGTCCATTCGTATCCCAAGAGGCAACTCGAATACTTATCACTTCACTTATGTTTTCAAAGCTTGATTATTGTAACTCTCTGCTCTTTGGAATTCCGAGCAACAAAATAAAACGCCTTCAGATAATTCAGAATAATGCAGCTAGACTGATTTTTAGAAAATCAAAAACAGAATCTGCCTCAAGCCTTATTGACCAACTTCACTGGCTTACTGTTGAAAACAGAATAAAATTTAAAGCTGCAGTTTTGGTTTACAAATGTCTTGAAAGTTCAGCTCCCTCCTATCTTTCGGAACTTTTGAAAAAACATGAGTCTGATAGATTTTTAGGATCTACTACAGAAAACAAACTGGTTGTTCCCAGGTGTAAAACATCAAATTATGGAGATAGAGCTTTTAGTTGTTTTGGTCCCTGTGTGTGGAATTCTTTACCACAAGAGGTTCGAAATTCTGCCTCTCTAAACATATTTAAAAACAGGTTAAAAACATTTCTTTTTAAAAACTGAATTTTATAGCTTGCTATGGATGTATAAAACTAGTTTGTCTGTGTGTGTGTAAGTTTATTTGAATGTGCTTTTATGATTTTTTACTGTGTACAGCGCCTAGAGCTTTTAATGTTTTAGTCCTGGCGCTATATAAATGTATATATTATATTATTATTATTATTATCACGCTTGATAATGAATTAACCAGCAAAACCTTAGTGTGTCAGTCTCTAACCAATGATCTGACTTATGATTCCAAACTGACAGCTGTAGTTTTCGTGAGAACGAAGCATGATAACTAGCCACGCCCTCCCAAGCCCAACACAAATGGTTTCATCCTGATTGACACATACTAATAAACCAATGTGGGCATTTGGGGAAAAGATTATTTCAGAGCTTGTTTCTGATTGGTTCTTAGATACAGACAACTCCAGATGATGGTCAGCTTGTGAGAAAATGAGATAATATTGCAAATTTGTTGAGCAACAGTTCGCATGTCGATGTTACATCTTTTGAAAGTGTGGGGAGAGCCTTTGAAAGCTTAGTCTTTGTGATTCCGACCAGTGGTTCACTGGTTAACATGTCCATGTCACAATGTCTTTGATTTAGAAGAGATACAGTGAACAATAACACGGTGGTTACGTCTCAAAAAGGTCAGTTACCCGACGCCTGAAAATAGGGCTTGCGCGTGGCGCGGTCAGCCTGACCTGGGCGACTTTTGCCGCCCGTGCGGCGCGAGCGCTTGCAAGTCAATACCGACTATTGCCGCCCCGCGCAGGGTGAGGGTTAACCAGTTCCAAGTTACAGAGAAGCAGTATTGTTGTATCTCCCTTAAAAATGAGATCATTGAGAGAAATACTGTGGTATTTCCGAGTAAGCTCCCATCATTCATAATCCTGGAGATACAACAATTTTGCTCTATACCCGCGAAAAAAATACAAAAATTGATTTTTCGAACATTTGAGTTACTATGTCCAATCTTAGGGAATGGTGACAAACTACATTTTTTGGGTCAGTCTAACTGGTACTTCCGGCAAGACATAATTCACATTTCTATTCTGTGTTTGGACAAACCCTTGAGGCAAAGTAACCTTAATGTTCTATTTTTATCTGCATTTATCTTTTTTGAATCTTCTGTTCCACAGGGTCCCCCAACGCTTGCCTCTACAAAGGGAAGAATCCCCCTCAAACTCATAGGCTCATGCCAACTGGCCCACCTGCTTACCCCCCTCCCCCCGATCTGACCTGGATGTTGAGATTAACCAAAGAGTTTGTATAATAAAGAGGTCTCACTTCTGCCAAATCACAAAACTAGGTTGCTGCGGTAACAAGAATTGAAAGAGACCGTTTTCACCAAAGACAGTGCGCGTAGGCCTACCTGCTTACTGTGATTTGTTCATATTTTTGGGCTGATTGAAACTTTTAAGAGCCGTATGTAAGTTCTCACTCCCCGTGGAAATGCACAAACGGGTATTGTTTACTGCAGCGACCTACTGTCTGCTCCATGCTAACAGTGGTTTCGCGGTACTTCCCATGTCTCACTGGGCAAACTGACCATTTGTGAAACCTCTCTATACATGCATACTCTCTCAATTAACCCAGGTTAATAATGTTAATGGAAACAAAACTTTTGAGAAAAGTTAAAACATCTTTTGTTGCAAAGTTGTTGGATGTTTGAGTCTCCAGCTGCTGTCACAGACTGGACAAAATTCTCTTCGCGTGGTATGTCTTTGGTCTCTCACTGTAACCCAGCCAGCAATCCTATGTCCATCTGACATAGATTTGTGCGGGATTTCCGTAACGTTGATAGGATTACAGCCGAGGCAGGAACAAAGGTTCCCTATATCAAATCAATATTGGTGCGATCTCTTAACCGGCAGATCTACGTGGGTACGACATCATTCCTATGTGCGAACTTGACATGAATCATAGGTGCCCGATTGCCATAGGGTTGGTAGGATTGCATTGCGGCTGGTTTCCTACATCAAAAAGATATCGTTGCAATGTCGTAACCAGTAGATCTATGTTGGTACGTCATCATTTCCATGTGGAAGCTTGACATTAATCCTACGCGTGAGATTGTTGGCTGGGAAGTAGCCTAAAGTGTCACATTTTGGGATGGAGGTCTTCTGTTTCATAGATTTTGGATATTTTACTCCAAAAAATTGTTTCTTCTTTCTCACAGCGCCGAATTCCACTCAAAAACAAGCCACTTAGTTCGGTCCCGGGCCACCCATAAAATCGCACGCTGACCGCATCTAATCGGGGGGTACGCCGAGGCCACACGCCGCGGGCTACGGCATCAGTTACAGACTAGCCGCTAGTGATGACACGGGCGTATTTACGACTTAATTAACTCTAATTTCTTCACTTATAACACCAAAAATGCCGCTAAAATACAAAAGCACAACTTCTCTTCTCTCAGTCTGTGAAAATCCGATGTCAGTGCGATGTCCCGTTTTCATGCTATTGTGTGTTTATAATATGCCCGAATTCACTAAAAATTGTTTTTTAAGTGGTGTATTTCTTGATTGATTGCTTCCAAACGGCTCAATAGATTGCCATGAACTTTGGTTTTTTGTGTTACAGACCTTTTCCCGTTTCATACCTGAAAATTTCTCGCTTGTCGGAACTCTCGTTGCTGGACAATATCAGTTTACATCCTATTGCTGGTGTATTATTCTGCTGATGCGTTTCATTCTACATCAATTACACTGTGACCCATACATGCGGAAGACATTTTCTTCACTCAACAAACTTTGAAGAATTTGTGGAATGGAAAATGCGACAAAACGCAGAAACGACTCAAAAGGAAGACATCAGTGACGATTTAAATGACAGACATTTGAAGTTTTTCCGTCGTACGTGCTCGTTAAGAATAACCGATAACACTTCAACTCTACTTCAGTAAAGAACGTGCGAGAGCTAGCAAGCCGAGGCGGAATGATTTGGTGTTCTTTTGATAGTCATAAAACAGTCAACCAGTGTAGTATGCATCAACGCTGTCTCATTTGAAGATTGTATGAAACGTTCAACGCCTAGAATTGCCTAGCAACAGTCTCGACCTTGACATAAATTCAGTCAATAATACTACCGACGTAAGCACAATCACTAATGAAACAGCGGCCAGCGCAATCACATCATGTAGTCAAATTCATAATGTTGTACATAGTGCACACGGGGCGGAAGCATCGACTCCTGTAATTTAAACAGCAACAGAGACCTACATGACATTGCTCGGGAGGCATTTTCGAAATAAAGTCATTCCAAAGCAACATACATTAGAACATGACTGCATTTCATTCATAAAACAATATGGTATTGGGCCTGCCTCTGCCGGGAGAGCAAGAGACAGCGATTAGTCAACAGCCACTAGCAAAGCGAGAAACGCGTTCAAGGAATCACTGACGTACAGAATGGAGAAACTCACGCAAGTTTTGATTTCACATATTCTTCAAATTGCGCCATCGCTGAGTACTGACCACGCCAGTCGCAAAACAACTTGAAAAATGCTGCCCATACTCATTATTGTGCTTAGGATAATACTTAAATCATGCTGTATTTGAAGAACAATGTATAATAAAATATACGGCTTGTTTTGGGATGTAAATATTGACACTACTGAGTACAGATGTAAAATAAATCATCTGTATGTGGATTACTATTCCACCGACAACGATGCCTTTTCGTCAGGGCATGAACACATGTCTTGTCCTCCATTTGACTGTAATTTTGGTGCCTTGTGTTGAGCACTTTTTTTGTTATGTAACTTTAAAATGAGTAGGTATTAGATATTCTTCAGCAAAAATGTACAGTTTTTCCCTACTTGCCATTACAAAACTATAAAAGCTATCTTCTTCTACTTTTCACACTGCAAAATTCAAAGCCTTACGTCTCACGTACGTCAAGATGGTTATTCTGACGGCCCTGGTTACAATGCAAGGTGATAAATCATAATAGTACCAATTTGATCTAATTCGCCCGCGCAAAGCGCTGCCCGTCGCAGGTGTAGTGGCCCGTCGCTGACCCCGGTCGCGATGACCCAGTAGGGCGCTCGGTGGCCAAACTAAACGACCGGGTTTTCGGCGCTGTGTTCTCACCTGAACATCGCAGTGTCAAGTCTGACCATTCCCTGGTTTCAAGACACACAGATAACCCACTGCCTTCCATGTGGTGGAACCCAGCAGCACAGGTGTAAACGGCCTCATCATTTAATGCGTAGCCTGTTAGGGAGACCAGTTTCCAGCCTCTCTGGTGAGGTGGCTCCCCACAACCGGCTGATGGGGAAAAAAAAATGGACACAGAGACGATTCATAAAATGTGTACACTCCATTTTAGCAAATTTTGACTGTTACATAGTACTTAGCAGTAGCAGAAACTTGTTCAAAGAGTTTCACTTGGAAACTGTAACTGAAGTCACTGATACATGCTGCCATACTATCATACCATAAAGGATGTGCAACCTCCATTGTCATCATGAAAGATTTTTTAATTGCTGAGCCTTATATTCTACAAAATATCATATAACATGCATAGAAAGACGTAAAGGTGTATGTGGCAATATTTTGAAACATCTTGAAGTTCGCTATATTTTTAAGATTTTCGTTGACTTTGAGCCACAACTGAGTTGAACAGAAGAAATCATTCAGACACTTTGATCCAGAAAAAAAAAGATGCATTTTCTTCGAGTAGAATTAAAAACTATGACGGGAAATTTCTTTCTATGCCTCATTTTACACATGGATCACTGAAACTCAATTTTAAGAATCACATCAGTGTATTCCCCGAGTCAGTGGGCCAACTAGTGAGATAAAGAATACATGGACATTTCATACTCCTTAGTAAGACAAGACTATTCCAGTGGCTGACTTTGACTCAGTGCTTTGCTCAATCTTTTTCTGCATATTATGTCGCATGGGTCTTTCATTCAGTAGGCCTATGCAACTTTGGAGGAGCTTAGAAAAAAAAAATTCATATTTCGTTTTCCTTCAACATGGGCAGTCATAAAGAATACTTTACATTCATAATCCACAGCAACGACTTCAATGTTGCACAAATAGAGTGGTCTAGCAGCATGATAAGATGTCACCTTCAGGCTCACATGTGTGCCAAATGGCGCAGTTCTGTGGATGATTATTTATAGATTAATAGAAAAAAAGATTGTTTAAATGCCGCAAACAATGTCTTTATGTGATTACATTCTTTATAAATATATTTATTTTATTTTTTCCAGTTTCTAAATTTTACATTAGCCAAACAATAGTCAAATTTTCTTATTATTATATGTGAGTTGCCAAAGGAAAATGATAGACATAATGTAGACATAACGTTCACAAAAATAATGATTGCTAATTTACCAGACGAGTTCACATCATTGGAAAATACCACTTTGGGAGTCTAAGAAAATCACATTTTTTAAGCAACCAATAACAATATGAATAAAATACAGTTTTGATGTCCAGTTTTAGGCAAACTGGCAGATTTTTAAATGTGTAGATGAGTGGGCAGGTAGGCTGATCAGCAGTGACCTTGTGGGTTGGCAGGCTGGTGAATGAGAAGGTTGTGAAGTAGGGAGATAATTAGGTAGGCTTACAGGCAACATGAGACATGTCATATCAGTACAGGCTTGTCTAGGGTGGGATAAATGAGGCCGTCTATCATTATGAGTATTTCATTTTTAAAGGCATATGCCCTAAGTATTGTATTTGGATGAGAGAGAGGAGCATTATTTTTTTTTTTTCATGACAAAAGACATAAATGTCAAAATTCTCATTCCAAATATAAATAAAAACCAAAATACTCATTTCAAACAGTAACTTTGGTGAGCGTGGACAGGAACTAACTCTCAACACTGTCCAGCTTGAAATTTAAGGGTGGTTCAAAGATATGTATTTTTTTCCTTTCACTCAGTATGAACACAAGATATAACATATAATACATCAAAGTAAAGGAAAATCAATGACTTGGGTAAGGATTTGATATTTTGAAAAGTTGGCTTAAATATTGGTGTTGGAAAATCAGAGTCCACTCAAACCGAATATTCAGCTTTGCGAAAACCTGCAAGCTGATTATTCAGCTCACTAGAGCGAATGAGTTAAAGAACTCATTTTTCTTCAAGTGGCATATTTTTTCTCAAAGAATTATCAAACCAAGTTACATCGCACCTTGTCAAGAGCGTATGCATATGTATACAATGGTTGGTTTGATGGGATGGTAAACTGATATTCATCGACAAATGGCCAGATACAGTCTGTGATAGATTATTAGGACTAAACTAGTACTCACGGCTGTTGAGGACAATCGATCTTCACAGGGAATGATGTTTTGATGCCATAGAACAAAGTCTGTGCACAAGAGTAAGGGTGGAGAGAGCTGTCTGAAGCAATGACCAGTGACACTTGCACACTGTAGAAAGCTGGTAAAGATCAAAATATAATTTATTTTTGGACATATCGTCGCTCCATTCGCATAGTGACGGAGATCAATTTTACCTGTTCTGAGTTACGGCTCGGAGAAAATCTTAAAAATTAAAAAATGCTGCTATTCAGTTGTTTCTGGTTCAATCTGTTTGGAATTTGAAAATGTTACTTAAAACAACATTATCTATATGTGCGCGTATGGTGGACAATGTTAAGCGCCTTGAGGCCTCGGCGAAAGGCGCTATATAAATGCTCTTATTATTATTATTATTATTATTATTATTGTGTTTTAGAACTGACAATTTTGTATAAATAGGTAAATTTGATCTCCGTCACTATGTCAGTGGAAGAAGGGCAGTTTGCGACTAAATCCACCTACGCCGAGATCAAGTCGGTCAGTATGCGAGTGGAATGTGCACTCATTGCCTTGGAGTTGGCGATGTCTTAGACCATACAAACATAGAACAGACAGGCTGTACTTTCGTTCACCTCTGTATATTGTCTTAGTTAATGAATAGGAATTCCTTTTTAACATTCAATATTTATTTTTATCTATCTATCTATCTCTCTATCTATAGATCTGGATAGATCTATCTATCTATTTTCCTAACAATCTGTCTATCTATCTATCTATCTATCTATCTATCTATCTATCTATCTATCTATCTATCTATCTATCTGTCTATCTATCTATCTATCTATGTGTCTGTTGATCTCTCTATCTACAATCAACTCTATCTATCTATCTATATCTATCTATCTATATCTATCTATCTATCTGTTTGTTGATCTCTCTATCTACAATCGAAGCTATCTATTTATCTATCTATCTATCTATCTATCTATCTATCTATCTATCTATCTATCTATCTATCTATCTATGTGTCTGTTGATCTCTCTATCTACAATCAACTCTATCTATCTATCTATATCTATCTATCTATATCTATCTATCTATCTGTTTGTTGATCTCTCTATCTACAATCGAAGCTATCTATCTATCTATCTATCTATCTATCTATCTATCTATCTATCTATCTATCTATCTATCTATCTATCTATCTATCTATTTATCATCTATCTATCTATGTGTCTGTTGATCTCTCTATCTACAATCAACTCTATCTATCTATCTATCTATCTATCTATCTATCTATCTATCTATCTATCTATCTATCTATCTATCTATCTATCTATATCTATCTATCTGTTTGTTAATCTATCTATCTATCTATCTATCTATCTATCTATCTATCTATCTATCTATCTATCTATCTATCTATCTATCTATCTATCTATCTGTTTGTTGATATCTCTATCTACAATCGAATCTATCTATCTATCTATCTATCTACAATTGAATCTATCTATCTATCTATCTGTCTGTCTATCTATCTACAAGTAGGTAAGTAGATAAATAGGTAGGTAAAGGGGGTAGATACATAGGTAGGAAGGAAAACAAACAGAGAGATGGATTACTATTTTCCTAAATCTTCATATCTCAATTTTTGACTGAGCGATCGATCTAAAGACAAAAAAAAAAAGGTAAAAACATTGTCCAGGAAATGAAACTATAGCCTCAGTCTTAGACTGGACAAATTGCCAATTGCTGGACAAGGAATCTATTTATCTTTCTATCTATCTATTATCTAACTATCTATGTATCTGTCTGTCTGTCTGTCTATCTATCTATCTATCTATCTATCTATCTGTCTATCTATCTATTTACTTACTATCTACCTATCTATCTATCTATCTGTCTATCTATCTATCTATCTATCTATCTATCTATCTATCTATCTATCTATCTATCTATCTATCTATCTATCTATCTATACTATCTATCTATCTATCTATCTGATGATCTCTTACAGATCACTTACAGAAACATCAAGACTGCTGATTCCTGACACGTTAATAAGATCTACTGGGCTGTCTCTCTCCGTAACATTTGGTTTACTTTTTCTGGCATTTCTTTCAATTGAATGAGATGGTGTAGTTGACTTCTTTTTTTTTTTTTCTAATGCAAGTTGCTCACGGCTAAGGTAATCCCCTAAGAAGTGAAACAATTTATATTTTGATGGAATTAGTCGGTATGTTCTCATAAATCTCCGTATTCACGTTGTTTTTTTTTACCATATATATTATAAGGGCATAGAAAATACGTCAAAATTGGAGACGAAAATTCGAGATGACTAAATTGGCGTAATGGTTCGTAAGAAGTGTTTTCTATGTCACAAATCCCAGACTGGGAAATGTAATAATTATAACAGGACAACAATCACGAACTAACACGTATAACACTTAACAGAACAACCCATCAGACTCACACATTTATTAAACATAAAGATAAAGATAACAGTGCAATTACATACATTATATTATTGAACTTAACTACCCTCCAACGGCCTTATTCCCACATGCCCTCTTCCTCGGGTCCACAAACCGGTAATTACTTTCTAAAGATACTTCGGCTCCAGCCTCTCCTCTCAATGTCTTAATAGCACATTAACATTTCACTCGCACCGCAGCCTCTCAATAGCTCCTTCCTAGGGCAATAACACATTAGCATTCCAATAGCACCTCAACATGGCAATGGCACATTAATAGTTCAATTCACATTAGTATCTCAATAGCACAGTAGTATATCAATATCACAGTAGTACATCTTAATAGCACATTAACAGCTCTATACAACGTCCCTGTCTGTGGCCAGACTGCCACGACTCATGCGCTCCTACTGTCCTGCGCGACAGCTTCACTCCACTGGCCTATGAGTAGCCTTCGGCCCTATGCTGGCCTATCCCCTGTGCTAGTTCGCTCACCGCGAGTGGCGTCTCTGCCCGACCCCAGCACCTACAAGCAGAACATTATATTGGTATAATACCATACCATTTCTAACTACTTCACCCCTCATTACAAACCATGAAGCGTACACAAAATAGTCCACCTTTCACTCACCACACATCTTACGGTAACACACCTCCACCGTACCACACAGCACTCACTCTCGCTACGAATCCATGAACCTAACTTACCTCTATCGCTCATGGCGCACATTTCTATACACAGTAATCACTGACTTCCACATTCCTCACACATACTTATTTACATCATGGTCATAGGCGAATATAATACATCAATCATCATAATTATAAATCACAGTTCAACCTACCAGTCATCACTGGAAAACACACAACAATCTCCCGACTGCCTCTGATCTCACGTCTGTCCCCTGGGACTCCTTAACTTGCAGTGATTGTCAGTACAGCGCTCTCGCCTCATGCCGACCCCCCAACTCACAACATTTCACGCTTTAACGTTAACTAACAGAAGTCAATATAGGTGAGCAGCCTCACTATCCCGTGAGTCAATCCCTCACTTCCATGCCCCCGTAATCCTTGAATCTCGCTCACTCCACTCGTGACATTCTACTCAAAAAGCCGACACAAGAATAATGGACCTATATAATATAAATGATAAGCCCCTCCCCCTTCTTCCCGCCCACCTCCGCCCCCATGGTCCTTGCTCACTGAAAGTCCTTTGATCTCCTGTCTGATGATACGCCCACGACCTGCCGCAGGCCGATGACTGACTTGACCGCTGGCGACTTACCTGCGTTTTAGACACTCGCATAGTGACTGAGTTCATCTCCGTCAGTATGTGAGTGTCTGGGTTTGATAACCGTCAAATAGCTAATTGCAAAAATACAAAAACTGCTTTATTTATCGCAAAATCATCCATACAGCATGTAGTTTAGAGTCTCCTTATCAATATGGACTAAATAACTCAAAACCCTCAAAATGTCCATCTCCGTCACTATGCCAGTGGAGCGACGATATCACTACAAGGAAAAACCATCCAACCAGCATCCTTTCTTTCATCAATCCAACGAAAAATTTGTATAGGGTTTTTGCAGGATTGGCAGGATTATCATAGGGCGGGTTCGCTACATCAAGCCAACATCCGCGCGATGTTGTAACTAGCGGATCTACATAAAACAATGTCATTCCTATGATGTGCAAACTTGACAACAATCCTACGCATTGGGTTTCGGCATGGGTACCGTAAGTCGAAAGTTACCTTATAATAAAAATAAAATATTCACACATGCCCGCAATGAATTGACAAATGCACCCCAAGAACTTCACTCATAGAGGCCTACGACCATGAAATTACAGCATTATATAGACACAGTACTAACATGTGACATCTTATTACTATCATGTGACATCTTTTAGGATTGGATAACCCCCTTCCCCCCCCCCCTTTTCCCTCATATAATTACAAAGAGAAATTTAGGAAAAGAGGGGTGAAAAGTAGGTGGGCTCGGGACAGACATGGATAGACATATAATTTAATCATCATCATTGCCTTTCTCACCCTGGATCAGGGTATAGGCCACCAACAAACACTTTCCATCCCTCTCTATCATGGGCCAGCCTCTTTACATTATTCCAAGTCTTTCCGCTTCGTTGCACATCATTTTCTCTGGCTCTTCTCCACGTTCCGCGCGGCCTTCCTCTTGATCTCTTGCCCTGGGGATTCCAATCCAATACCTTCTTCGTGATGCTGTTTCCTGGCCTCCTGAGAGTGTGGCCGATCCATCTCCATCGCCTCCTACCAATTTCCTCTCTGACTGGGCTCTGTCTTGTTCTTTTCCATACAATTTCATTGCTGACCTTGTCTGTCCATCTGATCTTAAGTAGCTTCCTCAAACATCTGTTGATGAAAACTTGGATTCTCTTTATGCAGGCCTGAGACGCATTCCAAGTCTCACATCCATACAACAGGACTGACTTCACGTTCGAGTTGAATATCCTCAGCTTTGTTTTTAGAGATATATCCTTGGTTCTCCAAATCTTGCTTAAGGACGTGAAAGCTGCCTGTGCCTTTCCAATTCGTGCTTTGACTTCTGCCTCTGTTCCTCCCTTATTGTCAATGATACTACCAAGATAGCAGAAGGTCTCTACATCTTCCAGTGGTTGATCTCCTACTCTGACTTGTGCGCTTGGGAGTGCAACAATTTTTAGGACCTTCGACTTCGCAGGATGTATCCTCAATCCAATAGATTCTGAAATTTTGTTTAGAACTGTAGTCTTTGCTTGCATCTGGTCGTGTGTGTGCGACAATAGTGCCAAGTCATCTGCAAAATCTAGATCGTCCAGCTGTGTCCATGGGGTCCATTGTATGCCATTTCTTCCTCCACTGGTGGTTTCTTTCATAAGCCAATCAATCACCAGGACAAACAGAAATGGGGACAGCAAACAACCCTGCCTAACACCAGTCTTGATATCAAAGCTGTCAGTAAGCTCGCCATCGTGTACGACTCTGCAACTTGTCCTGTCGTACATGCTCTTGATAAGGTTCACCATCTTCTCTGGGATTCCATAATGTCTCAATATTCTCCACAGTGTTTCTCTATCGATGCTATCAAAGGCCTTCTCGTAGTCACGGAAGTTCACTATCAGTTGGGAGTTCCACTCTAGCGACTGCTCTACTATGATTCTCAGCGTGGCGATCTGGTCGGTGGTTGATCGGTTACTCCTGAAACCAGCTTGCTCCTCACGAAGTTTTGGGTCTGTTGCATTCTGTATTCGCTTGAGAATAATCCGATTGAAAACCTTTCCTGGGATGGAGAGAAGTGTGATTCCTCTGTAGTTACTACAATTGCTGAGGTCCCCTTTTTTTGGAAGCTTCACGAGGTGTCCTTCCTTCCAGTCCTTTGGAAACTTGCCTCCGATCCAAATCCTCGAGAATAGTGAGTGCAGACCCTCTGCAGCCCCAGCAGCATCTGCCTTCAGCGCCTCTGGTGGGATCTGATCTGGTCCAGCTGCCTTGCCTCGATTTAACTGCTTTATGGCATCATTAATCTCTGCTTTAGTCGGAGGGTCGCAACTGATCGGTAAATCATTTCTTGCGGGTAGAATGTCGGGTGGGTTGCTTGGTGGAGGTCTGTTCAAGAGGCTGTTAAAATGTTCTATCCATCTTTTTGCCTGAGCTTCCTTTCCAAAAATAGCCTTCCTGTTGTAATCCTTGACAGGAACTTCAGGTTTTCCATATTTTCCAGCAAGAGTCTTTGTAGTCTGGTAGAGGATCCTCATGTGTCCTCCTGTTGCTGCCTTCTCTGCTTTCTCTGCTAACATTCCTATGAACTCCTCTTTGTCTTTTTTAATTGATTTTTTGACCTCTTTAGCTGTTGCCCGGTACTCTTCCTGGTTACCAACTCTTGAGCTTCTTGTACGACTTGCATTTACCTGTTCTTTTAGGTCTCTTCTTATCCTTATCAAGTCCAGTGATTTTTTACTGATCCATTCCTTGTGTTCCACTTTCTTTTCCCCAAGAACATCTGACATGTCGATGTAAATACTCCTTTTACCTTAGCCCAGTGAGTCTCCAAATCTACTGTCTCTTCGAGGTCAACAAGGGGTTTGAATCTATTCCTCAGCGTCAGCTGGAACTCTTCCTTCTTGTCTCCATCCAGAAGGCTCACTTGAAACTTTCTTCTCTTTGTTCCTGCTCTGGTACCTTGTTTCTTGAGGCGGAGTTTGAGTCTTGCCAGCAGCATGTGATGGTCAGATCCAACATCAGCTCCTCTCTGTACTATGACATCCTCCAGTGAGCGTCTGAAACGTCGGGTGATGCAGAAGTGGTCAATCTGGTTTTCAGTTACTCCATCCGGTGAAATCCAAGTGGCCTTATGGATCCTCTTGTGTGGGAATACTGAACCTCCAATCACATAGCTGTTAAATGCGCAGAAACTTGCAAACCGCTCTCCATTCTCATTCATTTGTCCCAAACCATTGCACCCCATAATGTCCTCATACCCTGTATTGTCCTGTCCTATCTTGGCATTGGCGTCTCCCATTATAATGTTCACATCTTTTCTTGGCAATGTGTCAACTATTTCCTGAAGCTGGTTGTAGAAATCGTCCTTGTCCTCATCGGTTGCTTCATTTGTTGGGGCGTATATCTGCACAATGTTCATGTTGATGTTCTTGTTCTTTGTAGTAAATGATGCCAATATAATTCTCCTTCCATAGGGTTCCCATCCCCTCAGTGACCTCTGGGCGTGCTTGCTCAAGATGATCGCTACTCCTTCTGTATGCTTTTTGTCCTCCCTTCCAGAATACAAAATCTTTTCCCCAGAATTAAGTTGTTTCAGTCCGGACTGTATCCAGCGGGTCTCGCTAACTCCAAGTATGTGCAGTCTGTATCGCCTCATCTCCATTGTAACCTGGGCACTCTTTCCTGCTTAATACATGGAGCGGACATTCCACGACGCAATCCGGAGTGACTTGTTTGATGAAGGAGCAGTCAGGCCAGTGGAGTCCTTTCGGCTTTGTCCATTGTCCTTCATTGAATCTACAGGTGCAGATGCTCCCCCTTCTCCCAAGATAAAAGACTGATTTAAAGTATTTGCTTGTGTTTCTGTAACTGGTTTATTTTTACAGGGTGGGTAGTTGGCCCACCGCCAACTGGCTCTTCTCGGGAGACCAGGACCTTTGCACCTTTAGTCGCCTCTTACGACACGCAGTATCACGTCAGATGTATTCTTTGCTGTCCCTCTTCTGCAAGAGGGCCCCGCATCTGCACGGGCATATAATTTAATGACTCTACTAAACCACGTATGTAGAACTTACGGCATTCTGGCACATCACAATACTCCCAGCGTACACTGGTGTCTGTTGTAAAACACCAAGGCTTTTCCTTGTATAGGCCGTCTCGTGCTGGGTTACGACACAAGTTGCTAACATCATTAAAACTGGCATCCGGGAAGGTAGTCATAGTCAGGTTATTGTAATCATGGGCATGAGGATTTATATCCGCCCATGGTTGGCATGGAATCCCAGATTCTGTTGTGTTCACAGAGCCTTCGTATGTCAGTCCATATACCTCCTGGCCGTGCCGGGTCACTGCCCTGACACATTCGGTCCCTGTGATTGAAATTTGAGGGAGAAATGGTGGCGATTTTCATAGAAGAATTAAATAGAGACAATGTAAACTTGTAATATACGCTAAATATAGCCTGGCAGATAAAAAAAAAAAGGTCATATTAAAAATGAACAAATTAATAAATATAAAAATAGGTAAATAGATATAATAAATAAATAAATAATCGATAGCTTCTGTGTGTCAGTTCAATTAACTTAGGCCTACAAATTATTTGTGTTGTGGGGAAGGGAGTTGAGGTTTTACATCCCTTTTCAGCACAATGAAGGCTATCAGAAACAAGGCTTCACCTCCTTCACCTCCTTGCCAATGATTGAATGACTTAGACACAGAATCAGAAATGAGTTAGGTTGTACCCGGCCCCTGAGTGAGATTCAAACTTAGAACTTCTCGCACCCTGGTCATGTGCTCTAGCTTCGCCTACACAGTTGCATTTTTTTTTATTTAGGATATAAAGAACCAAGATGCAGATCTGATTATATGAAACATATTGTAAAGCAAATCAGGTCTATTTGTATACTCTATACAAGCAAAGGGGAATATGACATTTCCTTGAAGCCAATTGTTAATAAATCTATTTAACATTCATTTTCCGTTCATAATTAACTAGAAATTATATAACAAATTACAGTGGTGGTGGCGGTGGTGGTGGTAATGGTGGTGGTGGTGGTGGTGGTAATGGTGGTGGTGGTGGTAATGGTGTTGATGGTGGAAGTGGTGGGGATAGTGGTGTTGGTGGTAGTGGTAACGACAGTGGTGGTAGTGGTGGGGATAGTGGTGTTGGTGGTAGTGAAGGTGGTGGCGGTGGTGGGGATAGTGATGGTGCCAGTGGTGGTGGTAGTGGTAGTGATTATGTTGGTGGTGGTGAAGGTGGTGAAGGTGGTAGCGGTGGTGGGGATAGTGATGGTGCCAGTGGTGGTGGTAGTGGTAGTGATGGTGGTGGGGGTAGTGATGGTAGTAATGGTGGAGGAAGTGACGGTGGTGGTGGTGGTTGTGGTAGTGATGGTGGTGGGGTAGTGATGGTAGTAATGGTGGAGGAAGTGACGGTGGTGGTGCTGGTTGTGGTAGTGATGGTGGTGGGGGTAGTGATGGTAATAATGGTGGTGGTAGTGATGGCAATAATGGTGATGGTGGTGGAGGAGGGATGGTAGTGGTGGTGATAGTGGTGGTAGTGATGGTGGTAGTAGGGCTGAGAATGGTGGTGGTGGTGATAGTGTGGTGGTGATGGTAGTGATGGTGGTGGTGGTAGTGATGGTGGTGGTGGTAGTGATGGTGGTGGTGGTAGTGGTAATGATGGTGGTGACAGTGGTAGTGGTGGTGATAGTAGCTATGGAGATGGCGTGGTAATGATGGTGGTGGTGGTGGTGATGGTAGTGATGGTGGTGGTAGTGCTAATGATGGTGATGGTGGTGGTGGTAGTGATGGTAGGGATTATGGCGGTGGTGGTAGTGATGGTTGTGGTGGTGGTGATAGTGATGATAGCCATGGTAGTGGTTTAGCTGCTGCTGGTGTTGTTAGTGATGGTGGCGGTGGTGGTGATATGAATGATAGTGATGGTGGTGGTGTTAGTGGTGTTGGTAATGATGGTGGCGGTGGTGGTGATTTGTGTGGTAGTGATGGTGGTGGTGGTGGTAGTGATGGTGGCGGTGGTGGTGATATTAATGGTAGTGATGGTGGTAGTAAGCTTGTTTATACACCAAAAAGAAAGAATACTATTAATCAATTAAAGTTAATACCACATGGTAATGTCTAGGAACCACGACATGGTGTTAAATGTCGTTCAGTTTTTTAAAAATTGAAATGTTTACAGGTTTCAAACAATGAAAAATCAACCTACAAACATCCACAGTCTCCAACAGCATCTCCAATGACACAACCTCCACCAGCTGAGAACCGTCGCTCACCGGAAATGTAAACTCATCAGAGCCTTGAGGTATGTCCATCCGCTGGCACGCACTGTCCAGTTCTGACACACGACCCGCATGGCTACTTGGGCCTGTTCCCGAGGTGGACGTAACACTGTCAGTGGTTCCAGTCACCGTCGGTGTCTGTGACTCGGTTGTATCATCAGAAAAGGAACTGGTGGTCGCGTCACGCTGAAACGCGCCGTTGATGACGCTGGAGTCAGCTGTTAAATCCAAATATGAAAATATACTAAGGTCACTAGTGTTTCCACCTGAAAAAAAGTTGGTCACCATTGGATTTGAGGATGCGCCAGTTGTTGACTCATCATTGTCTTGCGTAGTACTGGCCGACTGGGACTCGGGTGTTATGAGGTCAGACAGAGGCGTGCCTGTTGCATCTGTGGAGGTGGGGACAGTGGAAGATAACTGTACGTCAGTAGTTGAATCTGTTTCAGCTCCAGTGGACTGGCTGGAATACGATAATGTTGTTGCTGTTGATAGCATATCTTCTGTGGTTGCACTGGATGGATCTGTGCCTTTGATATTCACAATAATATTGGTTGGATCTGTGGGAGCATTGAAGAAGATTATAGTGATATGAACCAGCGCAGAAAGACTGCGTACAAAGTCTGCAATGGGGCACTAATATTATGAAGTGAAAGATTTTAAAAATCATTTTTATCATTTCAAAAATGTTTGAGTTTTGATCTTAAGATGGAATTTATGCTTTGATGATTTTTGGCTATAAATTAACTTTGTTTATTTAAATTGTCGGGTGTCCACCTTTTCATCAAACATTCAATCTTCATTGTCGAGAACACAATCATAATGAGATGTCCAATTTTCATTCTTTTTCAGAAGGCAATTAAAGCTAATGAATATATTCCATTAACTGGGTTTCTCCCAGCAATATTCTTTTTTTTTTTTTTTAATATTTAATAATAGAGATTGAAGGCAGAAATACTCTCCTAATCAATTTGAACGAGATTTAGACCTGAGTTGGTGACACGTGAATCCAAAAACTTTTACATAATTATTTTTAACTGTGACCCGAGACAGTGACGTAATATAACCCCCCCCCCCCCACCTTTTCTAACTCATGAGCAAACCAAATTTAGAAGCCAACATTAAAACTGTCCCCAAACTGGCACACTCACAAATACAGAGAACATGTGGCCGAAACCAAAATCCTTTATCGTCTTGGCATGGCACGCTGGACGGGTTGTCTGTTTCGTTCAGGCGCGGGTCACATGTGTACGTAGCGAGCGCTTGTCCATTTGCCCGGGTCACCATGCCCTGCTTTGTGACATTGACAAAGAGTGTGCCAGGTGTGACTGGCGGCCGTCCACAGTCGACTGCGAATGACAAAAAATTCTGTAACACTGATACAACCTTTTTCTGTGTAGCTCACTTTTCTCTTTCTGTTTACATTTGAAGAAAAGATTTGAGGGAATATGGATGCTACATTATTCTGAAAGGAAATTCCCAGACATAGCACTGTTGTGTTTCCAACATAATGATTACCCGGTCTCACTGACTCAGGTGCATTTTGACAAGAAACAGAAATCCATCTAGACCAATCGACTGTGATAATGAATGCGTTATTATAAATTATATTGGCGGGTGTCATGATATCAATCCCAAACACGTTTTGAATTTCAAAGATACCATTTTGTCCTGAAAACATTTTTCGTTTTTTTTAAACTTCCCCTCAAAATAAATAATTAGGTAAAAATATATAATAATAAATAACTAGATAAATGAAAAGTGCATGATTCAGTTTATAACATCAAATTTTTACCTACACTTTTGCCAGGTTAGTGCTGGACATTTCCAAGCATGAATAGACCATGTGGACACTGTGACGTACGTTGACAACTTGCATAGTCACATTGATGACACAGACTTACTTTCACAGATAGGAGGAGACCCAGTCCATGAGCCACTTGGATTGCATAGAATAGTGAGACTTCCACCGGTTAAAACGTACCCATCCACACACGCATACTGAACGCCGCCCGCGACAGACCATCGGTAGGAGTTAGCAACTGGCTCGGGGTCCGGACAGGCTGGGGTGTGTCGAAGACGGGCATCTGTAATGATTTTATGTTATGTTTTCTTCAGCTTCATCATAGCAGTGGTGGAAATGGTAGGGTTGGTAGTTTAGCATTAGCAGATGAGTTACATCAATGATAATGGTTATAGTGGCGGTAATGGTAGTGTTATGGTAGGAGCGTAGTATTTCTATCTGTCTATCTATCTATCTGTCTGTCTGTCTGTCTGCCCGCCTATCTATCTATCTATCTATCTATCTATCTGTCTGTCTGTTCTGTCTGTCTGTCTGTCTGTCTGTCTGTCTGTCTGTCTGTCTGCCCGTCTTCCTATCTATCCATCCATCCATCCATCCATCCATCCATCCATCCATCCATCCATCCATCCATCCATCTATCTATCTATCTATCTGTCTGTCTGTCTGTCTGTCTGTCCGCCTACCTATCTATCTATCTACCTATCTATCTGTCTGTCTGTCTGTCTGTCTGTCTGTCTGTCCGCCTACCTATCTATCTATCTATCTATCTATCTATCTATCTATCTATCTATCTATCTATCTATCACGGTGAGTTTATCTGTCCATCAGACCATCCCAGAGCTGTCCATCTATCTTTGCGCTTGATATATCTCCTTTTGTCTGATTAAGCCATTCACAGATTTGTTCGATTCAAACTGTTGCCGATTGTGGCTGTCGATATTTTTGTCACGTAACACTGAAGTTTAAACGAATGTAAAAAGAAAAGATGATTTCTCATAATCACACAGTTTTCAACTTGGCGCCTAATGCGTTTTATTGAATTGTCGTATAGATAGCACTTGTTTGTTTAGTAGGTCTCCAAAGGCTTTTCTGATATCGATTCATCAAACTGCTCGAGTCAGGCTGTCATGCATCGATGGGAGTGCTGGACTGCATGTATAATTAGGACTTGATTGTTTCAGGAAGGCAATAGAAAGTCACGTTTAGATTGCATTGATTTTTTGATTTTTTTTACAAATGGAAAAGAAAAACAAGTTTAATTTGTTCTGGTTTACTTTGTTACGAATGGTGGTGGTGGTGGTGGTGGTGGTGGTGGTGGTATCGTGGTGGTGATGATGGTGGTGGTAGTGGTGGTAGTCGTGGTGGTAGTGGTGGTGGTGGTGGTGGTATCGTGGTGGTGGTGATGGTGGTGTTGGTGGTGGTGGTGGTGGTATCGTGGTGGTGGTGATGGTGGCGGTAGTGGTGGTGACAGTGATGATGATGGTGGTGGTGGTGGTGGTAGTGATGGTGGTGTTGATGATGGCGGTGGTGTTAACTGCGCACCTTATTTTTTTTGTTTCTTATGACCACTTTGATTGATCGATTGATTGATTTCGCACCGGCGGAATTAATCTTTCACCTCTCCAGTACAGCAAGGGTAAGTTGATTCAGCATCTTGCAAAATAGAATTATGTGATCAATGATGGGACTCACCTTCCCTCCCCTGATTCGACCCCCCCCCCCAACCGCCTCCCACGCACACACCTTACCAGTGGCGTATCGTGGGTTGGCAGCGCTCAGGGCAAAGCAAGTACTGCGCCCCCCCCCCCCCTCAGATCCATTAACCGTTAGCACTTTCTAAGTCCTTCTACCAATTTAGTATTGAACCCTCCCCCCCCCCCACCCCCACCCCCCAAAGGCACAGGTTTTAAGAAAAAAAACTCATGTAATTAAAGCAAAGTGCATTTATAAATGCTAGAATACCCCAATTTATTTAAAATCGACTGGTTTTAATTTGGGCAAAATTTCAATAAAAGTTGTGAAATCTACACAGAAATTGCGATTGACAGTGTTGCTAGATTACTCAGTCTTTCTCGGCTCGTTGCAGATCTCTGACACGTTTTGATTACTATAAGCTTTGAGAAACTCCCTTCACAACTGGCAGCCTGAAATAGTGATCGTTTTGAAATTTTGCGCCTCTAAGAACTTTGCAGCCGGGCAGCCGCCCCTGTCGTACCACCCACCCCACGCTACGCCCCTGTCGTCCCGCCCCCCCCACCCCCCACGCTACTCCCCTGCACCTCACACACACACACACACACATTATTATTATATTTCCGTCCTCGAGCCCATTTCTATTCTCATTGCGCCAGCCAGGAATAATAAACCTTTTTCCGGAAAAGTTAGCCAACCTTTCCGGTAGGGAAAGTAATAGAAGTAATTCTCCCTCTGAGATGCCCTCCGCCCACTCATTCCATCTTGTGTTCTTTAACCCTCTAGTCTCTAAATATCACCAGTGATACACAGAAATGTATCGTGATGGTGATGATGGTGATACACAGAAATGTATCACTCGGCTGCAGTTCCCACAACAACTCAAGGCGAGAAAAGTTTGGTTTTTTTTAGTAATTTCTACAATATAGTAGACTAAATCAAACAAAATGATAATGAAAACTCCTTAATTATGCCCCTAAGAACAAATTCTCACAAAATCAGAATTTTTCCCATAAGCAGAGACGGGGCCGGGCGGGGCCTATAGGCCCATTGCGGATATCGGCCATTTTAGTTGTAAGGACCGACGCATAACCATGGCGATGGTAGCACTGATTCCGATTCGTTGGCTGATTTGCACTGCGAGCACTTCAGGCATCGCGAACCAATCGGCGACGAGCTAAAAAAAAAGTTCACTACAGTAAACAATGACACGTGTGTACACGCACAGAGGATATGTTCGGCCAGTTCTTTCACTTCCTTTCCCTTGTTTGTAAACACGGATGGTAGGGAATCTGACCAGCTTGGATCCGTCCTTTCCACCCTTGTCATAACAGTCAACTGCAATGCAGCTCGCAGGCATTTTAACCGCTTAGACATATCTCGAAGTCACTCTCGTCAGCTGATCCACCGGCCATTTTGGGTGTCGGAAGTACAAAACAAAAACACTCTGTGACGTCATTCGCAATGGGCCTATAGAGTTAAGATATTGTTCTTTTACATCCAACGTAATTATTACCAGACCAAAAACTGTGGCTTACCGCATTTATTGTTTTCCTAGACTCTTTAGCATAATAATATCATTACAGCGTACATCATTCAGGCCCACGAATCTGATTCGGTTGTTTCAAATGACGTCACAAAAGCTGCGCTTCTCGTATTTCATTCCCTATCCAAAAAGATATATCGTGTTAACTAAAGACGCTTTGATTAGCTTTCTTTGAAAAATGTATGACAAAGTTTTCCGGTCTCATTCAGATAGCAGAGATATCTTTGTGAGAATCATGGTCAATAGCACATTTAAATTTTATGTCTGTGCAAATAATTTACCCTCCCCCAGGATAAGCCACAAAGGTATTTGAGAATATCAAGACAGTAGGTTGGGCTCACTTAACGTCAAACAGCGATTATGCTTCTCTGAATTTTTAAACCATATTTACTCAAAAAAGTGGAAGAGCTTTGCATGGCGGTCTACCGCTCAATTTTGGTGAAGCAAATGAATCCTACCAATATAATTATATTTAGATAGCTCTTTATTTGTTGATCCTCCTGAAGTTAGGGCTTTGTTTTATGAGTACGTGGATTTTGGATGCTTTCCAGCATTAACGTTTCATTACCAAACATTTTACTTAGGTACTTTTCATTTTCACGTCTGGCAGTACGTCATTTGATTTGTCCAACTAACGTCATCAGAAATTGAAATGTGCCCCCTCGAACCGCACCCCCTCACCCCCCTCCCCCCACTCCCCACCCCACCCCTTTTCTCCATCCCCCAGGTTGACGACAGCTGAGCATGGGCACTGGCATCTTTTTTTGTTTTGTCACGTGGTCGGAGCATGCTCAGTCCCAAAGACTATATATAGCTACAATCCAAAAAGAAGAACTGAAACACTTGAGAGAAAGAAACATAATTATGACCTTGGAACTTCCGGCGAAAGACGAAATAAAATTCAGAATTTCGTAAGAGCACAAGTTCTGTGACGTAGAGCGAGCAAAGCAATAGGTAGAATAAGCATGGCGTCACAGAATGTTTTTGTTTTGTTCTTCCGCCAAATAACATGGCGGATGGATCAGCTGACGAGTGTAACTTCGAGATAAACAAGCGGTTAAAATGTCCGGTGGTTGCATTGCAGTTGACTGTTATGACAGGGGTGGAAAGGATGGATCCAAACTGGTCAAATTCCCTACCATCAGTGTAAACAAGGGAAGGGAAGTGAAAGAATTGACCGAACGTCTCCCATGTGTCATTGTTTACTGTAGTGAACTTTTTTAAAATTCGCCGCCGATTGGTTCGCGACGCTTTAAGTGCTCACAGTGCAATTAGCTAACGAATCAAAATCAATGCCACCATCGCCATGGTGAAGCGTGGGTCCGGACAGACAAGATGGTGGATATGCGCATTCTACCTATAGGGCGGCGTCAGACAGAGAAAGTTGCTCCTCATTCGCCGCAAGCCATTCGTTATTTTACATGACTTAATTTCAATGAACACATTTCAGCAAAGGACAGCAGTCATACAAAGAAAGGGCCATTCGCCATCCGCTTCGGGCTAGTAACAAGCCGCACTAAAAATCGAGTCATAATATGTATATTTTGTATATTATTTACATATATTATACAAAACGTTACACGCCGTTTGCCGCTCGCCACACCAAGAAAGTCGCACGCCGCTGCATACATGTGTATCTCAGATGTAAACTGCTGCCCCACTGTCCGCCATGTTCTTCACCCTTTTAGAAAGTCAGATAGCATGCGACCTTCTCTGTGTGACACATGTTTGTAGTCGTATGATGTGTGACTTTTGTCAAGAAGCTAACAACGTACGGCGAATGGCATTGCGACGAATACTTTGGACAAGTGACGAGTGGAGATGAACGTGCAACTTTTAGCCCGAGCGAGTGGCGAGTGACATGTAGCGGACAACTTTCTCTGTATATGACGCCTGCCTCAGTGACTAGAGACTTACCGGCAAAATTCTGGTAGTAATCCACACCGAGAACAGTCTTCATGGCGCTCGCCAGGAGAACAAGACACACACTTGCCTGGCTCAACATCTTCAGGTGGTCAAGTTGCCAGTATGATGCAGTCTATTCCGCTCAAGACTCACACAGATATAGACGGAGCCGGGCGTTGTTCACGTGTGACCACAGAGACTAACAAGTTGACACTTGATTTGGGATTGAGGTCTTTGTTTTTGGAGGATCTCTGCAGTTTGAATTTGCACCTGACACTTGATTTGTTGCTGTTTCATTTGTTTTATGGAGAGGGGGACACTTTTCACAAGTCTTATCAACTAAAGAAATCGATGTTTTTGACACTTTAGATTAATGTTTTTATAATTTATATATTTTCATATCAACGAATGTCAAACGAAGAGTTGCATATCAATTATGATTATCATTTTATCTTAACATAGTAAGAGTTCTCTGACAACATACAAAAAAAAATTATGTTTTTCATTTAAATAATATTATTGTATTTCAATTTCTATATCAAAGTGCATTCATGGGCAAAGATATTCGCATGTTGCTTTTAATATTTCTTTACCTTGTTCACACCTTCAAACTTCTTAGTTGACAAACATTCATAGCTGTTGGGGTTTTCAAATGAATGACGAAAACACTTGAGTGAATCAAATGATTTTTATGTTTTCGGAGTTCTTAATTAACATAACATAAGACTGAAGTCCTCCCTTTTCAAGAGAAAACTTACTCAAATCCCAAGAATTTTTTCTTCTTATTATTATTGTCGTTATTGCCGATTTTGTTTTAGTTTTTACTTTTTTTTTTTTTAAATGATCGCTATGCTAATATGTTTTTACAGGAAATTTTATGTAATACTAATAGGTCCATTTAGCATGACAATTTTGCCTTCTAACATTGGCTGGTCATTCACTTTATTTAAGTTGTTGCTGTTGTTGTTGTTGTTATTGTTTTTGTTTTGGAGTTGTCATTGTGAATTATAAAAGAACGAATTCTTGTTCTTTAATAAATCTGTATTTACATATAAATATAGATTTAATGTTCAAAGCTCATGTCAGCTGCTTCATCCTGTCACAGGCTGGAAAAAAAAACAAAGGAAAAGAAATGCATATTAGACAGTGTCAGTTACACATTAATTCATGAAAGTTACACAATCATTCATGAAAGTTACAAGATCATTCGTGAAAATTGCACAACCATTTATGAAAGTTACACAATCATTCATGATAGTTGCACAGCCATTCGAGATTGTTACACAATCATTCATGAAAGTTACACAATCATTCAACCAATCATAATATACGTAAAAATAAGAGGCCTTCATACAATTTGACTACCCGGTCTTTAGAAGTCATACCGGTACCAACATAAACAACATTAGCGTTGACACCAAGAAAAATTAATGAGAACATCATGGCGTTTAAAAATAGCCTCAAAACTGAATTGTTTAGGACTTTTTTCTTTTTTTTTAAACCCGAATGATGGCCCTTTTTGGCCTCAGAGGTTTGAAAACGAGAGTAGATCAAGTGATTGTTAATGTGTGCGAGTGGGAGTATGGTGAATTAATTTTATGTTCATCCTGTTTCTAATTTTAATTCAGCTCCCCAGAGCACATCACTTTTATGGATTTGAGCGCTATACGCGCTAATTGTTTCATTACATTTCGTACTACATTAATATTTATGAAATCGCAATGTAAACAAAATTAGATGTTTTCGTAATAGCCAACATAAATTATATTAATTTTAATGCCATTAAATTTGATGACTCAGTATTTAGTGGCCAAAATATTACCACATGAATATTGTATGAAAAGCCTGTTGTGAATAAGAGCATATTTGTGAAAGAGCTTGATATAATCCTGTTAGAACCAATATAAATTAATACACCTAAATAATTATGAGAGCCAATTCTCAGTGGTCGAGATACATTTTCACATTATTATTAATCATAACAAAATAGTAAAGTAAAAATACGATCAAAGGCTTTGTTATAGGATTTATATTTTTCTTATTAAAATTTCTTTTGAAGTTTCACACGACAGAACGAAGTGGAACTCACTCGTTGTTTTGTTGTCATAGTTTTTTCTACCTTCCATAACCACCACGCCCCACCCCCCCCCCTTTTTTTTTTAAATTCCTCGCACGAATGCTACTTTCACGGCCACGTCTTGCCACATGACCTTGTTTGCTGCGCGAACTTCAATGGGGAAGTAATTAGTACAGCAAGAGTTCCCAGCCTTTTTCATCCGGTTTACTCCTGGCAAACTTTTCGAATGCGAATTTACTCTCACCCATACTTTGTTCAGTAATCTGACTTTACACCCAGCCTTAATCGTCCGGTTTACCCCTGGCAAATTTACTCTCACCCATTCTTTGTTCAGTAGGCTAATTGAACAGCGTTTTTGTTGTTTTTTTCCAAACATACGTCAAATTTTGCTTGAGTTATAGCCCCTATCAGACGATCATTCAAAGTTAGCGTAAAACGCAGTGTAAGTGTTCAGTTAAAGTGTATTTATTTTAAAGTAAGTGTTCGGCTACAGACGGGACACAGCCAGTTTTAAATTGGACGGTTACACCGTGTCTTACACTAAATTTGAATGACTATCTGCAGGGGGTTATAACTCATGCAAAATTTGGTTTACCCGCATTTTGGAAGAGTGCTCTTAAATTTGAGTTTGCACCCAAGCTTAATCATCCGGTTTACTCCTGGAAAACTTTGCGAAAGTAAATGGGAGGACATGGGAGAGACGGGAGGACAACATCAGTGAATGGCATGGCTTCACACTCAGCAACTACCTAAGAGCAATTTCAAATTGGGCGAAAAGAAAAAGTTGTATGTGGCGAAGCCCCGCGTGAGAAATAAAACCCAAGCGAACTAAAGAGAAGTCAAATACCCTGTTTAGCTTAGATTCTAGACATTTCCTGTTGAAATCTTTTATTGTTCGATTTTTTTTTTTCACTTGAAAAAGGCGAAAGCCGAAAATTTCGTACATTTTTTGTCTTCTCCTTAGTTTACTTTGTATCGTTTGGGTTTTATCTCTCACGCAGGGTTTCGCTACATACAACTTTTTCTTTTTGCCCAATTTTGACTTTGCTTATAGCCCTGCTGCGACCCCACAATTTTTCTGTAGTTTTTATGATATTTCGTCAATTACCTAAGAGCATCCAAGAACCGGGAGTAATGACGAAAGCTGATTGAGAAGTTTTCTGTGGGGCCCCAAAGGTCTTGTAATACTTCGGAATAGAGGGGGGGGGGAGGGACTACAGCTAATTCTTTTTAAAAATACTAGATGAAGTTCCCAGCATTACCGGGATAAACCTGTGAACCCACCGCCCTCCCCTCTCCCCTCTCTCTCTCTCCCTCTCTCTTTCTCCTTGGTCTAGAAAGCTTCCCATAATTATTTTATTTTACAGTCTTACTACAGATTTCATGCACACCAGAGCGCACTCATTTCTGGTAGGGAAATTGCCCGCACCGAACTGAACACGTATTATTTTATACATCGTTTCCGGTGCAGTGAGCTTACTACTGGGAGCCAAAACAAAGATTATTGTATTTTACTTTTTTGTGACTTTTTATTTAAAAATACCTGAAACTTGAATCAACATAATCGGTCGACACAAAAGCGATTGGACTGGATTAGTTGACACTTAGGAAAATTACTTTAAAATCGTTGAAACTGTCATTTAGGCTGTAGCGTCGAGCAAAAAAACGGGGCGAAATTACACCACAATGAATTACTCCCGCTACAATTTTTGTTTATAACTAGATGAGGTTCCTGGCATTATCCGGGATTAACCTGTGAACCCACCGTACCATCTCTCTCTCTTTTTTGTCTAGAAAGCTTCCCATATTTTATGATCCTAGTGCAGATTTCATGCGCATCAGAGTATTACCCACTCTTTTCTGGTAGGGAAATTGCGCGCACTGAATTGAACGCATATTAATGCGCCGTTTCCGGTGCGGTGGGCTCACTACAGGGAGCCAAAACAAAGATCATTGTATTGTAAATTTTTACAACTTTTTCTTTAAAAATACCTGAAACCTGAATCAACACAATCGGTCAATACAAAAGTGATTAGACTGGATTAGTTGACACTTAAGAAAATTAATTTTATAATTTTTGAAACTGTCATTCAGGCTGTAGCGTCGAGCAAAAAAAGGGTCAAAATTGCACCACAATGAAATACTCCCGCCACTATTTTTATTTATAATAAGATGTGTCTACATCCAGAATCAGCAAATTTACCTTCTGGATAGGCTAAACTTACCTCGTGGGGATTAAATTTACCTCAGGTTGGGAAGCCCTAAGGTAACGGGAATTGCCTTTTAAATGTTTCTCCCTTCCAAATGGAAATGCAGTAAATAATTAGCAACAGTCAGATCAATAAATCATGACACAAACGCGCACTTTTACTCCCAGTCCCTCTTTTAAAATGGTAAAATAAGGTCAAAAGATATAATGAGGATTGGTTTTCACTCAAA
The DNA here is from genome assembly GCA_963931925.1 of Onchidella celtica. Taxonomy (NCBI): domain Eukaryota; kingdom Metazoa; phylum Mollusca; class Gastropoda; order Systellommatophora; family Onchidiidae; genus Onchidella; species Onchidella celtica. The sequence goes on along the minus strand of OZ007574.1, from coordinate 58,791,075 downwards.
AGAGCATAGAATTGATCTTTTTAGAGTCACACTCCGTCCCTCATGAGCGCTTTTACTTTTAAATAAAATAAGGTTAAAAAAAAAAAAAAATCCAGGACAATTGAAGCAAACGAGAATTTCGTTTCGCTCAAATGAATTTTGGATGAATCTCGCGGATTTGTTTTTACTCCATGGCTTTAGGCATTTTTTCTTGCACATTTGTCATCTCTGTTTACATCTCCCTCTTCCCTTCCCTCTCGCTCTCCTTCTTCCCCCTCGTGCCTCTCTCCGTCACACTCTCTCTCTCTTCCCCCCCCCTCTCTCTCTCTCCCTCTCTTTTTCTCTCTTTCGGTCTCTCTCTTTAAGTCTTTTCTACCTTTCTCTCTCTTTCTGTCTCACTCTCGCTTTTTCTTTCTCTCTCTCTCGCTTTTGCTCTCTCTCTCACTCTGTCTGTCTGTCTGTCTCTCTCTCTCTCTCTCTCTCTCGCTTTTTCTTTTTCTCTTTCTCTCTTCTCTCGCCCTCTCTACCCGCTCTGTCTTTTTCTCTGCCCCCCCCCTCTCTCTCTCTCTCTCTCTCTCTCTCTCTCTCTCTCCCTCCCCCTCTCTACCCGTCTCTCTCTTTCTCACACACACATACAAACACAAACCTGCACGCACACGATCTTCCTTCTTCAGTCCCATCCATTTTCTCTTCATTCATTACAATTATTTCAGCAACGTGAATTTCACAGCAATAATTCTAAGGGTAGCCTCACAAAGGCCACCGAATTCGGTCACCGAGCCACTAGGCGCTTTAGGTGAGAAGAATTGCGCTATATAATTTCAACAACTGCACACAGAGCCCACCTAGATTCGGTCCGTTTGTGTAGTGCAATTCTTCTCACCTGAAGCGCCTGGTGGCTCGGTGACCGAATTCGGTGGCCTTTGTGTGGCTACCCTAATGCAGGGACAGGCCAGAACAAGTTAGAAAGGTGAGGGGTGGGAAGAAGTGCAGGTGGGCCAGTTGGCTGTGGGCCTGCGAGTTTGTGTTGGGGCGGGGTGGAGTTGTAAACGTTTCCTGACACGGGCAAGCTTGGGGGGGGGGGGGGGCATTGGTAAAGAATATTAATGTGCATAATAAATTAAAATAATATACAAACTGTATAAATATTATTAAAAAGCGTCAAACAAGACCCTTTAGTACACAATGTTAATATTTCAAAGCTGATTAATAAAAAGATTAAAAGCAACAAAAACAAACAAAATTACTGAGCACTTTAAATCTGTGGCCTACATTAAAGTGGCGACCTCAGTTCTTGTTTAAATTCCAACTCTACTTTTTGCACAACTGAGAAATTCCACTTTAAAACATTTACGGCTTTAGTATCATGATAAGCAATTAGAATAAATCGGGACTGCGAAACAGCTTGATAAATGCCACAACGCACTTTAAATGAAAGCCAAAGGGTTGCATTTGTTATTTATCTCTTCTACATACTGAAACATCTCCAGTTTTTCAATGGAGTCAGACCAAACAAGAATTCTTCGTCTGGTCTGGACGTATCATCACCTTTTGCACAGGTCCTTAATGGAACAGCAGAAAATATAGGTCAGAAAACATCACACATACACACACACACACTCACTCACTTACAAATCACGCATATGCACACACGAACATACATACACGCGCACACACACATTTGTATTTGTATTTTGTATACTTCTTAAATCTCATTTGGGAAATTCGCCTTTGTGCCATTGCAGCCCGGTTATAATTGGAGCTGGAACGTCGTCGCCACAGTGCAGCGCCGATCGGCGGTTGTTGTTGTTGTTGTTTTTGGGGGGGGGGAGGGGGGAAGATGAGGGAGAGAGGGGGAGGGAATGGTAGGGATGAATTGTATTTAATTTTACCCGGACAGCGATTTCCAACTGCCAGGGTATTTTTAACGCGCGCAACGTGCACACGTGCCCTCCGAATTTTTTCGTCCTTATCCGAGAAGACTAGGTACTCGATCCTATCCCCCAATAGGATCAGGGACACGAAAATATAAGAAAAATCCCAAATTTCCAACATGCCTGCACCGGCCGGGTTTTGAACCCGGGACACCTGGCATGAGAGGCGAGCACCTTGCCTCTAGACCACCTTGTCCCCACATGATGCAGATAAACATTAATAATCTTGGCATTTTCGCACTATAATGAACTACATCAAATATTACGTGATTTTGAACGCTTGAGTTGGCAAGGGCTCATAATTTCCTTATCTCAGTAATACACCAATGTAATGCAGAGAGATTATTAAAGGAAAAAACCCTTATGTATTGATCTGTGATTCGTTCGCAACCGATCAAAGATGCCAATAGCTTTAGATTTGATGTCGATCACAACAGATGCAAGTCACATCATTTAGGCCTGATTTAGGGCAAATTTATTGCGAACACGTTTTGTCCGTGAAGGAGAAAAGAGAACAAGAAAAAACAGAAAAAATTTTCATCTGGAGTTGATGTATGTGAAGATTTTTTTTCTTCCAGTGATTGCTTGAATTCTTTAGCCAACTTAATGGCCGGAGGGTAACTACACTTTGCAAAACATCATTTTCTTTTTTCCAAACATTCATATTCCTGAAAATGATATTATAAAAATAGCAATTACTTTACATTCACTCTCATTATTATGCTTATGTATCATTATTTTTGATGTTTTTATACATGTAATTATTATTATTTCTAGAAGAAAATGATTTTTTGTTTTCCGGCTCAAAAAGTGGGAACACTTTCTCCTGTTCAACTCAGTTGTGGCTCAAAATCAACGAATAAAAGTATTTAAAATGTAGCGAACTCAAGACCTTTAAAAAAATGCCCACGTAACACCTTTATATCTTTCCGGATGTTAATCTGATATTTTTTAGAATGTAAGGCTCGGCGGTTAAAAAGCCTTTCATGATTGCGTGGGCGGGGGGGGGGGCGGAGAGGGGGGCTAACTTTATTAATAATATGATTACTGTTCTTGGTCGAGACTATTGTCACTATATAGCAGTAATATAGACATGGAGATCTACTATCACTATTTAACGAAAGGAGACCTGGAGACATTATAATAGTGACAATAGCCCTCTGGATCTCCTATCAGTAATATTGTGAAAATAGACCTTCCGATTATTTTTATTATCATCGCTATAGTTATTGTGATCTATCTATCTATCTATCTATCTATCTATCTATCTATCTATCTATCTATCTATCTATCTATCTATCTATCTATCTATCTATCTATCTATCTGTCTATCTGTCTGTCTGTCTGTCTGTCTGTCTGTCTGTCTGTCTATCTATCTATCTGTCTGTCTCTGTCTGTCTGTCTGTCTATATATGTATCTATCTATCTGTCTATCTATCTATCTACCTGTCTGTCTGTCTGTTTGTCTATCTATCTATCTATCTATCTATCTATCTATCTATCTATCTATCTATCTATCTATCTATCTGTCTACCTGTCTGTCTGTCTGTCTGTCTATCTATCTATCTGTCTGTCTCTGTCTGTCTGTCTGTCTATATATGTATCTATCTATCTGTCTATCTATCTATAATAATAATAATAATAATATATACATTTATATAGCGCCAGGACTAAAACATTAAAAGCTCTAGGCGCTGTACACAGTAAAAAATCATAAAAGCACATTCAAATAAACTTACACACACACACAGACAAACTAGTTTTATACATCCACATAGCAAGCTATAAAATTCAGTTTTTAAAAAGAAATGTTTTTAACCTGTTTTTAAATATGTTTAGAGAGGCAGAATTTCGAACCTCTTGTGGTAAAGAATTCCACACACAGGGACCAAAACAACTAAAAGCTCTATCTCCATAATTTGATGTTTTACACCTGGGAACAACCAGTTTGTTTTCTGTAGTAGATCCTAAAAATCTATCAGACTCATGTTTTTTCAAAAGTTCCGAAAGATAGGAGGGAGCTGAACCTTCAAGACATTTGTAAACTAAAACTGCAGCTTTAAATTTTATTCTGTTTTCAACAGTAAGCCAGTGAAGTTGGTCAATAAGGCTTGAGGCAGATTCTCTTTTTGATTTTCTAAAAATCAGTCTAGCTGCATTATTCTGAATTATCTGAAGGCGTTTTATTTTGTTGCTCGGAATTCCAAAGAGCAGAGAGTTACAATAATCAAGCTTTGAAAACATAAGTGAAGTGATAAGTATTCGAGTTGCCTCTTGGGATACGAATGGACGAATAGAGCTGATGTTTTTTAATTGAAACATTAATGATCGACATAATGAACTTATTTGATTTTCCATGCTGAGATCTGATTCTAAAATTGTGCCCAAGTTTTTAACTTTATTCACGTTTGCTACAGTGCTTTCACCAAGATTTAATTTTACATTTTTAATTGCAGTAATTTGTCTTTTCTTTCCAATAATCATAACTTCTGTTTTGTCTTCATTTAGCTTTAGTTTGTTTTGGTTCATCCATTCTTTTGTGTCCATAATACACTTTTCACTATCTTTTATAACATTGTCAACATGACCTAAAGTCGTACCAGGGTGATATAGTTGGACATCATCAGCATACAGATGGTAATAAAAACCATGATCTTTAAAAATATTAGACAGGGGCCCAATGTACATAATAAAGAGAGTGGGACCTAAAACTGAGCCTTGGGGAACACCATATGGCAGTATGTATTCTTTTGATTTTATGTTATCTGTTACAACAATTTGTTTTCGGTCACATAGATAGGACCTGAACCATTTCAGAGCTATACCAGAGATCCCATAGGTTGCTTCTAATCTGCAAAGAATAATTTCATCTATCTACCTGTCTGTCTGTCTGTTTGTCTATCTATCTATCTATCTATCTATCTATCTATCTATCTATCTATCTATCTATCTATCTATCTATCTGTCTATCTATCTATCTATCTATCTATCTATCTATCTATCTATCTGTCTATCCGTCTATCTATCTATCTATCTATCTATCTATCTATCTATCTATCTATCTATCTATCTATCTATCTATCTCTCTATCTATCTGTTTATCTGTCTGTCTGTCTGTCTGTCTATCTAACTATCTATCTGTCTATCATCCACTCCTCCGTATCCCTGCCTGTCTACCTGCCTGTCTGCCTGTCTGTATCTCTATCAATCTGTCTGTTTATGAGTCTGTCTGATGTGTGTCCCTTTAATGCTTGTCGTTTGAAAGCTTCTCCCTATTCTCTTCATTTTGTCGACTTGTTTTGCATTGGGACGTAAAAATGATATATTATTATGTATTGATATCTTTCTAGTTCCCTATGAACGAAAACAAATCGGTTATTCCATTAACTGACTGATTGATAGGATGTTGTAATCGATTCACACGATTTCAATTCTTTCTGCCTCATTGATTTTTTGTCGCTCTAATAAAAATTTGATGGTATCATCAAGAGCAGGTAATTAACGTTTTATTTCTAGAACTGGTATTCATTTAGGTGTTTTTTTGTTTTTTTTTTACAAACTGCCATTGATTTGGCCACACATGACGTCACAAAAAAAAAGTCTTCCTGTGCGTTTTTGTGGTAGGGATTAGGTTTTTAGAATTTCTCCCGGGCAGTGACCTACTCTTGTAGTCTCGCACTTCCAGGAGTTCGATAAATTCTCCTTGAGTACCAACTACACGCCAAAAAACTGGCATCCTTCCTGCATTCATTTTGTTAAGAAATTGATTGGAAACATCTCTGTTGTTGTCTTTTCCCTAAGAAGAATATTTAAACACATGACATGAGAATTCTAAGACATTAGCAAGTAAAAAAAAAAACAAAAAAAAACCACGAAACGCAAGTTTCTGATCCTGAGGATTTGCCATACCTTCACTAGAAAGAGAGCTATCTTACACGATTTGCCAGGATGCAGTACGCTTCACAACCGGTCATGCAGGTTACCAGAAAGGCTTTATTCAAACGGGTGGATTTTTTTTTTTTTTAAATTCATATTTTTATTTTGTCTTTGAATTTAATTGTGGTTTCTTCCTTTGCCTGGAAAAAACATGGTTAAATTGACAAAAGAAGGCTTAGCTCCTGGGCTTAACTCTAATGAACAAACTGCGTAAAGCGAACTAAATAATTCAGTGCTCATATTCGTCGGTTGAAACGACAGCTGCAAAGTGTGTCCAAACTCTTAAGTTACACGAAGCTTTTTTTTTTAAAGTTAAACAATAAATAAAAGGTTGTAGTTAACAGCGAACTAGCAGAAAGACAGGATAAGTAAATAAAACCTTTCAATTTGAATAGAAGCATACGCCAAGGGAACCGACAGGCTGTAGAGCATTCCAGTCGGCAGAAAATAACAATTAATTCATTTGCAATTTGCTGTTGCTGTTGTTATCGCCCCGTTCACAACTTGATTGTTCTAAATTGTTTCCATTTCCTTTCATTCTTTCAAAGACTGGTGTTTCAAGACCGCTGCACTTGACTTTACTGGTCATACAGTGATAGACAGCGTTTCAGACCAACTCTGGGCATTTGACTGCAACCGGTAGGCACACAGATTAGTTATTTCCTCCAACTGAATGAAATAAATTATTAAATAATCACAAATTATCTGTAATAATTCCAGTTTGTAAGCTGGAATTATTTAGGTGTGGCGAGCAAAGCAAGTTTTAAAAAAGATTTCGAGGGGCGAGGGGTGGGGGGGGGTCTTGGGAGAGAGGGCAGAAGAGAAAATAAGCAAAGGAGAAGGGCCATATACATGGACAAGTTTGGTTCAGAACAGTCATTTATATAGACAACACAGTACGTTTTAGAATAGCGATATGCTGATAGCCATTTGACAAGAAGTATGTTTCAGAACAGAGATACGCAAACAGCCATTTATATATTTATCGGATAAGGACGAAAAACTCGCAGAGCCCGTGTGCACCTTGCGCAAGTTAATGGTACCCTGGCAGTTACAAATCAAGAAGAGCAAGGCGAACAGGCCCCTGCCCGGGCAAAACTAAATAAAAATATTTATCTCCTCCCTTCTCCCTAGCCCCCCCCCCCCAAAAAACCACCCAAAAACCCGCCGACCGGCGCTGCACTGTGGCGACGACGTGTCTGCTCCAGTTGTAACTGGGCTACAATGACACTAACTCTAATTTCCCAAATGGGATTATACAAAATACAAAAACACAAATACAAAATATATTTACGCATAACAAAATTTTAATTTTTGTTCAAGGTGATGATAAGAAACACACCTAAACAAGTTTTTGGACTTTCTCTATGGGATGTGCAACGAAGCAGATTATAGAGGATCGTTTTTGCCCTCCGCAATTTAGGCCAGCCAAACATAAAGATAGAACTTTACAGTGTGCAGTATGTAATGTGTAGTGTGTAGCTCAGTTCAGCCAAAACGTAAAGATAGAACTTTACAGTGTGCAGTGTGTAATGTGTAGTGTGTAGCTCAGTTTGGCCAAAATGTAAAGATAGAGCTTTGTCATTTCAAGGGTACGAGTTGTCTAAGGCAGGGGTCACCAAACTACGGGATCCGGCCCGCGACATCAGTTCATCCGGCCCGCCATGGTACTTGATTGTGTTTGATAAAACCGGGGATATCTAGGCTTGCAAGTATTGAACAGATTGCTTATGCGGCCCGCGCTTGTAAGTCTGTCAGTTATCCGGCCCTCTGTGAAAAAAGTTTGGTGACCCCTGGTCTAAGGCATCGAGTTCTTTTCTAGTTATTGTCTAAGGTAGAATTTCTATGATCAGCAGTGAGGGAAAGCAAACTCAGGCGTGGCCAGCCAGAAATTCACAAAAATTTGATTTCATCTCTTCTACTTCAAAGGAATGAAACTTAAACATGGCAGGAACCTTTTTTCCTTGGTGTTAACGGTGGCTGCCTTGGGGGGGGGGGGGGGGGAGAAGAGGGCATTATTTCAGCGAAATTGCAGATCTACTTTTGTTTAGTGTTTTATTCAAGAGAGAGCTATTGTAGCTATGCAGTTGACACCCGTCAGACTCGAAAGACCATGGGCTTTTGCTCTGGATGTCTGTCTGTTTCAGCCTTGTGCAGCGTCGTGTGTGGTTAGACAAGCCTATCCGCGAGTGACAGTCCCTTCCACAGATGGTTCAGTCAAAAGATAACGCTGGTTTGTCTGTTTGAGCGCGAGTCCATTGTAGCAAGATGTGTGCTATATTTTACTACTACTACTAGGGTTCCATGCCATGTCGCTTCGTGTAATATATTTGTTATTGGGTTATGACGTGTTTATTTTGTATTTGTTTAATCCCATTTGGGAAATTTGCCTTTGTGTCATTGCACCCAGTTACAACTGGAGCTGGCACGTCGTCGCCACAGTGCAGCGCCGGGGGGGGGGGCAATGGGAGATGAGGGGGGAGGGACAGGGAGTTGTAGGGATGAATTTTATTCGATTTTGCCCGGGCAGCGGCCTGTTCGGCCTGCTCTTTTCGATTTCCAACTGCCAAGGTATCTTTAACGTGCGCAACGTGCACACGGGCCCTCCGAAGTTTTTCGTCCTTATCCGGAAAGAATAGGCGCTCGATGCTACCCACCATAAGACCAGGGACGGGAAAATATGAGAAAAGTCCCAAAATTCCACCTTCTTTGCACCGTCCGGGTTTCGAACCCGGTACCTTCGGCGTGAGAGGCGGGCGTCTTGCCTCTAGACCACCGTCTCCCTCGCGGTTTGGTCAACTTGAACGAAAATTTAAAAAAATTATTGGTAAATTAAATTTTTTGCACATTTTCCGTGAAATTTTGGAGGTTATTTGTTGTTTTTTTTCTTTTTCGCAGATTTGATCCTATGCTGCAGCATTCCCATATTTCGCCCCCCCCCCCCCCTTCAGTTCTCTTCTGTTTGGCGTTTACATACTAAACACTTTCTTTTCGTTGTGTGAACGAATTAAATATTCAGTCTCTCGCACCATCTTATAATATCTTATTATAAAAGAAAATAGTGGTGGGAGTAATTCATTGTGGTACAATTTGGCCCCATTTTTTGCTGGACTCTACAGCCTAAATGACAGTTTCAAAAATTATAAAGTTAATTTTCTTAACTGTCAACTAGTCCAGCCCAATCACTTTTGTATCGACTGTCGGTGTTGATACAAGTTTCAGGTAACTTTACATAAAAAGTAGTAAAAATGTAAAATACAATTATCTTTGTTGCGGCTCCCTGTAGTAAGCCGGAAACAAGATTAATACGCGTTCAATTCGGTGCGCGCATTTTCCCTACCAGAAATGAGTGCGTAGTACTCTGGTGCACATGGAATCTGTTGTAAGACTCTAGAATGGGAAGCTTTCTAGACCTAAAATAGAGAGAGAGAGAGAGAGAGAGAGAGAACGGTGAGCTCACAGGTTTATCCCGGATAATACCGGGTACGTCATCTAGTTTCCTATCATGTTATTATGAACGTGAAATACAATCTACACAAAACTGTTCAACATTAATTGAAATGACAACACTGGTTATTTGTGACGGAAACTTGTATTAGATCTTGCATGCAAAAAAAAAAAAAAGTCAGATTTTCCCTTGGGGATGCATACCGGAATGGCATATTACAGCTTGGGTTCCACCATTGTGTTTCCTTTTCATTGAACGACTTACTGGCAGCAATCAAAATCGGGGCAAAAAGAAAAGGTTGTATGTTGCGAAACCCTGCGTGAGAAATAAAACCCAAACAATACAAAGCAAACTAAAGAGAAGTGAACCTTCCAAACTTTCTACAGTCCCCTCGACTCAACTATTTCTCTCTTTCTCTCTGTCTTTATGTATGTCTGTCTCTCTCTCCTTCTTTCTTTCTCTCTCTCTCTCTCTCGCTGTTTCTCTTTCTCTTTCACTCCCTTGCTCTGTGTCATTCTCACCTTCTCTCCCTCCTCTCTCTTTCTCTCTCTCTCTCTCTCTCTCTCTCTCTCTCTCTCTCTCTGAATTTTTCTTTCCTCCCATCCCTTATATGCCCTACCATTCTGTCCTGTTAACTCGGCTTTTAACTTTATGTCTACGCGGTTAATCAAGTGCCGTCGGAAAGGGCGCACGACTCATCATCTATCGTCTTTCATTTCTATTGTTGGTGTCGGAGATATTGACCAGGGGAGAGCAGTGGAGAGTGAGGGAAAAAAACGGGCGACAACTGATGTCATTGTCTGATTAATCATTGCGCTGGTCAATACAGCGTCCTTTCACAATGATGTAGTTCCTGTCTCACAGTGACCGGATCTAGGTGTGTGCGAATATGTCTAAAGATGTGTTCGTATGCGTGTTGGCTTTTATGCAGTGTGTGTACCACTGTGTCTGACAGACAGTTATGCAAAGATCGATAAAAACAGATCACTAATCATTATTCTTTTGTTCGCGGAGAAATTTCTGCAGTGAGAGACACGTGCAACTAAATCAAACGCCCTTTGTTTTCAGATTCAATAATTTTGTATTAATTAACTGATTCACTCCTATAAGCCGCTCCCAGCGGTTCATACGAAAAAGCAGTCAATTCAAGTGGTGCATGAAAATTACACACACACACATTTTTTTTTTTAAACGTTCAATAATGTAGCATTTTTCTACATCTTGCAATGTTTTCTCGTAGACGTAATACTGATTCTTGACTTCCAGAATGGGTGCTATGAGAGTTGTGGACAACTTAAGAATACACAAGACGTGAGTCAGTTAAACTGCCGAACCATTAAGAGAGTTGTGGACAACTTAAGAGTACACAAGAAGTGAGTCAGTTAAAAGGCCAAACCATTATGTCAGTTGTGGACAACTTAAGAATACACAAAAAGTGAGTCAGTTCAAACGCCAAACCATTATGAGAGTTGTGGTCAACTTAAGAATACACAAGACGTGAGTCAGTTTAAACGCCAAACCAGACGTGCAGTTTAAGCCATGTGGCTTTGAATAAAACAACTTAAGTGCCTCTTCAGGAGAACAAAAAGTAGATCTGCAATGTCGCCTCAAAGCCACCATCAACACCAAAGAAAAAAAGTTCCTGCCATGTTTAAGCTTCATTCCTTTGAAGTAGAAGAGATGAAATCAAATTTTGGTGAAGTTCTGGTTGCCCACGCCCAAGTTTGCTTTCCCGCACTGCTGGCCATAGAAATACTAATCTTGGAAATAACAAGAAAAGAAGTCAATATCATTAGTTACGATTTTTTTATTTTTTTTGAGCCACCAAAAAAGAAACGTAATTCCGTCGAGTAAAATAGAAAAGAATGATCGGAAATTTCGTCCTTTTTCTCTCTTTACACATTGAAAGAGTAGAGTAATTATGAACAAATACCACTAATTATTAATGCTACTAACTAACTCGTGTACATGTCTATGGGGGTTTACTGCTGAAATTGTGAACCTAACAAAAACCATCGAATTGATTAATGGAAGAAATCAAACATCTTACCAAAGTACCCCCCTTTCCATATCCACCAAGTCCAGACTCAAGTAGAAAATCATAGTTCCTCTCCCCAGGGTCCAAACATTTTCTGTACCTTTCTCGTAGATCGAGTTATAATGAAGATAAGTTTACTTCAATGTAATATTGACTGTGATCATTATACAAATATCTGTTGCCCAGGGACGATAGAAATATTTTTGTAATAAATATGCGACATTGCCACAATATATCCCTAATGGAACATGTTGTACGGATATGGACAGTGCATATCCGTACAACGCACACAATTCCATGACGTAAAACACACACCGGAATACTATATTACTGACCTTGTTAATTTGCATAGTTTTTAAAAATATGAATCGGCTTAGTAGCAAGACAATCCGAATTCTGCTCGGAGATTGAGTGATCTGCGCTAATAATATACTTGAGTGTACGTCGATCATCAATGGCTACCCCAACCCCTTTTCGCCTGATTAGTCAATCTGACTACCGCCCATTGATACAAACTTACTGGACCCTCACGCCCCCAGGTCCATCTGACTATTCCATGTGTTGTCACTTTAAATTCGTGAACACCATACCAAATTTTGTTTCAGCAAACCTTCACCAGTCGCGCTTTGGTAAACATGTTGTACGGATATGCACTGTCCATATCCATACAACATGTTGTACGGATATACACGTCCATCTCTTATAGTTTTCACAGCAGTTTATTTTTTTTTTACAAATTAAAACTGGTGCTCTTCTGATTTTAAGTGAAATAAAGTTAACAATACATATATAATATTAAGTTATAGATTTCCATCTCTGCACAAGAGATGCAAATCTTGCACCTCTTGCATAGAGATGAAAATCTACAACAATTGATATTCAGACGTATAGACGTGCTGTTTTGCCTGTCTTTGTTAACCAGAGAACCATGTAAAAAAAAATCAGTTCGTTAAATAATTAGAAATTCTGCATTGTTTTACTCATCTACATAGTCGGTGCGATATGAAAATACATCTATTATTTTTTTTTACATGATTAATGTCTTTTGTCTTCGGGGCAAACGCTCTGGGACCTCGGCTCCTCTGCATTGTTTAATCGATCTGATTGTGAAGCAGTTTCAAATATTTACTTTCTACACCGTTCACGTACTGTTCAAAATTGAGAACAAATAGGAAGAAAAACAATGTCTCAGATCTGGAGTTTTTGTGTGATCTCCCCTGTTTAAAAAAATGCAAAATTTGTTAATGATCTTGGCGTCTCGTGATAAATACACTGGTGTTTCTGAATGAGAAATCAAAACATTTTGATATTCGTTCATGCTTTTCGATATTTCTGATGGGTTTCTTTGTCTGTTCCTTGAGCTATTTCTTCTTTATCCACAAAATCACTTGATTCTTCGTCCAATCATTCATTTCATCTGGTTAGTTGTTTTTTCATTTATTCCCAAGCAGCACATTGACGTACATAATTCTCGAAGATTTCTTTCTTTCACCCACATTCCTGCTAAAAAACCTCAATTCTTCAAGAACTTCAAGTTGTCAGTTCATTCATTCATTCATTCCTTCATTAATTAATTCATTCATTCATTCACTCATTTATTCACTCTTTCATTCACACATTCATTCGTTCATTAACTCACTCAACTACGACAACCCACATTCCCACACACCTAGCACCCCACATTCCCACACACCTGGCACCCCCCACATTCCCACATACCCAGCACCCCACATTCCCACACACCTAGCACCCCACATTCCCAAACACCTAGCACCCCACATTCTCACACACTTGGCACCCCCACATTCTCACACACCTGGCACCCCCACATTCTCACACACCTAGCACCCCAGAATCTCACACACCTAGCACCCCACATTCCCACACACCTGGCACCCCCACATTCCCACACACCTGGCACCCACATTCTCACATACCTAGAACCCCACATTCTCACACATCTAGCACCCCACATCCCCACACACCTGGCACCCCCACATTCTCACACACCTAGCACCCACATTCTCACACACATAGCACCCCACATTCTCACACACCTAGCACCCCACATTCCCACACACCTGGCACCCCCACATTCCCACACACCTAGCACCCCCACATTCTCACACACCTAGAATCCCCACATTCTCACACACCTAGCACCCCACATTCCCACACACCTGGCACCCCCACATTCTCACACACCTAGCACCCCACATTCCCACACACCTAGCACCCCACATTCCCACACACCTAGCACCCCACATTCCCACACACCTAGCACCCCCACATTCCCCCACACCTAGCACCCCACATTCCCACACACCTAGCACCCCACATTCCCACACACCTAGCACCCCCAAATTCCCACACACTTAGCACCCCACATTCTCACACACCTAGCACCCCCCAAATTCCCACACACCTAGCAGCCCACATTCCCAAACACCTAGCACCCCACATTCCCACACACCTGGCACCCCCACATTCTCACACACCTAGAAACCCACATTCCCACACACCTAGCACCCCACATTCCCACACACCTAGCACCCCACATTCCCACACACCTAGCACCCCACATTCCCACACACCTAGCACCCCACATTCCCACACACCTGGCACCCCCAAATTCCCACACACCTAGCACCCCACATTCCCACACACCTAGCACCCCACATTCCCACACACCTAGCACCCCCAAATTCCCACACACCCAACACACCCACATTCCTCCACACCTAGCACCCCCACATTCTCACACACCCAACACACCCACATTCCTCCACACCTAGCACCCCACATTCCCACACATCAGGCAGCCCCACATTCTCACACACTTAGCACCCCACATTCTCACACACCTGACACCCCACATTCCCACACATCCGGCACCTCCACATTCTCACACACCTAGCACCCCACATTCCCACACATCCGGCACCCCCACATTCTCACACACCCAACACCCTTACATTCCCACATACGTAAAGCCCTCACATTTCCACCAGTACACCCGACACCACAACATTCTGATGCCTCGATGCTCATTTGGGTTGTCAGACATCAGGTCAATATAAAAAAGACGAAGCAAATTATCGAAAATCAAAATGCTAAAACCGCTTCAATTGTCTAAAATTTTTGTATCAATATGTTGTTTTTGTTTTCTTTTTTCAGAATGAATGTGTTATGTTATTGCGTCAGGTAAATCGTGTTGTATGTTAATATGTGTTCTTATGAATAAGTATGGCCCACTTCTATTTTTGAGAATCAGTGGCGTAGAATGGGTTGCCAGCGTCTAGAGAGGGTTGCCAGCGTCCGGGGCAAGGCAAGTATTGTACCCCTTGACTCGTGTTCTGTTAGCACGTGGCAACGCTTATTTGCCCCGTCATGTTGAAAAACTGTGTAGAATGTTCGAACGTTGGGGACTTTCTGTGTGTGTGGGGGGGGGGGGGGAGGGGGCATTACATTTTATTTATTACTTCTAATTTATTTTATTTTATTTTGAAATTTTTGCGCCCCTAAGAATTTTGCACTCCGGCAACCTCCACTGTGGCACCCCCCCCCCCACTGCCCCCTCACGCTATGCCACTGTTGAGAATGTGGGGTTCAATCAAAATGATGTGGCCCCTATGATAACATGCAAGCACTTTTCAGTTTGATACGCTTGATCCAAAATACGAAGCTTCCCTCTGGGTGGGTTCAATTGTTGTTTGTCGTTGTTGTGTATGCTAGCGCGTGCGCTGAGCTCGCCATATGACAAAAATGAACTATCTTTGATACGCAGTTTTTCAGCATCAAAATTTGTTACAGATTCATTATTGGTGAACGATTTTTGCTCAGTGGCGTATCCACCGTGGGGGCCAATTGGCTGGTTTCTCTGAAAAAGCCAGAGGTGGCCACTGATCTATTAGTTCGAGAATCCTGGCTTGGTATTGTCTTTCTCTGTCTCCTGACGCTGAAAAGCACCCGCATCATTAGATCAGTAATTAGGTCAAATAGAGTTATTAGCCTCGATTTCATTCACGGGGAAAACGACCCGTGTCTCCATCTGGGTTTGGAAACGTCAGTGCTGACGATTGCCCTCGCCCGCTGAGTTATTTTTGTCACTAAATTATTTGCACATAATGCCTTTTTTAATTCAGCATGAGATCTGTGAGACGTTAGTGTTTCAACGGAACAAAAAGATAAATTACTGCTTCCGATGTACAGTGTATAAAAAATAATAATATCAGTATTATTTACTTTTAACACATCTTTATAAACAGCACTCAATATTAAAAAAAAATAATAATAAATGAATATTAAATAAAAGGTGCCAATTAGTAGTTCTGGAATGACTTAATGACAAAGAATGAGCAGAAATTTCAGATTCTTTAGGTCTCTTGTTTTTTCAGTACGAGCGGAATCATCTTCGATTCTCTGTAAAACTGTCTATTGGATTTATTGGACATTTTGCTTGGGTTCATATTTCACATTAAACCTGATCAATTTGTTGTTGTTGTTGTTGTTTATGTCAAACTGTCTTCTTATCTTAATTTTGATTCTTTGCGTTTTGTAAAAAAAAAAAAAAAAAAATTATAAATAAACCGAGTTGTAAAAAAAAAAAAAGAAAAGAGAATATTCCACCGTACTGCGCTGTGCGAAACACGAATATTTGTGTTCATCTTGAACAGGTAAACGATGTGTAAGAGAACAATACCCTACACACTGAAGTGCAATATATATATATATATATATAGCAATATATGTATAGATAGCTAGACAGATATAGATATAGATATAGAAATGTCTCAACTCAGAACAATAAATCAAGGAACAACTTACATTTTCACATGTCAAATTAAAACTTCAGTATCTCGCAACCTTTATGTCTAATCAACCAAACTGTCATGAACTCTTGTTAAAACAAAATCGCGACCTCGTTTAGAATTCAAATTACACAGATGTAATCTATGGTCTCAAAGACAGATTGTGGAAAAAATGAATAAATAATTGTGTTCAACCGTTTTGGAGTTGTCATTCTTTGAAATTTTGTTCCTTGACTTATTGTGCTGAGTTTATGTTGAAATATAAAGTGACTCAACTCCTACAACCATAGGGAGGTGGACGCATAAGAACAATCCATTTTCAAGCATCCATGGACTGGCACTGTTGGGTCATTCGGTGGTAAGAACAATTGAAAGATAACATGACAAATTGCCTTAATTTGGTCGTCGTTTTTTTTTTGTGTTTGTTTGGTTTTTTTTGGGAGGGGGGGGGGGGGGGTTAACCTCCAAGTAAACCTTGACTCAATGCCAAAATCTGAATTCAACATATACGATAGCATTTTCTGTTTAATTATGACATGTATTATTTTCATAGTCTAAGAACCTTTCTTCAAAGTTAAAATGGAAATTTAATGTGATATTTCCCTTCTTAGGATTAGAGCTAAGGCACACTGGTCCTATACAAATGCCCAAGGTTGATGACGCTCAAATGAACTTCCACCACTGGACCCAATGAAATAAGAAGGCATGAGCAAGTGTGACAAATACCATTGGATCCATAGATTCAAAGACACAAGTAAAGAGTGTAGAAAATGCAGTGGTAATTTAGTCAAAAAGTTGATGATAAATCTCATCTTCTCTCCTCATAGGGGCCGGGGAGGAAAGGGGAAGGGGGAGTGAAAGTGACCTTGAAGCCGCAACAGATAGGCAATTTTATCTATCACGTGGGAACTGAGCTTGGTCAGATTAGAAGACTCCCCCTAGAAGGGATAGAGGGGTGAGGAGGGGCAGGGGTCACACATGTCATGGTGACGTCCGCCATCTTGAGTTTTTATTTTCAAAATATGAGAACTACAATATTGATACATTTCTACGATCTTCGCCCGAATTCTTTGAAATTTTACACATACTCTATAAATTATGTTTAAACATAATATCTGAATTTAGTCAGAGGGCGAAGTTTAATAACTTCATTCAATGATTTTTTACATTTTCAAAAAAAAGGTACTGTTTAAACTGATCACAATATTTTTCCCATTTTCTCCCACAAATTTCTGATTTCTTGCAGTTATTATTTTGTTTTCTTATATTATTCAAAACAATCTTCAAAGACAAGAGGGGTTACTTTTTTATCACACTTTTCGGGGTTGAAAAATATTTTTCCAAAAATTCGGTTTTATTCACAGAGCTTCTTTCTTGTAATTTTGCATCAAAACAATTCAAAATGAAAAAAAAGACAATTATAATACAATAAAAAAAATAATAATACCATAAGACTAAGAGGATTCTCAGAAATGAAAATTTTTTCATAAGACTAAGAGGATGCTCAGAAATGAACATTTTTTCATAAGACTAAGAGGATGCTCAGAAATGAAAATTTTTTCAGAAACAAAGGAAAAATCTAAAAGTGATTTTATAATGCCCAAACCCCCATTTTTAACACCCGCCCTATGTGATATATTGTTTGGCAAGAAAAGAAAGAAAGAAAATAAAGTTGCTCGTGAGGAATTATTTTCAGTACCACTCGAAGAATAATATCAGTAATAAATAAATAAATAAATAATTATTTTTTTTAAAAGAGAAATTAACTCCACTTACCAGCACCAGTTCGTACCTCTGTGCCAGAGTTTGGCATGAAGTTTTATTTCTGTCCTGGCTCCGTTAGCACTTTCTCAAGCTTTTGGCAGAGTGGCCCCCCGCTGGAGTGTATGCCACTGCCATTAGAAATTCTCAAGAGATTCTTGTCCCTGGCCACAGTGAGTTCTCTCGCTTGCCACATGGTCTAATGCTAGGTGCCAGAATTAAACGGAAGGAAACTGAAGAACGGGGGAGGGGGGGGGTGAGGGAACATGAGTGGGAGGGAGGGAGGGAACAGAGAAATCAAGCGTCATAATTATATACATGGAAAGCAATCGATTATAGATTTTTCTTTCTCATTGGCTCACACCTTGTCTATTGGACAGAATAGGCCCGCACAGGACAGCCAAGTGATTGAGAGAAAGGTAAAGAAATAGATTTTTTGCAGGCGGCGGAATACGGAGGCCGGGGAGGAATACATTGTTTGGGGAATTCCGTGTTCATATTCTGCTTACAAAACAACCAGCGCCGTCGATCTTTGGGATTTTTGCCAAGATCTTACGATTTTTAGAACTTCTACCTTGGCTTTTTTTTTTTTTTAAGTCTTGGGATTTTTCAGGCTTTTGTATATTTGGGTTTTTTTTTCTTTTTGTTGTTGTTGTTGCTGTTGTTTTTAGTATCTATTTAAAACGAAAATGCTGCTGCATAAAGTCGCCAGGCCTCTTGTCCCAAGCACCGACAATACTCCCTTATTATAGTTAAATACTCCTCTATTATAATAATAATAATGGATGGCATTTATATAGCGCATATCCATTAAAAATGCTCTAGGCGCTTTACAGAAGAAAGTCTCGTTCTCTCGATTTGCGTCTCTCTCTCTCTCTCTCTCTCTCTCTCTCTCTCTCTATCTATCTATCTATCTCCCTCTTTCTTTCTTTCACCCTCTCTCTCTCTCTCTCTCTCTATCTATCTCAGAGCAATGTTAGATAGTTAAATGGCCTAACAAGACGGCCTTTCCCCTTCACAATGATTTAAACTGTGACTTAATGATGATAATGGAGATCATTAATTTTTATATAGCGCCTAATCCAAACGAGTTTGCTCTAAGCGCTTTACAGAAAGTCTTGTTATCTCGATTTGCATCTCTCTCTTTCTCCCACCCTCTCTCTCTCTCACTACCTCTCTCTATCTCAGAGCAAATTGTAACGCAGCCTGTTAGGCGCAGGTCACACACTCACAACAGTTCACAACTCACAATTTGTATTCTAAAGTATTATAATAATATTTGAATATATATCAATATTTATTTAATAATGAATTATAAACTTTTGTTGGTGATATCGGGGGTGATAGGGGTAAATTTTAATCTATTAATTTTAATTTCTATTTTGCCCGGGCAGCGGCCTGTTCGGCCTGCTCTTTACGATTTCCAACTGCCAAGGTATCTTTAACGTGCGCAACGTGCACACGGGCCCTCCGAGTTTTTAAAAGGTAAATTAAGGGGCGGTTTTTGATCTGTGAGCCAGCCTTCAATATTATTGTGAAATAAATTAATAAATCTTGAACGTATTTTTTGGGTTGAATAAAAATTGCAATTTTTTAAATTTATTTTTTTACTTCATCTGGGGATTTTTTTTTATGCGGGATTCTTGTGATTTTTTGAAGATCTTCTCTGGTAACGCTAGAAACAACACAACGCAGAAGAAAATAAACAAAGAAGGAGGAGAAAACGAATGAGCACTTGTGTCTTTAAGAGTGATTAAAATTTATCAGTACAGGCACTAATAATAATAATAAATCATAATAATAAATAGAATTTCTATAGCGCATTTCTAATAAAATTATAACTCAAAGCGCTGTACATTGCATCAATGATTCATGCATACTTTCCAAATCTCATATTAAAACATGCACTCTCATCCATCCAAACAGGTTCACACACATAGACGTTCTTAGTCACCAATGTGCTGAGAGAAACTCCCTCCTCTCCCCCCACCCCCGCCCCCCCCCTCCCCCAAGAGAGGATTAGATAGACAAACGAGGCACTTTTTACGTAAGCTAAACAGAGAGACATTTAAACATAATTATTATTAGAGACCCTTGAATAGGCAGAAGACGTTGACGAGAGTGAGAGACAGAGAGAGAGAAACGGGTGCTCAAATACGTGTATATTGCAGATCCTTGGATTGACAGAAGACGAGGGCGGATGTTGGGGGAGTGAGAGAACGGCGCAGGCACTATCTTCACTTTGTCCCCTGGATGGACCGACGTCTTAACGTTGCCCGGGGGCCCTGTGCATGCAAATTTACATAAGTTTTTGAAACTGGGTCAGGCCGAGGCCTATTGCTTTAAGCACGGGCTCATAAAGATGTTACGTCGGCCCTGCTTGGATGGACAGAAAAGGAGAACGGGGTGTACATAGAGAGCGAGAGAACGACACAGACACGATCTTCACTTTGCGGGGAGGGGTTAGGGGCGGACGAGATCTTTTGTTTCCACTAGGTGGTTATTCAAATCTTTGTTTGACATCACGTGATGTTTGTTGGGAGAGAAGCTTGTTCTGAACACGTGCAATGTCCAGGTCATTTTGAAGCTGACATTAAACAACTACAGCTAGAGTTAAATTAAGCCGTTTCCTCTTCTTCTTGATCCCGTTTTTTAATCTTCCGTTTCTTTGTTATTTTTATTATTTTCAAAGCTGTTTTGGCACCTCGGCACACATATTCTCTAAACAATTTATTTGAAGCAGTGATAGGAGATTTCGTCTTTGTTAAAACTGTTTTTAAGTTTTTTGTGTCATTTTTTTTCTTTTCTAGAGAAATCATCATTCTTTTTATCAAAAATACAGATCTTGTACATGTTTTTAACATAACCTTCTGTTAAATTAAACTACCAATCAACCAATCAATCAATCAACAGTCAGTCCCTCAGTCAGTTAGTCAGTTGATCAATCCACCCATCCACCCGTCCATCCATCCATCTCTCCATCCATTCATCTAATCATCCATCCATCCATCCACCCATCCATCAATCAATCAACCAACCAATCAGTAATTCATTCAGTCCGTCAATCGATCGATCGAGCCATACTGCCATGCATCCATCCATCCATCAATCAATCAATCAATCAATCAATCATCAATCAACCAGTCAGTCAATCGATCGATCGAGCCATACTGCCATGCATCCATCCATCCATCCAGCCATCCATCAATCAATCAGTCAATCAATCAATCAATCAATCATCAATCAACCAGTCAGTCAATCAATTAGTCATTTGGTGCCAAGAAAAAACAAACAAAAAAGTGGAATACTAAACCCAAGCATTCACCAAATCCAAAGGCCTCAACTTGCTATTTCTGAACTAAGATACAAAGCAACTGTCTATGGAGGTGTATTTCGCGCAATTTAGGTCTGTAAAAAGGTTTTTTTTAACTAACTTAGTTTACTAATGATCTTTTTTTATTATTATTATTACAACGCGTAAAAGAAGCAAACTCAAAATTAGGCGACCGTCTAACACATGAAAAACCAGCTCCACACGTTTCAGTGGGAAATAATGCAAAATCCGTGCAAAATTTCAAAGAATCAAGTGACAAGTTTGGAGAACATCTATGCTGATCCCGTGCATTCTATAATTATAAAAACACACGCACTAAACGTGGATAATTGATAATGTCCTTTCCTCCCTTCAGTATTCTCTATGGCGCCAGTCCATGAATGCAAAGAAAAAGGAAGCTGTAACCGGATGGGGAGCCCTTTTGAGGGCTAGAAAGCAAGAAAGAAAGACAGCAAATAAGAACATAAAGGAAGAAGATCAAAAGCAGGACAGAGGAACCCAACTGGGAGCCCTTTTGAGGGCTAACAAAGCCAGAGATGGCGCAACAAAGAAAGAAGGAAACAACAAGACAGAACAAGAAAAAGTGACATGCCACTGCCTAGGGCAGAGACGCTCCTAAAATGAAGACCTAATAAAGCTAAACACGTGGATAGTGGAACAACGAACTGCCTTCATTGGAGACGCCTCCAAAATTCAAGTTATGAAAATTCGTTTGTTTGTCAGGCTACTCGATGCCATCTACAACATATCGATGTTTTATGCGGCTCAACATTGATTTTACGACATGGATTAATTTGACAATAAATATTTTTTTAAGCTTGGTCCATGAAAGTGCCAAAAAAAAACATCCAGTCTGTCGTATGCATGCATTCTCAACAATATCGATTGCAATGTTGTATTACTCCGCCGTGGATTTAAAAGAAAAAACAAAAAACACTAGAGTATGTTTCAATTGTAAATGATCCCAAACACTCAAAGTTCACAACAAAAGCATGCGATGTAAAAATAAATATCCAATATTAGCTAACTACTTGAGCCAAAAAAGAGAATCGTTCTCATACCAGATGAAGACACACACAAATGAAACTGGATACCACCTAACCACACAGCCAATATATTCCTTGGCCAGGTTATTCAAAAATGTTCAGGTCAAACTCAAAAACGAAAGGCAATCGGCTTTTCATCAGAATTTCAGACTGAAGCAAAACCGAAATACAAAAAAAGTCTTTTGATCTTTAAAATATTCGAACAAAAACTTGAGCACTTTATTTTAAGGTCTAAGCTGTGGCTCACGTTCGCTTTGGAATTCGAATTCATGGAAAAATTGGGTTGAGATGTGTGTGTGTTTGGGGGGGGGGGGGGGTATGTTTTGAATCCCTCCATCGGTTTCTCTGCCAATTTAAATCAGTCAGTGTGTGGAGATATCGGTTTGTTTGTTATTGTTTTTTTAGTTTTCCCTTTTTCTTTGCGTTTCATTGCATCCTCTGGGTACTATTTCTTTTGCGAGACTTTGCCATATACACGTTTTTCTTTTTGCCAATGTTTGACACAGCCCATGGAACCATCCATGGAGTACGCCAGCTTGTTTTTGTCGATATTTGACACCCTCACCGAGTTCAAGTTTAGTTTATTGTAGGCCTGACGGGCCAATTCAAAATACACAGAAGAATCACGCAAACAATCTTTGGAAACATTAAACACAAACAAACAAATAGACAAAACGCACGGTCATTCACTTTCTCCGCACCCTGCTGCCTGCTACAATTTAATACACTTACTCCACCCCTTCCCTACGTATGCATTAATTGATACACTTCGCCTCTACACCTTCCACCGCCCTTACACGAGCGTACATCCTTTAGAATAGTGAAGGGCGATGGTAAAGCAATTGATATTTGAAAACTATTTTTCTTTAGCATTTTGTACAGACTATTTGGCTATTTGATTAGAGACATGGTGTGGATAGAACCCATCAACCTAATTTGCTGAAACAAAGATAACTAAAAACAAAAGTGTTCATTTACTACCATAATTGAAAAGAGTTCCCACCTCCCTTAAAGTAATTTTTTTCGTACACTATGGGTAGAATGCTCATGACGTCACAGAGTGGTTTGGTTTTGTTCTTCCGCCAAACAAGATGGCCGGTAGATCAGCTGGTGAGTGTAACTTCGAGATTCATGTATATATGTCTAAGCGGTTAAAATGCCTGCTGGTTGCATTGCAGTTGACTGTTATGACAGGGGTGGAAAGGATGGATCCAAGCGTGGTCAGATTCCCTACCATGGGTGCAAATAAAGGAACGGAAGTGAAAGAATTGACCGAACATCTCCCATGTGCATGAACACACATGCCATTATTTACTGTAGCTAACTATTTTCAGCTCGTCTCCGATTGGTTCGCTGGTGAAGCATGGGTCCGGACAGCCAAGATGCGCATTCTACCTATAGGCTATCTCCCTTTACCCCGCCCCCCTCAGAATGTGTCCTCTGTGGATGGTCCCAATGCCCATGAAGTGTCTTTGTTTTAAGACTCTCTCTCTCTCTCTCTCTCTCACTTTCTCACTCTCTCTCTCTCCCTCTCTCTCTCTCTCATCTGTGGATGGTCCCGAAAGCTACAAAACTAACTCTTTCACTCTCCCTCCTCTCCCTCCCTCTCTCTCTTTCTCTCTCTCCCTCTCTCTCTTTCTCTCTATCTCTTCTCTCTCTCCGTCTCTCTTTTACATCAGCATACTCCACAATCCAAGCGGCCGACACGCTGTTGTGTCAGAAGCTATACATGTATATAAATCACTTACGCAAAATGACAAAACAGCAACAACAACAATAACACCAATGACTACAACAACCACAACAATGGCGACAACAACAGGGAAAGGAAATGTACACAGAAAGCCTGCACTGTTCTCTAAAAGCCAATACAGTTAATTTCTCCCCCATCACGAGAGCGCATTGTCGCAACAAAAGTTCAGTAATTGTTCCGCGAACATACAATAATGTCATCAACAACTGCATTTCGCTACCTTTGTCCCAACTCCACTTTTTGCACTACTGAGAAATTCGACGTTAAACATTTGCGGCTTTAGTATTATGATAAGGAATTATGGGAACTGTGAAACAGCTTGTTAAGTGCCACAACGCATTTTAAACAAGTGCCAAAGTGTGTTATAGTTTTATCTCTTCTACATACTGAAAGATCTCCAGATTTTTCAGAAAATGGAGATAGAACAAACAAGAACTAGAGTCGAAGTGTGAATGCTGGAACAGAAAACAGACATGTTAAAAGGCAAAATGGCTTCCTATTGTTCTAAGTAAGACAAAGCCACGACCACATCTTGGCAAAAAGGTCATTGTAGTTGTAATCGACATAAAAAAAAGTAGACATTTTCACTGGTCCCGATTTGACCTATTGTAGCTTTTGTTCTGTTCCATTAGCCAAATCAAGATCTCTGGAAATCATGGCCAATTGGACAAAAAAAGCTTTCTACTGCGTTTCTAGAGATTTGTACCGGGGAAACTTTGCCAGTGGCTGCTTCAGCTACTTCTTGATGGCAGCACACTGGTAGAGGGGAGCGGGGGGGGGGGGGGGGGGGGAGTTGAGGTTGAGGTTGAGTTTAGTGAAAGAACGTCGACACCATGCCAGCCATGTTGTGCCATACTGCGGTAGGAACAAGCAAGACAAAAGACAGAATGTAACCGAGTAATGGGATAGAGGGGGACCCTACCAGAAACGCCCGCCGAGCACCAGCTGGGGGCGGGGGGGGGGAGGGAGGGGTGGAAGAAGGACGGGGGCTGTGGAAGTACATGTAGATGGAGAGTGTCACTGTCAGGAGAATTGCTCAGCTGTTAAAGCGAACTTAAGTGTCTAATTCTTAAGACTTAGCGGACAATGGCATCTGATTACAACAGGCTCTTGGATAGCGGCTCGTACTGGGTTGAATAAGGTCAAAGTTGAATTGGTCCCCCTCCCCCCACACACACACACAAAAGGTGGCCAAAGGTGAGTTCTGCATCACGTGGAAAGGGATAGGGGTGGGGGACAGAACAGACAGTACAGACAAGAAAGCAAGGGGGAAGTACGGGTGGGGGGGGGGAGGGAGGGGGTCATAAGGGTAGAGTGGTGCAGAGGTTCCGAACCTGGGGTAAATTTCCTCCGGTCATGGGGTAAATTTCGTCCACTCATGGGGTAAATTTCGCCTAGTCAGGGGTAAATTTCGTCCACTCATGGGGTAAATTTCGCCCAGCCAAAGGGTAAATTTACGTCAGTCATGGGGCAAATTCCACCTAGTCATGGAGTAAATTTCGGCCAATCAGGGGGTAAAATTGCTGACTTTGGATTTGTACATAATACACTGTATTGTTTTAATACTGGTGTCGGTTCCTCATTGGTTCTTCATAAATAAATAAAATAACATTGTTATATGCCAAAATTCCCGTTCTAACATCCCTACCTCAGCCCGAAGTAGATTTGTAAAGGATCTCCGTAGAGTTGGTAGGATTATCGTAGGGGCAGATTCCCTACATCAAACCCGACATAGGTTCGATATCGATCTCTACGCAGGACCGGCCAGTGACGGACCTGCATTTTTGGAACCCCTTTACAACCAGCAACAATAGGATAATATAAAAAGTTCACTCATTAAAAAAAGTTTTTTTCAGCCCCCCCCCCCCCCGGGATTAGGGACCCTGGAGCTTAAGCTTCATTAGTTTCATAGTAGATCCGCCACTGGGAATGACGTCATTCCCATACCAACACGACATCAGTGTCACGAGTTGGATTTCCGTGAAAGTTACTGCTGGGTTATAAATTCTCATTGTTATTTGAAATTAAAATTTGTCGGTTGCTTTATTATGGTAGAGAAGTGCAAACTCAAATTACTACGCTTTTCCAAAGGGCGGTGCAGGCATGTTGGAAATTGGGATTTTTCTCATATTTTCAAGTCCCTGATCCTATTGGGGGGTAGGATCGAGCACCTAGTCTTCTCGGATAAGGATGAAAAATTCGGAGGGCATGTGTGATCCATTCTGCTCTGTGGTTGACATGTTGCTTATGTAAAGCGCATAGAGCATTTTAATGGATATGCGCTATATAAATGCCATCCATTGTTACTATTATTATTATTACAAAAGAAAGGTAGTTCATTTTCTTTCATCACTTATTTCGTTCGAATCTAACGACAGGACTTTCTGTGTCTTCTGAAGTAGGTCTAAAACGTCATCAGGAGGGAGAGGTCGCTTGGAGAAAAACATCGTCCGCTGTTTCTGGAGTAAGACGAGGGAGGAGGGAAGGGGGAACAATCCACCCTTAATTTACGAGCAACGATGGGCCTGAGAAAGGGATCCTCGACAAATCATTTCGCTCATTCAAACAATCATGCCACTGAACATTTTCAGTAATCGATTCTGTTTCAAAAGTTAAGCTGAGTTTTCATGTGTACGGCAACGGAAACGGCAGTAGAAACGTCAAAAACCCTTCACGCAGTGAAATGGAGAGAATGTTTTCATGTGTATGGAATTGCCGATTCCGTACACAAGCAAACAGTAAAGCTGTGTTTTCATGTGTATGGAATTGCCGATTCCGTCCACAAGCAAACAGTAAAGCTGTTGTTTTCATGTGTATGGAATTGCCGATTCCGTACACAAGCAAACAGTAAAGCTGTTGTTTTCATGTGTATGGAATTGCCGATTCCGTCCACAAGCAAACAGTAAAGCTGTTGTTTTCATGTGTATGGAATTGCCGATTCCGTACACAAGCAAACAGTAAAGCTGTGTTTTCATGTGTATGGAATTGCCGATTCCGTACACAAGCAAACAGTAAAGCTGTTGTTTTCATGTGTATGGAATTGCCGATTCCGTACACAAGCAAACAGTAAAGCTGTTGTTTTCATGTGTATGGAATTGCCGATTCCGTATACAAGCAAACAGTAAAGCTGTTGTTTTCATGTGTATGGAATTGCCGATTCCGTACACAAGCAAACAGTAAAGCTGTTGTTTTCATGTGTATGGAATTGCCGATTCCGTACACAAGCAAACAGTAAAGCTGTTGTTTTCATGTGTATGGAATTGCCGATTCCGTCCACAAGCAAACAGTAAAGCTGTTGTTTTCATGTGTATGGAATTGCCGATTCCGTCCACAAGCAAACAGTAAAGCTGTGTTTTCATGTGTATGGAATTGCCGATTCCGTACACAAGCAAACAGTAAAGCTGTTGTTTTCATGTGTATGGAATTGCCGATTCCGTACACAAGCAAACAGTAAAGCTGTTGTTTTCATGTGTATGGAATTGCCGATTCCGTACACAAGCAAACAGTAAAGCTGTTGTTTTCATGTGTATGGAATTGCCGATTCCGTACACAAGCAAACAGTAAAGCTGTTGTTTTCATGTGTATGGAATTGCCGATTCCGTACACAAGCAAACAGTAAAGCTGTGTTTTCATGTGTATGGAATTGCCGATTCCGTACACAAGCAAACAGTAAAGCTGTGTTTTCATGTGTACGGAAACGTAAACGGCAAAAATCCACCAAGTAGTAAAAAGAAAGAGTGCTCCCATGTGTACAGAAAAGGCATTTGCGCACACATGACAAGATTCTTTCTATTTCTCTACTTGAAGGGTTTTTGTCGTTTCCGTTTCTGTACACATGAAAACACAGTTTTTAAAGCGAAATAAATATGAAAAATACCGGCCTCTTAACATACGTCGTAGAGCTTAGTAATACTTTTCAGCGAGCATAACAACGTGAAATGCTTGAGTCCTTTGTCATCAAAAGCATAAGTCGAGGGCAATGGCATCAAGGCATTCTATTAAATCAAACAAAAAACTCAATTGTCAACTTTCTTATTGGGGTAGACAAAAAACAACAGACCTATTCGATTATGCGAGTGTTAGAGGGAACTTTTGTGTAAATTCAATCGTAAAAATCCCATAAATAATTGAAGCAAAGTAATTGAAATGAATCTCACGATCATCATGAATAGGAGTCGCTGCAAGCAACACTTTGTGATCTCTGCTGCAGAATTGATTCTGAACTCGCCCGCAATTTTGTCGGAGAAATAATGGGAAGGGAATAATAATAATTAATAATTAGAAGTTAGAAGATGGGAGTGGGGTTGGGTGGGATGAAAAAAAAACAAGCACTGAGCTTCAGAAATGTGTGTTCTCCTCGCTGGCTGCTTATCACAGCTATTGATGACGACAGTTTTCAACTCTTGGGGGGGGGGGGGCGCTTCTGATAGGGTCTCCATTTGTTCTATCATTTGTGAGTGCGCATGGGAAAACCCGGCATAAGTCGGCAACATGACATTTTGAGTTTTGTACATATAATAAAAGACAAGACATTTCTGATAAATTGAAGTCAGTGACCCCCCTAAAACAAGATTTTGAGAAAACGGCATGTAATCCTATAAGTGGCAATAGCTAATTGACCAAGTAATATTGGAGTGATTGCTGTTAGGAGACCGTAGTCTAATAACTAAGCAGTTATAAAGATCATAGTGAGTAGTGTTCACTGCTCATCTGCAGTTTACCCTGTAACATGCCACGGTCCCCTAGCAACAGCCAAGTCGGACGTTTTTGGATCTTGTTAGGAGACCGTAGTCTAATTACAAAGCCGTTATAGAGATCATAGTGAGTGGTTTTCACTGCTCGTCTACAGTTTACCCTGTAACATGCCACGGTCCCCTAAACAACAGCCAAGTTGGAAGTTTGTGTCGGCCCCATATTTTCACTTCAAAGCCGTTTTTCTCAAAATCAGCTCTGTCGACATATGCCGGGTTTTCCCCATGCACACTCACATTTCTGTTATGTTCTATCTATGGTCTTGTTGATTTTTTTCCTAGCACAATATGTCCGTTATCGTGTGGACATGCTTTCTTCAAACTCAGACTCGATTTCTTTACAAGCACAGATGACTGATACTCTTCTGTTTCGTTGAAATGGCTTGAAATCGTGCATGATTAAGCCGAGTTTTCATGTGTTTGGAAACGGAACCCGCAGTGGAAACGTCAAAAACCCTCTAAGAAGTGAAATGGAAAGAATAGTTTCATTTGCACGACAAAGCGGTTTCCATAATGTGGAAACATTCTTTCTTTTTCCCTTTCGATGGATCTTTGAATTTTCCGTTCCCCGTTTCCGTTTCCGTACACATGAAAACCCAGCTTCAGTCCGTCTAAGTTCATGACGCAAAATCGGCCAAGGACTGACAAGGGCACCGGCCAAGTCCTGAATCATGTATGGTTAAATCTACTTTCTTTCATGCATGTCTTGGTTTCTAATTCGCCACTGTTGCGCTTTTGTTCCGGACCGTGTGCGCGCTGTTGCAGTACGTAAAGTATTCTTTTCTTTGGCAGGGAAAATATACCTGTCTGAACGCTCTGTGAAAGTAGACAATCAAATATATACTGTACTTTCCAGGTCAATGACTAGTGTAGTATCTTCATAATAATTTAATGGTAGCTCACGTCAAATGGCGTCCTGTTCTTCAAATAAAAATGCCGAAATATTATAAAAATCACAGGAAAATCTGTGGGGTCGCAGCAAGGCTATATATGCAGTCATTTTCTGTCTTCTCTTTTAGTTTACGTTTCATTGTTTAAAAGAACAAATCTGAAGATTTAGATTGGTGAACGAAAGAAGAAGAATTGTATTGTTTGGGGATTATTTCTTACACGAGGCTCTGTAATCTGTGACATACAACTTTTTCTTTTTGCCAATTTTTTACTTCGAACAAAAATGGCGTGAGTGTGTTTGTGTTTGAGGGAGGGGGGGGGTGGCAAACAAATAGACCCAACCAGCATT
The DNA here is from genome assembly GCA_963931925.1 of Onchidella celtica. Taxonomy (NCBI): domain Eukaryota; kingdom Metazoa; phylum Mollusca; class Gastropoda; order Systellommatophora; family Onchidiidae; genus Onchidella; species Onchidella celtica. Next base: position 58,761,044 of record OZ007574.1, on the reverse strand, counting down.
CATATGTCAATCTGACGTAGATGTGTAGAGGATTTCCGTAAGATTGGTAGAATGACCCAGGAACGCGTTAGCGACATACAGATACAATGATGTCAGCTCGATGTCGCAACCAGCGGATCTGCGTAGGGACGATGTCATTGCTGTGTGCAAATTTGATGTCAGTCCTACGCTTCGGATATCGGTAAGGTTGCTGGCTGGGGATAAACATAAACGGACAGACAGACAGATCCTTCAGTGACCACGCTGGTGACAAACTATCCTCTGTGGACCAAGTTTCAGTCTCCTGAGATCAGTAGCTTCATCATCATCATCATTGCCTTTCTCACCCTGGATCAGGGTATAGGCCACCAACAAACACTTTCCATCCCTCTCTATCATGGGCCAGCCTCTTTACATTATTCCAAGTCTTTCCGCTTCGTTGCACATCATTTTCTCTGGCTCTTCTCCACGTTCCGCGCGGCCTTCCTCTTGATCTCTTGCCCTGGGGATTCCAATCCAATACCTTCTTCGTGATGCTGTTTCCTGGCCTCCTGAGAGTGTGGCCGATCCATCTCCATCGCCTCCTACCAATTTCCTCTCTGACTGGGCTCTGTCTTGTTCTTTTCCATACAATTTCATTGCTCACCTTGTCTGTCCATCTGATCTTAAGTAGCTTCCTCAAACATCTGTTGATGAAAACTTGGATTCTCTTTATGCAGGCCTGGGACGCATTCCAAGTCTCACATCCATACAACAGGACTGACTTCACGTTCGAGTTGAATATCCTCAGCTTTGTTTTTAGAGATATATCCTTGGTTCTCCAAATCTTGCTTAAGGACGTGAAAGCTGCCTGTGCCTTTCCAATTCGTGCTTTGACTTCTGCCTCTGTTCCTCCCTTATTGTTAATGATACTACCAAGATAGCAGAAGGACTCTACATCTTCCAGTGGTTGATCTCCTACTCTGACTTGTGCGCTTGGGGGTGCAACAATTTTTAGGACCTTCGACTTCGCAGGATGTATCCTCAATCCAATAGATTCTGAAATTTTGTTTAGAGCTGTAGTCTTTGCTTGCATCTGGTCGTGTGTGTGCGACAATAGTGCCAAGTCATCTGCAAAATCTAGATCGTCTAGCTGTGTCCATGGGGTCCATTGTATGCCATTTCTTCCTCCACTGGGGGTTTCTTTCATAAGCCAATCAATCACCAGGACAAACAGAAATGGGGACAGCAAACAACCCTGCCTAACACCAGTCTTGATATCAAAGCTGTCAGTAAGCTCGCCATCGTGTACGACTCTGCAACTTGTCCCCTCGTACATGCTCTTGATAAGGTTCACCATCTTCTCTGGGATTCCATAATGTCTCAATATTCTCCACAGTGTTTCTCTATCGATGCTATCAAAGGCCTTCTCGTAGTCAAGGAAGTTCACTATCAGTTGGGAGTTCCATTCTAGCGACTGCTCTACTATGATTCTCAACGTGGCGATCTGGTCGGTGGTTGATCGATTACTCCTGAAACCAGCTTGCTCCTCACGAAGTTTTGGGTCTGTTGCATTCTGTATTCGCTTGAGAATAATCCGGTTGAAAACCTTTCCTGGGATGGAGAGAAGTGTGATTCCTCTGTAGTTACTACAATTGCTGAGGTCCCCTTTTTTTGGAAGCTTCACGAGGTGTCCTTCCTTCCAGTCCTTTGGAAACTTGCCTCCGATCCAAATCCTCGAGAATAGTGAGTGCAGACCCTCTGCAGCCCCAGCAGCATCTGCCTTCAGCGATCAGTAGCTTGACGATTTATTAATAACAGAGAGACACACAAACAATGAAAAATATAGATACCTGTATTATTTGGGGTTTCATGTATATGCTAGAAATGCAAATCCGAAGCCGGAAGATTTAAACGAATTAATGTTAGTGGAAGATCAAACTTTAATGAGTGAGCACACCGAACAGTTTAAATCAGCCGACAGCAGTAACGTACATACAACAGGAAGTGTTCATACCACTGGTCAGATGCTCCTTAAAAAAGGGATCGGGGGGCGAGCAGTCAACGGTACAAAGCAAACTAAAAAAATGCATTTTCTAAAAATTCAAAAACAAAACCAATCAAAATAATAAAAACTTTCGTGCACCCCTCACGGTATTTGAAATGCACATGCACAATTTGGTTACTGTTGGTGGCCTAATTAAAAAAGACTTTCGCGTTCAAAGGTGGAGAACTTGTGAAATATATAATTAAGATATACTAACTACATGTATATGCCATTCTACGAATACAATGACAGAATCAGTATCAACTCGAATTCCGCGCCAACTCTGGAGTTTGTTTACCCTTTTTCGCTAAAGTTTACAGACGACCCACGTTTTCGTTGATCCACAATTTGCTTCCTTCAGCGAATGAACGATGGGGGGAAACTGCGTCACGATACTAAAAATGGATCATAATAGCGTGTCCCTGTTCTAAAAACATGGAGTCGGAAGTGTTTGTTGCGAATTTTACATGTGAATTAAGCAAAATGAACAAATTACCCAGGATTTGCAGCATTTTTATTTTATCCCCTTACATCACAATAAGTCGAGTTATAATCGATGAGAATGCTTCCAGAGTTTTGGAGCGCTCTCAAAAAGGGCCTTTGAGGGCAGAACTTTCACCCTAATTAGCTCCATCATAGTGTGATGGTTAGAAGATTAGATATACATGTATTAGAAGATAGAAGATATAAAAATATACGTGATGCAAAAATCAAATGCTGAATATTATGACATCTCAAGCGTTCACGTCATGACATTCCAAATAACATTTTAGAATAGTCGTACTCATCATAATTATGTCACAGCAACTTGGTTTGATGTCATCTATCTTCCCCTGTGTGTTGATTTTAAGCAGGCTCTCAATGGTGGCTCTTTCTTTCAAATGATACAGGTCAAATATCACGTGCCACGGAAATCAGCTCATGGCAATAATAAAGCTAGATTTCCATGTGTACGTAATGCGTAATGCGCAATGCGTGATGCGTAATACGTATTGCCCTCTTCCATGTGTGCGTGTATATATATATGTTCGTGATCCGTCAGTTTGTCCTTTTTGGTTCTGAGCACACCACAGTTTGGTATTCATAGAGCTATGGCTCCTTGCTTGTCTAGATATGCCAGGAAACAGGAAGAGGAGTTTGAAGACATTGCAACTTTGGGACTTTTGTATTACTATCTTAAGAGAACCAGGAAAAGACAACACAGGCGGTGGGTTCACGAAATATTGCAACAAAGGAAAAAGTTTGGTGTGTACCACCATCTTGCTAAAGAATTAGAACTGGATTCAGAACGATTCCATCAGTATTTTCGCTTGACCAGAGAACAACTACAGCAAGTTTTGTTCCATATAGGACCTCATCTGACGAAATAGTTTTTTTTGCATGATTCTTCTGTATATTTTGAATTGGCCGTCTAGACAGGCCTACAATAAACTTTAACTTGTACTTGGTACTGACAATGTCGTTTCACCAGTCTTACTCCTTGAACTACTACTGTACTAGACAGAAAATAACCCCTCATAAAGGGCCACCCATAGAGTACGTCCCAGCCAGCATCTCAGGTCAATCCGACGTAGATTTGTGTAAGGTTTTCATAAGGTTGGTAGGATTACGGCAGGGGTGGTTTCCCTACATTAGACCGAGGTCGGTGCGATGTCTTTACCAACGGATCTCCGTAGGAACGATGTCTTTCCCATGTGCAAAATTGACGGTCAATCCCAGGGGGGTCGGACTGCCGTAGGGTTGCTGGCTGAGATACGTTTGATTTGGGATTTTTTTCTTTTACCTCCCCCCCCCCCCCCGCCTCCAACAAAAAAAACAACACCTGCACGCTTTTCATGTACTTGGCTTCGACTTCCCGTGACGTACTGATTATTGCCAGTGACATATTTATTGTTAACGTTCGACTTCGATGTTTATTCGCAAGTTGCTGCAGTTGGTTTACAAAGGTTGCTACTAGAAAAACTGTGGTCGGTCTTGTTATAAAGTGACAATTTGTGAATAAACAATTTTGCTGTTTTAACACATACATCGCCTACAAAAATATATAGATATAAAATAATCTTACAACTTATTTTGTTGAAAACCCAAACTAGCATAAAAACATCATAAAAACCACAGAAAAACTGTGGGGTCGCAGCATATAAGCAAAGTCAAAATTGGGCAAAAAGAAAAAGTTGTATGTAGCGAAACCCCGCGTGAGAAATAAAACCCAAACGATACAAAGCAAACTAAGGAGAAGACAGAAAATACACAAATTTTCGGCTTTCGCCTTTTTCAAGTGAAAAAAATCGAACAATAAAAGATTTCAACAGGAAATGTGTAGCTGCGAAACAAGTTTATAAGTAACCTGTTTCGCTTCTATACATTTCCTGTTGAAATCTTTTTAACCTGTTTTCAATTGTTCATCAATTATACTTGAAAAGCGCATGTATGCTCCCAGAAACATCTGTCTCCCCCGCCTCCACCCCACCCCCTTTTTATCCAGCGCCTCCCCTGTACATTTACCTTTCATACGCAGGTTTAGAGGCAAGCCTTTGAATACATACTTTCCAAATATTTTGTTATGCCCCTTGTATTCCCAAGTGCTTGATTGTTCTCTGAGAGGGACGACGAAAGTTTCGTTCACGCATGCGCACTCCACATCTCGTGGTTCAAGCATTCGATATCGCGATACATAATTTATTTGCCCGGGCAAACACTACAGCCCCCAAGATCATGAGTGGTTTATCTTAGTCCAGAAGCTTTTCGAATAGTTCCTCTTGAGCCGGTATATACAGAAAGCTTTTCACGGGTTTCACTCAAAAGTATGTACTTTATTCGTCGAAATCATGTTAAACGGTGAAATCGATTCCGTGTATAGCTTAGATTTTATCACTGACGTCATTTTGAGACCTTTTTGAATTTCATGGAGGAAACGGACAAGAAAGTGGATAATTTTCAGTTAATGTCTAAGTTAGTCTTATCGTTTGTACGAGGAATTTCGTCGGAAAATTCAAAACTGGAATTGTTTTGTTTTTCTTTATGGCGACCTTAGTTTTTGTTTGTTTATTTCCAGTTTCTGAAAAAAATCTGGGATCCTTTAGTATATAGAAGAGGTATAACAAATGCACACTTTGACATTATTTGTTTACAATGTACTGTGGTACTTATCAAGCTGTTTCACACTTCCGATTTATTCTAACTCCTTGTCATAATGCTAGATGAGATCTAATGCCGCAAACGTATGAAATCAAATTTCTCAGTTGTGCAAAAAGTGAAGTTGGACCACACGAGAACCTAGATTGTGTTTTGTCTTTTATGTCTCCTATCAGCGAACAAGGTCTCGAGCGAGAGCATAAGGCGGGTTGAGGAAATAGAAATTCTTTCATACTTTTAAGAAATGTCCAGGCTTAAAGGAGATAACCCAGCCGGCTACCAATCAGAAATCAGACATGCACGATTGGCGTCCTCCTAGGCAGGGCCGGATTAAGACCTATAGAGGCCCTAAGCATTTAATTTTGATGCCTCCATTACATTATATAGACCCTTTTCATTTACCGTCCTCCATATCACGTGATTTGCAAACAAAATGGCGGTGTGCCCCACTTGTAGGGCGGAAGCGGTGGACAACAGTCGAACGATGCCATCCTCTTGTTGGGCACCCAACTGTACAAATCCGTTACGTGCTGGTTCTGGCATAAAAATGCATCTTTGCTTAGACTGTGCACATATTCAGATGCCATCACTAAGGCAAGTGGAGGTTTTTGCCCTACACGATGCTTTTCGAAGCCGTGCGGCTCCCCGCAAACAACCGTAACGCTGAAGTGAAAAGAGTCTATACGTCATTCAAAATATAAACAAAATTAAGCCATAAAATAAAATTTTATATTTTGAAATGAAACAAAACTTACTGGGTTGCAAATTGTTCCCTTAAAAAAATGATTGCGTGTTCAAGAAAAATGCAATAGGATACAGCTTCAGTTCAAATCAAAAGGAAAAAAAAACTAATTCTCGCTGAAAATGTGTTGAAATAAAAAAAAAAGGACACTTGTCGTACAGCGTAGACATTTTTTGAGAAGGGACATTGAAAATAGGGAACACTTGTCATAGACATTTAAAAAAAAAAAAAAAAGGGACACTAGTCCTAGCCATGACAAAAATAAAAGATACTTGCCGTAGACTTTTTTTTAAAAGAAGGGGGGGGGGGGACACTTGTCATAGACATGAAAAAAACAAAGCCACTTGTTGCAGACATTAAAAAAAGGGACACTTGGCGTAGACATGAAAAAAACAAAGCCACTTGTTGCAGACATTAAAAAAAGGGACACTTGGCGTAGACATGAAAAAAACAAAGCCACTTGTTGCAGACATTAAAAAAAGGGACACTTGTCATAGACATGAAAAAAACAAAGCCACTTGTTGCAGACATTAAAAAAAGGGACACTTGGCGTAGACATGAAAAAAACAAAGCCACTTGTTGCAGACATTAAAAAAAGGGACACTTGGCGTAGACATGAAAAAAACAAAGCCACTTGTTGCAGACATTAAAAAAAGGGACACTTGGCGTAGACATGAAAAAAACAAAGCCACTTGTTGCTGACATTTAAAAAAGGGACACTTGGCGTAGACATGAAAAAAACAAAGCCACTTGTTGCAGACATTAAAAAAAGGGACACTTGGCGTAGACATGAAAAAAACAAAGTCACTTGTTGCAGACATTAAAAAAAGGGACACTTGGCGTAGACATGAAAAAAACAAAGCCACTTGTTGCAGACATTAAAAAAAGGGACACTTGGCGTAGACATGAAAAAAACAAAGCCACTTGTTGCAGACATTAAAAAAAGGGACACTTGGCGTAGACATGAAAAAAACAAAGTCACTTGTTGCAGACATTAAAAAAAGGGACACTTGGCGTAGATACGAAAAAAACAAAGTCACTTGTTGCAGACATTAAAAAAGGGACACTTGGCGTAGATATGAAAAAAACAAAGTCACTTGTTGCAGACATTAAAAAAGGGACACTTGGCGTAGATATGAAAAAAACAAAGTCACTTGTTGCAGACATTAAAAAAAGGGACACTTGGCGTAGATATGAAAAAAACAAAGTCACTTGTTGCAGACATTAAAAAAAGGGACACTTGGCGTAGACATGAAAAAAAAAATAAGGACACTTGTGGCAGACATGCATGAGTGGGTCGGGTATATAATACAGACAAGTCAACAGATGGAACCAAGAAAACAAGTTCTCACAAGTTCAAAGGATTTGTGAACCAACCCTGCCAGTATCCCTTCGTTAATCCGAAATAGATTTGTATAGGAGTGATAGGATTAAAGTAGGGGCGGATTCCATACATCAAACCAACGTCGGCACGATGTCATGACCAGCGGATCTAAGTAGAATGACGTCAGTCCTATGAGCAGACTTAAATTTCCGTAAGATTGTACCCCCAACCCAACCCCACCCCCCAAGTAGCACCGCCCATGCACGTACATGAGGTATTCAAAGAATTGGGAAAACATTCAGCGTCTAGCTGTTTCTGCACAGTGAACACTATGGCTGGGGGCCCTAAACCAGCCTGAGCCTTTTTTAATCTTTAAATGACAGACACACTGGCAAGGAAGATCTCATGAGAAAATGATTGAAGGTGCTTACAGACCGCCGGCAAAGCAGAACAGCTGAGAAAAGTGTTTAATGTTATCTTTGTTACAAAGTCAAAAATATGGCAAAATGAAAAACTTGTACAATTCTATCACCTTTACTGGCAGGAATATTTCTCCTGTGCTTTCCATCTTTAGATTGCTATTCCTTGTCATATGTACGGTGAGCATTCACCCATGTTTCGTCCAGGTAGACAATATCAAAGCCATGTGTGCGCTTTACCTTTATTTGACGCAGGTACTTACTCCTCGTTTCCACCAGGTGCGCTCTTTCACACAGTAAGTTTCTGCCGGATGAAGATTTCTTGAATGCAAAGCCCATGCTTCTAACAATCCTCCATAAACGTGTTTTTGAAATTTGAAATCCATTTTCTTTCTGTAGACGAGATCTAAGTTTTCTCAAAGTGATGAATTCTTTCCTCTGAAACATGCTTTCAATTTCTCACTTTATCACGTCCTTATCAAAATCATCTATCTTCTCCTTTCTTCCTCTTTTCGAACGGTTGGACGCAATGTCTAATTCTTGCAATCATCTTTTGAGAGACTTTAGACCAATTCCCAAAGCGTGATGAGTCCTTTTAAATGGATCATTGATGTCAACAACGTCTTGTTTCTCGTGTGAAATATCGGAACAATTTCAAAGCAATACTTCTAACTGTGGTAAATAAGTTTGTACATCAAGGCCATAATAGTGAAATATAGTGTGATCGATAATGAAAAACACGAGTATCAATGGATTGAATAAAAACGCTACTGAAAGATTCAACTGTTTTTTATGCACTGTCCATATCCATACAACATGTTTTGAAGATAGATCTATCTAGGCTAGGCGTGGTCTTCACACCACAACGTGCTGTGCCGAAGTTCTAGTCATAACGTGATTGTTGCAAGTGCATTGGAATGGTCTGATGGACCTGGGGGGCGTGAGGGTCTAGTCAGTTTGTATCAATGGGCGGTAGTCAGATTGACTACTCAAGCGAAAAGGGGCTGGGGTAGCTGTGCTCTCTTCTATGAATGAAGAAGATTGATTTGATTCACATACAATTCCGGTGTGTGTTCTACGTCACCGAATTATGTGCGTTGTACGGATATGCATGCCTTTGGTGTGTTATTGCTTCACATGGACATGCAACATCATAATAGACTTGACACATTCATGTTACCAAGAGAGGAAGCTTTATTCTAGTTGCCAGGTTTTACATTATCACAAAGCCAAAGTTCATCACTACATCCCTTTTGTTTCAAAAGAATGAAAACGACAGTTGATCGAAATTAATATTAAGATATGTGGATGACGTAATTCGTCATGGCATGGTATTTGTGCTTGAAGTATAAAGCAGAAGTTTAGTATCTTTACTTTATTATTTGGAATTATAATTGGCGTTGATGTTAATATAATATGGTATCACTCATAGTTTGGTAGAAAGTTATTTAGCCGCAGTATCTTATGTGTGCTATTTTTAGAAAGTCTTTTCAATGTCTTTGTACATGTTGATCCAATACACATCTGATTTTGCGCGTAGCATTGTTTTTTGTAATCCTTGATGGCTGGTATGTAGGTTTCTCAGAATCTCTTGTTTTTGTGTTTCTGGGATAATGATGCATTGTCCTTTGAGGACTAATCCATTATCAATAGTAAGTTCGTCCCTCATTGACCAGTACGGTCTTACCATTGTAGGTACGGCTTTGATATTTTCTGGCCATCCATTATGGATGATTTCTTTCAGATTGTTAATGACTGGGTCTTTTGCTGATTCAGCCTTCAGTTCATTTAGTCTATTTTCTTTGAATTTTGTTGTGTCTATTTGAATGTTTGGTTTCATGTTTTCATTTTTTCATGTTACCAAGAGAGGAAGCTTTATTCTAGTTGCCAGGTTTTACATTATCACAAAGCCAAAGTTCATCACTACAATGCCCACTGTCCATATCCGTCCAACATGTTGTACGGATATGTGCTTCCGTTTTTTATATCAACTGGTGCGTCAGCCTGACGTCATAAGTTATTGAATGGAAGGCACGTTTTTCTTGGTGCACGGTCTGAACGTAGGGGATTGCATTGTAATTACGAGTGTTTTGTTTCCCGACATCGATGATTTCCGTTCTTTTGGAGTGAGTCAGCACAAACTATCTAACATTCTACTCAGTGTGTTGCTGTTGTCACGATCACATTAGTCTCATAAATGCCGTGCTAGGCCACGGGTTGAATTCAGAGTTTTTTTTAATCTAGTCATAGTGAAGTGTCCTTGAGCTGTTCTCGTGAGCAACATGTTTTGAGTAATGTTTTTTTCGACATAAAAACTGTAGATGTTTAAAAAGGAATATGTGTAGGTAAACTAAGGATGGCAGAGCAGCTCGAGTTCGTGATTTAATAGCATTGTTAGAGGGTGTGAGGTGGTTGTAACTGACTGTTGACATTCAGTGGTTCGTGAAAGCACGAGTTGATTTAATTTTTATTAACCTATTTAGAAGACGACCTTGTCTGTCTTAGTGCAAGGCCGTAACCGACTCGCACATAGAATGTATGAATACTGCGAGATGAGCTCGCATGGCTGCACCAATCAAATCTAGGGATTTGGACGGTAGTTGCAGGTAGCTAGACATTATAAAAGTCAGCCCATACCTATGTCCATTATCACATGCAGAGAAGTTTCCTTTTGCGAAGTGGTCGGCTTGTTCGAGCCAGATCGAAACAGGCGCAGTAGAGCAGTCCATCATATATGAGGAGCCTAGAAATGACGAGCTCCAGCCAATAGCTACCCGGATTTTGTCCACCATCCAACGCTATTATCGATATTCCCTGGTTTCTGGATAGCCAGGGAAAAATGGTATGCATTGTAATTGTATGTCAGAATTCAGATGTTACCAGCAGTATGGGAGTCTACTCCTAGAGTCACAGCCAGGCAGTGCCAGTATTATAATCTATGACAGGAGCCATTGCAATTGATGTGGCGTGTGCTGAGACAGCGAAGACTATAATTTGTATTAAATATCCTATGAGTCATTAGTTATATTTGATCCAGTACTAGGACCTTTTTAGTCCATTCTAAAATTGTATTCTTATTTTGCTGTTACCCTGATAGTCATTTCATATATATATATGTTATCTTTATTTAGCTAACTCAAAACATTATTGTGGCCCTACAGGCCTGACAAAACTATTTCATTTGAGTTGTTTAGTTAATTCCAGTAGGAAAGTTTAATGTGTTCGCAGAGTGTGTGTTTTCCTCTTGAATTGAAGTCGTTTGCTCTAAACCACACCCGCGACAGCTGTAATATTTTATATAGCGTTAAGAGACAAAATTTAAAACTGTCTTTTAGGGGTGCAAAAAATATTTTTTAACGTCGTGGATATCCTAAACCTGCCAAGGGCAAAGCGTGGCCCTCTGCAGAGGGTAATCAGAATTTAAGCTAGTAAGATCCTCATATTAGGACGTATCGCAACATCATAATATATTTACATAAATGCAGCGACTAATACATTGAAACGGGTGCTAAGCACTGCAAAATCTAAAGAGCGGACCGTTCTTGTCAAGAGGACAGGAATGCAGTAATTTACAAGCCAAACTAATCTGAAAATACCATCCATTCATACTAACAGACTTTATGAACGCATATTTCTCATCCATTTTTTAAAACATAATTTGAGCGGCAAGTTTTCATTGTCATATTTATAGCCAGAGATTTTGTTATTCTACCATCTTATAAAGTTTCTCGAAAAGGACCCATAAACTTAAATGGCAGAAAGTGCTTAAGTGGCATCCCTGTGACACAACGATGTGCAGCGATTTCGGAGAAGTGGCTATCTATCGTTGCGGTATAAGTTCGCTCTAACTACCAAGTGAAGTGATGTTCTTGATACGTTCGACTGATTTTGATCAGTTTTATCTAGATCTAGATCTAGACTATAATTAATAAGATGCTTTGATAGCTCTTGTTGTGCGTAGGGTTCTTTCACTCTACTCTTTACTTTTCGATAGGATAAAAACGACCGCATAGTGAAAAACATGCATAGGTAAAATCAGGTCAAACTTTGATTATAAACCTACTTTTTTCCCCACTATTCTGCTGTCTACGGGACCTCGTCGACGAATACAGGTTATGCTCAAGACAGCAAAGAGAAATACATGTAGAGGACACAGAGACATTAGGCTGTTGCCGGACCTAAGAGATAAAAGGCTCACACTCAAGGCAGGACCAGTGGTTTCAGGTCTAGCCAATGTCTTCCATACACTGAGAAAACAGCCACAGGTATAGCATAGTGGATCTAGATCATAATGTATGTGGACAACTGCCACAAGTAGGCCTCCCCCACTCCAGCAATCATCTTACAAAGACAAGTGTGCAGACACAGCCAGCAGAAAGATAGATCTAGCTCATACTACATTCATTCCAGGCCTTTCAAATTCCAGGAGACACATATTTATGTCAATCCCCACAAGGAAGGTCGTTTCCAAACAAAATGGCATCTAGGGAACACATTTTGGAGCATCATTGTGTTTCATACATGCAGGCTGGTGCAAGCTGGTATATGCCCAAGCCATGATGTGTACATGATGTACTTCCAATAACAGAACAATAAAACAACCAGAACCATTTATATAATGGAATTTTATTTAAAATGTATACACGGCAATGCAGTATAGTATGTAATTAGAAGTAGTAAATACAAGAGTACTAACAAAGGTAATGGGTAATTTTATTCAAAATGTATGTCCACATAGTGGTGGTGTTGGCCACAAGTGGGCCACTCCAAGAATTTCATCAGCCACCATTTTTACTTATTATGCAGACAATGCCGAGCTACATCATCTCTATAAATATTGTAAGATTCAGCCAAAAGAAATAAATGAAATTGCTTCCAATAAAAGGCCAACTTCATTGATCTTTTTGTTTAAGGATACAAGAGGGGCCAAGTCATCCTCAGTCTGAATCCATTGCCAACAAATTCCCTGCAACGCAAAGTGGCCAACTCCAAGAAAACTTAACAATGACCTTATTTTTTAAAATCTGAATGCTTTTCTTATATGCTAAATCTGGAGTTGAAATGATCATTAATACTTGAATGACAGCAACTGCGAACTAACTCACGAGCTATTTTACACTGACACATACCTACACAACTGCCAAAATGTGAAGAAAAAAAATATTCTACTCGTACCAAGCAGTTTAACACCCATCTTCATTATAATTGTTAGCAGATGATGATCGTGAAGAAATCTGGATACTAGAGGGAAACGTATTATGCGTTTATTTCAGAGCACAATAAAAACTACACAAAAAAGGAGAAAGAAAGTAAAAAAGAAAAAGAAAAGAAAAGCAACACAGCTGCTCAGACTGTAGAAACAAAAGGAATAAAGTATCATGCAGCACCTCCTAATATATTTATATACAGCATGAACACATACACAGAATAATGAACATCCAAGGCTTAATAAAAATAAAAATGACAACAGCAAGAGAACGTAACCGAGCATTAACTTTCCCAGCGTCCTAAACAAGTACAGGGCGCCCCTTACGGCCCGATGACAAATTTCAAATAGGCCTAAGTGATACATGTATATCCCAACACAATATGCACACCGAACTGCCACTAAAAGCATATATTACTGATTAGGGACTGTTCACATATTATGTCATCACATAAGGTGGGGGAGGGGGGGGGGGGGTCTCTTGAATGATGACAAGTGATGACATGGGGGAGGGGGGTTGTTGTGTCCAAAGATCGCGGGTGGTATTGATTAGGGACGTAAGTCCAAAATTGGGCTTTCCCGGGTTTTTTCATATTCTTGAAGACCAGGCTTTCCCGCATTTTTTAAGCTGGTAGCTGTACCTCTAGGCCTTTTATTTGCGAAGTTATTTCAGTTTACTCAATGGTCGTATGTTTATATGCCTTAAGATAGACTTTGATTAGAGTCGTATGAGTACTTACGGCTCTAATTAATTGCTTTTCTCTCGAAGCACAACCAGAATAGGCATTCATACAGTCGTATGGTTGCTTACGACACTAATCAAAAACCTTCTAGTGCCGCAAAGTACACCATCCCTTCATACAGTGAGTGTCACGTACGTCTATGCTCAAACGAAGGTCAAGACTGGAGGATGGCTGGTCGCCTTAAAATGTGTGCCAGAGGTATCACATTTTCGGGAAAAGCCCCCAAACGTCCATGGTTTATTACCTGTGTTAGTAGGACGCGCTTGAGATTATATCAGCGCTCTGTTGTTTTTTTTACGACGATGGCGATTTCTAATGAAAGATTAGTTTGTTAACTATTTGTGTGTCTACAATTTACATGCAAAATATGAGCAAGATTTCTGTTGTACTCTTTGATTGCTCTGCGTTTAGTAGGAACTAATTCCAGCTTAACATGAAAAATTTAAGGGTTGGATAGGTAAACGCTACGCAGGGTATCTACCGCCAAATGTGGTCAAACTGCCTTTACCTGCCTACGGCATTTGGATAAAGGGGAGGGGTGTCCTAGAGATAAAGGGAGAGAGAGAAAGTTAGAGAGAGAGAGAGAAAGCCAGGAGGAGAGAGTGAGGAACACACACACACTGACAGGGAGAGAGAGAGAGCGAGAAAGAGAAGGGGGCAGAGAATACTCGAGAAGTTTCAGTGGAAAATTAATCCAGCAGTGCCTATCATGTTATTCAGATCCTCTATCTTTGGAGGCGGTGTAGGCGAGTGGCTGGTGAGCTGCTCTCATGGGGCAAACGTCTGTTACATTGAAGAGCGTTTAAAGGTTCATTTCATCAGTAGGCCGTGTGCACCATTAGGTCCTTGAGAAAGACACTGTATTCTCGCTGTCCCTACTGGACTCAGATGCAAAAGGCGGCGATGTGGGATATTGTCCAATGTTAGTGTTCAGAGCCTTGTATGCTCCCTAGGGAGCCAAGATTATGATAAAGTGATTATGGTTGCTGAGGTAAAAAATGTGGGGGGCATTTAGAGCTTTATATGAGGAGATGAGCACAACGTAAATGTACTCCATATAAGAATTATTTAAATTGCCATGAATGGTTTTGTGCTTTTTCATGGAATATATAGAGTGGGTTCCAGAGTTTCAGGTTTTCCTTTCAAGCCACCACGCACCAGGGGTCAGCCTTTTTCAAAGCACCAGATCGACAGTGCATGTTCAACGCGGTAGCCAGTTTTATGATGCACCAAACAGTTCCTGTCACGAACTGGAATACAGGATGTTCTAAACAAAAATTCTAAAGAACAGAGACTGGGTATGTGCTAATTCTTGCATCAGCGGAAACTACCCATTAGTTACTGATCTAGCGAAACCATTTTTGGGCAGAAAGTGAACAGTGCGAGGTGGAGATTTTTTATTCTTTTTATGGATTGATGCCAACAGCTGCGGCTCTTTTCATTTCTTTGTTAGAAGCCATTAGAAAGTGTGACAAGTTCAGTATTCTAACCATCGGCTCCAGCACACCTGCCTACTCATGTAGGCTGATAAAGACTGAAGACAGAAATACGTCTTTGATTCTCATGCCGAGATGGGAAGGTCAACACCGGATGGGAAGGCAACATTGACTGTGAATTCCTACAACGGCCTCGAGTTGTTCTCTAAGGTAGTGGATCTCGCTTCCTATTGGTGACGGCGACCTGTTCGAGTTAACACTGGTGAATATTAGGTGCCCTTCACAGGCTGACACTGGTCCATTCCATGAAGTTAACCATGAAGGCAAGAGTCTGCTGTTGTGCCAAGAATTGCACCTTGCTGACAGTGATTGTGAAAACATCCCTCTCAGACATTTAAAAACGTTAAAGGATCAAGTGGTAGAGCAACGTAACAGACAACAGCCAGGGCAAAGACAAGTAAAGGAGCAAGGCCTGAGAGCCGCAGAGGACGCCTGTGCAACGAGGCAGCAAACATAGAGCAAAGAGGAGACTGGGAGAATTCCTCTTGATGGAAGACGAACCATCCATTTCTCATGATTTTGGCCACATATCTGATTCGGAAGGTGGGGATGACGACAGCTATGTCCTCCCTACCACAAAGAAAAAACATGTCGGAAAAAGGGTTCCACCTTTGGTTCTTTCCCTAATCCCACTTCCAGACAACCAGCTCAGTGGTTTATCTTCCGTCAGTCCATTAATGCATAATAGACAAGAGCCTGTGCGTTCGTCTTAAATGATCCAGGTCCTGTTCGAGGAGGGAGGAGACAGAGAAACCCAGACAACTGGGTCTTTAATATAACCAAGCGAAAGAGGAATCGCGGAGAGGAGTATATTTCAAGAAGTGGAATCACCGTTAAGGCATGAGAGATAAAAGCATGATGTGAGCCATTTGAGTACAGATGCAAACGCAATGTAAGTGGAAGTCAGAGGGAAGAGATTTTCCATGGTTCTGGCAGCTGGGTAGCCTTAGAAGGCAACGTGACTTCACCAGTCGGAACGTTAATGAAGTGGCAAAAAAACGGGTGAAGGCCACAGGAGATTCACGTAGGAAACGTACATTAAAATGGAAGTTCGAGGTAAATTCAGTTGAGGTTGAGGTCTGCAAAAAAATTTTCCTGCAGTCTGGAAGGATGGCAGCGTTTTGAAAATATTATATTTTCCGATTTAAACATCTGCACACCATTGCTACTTGTATCTGTGCATAAATTTAGCCTCCTGCCAATCTGCCTGGGTTAAACAATGGCGTAACGTTTCCACCACACCAGCTAAGTGCACTTAAATGCTGTATGGGTGGATAGGAAGAATCCTCATACTACACGTAGATATCCTTTAGATGTTCGTATGTTATTAAATGATAAAAAGTAAATACTGGATGAGGCCAGTTGGCAGTCATGGTGGTGTGACACATTCATGCAGTTTCGTCAAATATACACGAAACTAAAGTTCGTATTAAAACTTGAAATGTAATAATGTAAGTAATAGTTATTACGTATTGTGAAAGTGTGTCCTCGGGCGTCAGTTGTAGCTTCTGCTTTTTAGGGAGACTGAGAAGGCCGATGACGGCGTCATGTCCTACATGTGAATGAATGTGTGAATGATATCACAAATTGGAAGGAAGAACGAATGGAGTCTGACAGCTCCTCCCCCCCCCCCCTAATTTGTTACTTACATTATATTGTTTGCTAATATGCCACGACCTCTTGATATTGTTACTGCGTTGATTAGTTTAATTATCACTCCAACAAACACCATGGGCCTTGTGGTGGGTCTTAAAGTTGCGTCGTTATCGCACTTGACAGACAGCATTTGACTCCGGTAGCATGTAGAGGAGAAGAGCATGGAGGCGAATGCAAACGCAGCCGCTTTCCCCTTCAAATGCCGGCTGGGTAGCCCGATGTGTAGAGGTGCCCCCCCCCCCCAGATGCAAAGGGTCTGAGGTTCGATTGTCAGTTGGACTCGGATTTTTCGGAGGTGCCTCTGGCCCTGCCAACCAATGACGGTAAGTCCTTGGAAGGGCCAAGTCTTTTCTCCAATATAACCGTTATAGTGATTAAGTGGGACGTAAGACCCAAACCAATACCTTTCAAATTGAAAAGTCAAAGCTGAATGAAACCACAAAGGTGTCTTGTTATAGTCAAATAAATAGTAGAGTATACTTTAGTTGTATGTCCTCGAAAGGACACCAAAGCCAATTAAATATGGCAATGCAACAGACGTATGATCAAACTTACGTCTCTGAGAAATGACTAACTTCAGGCATAACTGGGTCGTAAGTAAACTTACCCCTGTAATCAAAAACTCTTTTCTAATTTGCAAGTGACGTAAGTCCTCGCCTTGGAAAACAGGTGGTTCCAGCATAAAACGAGCAAGCTGCAGTAGCACGCAACACTAATTGTCACATTCACACAAAAGTTGGAAGCGATTAAATCGAAAATGAGTGAGTGCGGACGTTTTTCTCGTTTCCTGAAAAATGGCCAAAAGTGACTTACGTCTGTAATCAATACCACCCGCGAGATGATGTCATCAATGTGGTTTGGTAAAATTGAAAAAGAAGAACAAATATATAGATCAAATTCATATTTTTATTATAATACCTGCCAACAAAATAACTAATCAATTAATCAACCAATACCTTGAATGACTACTATTCTACTCAATATTTGTTAAACTGCTAAACCTACCACAGAGTCAACACTGCATCATGTCTGATTTGGTTCTATATTTTTCACTTCTGTTCCAATGTTTATCTCCCTTTTTGTTCAGCCTTAAATTTCAAATTAAAAACCGGTACCTGACATATAGGTACTGGAAAGATCTTGTCAGTTTGCTAACAGGCAGCTTCTCTGAACTCTCTTTGTGAGTTGAGATGGTATTAAATGGTTGAACCAGCCTGTCACTGTCAGGGACACCTTGTAAAGCGCTTATGGCATTAGTGGATATTATGCGCTATGTAAAAGCTCTTATTGATTTTATGTTATTTATAATCTGTTAGTTTGAATTAAAATAGATACCAAACAGCACTACACTATACAGGTATTTTTAGTCGTTATTTGTCAAGTTTTGATTACGTCATCAAACGGGGAGGGGGGATAGCCATTTGATGACATGTGATGATTGGGGGGGGGGGGGGGGTCGTCAAAATTAGTCAACTTTTGATGACATAATATGTGAACGGTCCCTTAGATTATTAACCTAAACACAGGGACTGTTCTAAAATAATACTCAACAGGCCTTATGGCAATTAAGCACACCCAGGCTATGGATTGTGTTGCCAATGTTATTTGTAAAGCATTGCTATTTTACGTGGACCACACAGGGATGATCACCATAGTATATAGGCCCTCCTGAAAGTACTGTCTGAATCATTCTTAATCATATAAAACAGTTAGTCTGGTGACCATATAAGAATTCACAAGCATATCGTTCATCATCAAAATCAATACAAGGTTCCAGAACTATCAATAAATGCAAGAATTTACCAAAATTGTAAGAAAATACACCGAGGTATCTATGATCATAGTGGAGGCCCATAGATCTCAAGCCAGGGGCATTGGATTCGAACTCCACATAACTAATGTATGTACAGTAGACAACGCTTAAACCGAAATTGGCGGGACCACAGGTTTGTTTTCGGTTTAGACAGAGTTTCGGTTTAGCGATAGGAGGCTTGAAAACCGCCAGTTTCAAGAGAGCCAGCCCAAGTCACTATCAAAGAGGACAAATAATGTAAGTGCACAGGCTAAACAGACTCAACACATCTTCGCTTGCTCTGTGTTTTTGACTGAGAATGAGGGTGGGTGATTGCTCAGGCCTAGGCACACAACAAAGCATGGATATGCGGGTTAATGTGGACTAACTCTCAGAACAGGGAGACATACGTGTGGACCTATGGTAGGCCTCGGTGTGGACGGACAGCACAGAACCGCCGTCCCGCCGATTTCGTTACCGTTACCATACACGATGCCATGAAATGCGCTGTCCGTGATAATCAGTGTTGTCTCTTTGATGTCATACATTTTACATGAAAGGTCAGTCGCGATGTGCCAAACGTAACGTCTGCTACCGTCTGACTTCGAACCCGTGAGTTTATGGGCCTCCCTCCCTCTCCCCCATCCCTGTAATGCTGCCACTTCCATGTAGGCCTAACTACGGGCAGAACAAATTAGCATGCTTTGCTCTTATCTTTTTAGGGGGCAGAGGAGTGTACTGGGGTGATACAGTGATTTGACTCAATGTATGGCAAATCACAGTTTACTGGCCACTGAATCTAGCAATTTTCTTTTCGGTTTAACCACAGGGTTATTTCAGTTTAGCGCTGGTTTGTTGACAAAGATAAAGAGGAAAAAAATCGCGGATTCTTATTTTCCGTTTTAGCGTTAGTTTCGGTTTAGCCATTTTCGGTTTAACCACTGTATTATAAGCTTGATACCCCAACACCATGGCAACAATGCCATCGCCAGGTGATCGATATTGCTAAATCCAACAGCTTGATCATAATTAATGTAAAAGCACACATAAAAACCTACAAACATATATATAATCGTTTATTCCATCATCAACTAGGATGTTACAATAATGTCGTCATCTTGATCGTAATCTGTGCACAGTTGAATTATGTCCTGCGTGTCAGGTCAATGTGTTTTAGTTAGGGAAGCATATTGTGTGCACTGTTAATTTTGTTAATTTAGTTAATTTATCAGTGTGTGTGTATATATGTGTGTGTGCGCGCTATGTGTCATACTTTCTGCTTCTGTAACTGTATTGTTATGTATTCAATGATCAAAACAAATTTCCTTGTACAAGGACGAATAAAATTTATCTTATCTTATCTCATCTTATCTTATAATGCATAAAGAACTGTAAATTAATATACACCCCAAGAGTACAGAACCAAATCATAGGAAGCAATTAAGGCGGCTAAGCCCGCTTGATAGCCTATAGCAATCGATAAATAATAATCGAGGCACAGACCTTACAGGTATTAAACAAAGTGGACAACTATCCCACCCTAGAGGTTAACTTAAAATCTAGGTAGCTAGTACAGGGCCAAACCCAATGATAATGCCAAGCAGACCATAGCTGCAGCCTAACCTAAACCAAGGGGTAGCTACATAGATCCAGTGACAAGATCAAGACAGGTTCATCAGTGTCCAGAATATATTAAATGGGAAAACATCATACCATAATGAAAGTTTATTTATGGGGACACCAACAGTATTACAACAGTAAGGACCTAACCTTAAAGCTGGCTAAATTAGGCAATTATTATGTACCAGGCAGCTAGACAATCACTTTGTTATGACACCATTTTGAAATGCAGTTTATAAAAAGAGTGTGTAGCACGACACCTGCGCGCAAACAGATGTAATACAGATAATAAAACCGGCACAGAACAGCATTATAGCTGACCAACTGAACTGTAAAGTTGGCACTAAAATAAAGCTAGGCCTAGCTAGGGATACTAAACTGAAAAACATTAATATTAATGGTAAATATACGCGAACACACAATAGGCCTTTAGGGCAGGTTCAAATATAATCTTACACCTTTTTTGAGACTTTTTGACCCCCCCTCTTACACTTTTCTTACATTTGCTTCTCCTCCGAGGCGTAAGATTATATTTGAACGTCCCCTTACAGGAGTAACACGATACTTCCACTCTATGATCAGTGCAAAATAATTTAGTAAAGCATCTACACATGAGACATTAAAACAATATCTCATCTTAAACTACAACAATGAAAGCACATAAAATAATTAAGTATTAAATATTAAATCCTTATGCCAACTTACCCAATATACGAAATGGAACTTTAACAACTTTTAACTTTCAGTGTCTGTGCCCCTCACCGTCAGAGATGAGAATGACTGACTGGACAAAGCGAAATCCGCGCCAGTGGTCAGCTGACCCGCCGAGGGAGTGCACCGCCAAACAAAATAGTTCCTAACATTTGATGGCCACCCTGGGCACAAACGCAAATAGATAGTCAACCCAAAAATAAATTAAGTTATATAATAAATCCATAAAGCATAACTCTGATACCAAAGTAAAATCAAACAGTCAACTAATAATTACTAAAGATGACCCCATGATGCAATGAAGTGTATGAATATATCAAGCCCCAAACAAAGAAAGTTCAAGCGTGGGCATAGCCAACACTCAGCGGAAGATAGTCTGGATTAAATAGGGGTAGTACTAAGCCTAGGTGGAGACTAACCTAACAAAGAAAGATGCAATTTACATACTAAGGCGCTAAGATAATTAGGCCAAAGCGCATGAAATGAAAAATAAACTATGGCAATGGGTGGACAGAAGTAAAATGGGGTGGATAAATAAGATATCTATTATATATTTCAGTAACTTGCAACCTTTGGCATGACTAACTGTCCAAACTGTACACTCTACAGGCCTTAAAGTTGGCAGGAAGGTGGCAGTTGAGATAAGGAAGATAATGGCTATAATTAAAAGTTGTTTAGTTCAAGCAAAGTATTTTTTTAAAAATAACAATATTTATTGCTATGTAACATTTTTATTTTTGCATGTTTGTTTCATAATATATATAGTACCGTGCATGTCATAAAAAGTAACCATACCAAGCGCTCAGTTTGGTGCGTAGTGTTCTGGTGCGCATGGATTCTGCAGCAAGACTGTAGTTTATTACTTTTATTATACTAGAGAGAGAGATTGGGGGGGGGGGGGGGGGGATCACCTGATTGGTTATTCTGGGCAATGCCCGGTAGGTCATCTAGTAATATATATACCACTATGGCTACATTATAATTCAAGACTGCATTTTCTCAACATCCACAAAGTGCAAATGTGTTGTGCTTTTCAAAACAAAAACAGAATTTTTACTTTCAAGCCATGCAGTGTATGCGTAATAGAAATGCCTCCCTGGTAATGATACTGGTCCCAAACAACATACATTAATAAAGATACGTCACATAGTGTCATTCTGGTCCCAAATATGTGAAACTCTGAAATGTGTACTCTATTGAAATGGCTACTTTCAGTCTAATGTCACTGCTATCCAGCGGCAGACCTTGTAATCTATTAATAGGCTATAAATTATTTATCATAAATAAAAAAAGGTTCAATGCAAAAGAATCCGACATCTTAAACAAATGCCAAGGTCATGGGAAACTTTCAAGAGCAAGCAGTGCAGGAACCAAATCAGAATCCTGCAGAAATGAAATTGTTTCTCAGGCCTTCCAGTGCCATGACGTCCTACTTATTTACAAGGAAGTAGCAATCAATTTATCTTTTTCCTGCCATTTCTCTGACGGCAAGGACAGAACTTCTTGTTGCAAGAGCTCCACTTGCTGTGGAGAAAATAACGGTCAATTGTAAGAAAAAATTGATCTCATATTCTGTTTCATATTTCATATTTCAGTTTTCATACAATGTTTTTTATTATATTGTGAGGAAAAAAGCTTGCCTTTAAACAGGAAGCTGCAATATATCCCATTCAAGCCTGCATAATTTCACAAAACAATAAATCAGTTATTTGTCAATCCCTATTCAATTGCTATGCATTCCGTACATCACACTGAGAAATGTCAACTTGCCATGGAAGAAAATGTTTCATAGTTTTGGCATTTCAGTTCCAAAATTTTAATGACAAACGGCAGAATGATCTACCTACAGAATGATCCTATGAAAGAAATAGCTGACTATTGAGGACATCCTGAGCTGTGGGCCTTTCACTGGCAGCTGGTCTGATCAGAATTTCAACAGTGTCTGCCTGAAATGACATGTAATGAAGGTGTGGGTGTTACATATAGATCTCAAGGCAATGATGTTCTGATGTGTATTCTTTGACTTCATTTCGGACTGCACAAAAAAAATACAAGAATTCAGCACGCACAAAATTCACCTTTCAAACCAGAATTTCCATGAAAATTATCAGCTTTGAAACATAAAAAATATATGTAACTGGCCTTCCGGGACAAACTTGGGAAAATCCCAATCAGAAACTATGCGTACCATGCAAGTGTTGCACAATACCGTTGCAGGTAAACCAGATCGACACTGGAATAAAGATATATGGAACACTGAGTATACAGTGACACTCCATAAAAGAATCAAATCTAGCCCAAAAATCTGAAAACCAACGAATGTCAGCAAATTCTCTGCGATTACTAATGTGCCAACATTAAAACCTCATTGGAAATTTGAATTTGAGGACTGGGTTGACTTTAACTCTTTCAGGAGGTATCCCCGATTTATCGATGCCACTGAAAAATGCATTTGGACCTATCACCGATTTATATTGTATTCTACATTCAATTCTCTTCTAATTGATGTATAACATTTTACTTTACTATCAATACTTTTTTCACTGTAAGCGTTTTTCTGAACCATGCTGCTTTTTTTTCCCAAAGTGGGAAAACAATTACGTCCAGTCTTGACCGAAACCCTTAAGACTGACGTTGTCACGAGCCGCGTGAGCTCTTTTCTGTTAGTCATGAGTTGGGTTTATTTTGGGAAAATATGAAACGCATTTAACTATTAATCGAGCCACGGATTTCGTGATGAGGGATGTGTGAGTGAAGTTTGTAAACATTAAGTTAACCCATTGATTTTGGTGTGCGTGTGGGATTTTCTTGTTTACAGAGTAGGATTGTAGAAGTTTTAGTGTAGGTTTTTGAGTTGTGTCCATATCCTTTTGAGAAAGCAGTTAGGGTTAACTGAAAGACAGACTTGTGTTTGTCGTAGCTAGGGCCTTGATCGTCCAATCGGGAGGGAGACCCTTAGTAACCATTGGGGGGTATAAAAGCTAATACACGTACTAAGATCAGTGGATTCATATTTCGAGCATTTGGCGAAAAGACGAGTCACGGGGGCCTCCTACCTGAGTGGAGATGACAGACAAACAAAGAGTCGCACTGGGAGTAGACCTATCCAATGACGAAACCTCTGTGCACCAGGCTTAAGTGTGCACGCCGCTTATGTCAAGACTAAATGTAGTAAAAGGGAAATAATCTAATTAATATAGCCTAGAATGGGATATCAAGATTAAATACGTTGGCCTCAGAGTAAAAGCCACTTTTGTGAAAACCCAAAATATCTATTAGAGTGGCCTTAAAGAGTGGGATATGCAGATTAAATACGTTGGCCTCAGAGTAAAAACCACTTTTGTGAAAAACCAGAATATCTATTAGAGTGGCCTTAAAGAATTGTCGTCTGCTATGTCAATTGTTAACTTTTAACAAATTAGCATATAGGAAGTTAACAACCACGTCTAGAAATCTTCGTGGATTGATAATAATAAGAAAACATATATATTAGGAGGTAGGAAAGAGTTAAATAAAAGCCAGTAGGGCTTAGACGAAAGATTAGCGCTCCAGTTTTACTTTCCTAAGGGGATTATATTTCCTCTTACTTCAATGCGTAGTAATCGTGCTGCTGGCAAACCGGGCGGGCAGCACTAGTTATTCATTCCAGGCAGAAAGTCCAATCTGCGAAGGTCTCAGCGCAGATCCCGCTTGAGTGGATCCAGTTATAATGAACAGCATGGCTGGATGAATATCTTGCCACTAATCCATGGCTCATTGAATATGACACCGCTTTTATCTACTGTTTCTGGCCTTTAGCGCCAGAACAATCGTAAGTAAGATCTGACCAAAGCTCGTGATGATTGTGAATAGATCTAGTGAGGCGAAAAGCATGACAGTTATCAAGTAGGAGTCTTGAACACTTGATGGAATCCCAGGAGTGCTTGCCGGAGAATGCAAGATGAAACATATAAAGATCTAGCTGTGATTCCTAGAACTGCAACTCGTATTAATGTGTGAATCATGTACTAATTGTAATTGAATTGTCTGGGTGAGGCTGGGAGTTGCCAGCCCACCCTTGATCTACATTTCACTGTGCCGACGTCATTTCGACGGGCAAAGACCTAGAGTCTAGATGTCTAGACCTATAAATTTGAATCTAAATATCTGAGATGACCTTATGTCTCCAGAGATTGTACTAGTATATTGATTGCCAAACAATAAGCAGACCAGATTTTAGAGATATATAATTAGTATTTAGATAAGTAGCGGGAACAGAAGTTAGATCTAAATGATGCTATAGGAAACCTAGAGCTAGACTTGTAATGACGTTTTTTTTTTGATTATGAAATTGATGCTGCTGATAGTTATCATAACTACATATTAGATCTCTAGTCGAAATTGTTAGTAAACCAAACGTAAATAAAATGTGGCCCTGCAGGCCCTATTGTTGAATTTAATCCATTTTGTTTCTTAGTAATTGGCATGATATGGAAGTTAGGGTTAAACTTAATACCTCTCAATTAGAAATATGCAGTCGAACAAACACATACACAACATTATAACACCAGCAATGATAACAAGTAACTCCCATTTGTAACAACTGGAGGGACATCATAACACTAGAAATAGATCTAGGAATGGGTCTATAACAGCTTACATTGGACTCTCTCGCTCGCAAACCATCGCGAGCGAGGAAATGGTGAGAGATCCCTCTTGTGTGTCTGTGCCAGGAATTGTGACAGGACATTGAATATACTTTTTACTAGATGTGTAATGCGCTATTAGATTGTGTCGAGATTGAACTATGCTCATTGTTACAAATCTGATACTGGGTGGTAGTGCCCTCTAGCTGTTATGAAGAGGGTCTTCTCAATGATGGAATTATGACTGCATTTTAAATCGAGAGGTATTTACTATTTACTCTTTCGTACCATGCCACACACTAAGAACAATCTGAATAAGTTTCATAAACAGACCTGCAGGGCCACAAATTTAATTACATTAAATTTCCTAACAATTTTGTCTAGATCTATTACATACTAAAAGACAACATCAGCAGCATCAAATAAAAATTCAATAATATGTCACTAGAAGTCTTCTCTAGATTCCTATAAGGTTATGATCATTCTGACTCACTAACAATTTAAGTACTAGTTATATATCTCTCAGATATAGTCTGCCTACTATCTATCAAGCAATATACTAATGTCTCTGGCGACGATGTCATCTCAGCTATTTGTGCCTACCGCTTATAATGGATCAAGCTCGTCAATATAAACTGACGTAGTTAAGTCTATTGGATCTACTCTAGGATGGGCTGGCAATCCCCAGCCTCATCCAGACAAATCAATCCCAATTCACAGATGTGTATGCCAAACATTCATACTAGTGGCAAGTCAATATAAATCTTTGTCTTGCATTCTTGGGTAGCACTCCTAGCATATGCGGCAATCCTGTCCTACTGGATAAATTATGTCCAGTTCCTCGTTCATTGTTGAATCATCAAAGGACAAACACTTACACTTGGTCCCTGGTGTTAGAAAAACCAGGGAACAGTAGACAATAGCAGTGGGCATATCTCATTCAAGCATATGGCTTCATCTCAATGTCTATAGTGGACTAGACATGAATCAACAGTCTTATGATTCTTCAGGCAGAATCGTGCCGACGCCTGCACAGATTGGAATTTTCTGTATGGAGTCATGGACATAGGTATGGCTACGCTTTTATACTGTGCAGCCACCTGCAAATTACCGTCCAAATCCCTAGATTTGATTGGTGCATCCATGCGAGCTCATCTCGCAGTGTTAATATATTCTACGTGGGAGTTGGTCACGGCCTTGTACTAAAAACAGACAAGGTCAAATTAAAATGTCAAAACAATTACTGAAATCTTTAAACCCTCGTGCTTTCTACATTTTATGTACGAATTTCTGAACGCGACTAAGCGTCTTAAACTATCTATCCTTATTCACCCCTTCTCTTCCCTTCTAAGTGTTCATCAAAATCACGGGGTCGAGAATTGCACTGTCACTCCTAACTTATACATTTATTCTATCTCGCCCCACTTTCTTTCCATCTCTAAGAAAAAGTGTTTCAAAAACAAACTGTTCACGAGAACAGTTCAAGGACAAAATTACGCTGGTTATAATCAACGAGACCGTGAAAAATCAACTCCTTACAAGTCATGACCCAGCACGGCATTTATATTACTTAAACCCTGACACTCATTTCCTATATGTATACTTATTAGAGTGGTGCAGCATAGATATTTTGTGAAGTGTATTACTGTGAATTTACTAGAGAGTGCTACTACACTTTATGAGTCAGTCAGCTATCTGATTAGGTGCTATTACGGATTGTATGAAAGCGAGATCGACCAAATTGAATTTGTTTATACCGGTATCCTTTAGGAACCCTAGTCCTGGATAGGCGCACTTGAAGAGCGCATAGTAGTATGCTTTTTCTTATACCCTATTTTAGATAGACTTGCTAGAGTTTCAGTAGTGGATGACTTTTATGTAATAGCTATGATTATGATTACCAAAAATTATGCAGTCGAATGTTGTATTATGATTACATGGCCCGTCAGGCCCGAACATAAGTAATCCTGTGTTGCTTAGTTATTGTGATATGAATGTTT
The DNA here is from genome assembly GCA_963931925.1 of Onchidella celtica. NCBI lineage: Eukaryota > Metazoa > Mollusca > Gastropoda > Systellommatophora > Onchidiidae > Onchidella > Onchidella celtica. The sequence continues at coordinate 58,733,570 of OZ007574.1, read as the reverse complement.
CGAGTGTGAGTCTACTACATCCACCCAACCCCTCGTTGACATCTAGAGGGGACCCACAATAACGCAAACATCCCCAAAATCCCACTTCTGACAGACGTCCTGAAAGAGTTAACTCATATAGTTTTCTGATTCAATCTGGAATTCTCATAGGACCATTTCAGTGGACTAAGTCACACAGCACCCAAGCTTGGAAAAGTCAGATATAGAAGGGAGAGAAAAAAACTTAAATACATGTATTTTAAACCCTCAAGTCCTTTAATATTTTACACAAGATTTAGAATAGGTCATTTTCTGTTTCCAGTGAGACTATTAATTTGTAACATTTCAAGCCGTGATAAAAGCCTTCAAAAATTTCAGTAGGCCATAAACATTCCTGAATCACTACTCGCCTCTAGTGGCCAATTCTGTCTAAAAGAATCTGAGCACTTATTCATCTTTCTCAGTTCTACAATTTCACTCCGTCTCTCCATCTCCGTGTTGAAGGTGTGAAACATTTCATACAATATCACCCCTAGGCTGTACATGTCACTCTGAAAAATATTTCACAAATCCATTGATTATTCATGATAAATCTTTGAAACCTTCAGACCTGGCATCAAAAAAAAAAAAAAAAAAAGCATTCAAGGAATGTATGTTTCCTATGAATAAAAAATATAAAACCTTGGTGTTCTCAAATGTGAAAGATTTCATAACAACGTACAATATACCAAAGCATTTTTCCTGAGAGATGAAAAAAACACCAACGGTTTTATAGTGATTGGCTCCTTTCACTTCATTAATAACCAGCAAATGACCACCAATGCACACTGGACTTCAAGCCTGAATGGATTTGATTTTGCAGTCTCATATAAATCTTAACTTCACTGGCAATTTCTAAAAAACAGGAAACAGAAATTAAATGATTCAGTCAGATCTCAGTTGCCTTAATTAGATCTATTTTTTTTTCTGCTGATTTGCCAAGGTTTTACATTGCAAACCTTCCTCAGTGGTTACAAAGATTTTTGTAGACGAGAACAAGATACTTCTTCCTGTAAGGCAAGAATCCCCCCACACACCTACACACATATATATACATGTATATATATACGGATATATAATATATATTTATAAATTCCAACAACCATATATAAACATTTCTCATTGAATGAATGAATTGAATGTCTCCTTCTGAATATTTTACAGCGTGAAGTACATATAGGAAATAACCTCATCCACTCTTTCAATAGAGAAAGCTTGCTACACATAGATTATGCCTACCTTTATACCAGGAACAATTCCCTGGAGTTGTTCTGGTGACCCATACAATGGAGTACCAACTCCCTGACGATCTGTAGGATGAAGAGTGTTTTAGAGGGTGAATAGTGTGTTCTTTATTACAATGCAACAACCAGAACTTGCATCCTATTTGTTGCTTCCTATTGAAAAGAGTAAAAAAGACTAAGATAAAAACCCAACCTGCCATGAGCCAAAGTTCACAGGGTCAAGATGAAATGTGGCATATAGATGTACTAATGCTTGCCAGTGCAGGTGGCCTTGCTCGTCTTTCAGTTTCATCCCTTGTTAGCTTATGCTGTGCCTACATGTGTCGATTGGTGAGGTGTGAAGTGAATCATTCGAATGCCAACCCATCTACGTTTCTATTCAGCTATAATTTATTAAGCTTGTCCAAGGTTTGATCTATTGGCAATGAAACATATCCAGCTTATCATTCATTTAAAATCTTACACCCTATTATTAACAATTTCACCAGGACACATGCAAAGTAGTGTAATAAAAGTAGTATCAATATAAAGTATGAACTTCCTACTACAAGTCTGACAGGCTAATTTGTTAATAAACTCTATTATAAAATTTAACGTAATTTTTCAAAGGTGATAGGACAAGAAAAATTTGACAAACTCCCGCGTGATATTTTAGTCAATTAACACATTGTACTTTCATCATTAACATAAGTTATTTAATCAACACTTTTATTGTATAAGAAAGATATTGCATATTCTTTGAAATGAATCCACGTTTCAGTCCCCTGATGGACATCAAAGAATAAAACACTAATATTAGACCTTATAAATGAGGTGTACACTCTGCAGCTACAATCCTTAACTGACCAATCAAACCACACTTTCACACCACAATGTCAATGGCTATCATGGGTGCCTAATCTTAGGGGCTGACAACTGCGTAACGGTAATAACACTAAAAGGAAGTTAAATGACCTGCGCCCTCACCTAGCGGCTAGAACATCAAGCATAAACCTACTCAGCCTCACCCAGTCACGCAAACAAGTACTGTATTACAATTTCCACTTACAAAACAAATGATTGTTTATTCTCTCACACAATTAACAACAGATCGCTCAAGGTGCTGCTGCTAAAATATGCACTTAAGCATCAATCCCAGTTATCAGGATCACTAATGTCAAATAACTAATATCCTCTACCTCTAGCCACATTTCATTTGGGCAGAGTCTGGTTGACAAGTCAGGCCTAGGAATATAAAAAACTATTTAAAGGACACCAATCTACATTAATCTTAGTTTTACAGCGACATGCTTTCAAGTGCACTTCCTATCCCTATAAACTACTTCTATTTGTTTGCCTCCGTTTTCATTTAGTAAAAATTCTATGATGAAATTATTCAATGCATTTAATTTACATAGTTCCATATTGTGTCCAAATGATAAAATTTTACAATTTTCTCTCTTCCGCTATCAGAAAATTCAACCATCATTGTTTTCGCCATTACCGTTACTATGGCCAAAAGAATGATGTAATACTAATCATTTTTATTCCCTTGCTGCATTAAAAAATAACTAAAACTAAAATTTCCAAATATCAACTAATTTATCTTCAATTAGTTCAATTTCCGAAACATGGAAAACTAACTTGAATGGTCACATAAAAGCAAAAATGTAAATATTTATTATATACTAAATGAGGCACCCGGTTTTGCATGGAATAAACCTGTGTTCATACCTTTCTTTTTCCTCTCCAATCAAAACAATTTCCCGTAATAATCCACAGTCTTGCTTCAGAACTCATGCGCGCCAGGACACCATGCACGAATCGAACGCTTTGGCCACTGGGTAGTTTGTGGAACAGTGAACATATCGGAAGGAAGTGATGATGTCACCAGCTAATGCGTTTGTGAAAAGGCTAGTAATCTGCGACATAAAGGAAACTCAAAAAAATGCTTCCCCACCATTTGGAGCCCCGAAATGTAAAAAAGAAACTTCTGCAGGATGAAAGAAAGGCATCTTCAAAATTTCATGCTGCATGAGCCAGTATATTTTGTGAACAAACACACACACACACACACACACGATCACACATACGTGTTTTGGCGACGTTAACCAGTCTGCTTCTGTAAGGTGCATTAAGAGGGCAGGACAAATCAACCTATAGCAACCTCAAATTTTCAATAATGTTATCAATAATCTATGGAAGCTTGCACTGGAACATGTTGAAGCTGTCCGTTAAGTGTCAGAAAGTTTCAAAAACATTTATTACATTGTGGTTTTTTTACTAACATAAAGCGGTCGCTGTTTTATCTGGCCATGTGTAACGAAATACACACGACAGACTGGCCAGCAGAAAATGTTTGTATTCCTATCCACGCATTATCTGGACATTTTTGCAGGCAGAAGCTGAATTGCTTAACCGTGGTCTTCAAGAGAGTATCGTCATTTTGTGTTGTGGGTATTAAGGCATCATAAAACACAGCAATTAGAAATTAATAAATCCTCTCTTTAAACACTCTCTTGTTGTTGTTGTTTTCTATGTATCTGACTTGATTGTTCTAACAGATTATATACAGTAGACAATGGTTAAACCGAAATCGGCCGGACCACGGGTTTGTTTTCAGTTTAGACAGAGTTTTGGTTTGGCGATAGGAGGCTTGAAAAATGTCCGTTTCAACAGAGGCAACCCAAATCGCTATCATAGAGGAAAATCATGTAAGCGCACAAGCTAAATGGACTCAACACGTCCTCGCTTGCTCTGTGTTTTTGACTTAGATTTTAGAATGAGGATGGGTGATTGCTCAGGCCTAGACACACTCGAAGCATGGATATGCGGGAAAATGTGGACTAACTCTCAGAACAGGGAGACATGCGCGTGGATGGACAGTACAGAACCGCCGTCCTGCCGACCTTCTTACCGTTACCGTACATGATGCCATGAAATGCATTGTCCACGATAACTAGTGTTGTCTCTCTGATGTCACAAATTTTACATGAAAGGTCAGTCGCCATGCGCCAGACGTAACAGCTGCTGCCGATTGATTTCGGACCCGTGAGGTTATAGGCCTCTCCTCCATCCCTATGGTGCTTCTGCTCCCATGTAGGCCTATTCTACCGGACAGGGCGAAGCATGCTCTGCTTTTATTTCTTGAGTGGAGGGGGGTGTAGTAGAATGATACAGTGACTTGGCTAGATCTATGGCAAATAATCACAGTGGTCTGGCCACTGACTCCAACAATTTTCTTTTCGGTTTAACCATAAGATTATTTCGGTTTAGTGCTAGTTTGTTAACAAAGATAAAGAGGGAAAAAATTGGAGATTCTTATTTTCCTTCGGTTTAGCGCTAGTTTCGGTTTATCCATTTTCGGTTCAACCGTTCTCCACTGTATATACCAATGCATATTATCAGCTAAGAAGTTTATGAAATAAATGTATTACCTCAGCCGTTCGTGAATTGTTAAAATTGCGTTTATTGAAGTTTTATGAGAACATTCTTAAAATAAACACATCTGCCCATTTGTTGAAAGGCAGCAAAGTTGTTTTTTGTACCACAGCCAAAGGTTTGTGACCCAATTCGCTAAATTGATACCCTATTCCTGTTATTCACACTGTTTTAAACATAAATCTCCATCATTAGCAGGATTATATGTATATAATAAACAATATGTTTGCTAATCTTCAATCTTTTGTCTTTTGAAAAGATGTTAGTAGGCTTGTACCTGCCGGTAGTGGATAGTTTAAGTTAAGCAAGGACAATTTTAAGTCAGCATTGTGCTCCTTCCTATTACTTCACATTTTCTTGGCTCAGTCTCTGATTTCTCTTACTTCATACAGCTAAATCAAGCTACGCTCCTTTATATGTTCAAGTAGATTAATTAATTCATACACTCTGGTTGCAGTTTGAAAAAATACTTTTACTGCCTAAAAACAATGAACTTGTTAATAATACACATTGTTAAATAATAATAATAATAATAATAATGCCTATAGACACAATATTATCAGTGTCGCTCAGACGCTATAAAATTATGTTTAAAATGGCAGGAAATTAAAACCCAAAATGATGCTGCATTGAAGTGGAAATTTATTTAGAAAGAACTAGAACGGACATGAAAAAAAAAAAAAAGCAAATATTGATAACTGACTCTTTGTTTTGCTTGTACATTATCGTACTCAGGAATTTCAACTGGTATTATGAAGCCACTAACTTGATCAGAATTTAGCCGACATGATTTATATTTGAAAAAAATGAAGGACACTTTCTTACCTGCTTGAGGAGCTCAAGAGATTTGTTAAATTTGTTAATTTTCTGAAGAAAACTAAGACAGTTAAAAAAACCTATTAAAATGAAATAGCGAATGTATTACCCACGACAAAAAATGTTTAGCAAGATTGTCTACAAATGCAGTGTATTCAACATTTTTTAATTCGAATTATAAATCATACGAATCATAATGTTAAAGACAGTAAAATCAGTCAATTCTAATATTACAAACAACAACAACAACAATAAAATAAACTACAGCCATAGTTGTCATTACCACAGTAATCAGAACTCATCAGAGGAGAAGGTTGATTTACCCAAAGAGATAATTGGCAAGAACTGATGAGGTCCATGGTTGATATTGCATTATATCGAAATGCTAATCCTTATTATTAGGAGTAGAATTCAAAGGGAAAAGAAAGAAAAAAAGACCCTATAAACAGTGTTACCAGATCTTTGTTGCTGACAATAAAGTTTTCTTTTTCAAATTACAAAGATTTCTTTATGCAGTTCCGTTTGAATCCATGCCGTTCTGCAATGCTGGTTCCCTTCCAATACATTTCAGTGTTTCGTCCTTTCAAGGAAGACGGCCCAAATCAATGCTTTCTTATCTTCCTTGTCAGCACTTAAGCAATCAAATATTCAAGGCTCATTCTGATGGTGAGACAGTAAATGCCTTTTCAGTTTGGTCTGCGACTTACCACAGAAAACACAAAAATCCCTTTTGTCTAACTTTGATTTCTTGTTTGACTACTGTTCATCTGAAACTATACCAGAAGCTGGTTGATACAATTGAAGCTCATTGCCGGTAGATGGGGTTTTTCCATCCTACTTTCGATAAGAATCACCATCTTGATGTTTTGTCTCACTGTGTAATGGTTGAAGGGAAATGCCTACTGGGTTTGAGTTTGAGTGAGTTTGGGTTTTACTTTAACGGCTTGGTGAATGAAAGAAGAAGAAGACTTTTACGACGGGTCGGCAAGATAACAGGCACTCTGCGCCTATCACAGTCTATTTGGGTACTTCATTTATGTTTCGTCTTCACAGCTTCTGAAATTCACAAATAGACTTAAATAGTTCTGAATAAATTTGATCACACTGGTAAAATTCTCAATAGTTGATTTGTATGGATCTGAAAAGAGTTTTATGACTATAAAAGTTTTTTAATCTAGTTGTAGATACATGTATTAGCCTTTCCTGGAAAGGACAGGACTTACTATAGGTCCATGTTACAAAATATGGATCCGCAGGCATAGTGCCTTCTTAGGATATGCATGAAATCTAGACATTCAATCAAAATATATTTTATTGATAGTTGGCAATTGCACCCCAAACATTCGGGAGATCTCACCCCTGCCACACATGCGGGCTTTAGTTGGTCCTTGCATTTGAAATCTGAATCTCAGCCCCTAAGTTTTCAGTCAGGAAGCAAGTTTTGACAACATTTGAAACAGAGCTAGGCTATATATGCAGCATAAACCGGACTCTCCTTTTCGCTCAACTTGTTTAATCGTGCCAAATTCCTCAAACACACAGAACGTTTTCTACTTAATTAATCCGGCCGTCTTTTAGATGCCACACACTACACGTGTGTATGCAGGCTATGTTTCCATCAGTTTACTAGAGTCATCCAGACGGACTATGATTTCCAAGCAATTTGGTGATGTAGGGTAAGAAAGGGCGGGAAACACAAAAATGACACTAAAACACTATCCAGTCGGCCGTTTAACGTCAGATGACCGGATAAAGTGGGTGTGTAACAATGAAAATGGCCGGATAATGTCACAAAGACAAATGCACACACACATGCATGCACACACACATGCATGCACACACACTCGCACACACACTTTTATTTATATAGATAATAAAAATTATTTGTTGATAAATTAAGAACGTTTCAAAAATAGAGCAGTGGGCACAAGGTGATGTATTTTAGGCATGAAACACTGGGCACTGGAGCCCCCCCACCCCCCCCCCCCCCAAATTTTAAACAATTGGCCGGGTATTTACCTCTCACAGCTTTTTCAACTTCAAGCCAAACAGTATACTAAGGTTTTATTAATAATGAGCAGAATCATACCTGTATCATCATCCTCTGGAGATGGCTCCAATACCAGATTTCCTTGGATATCTACATGTGCATCACCTGTTGCCAGACCAAAGTCTCCAATCTTCACATCTTTATCTCCACACAAGAAAATATTTGTAGGCTGACAAAATCCACAAACAAAAGAAAAATTGAACTCACAGTGGAGTAATACATGTACTACATATCTTCTGAGAAAAAGAACCCTCTCAAATGTGAGTTGGCTTCTCTTGATTTCCTTATATGCTATGGAGACCAGGCCACACATGCAGGCTTTAGTTGGTCCTTGCATTTGAAATCTGAATCTCAGTCCCGAAGTTTTCACTCAACTTAAGGTGGGATGATATTTTCAATTTGTTAGATATAACAAAGCTTCAGATAACCACAATAACATGTCGTTTACATTAATTAATAATTTCATCTATTACAAAGACAACGAATTCAACAGTTGCCTCACTGCCATTCTTAACTTGTGGAAATTTGGCATCTGTTTGCAATACATTTACGATGTTCACCAGCTCCAATACTGAATCTCCAGCAGAAGACTGGAAAAAAATTCTGAAATATGTATTGTCTATTGACCGGTAAGAAACATTTTGACACTTTGAGCTCAGGATTTAAAGGACTACCAAATTTTGCAAAGAGGATCACAGGACTAATTTTGAAATTACTGACATAACCACAACAGATATAGCCAAGACACAGTAAACCGTAAAAAAAAATTACACACAGTAAAACCACGAGCCTCACAGTAAGTCCATCATGCTCACATAGAGCCATTGCTGCATTGTTTACACGTTCACCACATGACACTCAATGGGGAGTGGGGACGATACAGCAGTGTTACACTGCGTAATAGTAATTCCACGCCACTGACAGCAAGGTGGGACAACGAAGTAGGCCTACAGTCTTGCATTTAAACATCATACATGGAAGAATGTCTTTATCAGTTGATGACGTGCAGTCAAGATAAAGACAGGGAACAGAGTTCGATGACCAGAACAGTTCTACAAAGCCCAAGCCATTCAATGCTGCTTTTTTGTTTTACTTCTACGGTAGGTTCTCTTCTAAAGAAGAAAATAATCAAAAGATCTCATGACTCATACAGGTTCCAATGCGGTTTTTTTTTGGGTGTGTGTATGTTGGGGAGGGGTGGGTTCTGCAAGAGGATGTAATTAAGGTATGGGGCAAACAGTATGATAGTGGTTATTTCTCTGTTCAGAGGTAAACTCAACTTTGGTAAATCGAAATTTAATCCAGTTCCCGACGACTTCGAATTATGCCGACTCCACCATAATTGACATTTTACTCCTGGTCAGTGTGGATTCCTTGTGCCAAGTCCCTCAACTTATTTTTATGTCCAAACCTAGACCCTTTTGAATGCTGTTATAAGGGGACATTTAAATCATTACAATAAAGGAAGTAAGGCCTCCAATGAAAGGCATTTTAACTGCTGAGCCTTAAATTCTACAAAACATCATAGTACGCGTAGAAAGACGTAAGGGTGCTCGTGGGCATATTTAAAAGATTTTGAATGTTCCCTATATTTTTAATATTTTCACAACTGAGCTGAACAGACAAAAATCTCCCGACATTTTGAGCTGGAGAAAAAATGACCCAGTTCTTCGAGTAGAACTAAAAAGTATGGTAGGAAATTTCGTTCTGCGCCTCAATTCACACATTACAAAGTCAACTTTAAAAATCACTTCTGTGTATTCCAATAGTCAGCGGGCCAACTAGTATGGACAAAGAAGAAGATAAAATGAGGATTGGGAATCCTCTCACTAAAGCCAAGTTCATATCATAAATGATGTGACAGTAAAAACTAGCAAGATTATTTAACATGCTTCTGATATTTCTTAATGACGACAAAATGTTTATTTTCATGGAACAAATATGTCACACAGCTGTCACACATACAATATATGTCATTGTCACGAGTGGAGTGAGTGCAATTAAGGGGATTGCTACAGAGCGGGTGTAGAGTAAGAATGACTCACAGTAGACAGCAAGTTAAGCGTGCTGTTGTGAGTAGTGGGGGCGGGGTCTGAATGAGGCGAAAGCGCGGTATTACTATCACTGCAAGTTAGAAGGTCCTAGGGATCGGACCTGTGAATAAAAGCCCATCGGGCGGACATAAAGGGAAGCAGTCGAGAAGACTAGTGAGAGTCTTTCCAGTTATGACTGGTATGTAGAACGTTGATTGATTATTATGATTGATGTATTATATTATATTCGTCTATTACCATGATGTGAATAAGTATATGTGAGGAATGTGGAAGTCCTTGATATTGGATATAGCAATGTGCGCCACGAGCGATAGATGAAAGTGAGTTCATGGATTTGTAGCGCGAGTGAGTAGTGTGTACTCCGATGGAAGTGTGTTACCGTAAGATGTGCGGTGAGTGAAAGGTGAACTAGTGTGTGTACGTTTCATGGGTTGTAAGGAGAGGTGGAGTGAATAGAAATGGTAGGGTATTATACCAATGTAATGTTATTCTTGTAGGTGTCGGGGACGGGCCGCAGAGCCACCTCGAGGAGCACAGGGGATAGGCCAGCATAGGGCCGGAGGCCACACATAGGCCAGAAGTGAGGCTGTCAGTGCAGGACAGTAGAGGCACATAAAGTCGTGGCAGTCAGGCCACGGACAGGGACGTAGATATGAGAGTGAATGAGATACTATATTGTTGCCATGTTGATAGGCTAGTGAACTGATACTATGTTGTTGCCATGTTGATGGCTATGGAAATAATAATGTGTTATTGCCCTGTGGAGATGCGAGTGGAATATTAAGGTGTATGACAATAGAAAGGGGATACTGAGAGACTGCGGTGCCAGTGAATCATTAATGTACTATTAAGACCCTGAGGGGAGAGGCTGAGGCCGAAGTGCCTTTAGGAGTAACTACCGGATTGTGGATCCGAGGGAGAGTGTGTGTGAGAATAAGGCCGTTGTACGGCAGTTCATTTCAATGATATAATGTATGTAATTGCGCTATTATATGTATAATTAGGTTTAATAAATGTGTGAGTCTGATGGATTGTTTTGTTAAGTGTTAAACTTGTTTGTTCGTGATTGTCGTCCTGTCATAAACTATTACATCTCCCAGTCTGGGATTTGTGACAGTCATGTGCGAATCTCTTGTTCAAATTATCTTGAACAGTCTATAAAAAATACAACTAAGTTTAATATTTGAAATCACCTACTGGGTTGCAGAAACAGCAACTCAAACCAGTATAACAATTTCATTTGTTGAAAAGCTTATAGAAATCATATTTCATGGAAGAAACAAAAAATAGTGAGATATCAGATATTGGAAATATAGATGTGGTATGATCTGTTGAATAACTAAACTTCCGTAAGCTACATATCAGTGTGGTACCTTCAGATCCCTGTGTATGATTCCCTTAGAATGGATAAAATCAATTCCTTTCAAAATCTGGAACAAGATTCCAATGTTATCTGATCTCATCATTTCTGTCAATGAAGAAAAATTACACAAGATCACATTAAATAACTCTTAAAATGCAAAGTTATTAGAAAAGTAGTCAGTAATTTAAGAAAAACACTAAGAACAACAAATTATCCCCTTGAATATTTGACCAACTTAAACTCTTGGGAGAGCAACACTACAAGAGATCTTCAGAAATGTTTTGGCCCTTGGCTTCCCAACATTCTCTTCGAGTCAGGCCACATCTATTTCTATGTCATCAAATTGTACATTTCATGGGAAGAATGAGACATTTCCAAATCTACAGACCCACTTATAAGCTGAAGTAAAATGTCATGCTTTCAAGGGTTACTTGTGAAGGGAATTATTCTTTGACCACAGTTGCAGCTCAAAGTGAAACATTCTGAAAATCACCAAACTATGGGGTTCTTCAGCACAGGCCACATACCCACACATGAAAATATATGTAAATGTATACATGTTTATATACTCTTTTCAGTGCTACAGCCCAAAACATGGAAACGGTGAAATGCACCGAATTCCTTGAATCCTGCTCTGTAGATTTTCTACAATGTACCTACATCAGTAATTAGTACCTACCACATCCTTGGACTGGGAGTCTATCATTTCTCTCATGCAACCAGTTTTGTAGTGTGGATTGACATAGCTCCATTTGTATGTACAGAATGGTCTTGTCCTAGAGAAAACACAACAGTAGTCAGTTTAGAAAATCACACTGTGAATAAATCAAAGTCTCGAAGACAAGAATCCAAAACTGATGAAAATAAACATAATGGTAAGGGGTCCACGTTATCGGGTGCAAACCATACTACACAGTCTAGAAAACTCAACTTTGTGGGAGAAAGAAAAAGACATACGGATAAAGTGAACTGAGACTGGGGTTGTGGCCAAAATGGAATTTTTTATATCATCACTGCTCCACGATAATGTCATATGTCAGACCTATGCCAAAAGGCAACTGATGGTTCATTTCATTCCTGAGCATGGGGGCTATCAGGTAATATTATAGAAAAAAAAATGTGCCAATAGAAAATGTAATAATCCAATACTGCAGTAGAATCATAATGGTAAGTCACCAAATGACACGAAAAAGAAACCGTTTTTCTGAATATCTCAAAGTGTAAGAAATGATTTGTGCTATTAGTGTAGAGCAATAATGATATTATTTGTAATTGTGTTTTATTCTTATGGTAAGCTATTTTTAACACATAATCTAAAATGAGGTCCTATTCTTTTTCCACCAAAGAAAAAACAAAACTGCAAAATTTAAGACCTGAAATTTGTGCTCAAGACCATCAATGTGCAGAGATAGAAACTACTGACAGAGAAATTTCTTGAACTTTTGATGCAATGCATCATCACCGACTGCGACACACACATTTATGGGCCCACACACTTTCCACAACAGGGCAAACAAAAATATTTAGAAATCCAGAATTCAGGATACTGCCTGAGAATTTCCATCACCCAAAATGTATTTTAGTCAAGAATGAGGGATTTCACGCATAGCAATATACACATGAAATAAGAACTTCAAAGCAAGAGTGGGGAAAATTTTACCAACTTTCAATACAGTGGTGACAATGTCATTCAGGTTAAAAACAAAATTCACCAGGGTAAAAAGATCCCACAATAATAATTTTGTGGGGCGAAAAGAATTCTAAGAGACAATAGACAGAGTCAGAAACTTCATAATAAATACATTACGAAATAAGTACATGATGACATTAAATAGTTTTGGGTTGTGGCTGAGACATTTGATATCTTCATTAATATGTGGAATCATGACAAACAGACTATTCTACACGCCAGATTTTACCATGCAAGTTACCTGTGCGAGAACTCCATTGCTATCAGAATCAGCAAATACTACACTCATGCTGTACTCCTTGTTGACCAGGATCCTGCAGATATAAATCAAATATTGGATTAAAACCAAATAAGTGAATACAATAACAGTTCATTAAATATTAAATAAATCTGTAACTCAAAGGGAGCTATAAAAAAAATATTTGCACATAACTGGTTCCAGCCATTACACAAGATTGTGCAATAGTACTGCAAAATTTCTTTTTGTTTTATGAATGAACTGGAGATTTGGCTAAAAAGAGAAATCAAATAATAACATACAATGGAGTCCGCATAAACTGAGCTTTAATAATCCGAATTCCCTTTAAATTGAAGTATTTCAGAGTCTGATTTTGTCCTCTTCTTTATCTCTGTTAATCTTTTTTTCTATAATTCAAATTCAAACCAACCACTTTCCAATAATTCAAAGTCACTAACCTCATTCACCCTAAAGTAACTTCAAATTTCCTGCCCACTGAAAACCTTAATACCTTCAAAAACCCAGTTCAAACACTTTTAGCACCAGTGATCCAGAGGAAAGAAGGGGTGTATTGTAATGTAATGCAGTGAATAGGTGTAAAGGGGAGGGGTGGTTTACAAGTAAGGCATTATTACACTATGTGTAATGGTTATTCCACACTACCAATAGCAAGGCCAGCCAATGGGTGGGATAACGCAGTAGGCCCACACAACAGTTTTGTATTTAAACATCATATATGAGGGAATGTCTTTATTGATTGAAGACATCACCACACTACATGCTTAGTGAGTAGGCCTACTACTACTATAGTACTGTACCCTGTTATTTACACAATACATTCGGCCAAGAGTTTCATGGCAGAACTACAAGACTTGAGCGATTCAATGCTGCTTTCTTGTTTTACTACCATGGTAGGGTCACTTCTAAAGAAAAAAATAAATACTCAAAAGATTTCATAAAGTTATCTCTGTAGGGTTGTTTTGTTGTTGTTGAGGGGGGGGGGGTTGGTGTCTGCAAAAAGGAATGTAATTATTTGTAAGATATTAGGCAAACAGCAAAATAATGGCTATTTCTCTACTCAGAAGTAAATCAAAACTCTGGTAAATCAAAGTCTAATCCATTTCCCAACCTCTTCGAATTATGCAGACTCCACTATATTTCTATTTAAGAGAGAAAGATGAACTGAGTGATTAATATAAATAAATACGATGACTCCTATAACCAGAGAATTCACAGTTCATGCTATTATTGTAGTATTATACATTAAACTTAAATGATCACATAATTCCCAACCATATTACCTTAAAAACCATACCATTGATATATTGCAACAGCATAAATGACACTTGACTAACAGTCAGAGTATGCTCTGACAAGATACTATCCATTTACAGTCACTCTGTGTTTAAACTGATTATTTGGCCATAAAGAGGAGTGGCACTAACATTATAGAAATAAAACAAATTTAACACACCTCTCTGAGTCGTCACTGGGATCAGGAGTAATAGGGATTTCAGATGATGGTTCTCCTGAAACATTACATGAAAAGTGGATCAGAGCACTTTCCAATTTAAGGTTTGACATTATAAAAATAATAACAATATCAGCTCTACATCACAACAATCTGTCATTTCGTCTAAAAACATTTGAACAAAAAAAAAAAAAAAAGGAGTAATCATTAAAATTCCAAATGATCAAGAAAATGCAGTCATGTACCTTGTTGTGTTATCCAACATCTGCACAAAAAGAAACATAAGATGATCACCACAAGTATGAGGGACAACATTTTAATCAGCATTGTTACACTATGAGATCACCAGTAACTAATTACAAGAGGCATTTGTCTCAGTTGTGAAGATTGGCTCTGCAATGTATGCAGTAGACTTGTTTACACTGTAGTAAACTATGAATCCTCTGTCCACAGCACATGTTATAATCATAGTAAGGCTAGATTTATATTATCGGTTTTGTATTGTGTCATGCATCATTAGTTTCACATTTAAATTCAATTTGCTGTAAATTATAGTCCCTATATAATGTTTAAGTGCATTTTCCTTAGAGAGCTGTCACTGGCTTTCCTTTAGATCTTTTTATTTAAAGAACCAATTTTAAAATCACTTGCCTGATCCAACTGAATCAGATTCAGGATATCTATTCTCAACCCATGCTGCGTTGTAACCAACAATGTTGGGGTGCTGAAGATTTGCTAGGGCTATAGTTTCCCGTAGCTGTGAATTAGCAGCAAAAAATATGAGACCAATATTATAATGACAAATGGCTGCATCCTGACTCAATATTAAACCTAATCCCTCTTTTTTTTCATTTCAAAAACGCCTGAGCCAATGATGTCATCATTTTAACAGGAAGAGGCTAATACACTAGACCATCCACGTTGAGTCCACATGCCATGTTGCACACAAGGGTGATGTGTACTGTTAACATATAAGGCCTACTTTCTTTCATCCACTACAAAACAAATCAGTTTGACATACAATATCTATGTTCAAAATCATGCACCACCCTTATGTTTATTATATTACATCTGTGTTTAAAATGATAATATTATACTACGACCATGTGTAAAATGACGTCCTACAATTATGTTCAACATGATAAAATACACTTACAAGCTGATGTATTTTACTTATGTTTAAAAATGATCTGTATAATCTGAAACTCATTTTTCCTTTGGACACAAAGACAAATCGACTAAAACACACACAAAAAAAAGAAAAAAAACGAGCCACTGAAATTAGTGAAATCAGAATCTTTCTACATTTCTCCCAAATACTAAGCAGCTAGATTTTAAAAACTCTGCAGCAACCATTGAAAAACTTTGTCTTCTCTCTATGAGAAACAGGGTGATGTTTACGGATTTATAAACAAACTGAGAGTATGTAAAGAAAACACCTGTAAATGTATTTGATAATATCGAAAATTGTTTCATCATACATAATGGATTAAATATGCAATGAATGGGAAGCGATTGCATAAAGCGTTCAGCATCATGTTCTCTGCAATGCTACAAGAAGCCTTTAGCTCTCCTCCTCAAGGGGTAAGCATCAAGTACCGAACTGATGGCAGTCTATTCAACCTCAGGAGACTTCAGGCAAAAACCAAAACCAAAAGTACTCAAGTCTGTGACTGGTTCAATGATAATGATAATGAAATCAAAGTGCTCATCAAAGAAAAAAATAGTCTCATCCAAGCTCACTGCAGTGACCCCTCTTCCACAGCAAAAGCTGATGCACTGCGTGCATGTAAGGGTGTACTCCAGAAGAAGCTGAGGAAAATGAAAAATGACTGGCTTGAAGAGCGAGTAAGAGAAACTCAGAAATATGCCGACACAAACAACACTAGAAAGTTCTTTGAGAGCCTCCGAGCTGTGTTTGGACCATCCCGCTCTGGCACTACGCCACTTCTTGCGTCAGATGGTTCAACACGCATTGTTGAATTGAATGCCATAATTCAGCGTTGGGCAGAACATTTCGGAGGTGTGCTAAATCGGCCATCAAATATAAATACTGAGTCCATTGACCGCCTCCCTCAGACTCCTATTAATGCAACTCTTGCCAAGCCATTCACAGCAAATGAGACCCGAACTGCCACAAATCAGATGTCCTTTAACAAATCACCAGGCGTGGATTCAATTCCTGCTGAGGTGTATGCCTTCGGCGGAGAAAAGCTTATTGAAAGGTTGACCGAGTTGTTCAATCATATGTTGAAAGCAGGGAAGCTGCCACAGGACTTTAAAGATGCTTCAATCATCCATCTGTACAAAAACAAAGGGGACAGCCAAGTCTGTGACAACCATCGGGGAATCTCTCTACTTTCAATTGCTGGCAAAATATTGGCAAGAATGCTTCTGAATCGCCTTCTTGATCACCTCTCATCAAATGACTTGCTTCCCGAGAGCCAATGTGGCTTTCGTAAAGAGAGGGGAACGGCGGATATGATTTTTGCTGCCAGACAGATTCAGGAAAAATGCATGGAACAAAATAAAGCGCTGTATATCACATTTGTTGACCTCACAAAAGCATTTGACACAGTGTGTCGTGAAGGCCTCTGGAAAATCTTGGCGAAGTTTGGGTGTCCACCCGAATTCATCACAATAGTGCGCCAGTTTCATGATGGCATGCAAGCTGCAGTCAAAAGCAACGGCAGTGTTTCAGAGCCCTTTGCTGTCACAAATGGGGTAAAACAGGGTTGTGTCTTAGCCCCAACTCTGTTCAGCATCATGTTCTCTGCAATGCTACAAGAAGCCTTTAGCTCTCCTCCTCAAGGGGTAAGCATCAAGTACCGAACTGATGGCAGTCTATTCAACCTCAGGAGACTTCAGGCAAAAACCAAAACCAAAAGTACTCAAGTCTGTGACCTACTATTTGCTGATGATTGTGCAGTTCTGGCACACGATGAGGATAGCATGCAAAACTGTGTTGATAAGTTCTCTAGTGCCTGTGACAACTTTGGCCTCACAATAAGCACAAAGAAGACAGAAGTGCTCCATCAGCCTACTCCAGACGACAAGTATCCTGTGACCCCAAATATCAAAGTCCATGACAGCCTTCTGAAGGTGTCGGAGAACTTCACCTATCTTGGCAGTACACTGTCTTCCACGGCTCGTGTTGATACTGAAATTCTCTCAAGAATCAGCAAAGCCAGTTCTGCATTTGGCAGGCTTCGAAAGAGAGTGTGGGATGTTGCCGGCATTCGCACAGACACTAAGCTGAAAGTGTACAATGCTGTGGTCCTTCCCACCCTACTCTATGGGGCTGAAACCTGGACAGTGTACCAATCGCATGCCAGAAAGCTAAATCACTTTCATCTGGCCTGCCTTAGAAAGATCCTAAGGATCAAATGGCAGGATAAAATTCCAGACACTGAGGTCCTCAATCGTGCCAAGGAATTGAGCATCTTCTGCCACCTGAAAAAAATTCAGCTACGTTGGGCAGGACATGTTGTCAGAATGCCCGACTCCAGACTCCCTAAGCAAATCTTCTTCTCTGAGCTCTCCAGTGGAACGAGGAATGTTGGGGCCCCAAAGAGACGTTACAAAGACACTCTCAAGCAATCACTGAAGGCCTTTGCCATTGATGTGAGTGAGTGGGAAAAGCTCTCGCTTGATCGTGCAAATTGGAGGGCGGCCCTTACCAGAGGCAGCAAAGCATGGGAAGCTGTCAGAGTCCAGCAGGCTATCAAAAAAAGAGAACGGCGCAAGAAAAGGCCCAGTGGTACTGAACCAACGGAGCACTCTTGTCATTTATGCGGAAGGGTCTGCAGGGCAAAAATAGGACTTATCAGTCACATGAGAAGCCATAAGTCATGAAAGAACAGTCTTTCTATTCTGTCCTCTGTGTCCTTTAGTTCTCTTTATTGTCCATGTGTTGAAATTCTCAACAATTTCTGTTCTTTATTCCTCTGGTGTTGTTAAGGTCATCATCATACCTGATGGACGAACTATTATATGTTTAAAAATGATCTGTATAATCTGAAACTCATTTTTCCTTTGGACACAAAGACAAATCGACTAAAACACACACAAAAAAAAGAAAAGAAACGAGCCACTGAAATTAGTGAAATCAGAATCTTTCTACATTTCTCCCAAATACTAAGCAGCTAGATTTTAAAAACTCTGCAGCAACCATTGAAAAACTTTGTCTTCTCTCTATGAGAAACAGGGTGATGTTTACGGATTTATAAACAAACTGAGAGTATGTAAAGAAAACACCTGTAAATGTATTTGATAATATCGAAAATTGTTTCATCATACATAATGGATTAAATATGCAATGAATGGGAAGCGATTGCATAAATAATGGATTAAATATTAATATGCAATGAATGAGAAACGATTGCACTGCAATGAAGAAAAGAGGTGTGGCTGATGGTGATAAACACAATACAAACAATGAAAGGGTGAATGACTGAAGAATGTAAAGAAATGACTATAACAAAGATGACTGACCTTCTTGAGTAAATCTTGTTTACGTTCTACATGAATTTTTTTCACTGCATATTCTTTGTTGTCCAGGCGATGTTTAGTCTGGTGTTGAAAACAAAAACAAACAAAAACAGATCGAACTTCTATTGCGTAAATTTGGCAAAAGCAAGAGTGGCCAAAGGCATTTCACCACAAATTTAGATGAATTTTAGGAAATGTGAAACAGATTTTATTTTTGTGGGACAAACTGTCTTAACTATACGTTCAGCTTTCTATTTCATCTAAATGGAAATGATTAAGAACTTTAAATTTTAACATTCAACATTGCACAAAAAACAAAAGACTGCTCACTGTAGCCATGGGGAAAAAAATGATCAATTAATTGCACTGATAAGACAGCTGAAAATACAATCGTGAAACTTTTGGAGATGAATAGTCATGGAATATACTAAGTTTTTATGTAGCCAGTTTGTGGAAAAATTATATTGATACAGCTTTAATACATGTACTTCCATTTCATGATAATCATTGCTTCACGAAAAATGGGAACTAGAATCAGCTAACGTCATGGTTTTTTGCATTTCATGAACATTTCTACTAACAATTTCAACATACCACTGAAGGAACTGACAATCTCTTGTTAGCACTCAGTACTAATTTCTGGAACCACATTAACCCTGAAATGCACCTCAGGTAATGATTACAGAAACTATACTATTTCTGACTTTGCCCAAAGAATTATAATAACTGACTGTATTTCAAGTCATACAGAGTAAAGAAGTATACAAAAATACAAATTCAAAATACAAATACATTTATACAAATTTACTGATCTTACATTGATAGTAATGATAGATCTACCAAAACATACATGGAAACACAAATTTGACGTGAAATAAATTGGGGAAAATCCTTACTCTCACAACAAAGCCGAAGCCACCGTCTCCCAATTTCCCCAATTCCTCAAAATGCTCTGTGTAGTGTGAAGTTTGCATCTTGAATTTCTGTATGAAATATGCAAAGAAACAAAACCTCATAGCTAAAAGCCCAGAGTCTTCACTATTGTAACCTCCTGCATTGTCTCAATTTGTTAACGAGATGCATGCATGTGCTTTAATTTGAGTGAAATGGTTTGGTACGACTATTTTTCTATGATATTCACATTGGAAAATCAGCTTGATACGAAAAAAGATTCCAAACCAAAGAATAATTTGGTGGCTTATGCTTCCATGAATTGGCAGAATTTTTTTTTCTCCCATATGCTTTAACATACTAATGTCACGAATTTAAATTATTACTGTAAATTAATATTATAATGCTACATGAACACATGAAATTAATTTGATAACTATAGGTTTATTGTCACTGTCAGTGAGCTGGTTTTACTTTTTACATGGTCACCCAGTCTCTCATGATTTGTTGGCAACATTGATGTTGATGTCTTGTAAAAAAAAAAAAGCCTTTTACAGAGATAAAAAACCTGTAAGGAAAAGTTTATCCAAAATCTCATTGTCCAGAAATAGTTGACAGAGGATACTATTTTATAGCTTTGACCATAACATGGTCAACAGGGCTATAAGCAGCTGTATGAAAACAGCTTGAGCACCAGGCTTGGGGGTTGTAAGAGAATAAAAGAATTTTTAAAGCTCAACAGTCATCGCAAAAGCTTATATACATGCCCCATGCAGCTTCTTCCTTGAAGAACTTGTAACTGAATAAGGAACAGCTGCAGGATAAAATGGTTTGAATCTAATGACTTCTCTGGCATATTCGTGTAAATTAAATATATCTCGTTAAGCTAACTAAAAAGATTTTTCTTCTAAATTATTTCAAATAGAGAGCATAGATATGTCTCACCAAAGCTGTAAATTGCAGTAACTACCGTGTAATCAGCCAGAGATTTGACAGTCACATCAAAACACTCCTTCTACCTACAAGAGGATTCTTTTTTTTTTTTTCTAGAAAAGTTCATGTGTCTGATTGTCATGTGAGAATTTTAAACATCACATTTATCCAGCCCATGTCAATCCAGAGTTAAGTTTTTACATGAAGATTATAAGAAATCAGAATTAGACATCTCATGAGTTGACAGCATCATCATATGTGTTATTTGTCCTATAATACATGTACATGTAGTTATTTCCCTTGATTTTTTTGTCAGTAATGGTTTAAATATTCACAAGCTTGGGAATTCTTTTGTGCCATCAGTTAGAGAGTTTTTGGTAATATGATTTTCATTCCATGAATCCATATACTGTCTTGACAACTTCTATTTACAATGTACTACTTTAAATTAGTGGATGCGTGGAGAATACCAATGTCTCTGCAAATATTAAACAGTGAGTGTGTCTGTGGGCATTTGGTTACTGAGAGTAAGTGTACAGTGAGACTGAGAGAGAGAGACAGAAAGTGATATTTCTTATAACGCCCTGTCCTTTTGCACCGCTTTTCAGCGGTGTATAAAAACCAGCGTTTTTTCACACCGCTTTTTCCGCATGCGCAAACGCATTGTTGTAACTATACTTCACTTTCGCCCGCTAGTTTATAAACGATACAAAGGAGCCTAGACTTACACAGAGTCACAAATCTGCACTTAATTAGATGATCTCGTCAATCGTCAATCTTCACTGATTCATTTGCGAACGGCAGTATACTCAATTTTAAAACTTGAAATTTCACCAGTTTTGTTATGAAGGTTAGAAGTTCTTGGTTTGCAAGTTTTGACGACTTCTCACGAGCGTTGAAAGACTTTGAAGAGTCAACATACACTTGTTTTTCAATCTCAAATTCCGAAACGCTTGAAGGAAAAAACGAATCCAGAAAGAGAAAACTCGAGGATCGAATTTGTCGCAAAATGAAAATCAAGAGAGAACGGCGGTTGTTTTACACCCCTCCAAAGCGGTGAGAAAGAACGGCGGTTGTTTAGCACCTCTCCAAAGCGGTGAGAAAGAACGCGGCCAACAACGACGTTGTTTTGCACCTCTCCAAAGCGGTGAGAAAGAACGGCGGTTGTTTTGCACTTCTCCAAAGCGGTGAGAAAGAACGCGGCCTTCTTATAAATGCATATTTACACACTACGTATTTAACTTTATAGCCTAAGTGGTTGAATATAAGAAGACGATATATAATATCAATATGCCACATTTAACTAAATATTTACATTTTGCAAGTATTAGTTTTTCTGATTCTTTTTTGCGAGCAGTGCTCGTTGCTATTTCTTTGTGCATATATGGCCTTTAGCGTCTTTACAGACGGTCTTAGCAGCTAGAATATTCACTTTCACTTTGACTGACAGCTTCTCTCGTGGCTTATTCTACCAATGTTTGACCCGAGAGTGCGATGGCAGTGATTGCAGGTCAGTCTTTTGGGTTCACTTTGGCGAGTGTTTTCATTCCGCCTCTGTCGTTTTGTCAGGTATGTTTCTTTTGCCTTGAAGTCTATTGCGAGCGTGCCACTGCGCAATTTTTGTCTCCATCTGCTTCGATCATTTGCAAGGTTCTCCCATTCATTGGGGTCGATGTTGAATGCTTTCATCGTGACCTTGCAAGTGTCTTTGAATCGCAGATGTGGCCTACCTCTGGGTCGGTTGCCAGTAGCAAGTTCCCCGTAGAGAATTTGTCTGGGGATACGATCATTTTCCATACGGTGGAGATGTCCAAGCCACCGCAGTCTTTTTTTGCCTAGGAGAGCCTGAGTTGATGGAATGTTGGCTCGGCTCAGAACTTCGATATTTGAGATCCTGTCTTGCCACTTGATCTTGAGAATTTTGCGTAGGCAGCGCAGGTGGAAGGAGTTGAGGGATCTTTCATGTTTGGAGTAGGTAGCCCAGGTCTCTGAGCCATACAGCAGGGTGCTTAGGACGCAAGTTTGGTACACGAGTACCTTTGTTTTGATGGTCAGCTTGCTATTGTTCCACACCCTTTTTGAGAGTTTGCCAAAAGCTGTGGCCGCCTTTCCTATTCTGGCATTTATTTCAGTTGTTATGTCTGTGCTACCACTGATGGTTGAGCCTAGGTAGCAGAATTTTCCCACTTGCTCCAGAGGAGAGCCATTCAGCATGATTGGGTTGGGGTTTCTCAAGCCTTGTGTCAAAACTACAGTTTTTGAGACACTGATCTTTAGCATGAATTTGTCACAGGCTTTGGCAAGGCTATTGATGAGAGCCTGGAGCGTGGTTTCATCGTGGGCCACGATTGCAGCATCATCTGCGAAGAGGAGCTCTTGTAACATAATATGCTCTGTACGAGATTTTGCTTTTAGTCTGGCAACATTAAAAATGGAGCCGTCCACTCTGGTGTTAATAAGTACTCCACCTGAACATTGACCAAAGGCATTCTTGAGTAGGGCTGCAAAATATATACCAAATAAGGTAGGAGCAAGAACACATCCCTGCTTCACACCGCTGTTTACAGCAAATGAATTGGATGTGCAGCCCTCAAAGTTGACACATGCCCTCATGTCAGTGTGGAAGGATGCAATAAGTTTTAGCAATGTTGGTGGACAGCCTATGGATTTAAGGACTGCATACAGGCCAGATCGGCTTACGGTGTCGAAAGCCTTTGTTAGGTCCACAAAGCATGTTATAAGCGGCCTGTTTTGTTCTTTACATTTTTCTTGGATTTGCCGAAGTGCAAATATCATGTCAATAGTTGATCGTTTGCTTCGAAAGCCACATTGTGTTTCTGGTAAGACTTTTTCCGCCAGTTGTTGAAGGCGGCAGTGGATGACGCGAGCAAAAGCCTTTCCAGTAATGCTGAGGAGGGATATGCCTCGATAGTTGTTGCAGTCGCCTTTGTCTCCTTTGTTCTTGTAAAGTGTGACAATTTTGGCGTCTCTCATATCATGTGGTATCACGCCTTCTTTCCAACACTGCAGTAACAGATTATACAGGTGTGGTAATAGTGGGCCTTTTAGGTCTTTTAATACCTCTGCAGGAATGTTGTCACTTCCTGTGGCTTTTCCAGCAGACAGGTGGTCGATTGCATTGGAAAGCTCGACTAAGGAAGGTTCAGCGTCAAGTTCGGCCATTATTGGCAGTTTTTGGAGGTGTTCCTCAAAATCTGGTGGAATATTTTTCTCAGTTGAATATAACAGAGAGTAATGCTCTACCCACCTATTCAGTTGTTCATTTTTATCTGTGATGGGTTCACCATTTACAGACTTAAGTGGGGCGCTTTTGGTGATGATTGGCCCAAGAGCTACTTTCATCTGACTAAAGGCGGTTTTCATATCTCCCTTTTCATTTGCCTCTTGTATGCTGTTACACAAGTCTGTCCAGTATTTGTTGGCGCAACGTCTTACCTCCAGCTGAAATTTAGCTTTTGCATTTTTCAAACAAGTTTTTGTACTCTGATTGCAATTTTTGTTATACTCATTGAAAGCAGATTTCTTTTGCTCAATGAGAGGTAGGAGAATTTCGCTGTTCTGGGCTACCCAGTCGTTGTTTGAAACTTTATGCTGTCCAAAAGACTTGATGGCACAGTCATGAATTTTTGAACTGAGAGTGTTCCATGTTTCATCTACCGAGTCACATTGGGTGACATTATCCATGCTTTCAGCAAATAACTTTTCAAATGACTTTCTATTTGATTCATCTCTGATTGCTGTTACATTGATCTTAGGGATTGAAGGGGCTTTTGATCTGTATATTTTCTTGGCCGAAATTTTGATTTTGCTGACTACCAGTGCATGGTCGGTGTCACAGTCAGCACTGTGGAGGGAACGAGTTATTTTTATACAGCCCAAACTCTTCCTCCTTGAGAGAATAAGATCTAATTGATGCCAATGGCCAGACCTGGGATGGCGCCATGATGTTCTTTGGCATCTCTTAAGGTCAAAGTACGTGTTTGTAACACATAATGAGTTTACGGAGCATAGCTCCAGAAGGCGCTGCCCGTTTTCGTTGATGTTGCCAATGCCGAAGTGCCCAATGCACTTTGGCCATGCGGAGTGATCTGCTCCCACTCGAGCGTTAAAGTCACCCAGAATTAGCAGGCCTTCGGTGAGAGGGATGTTGTGGAGAGTCCTCTGCAATGCCTCGTAGAAAATGTCTTTGGTTTCGTCAGAGGAGGTAAGTGTTGGGGCATAGACACAGATAATGTTGGTAAAAGCAGACCGGGTGTTCAGTCTGAGTGTCATGATGCGTTCTGACACTCCAATTGGAGTTGCGATCGAATTGATAAGGGAGTTTTTTACAGCGAAGCCCACGCCGTGGATTCTCGGCTGTTCGCTGCTAAGGCCCTGCCAGAAGAAGGTGTAGTTTTCTTCTTTGACTGATCCGGAGTCGGGAAGTCGAGTTTCTTGAAGGGCAGCGATGTCGATGTTTAGTAGCTGAAGTTCTCGATCAATAATTTGGGATTTCCTGATGGAGTCAATATCAGTGAGATCTTGCTGTTGCAAGCCTGGGCGCATTGTTCTGACGTTCCAGGTACCAAGTGTTAGTATTTTTCTGTTTTTGCCAGGTGCACACTTTACGTCAGCTTTTTGACTTTTGGTCTAGCTCCAACCACCTTATGAAGCAGGCTGACGTGGCGGAACAACACCCAACTGCCTGGGGGCTGCCCAGGTTACGGCGGGCGGTAGTTGATCAATGCAGCTGAAAAGCCGCTCCCACCGACAGAGGGGACCCCTGGCGCTCATCCGTACGCCAAATGGATTGAGCTTATCACCGGTAACTGCCACCTCCCGTGTTGTGCCCATCCGTAACGGATGGCTGGAGTGTCCTCTCCAAATCGGAAATGGGTGGGCTTATAGAGGAGAGACAGACGCTTGCCAAGCCCGAGCAAACGCCTCCTCGTTTTGCTGCCTTGCCTGGGCTATTTTTAAGAGATGGTGCTTTGCCCAGAGGCACCACCCCTCTCTCTGCCATTCTAGTTAAACCCAAGGGAGAGACCAGGTCAATACATTTGGAACTAGTCCGGCTGCAGGAGATGCTGGAAGCCAGTTTGATGCAGTTCTCCCTGACAACCACCTTCGGTCTCCACTCCTGATTTTCTGTCTGGGTTTACTCCCATAGCCTTTGCTATCATAGCAACACACAAGGCAGTGTGGTATTTGTATTCAGGGTTACCTTCCCCTAGTCTTCCTCTCTCCCGAGATGACCCACAAGACAGTGGGGGTGACAGTAGCAGGCTGTATTGTGTACTGTCATACAATAGCAGAAAACTCTGGCCTGACATATCTTGTAACTGAATAAGGAACAGCTTACAGGAACAGTATGGACTTTGTGCATACGCCATACGATAATTGATTGTTGTTAAGCCTGATGTCTATACTGGTTTTGTTTTTCCAAATTATTTATGATCATTTGGTACACATACAGGTGAGCTCCTTACTCCATGAATTATGAAGATTGTACCAAGCACAAAAATTTCACAATGTATTTTAATTGCTGTTTACCTGGCTAATGATACAGATGCCAGAACTGGCATTATATCTCAGAGTTATATGAGATCGTTTGGTTTAGCTAGCTGACAACTTTACTTTCTTTATTGTATTTTTCATGTCTCTTTCATTGAAAGCTCCTTTTACTTTACCACAATGCTCTCTGCATAGTGTGATTTTACACATTCCGTATACAGAAAAAATATTATATCAAAAATTCCAGTGACTTTAATTTTATTTAAAGTAAGCTGATGGCCGAACACACTCCAGCATTCTCCATTCCTCTGCCACTGCTGTCGAACACTAAGTGACCTTACAATCATTGTTAATTATTACCATATCATTGCAAGGCAAAAAGCAATTTACAACTTTTAACAGAAAATTTAGAATGCATTAAAATATAAGTTGTATCTGCAGTTCCAAGACATCTAGAAATCTAGATCTAGATCTAATTTTATGTTTAAAAGTTCTTCGAACCGGCCTGTAAATCAGAACTCGTTGTCTCACTTATACAACCAAACAGTAGGCCTACACATAGATTCTTTGGGATGTCCTCCGCCCGTCCGCGCCAGTCAAGAAAACACACTAAAGAGGGGACATTTGAGCGGGCTTATCAAAAGGTTGGGTCTAGTATTTGTATGGGACAAAGAAAGAAGAAAGAAAGAACGAAAGCGCGGGTTAGGGAGGTCTTCATCATATGTTTGTTAAATTTATGGTAAGTGGCGCGGACCGGGGGGGGGGGGGAGGGGGGGGGGGGGGAGACCTTCCGATTCTAGACCTAGAATCTAGATCTAAACAATGTTATGAATAAACATGAAACTACTCACAAAAGTGCCAAACGCCAGAAAGATGCAAGATGTCGTGTGATATGCACAACTGAAGGTTTGAAACAAGACAGTACTTTCCCTGAGTCGTGTATTTATTGTATTTTACTTGGTTTGAATTAGTGTCATTGATTACTAAGTATCGATCACTTCAGTTACTTGTCACAAAAGTAATTCTTAATCGATTAGTATAAAGTGGGCGATTACTGACTGATTACAAGGACAGTACAACAGATGGGATGGCCCACTTCAGCCGTAGAGCGTCCTCATTGGCATCAGCGCCTCCTTCCGTAATGCGCGACACTTCGAAGTTGTGCCTTTCCTAGTCTACTTCATTTTCACTTTGTGCTCGGTCGCCTTCGACTGACAAGATGTCTACACTTCCAAGTTCAAGCTTACGAAAGCAAGCCAAAAATGAAACGTGGAAGAAGTCAGCACTGCGCAGTGATAAACTGCAGTAATGCGAGACACAAGTAAACCGGAACTGTCATAATTATGATTCCCCTAGAGTCCTGAAAAGTGAGTTAGCTTAGACTTTGTGTAGGTCTAGATCTAGACCCTAGTCTGCTTTTTTTTTTCTTTTGCAGTCGGCGATGGGCTAGCGAAGACAGTCACAGTTATATTACTGTCAAGGATTTGGTAGTAAGTAGCTAGATTCCAGCTACAAGATTGTATTCTTTGTAATTTATAGGAATGCCAACCCTTCACCTAGACGCTACACCATGTTGTGAGCCTGTAGAATTGACTCCCACCCCACACCCTCATCCCTGGTTGCCACAAATTTAGCCCATTCGCCTGTCGTCCATGGTTTAAGTTAGTTTAACAGTGAATAGATTATAGTGGCTACTTGCACAGGTGGAGAAAGAACATTGTGAAGCCTTTGAAGCTGGCTTTTGTTGCTTTATGTTCAGCTCATGAGCCGGGACCAGCCTCGAAAAATCTAAGAGAAGTCCAGATTCAGAACTCAGTATGATGTGCACAAATCCAGTTTTAAGTGAAGGCCACCAAACTTAAGTTTAGATTGTTACGGATTCTGCATTGTTGTTTGTTTGCAGGCGTGGATGAGAATGAATGATGGCAGAGTTAATGTGTTTGTTTGTGTGTGTATGTGTTCGCGTCTGCGTGTGTGCCAGCTAGACTGTAGAACTGTCTCCAAACAGAATATTATTATGTACTTCATGTATAACATGTCAAACCCCACACGTGATGTGAGTGAATGACTTTTGTGTTCTGGATTTTGTATTTCTTGTCTTTGTATGTGATTTTACAATTTTTTAAAAAAAAAGAGATTTCTTTACATTTTTCCTCCTTCATCATTCTGCACCTTTTACTTTTTATTTAACTTAACATTTGTATGGTTGCCTTATTGTATCTGCATGATTTTTTCACTCCCTCAAGTTTCCAGCAGTGTAAGGCTAAAAGAACCCTATAATTCTTTTCTAAAAGCATGCATGGTTTAGGACCAGTCAATATATCTTTATGTTGTTGTTAAAATAATTGTTTTATCTACGTCTTACTTGCTTGTTTCCTTCTTCTTCACAATAAACTTATATAAGTTATAGTCTAGTACCTTAATTACATAAATGTTTTCAATAGAATCTGTAAAGTTTTTGTATCCCATGTGGACCGATGCAAAACTCGGTGCAACCAAAATGAAAATCTCGTGGACTAGAGGCCTGCTACACTGGCCTGTATAATAATACACTCTTCTGCTCTCAATATTAGTCTGTGGTGAATAAGCATAGATTATGTAATGAGGCTTTATTAAATGGTTCAGTGTGTTTATTTGGGGTAATAAACATTCAAAGACGTAGCACAGGGTGGCTACACATGCACTCTCTATGTGACCGCCGTATGCCAAGTTGTTTACACTGGCAACAGCGGAGCGCACAGCCAACTATCGCGCAAAGCGGTAGGGGGCGCTGTGAACAGCGGGTGGACGTTTTATATTACAAAGGCAAAGAAGAGAGGGGGTCATCCTATTGTTATACCCGAGACACAGAATACCGAGACGGACCGTTCCTTCTTTCACTATATGTCCACAACTTGCGCGCGTATCTATAAACACAGTGAGTACTGGACGCGGACGGAATTTGGCGAGTTGAACCGTCTCGGTATCCTGTGTCTCGGGTTATACGATCCTTGGAGAAAGGTAATTGGTAAAGTAATCGATACTTTGATTACTTTTCACAAAAGTAGTCAGTAGTTGCGACTACTGAAAATTTGAAGTATCGCCCAGCACTAGTCTTAATTTGAAACTGATGGAAACGCGTGCAGGAAATTCCGAGAAACACGTCACTACTCAGAAAATAAAAATCTGAATTTCCCTCCCAATCGAAAACGACCACTATTTAGTGCTCTCCACCATTTTCTTTCCCCTGAACAAGGCCACACCTGCCTTTGACATCATCATTCCATGTTGGACAACTGTTTACACACGCTCGTCTCGTTTACACGCTTCCTAAATTTAGGCTCTTGAAAGCATGGGGGTGGGGGAGGGGGCGAGCAGTGACTTACATAGCGCATCACTGATCACTGGTACCAAAGAATGTGAGAGTAACAAGAAACGTTACTTCGTGCGAGGGTGCCTACAAAGAGAACTCTTGGCGCCTGAGAAAGCGAGCGCATGTAGACAAGCGCGCTTGTATTTGTAATGTTTCTCACACTTCTCCGGTACATGTGTAGTCTAGATGTGAATTTTCAAAAGGCTTCATTTTAAGGAGTTCGTGGTCATCGTAAATCTAAAAGCAACCAACGGTTTTATACAATAGTATATAGGTCCCCGGTCATATTCCAGGTGGAGGTCACTTCATTTGGGGGTGCAAGGTCACACAAGGGGTCAAATACTACTAAATTTTGAAAGTTGCTCAAAAGATGCCAAAAAACAAACTGCATTACACACACAAATTTCATTGTCGTTATGTTAAAATTGTAATTTACACAGATTTTTAAAAAACGTACTTTAATTGATTTATATAGTGAAAAAGTGAAGGTTTTTTCATCTTTTCTTGAAAGTTAGAAAATATCGGTACTGAGCCCTTTATTATGAGTAATTTTTTTTACCTAAAACGCCTGGTTTTGTCTAAGATTGCTTAATTCAGCATAAATAAGTATTAGTTTGACATTTAAAGAGTATATTGGGGTTAATTTTATATAAGAACATATCATATTACATGTATATACCTGTAACAGTTGATGCAAATTTCAGCACGTTATGATGGGGAGAGTCAGATGAACTGATCGTCTACCCCTTAAAAAACGAAACTGTCTCGAACTGTTGTAGAAATAAATAACAGGATCCGATGAACAATTAATACTAACTTTAATAACTGTAAACACGAGCTGATATCCACAAGTTACTTACACCTATCAGGGAAGGCACTACACTTCTACTACAACTGGATGTACACACCTACGATTTGCACCTTACGATTTTCACCCACGATTTGCACCCCTACCGCTCGCCTGGCCCTCCTTATATATATTCTGTCCAGGAACGTTCAGGAAGCGGCTTTACCGCCCCATAAGCACGAGACAGACCTAGATCGTTCGGGACACATACAGGCCACCCAATCGTACACAGACACGTCACAGCATTACATCACTCAAGGTCGACCTAGCGTAATCTCGAACACTGCAGTATCTTTCAGACGCTTCTAGATTTTCTACAGTGAGACAAACAAGCCATACATCGACATCAAAGGGAAATACCGGCCTTGCTGGCGAGAGGGGGGGGGGGTCGCCGAGTGAGACGCGTCATGCAGGGGGAAGAAAAATATCGATCGTTCAACTAGTGGGACGCTACACAACTCCCCAATTTAAGTTGAACATTCTTCAACTATCTACATCATAAAGCGTCTACACTATCATACAATACTTATCATTTCCAATCTTACAATAGACATTGCTAATAACGTACTAGGTGTCTTCCCAATATCCTAAGTACAATACAACAATCATAGTATCCTTATAACACTAATACAATCTCATTACAATATCATTGCAGTACCATTACAAAACCATGGTCAACAGTAGACCTACTGTTATAACCAGTACACTACCACCACTGTGGTGAAACAATGGTCAATGATACTATTAAAAATCATACCATGGTGAAACGATGGCCATCGAGTACAAAATACTTCGTGCACGAACCATAGCACATAAACGTTATGCATAACAATGATTGTCCTAAAAACCAAATGCATAAACTCATAGATACAATGGCAAAAATACCAACACATATCGACCACTGATCAGGGTCTAACTTCATCATATCAGATCAAACGAAGCAATACCAATACCACCTAAGCTTAGGCCACTCGTAAATTACATAAATGCAACATACAAAATCACTGCTTGCTCGCAGTTCCCATTTGGGTTACATTCTTCAAGATTACATTAAGTCCCATTGGTAACAAATAATGTAAATATCAACATATGACTAATACATAGTGGCTCTCTGCCGGCCAATAATTCAATACTCATTCAGATATGCCATTACAGTACAATACAGTCATCCCAGAAACGTATCTAACAGGCAAAACTCTGGGTTACAATACATCTCACTGAACTTGTACTATTCAAAACACTCTACTTAGGAAGTCGGCGCCGACATTTTCCTTGCCTTTGACATACCTAATCCTGAATCGATATGACTGTAAAAATAGACTCCATCGTAATAGCTTTGGGCTGTCAAATCTGGCAGAATTCAAATACTCTAATGACCTATGGTCAGTCTGGAGCACAAACTCCTTACCACACAAATACAAAGTAAACTTCTTTACCGCCCAAACGATGGCTAGGCATTCTCGCTCTGAGACTGAATATTTCGTCTCACGAGGCAATAGCTTACGACTGGCATATGCCACAGGATATAACTTTCCCTCATATTCCTGCATAAGAGCAGCACCCAACCCGCGATCTGATGCATCAATTGCTAAGACAAATTCTTTTGAAAAATCTGGCAAACATAACACGGGTTTGGAAACAATGGCATTCTTCAAAGAAGTGTACGCTTTCTCCTGCACTTCTTCCCACTGAACTACATTGGGCTGACCCTTTCTAAGCAAATCAGACAGTGGTGCTGCAATCGCTGCAAAGTTAGGTACAAATTCTTGGTAATATCCCACCAGTCCTAAAAATGCTTTCACTTCCTTTTTAGTGGTGGGTCTGGGTGCATCCCGCACCTTACACACATTTTCTTCTAACAAGCCAATCATACCCTTTCCCACTGAGTGTCCAACAAAGTCCACTTCAGACGTTCCAATCAGGCACTTGGATGGTCTTGCAGTTAATCCAGCTTCGTCCATCCTCTGCAGCAATTCCTTGAGAGCCTTCACATGCTCGTCGAATGTCTCTGTATGGATCAGCAGGTCGTCCACATACGCTGTCACATTGTTCAGTCCCTGGATCAATGGCTTCACGATCCTGTTCAGTGTAGCTCCTGAGTTCATCATCCCGAAGGGCATCCGGGTGAATTCGTAATGTTCGCCCATGGTGACGAACGCTGTCTTGGGAATGTCTTGTTCCAGGACTCGCACTTGCCAGTATCCCTTGCTCAAGTCGATCCGAGAGAATATTCTTCCTCTCGACAGACTCTGGAACACTTCCGATGGGGCTGCTGTCGGATGAGGGTCGAACACTGTGATCTTGTTCAGCCTCCTGTAGTCGATGCAGACTCGATTGGATCCATCCTTCTTCTTGACGACAACAACCGGTGAAGCATAAGCTGATGAGCTCCTGCGTATGATGCCCAACCTTTCCATGGTACTGAGCTCCTCCTTCAAGGAGTCGCGCATAGCATAGGGCACCGGATATGGTCGTTGCCGAACAGGTACCTCTGATGTCAGGTCGATGCGATGTTCGCCTAACTGGCAGCATCCGGGGAGATTGGTGAAGATGCGTTGATACTCCTTCACTACGTCGCCGAGTTGTTGACGTTGTTCCGGCGACAGCTGCGTTCCATATTGGACATCTTCGTAGCCTTCCTTCTGGTCCCAGCTCCCTAGGTCGGCAAGGTCCTCCGTCATTCCACCGTTGTCGCCTTCCAGGTCGCAGTCCTCGATGACTGTCATGCCAGCTGACTCTACAGGTTGACTCTCGTCCATCACGTCGTCCTCTGCCAGCACAGTCCCAGCACCATCACCGTCGTCGTCCATCATAGCTTCGACATCTCCAGGTGTGGTGTCGCTCCTACCGTCGTTCATCTCACACATCTCGGTCACGGCAGATGCCGGTCCCATTGCCGCCGCCGCTGCTTGCGTCGTCGCTGGTGTAGTCCTGGGGATATACCTCTTGAGAAGGTTAGCGTGCAATGTCTTCTCTTTCACACCCATCTTGACTTTGTAGTCGTTGACACCGACAACCGAGACTATCTTGTATGGTCCCTTCCACTGGACTAAGAGCTTGTTGGCGTTTGTCGGCAACAGTACTAAAACTTCGTCGCCAGGGCGGAACTTCCTCTCTCGAGCCTTCCGGTCGTAGTAGGTTTTCTGTCTGCCTTGTGCCTTTGAGAGCTCTTCCGTCGCTAACTTCCACGTGTCCTCCAGCCGCTCGCGTAGTTCCATGACGTACTGGTAACTGGTCTTTGTCTCCGGCTCCTCTACGTCCTTGGTCCATAATTTTCGCAAGATGTGCATCGGTCCTCTCACCGTTCTTCCATACAGTAACTCGAATGGGGCGAACTTTGTCGATTCTTGGGGAACTTCACGATACGCGAAGAGCAGCGGGTTAATGTATCGGTGCCACTGCTTAGGTTGCTCCGCGCACAGTCGCCTCAAGGTCTTCTTCAGTGTGCCATTAAATCGCTCCACCAGCCCGTTGCACATAGGGTGGTAGACTGTGGTGGTCGACTGTCGAATTCCCAGTAGTCTGTTCGTTTCCTTCATGACGTCCGACATGAATTGAGTCCCTTGATCAGATAAGATCTCCTCGGGCACACCCAAACGGCTGTAGATATTTACTAAGGCTTCTGCTACTGTCTCTGCGTCAATCTTCTTCAAGGGGGTAGCTTCAGGGTAACGAGTAGCGTAGTCTACGTATACCAGGATATACCGATGTCCGCCTTCACTTGGGGGGTCAATAGGTCCTACTAGGTCCACGGCCACTCTCCTAAATGGGATGTCTACCACTGGCATACTCTGCAAATGCACCTTAGGAGTCGTTCCCTTGTTCACTGTCCTCTGGCAGATGTCACATGAGCGGCAGTATCTCGCGACGTCACCTTCGATACCAGGCCAGTAAAAACTGCTCATCACCCTGTCCTTCGTCTTCTTCACGCCGAGATGTCCTCCGACGATAGAATCATGGGCAACGCTCAGTACATACTCCCTCAGTTTCTCGGGTAGTACCACTTGTCTTGTAATCGTAGCCTGTCTTATGTCCCTATAAATCCGGTACAATACACCTCCGTGTCTCTCGAAGTGTACGGACTTGTTGCCTCTGTTGGTCGGAATTTTCTTCTGCCCCAACTTCTTGAGGTCTTCGTCTTCTTCCTGGAGTCGGATGAGTTCCTTCCTATCCACTCCCGCGTGCCGTTCTGCCCTCGGCACCCTCAGCGACGTAGACTGGTCCTTCCTCTTCTCCTGGGCCCTCGTGGTCACCGCTCCTACCATCACCTCAGTATCAGGGTCGTACGGGTCCTTCGCTCCGTCCACGTTCCCGACTACTAGGTCGCAGATGGTCTCCGGGAGACACAGTGCCGTCACTCTGCCCGTCAGGTAAGGCGTTCTCACGTCGATGATGGCTTCCTCCGCCGCTAGCAAGGAGTTATCGATCCTCGCGATGAGTTTCTTCCCACCGGTGAGCTGTCCGTCGTCCACCAGTGATCGCCGCACCACTACACTTTCACAGCCGGTATCTCTTAGGACATCTACTGCTCGATTTCCAATCAAGCCCTTCATCACTGGTAACTTCAGCTTCTCCACGGTCCTTCCGTCACTGCATCCTCCGCACGTAACAGGCACCGCTAACTGGAGCTTCCCGTCCTTCATTACCGCTTGAACGTTGATGCTGGTGTCAGCCGTCGTCGCATCCTGTCTCGACGACTCGTCCGCCGCTATAACTACGGCCGCCGCCGCCTTGTTCGGCCTGCCTCGCCCCGTATCCTTCTGGGCTGGACACATTCTCCGAACGTGGCCTGGCTTTCCACAAAGGTAACATTTCAACTCACCTTTGTCGTTTATCTTGGTACGACACTCCGTCGCCTTATGTCCCGGCCTCTGGCACCTATGGCAGACCTGTGGGCTTCTGTCTCCGTTGGGACTCCGTCGCACTGGCCGGCTTTGCAGTCTGGCGCTCCCTCTGAGTGTCCGGTTCCTCGCTACCAGGAACGCCTCCGCTGAGTCTGCGACGTCCTGTAGCGTCTTTGGCTTCCTCTCCCTCACATGGGTCGCAAGGTCTGGTGGGCAAACATCCATGAACTGCTCTCTAACAAACAGGTCCCTCACTCCTTCGTAGGTCTTCTCCGTCTTTGATAGCTTTATCCACCTCTCTAGGTAAGTCTTGATCCTAGTAAGAAACATCCCGACATCTTCTCCATCTTCAGGCTTACCTTGTCTGAACATGAGTCTGTAACCGTCCTCTGACAGGTTATACCTCTTCTGCAAAGCTTCCTTGACTTTGTCGTAGTCCTTGGCCTCATCAATCGGCAATCGACAGAAGCACTCCAGAGCTCTCCCAGTCAGCAGGGCAGACAGTGATGTCGTCCATGTGGATCTAGGCCAGTCCGCTGTCTCGGCAAACCTCTCAAAACGAAGTAGCCAGCTATCAAGGTCGTCCTTCCCATCCTGAAATGCAGGTAGCTTGGGTCTCTTGGAACTGGCGTGGTCGCTGGTCCCCTGCGTCGACTCGCCTCCACGCTGATGGCGGATCCTCTCCATCTCCAGCTCGTGGTTCATCTTTTCTATTTCCAGCTGTCGTTGAGCCTGTCGTTCCGCCTCCTTCTCCCGAGCCTGTCGTTGAGCCTCCTTCTCTTGAGCCTCTATCTTCAGTTGCTCCATGCGCTCTTGCCTCTCTCTTTCCTCCCTTAGGCCTTCACGGATGTAGTCCTGTCTCTCCTTCCCAGTGAGCTCCAAGGCGTCTGCTTCCTGGCCAAGCCTTCCAATAGCCTCTGACATGTTGTGGATATCCTCGATGATCTTTACACACTTTACTGTACTTTAGAAACACTTCGATGGTCTGAATTGAATCTGTTCTGATCTAATCGGATCCCGGACGAGCCCCCAATATGTAACAGTTGATGCAAATTTCAGCACGTTATGATGGGGAGAGTCAGATGAACTGATCGTCTACCCCTTAAAAAACGAAACTGTCTCGAACTGTTGTAGAAATAAATAACAGGATCCGATGAACAATTAATACTAACTTTAATAACTGTAAACACGAGCTGATATCCACAAGTTACTTACACCTATCAGGGAAGGCACTACACTTCTACTACAACTGGATGTACACACCTACGATTTGCACCTTACGATTTTCACCCACGATTTGCACCCCTACCGCTCGCCTGGCCCTCCTTATATATATTCTGTCCAGGAACGTTCAGGAAGCGGCTTTACCGCCCCATAAGCACGAGACAGACCTAGATCGTTCGGGACACATACAGGCCACCCAATCGTACACAGACACGTCACAGCATTACATCACTCAAGGTCGACCTAGCGTAATCTCGAACACTGCAGTATCTTTCAGACGCTTCTAGATTTTCTACAGTGAGACAAACAAGCCATACATCGACATCAAAGGGAAATACCGGCCTTGCTGGCGAGAGGGGGGGGGGGGTCGCCGAGTGAGACGCGTCATGCAGGGGGAAGAAAAATATCGATCGTTCAACTAGTGGGACGCTACAATACCACATGGTAGTCAACGCATAAATATTGCTTGAAGATCTTTCCCACTGACAAGTCTGTCACACTTCATCCGTTATTGTGTATAACTACTCTCACCATAAACAGTACTATGGTTCAGGTAAGCATGGACATACACGTATAAGAGATCAAATGATCTAAACAATATAGGTATATGTCAAATGTGATGACAGTGTTTCTTTGCCCTAGTCTTTCCGCCACTGCCTTGCACTGCCACATAGCCGTCCACACAGTGTCATATTCTATTGCTGGTTCTGGTATTATCGACATGTATCCAATGGTCGTAACGTTATGATTGGTCGTTGAAGTTTATGCCTTAAAAGCAGTCCAAGCTGGAATATTTTGACACTGCGCTGGAGAGTATGCTCTACTGATCACCTAATCTAGATATTTAGAGTTGGCAGCGTGTGTGTCCTCGGGTATCATCTCTTTACTATCAGGGGTTCTTGAAAAGACTGCCTTTGGTCGTTGGCTTGGGTGTAATGAAGAAACTAGCTTATTGAAATTGGCTAGTATTTCAGTAACGTCTCTTGAGCTGCTTATTTCAGACTGCCCATTGTTGACCGAAGCAGAAGGGCCTTCCTGGAATGCTGCTAATTAGGTGCCGTGAAATGTCCCTTTCCCGTCACTGGTTTCTTCTAGAATAACAATATTGTCTCCAGCAAACTGAACAAATCGAGACGGGCATATTAAGTTTTCCGGAATGAAAGTGAAATCGTTGTTGCAGTATTTGTTTATTTGATACTGTGTGATGCTTGTGTCAATTTGGTTCACTGTATCATAACTAATGAAATAGCCACTGCGATGTAAGAGCTGGATAAGTGATTTAAAACGAATTGCTTGATGCACTGTGAGGCCAAGCCCTGTGTGTTTGGGTGTTAACTTCCGACCTTTTGACGCTGCAAAGACTATGTCTTGGGCAATGCTAAGTAATCTTGTGTTGTGTAACTCACTGGTTTTCTCTAGATTTTCTGTTGGCCCAAAAAATAGTACATGTAGTTCCAAAAGTAAGTACAACTACGAGCTATCTAGAATAACTTGACGGGCGTATGTATTATCTAGATTCTATGCCTTCATAAGAGTGGTGACTTCTTTGTTTTTGTATACATGTACATGTCTTCCCGTATAGCTGCAGCAACATGGTCAATTTGTGTCAACAATGTTTCTTCTGCACTTGTGAAACTATATATAAGCTCTTCTTCAGTGCAGTCATTTTCAGCTTCTCTTGCTATCACATCCAAAGCTATAACTGTGGAGCTGTCTGGAACGGAAAGGAAAACCAGCATCGACTGCCTTTGGTCTAGAGGCCTTACAAAATTGATGCCACTTTTGTAATGGTCTGACAGCTTTTTCTTCAAACAGTGCGTTGTTAATGGGGTCTCTTGACCTCTTTTCCTTAGATGATGGTTCAAACGAGAAAGAAGACCTGTTAAGGTGTAAATTACATGCCCATCTTCAAACCCGATATCTATTTCTTGAACTAAAATATCAAGAAAGGCGCCGTCTATGTTTTCCTCATTATTTGTTCCGCTTAAACCACTCTGTTTTGTTACTTTCGAAAAGTACTTTAAATGGTACTTTGCTTCGTAGGCTATCAGGCCAAGTCTCGCTGTTCTACACCTTAATACTTCATTCCCTTCGGCAGAAGTTCTAATTTTGTGTTCAACATACAGTGTCAAGACTTGATGGAGTGGTTGGTTATGCTTCGTCCTCACTTGGCAGAAAATACATTTCCCCCAATCTACCTTCCGAACCTTTGTTCTGGAAATGGGCGTGGTGAAGGAAGTGGACGATGTTGCATCTGATGGTTTTTCAAGAGATTGCTCTCTTATCTGCCCCTTTTCTAGCTTCTTTCTCAGTCTTTCTTTGTTCGTTTGGCTGCAAAATGCAGCATTGCACGATTTCGAATGCCACATTGGTTGTTTTGTTGGCAAAGTCGTGTATGTCGTGTTCAAGTCTTTCGAGGGTTTCTCCATAATGTGTGCCCTTATAAAGGACTCGTTGGTGAAAAACTGATTGCACCCGTGCAATACCCTCCGTAGTTCAAGACACAAGAGTCTTGTCTCTTACTTGACAAAACAAGCATGCAGTCCACCCTTATTGTTTTAGAAGGGTATTTTCTTTTCAGTGACAAAGTAGCTACAGGAGCTGGACCCTCTTCTTCCATTCTGCACTGGTTTCAGGCCGACGTCTTCAATCTATAAATAATAATGATAATAACTGCGATTCATTGACGACTTGCAAAAGACAGGAATTCTCTTTATACCTCTGATCAACCCCTTCTTAATTTGTTTGCCCCCCCCCTCCCCCCGATCATTTCTGTTTCCTTTCCAATTCGGGTATGCGGGTTTCCACAGTTTTGCCCGACTACAACCACGAAAACTATGTCCGAAATAACGAATGCGCGCATACTTATTTTTTTTTAATCTGAGGGCATGCAGTGTTTTGAACTTTAAGAAGAGTTCAGGAAACATATTATTTGCCTTTTATGAAACACAAAAATATGTAATTTCTTTTAACGATTTTAAAAACCCAGACCTAATGCTCAAAGCGTTTTCTCCTATTCGCTGTTTCGCCCTACTACGCCGGGCGGTAAGATAAATTTGAAATGCTGATGCGTCATCCATCGTCGTTCTCCCCGCTTCATAGTGCTATTGGCTGACTTCGCCGACAAGTATGGAACTCGGCAAGGGCCAGAGTTATTTTTGCCTTGGGGGTATCTTTTATGCGCCCCCGCCAAGCCCTGCGCCCCTTTGAAAAGTGACCTCCACCCCAGGGGTGTTCTAAAACCACTAAGGAACATATTCCACATGGTGGTTGCTTTTAGATTTGAGATGACCACGAAGACATAACATAAAGAAAAATAAGAGAACATCCGGACTAGTAGTTGTACCATTCAGAGACAAAGCTTGTTCTTTAGCGCTTGCTGTCTGTCGCATCGCTTGTAAAGCGTAAAGAATTGTTAGTTAATTCTTTTTTGCGTTTATAGCTGCTATAGGGACGTGTTGTCCGCAGAGACTGAGAAGTTAGGCTTATGTGTGTACAGTAGGCCTATAGTTTATTGATAATTGAAGGGGCTACGCTGTGTTGTCTGCAGATAAGTCAGGCCTAGTCAAGGAGCTTATAATACTACTAGTATCATAAGCTCCTTGGACCTAGTGTATTGGACAGTAGTTTATTAACCTCAACAATATAAAGGTCGTCGAATCGCTCATCTGTCATCACAGCTGTCTACCTATACGACCTGCCATTTTGGGACAAACGACAAGGCTAATTATTGAGTTGATGCCAATTGCACCAGGTCTTAATTATTTTAGGTTCTACTTTTCCCAGATGTAATCACATGTGTCGAGACTCATTCTCATGTATGAATGACATCGATCGGGGTGGTTTTTCAATCGAGGAAACAGGTGATGATATCCACCTTCTTCTTTTCGTTTCTGATAAATTTCATGAACAGCTATTCTCTTTCGTTTTCCAAGGATAAGTTTAGGTAAAACACTGTCCAGCAACAAATAATTCGTCGTCACACGAAGCCGCCATGTCGCCAAATTAACTCTCAATCTCATCATAGTTCATACCAAAGCAAGGACTAGCGACAAGCGTTATCTGTGTGCCCCTCATTCACCAAGCGCTTTTTAACAGGCGCTTACTTTCAAGTGCGAGTTTTCTCAAGCGTCAAGCGTTCTCTCTGTAGGCACCGTTACTTCAGCACTGGCGTCAAGCGACTTCGGTGCGAACTGACTTGCTTGCTAGAAAGCGCGGTAAACATAAAATTTTATACTCGGGCAGTCGGCGGTAAAGCGAAAGTTAATAGGAAATAGTCGAAGAATCGCTGTAGAATCTAGGACATTGTGACTATCACTGACCGACAATAAGCAAAGCTGCTATGTGCTCAATTGTAAATTATTTTTTTATATATAGATAACAAGCATCTGATCTAAATATTGGCTTTGTTTTGGTTTTAATTAGAAGAGATGTTTCAGTGTTCTTTACATGACGCGTTTCCTTTGAAAAAAAAGTAAAGCATCTACTGATATTCATTCCAAATCTTCCCTGCAACAATGCAATAGACTGTTGCGCTTGTAACAAAAGTAAAGATTTCACCTTTTTAAAGCAGCAATTAGAATGACAGTACCGTATGAAAGAAATTTTGCATTTATTGCAGGGCATTTTGTGAAACAATAATATCTCGGAGATGGAGGTCAGAGAAAGTATAGACAGTAAAGTACATTCTTATTCATTTAAACTTAAGTTATAGGTTATAAAGTTCATTGACTTAGATATACATGTAGATTGTTAAAGTACGTTCTTTTTTAACAGCCTTGGTAAAATGCATTCTCATTAATTCATTAATTAACTAAGTTATAGATT
Organism: Onchidella celtica; assembly: GCA_963931925.1. Taxonomy (NCBI): domain Eukaryota; kingdom Metazoa; phylum Mollusca; class Gastropoda; order Systellommatophora; family Onchidiidae; genus Onchidella; species Onchidella celtica. The sequence continues at coordinate 58,692,283 of OZ007574.1, read as the reverse complement.
GGTAAAGTACATTTTCATTCACTGACTAAGATTTAGTTTGGTAAAGTATACAATGTACTCTCATTCAACACCTGGTAAAATACATTCTCAATTCATTAACTGAGATATAAATTGGTAAAGTACATTCTTATTCATAAACTTAATCACAAAATTAAAAGAGACCATGCATCACCTTTATTGCAGAGCTTGCACAGCTACCGGTAGAAAAATGAATAAGGTGTAAGCTGGCTACCCTGTGTCACAAATGTATGCACAAAAGTGCACCAAATTATTTAACTTTAACTGATCTTTTAACTTCCTATGTACGGTACCATCACAGCATGAGCATCTTAGATCATCTGTTGACATTAAAAAGTTTAAAATTCCCAAGGTGTCCCTTAAGAACATGGGTGAAAAAATCTTTTTCTTTTCAATGGCCTCAGATGTGGAATTCTCTGCCTCTGTCTATGACTCTATAAGAGATTGAACACTATATTATTAGTAATATTACTTTTAAATATCAGCTTAAGAGTCATCTCTTTACACTCTGAATGTTCATTTTTTTTTTCTCCTGAGTATGCCTGTGTCAGTGTGTGTGTGTGTGTGATTATATGATATAATCAAATATTGTAAAGCGCTTACAGCCTGGTTGTTAATGGGATGAAGCGTTATACATGCTGTGTATTACAAGTATTATTATTATTAGCTAAGTTTTAGATTGGTAAAGTACAATCTTATCCAATAGCTATAAAGTTATAGATTTACCAATCTTCAGCAACGGAGTAAAAGATTGGTTAAGTATAAATATTCAACTGAATTATACTGTCTATAGATTCAGTTCATCCTATACAGCATATATGCTTGTTTCGGCTTTGTTGTTTAGTCAAATCTTATTATGTTGTAGGATAAATAAGAGAGGAAAACGCACAGGTCTGTCTTAGTGTGAGAGTATTAACGATTTTTTATTTGTCTATAACTACATGTATAAAAGTACACAATCATGTATAACGTGCTTGCCTTGTACTGTATCTGCAGTTTGGGTGACTAAGGTACAGCTACTCATGATACTTGATAGAGGTTTATGGGCACATGTCTGGTTGGCATTACTTGAATTACTTCCCTTGTGTACGGTAGCGCGGGACGAGCTTTAGCAAATTCGGGAGCGGGGCAGTAACAGACCCCCAAACAGGTCATCGGCTAAGAGATTTCTCGTCTTGTCGAACATTGCCATGGGTGCTGCAATCTCTGGGCTGTGCCTCATTCACAATAGTACATTACATCCAGTTACCGGAGACTCCTTGTATTTTAATTCTTACTTGTACTTAGTTTCAATAGCCTTAGCATTTGTACCCTCCATATAACTTGTATGTAAGTAATTGCTCTTATCATGTTGATGTTTTGGAAATTACTCGATTTCTATGTATGCTCACCACTGCTTACTTGATTGATGTTGTAATTATTCTAATCATATTTTGTCTTTTTTTCTTTTGTCCCAGCTCATGGCGGGTTTGGGTTTTGTTTCTGTTGTTGGTTTTTTTTTAATGGTTCCTTTTTTATTATTTTTATTTGTCAGTTTTTTTACATGTAAATAAAGAGCATCAACAGAGAACACCTGTGTTTTTTTGTTTGTTTTTTTTTTGGTTGTGTATCCCTATGAAATATTAGAACCCACTACACATAAACCCACAATAGCCACTCATCCGTCCTGCAATGCCTTTACTTGATCTACACAAAAATGCAACTCAACTTAATAAACATACATTCTGTGTCCTAATTTGTGAACCTGCGTTTGAGTTTGAGTTTGGGTTTGGGTTTTACGGCGTTGTAACAGGGTGACAGACTGGCAAGGTATAACTAGCGTGGGAAGATAGTTGACGGCGGGGAGACAGAGTTATTGTAGGCCAGAGGGGGAAAGTATGGGATGCAACTGAAGCGCTTTGACACCCGAAAAGGGTAGTGTTTACTTGACCGCCGTACTTGACGATCAGATCACCTGGGAATTGCTTGGGGGGTAGAGATACTTCAATAGTATTTGACGTGGAGTCGACGGGGGTGGCTATTAGGATAACTAATGTGCACTCGGTGGGCGTCTTGGGACGCTACCTGACTGGGTATAAATCCCCGAACGCTCCTTCCAACTTCAGACCGCTGAGAGCACTCACCAGCTCCGTGCCGAAGAGGAGACCACCACTGCAACTGTAACTTCGTACTAGTCTTGTGAGTGGGGAGGGTCAGGGAACCCGCAAACATCCCTTGTCAGAGCGCGGTATCTTTGGTATCTTGTCGGCATTTGAGCTGTTGCTGAGTGAGGAGGAAGAACAACACCTTCTTGGCTTCTCAACTTCTTGTCCTTTGATTAACGACATCGTGGCGTCTTGGCTTCCCGACCTATTGGTACCTGCCGATACCTGTTGATCTAACTGCGCAGTCAAGCCAGAGTAGAGAGGAAGAACCAGTGCCCAGATAGCGCCATACACCCCAAAAGGAGAGGTTTCCTTAAGCTGAATGTACCCGTGTGTTTTATAAAATGTGCTAAACATTGAATATTACGAAGCCTTTTAATTATTATGCACTGATTTGCATCAATTTCATTCCATCGAAATTCACATGAAATTGTATGACCTATGTTCCTATTATTATTGAATGAATTAATAATTATTGTATATATATAAGCAATACAGATATCGTTTGTTATAACTTATAGAAGAGAGATAGTCGATTATTTAGTGTGTTTGTGCCGTGCCCATCACGGCTGGTGTCAGAAGAAAGTTAGTGAGAGAAAGTGGAAACATCACAGGCGTATCGGTACGATAACGGTGTCTTTGAGCCCTTCACGGTCTATTTGGGTACACGTTCTCTATTTATATTCAAGTTAACATATAATTAAGTACATTCATATAGTTTTAACACATTGGTAAAATTCTAAAACAAAAAAGTTGTTTTGTATAGATTTGGGAAATGTTTTGTAAACGAGTATAAAAGTTATTAAATCAAGTTGCAGATCTTAGCCTCTCTCAGAAAGGACAAGATGCATCGCGGATCCACGTCAGAAAATAATTCTTTCATGGATCCGCAGGCATAGTGCTTTCTTCGGATATTACATGCATGAAGTCAACACATTCAGTTAAAATATGTTTTATTGATACATGATGTATTTGTATAACTCTTTAATCCCATTTGGGAAATTTGCCTTTGTGCCATTGCAGCCCAGTTACAACTGGAGCCGGCACGTCGTCGCCACAGTGCAGCGCCACACAAGTGCATGCCACACAATCAGGGGGATCTTGGTGTGTCAGGCAGGTGCGTATGACCCAGATGGAGTCTACCAAGGACAATTTCATCTCTCTGATTTTGTTGAGAGGCATGGGTCTGCTGTCCAAGTTGATCTTGGATATAGTGAAGTTTATTTGATGTTTGTTATTCCATCTTTCCTGCCATTTTGATTTAATGAAGTTATTAATAGTGGGTTTAAAGTCGGTGTGTGGTCTTTTTAGGTGTTGTGGTGGACGTTTCAATGTTTCTTTGGCTAGCGTGTCTGCAGTTTCTTACCCTTAATGCCAATGTAGCCAGGGATCCAACAGAGAACAATTTTATATTTCCTGTTGGACAGCGGGTCGTAGGCAGACGTTGTAACACTAACAGATTACATGTACTGATTTCATGGGTCTTCACATTTGGGTTTTTTAAAATTTAAAGAAAGCTTCCTGGTCGGGAATAGGATATAACTCAGATTTAAGGCCAAGTTGATATCAACGGTGAAGACAGAAGCTTTGAGGTTGAGACTGAGGCATTTGGTTTTGCTATGTGCTCTTGAGAATGAGGCGGCTCCTATCGAATCATGGTCTTTGGAGCCGTCTGTGTAAAAAGGTCTCTGATCTGGGTATTTATTGATTACCTCTCTAAACATTTGCTTGTAGATTTCTGGCATGGTGTTGCTCTTTGGACATGCCACAAGATCTGAAATAATGTCGGGTTTATGTGTTAGCCATGGTGACCTGCATTTGTTTCACTCACACAATATCCATGCTTTGACTTGATCTATACAAAAATGCAACTCAGTAGAAATTAACATTCTGCGTCCAAATTTGTATATTTGCAGTCATCTCACTAACAAATTCTTCATGCCTTGACTTGTACATACTAAAATGCAAGTAAACATAATGAACATAAACATACATACTGTGTCCTAACTTGTACACCAGCAGTTATATCATTCACAAAATATTCACGCCTTCACTTTATCTAGATCTACATAAAAATGGAACTAACTACTAAAACAAACAATCTGTATACTAATTGGTATGTCTGCAGTTATCTCACTCTTAAAATGTTCATATCTGTCACTTGATCTGTACTAAAATGCAATTCAACATAAAAAAACATAAACATATATTATAATATGCATGTACACATTCTGTGGCCTGTTTTGTATCACAGTTATCACACTCAAAAAATCTCCATGCCTTGATACTTGACCTCTGTACAAAAATGCAGCTGCTGTTTTTTTACCTGTTTTGTTTTTTACCAAGCTCATTACAGTTCTTTGGGGGGGGGGGGGATGTTAACGCATTAGTGAGTGAGTTTAATCTGCTCCACGTGATTACATCCAACCTGTCTAAATTTTTATTCAGCCGCTTTTTGGAAAAACACAAAAAGAATATAATCTGTTTGTCACGAGCGAGTGAGCGAGGATCAGTAGTTACGAGAAGAGGGTTAGAATAAAGTTAACCCACGGCCACGGGGTAAGGGAAAGCGTGCATGTTGTGAGAGGGGGGGGGGGTCTGAATGAGGCGAGAGCGCTGTATTACTATCACCGCACACTAAGACGTCCTAAAGAGCGGACGCAGGAGAAAGCCCCAGAGGGCGAACATAAGGAGAGCAGTCGGAAGACTTGGGAGTAGTGTTTTTCCAGTGATGACTGGTAGGTGAAACGATGATTGATAATAGTTATGATTGATGTATTATATTGGTCTATGACCATGATGTAAATAAGTATATGTGAGGAATGTGGAAGTCCTTGATACTGTATATAGCAATGTGCGCCATGAGCGATAGATGAAAGTTGAGTTCATGGATTTGTAGCGAGAGTGAGTATTGTGTACTACGGTGGAGGTGTGTTACCGTAAGATGTTTGGTGAGTGAAATGTGAACTATTGTGTGTACGCTTCATGAGTTGTAATGAGGGGTGAAGTGATTAGAAATGGTATGGTATTATACCAGTGTAATGTTATTTTTGTAGGTGCCGGGGACGGGCCGAAGAGCCGCCTACGGTGAGCACAGGGGATAGGCCAGCATAGGGCCGAAGGCCACACATAGGCCAGGAGTGACGCTGTCGTGTAGGACAGTCGCAGCACATGAGTCGTGGCAGTCTGGCCACAGGCAGGGATGTATATATGATTGTAATGTGCTATTAAGATGTACTACTGTGACATGGATGTATTACTGTGCGAATGAGATAGTCGTGTGAATTGAATCATTAACGTGCTACGGCCACGTGAGGTGCTATAGGAGGCTAAGGTGTTATTGCCATAGGGAGGCGCTATTGAGCGACTGTGGTGTGAAAGAATACTGGTGTGTCATTAAGACCCTGAGTGGAGAGGCTGAGGCCGAAGTGTCTTTAGAAGTAATTACCGGGTTGTGGACCCGAGGAAGTGTGCTTACGGGAGAAGGCCGTGGACGGCAGTTTACTTAAGTAATATAATGTATGTCATTGCAATTCTATCTTTATCTTATGTTTAATAAATGTGTGAGTCTGATGGGTTGTTCTGTTAAATGTTATACTTGTTCGTTCGTGATTGTTGTCTTGTTATAATTATTACATCTCCCAGTCTGGGATTTGTGACACTGGGGGCTCGTCCGTTTAGTTACCTGTGGTCATTTTGACATTGTGTATTCGTCATATCTAGTTGTTTTTCTGTTGTGCTAGGAATTCGTGCTGTTGTCTTTTGTTCGTGGAATGAATGGAAATTTCATGATGGTATAATTTATGTATATTTATGAATATGTATTGATGCATGTATTGCTATAAATATGTACTAATGTGTGATTGAATTTTCACAGAGAGAGTGTGTGTGCAGCCTGAAGGAGTCAAGCAGCCAGAGCTCCGTGTAAGGGAAGAACATAAAGTCAAAGTTCAAAGTTAAGTGAAACTGAAATTCTTGTACCCTGGATTGAGGGCTGTCTTTTCGTCTATCTTTTTCCCTGTTTTTGCTGTTTTTGTTGTCGTTATAGATTATACGGGCGGTGGCGCGGGTTTGCTGTGTTGAACTTAGTTTATCCTTTAAAAAAGGTGTGGTAAACTTGGAACTTCGTTCATCACAGTGAACAGTTCTTTAGGGCTTTGTTATTGTTTAGTTGTAGCGTCGTATCTTCTCTGTTTCTGCAGGAAGACGTATTCTCTTGTCCCCTCTCTGACCTATCTGTAGATACGTTCTTTTTTTCAGGCTCTGTTCTTGTTCGTACCTTGTAGTGTAATCGGCGTAGTTAGGGTGCATTTTTTTCCCATTATATTTTTTTTAGAAGCTTTGTCCTAGTCTGGTTCGTTGTCCTTGATGTCCTTGTGGTCCGTCTACTGAATTTCCTCATTCTTGTCTTTTCTATTCTCTATTGTTATTTAATAGTGCAATACATTTTATGAACTTAGAATTAGTTAGAGAGAGTGTGCTATAAAGTGTTCACTTAGGTGTGTATTTGAAAATAGGGCTTGTTATTGTAGTGGCATAATTTCAGGTCTCGGGATATGTCGGTTATAATAAGCTTAGAGTAAGTACATAGACAGTAATTGTATTTCAAATTGTATCATAATAAAGCCGTGAAATGGCGGATCTCCGTGAGCTCATGAAATTGGGTACGGAACTTGGCCTTGAGGGAGAGGAGCTTGTCACAAATCCCAGACTGGGAAATGTAATAGTTTATGACAGGACGACAATCACGAACAAACAAGTTTAACACTTAACAAAACAACCCATCAGACTCACACATTTATTAAACATAATTATACATATAATAGCGCAATTACATACATTATATTATTGAAATGACTGCCGTACAACGGCCTTATTCTCACACACACTCTCCCTCGGATCCACAATCCGGTAGTTACTCCTAAAGGCACTTCGGCCTCAGCCTCTCCCCTCAGGGTCTTAATAGCCCATTAATAAGTTACTGGCCCCGCAGTCTCTCAATATCACCTTCCTATTGTCATACACCTTAACACTCCCCTAGCACCTCAGCAGGGCAATAACACATTAGTAATTCCATAGCCATCAACATGGCAACAACATAATATCAGTTCACTAGCCTATCAACATGGCAACAATATAGTATCTCATTCACTCTCATATCTACGTCCCTGTCCGTGGCCTGACTGCCACGACTTTATGTGCCTCTACTGTCCTGCACTGACAGCCTCACTTCTGGCCTATGTGTGGCCTCCGGCCCTATGCTGGCCTATCCCCTGTGCTCATCGAGGTGGCTCTGCGGCCCGTCCCCGACACCTACAAGAATAACATTACATTGGTATAATACCCTACCATTTCTATTCACTCCACCTCTCCTTACAATCCATGAAGCGTACACACACTAGTTCACCTTTCACTCACCACACATCTTACGGTAACACACTTCCATCGGAGTACACACTACTCACTCGCGCTACAAATCCATGAACTCACTTTCATCTATCGCTCATGGCGCACATTGCTATATTCAATATCAAGGACTTCCACATTCCTCACATATACTTATTCACATCATGGTAATAGACGAATATAATATAATACATCAATCATAATAATCAATCAACATTCTACATACCAGTCATAACTGGAAAGACTCTCACTAGTCTTCTCGACTGCTTCCTTTTATCTCTGCCCGATGGGCTATTATTCACAGATCCGCTCCCTAGGACCTTCTAACTTGCAGTGATAGTTATACAGCGCTTTCGCCTCCTTCAGACCCCCCACTCATGACATGCACGACTTTTCTTCCCTGTCTCCGTGCGTTAATTTTACTCTCCTCCTTTCCCCCCGTAATTATTAACTATCGCTCACTCCACTCGTGACATCATCCCCCACCCCAAAAAAATTAATGCAATTAATTTCAAATCGCATCAAGATGACTGTCAACGAGTGAGCGTGAGCAATACCTACACTAGAAAAATGACCTATCAGTTCCCCCAGTATATAAAATACCGAAATCAGGGGAAAATATGGGGATCAATATGGTCTGAAATATGCATATATGTGTCACATCATCAATAGCTAACTAATCACAATACTTAATACAGAATCAAAAACCACTCAACCTATCAACCATTCTTCATATCATATTTATAATGTCAATATTTTAAAGTCGACTCATTCACACAGATCCCGTCAATGTTCCTGTCCTCCGATGTATAAGCTCCTGAAATCTTCCCCTAGGCTCGACTAAGGTAGTCGGCGATATGATTGCTGGTTCCTGGAATTGGTTGAATAACGAAGGTGTACGGCTGCAAAGCCAATGCCCATCTAGACAAGCGTGGGCTGGACGAACGATTCTTCGACAAAAATGTCAGTGGCTTGTGGTCCGTCTGGATACAAAATTCTCGTCCCATGAGATAACGTCCTAGTTTCTGGACGGACCAGACAATGGCAAGACACTCACGCTCTATCACAGAATACTTTCTTTCTCTCTGCAATAACTTCCTACTGACATAACATACAGGATGGAGACATTCGTTCTTCTCCTGTAGAAGACAAGCGCCGACACCAGAGTCCGACGCATCCGTTCTGAGGATAAAATTAGATCGAAAATCGGGTAATATCAAAATGGGTGACGATGATAATGCTGTCACCAAATTATCAAATGATGTCTGACATTCAGACGTCCACTGGACCTTATCGGGTTGTCCCTTCTTAGTAAGGTCAGTAAGAGAAGATGACAAGGAGGAAAAATTTGGAATGAACTTTCTGTAATAATTTAAAATTCCCACTAAGCTTCTGACTTGTTTCTTTGTTTTAGGGATTTGCAACCCTACTAACTTGTCAATTTTTGTTTCTTCAGGTCTCTGAACACCTCTACCCACAATATGTCCTAAGAATATTATCTCTGGACATGCCAAATCCATCTTTGCGGGTTTAGCAGTTAACCCAAAATGACGTAATCGTTGAAAAATTACTGTTAGTGTCTGAATATGATCAGACCATGTCGACGTATGGCATGCTATATCGTCAAAGAATGACACGACATTAGGTATGTCCTTCAACACTAATCTCATTAATCGTGCAAACGTCGCTGGCGCGTTTACCAACCCAAATGGCATGACCTTAAATTGGAATAGTCCAATGGGCGTTTGGAACGCCGTGTATTGTTTAGACTCCTCAGTAAGCGGGATTTCCCAATACCCTTTCGTCAAATCTATCTTGGAAAACCACGTGGACCCGGCCAATGAAGCTATTAATTCCTCCTGAAACGGAATAGGCTCCCTATCGCCTACCGTAATAGTGTTCAATCTTCGAAAATCAATACAGAACCGCACCGATCCATCAAGTTTTTTCACGAGGACGATGGGTGATGAATACGGCGATGTTGATGGTTCTATCACATCTAACTTCAACATTGACTCAACTTCCTTTATGACTCTATCTCTCGAAGAAAACGGCAGCGGATAAGGTCTAAGAAATACCGGCTTATCCGAAGTCAACTTTATTTGGTGCTGGATCACCGTAGTGCGACCCGGCAAATCCGTAACAACATCCGGAAATGACGCTAACAGGGTCTCAAGTTCCCTACTCCTTGAACTCGTAAGGTCAGGGTTAATTTTTACGTCCCTGTAACCTTGTGTCGGAGTTAACTCCGGCAATTGAATTTGTAACTCTTCCTGCGGCTCGGTGTCGCTTACGTCACAGTCCAACTGGTCTACGACCCCCGTACAAGCGGTAGAGAAGACAGTCTCCTTTGGTCTTGTCTGTGCACACAGATACTGTGGTCTCTCATAAAATCTCTGTAGCATATTAACATGGAAAACCTTACTCGCTCCATCAATGTGGATAGCGTAATCTACCTTTGAAACAACTCGCTCAATAACATAAGGACCTTTCCATGTCATCAATAACTTATTATGGTCCGTAGGTAACAACAACAGAACCTTGTCTCCTGGCTTAAAAATTCTCAGTTTGGACCCTCTATCTTTATAGTCTTTTGCTCTTTTCGAAGCGATACCAGAAGCTTCTTCCGCTATAGTGCGCGCTGCAGATAGTCTTTCTCTTAAATCAACAAGGTACTGAAACCTTTTTAAACGGTTCCGAAACCGTGGGGATCTTTTGACGAGGAGCCTGGGGTGAACGACCCTTATGCGTCGTCTTTTGGCACGCACTGCACGTCTTACAATATAAACGTACATCTCTGTATACTGACGGCCAATAAAAATCTTTCAGAACTCTTTGCTTGGTTCCCGCACTTCCCACATGATCCGCTAATGGAACATCATGGGCCAGACGCAATACTGTAGCAATTAACGACCGTGGCACGACGACCTGCTTTTGAACGGAAGCCACTGTGACGTACATACGGAACAGAATGCCCCCCTGGACAAAAAAAGAAGACGACCCGTTTTTATATCTCCTCGTTTTCTCGGTTCGCGCTTCCCCAAAACATGGGTTTAATGATGGGTCCTCCCTTTGTAATTTCGCCAAGCGCTCTGGCGTGATATCTAGGTTGACCGCTGGCGTAGCCAAAGGTCTAATCTTATATTTATCAGCTACCCGTCGACGTGTTTCGACCGCGGCGCAAAAGTCAATACCTTTTGATTGCGACCATGCTTGCACGTTCTCATCGGAAGGGGAAACCACCCGTGATACATTCCCAATGATGAGCTGGGCGCCTGGAAAACAACCAACGACTGCCTCGACTTCCCCGCTAAGGAAAGGTGTATCTATCATTATTCTTGCCATGGGTAATTTCTCAATGGCCCCCGAAAATTGGATGCACGGGACAGTCTCACCTGTAAGCTGTGAATCCCGAATGCAGTCCCTATGCACTCCCACAACGGTAGATCCCGTATCTCGTAAAACCGAGACCGGTTCGTCCCCAACAAACCCCGGATAAACCCTAAGACCACCTCCTGTATGACATGAATTTATAACGGGGATCTTTCTCCCACAAGGTAAAACACCGGAAGATAATAACTTCTCACAACTGGGACACTTAGAATACTGTCCGCCTCCGTTGTCCGATGTAACACACGCAGCCGCATGATGAAATTTATTTGGGGAACATGGACTGGAGCTACTGTCCACGTTCGCGGCTATCCTACCTGCAGGGCAGTTCACGCTGATGTGATCTGCTCTTCCGCAGTTCCAACACTTCGCGGCCCTACACTCGCGCGAAAAGTGACCCACGCGTCCGCAAGTCCAACACTCCGCTCCCTGTGCTGCTCTAGGCCTGGGTCCCCGTGACCCATCGCGACCGGAACTAGAGTCCCTATGCCGTCGGTCATCGGCAAAGGTCACAAATCGCCCCCGGCCATTACCGCGACCTAGCCCTCCTGCTCGGTCAAACTTACCGGGTCCATATGCCGGTGATTGGTGATAGCCCCTACGCTGCCCCTGGGCTTGCCCGCTATAGGCACCACGCTGACGCGACCTGTCCCTAAGTCCTGCCGGCGACCCCTCGACAACGGCGACGTACCCAGCATCTTGGACGTACGCCCTGGCGACTGGTTTGGACGGATGCGCCGTACGGTATGCCTCCGCCAACTTAGACGCCTCCTGCACCGTCGCGGGTTCGTTCTCTTTCAGGAAAGCCACCAGATCTTTGTGGCACGACGCGTACAGCTGGTCACGGATCATTAAGTCTTTCAGTTTAGCAAAATCCGTGCCCACATGCGCCAAGTCTACCCAGTTCGCGAAATACTCCGTCAGTCTCGCGACGAAGGCAGCAAAGTCCTCCCTGGTATCTGCACGTGCCCGCCTAAACTGCTCCCGGAAGTATTCCTCGGTACGCGCAAATCGGCGAAGCAGCAAAGCCTTCAGCTTGTCGTAATCTTGCACGTCTTCGCGCTGTAGCTCTTTAAAGTAGGTTAACGCTCGCCCCTGCAATAGCGATGCCAGGTACGTGGCCCATAATTCCTTATTTTCCCCCCATTGCAACTGTGCGTTCAGCTCGAACCTGTAAAGGAAGGCGTCTATGTCGTCCTTCCGGTCGTCGAACGTAGGGAGCTTAATCCTAACGCCACCTTTATTGTGTACCTGCCGCTCAACTGTTTCTGTTGGCGCATTCTTTTTGATTTCCAACTCCGCTATTCTCATTCGCGTCTCTCTCTCCTGTTGGTTATCCCTAGTTTCTATCTCCCTTAACTTTATCTCCCTCTCCTGCTCCTGAGCCTTAGCCTCTCTTTCCTGTTGCTTAAACTCCCTTTCCTGTTGCTGAGCCTCTAACTCCTTTAACTTAAACTCTCTTTCCTCTTCCTTATCCTTAGCCTCTCTCTCCTGTTGCTTAAACTCCCTTTCCTCCTCCTGAGCCTTAGCCTCTTTTTCTCGCTCTCTATCCTTAGCACGCTCATCGCGTAAATCCGCCTGCTGTTCTTTAATCCAGCCGCGTAGCTCCTCTCCCTCCAGGCCAAGTTCCTTACCCAACTTCATTAGTTGTTGGAGTTCCGCCATTTCACAGATTTATGGTTATGGTATGTATGCTATGAAAACGGCTACCCTGTCGGTATGATCACTAACAACACGACCAGAGACCTGAGATAATACCAGATATAACAATACCCAGTTCAGAATACAATTCAGAAATTTACCTTTACAGCACACTAATTCTATATCTACAAAATGCATGCACTATTAATTATAAAAGAAAATAGAGACGACAAGAATGAAGAAATACAGTAGAAGGACCACAAGTACGTCAAGGACAACGAACCAGACTAGGACAAAAACCTAAAAAAGAAAATATAATGGAAAAAAGAATGCAACCTAACTACGCCGATTACACTACAAGGTACGAACAAGAACAGAGTCTGAAAAAAAAGAACGTATCTATAGATAGGGAAGAGAGGGACAAGAGAAACGTCTTCCTAAAACAACGAGGAAGATAGAACGCTACAACTAAACAAAAATACAGGTCCCTACAGAACTGGTCACTGTGATGAACGAAGTTCCAAAGTTTACCACACCTTTTTAAAAGGATAAACTAAGTTCAACACAGCAAGCCCGCGCCACCGCCCGTATAACCTATAACGACAACAAAAACAGCAAAAACAGGGAAAAAGACAGATTAAAGGAACAGCCCACAATCCAGGGCACAAAAATTTTGACTTTTACTTAACTTTCAAAATTTTGAGTAAAACTCCTCCCTTTAATTGGAGCTCTGGCTGCTCGTCTCCTCAGGCTGCACGCACACACTCTGGAAAGTTTAAATACAAATTAATACCTATTCATAGCAATACATGCATCAATATACATTCATTATTATACATAAATCATATCATGAAATGTCCATTCATCCAACGAACAAGACAGCACAATTACCTACTAACTAACTACAACTAAATATTACGAAAATGGACGAGTCACAATGGACGAGCCCCCAATGTCACAAATCCCAGACTGGGAAATGTAATAGTTTATGACAGGACGACAATCACGAACAAACAAGTTTAACACTTAACAAAACAACCCATCAGACTCACACATTTATTAAACATAATTATACATATAATAGCGCAATTACATACATTATATTATTGAAATGACTGCCGTACAACGGCCTTATTCTCACACACACTCTCCCTCGGATCCACAATCCGGTAGTTACTCCTAAAGGCACTTCGGCCTCAGCCTCTCCCCTCAGGGTCTTAATAGCCCATTAATAAGTTACTGGCCCCGCAGTCTCTCAATATCACCTTCCTATTGTCATACACCTTAACACTCCCCTAGCACCTCAGCAGGGCAATAACACATTAGTAATTCCATAGCCATCAACATGGCAACAACATAATATCAGTTCACTAGCCTATCAACATGGCAACAATATAGTATCTCATTCACTCTCATATCTACGTCCCTGTCCGTGGCCTGACTGCCACGACTTTATGTGCCTCTACTGTCCTGCACTGACAGCCTCACTTCTGGCCTATGTGTGGCCTCCGGCCCTATGCTGGCCTATCCCCTGTGCTCATCGAGGTGGCTCTGCGGCCCGTCCCCGACACCTACAAGAATAACATTACATTGGTATAATACCCTACCATTTCTATTCACTCCACCTCTCCTTACAATCCATGAAGCGTACACACACTAGTTCACCTTTCACTCACCACACATCTTACGGTAACACACTTCCATCGGAGTACACACTACTCACTCGCGCTACAAATCCATGAACTCACTTTCATCTATCGCTCATGGCGCACATTGCTATATTCAATATCAAGGACTTCCACATTCCTCACATATACTTATTCACATCATGGTAATAGACGAATATAATATAATACATCAATCATAATAATCAATCAACATTCTACATACCAGTCATAACTGGAAAGACTCTCACTAGTCTTCTCGACTGCTTCCTTTTATCTCTGCCCGATGGGCTATTATTCACAGATCCGCTCCCTAGGACCTTCTAACTTGCAGTGATAGTTATACAGCGCTTTCGCCTCCTTCAGACCCCCCACTCATGACATGCACGACTTTTCTTCCCTGTCTCCGTGCGTTAATTTTACTCTCCTCCTTTCCCCCCGTAATTATTAACTATCGCTCACTCCACTCGTGACAGAGCTGCGCGGCTGGATTAAAGAGCAGCAGGCGGAATTGCGCGATGAGCGTACTAAAGATAGAGAGCGAGAAAAAGAGGCTCAGGAGAGGGAGTTAAAGTTAAAGGAGATAGAGGCGCAAGTAAAGATTGCGGAATTAGAAAGCAAGAAGAATGCGCCAACGGAAACAGTTGAGCGGCAGGGGCAAAACAAAAGTGTTGTTAGAATTAAGCTGCCTACGTTCGACGACCGGAAGGACGACATAGACGCCTTCCTTTACAGGTTCGAACTGAACGCGCAACTGCAATGGGGGGAGAATAAACACTTATGGTCCACGTACCTGGCTTCCTTGTTGCAGGGGCGAGCGTTAACCTACTTTAAAGAGTTACAGCGCGAAGACGTGCAAGATTACGATAAGCTGAAGGCTTTACTGCTTTGCCGATTTGCGCGTACCGAGGAATATTTCCGGGAGCAGTTTAGGCGAGCACGTGCGGATACCAGGGAGGACTTTGCTGCCTTCGTCGCGAGATTGACGGAATATTTCGCGAACTGGGTAGACTTGGCGCATGTGGGCGCGGATTTTGCTAAATTAAAAGACCTAATGATCCGTGACCAGCTGTACGCGTCGTGCCATAAAGATCTGGTGGCTTTTCTGAAAGAAAACGAACCCGCGACGGTGCAGGAGGCGTCAAAGTTGGCGGAAGCATACCGTGCGGCACATCCGTCCAAACCAGTCGCGAGGGCGTACGTACAGGATGCTGGTTACGTCGCCGTGGTTGAGGGGTCGCCGACAGGACATAAAGACAGGTCGCGTCAGCGTGGTACCTATAATGGGCAAGCCCAGGGGCAACGTAGGGGGTATCACCAATCACCTGCATATGGATCCGGTAAGTTTGACTGAGCAGGAGGGCTAGGTCGCGGTAATGGCCGAGGGCGATTTGTGACCTTTGCCGATGTCCGACGGCATAGGGACTTTAGTTCCGGTCGCGATGGGTCACGGGGACCCAGGTTTAGCGGAGCACAGGGAGCGGAATGTTGGACTTGCGGACGTGTAGGTCATTTTTCACGCGATTGTGGGGCCGCGAAGTGTTGGAACTGCGGAAGAGCAGATCACATCAGCGTGAATTGCCCTGCAGGTAGGATAGCGGCGAACGTGGATGACAATCACGGTAGCTCCACTCCATGTTCCCCTAATAAATTTCATCATGCGGCCGCGTGTGTTACATCGGACAACGGAGGCGGACAGTATTCTAAGTGTCCCAGTTGTGAGAAGTTATTATCTTCCGGTGTTTTACCTTGTGGGAGAAAGATCCCCGTTATAAATTCATGTCATACAGGAGGTGGTCTTAGGGTTTATCCGGGGTTTGTTGGGGACGAACCGGTCTCGGTTTTACGAGATACAGGATCTACCGTTGTGGGAGTGCATAGGGACTGTATTCGGGATTCACAGCTTACAGGTGAGACTGTCCCATGCATACAATTTTCAGGGGCCATTGAGAAATTACCATTGGCAAAGATAGTGATAGATACGCCTTTCCTTAGCGGGGAAGTCGAAGCAGTCGTTGGTTGCTTTCCAGGCGCCCAGCTCATCATTGGTAATGTATCGCGGGTAGTTTCCCCTTCCGAGGAGAATGTGCAGGCATGGTCGCAATCAAAAAGGTATTGACTTTTGTGCCGCAGTCGAGACACGTCGACAGGTACGTGATAGGAGTAAGATTAGACCTTTGGCAAAGCCAGCGGTCAACCTGGATATCACACCAGGGCGCTTGGCGACATTGCAAAAGGAGGACCCATCATTGAGTCCATGTTTTGAGGAGGCGCGAACGGAGAAAACGAGGAAATATAAGAACGGTTCGTCTTCCTTTTTTATTCAGGCGGGCATTCTGTTCCGTAAGTATGTAACGGTGGCCTCCATTTTAAAGCAGGTCGTTGTGCCAGCGTTGCTAATCGCAACAGTATTGCATTTGGCACATGATGTCCCATTAGCGGGTCATATGGGTATAGCTAGAACCAAAGAAAGGGTTCTTAAGAATTTTTACTGGCCATCCATCCACAGAGATGTACAAGTGTATTGTAAGACATGCAGTGCGTGCCAAAAGACGACGCATAAGGGTCGTACACCCCAGGCTCCTCTTCAAAAGATCCCCACGGTTTCGGAACCGTTTAAAAAGGTTTCGATAGACCTTGTTGGCCCCATTCACCCAGCTACCGATAGGGGGAATCGATTTTTCTTAACGGTCATATGTAATGCTACGAGATGGCCAGAGGCGGTTCCTCTTCGGACCATAACGTCTGAGGCAGTCGCGGAGGCGCTGTTTGGAATTTTCGCTAGGGTGGGAATTCCGGAACAGATTTTATCTGATAGGGGTGCGCAATTTACTTCGGAAATGATGAAGGAATTGTTTTGCTTATTTAGCATACAACCCATCACTACCACCCCTTATCATCCGCAGGCCAATGGCATGTGCGAAAGATTGAACTCGACGTTAAAGTCGATGCTGCGTAAGGTGGCTGCTGATCGCCCTAAAGATTGGGATAGATATATCCCTGCAGTGTTATTCGCGTACAGAGAGGTACGGCAGGAGTCAACGGGATTCTCTCCTTTTGAAATGATGTATCGTCGTAGTCCTAGGGGTCCAACTGATGTTCTTCGGGACATGATGACGTCGCCATCATCGGGAGACGATGAGCAAATTTCAGTGTTTCAGTACCTTGTTGATTTAAGAGAAAGATTATCTTCAGCGCGCACTATAGCAGAAGAAGCTTCTAGTATCGCTTCGAAAAGAGCAAAAGACTATAAAGATAGAGGATCCAAACTGAGAATTTTTAAGCCAGGAGACAAGGTCCTATTGTTATTACCTACGGACCATAATAAGTTATTGATGACATGGAAAGGTCCTTATGTTATTGAGCGAATTGTTTCAAAGGTAGATTACGCTATCCACATTGATGGATCAAGTAAGGTTTTCCATGTTAATATGCTACAGAGATTTTATGAGAGACCAGAGTATCTGTGTGCACAGACGAAACCAGTGGAGCGTGTCATACGTCGTCATGGTCTGAACGTATTCAGACATTAACGGTAATTTTTAAACGATTACGTCATTTTGGGTTAACTGCTAAACCCGCAAAGATGGATTTGGCATGTCCAGAGATAGTATTCTTAGGACATATCGTGGGTAGAGGTGTTCAGAGACCTGAAGTAACAAAAATTGACAAATTAGTAGGGTTGCAAATCCCTAAAACAAAGAAACAAGTCAGAAGCTTAGTGGGAATTTTGAATTATTACAGAAAGTTCATTCCAAATTTTTAAGTCATTATTTGTCGGCGGAGGAGCCGTTTCATTCGGAACAGTATGCGGTGTAGTCATGTCTCCAGGTGGTGCCAGGTGGCGCAGAGCCACTGTTGTCTCCCTCCCATCACGAAGTCCGACATGAGCATACAGAGGATTGCAATCCAACAGTTCAACCTCATCTACCAAGGGGTCATACTTCGAAGTCCTCACGTTTCTTCTCATGAGCACAGTACCAGGAGTAGTTAACCAGCTTGGAAGAGTTATACCAGTTGTGGATTTCCTGTTATAGCGAAATATTCTCTCGTGTGGAGTTTCGTCTGTGGCGGTACACAGAAGAGATCTTAGGGAATGAAGTGAATCTGTGAGAATGTGCTCCCACTGATGGGTCTCTAGGCCACGAGACCTCAGCGCAAGCGTTATTGTCTTCCAGAGCGTACCGTTCAATCTTTCCACTTGCCCATTAGCTCTAGGGTTGTACGGAGTAGTCCGACTAGTAGCTATACCTTTGTTGTGAAGGAAGTCCTTGAGCTCACTGGACATGAAGTTAGCGCCCCTATCAGAGTGCACATAGGATGGCATTCCAAACAGAGAGAAGAGTTGGCAAAAGCATTTGATTATGGTTGAGGCGCTCATATCAGCACATGGAAAAGCAAAGGGTGTCACGAGTGGAGTGAGTGCAATTAAGGGGATTGCTACAGAGCGGGTGTAGAGTAAGAAGGGCTCACAGTAGACAGCAAGTTAAGCGTGCTGTTGTGAGTAGTGGGGGGGTCTGAATGAGGCGAAAGCGCGGTATTACTATCACTGCAAGTTAGAAGGTCCTACGGATCGGACCTGTGAATAAGAGCCCATCGGGCGGACATAAAGGGAGCAGTCGAGAAGACTAGTGAGAGTCTTTCCAGTAATGACTGGTATGTAGAACGTTGATTGATTATTATGATTGATGTATTATATTATATTCGTCTATTACCATGATGTAAATAAGTATATGTGAGGAATGTGGAAGTCCTTGATATTGGATATAGCAATGTGCGCCACGAGCGATAGATGAAAGTGAGTTCATGGATTTGTAGCGCGAGTGAGTAGTGTGTACTCCGATGGAAGTGTGTTACCGTAAGATGTGTGGTGAGTGAAAGGTGAACTAGTGTGTGTACGTTTCATGGGTTGTAAGGAGAGGTGGAGTGAATAGAAATGGTAGGGTATTATACCAATGTAATGTTATTCTTGTAGGTGTCGGGGACGGGCCGCAGAACCACCTCGATGAGCACAGGGGATAGGCCAGCATAGGGCCGGAGGCCACACATAGGCCAGAAGTGAGGTGTCAGTGCAGGACAGCAGAGGCACATAAAGTCGTGGCAGTCAGGCCACGGACAGGGACGTAGATATGAGAGTGAATGAGATACTATATTGTTGCCATGTTGATAGGCTAGTGAACTGATACTATGTTGTTGCCATGTTGATGGCTATGGAAATAATAATGTGTTATTGCCCTGCTGAGGTGCGAGGGGAATGCTAAGGTGTATGACAATAGGAAGGTGATATTGAGAGACTGCGGTGCCAGTAAATTATTAATGTGCTATTAAGACCCTGAGGGGAGAGGCTGAGGCCGAAGTGCCTTTAGGAGTAACTACCGGATTGTGGATCCGAGGGAGAGTGTGTGTGAGAATAAGGCCGTTGTACGGCAGTTCATTTCAATAATATAATGTATGTAATTGCGCTATTATATGTATAATTATGTTTAATAAATGTGTGAGTCTGATGGGTTGTTTTGTTAAGTGTTAAACTTGTTTGTTCGTGATTGTCGTCCTGTCATAAACTATTACATCTCCCAGTCTGGGATTTGTGACAAAGGGGAAGCGGGAGTACTCATCAATCATTGTCAGAAGGTACTTGTTCCTCGAGGAAGAAGGCAAAGGCCCTTTAAAATCCACGCTAAGGCATTCAAAAGGCTGAGTGGCCTTGATAAGGTTAGCATCAGTCGATTTGTAGAAGGTAGGCTTTAGTTCACAGCAGATTCTACAGTTTGCACACACTCTCTTCACTTCGTCTAGTGAATAAGGGAGGTTCCTGGATTTGACGAAATATATCATCCTCGTAACCCCAGGATGGGATAGTGTGTTGTGGAGATCTTGCAGTGCTTCAGCGTTCAAGTTAGCAGTAGAACAGTACCCCCTCGAGAGGGCGTCTGCTGCATGGTTTTCTTTGCCAGGTATGTATACTACATCATAGCTGTAGCACGACAGTTCAATTCTCCATCTCTGGATTTTGTCATTTTTCACCTTTCCTTTCTGAGTGTTATTGTACATAAAAGCAATGCTCTTCTGGTCAGTCACCAGTTTGAAATGTTTTCCAAGCAAATAATGTTTCCACTTTCGGAGAGCCTCCACAATGGCATATGCCTCTTTCTCGACGGGTGAATGTTTCCTCTCACTATGATTTAGTGTTCTTGAAAGAAAGCAACAGGTCTCCCATTCTGATTCAGGGTAGCTGCTATTGCTCTGTCAGAAGCATCCGTTTTGACCACAAGAGGGATATCCTGGTCAATGGTAGTAACAGCAGCATTCTCTATCTCTCTCTTCAGCAGTTCAAATGCACATTTCACTTCCTTTGGTAATGGAAAAGTGCAGTTGATGACCAGAGGGTGTATTTTGTCAGAGAAGTTTGGGATCCAAGAAGAGTAGTAAGCAAACATACCTACAACCCGTCGTTGTGATTTTGCGTCATGAGGGTCAGTCAGATCTCGCATCGGTTGTAGTCTGTCAGGGTCAGGTTGGATGCTGCCCTTGGAAACCAGGAACCCAAGCAGCTTGATTTCTCTGGCGGAAAGGATGCTCTTGTCCTCATTGAAAGTTATGCAGACTCAGCGGCACACTTCATAAAGTGAGAGAAGTTTTCATCATGCTCCTTCCGATTACTACCACAGATAGTGACATTGTCTAAATATGCGAAAGTGTCTTTGATCCTCTCATTTCTGACAATGCCGTCAATGATGCGTTGAAAGCAAGCGACTCCATTAGTGATGCCGAATGGAATACGTTTGAACTGGTAGAGGTTTCCACTGGCCTCAAAGGCAGTGTAGAGTTTCTCTTCCTCCTTTATGGGAATTTGGTGGTAGGCACTGCGAACACCTCATATTTCGAGATCTCCTCAATCATCTCATCTATTCGAGGAAGAGGATATGCATCAAGCTGGGTGAAACGATTGATAGTCTGACTATAATCCACTACCATTCTTTTCTTGTGCCGGTCATTTGTTGTCACCAGCACTTGCGCTCTCCACGGAGAATCAGAAGGTTCAATCACATCTTCAGCAAGCAGTTTTTGGACTTCAGAGTCTATGAATTGTCTATCTGGTGTAGAGAACCGTCTTGACTTTGTAGCTATAGGTCTGCAATCGGGAAGCAAGTTCTTGAACAGAGAGGCAGGTTCCACCTTTGCAGCAGTTATGCCACAGACAGAGAATGTAGGCTTGGGGCCTTTGAAAGTCATTTCAAGTCCTTTGTGTTGACCTAGAAAGTCGTGACCCAGTATTAGGTCAGCGCACAGTCCTGGTAGAACAGAGAGCTTTATTCCTTGATAAGTCTCGCCATTATATTCCAGAGTAGCAAAACAATGGCCTTTGGTTGTACTTGAGAGATTCGTGGAAGCCATAGAGATCTCTTTTCTAGACTTGAAGGTCTTGAACTTCATAGATTGAGCTTTATCTGCTGAGATAAAACTTTCAGAGCTTCCTGTGTCTATCAGTGCTTTCAGGGGAGTGTTAAAGACCTTGACTTTGATAATGGCTTTCTGAAGACTTAAGGGGGCAGCAGCGGTGAAGGCCAAATTAAGGAAGGGATCAGCAGCAGAGACGAAGTCATTCCATTTTCCTTTTGATAGACACGCCTTTTGATAATGTCCTTTCTTCCCACACCTTTGCATGTTGCCTCTCGAGCAGGTCATTTTGATCGGGGATGCCGTTGAAAACCACAGAAGAAGCATTTGGAACTGGTTGCAGCTGATAGTGTATCACTCTCGTCGGTGGATGGAGTGGTGGTACTGCCACAGAGCACTGATGATGAAGATGGTACATTGTTATATGTCTGGGACTGTTTTTCAGCCATTTCTAGTGATCTAGCTTGATCAAAAGCAGTAGACAAGTCTAATGTCTTATTCTCAAGGAGTCTTTGTCTGATTGGATTTGATGAGAGGCCACAGATGAAAGCATCTCGGATAAAATCATCTGTTTTTGTTGGCTGAAACAGCTTTGAATTCACACTCCTTTGCAGGAATCTTCAGTCTCTGCAAGAATTGGTCAAGTGTCTGCCCTGGTTCTTGTTTGGCAGTTGCTAAGATGTGCCGAGCGAATATTTCATTTCCAGGTTTAACATAAATGTTTTTCAGGACTTCCACTGCAGAGGCAAATGTGGGACAGTCGATGATGTATTCATATACAAAGGGGTCAACAAAGTTTATCAGCAAGTCAAGTTCATCAAGAGTAGGAGTGGGAGATTGTTGTCGTAGAGATGACAGGAAATTGTTGAAGGTTCGCATCCAGTGATTCCAGCGTTTGGATGCGTCTGGTGTGTTTGGGTCCGCATTGAACCTCTCAGGTCGGAGAAATCGCTCCATGTTGAAATGTTGAATAAATTGATATGCAGAAAGTCTGAAGCCTGTTTCTAGCCACTTATCTTGGCTTTATTCAACATTCAACAAAAGTATGATTAGATGCATGATCTGTAACACAAACAGATAGCAGACAGTTAGACAAACAAATAAAGCAAACAGTACATTACGGGCGATGAAAACAATACAAAGCACATAAACATAGCAACATCACGACAATCACAATTACCCATCTTCATTATTATAATTCAAAACTGCATTAAATTTCTCAAAATACAGAAAGTGCAAGAGTGTTGTGCTTAAGAAAATAGAACTTCTGCTTTCATGCCAAAATTCCACCTTGTATATATATGCTTAAAAGAAATGATCTGGTAATGATACTGCTAAAAAACAACATACATTCATAGAGACAAGTCACATAACATTATTCTGGTCCCAAATTTGTGAAGCTCTGAAATGTGCATTCTGATGAAATTGCAACTTTCAATCTAATGTCACTGCTGACTATGGATCAGTAATGTAATGTATACAGGAATCCAAAAAGAATGCTGGAGAAACAAAACATCTTTCCAGGCCATCCGGTGCTACGACGTTTTACTTCTCTGTATT
The DNA here is from genome assembly GCA_963931925.1 of Onchidella celtica. NCBI lineage: Eukaryota > Metazoa > Mollusca > Gastropoda > Systellommatophora > Onchidiidae > Onchidella > Onchidella celtica. Next base: position 58,669,062 of record OZ007574.1, on the reverse strand, counting down.
CTGGCAATCACCTTGTCTTTTTCTTCCAGTTCTTTCTTCAGTTTCTCATTCTCCAACTGAGTGCCAGGATAGAACTTTTAGTTGCAAGAGCTTTATTTGCTGTGGAGAAAATATAAGCCAATTGCATGGAAAGATTAACCTTGTGTTGGATGAACTACGAGTGGCTAATGTGGTTACTGCGTGGGTTCAATAGTAACTCCCTTAAGGATACACAGGATTAACAAACACAGGGTTCTGCTGGCAATCTTATTTATTCAAAAAGCCTAACAAAGGTATCACTACCAACAAAAAAAGGAAAAAGAAGCCAAGAAAAAGAAGCCCAACAAAAGAAAAGAAACCCAGAAAAGAAGCCCAACCAGCCATAAGCTGGAACAAGAGAAAAAATGACAAAAATATGATTAGGATATAATGACAACATTAATCAGGCAATCGATGGTGGACATACATAGTAATAGTATTAAGTATTAAATCAAACAACAACAACATAATATAGAATTTAAGCAATAACCAACTGGATATGTATGCATGGAATAAAATAGCGCTAAGGTTAATGAATAACAACTACAAGTGGCTATATCATATACACAAGGAGTTTCCTAGTACACTGGCAACATAAACTAATTAATGTACTAATCAAAGTATGAAGGACATAACAAATGAAGGGGCAAGAACACAATAGTTTCGCTCCACTGAGCCGGTGTACAACACATCCAGAGTGGCCATTCCATTTAATAACGCAGTGGCCAACATGGCCCACTGACCGTCCATAACACAGACGCTGCATCCCAATGCAGGCCATCCTCATAGGCCCACTCCCATTATTAGTACTAACCCGCCCCAGGGCTATTGTATTGGTTACTTCCCTTCCCAATCGATACTGAAGGGTCATGCCCTTTGACCTTAGCCGCGGAGCTATGCCGCCAGGCTAACATGTGTATGACACACCACTAGATACATAAAGTAATGTGTACATTCCTTAAAATGAAACTGTCCTTCACACACTTACGAAACTCATAGAAGCATAATACATCTGGATAACCATAATACATGCACATGATATATATATATATGTCGGCGAGACTCATTGCAACATGTGTAGACTCACTGAAACATTGTTCATCCACCGCCGCACATAGAACAATCCTGGGGCTCACCCATGTGAGGCCCAACTAATATTATACATCTCCAATACATGTAATTAATTACACATCTTAAACACTAAACACGCAATCACAATCACACTGCTCTCTATAGCATAGTGGTACTGGCAAGGTACACAAATACCCGTAATACAATCAAGCGTATAGTGCCGCTCGCTGTAACATAAGCCATCCACATTAACATGTCAGGAAATCCTCACTGCCCACCACAACAAGGCAATGCTACACATACACTATATATAGGCACACAAGCAAATCTTGATAGCTTGGTTAGCGAGCCATCATTATCATCTAGCACCGCAAACGTTAACTTTGACAATAAAGTCACAACATCAAGACACTGCGCTGCATCGCGCATCCTACACGTCCAATGACAATGGCAATTACCGTTGAGCCGGACTCATAATAGTCTCTGTAGATCAGCATTCTCTACGTGGCATCCAAGAAAAGGGGGGGGGGGTGCGCAAATTAAAGTCACTTCTAATATAATAGTCTCCGACTTACCCAAAGTTTCTCCGGGTCCTGTGCTACCGCTACATGCCTTATGGGGCGGGGTGGCGATGGCAAGCGTCGGCAAGCCTCTGAGCTGCTACGGGCCCGGGTTGCTGGGCTGGGTTCACTGTGCTGTCGGCTCTTGTCTCCTGCGTCTATGATGGAGTGTGTTGACCACTCGAACCGCATCTTATTTATGAGCCCGCGCGGACGTCCGAGAGAGCTATTACGTAGCCCGTGTTGCACAAGTGAAAGGCTCGGACATGGAGTCCAGCCGAACAACATAACCGGTTAGGGTCCTAACACAATCGAATTTACAGTACGGTTAAAAGGGTGCACACAAAAGTCAATTAGGTATCCCAGTAAACTGCAGAAATTACTCTAACGACCCCTCCAGCAATAATTGAATAAATTTGACCCAGGTTGGATTTATCGGGGATAACATGCGTCTAACTCGTGGTTTACTTTAAATCCGAGATCCTCTTATTAATTATTTCAATAGGATATGTGCATCAAAGTACAACAAAATTGGTACCATTATAAAGTAGAAACTTGCTGCTAAAATTCTAACTGACTACTTATACCAGAAACCCGGTAATAGTTTTAATATAAATTTTCAAAGTGTCAGGACTAACAACATTCGACAATTTTGTGCGGGATACTTTCGTCCATTAATACGATGTATCTCCATTGATAACAAACGTTATCATGAGTACCTATTTTGTACCGATAGGGTATTGTCTACTCTCAAAAATGAATTCGGGTTCCCGTCTTTCTGTCGGTGGATAACAACGAAGGAGCGAGTTGTAAGAAACTTAAAGCCATGATATAAGAGTTGGAAGCCCGGTACATTTCCAACTGACCAATCAAAATGCGCGCTTTTCACCGTGATGTGAATAACGGGTCCCGCGCTAGTATTACAAGGGAAATAATCCAATTAATGGTACTCGGCCAAGTGTCCATAAACTACTATGAGTGGCCGTCCCTCACTCACGCACCAGAGTTACCATGAAAGCACATATTAAAAATAGAAAATCGTTCATTATCTCACATTCTCCCCTGCTAAGTCACGTAGTCCCTTACGTGACACATACATCAATTCAAAGGTTTACAAAAGACCACTGAAGGTATAATCAAACTCTAAGGGGCTATGATACCATCACTTAGAGTAGAACAATTGCAAATTACACACAGTGAACCGAAGTACAACAATGGCCCATCCTCTTTATAACTACTAACAGGTGGCGTGAACCGGCTAAGTTACTACTGGCATCCTGAAGATGTACACAACAGTCTCAGCTCTGGCTGTAGTAAGTTACATCATATGGACAAACAACAGGTCCCAGACCTGAAACGGTGGTCCCAGACCACTATCGGGGTTAACGTAGGATCGAACAGTACAAAAAAAGACAATATGCTATAAGGGCACTAGTGCAATGAAAAAGGTAAGGTCAACATAGGCATTAAAAGTCATTGTAACTAAGCTGTGGAGAAAGCCAACATGGGCATACTCTCTAACTTAAAATCTTGAGGCGGAGCTCCCTTGGATTCGGTGGTCTATCATCTGGCCTGATGGAAACTTGGGGGGGGGGGGGGTCTTGATGGGTGCGCTCCCCTGCTCTTTCTGCACTCACAGTCAATGTCTAATGTTAATCACTAACAAGAGTCAGAGGTCCAATCTCTGGAGTTCTCGGTGGGGGCAGCTGGACGTGGGGGCAGCTGGACCGCTGCACAGGAGGTAGGGGCTGTAAAGTTCTCAACCCATGTTGAGGGTCTGGTTGGGCTGCAGGTGGCTGGCAAGGGTGGTGGGCTGGGAGTACCAGACACTGGTCGACACAGGCTGTGGGGGCGGATGTTGCGGATACGTGTAGATTGCGGGATGAAATACCGTCAACGGGTCCCTGTTGACTGCAGTGGGATGGGTGGTGTACACAGGACTGGGATACAGGTCCTGAATCTTGAGTTGATGTTGGAGGGCGTTGGTCTTCGTGGCTCCCTGGTTCCTATGGGGTGGGGCAGGGGTTGGCTGGCTGGCTGGGCTTCAAACTAAAAATTTCCACGGCTGGGTTTTCTACACTACAAACTAACCCTTCTGTGTATCCCACTTCTTGACACCAGAAAATGTTGGATGAACTACGAGTGGCTAATGTGGTTACTGCGTGGGTTCAATAGTAACTCCCTTAAGGATACACAGGATTAACAAACACAGGGTTCTGCTGGCAATCTTATTTATTCAAAAAGCCTAACAAAGGTATCACTACCAACAAAAAAAGGAAAAAGAAGCCAAGAAAAAGAAGCCCAACAAAAGAAAAGAAACCCAGAAAAGAAGCCCAACCAGCCATAAGCTGGAACAAGAGAAAAAATGACAAAAATATGATTAGGATATAATGACAACATTAATCAGGCAATCGATGGTGGACATACATAGTAATAGTATTAAGTATTAAATCAAACAACAACAACATAATATAGAATTTAAGCAATAACCAACTGGATATGTATGCATGGAATAAAATAGCGCTAAGGTTAATGAATAACAACTACAAGTGGCTATATCATATACACAAGGAGTTTCCTAGTACACTGGCAACATAAACTAATTAATGTACTAATCAAAGTATGAAGGACATAACAAATGAAGGGGCAAGAACACAATAGTTTCGCTCCACTGAGCCGGTGTACAACACATCCAGAGTGGCCATTCCATTTAATAACGCAGTGGCCAACATGGCCCACTGACCGTCCATAACACAGACGCTGCATCCCAATGCAGGCCATCCTCATAGGCCCACTCCCATTATTAGTACTAACCCGCCCCAGGGCTATTGTATTGGTTACTTCCCTTCCCAATCGATACTGAAGGGTCATGCCCTTTGACCTTAGCCGCGGAGCTATGCCGCCAGGCTAACATGTGTATGACACACCACTAGATACATAAAGTAATGTGTACATTCCTTAAAATGAAACTGTCCTTCACACACTTACGAAACTCATAGAAGCATAATACATCTGGATAACCATAATACATGCACATGATATATATATATATGTCGGCGAGACTCATTGCAACATGTGTAGACTCACTGAAACATTGTTCATCCACCGCCGCACATAGAACAATCCTGGGGCTCACCCATGTGAGGCCCAACTAATATTATACATCTCCAATACATGTAATTAATTACACATCTTAAACACTAAACACGCAATCACAATCACACTGCTCTCTATAGCATAGTGGTACTGGCAAGGTACACAAATACCCGTAATACAATCAAGCGTATAGTGCCGCTCGCTGTAACATAAGCCATCCACATTAACATGTCAGGAAATCCTCACTGCCCACCACAACAAGGCAATGCTACACATACACTATATATAGGCACACAAGCAAATCTTGATAGCTTGGTTAGCGAGCCATCATTATCATCTAGCACCGCAAACGTTAACTTTGACAATAAAGTCACAACATCAAGACACTGCGCTGCATCGCGCATCCTACACGTCCAATGACAATGGCAATTACCGTTGAGCCGGACTCATAATAGTCTCTGTAGATCAGCATTCTCTACGTGGCATCCAAGAAAAGGGGGGGGGGGGTGCGCAAATTAAAGTCACTTCTAATATAATAGTCTCCGACTTACCCAAAGTTTCTCCGGGTCCTGTGCTACCGCTACACTTGTATTTTGTTTCACACGAATTTCAGAGTTCATACAATGCAAGGAAAATGCTTGTCATTCTCCAGAACTTTTGGGAAATTGATGATTGAAGTTTCATGTGCTCATAGTTTTTAGAGGTACATTTTTTTTTGTCTTTTTAGTAATATCATCTACAAATTAAACACCTAATTATCCACTTAATACTTTGACACACAATGATGAAGGCCGGTAGAAGTAGTGTGTAGTGTGCAACTGAGTTGTGGAGATAGAACCTTGTCATTCTAACGGGATGGTTTGTCACTGAGAGAGCAGAAACTCTTAGTCTTAAATAAAATATTTATCCTCTGATGTATAATCCATAATGGGACGGTTTGAATTTGGGTTTTAAGAGACATCGGCCTGATATTGTCCCCTTTGCGCCCTTCATGGTCCATTTGAGCACCTTATTTATGTTTGGTATTCACAGCTTCTAAATTTCATAAATAGAATTAAATAGTTCCATGTAAATTTTATTACATTCATAAAAATGCTCAAAAGTTGTTTTGTAAGCATCTGAAAAGAGTTTTGTAAATGAGTATAAAAGTTTTTAAATCAAGTTGTAGATTTTAGTATCTTTCAGAAAGGACAATTCATGCTGTGGGTCCAGGTCAGAAAATAACTCTGTCTTGGGTCCGCAGGAATGGTGTCTCCATCGGATATGCATGAAATCTACACATTCAGTCAAAATATGCTTTATTGATATTTGGCAATTGCAAGCCGTACTGTATTCGAGTGGGTGGGTGGGTGGGGGTGGGGGTGTCTTCTCCCCTGAGTAAAAGACGGTGTGTGAAGTGGGTAATGACCCCGTCAAAGTCTTCAAATTTTCTACCTCCAGCATGCACTTTTCCATTCCTAAACATCTCAGAATGTGGAGAATGTAAAGCCTGAAGACATGTTAAATTCATCTCTCTCCAAAAAGCAAGCACAGGACTTATGACCAGCAGTTTTCTCTATGAACATAACATTATGCAAAGGAATTGGTTATAACAAAATGTAATGTTCTGCTAAATATGTCCCATTATACCCAAGGTTGCACTATTCAGGTAAAAAGGGCATAGATACCACTTTTAAAAATTATTTCCATGGTTATCTCCCTTGTTAACATGTCAATACTTCAGTGTAATACTAATATCGAACTGACACAGCAGACCTTACCTTTAATAATGGTACTGATTTGTTTTCTTTGGCTGGTAGTAGCTATGTTTCCGTCCAATTACAAGATTAGGATGAGAAAGCTTCCTGTGCTGTACCATTCAATGAATGGGAACGGACTTGACCACATAATAATGATGCAGGTAATGGAGGCTAGTGTGGTGTCACAACACGTGGTAAGCCTGGTGTAGACGATGAGAACGCATGTTAAGCCCGTGACTGGTGGTGATAAGACTATGCACAACACAGTATGTCTGATGAAGCTACCCAGTTGTGGCCTCACTGGCTCGCACAGTGTCATCACTTTCAAGCGACTGCCTGTTGCGTGCTGTGGCGATATGTGGTCAGTGTGGAAAGAAAAGTATACAAGGCCTAAGCGAGAGATGGGCAATAACAGTACCAGCTGGGTGCGGTTGCTAGTGACAGACAAATCACACTACATTTCTGACTTGCTACATGGCTGTACAGCGGCCATCCCCACAATTTATCGTTCGCAGTTAGAATTAATTTTCTGGCTACAGCGGGTGTTTTGATGATCAAACCCTACAATAGGTTTATATTCTTCTTTGACAGTGTCAGCAGTTTTACCGCCCTGGCACCAACCGAGTGAATGTTACGGCCTAACCAGCTGCAGTAACAAGAGTGAAACCCACATCAATGGTTCATCTATGCCTATCTACACTTTACCCACCATCTTGTTACACTTATTAACTTATATAGCAGAAAACAATGGGGATTTACCATTTTCTTGCTGTTGCAGAGGTCTGATTATCCCCAGTGTCGGTATCCATGTTGATCCACTGTAAAAACAAAAATTTCACTTTCATAATGCACGTTACCATGAACAGAAATTGAATGTTAAACAGTTCTTTTTTGCATTAGATTTGCAGCTACAACGTCACCAATTGTAGAGAAAAAGTCTTTTGAACTATTCATCTGAAATGCAATACATGCAACATTCATTTCATGCTTACAAAGATCAGTTTAATCTTTGTCATCTTCTTTGACAATTTGTTTTGTGTACAAACACAATTTCCACATCTGCCTAAGCAAGCCTGCATAATTCTATAATACACAATAGGTCAGTTTTTTAATAATTACCACCAAAGTGCTGCGCATTCCAATTTCCATTCATCAAACAAAAAATTTGAACGCCATGGTAAGAAAACATTTCACAGTTTTGGGCACTTAAACTTTGTTAATGAATTTTTTAAAATTTTCTTTGACCAATGACAGAATGACCTATTTCAGTACTTGTGCCTGTGAAAGAAATAACTGAATGTTGAGGACATCCTGAGTTGTGGGCCTTTTGCTGGCAGCTGGTCTGACCAGAAATTCAGGCCACCTCCGCGTTTGCCTGAAATGACATATGTAATGAAAGTGTGGGTGTTAGGAACAGATTTTGAGACAGTGATAATGGTCGGTAGTGTGTTCTTTGTCTTTGTTCTGGGACTTTATAAAAAAATAAAAAATTAATAGAATGCATGAAACTGGCTTTTTAAACGAGAAACTCCCATCAATATAATAAAAACTGAAACACATAAAATGTTTTATCTGGAGTTTTCTGATCTAAACTGATATTATATTCAATACAAATAAGAGCCAGTCATAAAACTTACGCTGTGTCACGAGTGGAGTGAGCGATAGTTAATAATTACGGGGGGAAAGGAGGAGAGTAAAATTAACGCACGTAGACAAGTAAGTTAAAGCGTGCTGTTATGAGTGGTGGGGGGGTCTGAATGAGGCGAAAGCGCTGTATTACTATCACTGCAAGTTAGAAGGTCCTACTGAACGGACGCAAGAGAAAGCCCAGCGGGCGAACATAAGGGGAGCAGTCGGAAGACGGATGAGAGTGGTTTTTCCAGTGATGACTGGTAGGTAGAACGTTGATTGATAATTATGATTGATGTATTATATTATATTCGTCTATTACCATGATGTAAATAAGTATATGTGAGGAATGTGGAAGTCCTTGATATTGGATATAGCAATGTGCGCCATGAGCGATAGATGAAAGTGAGTTCATGGATTTGTAGCACGAGTGAGTATTGTGTACTCCGATGGAGGTGTGTTACCGTAAGATGTTTGGTGAGTGAAAGGTGAACTATTGTGTGTACGCTTCATGGGTTGTAAGGAGAGGTGGAGTGAATAGAAATGGTAGGGTATTATACCAATGTAATGTTATTCTTGTAGGTGTCGGGGACGGGCTAAAGAGCCACCTCGGTGAGCACAGGGGATAGGCCAGCATAGGGCCGGAGGCCACACATAGGCCAGAAGTGAGGCTGTCGGTGCAGGACAGTAGAGGCACATAAAGTCGTGGCAGTCAGGCCACGGACAGGGACGTAGATATGAGCGTGAATGTGATAATGTACTATTGCCATGTTGATGGGCTATTGAAATGATAATGTGCTATTGCCCTGCTGAGGTGCTAGTGGAATGCTAAGGTGTATGACAATAGGAAGGTGATATTGAGAGACTGCGGTGCCAGTGAATTATTAATGTGCTATTAAGACCCTGAGGGGAGAGGCTGAGGCCGAAGTGCCTTTAGGAAGTAACTACCGGGTGGTGGATCTGAGGAAGAGTGCATGTGAGAATAAGGCCGTTGTACGGCAGTTAATTTCAATAATATAATGTATGTAATTGCGCTATTATCTGTATGATTATGTTTAAATAAATGTGTGAGTCTGATGGGTTGTTCTGTTAAGTGTTAAACTTGTTTGTTCGTGATTGTTGTCCTGTCATAAATTATTACATCTCCCAGTCTGGGATTTGTGACACGCTGAAAACTCCGAGGCAACCACAAATCTTGAAATATTTGCTTTCCATCTAAATTCATTTTCAAAAGATGTATTCCACAATGGATGAATGAAACTGTGGGAACATGTTTGAATTATGCTCAGCAAAAACAATTTTTGAAGTTCAGCCCCACTTTTGCCACATCATGTTTCAAGTCTACAATTAACAATTCTTTGCTTTTCCAGTCCATGTTTAGTAAAAACAAAAAAAATCTCTTCTTCCAGTGCCATTTTTCATAGTTCCAGTAGTTTGGTGGGCCCTTTCCAGCTCAGCATTAAATTAACATGCCATCTAAAACCATACAAAACAAGATGCTGAGGAAAACATATTTTGTAAACCTCGCTGGCAGAGCTTATCTGCTTGTCTCTTATGATATTATTTCAGTAGCCAAACGCACAAACTACCCAAGTCTAGAAAGATTTAACTTCAGGACAGGAAGCAAAAACTGATTTACATAATTCGTCCCTTAGAACACGTACTAGCGTCACCGACATTTCAGCCGAAACCGAGTTAGACTCACCGTGCAATTACTTGTGCCGTTTCCTAGCTCCTCTCTAATCGGGGAATCGATACGAGCATGATTAGCTGAGATATGGCTTACTATACTTTTAGTGTATCGTTATTTCTTGCACAAACAAGGATCATGTACTGTCCAATTTTGAGAAAAAAAGCTTTCTTGCACTTGGATATTGGCAGTCCTATACATGTTATGTCATCAGCGCAAGAAGGTGAAAACTGACGCCACAGGAGGATGATGAAAATCACCCAAACCTTAAAACAGCTCTCCTGCAAAACTAACAAAATGTTGGTTACGCTCGTACACGTTCTGAGGGATGAATTATGGCATTATGGAATTCAGATAGACAGTTTTTTGTAATTTTTTTTAAAACTTCTATTATGTTCCATGATAAAATATTTTACTCACCATTTAGAAGGATGTCATCTTCTGTTTCCAGCTAAAAAACAAAATTAGAAAATTTTGTGGGCTTGTTTGAGCCTGAGACTATCAATTTGTACATGTAATATGAATACACCATAATAGCCTTCCAAAAGTCACCATTAACAATCAGCTCTACTGAATCACCTCTAATGGCCATTTCTGTCTGATAACATCTGAGTACTTCTTCTTGGTTCTCAGTTCTTGAATTGCATACACTCTCTCAATCTCCATGTTGAAGGTGTGTAACATTTCACACAATAGACTGTACAAGTCACTTGGAATTTATATATATATATATTTATTTCACTAAGCCATTCGTTAATTAAGATTGAAATCTTGAGACTTAGTATTAAAAACATAGACAAAATATAAAAACCACAGAAAAACTGTGGGGTCACAGCAGGGCTATAAGCAATGTCAAAATTGGGCAAAAAGAAAAAGTTGTATGTAGAAAAGCCCCGCGTAAGATATAATACCCAAAATGATACAGTGCAAACTAAAAGAGAAGACAGAAAATATTCGACATTTCAGCTATCGCCATTATCAACAGAAAAAAAGAAAAATGGAACAGAGAAAACAATCGAACAATAAAAGGTTTCAATAGGAAATATATAGAATCGATACAGAAGATGTGTACTTAACTGTGAGTTCTTGCTTGGTTAGCAGCACAAAAGCACGTCTGCCAATGTATGGAAGCTCGAAGTGACGCATTAGGTTATTAACCAAGATGAAGGCACCACATAGTGCCTCAGAGCACAAGACAGGGATGGTGCGCAATGTCGGGAGTCGCAGTACCGGAAAAGAAAAAGAAAAAGAGATTAGGAAAAAAAAATATATTTTAAAAAATCAATTAATTAATAAATAAATAAAATAAATAAATAAATATATTTACACCTGTGGAATCATCTACGGCAGTGTTGGACATTGATGCCATGTGGAGTGATAGTACCGAGCTGGAAAATTAAACATTGCTCAGTCTCAAAGCGTACATCAGTGCCTGCGTGACAAGACTTGAGCCCTAGAATCTGAATGTCGTTGGATGGCTCATGGTCTGGTCAATTGAAATGGACAGAAACAGGCTTTCCATTTTAATTTTCAATGTCACGAAGGTGCTCCCGAAACCGAGTATGAAGCTGATGTCCCGTTTCACCAATATGCAACATATGGCACTTGGCACAGTGGATAGCAATACACCAGATTACAACTATGGCAAGTGAAGCTTTCCTTAATGCTAAACGTCGCCAATGGGCACTCGATGGAAGACGATCAAAGGACATGTGTGCATGTCTTACAACGAGAATTGCCACACAGATTTTTTTTTGCAGTCCAACTATTTGTGCATGTTTCCATTTCCTCCAAATCTATATATTTCCTATCACAAAAAAAGTGTAATTCTGATTTTCAATAATAACTTTGCAATACTGAATGAACTCTGTTGGACTAGCAGTAGAAAATATGACTTGAAAGCAAAAAAACATAAAAAGTAGCCACAAATTAAAGTCCAAATGTGTGAGATCAATGACAATTGAGAGTTTTCCAGGCTGCTTCACTTCCTTCCAGTGAGAATAGGACAGATAAATCCAAATACTGTATATAATACTTGCATCTTACTGTCTCCTGTGCTGGAGCAGTGTCCTTTGTGACTGAACAGGCCAATGCAGGAGTGACAGTCTCTATCACACTGGTCGCATCTGTGGATTCTTCTAGGACTATTCACATTTGAGTTGTAGCATTCTTTTCTGCAGGCTCCTTTGTCTTCCGCTGCATTCATCATTTCCTTCTTGAGATGTTAATCCAAACACGCAAAGACAAATAGAGGACACAGAGACAGTAGGCTGTTGTCAGACCTCAGAGATAAAAGGCTCACACTCAAGGCAGGACCAGTGGTTTCAGGTCTAGCCAGTGGCTTCCATACACTGAGGAAACAGCCACAGGTATAGCATAGTAGATCCAGGTCATAATGTATGGGGGCAACTGTAACAAGTAGGCCTCCCTCACTCCAGCATTCATCTTACAAGGAAAAGTGTGCAGACACAGCAAGCAGAGAGAATAGATCTAGCTCATACTAGATTCATTCCAGGCCGTTCAAATTCCACTAGACACCTGTATATATGTCAATACTCATAAAGAAGGTTGTTTCCAAACAAAACGGCATCTAGGTATCACATTTTGGAGCATCGTTGTGTTCTTTACATTCAGGCTGGTGCAAAAGCTGGTAATATGCCCAAGCCGTGATGAGTATGTGATGTACTTCCAATAACAGAACAATAAAACAACCAGAACAATTTATATAAATATGAAATTTTATTAAAAATGTATACAAGGCGATATAGTACAATATGGTAATCAGATGTAGCAAATACAAGAGTACTAGAACAATTTTTTAATAAAGGTAATGGGTAATTTCATTCAAAATGTATGTACACATATACATAGTGGTGGTGTTGGCCACAAGTGAGCCAACTCCAAGAATTTCACAAGCCGCGACTTTTACTAATTATGCAGACAATGCCGAGCTACATCATCTCTATAAATATTGTAAAATTCAGCCAAAAAGAAATAAAGGAAATATTGCTTCAAATAAAAAGGCCAACTTTATTGATCCTTTTGTTTAACGATACAAGAGGGGCCAAGTAATCCAGACTGAATCCATTGTCAACGAATTCCTCGTAACACAAAGTGGCCAACTCCAAGAAAACTTAACAATGAACTTATTTTTGACAAAAGCATAAATTTTTTTGTACACCCTGTTTTTCTGAATGCTTTTCTTATACTATGCTAAATCTGGAGTTGAAATGGTCATTAATACTTTAATAAAACAGTTTTTAGCCTCTCCTATAAAATTTACTTCTTTGGAGATGGTCCATTTGTGGCCGACACCATCAATATCTTACATATAAGACTTCACAGTAGAGTACTGCAATGAGAAGCAGTAAACCCAATAGCACACCATGTTTATTCTGTAGTCAGAATTTTACATCAGAAATGGTCATCACTTCTTCATACTCAGAAATGTTTTCCGTGCTTTCACTTGGGTAAATTCATCAATTACAGCAGAAAAATCAAGCAACTTCATCTTGTCACCATGTCAGTAGTAATGTTCAAATTTGTTTATCCATTCAAACGTTCTTGCATCATGTGTGAATTTGTGACTTAATTTGTTTTAGGACAGTGAAGCTCCTTTCATTAGAGGCTGCTTTCACTGGCAATAACAGAGAAATGCGCGAAGTGACATTGACTTTTGGGATAAACATTGCCCATGCTAATATTGACTGACACATTCCATGCTGCTGCTTCAAGTATATCATTCCATTTCTCTCTCGTTTTCAGGACATCTGCCCTTAGTTGATCAATGTTGTCCTTTCATACGGTGAAGTGACCTCACAAGGTCCGACTACCAAGCTGATCTCATGGGTCATTGAGTGAACTTTAATCCGAATGGCTGACAAGTGACATCAAAACACATTTCAAAGGTATACAAGTACATGTATTTGTTTTTGATACCCCAAAGAACAGCATAGATTCTGCTGTTCTGCATTTCTCACTGTATCCAAATTCCATCCAATTAATCGTATGTACACAGTCAATTCTCACTGATCCCTTGACGTTAACATTTTATGTAGTGTTGGATGAACTACGAGTGGCTAATGTGGTTACTGCGTGGGTTCAATAGTAACTCCCTTAAGGATACACAGGATTAACAAACACAGGGTTCTGCTGGCAATCTTATTTATTCAAAAAGCCTAACAACGGTATCACTACCAAACAAAAAAAAAGCCCAAAAAAAGAAACCCAGAAAAAGAAGCCCAACCAGCCATAAGCCAAAGTTTCTCCGGGTCCTGTGCTACCGCTACATGCCTTATGGGGCGGGGTGGCGATGGCAAGCGTCGGCAAGCCTCTGAGCTGCTACGGGCCCGGGTTGCTGGGCTGGGTTCACTGTGCTGTCGGCTCTTGTCTCCTGCGTCTATGATGGAGTGTGTTGACCACTCGAACCGCATCTTATTTATGAGCCCGCGCGGACGTCCGAGAGAGCTATTACGTAGCCCGTGTTGCACAAGTGAAAGGCTCGGACATGGAGTCCAGCCCGACAACATAACCGGTTAGGGTCCTAACACAATCGAATTTACAGTACGGTTAAAAGGGTGCACACAAAAGTCAATTAGGTATCCCAGTAAACTGCAGAAATTACTCTAACGACCCCTCCAGCAATAATTGAATAAATTTGACCCAGGTTGGATTTATCGGGGATAACATGCGTCTAACTCATAGTTTGCTTTAAATCCGAGACCCTCTTATTAATTATTTCAATAGGACATGTGCATCAAAGTACAACAAAATTGGTACCATTATAAAGTAGAAACTTGCTGCTAAAATTCTAACTGACTACTTATACCAGAAACCCGGTAATAGTTTTAATATAAATTTTCAAAGTGTCAGGACTAACAACATTCGACAATTTTGTGCGGGATACTTTCGTCCATTAATACGACGTATCTCCATTGATAACAAACGTTATCATGAGTACCTATTTTGCACCGATAAGGTATTGTCTACTCTCAAAAATGAATTCGGGTTCCCGTCTTTCTGTCGGTGGATAACAACGAGTGAGCGAGTTGTAAGAAACTCAAAGCCATGATATAAGAGTTGGAAGCCCGGTACATTTCCAACTGACCAATCAAAATGCGCGCTTTTCACCGTGATGTGAATAACGGGTCCCGCGCTAGTATTACAAGGGAAATAATCCAATTAATGGTACTCGGCCAAGTGTCCATAAACTACTATGAGTGGCCGTCCCTCACTCACGCACTAGAGTTACCATGAAAGCACATATTAAAAATAGAAAATCGTTCATCCTCTCACATTCTCCCCTGCTAAGTCACGTAGTCCCTTACGTGACACATACATCAATTCAAAGGTTTACAAAAGACCACTGAAGGTATAATCAAACTCTAAGGGGCTATGATACCATCACTTAGGGTAGAACAATTGCAAAATACACACAGTGAACCGAAGTACAACAATGGTCCATCCTCTTTATAACTACTAACAGGTGGCGTGAACCGGCTAAGTTACTACTGGCATCCTGAAGATGTACACAACAGTCTCAGCTCTGGCTGTAGTAAGTTACATCATATGGACAAAACAACAGGTCCCAGACCTGCAACGGTGGTCCCAGACCACTATCAGGGTTAACGTAGGATCGAACAGTACAAAAAAATACAATATGCTATAAGGGCACTAGGGCAATGAAAAAGGTAAGGTCAACATAGGCATAAAAGTAATTGTAATTAAGCTGTGGAGAAAGCCAACATGGGCATACTCTCTAACTTAAAATCTTGAGGCGGAGCTCCCTTGGATTCGGTGGTCTATCATCTGGCCTGATGGAAACTTGGGGGGGTCTTGATGGGTGCGCTCCCCTGCTCTTTCTGCACTCACAGTCAATGTCTAATGTTAATCACTAACAAGAGTCAGAGGTCCAATCTCTGGGGTTGTCTGTGTGGGCGGCTGGACCGTCGCACAGGAGGTAGGCGCTGGGAAGTTGTCATCCCAGGTTGAGGGTCCGGTCGGGCTGCAGGTGGCTGGCAAGGGTGGTGAGCCGGGAAGTACCAGACATCGGTCGACGCAGGCAGTGGAGGCGGGTGCTGTGGATGTGTGTTGACCACTGGGGGGTGAAATAACCGCAAGAGGTCTCCGTTGACCGCAGAGGCATCTCCATCTGGGTTTCTGATGGTAAAGTAACCACCATGAGGCGGGGGAACAGACAGGACGGTGTGCACAGGACCGGGGTACGGGTCCTGGATCTTGTGTCGACCAGGATAGTGGTGCTTGACAAGGACATGGTCGCCCGGCTGAAGATGGGCGGCGTTGTGGGGGGTCGTCCTTCGTGCGTCCTGCAGAAGGTGCGTGGACTCCACCTTCCTCGCTACCTTCGCCCTCAGTTCGTTAAGCCGTTGTATATGCCGCTGGACGTAGTCGCCTACCGAAGTGGAGGCTGGTGTCTCGTCGCCCAGATAGACATCCAATGGCAGACGTGGTTTCCTGCCAAACAAGAGCTCGTAAGGGGACACTCCAGTGGAAGAATGGGGGGTGGCATCGTAACAGAAAGTTAATTCCGGCAGGTATTCTCGCCATCTTAACTTCTGTTCTGGGAGTAAGGTGGTCAGCAGACTGAACATAGTGCGGTTGAACCGTTCACACTGGCCGTTGCCCTGTGGATGATAAGCGGTGGTGCGGGACTTGGTGATGCCATAGTGGCTGCAGAGCTGGCGTACCACTTCAGCCTCGAACTGCCGTCCCTGGTCGGAATGTAGCCTCTCTGGAACCCCATAGTGGACAATCCACGAGTGAATGAGGTGGCGAACAACTGTCGCTGCTGTCTGGTCCTTGGTTGGCACTGCTACTGTCCACTTGGTGAAAACATCTGTCATGACCAGTATGTTCTCGTAGCCATCAGTAGTGGGCTCAATTTTTGCGAAGTCCATGGCCACAATTTGCAAGGGGTGAGTGGCCACAAGATGACCAGTGGGTTTGGCGACACGGACAGGGGGATGCTTAGACCGCTGGCACCGCTCGCACTGTTGGCAATACTGTTGAACCATACTGGTTTGGTCTGGCCAATAGGTCCGTTGTCGTATATGGGCGAGTGTTCGCTCGGGGCCTTGATGTCCGGTGCCGTCGTGTGCAAACCTAATAGCAGTTTCACGATATTTGGATGGTAAAACTACCTGTTTTACTTCTCCGTGGACTGGGTCGAGAATCTTCCGCACTAGTATGCTGTCGTGGATGGAAAGCTTGCGCCACTGTTTCAGTATGGCGAGGGTGTCACTAGTTAGGTCTTTGCGCTCTATGGCTGTGGGTTTTTGTTGCGCCCTTACTGCTCGGTAGACAACTTGGATGGCTGGATCATCTTCTTGGGCAGCTGCTAGGTCTTCGTTATTGAGGGAGGGAATAAGGGCTTTGGCAGGAGACAGGTGCAGATGGTTCACAAACACTTCTCCAACCGTGGTGGCAACTTCCAATGGGAGGTGTGTGGTAGACTGCAGGCAGGCGGAAGCAATAGTTACCAATTCATCAGCGTCCTCGTCGGGTGGTGCCGGAAGGGGGTGTCGGGACAGAGCATCAGCATTCGCATTTTCCTTCCCCGAGCGGTACTTGATATCAAAGTTGAACATTGCGAGTTCAGCTATCCAGCGTTGTTCCACTGCACTGCGTTTGGAAGACAGAATATGACTTAGGGGGTTGTTATCAGTGTATACGGTGAAGCAGTTGCCCAGCAAATATCCCCGGTATTTCTCGGTTATGGCCCACTTCATTGCTAGTAGTTCCAGCTTGTATGAACTGTATCCACGCATCTTCCTCTCGTTGGGCCTCAATCCTCTGCTTGCGTAAGAGATTACACGTCGTCGTCCGTCCTTCTCCTGGCTGAGGACAGCACCTAGACCCTCATGGCTAGCATCTACTTCCAAGACGAAAGGCTTGTCGAAATCAGGGTAGGCCAACATTACTGCGTCGCTGTAGAGGGCATCTCGCAGTTCCAGGAAGGCTTGTCGGCATTCAGTCGTCCATAGCTCACCCAGTTTTTGGTGCTTCTTGTAGCTGCCTTGGTTCTGCTGGTTTGCCTTGCTGATGACTTCATGGAGGGGGCGGGCCATTCTGGCGAAATGCTTTATGAAACGACGGTAATAGCCCACCATCCCCAGAAAAGTCCTTAGGTCTCTCATGGTCTTCGGCATAGGATATTCCGTTATGGCGCGGACCTTGTCTTCATCAGTAGAGATCCCCTCATTCGAGATAGTGTGTCCTAGGAAGGGTACTGAAGAGCGGGCAAATGAGCACTTGTTGGGATTTAACCTGACGCCAATGGTGCGAAGTCGAGTGAAGACAGACTCCAGTCTCTCCAGATGTTCGGTAAGGGTTGGCGAAAAGACTAACAGGTCGTCCAGGTAGACCAGCAGTATCTTGAATATGAAGTCACTCATTGTGGACTGCATCAATCGCTGGAAGGTGGCCGGGGCGTTGCACAGACCAAAGGGCATCCTATTGTATTCGTACAGGCCAAAGGGGCAGATGAAAGCAGTCTTCTCTCGAGATTCTTCCGACATAGCAACTTGATGGTAACCACTGGCGAGGTCTAGGGTTGAGAAGAATTTTGAGCCACCTAGTATGTCTAAACACTCGTCAATCCTGGGAAGTGGGAATGCGTCCTTCCTGGTTATGTTGTTCAGCTGGCGGTAGTCGACACAGAGTCTCAGCTCGCCTGACTTCTTGCGGCAAACAACAATGGGTGAGGCATAGGGGCTACTACTTGGTTGGATCACGCCACGACGCAAGAGGTCCTCAATATGTTCTTGCACTTCCTTCAACTGAGATGGCGGGATCCTTCGGTATGGTTGGGAGACTGGCGTGTCATCCGTCACTACTATATTATGTTGCACTCTATCCGTATATCCCAGTTCAGCGTCCGTCCAGGCAAAGACATCTTGGTGTGTGACCAGTAAGTCCCTTAGCGTGGTTTGCTCGTGGTTGTTTAGGGTTGGGATTGAAACCATCTCGGTAAGCTTTTGTAGAGCCTCAGGTGTGGGGCCTTGTCTTGGTGGGTGATTAACGGGGGACCTCGGCGACTCGCAGTTGACGTGGTTGACATGTACAGCAGGACTGGCAGGGTATATCTTTCCCAGAGGGGCACGGGCTGGCAAAACAACATCTTCATCCGTCTCATTCACGACTAGAACCTTCAGCTTCCCATCTATTGGAGTCACATAGGTTGTCAGAACAGCCAAGCCTCGGCGTGGACCATCTACTATCGCTTCTAAAATTACCGTCTCCTGGTTTCGGGTATTGCCTCCTGTTGCTACTACTGTCTTGACGGTGCGAGCTGGTATCACCGTGGCGTGCTTGGGGGCTCTAGCGTAGGGGTGCTGCTGTTGTGAGGAGTTTGGTGAGGGCAAGGTTACATCCAGATGGTTTAGGACGTTCATCCCTATCAGGCACGAATTCAGGGCAGGACCATCCCCACTCAGGACGAAGACTATTCGATCTTGGGCTGTCTGTCCATCCACTGTCACATCAGCAACCATGTACCCCTCATATGGAATGCTGAGTCCATTCGCCGCGGTCAGTTGGTAGTGTTGAGTGGGCCTCTGCAATTTTCCCTTGAAGTGCCGCTGGTAGATCGCCGAGGTGACAGTCGTGACTTGTGATCCGGTATCGATGGTCCCCGTGACTGGTATTCCATTCAACTGTACCGTCCTGACAGGGAGCTCCCCAACCGCTCGTCGTGTGAATGAGTCCTCACTTGACCCATCTGTAGCCGGACTCTGGTCTACAGGGGTCGCCCTTCCCCCTGTGGCTTGCGTTGATAGCGGCG
Source organism: Onchidella celtica (assembly GCA_963931925.1). Taxonomy (NCBI): domain Eukaryota; kingdom Metazoa; phylum Mollusca; class Gastropoda; order Systellommatophora; family Onchidiidae; genus Onchidella; species Onchidella celtica. The sequence continues at coordinate 58,649,457 of OZ007574.1, read as the reverse complement.
GCAGTCCTTTGCGAAGTGTCCCTGTCGTCCACACTGGAAACAGGCTCCTGGTCCCCTCTCAGTTCGTTGCCCCCTCGTCCTTCTTCTCCGGTGGCTGAGTGGCTCCTCCTCAGCCAACCGAGACAGGAGAGCTTCCATTTTCTCCAGCCTGCCGTTGAGATCAGCGATGGCCCGGTCGCTGGTGTTAGCAGTGGCGGCGGCGGAGTGTTGGGGTGGCCTGTTGTCAGCCCTGGTCGCAATGGCTTGGATGTGGCTGTCGGGGTGTCCCCTGTCGTCATACCAGCGGATGGCAGTGTTCCGGATGTCCAGGAAGGTGGCATCTGGATGCTGGAACCTGTATTCACGGAGCTGGGCCGTGAGCGATTCGCTTGAGAGGGCCCCCATGAAGATGTCCCTCAGGATGCTCTCTTCATATATGGGCTCCCTCAGGGCAGACTGGCGCTTGGTAAGGGCGTCGAACATATCCCTCAGCCGATGGGAGAAACCCCTCACCGTCTCCCCTGGTCGTTGGCGGCACTGGCTCAGGGCTATGAACAGGTCGCTGGGTGACCGGTGTTCTCCGAAAGCCTCCAGTATACACTGGAGAGCTCTCTCAGGATCTCGCTGCACCTCCCGGGGGTGGCACTTGAGTTCCGCCCTCACCTCGGGGCCGACGCTGTTTAGAAGGATGGTGAGGCGGTGGTCCTCGGAGAGTTCTGGCCTGCTGGACCAACAGGCCCGGAGCTGTCCCTCAAACCTCTCTGCACCTCCTCTCCCCATGTCGCCGTAGAATGTGTCGATCCTCGGCTGCTCTGCTGCCATTATAATGTAGGGCTGTGTTGGCATTGGCGGTGGTGCGGGGGGTTGTTCCTCATCTGAACTTCGGCTTCCTGTTGTTCGTGGCATGGTTGGGCTTTCTAGACTTACAAACTAACCCTTCTGTGTATCCCACTCCTTGACACCAGAAAATGTTGGATGAACTACGAGTGGCTAATGTGGTTACTGCGTGGGTTCAATAGTAACTCCCTTAAGGATACACAGGATTAACAAACACAGGGTTCTGCTGGCAATCTTATTTATTCAAAAAGCCTAACAACGGTATCACTACCAAACAAAAAAAAAGCCCAAAAAAAGAAACCCAGAAAAAGAAGCCCAACCAGCCATAAGCCAAAGTTTCTCCGGGTCCTGTGCTACCGCTACATGCCTTATGGGGCGGGGTGGCGATGGCAAGCGTCGGCAAGCCTCTGAGCTGCTACGGGCCCGGGTTGCTGGGCTGGGTTCACTGTGCTGTCGGCTCTTGTCTCCTGCGTCTATGATGGAGTGTGTTGACCACTCGAACCGCATCTTATTTATGAGCCCGCGCGGACGTCCGAGAGAGCTATTACGTAGCCCGTGTTGCACAAGTGAAAGGCTCGGACATGGAGTCCAGCCCGACAACATAACCGGTTAGGGTCCTAACACAATCGAATTTACAGTACGGTTAAAAGGGTGCACACAAAAGTCAATTAGGTATCCCAGTAAACTGCAGAAATTACTCTAACGACCCCTCCAGCAATAATTGAATAAATTTGACCCAGGTTGGATTTATCGGGGATAACATGCGTCTAACTCATAGTTTGCTTTAAATCCGAGACCCTCTTATTAATTATTTCAACAGGACATGTGCATCAAAGTACAACAAAATTGGTACCATTATAAAGTAGAAACTTGCTGCTAAAATTCTAACTGACTACTTATACCAGAAACCCGGTAATAGTTTTAATATAAATTTTCAAAGTGTCAGGACTAACAACATTCGACAATTTTGTGCGGGATACTTTCGTCCATTAATACGACGTATCTCCATTGATAACAAACGTTATCATGAGTACCTATTTTGCACCGATAGGGTATTGTCTACTCTCAAAAATGAATTCGGGTTCCCGTCTTTCTGTCGGTGGATAACAACGAGTGAGCGAGTTGTAAGAAACTCAAAGCCATGATATAAGAGTTGGAAGCCCGGTACATTTCCAACTGACCAATCAAAATGCGCGCTTTTCACCGTGATGTGAATAACGGGTCCCGCGCTAGTATTACAAGGGAAATAATCCAATTAATGGTACTCGGCCAAGTGTCCATAAACTACTATGAGTGGCCGTCCCTCACTCACGCACTAGAGTTACCATGAAAGCACATATTAAAAATAGAAAATCGTTCATCCTCTCACAGTAGTGAGACAGGAAAGTGTTCTTAAAGCATCTCCCACAGCCACAGATTTGAACTGAAACCATTGAAAAATTTCTTCATGATTCCAGATAATGTTACAGCTTCAGTGGAGGCTTCTGCACAATCCATGCCAATGCGATTCACAGTAGAATTTGCAATTATCAATTTTTCTTTAAGATAGCTTGTAGACCACTGTAAATTCCTGCCATGGTGGAGCCTTTATCATATGCATGACCCATACAGTCTTCACAGTTCACAATGAGGCCTACTAAGAAGTCTAAAATTTTCTCTGCGATTTCCTTATCCATCTTTTTCAAAAATTCATGAAATGCAAGAAAGCATTCTTCAGCTGGAAAAACTGGTGTCTTCCATCTGCAGTATGTGTATGCAGCTGATGATGAATGACAGCGGTTCTTTTCATCAATAGCAATTGGAAAATACTTTGCAGCTTTTATGTCTTCAGGAATGCTCTTTTGCCCAACTGATCTACAAAGGGTGAACTTCAATTTTCAACATGATCCAGACTCACACCCTGTGGACATCATGCTAATCTTCGCCAACAACAACAATAAATAACATGTATTTACTAAGGCGGCCAGACCTTAGACATGCACACTGATGAGCACACATACACACATCAATCTATATACAATTCACCTCCCAGCCTCCTGTTTGTGTGCCATTTCTGCACTTTCCACTCATCCTTTTGTAGCTCGGGGTCTCAATTTCGGACAATTTTTATAGCATTCTGGCAATTCATTGTTAAAGATGAATTTGGCGTTCATAGCCGTTGTCACAAGAACTACAGTATTTTGTTTCAACTCACAGCTAACATTCTGATTGTAGTCATCAACAAGTAGCTGTGTGATGTACTCAGCAGGGGACCATATATGTAAGATCTGCTTGCTCCATTTGTTCAAGCTGTTCTGTGCAGATTTATTGATCCCTGCAAAAGAAAAAAACAAGCCATGAACTATTAGGTACTACTGATATTGTTAAAACAGGACATGTATATCACTGGCCCTTTCAAGGAACCACAGAACTGCAGATGACAACTTTTTTTTTCCAAATATCCTATGAACTTGAAGGAATTTTGTGCATTGATTTAACTGACAGGGAGTACAACAGCTTAAATGTCTGTAACTAATAATGTATTTATATTTTAAGGTAAGGAATACATATCACATAAAACAGTCTGTAAATCTGGTGTAAAATCTGCTCCTTTGCACTTGTGTGGTTTCATGATAGGGTCAGAGATTAACTGGATAAACAACATGTTAGTGTATTACACTAATTACAATAAATCATTTCTTGCTTTTTTTTTCTTTTACAAGCTTGCCAGACCATGCCACTCACTGTATCAAATCAAAGGAAAGCAGCATTGTATCAAATCATGTATGTCTTCACAGAACTAATATGTTTGGACTTTCATACTAATGTAGTCATTAAATTTGGTCATTACTGACAATGGTGTTTCATTTAAGGATGCTCTGTGACTGACGGATTTAGGAATTCTACACTATTGTTCCTTGAGAATAATCATATAAAATAACTAGTAACTGCCCCATTCTTCAAATAGTAAACAAAAAAATGGGCACCACTTAGGACTAAAAGGAATCATTGATGCTGAGATGTGTAGGGTCATCCGCAAAACTCAGATATTAATAGATAGGACAGAATGCACTGTGCAGTGGTGTGCACTGAGACATTTTCAGGTAGTGATAATGTCATGGGTTCATGTGTTCGTGAAAATGAAGGATCGCAGGTAGTTGATTAGTGATACAAAGCAAATTTAAAAAAATATCCCCACCTTTTCAGGTCTCAAAAGAACCTTCTGCAGGCCAAAAGGATTTTTAAAGCACCTGTAGCCTACAATTTCAAGCAAATCCAAGCTGTCTGAGCACCAGGAGGTCTTGTTAAAAATCAGGCTAGTTCTTTTATTATACAAGATTACATTTACGGTATTTTCGTTTCCCCACCTAATTTGGGAGACATGGGTCTTGTGCTGCAAATTTTTGTTTCCCATTGGAATTTGTTAATCTGTTGTTTATGGTTACTTCTTATGCAAGGCACGTAGACAGGTGGATAGACAGACAGCAAGCGGAACAAAATAAGAAAGTTAAAATAAAGGGGGCGGGGTAGAGACAGATCAGCATATTATATAATAATATTACGTACAATAACATAGCACATTCATGTCAACATCCATAAATAATGGGTTGGCAGACGGCAGTTTTATAATGTCAGCAATTAACAGGTACTAGGCAAGGGGTAGAATCAAATTATAAATTTACAGAATACATATGTATACAAACACTAAAACAGTTTCACAAATAATACAGCCACTTACAGGATTACTTACCCTGGAGTTTTTTGAGGAGTAAGCGACGGGCGTCCCGATCTGTAAACCTTCGATTGTATACCATTGCTCGGGTCACCGAGACCCCAATGGTTTTAACAAACATTTGACATATAAAGTCTGTCTTGGGTCCTTCTGGGGAAGAGTAAGACACTTCCATCTCACTCTGAGCAAAAGGAAAAAAATAAAAATTAATATGAATGTCATAGTAAGTCAGTGGAACATCTATATAACTTGACATGGTTTACAATGAATATTATACTGCATCATCTTGAGTCTTAGCAATTGTGTTTTATCTTTGAAATAAGAAATTTAATTAAAAATTATAATGGACTTAATGGTTGGTCACTTATTCTAACTGGTCAAATTTGCTATTGTTTTCAGTTGGTTTTTTTTCTGTCCTCCGATTAATCAGGGTTAGGGGTAGTTTTGGCAAGTTGACAGCAGTTCTTCAATAATGAAATGGCTACAGTGCCATTTTCAAAGAGTGACCACAAAGTAACATTGGGCGCTGATAAGCAGACTCTGCTGTGAAATAATAGGCACAAAGGTATTAATAGAAATAAATAAGAGCCTGGGTGAGGTGGGGAGGGGGGGTTGCTTGTCGAAAAATCTCCACAACTCTATTTATCCCCCCCCTCCCTCCCAACCACCCACCCACCCACACCCTCCCTGTTTCTTCTTTTGCGTCTGCAACTAATGATATATTATTATTCATGACATGAAAATATAAGGCCACGCTTATTCGCAGATGGATTTTTGGTTTGTGATTTTTATTTAGGAAGAGCTCTTTAAAATGGTGTTCGGTCAAGCTATCGATGAAACTTTCACCAAAACATTTTTAATGGCGAAAACTGTCTATGGGATACAAAATCGCCCAAATACCACAACAAGCAGGCAAGAACCAAAGCCCTCTGAATTTTAGTGAGTGATTAAAGTCTAGAAAGATGAGATTAACTTCACATACATACATTGAAAAGCTGAAACGAACAATTCCTTCGCTCGACGAGTGAGAGGCCAGCGGCGGCCACCCGAGCGTCCATCTCAATCACATGACCAAAACAAACGATGCGCATCACTTCTCATTCAGAAAACGGACCAGTAGGCTATCAAACAGCATGTCGGGGGGTAAATCGGAAAGCAAAAATTGGAAGCCAGAAGAGTTCGTCCTCCACTGCTGCTCATTCCTTTTTTTCTATTCCAAAAACCTACCAGAAGTAAACTCGCCTGCCAAGTTGGGGTGGGGATGGGGGTCAAGAGGCTCCACAAGATCTGACTTTTTTTTTTTTTGGTCACTTTTTCTTCTGCGTTTTCGCCCATTGATCATCGTTGCTTTGCTCCAGAGTATAAAGGTGTGACTAGGATTTTTAAAAATATTTTTTACAAATTTTTTAGATGTATTCTTGTTATTAGCCAATTTTGTCCTGTGTGAAATCACAGAGAAAGTCAGACAGAGCAAATAAAAATGAATTAAACTTCCATGGAAACAAAACAAAAAAAAAATAGATCCAGGTTACTGTGGAGAGAGATGAGCTGTTCAGTTCACACTGACTAAAAGAAATCATTTTTACATGTTTGAAATTTGATTTATATCTTTATTTCTGTCCTGTTCAGTGAAAAAGAATAAATAAGATGAACAGGAATAAAGTAATCTGGGGCACACTAGTAACATTGATCAATTTCCCGACAACATTAATTTTGCAAAATCCCTTTAAAAAAAAAAAAAAAAATTCCCTAAAAATGAGCAATCCTAGGATAAAAAAAAAAAAAAGCTCCGGCGTGGGATTGAATCCAAGACGGACCGGACCCATAGCCTTCGACTGGTAACCACAGATGCTAGCCATTGCGCCATCGCAGACTGCTGAATCCGGGAGAACCTTTCCATAGTAGACATCACAAAACCAAGAACCCCGCCCCCATCTGCGAATAAGCACTTCGAAAATATAATCTGATTTCAATCTTATCCCCAACTCTACATCCACTGACAAACTTTCATTTTAAAAATCCACACAAGCAGGCATGCACGCACACACACACACACAACACATATATAATACACAGCAAGAATATTGTTTTTTCCCTTTCACATTTACAAACCAGTACTTATACCTTCTCGAGCTTTGCTCCAAAATAGTGGTTAAGGAATTCGAAGGATAAGGCTTCAGAAACCTCTGAGCTACCTCCGCCATTTGGCTCTGATAAAATTCTGTATACCCCGGCACTCGGTGGCATTCTGGTTATGTCTTGGTCTGATGGCAAGTTAATGGTGATCATGCCGTAAGCTGTGTCGTCACACACAATATTTTTCAAAGGAGTCGCTGCTTGTTGTGTGAGCTGGGGGAACCGCTGCTGCATCTGTACAGAAAAATTTTCACCCCATTGATCTCAGTAAATACGTTTCAAAGCAAGGATTGGGAACATTTTACAGATTTTCAATACTATGACAACAGTGTCGAAAACAGTCGTTCAGGTTAAGAAAGAAGCAAATTCGCCAAAGTAAATAAATACCACAATATTTTAGTATTTTGAGGGATGAAAAGAATTCTAATAAATACAAAGCTGAATTAAGTACAGTTGTTTACTCCACCTCCAGTATAAAACAAGTTGAGTCAACTCAGGTTTTGCATATTTATAACAACTAAGTAGAGAGTATAAGAAGGACAAAAAGCAGACAAGTAAAAACAAAGAGATGCAGCAGGAAGCACAAAAAGATAACAGAAGCAAAGATAAATGTGAAATCCCGACTTTTTCACATGTTATGATAACAACGACAATTTTTTTTTTTTTTGGGGACAAACGACAATTTTAACAGACAGTAACGTAAAAGAAGACCACTTGCCTATCCAGCCATGGTATTTTGGTCATAATTGTTACAACAAGAGTCACATGATAAATCCTTTATCAGTGAATAGCTATGATCCTTGGTCAGTGTAGGCATGTTGGAAATTTTTGGGGGGAAAAATTCCTGTTCCAGGTCTCACGTAGGGTCGAGCACTTAGTCTTCTCAGATAAGGATGAAAAACTCGGACGCCCTGCGTGCACGTTGGGCACGTTAAATGTTGAGAAGAGCAGGCCGAACAAAGCCACTGCCCGGGCAAAATTCTAATAAACTAATCTCTGCCACAAAATTCTAATAAACTAATCTCTGCCACAAAATTCTAATAAACTAATCTCTGCCACAAAATTCTAATAAACTAATCTCTACCACAAAAACACACAGAAACAAGAAGAAGAAAAATAAAAACAAGAAGAAAGTGAGGTGTAAATGCCAAGAGCAGCGAAACTTTCGAACCAAAACATACACAGATTTCATTTAAACTGCTATACTAACACAACACCAATAGCCACCAATGGCATCTTTGGCGAAAGAGCTCTGACAGAAATCTTATAGTACACTGCAGTCAGACACTGCATTTCAAGTGGGGCCATTGTCAGGCTGGCTTTTTGGGAGTTTGTACAAAGAGAACCAAAAAAAACAGTAATAGATCTAATGATTTTTTTTAGCTTTCTCTGGACATTTATTCCAGCTGTTTGTAGCTAAAACTGAGTCTTCACAACAAATTCGTTATGAAATAAGTACATTTGTATGATAACATTAAACTTTTTGGGGTGTGGCTGAGACATTCGATATCACTGTTAACAAGTGTAATGACAAACCCACTATTCTACATGCCAGATTTTACCATGTAAACATTACCTCTGTGGTAATGACCTCCTTGCTTTGAGTAAATTCAATGCTCACGTTGTCCTCCTTGTTGACCAGGATCGTGCTGATATGAATGAAAATGTTGGATTAAAACCAAGTAGATGATTGCGATAAGGATTCCTTAAATATCAAATAAATTCTTAATTCAAAATGAGCTACAAAGAAAATCGCAGACTTGCATGAATCTTTTGTTTAGTTGACAAACTTACTTTTTTCAGTGTTTCATGTCTCTTTTATTGAAAGCTCCTTTTACTTTTACCACAATGCTCTCTGGATAGAGTAATTTTACACAATATACGGAAGAAATAGATCAAACTTTCTAGTGACTTTAAAGATGATGGCCGTACATACTCCAGCTTTCTCCATTTCTCTGCCACTGCTGTCGAACACTTCTCAATCATATCATTGTAACATAAAAAGCACATTATAATTTTTTTTTTTCCAGGATATTTAGAATGCATTAAAATATAGCCTAGGCCTACGTTGTATCTGCAGTTCCAAGACATCTAATATAGATCTACTTTATGTTCAATTTCTTCAAACTGTTCTGTAAATCTGAACTCAATGTCCCACTTCATCAAAAATCTTGAATGAATTTGCAATTCGTGAAATACTAGATCTAGATCTAGATCTCTAGATCGCATTAGAATCTATCAAATTTAATGATAAGCTTAATTATAAAACCAAACAGTACAAACACTTATTATACAATATGCATGAAACTACTCACAAAAGTGCCAAACCCAGAAAGATATTATGATTAGGAATGTGGCAAGATGCACAATTGGAGGTTTAAACCAAGAAGTAATACTTTCCCTAATGTATTATGTTTTATACTTGGGTTTGAATGCAACTTTACGCGCGCTTTTTTTTTATAATGTTCCCAGATTTTTATTTTTTTTTTATAAAAAAAAACAGCCAAAGTTTCAAAAACGTCCAAAACCAGCCCAGAGCCGCCATCCGAAGATAATGATGTTTTATTGAAGTAAATAAACAAATAATGATAATAATTAATGTGTCTATGGATTATTTGCCTCTCATCCCAGCAGTGTGTTACAAATACATAATATATATATGTATGCGGTGTTAATGCAAAAATGTGGGGATGTGAATTAAATAATTTTATTGATATAATTTTATGTAAATTTAGGTTCAGTGCTCGTGCAATGCAAGCAGAGTTGCGTTTTGTAACTGTAGGATGATACAGTAGTAAAGAGGAATAAAAATCACTGGATAGTTCAAAGAAAAACAAAACCAGCTTTCATGAAAAATGGTCTTCGTCCATCATTTTTTTGTAATCTGAAACTAATTATTCAAGCAAAACAAAAATGTGTGTCCTGTATTAGACAAATATTAACGTCTGTGAATTGAAGATAGCAGAATTATAGTCTATTGGCATGTATTGCCTTCATTGTTGCTGCTGGTGGGATAGAGAAAAATGCCGCGGTGTGGGGGGAGGAGGGCGGTGAGGTATAGAGAAGACCAAGAGCCTGTCTACAGCTCCCAATCAGCCTAAGGTTTCTATCTCTGTAGATTTTGTGGCATTCGCTCTGAAGAGCGTGCGTTTAAACTGTGCGGTTTAGTGCAGTTAAAATTGCATTCACATGACATTATACCACCCGCACTCAAAAATGCAGATTCAATGCTAGGCTACTTTTCAGTAATTTTAAACAAGAGAATTTAAGTTAGCGTGAAAATGCCACCGTAGGTTCATAGTACTTTATATGTTTCGTTTCCTTGAGAAAAACATTAGACCACATTTTATTTTATACCGCAGTACATTCCAAAAGATTGCCGGGGGAAATTTGTGATCAGATTTCATCAGACCATACCAGAGATGTCTCAGGCACACGCAGAATGACCACTTCCTTACTTTTAGGTTTACACATACGCCAACGACAGCCCTGTTTACCTGATTGGTTATAAGCTTACTTTCGCGCAAAGGGCTGGCCACGTGCGACCAGTCTTGCGTCATCGCCTACATTCGCGGTGAGTGGCCATCCCACCACCGTAGCTACCTCCCACAGTTGAGTTACACAATCTCGCAGGCTTGCTGAAACCAAAAGGCAAGCCTGGCAGAGGCCAGAATTTTACCACTCTGTACACAGAGACTGTCCCCCAAAAATGATTTCATGATTTTTTTTCAATCAAAATTTTAATGTTCTTTCCAGCTTTGACGGCCCTTCCAAAACTACCAATCACGAAAAAAAAAAACAACTAGCCCAATTCAGCAGGTCCCCGCCCAATCTGGGAACATATGCGATTATAAACAAGCGGGTCCACAGACTAGGGATAATAATTTATCTTTGGCGGGTCCGGAAATTCCGAGATGACGTCAACACTGTGAATTTGGCCTAGTTTGAGTAATTCACGTGGTGCAATACATTTTTCCATGTCACGTAGTGATAGCTTTTGTGATAACACTGTACCGAGCAAAGAAAAAGGCAGGTCATGACGACGGAACGTCGGGTGTACAGTTGTTACCATACTAAGCAGTGGCGGACCTACATTTTTGGGACCCGGAAGTTTGACCTGTTTTGGGGCTCTTTCGTTACCATCAACAATAGGGCAGCATCCAAGATTCACTCATTGAAAAAAAAGTTTCTTTGGGGACCCTCCGGGATTAGAGGTCCTGAAGCTTACGCTTCATTAGCCTTAGTTATAGTTATACTGTAGTAGATCCGCCACTGACACTGAGACATGTCGCCACCTCATTTCTTGTTTGTTCCAACTCCACTTGGTGCACAAATGCGACGTTAAACGTTTATGGCTTTAGTATTTTGTTATGGGGTTAGAATAAATCGGAAGTGTGAAATAGCTTTATATTATAATAAGTGCCACAGTGCACTCTAAACAAGTGTCAAAGTGTGCAATTGTCAAACCCCTTCTACATACAGTGGAGCCCTCATAATCCGAAGTCGGCGGCGGGGGGGGGGGGGGTAATTGCACTTCGATTTACTATTTATCGGAGTTCCAGTTACATCTGAGCCCAGAAATCACCATGACTATCATCCATTATGCAGTTTGCCCCATGCTATAATTATATTTACGTCCCTTCTCGCAGGCTCCCCCCCCCCCACCCCCGTCTCCACACACACACACACACACTCGCAAAACCGCATAAGTACCTGTATGAGATCTTTTGATACTCTTTATCTTTAAAAGTGGCCGTTCCATGGTGGTAAAACAATTAGAAAGCAGTGTTTATTAGGCCCAGTAATTCTGATCAGCCAACTCTGTTGCCTGTCTTTATCTTGGCCGCATGTAGTGTGTGTGACGTTAGCAGTCGATAAAGACATTCTTCCTCAGTTCCTGTGTATGATGTTCAATGCAAGACCGTAGACTTACTGTGTTATACCACTGATACCACTTTGCTGTCGGTGGCGTGGAATCACCAGTGCGCAGTGTAACATAATGCCGTATTCGCCCCCCCCCCTCCCTAAAATCGAGTGTAGTGTGGTGAATGTGTAGGCACTACAGCGAGGTACTTGCAGATGATTCAGAAGCCTACTGAAGTGCTAAGAATAAGAACCTCGTGTAGGTGAGGTCTTTGTTCCTCCCACCAGGGCCTTGCCGCAATATATAAAAGTTTAATACAGTCATGTACCATGTGCTGCTGCGTTCTACTTGTTCAGTACAGTGTGTGGTTCTACTGCGTGTTAATCTGACCCGGTAAACTGTGTCTTAGCTGTTCCAGTTGTGATCGCGTCAGCAATCGATAAATTTACAGGTCATGGAGCACCATCTCGGGTATGCGTGTTGCTGGCTGATATCATTGGTAATTGGGGCAGAATCTTCTCCACTGATGATAATACATGTATTACATTGGGCCCATCACCGTGATTTTGGTCAGAGTAGAGGAACAAAGGTGCTCACCTGTGATTTTCATTCGTCTCCCACCTTATCGAAGACAACTATTGTAATTTGTAAAGATAATTATATACACCTGTCACTTCTGACAGGTACAGGACCATCTTATTCTTAACATCATTATGGTCTCCTGGGCAGATTCTTTTGTAATGCACAGGATTTTCTTCCCCGTTTCAAAAACCAATGTAAATTTGCATAAGGCGGCTCTGCTCAAAATAACTGCCATGGTCTTGAAAAAAAAAAGGAGGGGGGGGTAAAAATGCAGTTTTCACACAATAGCGGCGGCTCGGATGTTTCGGATATGAAAACTTCATCGTTTAGAAAATTCTTTGCCTTTGATAGTGCTTGTGAGCTGTCTGGGTGTCTTTAGCGTTAGCCTCTTCTCCATAAAAATAAAGCGTTATTAATTTAGTAGAACATTTGCTTAAGCTTTTAAAGCATAAAAATAAATAAATAAAAAAATTAAGTCGCAGAATTCTGTAACACGGACATTTCGCAGGAAGTTTATCATATTATTATGTAATGTAAGTTGCAGAGCTTTATTATACACATGTACTTTCAGTTTCGCCCATGGTTTACTTCAAACAAAATTGAAAGATGAAAGCCCAACGGGATGCATGACTCACATACTGATATAGTGTGTGCTTTCTTATCACATTAATTTGTCCTCTTCACTCCGTCTTATCCCAACCCTAAATTTTTTTGATCTGGATAAAGGCAATTTCAGTCTGTCATGGAATGTACGGTGAATACAAACAGGCGTGACATAGAGACAAGGTGACAGACAGGTAGGAGAGAGAAAGCGAGACAAGGTGACACTGACAGACAGGTGTGAGAGAGAGAGAGAAACAAGATAACCAGTTGAAATACCGGATGAGATGTGTCCTGAACACACTGATTTTAATGAAAACCTACCAAAACGTCAACAGTAACAAAAATAACCAAAAAAAAACAACCAACACTAGACAAAAATTAAAAGACATGATAAAAAAACGAAAAACAAAACACGTGTCAATGAATTTCACAAAATTTTATTTTCACCAAAATTGTCATACATGTCTAGCAAGTCATAAGAACACATTACTTTTGCACATAATCTACGGCTGAGTCAGCCCAACTCACACTGATCACAATGTTTGCAGTGGTCACATTCATGAACAGCAAATTATGAGATGCATGTATTTTATACCTGATGTAACATACAAAAAACAGGGACTTGTGCTTTAAAATATTTATTGCACTGTGGAAGAGCATTAGTCACATTCCTTGATGATATAGTCCAGCATTCTCCCAAACTGAGACAACAGTACAAGTGACACTTTGTGATTATGGGAATATGGAATGAAACACTGTATTGGGGGGGGGGGGGGGGCACAAGTAGGAAGGGGGAGGGGGAGGGGTGAATAATAAATAGGAATGATGAATATTGGAATGAAATTCAACATCATAACAACTCACCAAGTAAATAACAAGTACCCAAGACTGACAAGAGGACTTGCACAAAAGTCAGTCATTACTGACACTGTCAATACCAGCACTAAACCAAAAACTATGCAGAAAAAAATTAAGTCTATTACTGAAATACGTAGCTGTTGTTCGGGGATCATAATCCAACCCGAGACACAGAATATCAAGACGGACCATTCCTTCTTTCACTGTATGTCCACAACTTGCTCGCATAAACATGGTGAGTCCTACTCACAGAGTTCTGTGGTACTATTTTTTTCGTTCAATTATGAAGGGGTGCGGCGCAAATTATGGATGATATGCGTGCAAGACGTCGGACAGATTTTGGCGAATTGAGCCGTCTCAGTATCCTGTATCTTGGGTCTTACTACAAAGCCAAATAGAGAAAACATTATGCGATGTTCACTGCTCGTCTACAGCTTACTGAAAATGTGTAATGGCCGTGTAATAAAGGCCGAAATAAGCAGAGGTGTTAAATTAACAACAGGCAAATCAATGAATCAAAAATATGAGCAGGGACACCAAAAAGAATAAAATCAGATCTAACACTTGTTATCGAACTAACGCCAATCATGTAATCTCATGGATAGATATCATACACTGTAACATAACTCCGGCAATGAATGGGTACAAAATGCACTGTAACTACTGGTATCCTGTCAACTACTTCAGTGTGCCAAACTTATTCAGTCAAGTAATATTTAATTAAATACACGCTAAACAGAAACACTATAATTTATACTGATATCATAATCTCAGGCACAAACCGTCAACTTCAAAATGTCTCACTTTCCCTGACATTTTGGAGGAGTCGGAATGACCTCATTCTGCCAACTGTAAAAATGTTTTATCTTATTATAAAAAGAAAAATAGTGGCGGGAGTAAATCATGTGCTACAATTTTGAACTATTTTTTGCTCACGGCTACAACCTGAATAAGTTTTAAAAATTCTCAAATTAATTTTCTCGAGTGTCAACTGATCTAACCCAATTGCTTTTGCATCATCCTATTGTGTGTACAGTGTTTAGCAAAAGTGAAATCTTTTTTTTTTTTTCAGTTTTAATTTTGATATTTTCAACCGTTCAAGCCGAGGAGCTTGACTGGGGTCATTTTCTGCAATAATCCACGTATCACATTGTGTCACTCACAAAATATATGTCACTTTGTCATTTTCAAAGCCTCGTAACTTTGGGGCTCTTAGGCTCAGGCCAATGTCATAGGCAAAGTTTTCGGAGATACTGATATTTAATGGAAATATGACAATGCTTGATGATTACTGAATGTTGTTGTCTGGGTTGAATTTAATTGAAAAGCCAACTTCAAGAGCTTACCAAGAAATAATACTTTGTATGTTAATGTAGTGATAACTCAATGCATTATGAGGGCATTTAAATTTGGAAAGAGCCTTCCAATACATGTACTTTTATATTTAAATGTGATCAGGCATTTTGCACTAAACACTGTTGCCTTAAATGAAGTCCTCATAAATTTCACCAGGTCACCATGTATTGAGACACATCGATACCCCCACTCAACCCTCCCCTCCCTTTAAAGAATAATTATTATTAGCAATTCTTAAATACATCTGAATTCCATAGCACTGTCATTCCGAAATTACCAAAAGGAATTATCAAGTCTAAACATGACTAAACTTTAAGCTTTTTTACTAGCCAGATCTACCTATTAGTATTATGTTGACAAATCAATATATAATTATGTAACGACAAACGAAGTTCAGCAGTGGGTTATGCTGTCCAGACCTTTTTTCCATGGGTTTTACCACCTGTATCCAAGTCTAGAGCACACAAAGACTTAACTTTCTGTACATAGGTCTATTCTCATTCATCAGTCCCCCGTTGCACAGCGAGTGATGCTGCCTTACAAAGTCAATGGCTGCGTGATCGCATAGCGGGATCAGTCAGTTGCCACGTACCAGACTATCTATGTCATGTAGTACATCTATGGGTACGAGTTGTACCGAAACGACAATTACGAAAGATGACGGCGTGTATTTTGACCATGAAATGGTTAAGGAAAATCATACTAAGCATTTTTTTTCCTCTTTGGGACTTCAAAAATGAGATCACGCAGAGAGTAAAAACTGATAGAAAAATCAGATCTAGGATATCCTCTAGTGTCTCTATTACAATGAAACTGTCTGTGTAGTTTACAAACATACTGTTTGACCTTTTTTATTATGAAACTGTTAATTTGAAGTGGATATTTTGGATCACAGGCAGCTGAAATGAATATGATGATGTTTTTTTCTCGAGCCAGTGTGAAAGAACATCCTTGGTAAGTCAAATCTAAAACATCTCACATGCTCTGTCCTGTTTCAAAGTGATCTCCATTCAATTACCTTCAAGAAAATATACTTTTATTGGTATAAATATCAGTTTTCTATCTATGAAACGAGATATAAAATAGTATGCGTTTTTTATAACCTTAGATTTTATGACGAGGTTCGCATGAAATAACTACAAAGAATATTGAGAAATAAATTCGGGCCCTAGATCATTGTTCGTGGGATCCGTGATTTCGACTTAGGTGTGTTCGAGTTTCACGTGCTCGACTGTAATTATATATTCAGTAGACATTTAGTCAGGATTTTCTTTAGGTACTGATAGTGATAGGGACTGGACCAGAAAAAGGTTCAGTTATTAAAATAAGATATTTAAATTACACTGTTAAATGTCATAAATCTAATCCAACCTTGCTATAATACTGATGATTTGGTGAGGCAATATGATTTTAACCGCTTCAGAATGACGAGTAAACTTTTTGATGTAATATTTGAGTAAATATTTTGATGATACTTGATATCTTGATAATACAACAACAATTAGCATTGTAAAATATTTTGTTCCGCTATGGGAATCCAATACAAGTAAGTAGATCAAAGAAGTAAGGCACAAGTATTGATTTCTCAGCTAATAATACATTTTCCACAAACAAGGACAAACAGCAAACCATACAATTTCAACTTTTCATTTCTCAATGTTTGGCACAAGGGAGACTTCATACATTATGATGAAACAAATATATTCTGTGTCCCAATCTGTACATCTCACTCATGAAATAACCACGAGGTGACTTGATCAAAACAAAAATGCAATTTGACTAATAAAACATATATTCTGTGTCCTAACTTGTACACCTGCAGTTGTCTCACTCATACAATATCCATGCCTTGACGATCTATACAAAAATGCAACTAATAAAACATACATTCTGTGTCCTCATTTGCATACCAGAAGTTTTTCCACTCATACAATATCCATACCCTGACTTGATCTATACAAAACTGCAATTTAAGTTACGAAACAAGCATTCTGTGTCCTAATTTCTAGCAGCTTTCTCAATTGTAAATATTCATACCTTGATTTGATCTATATTATACATAAAAATGCAGTTCACCTTTAGAAATCATCAATCCCAGTCCCATCACCGGTGAAACATTTGCCAATCTGAGCTCACAGAATGAAATGATTTCTGTATAATGCAAAGCAATTGTGTAATAAACACGTAATAGGATAGTCTACAAAGAATGACCAGTCACCTCAGACCACAGCTCTACTAACAAGGAAAATAGTCAACTGTCATCAGCTGTGGACATGCGCAAGATGCCTCTGAAAAAGACAATGACTAAAGTTGCTGTCACGTGATAAGATGGGAATTTACAATGGAGTTTCTTGTTACCAAAGATATCCTGAATTGTGCGCGCCAGACCTATGGATTGGTTGTGTGAGAATTTGGGTCAGTTTTAATCCCTGCACCAGAAACCCCCCCTTTACTATTATTCTGGTAATTGCTGTTCATTGCTTTTGCTAAATTTAATGATGTCTAGACCAATTAGTAGATTGTATCGATGATCTGTGTTTTCATGACAACAGAGGGCTACCTACTGTTTTGTTGAGAAATCATCGTTGAATCTTACATTTAGCCTACTGGAATGCCTAGGGTGAACCCGTGGTACATCAAAAATGAAGAGTGTGAAAGGCGTGGCTATGAAATTCATCATGTGCCCTTTGAATCCTTTTATTCAGCACTCTATCTAAGAACTCCTAATAGACCCCATTTATTTTTTATGCCAAATTAAAAAAACACTTAACGAACATTTTACAATATATAATACACACTGCAATATGACCCCTCTATGGCAATACAAATATCAATGTCTTTTTAAATGCCATTAAAATGGCAGCCGATTTTTTTTTACCTCCAGGATAATGAGAGAAACAATACCCTTCGTACCAACCACCATAATAATATTCTTAAAACTTTATTATACACCGTCTCTTCCACCTGGTTGTTATACATTTCAAGACATGGTGACAAAGGGAGCTACAAAATTAGTTTTCATATGAACGTCCTTAAATGCCCAGGGGTCATGAACAAAAAATGCCCTGGAGGAAATCTCATGTTTCACTTTTTGCAAAGAATGAAAGAAAACAGGCCATTGAAAGAAACAAACACACAAAAAAAAAAAAAAGGGGGGGGGGGGGGGGGGGAGAAATTTCTGTTCTTCTATTTTACTCAGTTTACAATCTTCATCACTATAATTTTTCTCATTTCCAGAAAGTTCCATAATCTCTACCACCACAATAACAGCAGAAGAATTATTATTAAAATACTGACAATTCACAATTTCCCAATTGAGACAATTCCAACAGGCCAGACCGCACTGGCACTGTTGCCAAAGTGTGGGAAAAAGAAAGAAAAAAGAAAAAGTATGATAATACTGACTATCTTCATTCAAACAATACTTCAAAACTCCTGCTTTTTTTTTTAATCAACATCCATAAGTGTGAGTGTATTGTGCTTAAGAAAACAGAATATTGAATTTCAAGCCAAAATGCCATTATAATAATATATGCTTAAAATTAAAAGAAATGCCCCAGGTAATGCTACTGCTTAAGAACAACGCTCATTAATACAGACAAGTCATATCATCACCATTCCGTAAGACTGTTGTAACTCAAAAATGTAAAACTCATTTTTTATACATATATTCAATTACATTCAAAGCCGCATCGAATGATCTTGGTTATCGACTCCTAAACCGAAAAATAAGCGAAAACCATACTTTCAAAAATTCTTAGTAACTAGATCAGGTGTGCTGAAGTACAACAAGTTTTTTTGCTTCTGAAAAGCAGCCAAAACCAGTTACTACAGTTTTAGGGAACAGTGGAGAAATAATATCATTCTGGTCCCAAATTTGTGAAACTTTGCCACATCCACTTTCTTGAAACAGTTACTTTCAATCTAATGTCACTGCCGACTATGGATCAGCTAAGCAATGTATACAGGAATCCAATTCCAATGCTGGAGAAACAAACATCTTCCAAGGCCATCTAATGCTACGACGTTTTACTTCTCTGTATTCTGGCGATCAATTTATCTTTTTCTTCCAGTTCTTTCTTCAGTTTCTCATTCTCCGACTGCAAGGATAGAACTTTTTGTCGCAAGAGCTTCACTTGCTGTGGAGAAGGTAAATGCCAATTGCATGAAAAGATGAACCCTGTACACATGTATTTTGTTCCGTATAAATTTCAGGTTTTATACAATGCCAGGAAAAAATCTTGTCTTGAGCAGTGCATTGTATTCTTTCAGGAATTAATTCACTAGCTCAAAACTGTAACCTCATCCTGCTTCTTTTTTATCCTTTGTCCATAATCTGTATCAAAGAACAAGATTCTAAGTTACATACAATGTTGCAAGTGCAAGATCTGTCAATGCCACAGCTCAACCTCCTGTTTCAATAATTTCAACAACAAAAAAAAACAACAATAAAAATCCACAGTGGCAGAAGTTTGGGCATGTACTATTCACTACTTCATTTCCCAACATCTCAGAATGTAGAGAATCTTAGGTTTGACGATATGCTAAATAAATCCCTCTACCAAAGTGCAAGTATAGGATCTATGACCACAATTAGAGATAAAATTAATGACAAAATTTCCTTGGTCATAATTTATACCCCCCCCCCCCCCCCCCCATACTAAGAAGTGCCAGATCTGGAACAGATATCGACGATCACGGTTCGCCACTCATTCCTCCGCTTGGATGCTCTCAAAAGGCCTATATTGTCCTGGTTTTTCCCTGTCGCCCATCTGTTTGAACTCTCTAGATATGTTATTCTTTGTCTATCTCTGCTTTTTGTGCACTCTATTTTTCCAGTTAGAGCAAGGTGTTCAAGACCTTTGTGTTGATTCAGGTGTAAGTAATTATTAGGCAAATTATTATTTTTTTCCCCAGTTATTTAACAATTCCCATTCAATTGCTGCGTAAACCATACATCATACTGAAAAATATGAACATCACAGAAAGAAAATATTCCAGTTTTGCTACATATCTAAAAATTTTGACAAGTGGCAGAATGACCCACCTGTTCCTGTGAAAGAAATAACTGACTGTTGAGGACATCCTGAGCTGTGGGTCTTTCACAGGCAGCTGGTCTGGTCAGAGATTCAACAGTGTCTGCCTGAAATGACATATATAATTATAATGAAGGTGTGGATGTTAGAAACAGCTCTTACAGCATTAACAATATTCTGATGTGTATTCTTTGACTTCATTTCAGGACTGCATAAAAAACACAAAAATTAACAATGCTCGAAAGTGACTTTTCGAACCAGAAAGCCCCACCAATATCATCAACACAGAAACACTTAAAATGTGTTTACCTGCAGCTTTCTGATTCAAACTGATAATCTATACAAATAAGAGCCAGCCACAAAATTTGCGCTGAAAACTGCGAGACAACCACGAAAGCCAGAAACATGCACTTTTCATTTAAACCCATTTTAAAAAGACATAGTTTGCAAATAAAATTGTAGGAATACATTTGTGTTGTGCTCAGAGAAAATTTTCAAAGTTGAGCCCCACTTCTTCTGCATCATGTTTAAATAATCTAACATTCCTGGCTTTTCCTATCTCTGTTTTGTCAAATAAGGTTTCCTCTTGAGTGTCATCTATTGGTAGTCTAGTGATCCTTTCCAGAGCAGCATTAAATTAACATGGCGGATAAAATCATACATCAAAATGCTGAGGAAAACATTTTTGTGTATTTTCAATGGTCTGACAGTCCAGGCACAAAGCATCCAAGGAAAGACAGATCAAGTTTAGAGGAGGAAGAAAAAACAATGTATATATAATATACGGCAAGCAGGAACTGAGAAAGGTATTTTAATCACAATATAATTTTTTTCAACTTCTGTTCTTTCATAAAATATATTCGTACACAGCCATTAGAATAATGTTATCTGTTTCCACTGAAAAAAACAAAACAGCAAATTTTTTTCATGGATTATTTGAGCCTGAGATCATCAGTTTGTAATATCAAACCATCATAAAAGACTTCAAACAGCCATCATTAACACTTTTCCATCATATCCCTCCGATCGGCGAGTACCATGCACTTGTCCTCGCATCACATCCCGCTGATCAGTGAGAGCGTGCCTAGCGATTATAAACATTGTTGTAGTAGCCTCCTTTCTTAGTTTCCTCTTTTGGACTACTTTGTTCTGTATTAAGAAGTGTTTATCGGTACTTCTGGCGTGGTTTTGTGATAGTGTACCGCCACTGACAGCTGTGAGAGGCAAAAATGAACACGTCAAACAATCAGTCAGTTTTTCGACATGACAGCAATCCTGGCGAAGACTTGCATGATACTGCGAGTTTCTATTTAGGTAGAAATAATGGAGTAGAAGGCATAGATAGGCGCATGAGACACTTCTCCGATGATAATTCGAGTAGCAGAACGGGGTCAGAATCGGATGGTGACATCAGTGACGTTGAAACCCAGGCCCACGGGTCTAGACCTACAGCAAATCAGCCCAGACCTAACCCTATGTTACAGAAAGGGAAATTCCCAAAATTCTTATGTGAAAGATCAACTCTACTGAATCACAACTCACCTCTAATGGCCACTTCTGTCTGAATGAATCTGAACACTTATTTTTGCATCTCAGTTCTTGAATTTCATGCGCTCTCTCCATCTCCGTGTTGAAGGTGTGAAAAATTTCATACAACATAACCCCTAGGCTGTACATATCACTCTGAAAAATATTTCACAAATCCATTGGTCATCAAGATAAACCTTCTAACCTTCAGCCTTGGTAGACACTATTCACCCATTTTTGTTCATCATTTTACACTACAACCTGTTTTTATCACCATTTCCTCCTACGGAATATGTACCTATGAAGAAATAGAACAGTCTGATGTTCTCATATATTATGCATGTGACTTCATTGTTAAGTTTCCCTGATCTGCCGGACAATGTAAGTAGCATTTTTACTGAAATATATTGATTGTTAAAAAGTCACTGTATACTTCACAGTCATAAGTATCTTTCCTAGAAATTATGTGCCCAAATTGACTGTCAAACTTTCTTAACAGACAGACTGCCATCAATGGAAATTACACTATATGGAGCTGGACAGTGAACGTTTGCATCTAAAACTTGGTGACTATTAGACCAAAGTTTCTGAAATTTTGTGTAGAGCCTCAATATTTGAAAATAAATTACGTGGACACATCCATTTTGGACAAAACTGATTGTGAACCTTCTTCATGTGTTTCCAAGCTTTTTTGTGATCACATACTTCTTACCATACACCAAGAGTGCCCCAGACACATCTACAAATCCAACAAGTTTATGCATTTCTCTGTGAGTGAAAGAACTGAATTTCCTCTTCTAAATATTTCACAGTGTGGAAAACATACAGGATGTAACCTCCTCCATTTTATCAGAAGAATTTCTGTTCCAGAATATTTATGCCTACCTTGATGTCATAAACAGTCCCCTTGAGTTGCTCTGGTGAAGCATAAGCTGAAGTACCAACTCCACCAGTATGGTCATCAAACAACAGTGGCGTCACTGTCAAAGAATGCAATTAAACATTATCCCAATTGCCAGGATCACTATCATGTCAAAGAGCTAATATGCTACCATTTGAACCAACTGAATAAGAATTAATGTGTTTGTGTCACATGTTAGTACTATGTACAGAAAAAAATTATTCATGGGAAACCATTCTGAATGAATGTTTAACATTGACAAAATATTACCAAAAAAAACAGAAAATCTGTGGGGTGGCAATAAAGCTTGAAACAAAGTCAAAATATGGCGAAAAGGAAAAGTTGTATGCAGCAAAGCCTCATGTATGAAATAATACGGAAACAATATCTGGCCCCGCGGAAAATTGTGTTCGGTGCGGTCGCATTGTGGCCGCGATTTTCATCATTTACCGCAACGCGGCCGCAATTTTAACGATTTCCGCAATTTTTTGCATTTTGTTTTAGAAAAAAAGGTCAAGATGATGAAAACAATGAAAATTATTTGTTGTTTTCGCGAAATACAAAAAGAACGCAGTTAAGCCGAAAGCTGAGGCCCCTCGATGCGTGCCCAAGTACGGAAGTAGCACGGTAATCTAGGCCTTCAAGCACACGCACAGTTTACACTCGTCTGGTGGTCCTCGTCCATTCGTTCGGCAGCAAGAAATCAAAATTTACTCTATAGCCTATCTGCATCATACACGATGGATAAAAAAATTATTCCTTCGAAAACCAAGTGCCTCGTCCAAAACTGGAACAAAAACCAGCGCAAGCGCTCGGCAGCCTGAATTTTCGACCGAGACATATTTTTCATGCGATAGACTGTTCTGTCGGGCATGCAATACTGTGCTCGATCACACAATCAATGAAGTCATCGGTGGGTCACCACATGACTAATGACTACAGAGAAACACAAGAAAAGAAAACTGCAGAGCTCCGGTGAGGCTTGGCCCGAAAAGAGACAGCACGTGCTGAGCCAATTATTTCCAGCAAGCAGTTTCCTCACAAGGTGAAAAAAGTGGGGAAATGCGACAGTTACAGTTCCTAGGCTAACTTGGGGTGAAGAGGGGATACCTACTGAAGGCCTAGGTCATTAGATCTAAATGATGCACCATGAATCTGCATTAATGAAGTGAGTAACTTTTAAAACTTACAATCTGGTCTAGATTTTTGCAGGCCTATTATCAAGAGAACTACTAGTACTAGTCTATATGGCCTTTAGCGTCTTTACAGACGGTCTTAGCAGCTAGAATATTCACTTTCACTTTGACTGACAGCTTCTCTCGTGGCTTATTCTACCAATGTTTGACCCGAGAGTGCGATGGCAGTGATTGCAGGTCAGTCTTTTGGGTTCACTTTGGCGAGTGTTTTCATTCCGCCTCTGTCGTTTTGTCAGGTATGTTTCTTTTGCCTTGAAGTCTATTGCGAGCGTGCCACTGCGCAATTTTTGTCTCCATCTGCTTCGATCATTTGCAAGGTTCTCCCATTCATTGGGGTCGATGTTGAATGCTTTCATCGTGACCTTGCAAGTGTCTTTGAATCGCAGATGTGGCCTACCTCTGGGTCGGTTGCCAGTAGCAAGTTCCCCGTAGAGAATTTGTCTGGGGATGCGATCATTTTCCATACGGTGGAGATGTCCAAGCCACCGCAGTCTTTT
Source organism: Onchidella celtica (assembly GCA_963931925.1). Lineage (NCBI taxonomy): Eukaryota > Metazoa > Mollusca > Gastropoda > Systellommatophora > Onchidiidae > Onchidella > Onchidella celtica. The sequence goes on along the minus strand of OZ007574.1, from coordinate 58,625,373 downwards.
TTTGCCTAGGAGAGCCTGAGTTGATGGAATGTTGGCTCGGCTCAGAACTTCGATATTTGAGATCCTGTCTTGCCACTTGATCTTGAGAATTTTGCGTAGGCAGCGCAGGTGGAAGGAGTTGAGGGATCTTTCATGTTTGGAGTAGGTGGTCCATGTCTCTGAGCCATACAGCAGGGTGCTTAGGACGCAAGTTTGGTACACGAGTACCTTTGTTTTGATGGTCAGCTTGCTATTGTTCCACACCCTTTTTGAGAGTTTGCCAAAAGCTGTGGCCGCCTTTCCTATTCTGGCATTTATTTCAGTTGTTATGTCTGTGCTACCACTGATGGTTGAGCCTAGGTAGCAGAATTTTCCCACTTGCTCCAGAGGAGAGCCATTCAGCATGATTGGGTTGGGGTTTCTCAAGCCTTGTGTCAAAACTACAGTTTTTGAGACACTGATCTTTAGCATGAATTTGTCACAGGCTTTGGCAAGGCTATTGATGAGAGCCTGGAGCGTGGTTTCATCGTGGGCCACGATTGCAGCATCATCTGCGAAGAGGAGCTCTTGTAACATAATATGCTCTGTACGAGATTTTGCTTTTAGTCTGGCAACATTAAAAATGGAGCCGTCCACTCTGGTGTTAATAAGTACTCCACCTGAACATTGACCAAAGGCATTCTTGAGTAGGGCTGCAAAATATATACCAAATAAGGTAGGAGCAAGAACACATCCCTGCTTCACACCGCTGTTTACAACAAATGAATTGGATGTGCAGCCCTCAAAGTTGACACATGCCCTCATGTCAGTGTGGAAGGATGCAATAAGTTTTAGCAATGTTGGTGGACAGCCTATGGATTTAAGGACTGCATACAGGCCAGATCGGCTTACGGTGTCGAAAGCCTTTGTTAGGTCCACAAAGCATGTTATAAGCGGCCTGTTTTGTTCTTTACATTTTTCTTGGATTTGCCGAAGTGCAAATATCATGTCAATAGTTGATCGTTTGCTTCGAAAGCCACATTGTGTTTCTGGTAAGACTTTTTCCGCCAGTTGTTGAAGGCGGCAGAGGATGACGCGAGCAAAAGCCTTTCCAGTAATGCTGAGGAGGGATATGCCTCGATAGTTGTTGCAGTCGCCTTTGTCTCCTTTGTTCTTGTAAAGTGTGACAATTTTGGCGTCTCTCATATCATGTGGTATCACGCCTTCTTTCCAACACTGCAGTAACAGATTATACAGGTGTGGTAATAGTGGGCCTTTTAGGTCTTTTAATACCTCTGCAGGAATGTTGTCACTTCCTGTGGCTTTTCCAGCAGACAGGTGGTCGATTGCATTGGAAAGCTCGACTAAGGAAGGTTCAGCGTCAAGTTCGGCCATTATTGGCAGTTTTTGGAGGTGTTCCTCAAAATCTGGTGGAATATTTTTCTCAGTTGAATACAACAGAGAGTAATGCTCTACCCACCTATTCAGTTGTTCATTTTTATCTGTGATGGGTTCACCATTTACAGACTTAAGTGGGGCGCTTTTGGTGATGATTGGCCCAAGAGCTACTTTCATCTGACTAAAGGCGGTTTTCATATCTCCCTTTTCATTTGCCTCTTGTATGCTGTTACACAAGTCTGTCCAGTATTTGTTGGCGCAACGTCTTACCTCCAGCTGAAGTTTAGCTTTTGCATTTTTCAAACTAGTTTTTGTACTCTGATTGCAATTTTTGTTATACTCATTGAAAGCAGATTTCTTTTGCTCAATGAGAGGTAGGAGAATTTCGCTGTTCTGGGCTACCCAGTCGTTGTTTGAAACTTTATGCTGTCCAAAAGACTTGATGGCACAGTCATGAATTTTTGAACTGAGAGTGTTCCATGTTTCATCTACCGAGTCACATTGGGTGACATTATCCATGCTTTCAGCAAATAACTTTTCAAATGACTTTCTATTTGATTCATCTCTGATTGCTGTTACATTGATCTTAGGGATTGAAGGGGCTTTTGATCTGTATATTTTCTTGGCCGAAATTTTGATTTTGCTGACTACCAGTGCATGGTCGGTGTCACAGTCAGCACTGTGGAGGGAACGAGTTATTTTTATACAGCCCAAAGTCTTCCTCCTTGAGAGAATAAGATCTAATTGATGCCAATGGCCAGACCTGGGATGGCGCCATGATGTTCTTTGGCATCTCTTAAGGTCAAAGTACGTGTTTGTAACACATAATGAGTTTACGGAGCATAGCTCCAGAAGGCGCTGCCCGTTTTCGTTGATGTTGCCAATGCCGAAGTGCCCAATGCACTTTGGCCATGCGGAGTGATCTGCTCCCACTCGAGCGTTAAAGTCACCCAGAATTAGCAGGCCTTCGGTGAGAGGGATGTTGTGGAGAGTCCTCTGCAATGCCTCGTAGAAAATGTCTTTGGTTTCGTCAGAGGAGGTAAGTGTTGGGGCATAGACACAGATAATGTTGGTAAAACCAGACCGGGTGTTCAGTCTGAGTGTCATGATGCGTTCTGACACTCCAATTGGAGTTGCGATCGAATTGATAAGGGAGTTTTTTACGGCGAAGCCCACGCCGTGGATTCTCGGCTGTTCGCTGCTAAGGCCCTGCCAGAAGAAGGTGTAGTTTTCTTCTTTGACTGACCCGGAGTCGGGAAGTCGAGTTTCTTGAAGGGCAGCGATGTCGATGTTTAGTAGCTGAAGTTCTCGATCAATAATTTGGGATTTCCTGATGGAGTCAATATCAGTGAGATCTTGCTGTTGCAAGCCTGGGCGCATTGTTCTGACGTTCCAGGTACCAAGTTTTAGTATTTTTCTGTTTTTGCCAGGTGCACACTTTACGTCAGCTTTTTGACTTTTGGTCTAGCTCCAACCACCTTATGAAGCAGGCTGACGTGGCGGAACAACACCCAACTGCCTGGGGGCTGCCCAGGTTACGGCGGGCGGTAGTTGATCAATGCAGCTGAAAAGCCGCTCCCACCGACAGAGGGGACCCCTGGCGCTCATCCGTACGCCAAATGGATTGAGCTTATCACCGGTAACTGCCACCTCCCGTGTTGTGCCCATCCGTAACGGATGGCTGGAGTGTCCTCTCCAAATCGGAAATGGGTGGGCTTATAGAGGAGAGACAGACGCTTGCCAAGCCCGAGCAAACGCCTCCTCATTTTGCTGCCTTGCCTGGGCTATTTTTAAGAGATGGTGCTTTGCCCAGAGGCACCACCCCTCTCTCTGCCATTCTAGTTAAACCCAAGGGAGAGACCAGGTCAATACATTTGGAACTAGTCCGGCTGCAGGGGATGCTGGAAGCCAGTTTGATGCAGTTCTCCCTGACAACCACCTTCGGGTCTCCACTCCTGATTTTCTGTCTGGGTTTACTCCCATAGCCTTTGCTATCATAGCAACACACAAGGCAGTGTGGTATTTGTATTCAGGGTTACCTTCCCCTAGTCTTCCTCTCTCCCGAGATGACCCACAAGACAGTGGGGGTGACAGTAGCAGGCTGTATTGTGTACTGTTATACAATAGCAGAAAACTCTGGCCTGACACTGGAGTACTAGTCTACAATAGTAGTAAACTATAGATATAATTATATAGTCTCCTTACCTCACTCCATTGAATTTATATGGAAGAAAAATCATTCATTTTCTTCAGCTTGAGCTTGGGTGACTTCACATCACCCATAATCTAGTTCAGGTGAATTCTGTGTGCCAAGCCATATTTCCACCCAGATAATTGGCTTACTCTTGTCACCAGACTAAGTAAATATAGATCTAGATCTAGTTTATATCACCACAGTCATAATTTGAACTGTATTGTAAGTACAGTGTAGTCTTCTGTATCAGCATGCAGGCTATGTAGCCTACATGTATTTCTTATATTCTGATCTTGGAATGATCGGATGAAAATCAAAAGCTGTGGGGCTCAATAACTTAATAATGATTTTAATTTTTATAATCAGTGTTAGAATGTGATTGACTGAGAAAAAAAGTTACGGATAATCTTTTTTCACTTGTCACTGTCAGGAGTGGGTAGCTATGTTTGCTGCTGCTAACATCCTATAACATCCCAATTATCCATGGCTGACCACCCTGCTGTTAGGGAATTTGTACAGAAGGGAGTGGTTAATGGTGGCTCATTGTTTTGTAAAGCACGTAGGGCCCACGCAGTAGGGAGTGGGCGCTATATAAATAATAATATATGTATTTTTGTTCTTTCATGAACGCAATTTTTTTTGCAATTTTTACTGTTTTTTGCATGCAATTTTTGCCATTCCGAATGCATTTTTTTAAATTTCAAAATGCAATTTTCCGCGGGGCCAGCAATATGATGCAATGCAAAGGAAAAGAGAAGTCAAGCTTTTTGGTATATTAACTTTCTTCTGAAAAAAATAAAAGTTGAACAAATAAAAACACAAAACAAATGTGTAGGCACCCAACAAAATGAGGCACTTCGTGAAGTTTGGTGGTATTGAGATATTGGTGTCACCAAATTGGTTATTCAAAGTCCTTTCATTTGGTAAAAAAAATATTGCTGTAATTTAATTAGCAGAGAAGATGTGGCCTATCACAGACAGGAGCACAGTTTTAAGAAAAACGCTTTTCAGCTTTTCATCAAAATTATTGATGGTAACTCAATTCAAAGTCAATTTTGAGGCATTTACCCTTCTCAAACAGGATTATCATTTGGAAAAGGAATAGAAAAGAGGTTAAACTTTTCAAAATAGTGAAAACACAAAATTGATAACAAAGAACATTCTTATGAAGAAAACAATCAATGTATTTGATTTACATAGTTTCATTGTATTCAAACACAACTCATATTCTCCCTTCCCCCTATCAGCATCACAACAAACACTATCTCCATGTTGGTCACTATATTCACTTTAGCCACCCATTCTCTACAGCTAAATGAATGATCTGACAATAATGTTTACTAGTTCATCATTGCTTTAGAAAATATTGATAATTAACCCTCTAGACTTCAGACCTTGACTGCCTTGTCAAAACAGTTCTAAAACATGCTAACCTGTATATAATAAAATAGTCAAATGAAGACAAAAACATAAACATTTAAAGAACAAATAATTTGCTGATAAAATGGAAAGTGTTCCAAAATGGAGCATTGGAAGCATGGAAATGTGTTTCCGAACATCAGGTTGTAGAAGGTTAAAAAGAAAAACATAGCTTCATGAAGATTTGAAGCTGTCTAAAACAAAAAAAATTTTAAAATAATGATCCCCAGGTAATACTAATACTTCTCAGTGTCTCTAGTAATGAGTGGTTTTCATTTACCTCTGTCTGTTGGAGATGGTGTCAGCACAAGATCTTCCTTGTTGTGTCTAAGTACATCTTCTGTTGCCAGGCCAAAGTCTCCAATCTTTACATGCAGATTGTTGCCAGACAGGAAGATATTCCTAGGCTGAATAAAAACAGACAAGCAAGAGACTGACTGAAACTCAGAGGAGAGTGAGACTACAGGAAATCTTTGGTAGAAAAGAATCCTCATCAAAGGACTAATGTTAAAATATACCACTGGCGAGAGAAATCATCACTGTTCCATTAGGCCGTAGTAACTCAATAATTTGAAAAATCGATTTTTATATATATTCAACTACATTCAAAGCTGCATCAAATGATCTTTGTTCCAGACTCCCTGGCTGCAAAAAGAATCAAATAGCAAACTTTCAAAAAGTCATTGTCACTAGACCAGTTATGCTAAGATAAAGTTTTTTGTTTCTCCTGAAAAGTAGTCAAAAGCAATTACTAAAGTTTTAGAGAACAGTGATGATATATACTTAAATGATATTTCCAACTGACAATAAAATGTTTAGTGCTATTAAAAACAGGAAAGACGTAGCTGTCAGACATTAGATCCACAAATTCCTTCCTTATTCCCTTGAACTATCTTTTGAAAATGCTGTCCTGCCCCAGAACTTTTGCATCACCTTGTGGATTTTCAGAAACAGCAACTCGAACAAGTATGACAAGTAGTCATTTGTGGAAAAACTTGTAATCTATATTTTGGTACTCGAAACTTTGGTCACCTAAGGCTCAGAAACCGCACCACACTCAGGCTTCAAACTTTGCACAACAGCATATTATCAGTGCGAAATTAACATGGGCTATATTAGAAATTATGAAATGTTCAGGCTTCTACATTTCATTTTTCATTGTTTCGGCATCATTTAGATCTATTTCGAATCATGGTTCGCCATTTTAAGGTTTTGTTATCACTTTCTGCGATGTGTTCACTACCATTAGTATCAAACACTCTAAGAGTGCCGACCCAGTAGATCCGACTACTCAGTTTGCTTCCAGCTGTTTTTCTTCCAGCGTTCCTTCGATACAACATCGGAACGGATGTAACCTGGATGCCAGACAGTTTGAATCCGTTTCGATGTTTTATCGAAAGTTGTGTTTGGCGGGAATGGGCTCATTAGAACAATGGACGTGGAAAGGTTGCTACTAATTTTGTTGCTCTGGTTAAAGAGAAAACGATCTAAACGAAGACGTAACTGGGTGCACCCAATATTTAAAGAATGAGACGTTTATGACGAGTACATGTATCATCATCTGTTAGAACAAATTCTAATTGATAAAGAAAATTGTGTTGCTTACATTCGAATGGAGCCAGAAATATTTTTTACTCTTCTTGAAATGATTGGGCCACACATAGAGAAGAAAACAACAAACTTTCGGAAGCTTCTACCGGCTAAAGAACGGCTCATCATTACGTTAAGTGAGTTGTGTGACATATTAAGTGAAAGTGTAAAACCATATGTAAATTTGTACCTTTTCTTGAATCGTATCACCTACTGTTTTGTGATCACAACACTTTTTCTTTTAATATGCAATAGTTCCAATGTAAAGAAATCCAATTGATTATTTTTCAAAAGCCAGACGTGCATACCCTGGTTTTCACTAATTTCAGTGCTTTGAACCTGTCTTGCTTCAACCAAGATCTAGTCCTTACAATCCCATGTCAAGGGGCTTAAGTAAAATTATATTAACATTTGGGGATATTGAGAATGAATTGCGAAGTGTTTTAAATCCTTCGTGGATATGAAGTTTTTAAAAGTTATTTAGATCTATCTTTCAAGAGGCTCGAAACTGCATGTTGATAGGCTTTTATCAGCCGCTTTGTAGAATCTATGTGGCAAGCAATAAAAGAACTCGCATGCATCATGTGCAATTATGGGATGTTTTAACGGCTGTGTCCGTATTCGTAAATGAAACAACTATACACGTAACCTAGACGGTGTGCCAGACAGTGACACCCATTGTTTGCCTGATGAAAAACAGGCCAATTTTAGTGTTGCACTAAAACCTTTCGATACACCAAAAAGCTGGATTCACCTCCAGATCTGAAATGGTAGATGAGGCGGATGCACTGGGCCGCTGATATTTAGTTTATGAGCCGATCTAGTACGCTCCGGTAACGGATCAGGGGTCAACTGCCTGACTCGAGCTGGAAACGGATCCACTGGGCTGGCACTATAACCCGTGTGCAAATCATGCTATTGTACGGGATGCGCAGGGTGTCAACTCACAAAGGCAGAGCAGTTAGACTTATTTAAAAACAAATAAACAAACAGGAACAGGCAAGATGAAGCAGGTCCATAATAATCACCCAGAACTGAAACTAATATTCAAAATCGATTTATCCCGGGCAGGACCAGGGACCTCAGCTAGTACACATATATAAACGTCTTCACGGAACAAACAAAAAATAATGGGATAAGCAGATTTTGAAAGTAAAGATGTGCAGTGATCTACTGAATAACTAAACTTCCACAGCTACAGATGAGTATCGTACCTTCAGATCCCTGTGTATGACTCCGTTAGAATGGATAAAGTCAACTCCTTGTAAAATCTGATGGAAGATTCTAATGTTATCTGATTTCATGATGGTCTCATCTGTCAATGAAAAATACACACAAAGCAAGATCGCATTAGTTCTTGAACTCTTTAAATGTAAGGTTATTAATGCTCACCCTGCGCGCTACCCGTAAAGCCCGCCGCCCAGTCAGTGACCTTACTCACGGAGAATCTTATCTGGGGTCACTGACCCGTGCCGCTAGACGATGACCACATGCGCTGTCCACATGGTTCGGTTTTTACTGATCGGTATGAAGACATTCGCTGCTATGCCTGATCACGCTTGATAATGAATTAACCAGCAAAACCTTAGTCTGTAAGTCTCTAACCAATGATCTGACTTATGATTCCAAACTGACAGCTGTAGTTTTCATGAGAACGAAGCATGATAACTAGCCACGCCCTCCCAAGCCCTACACAAATGGTTTCATCCTGATTGATACATAGTAATAAACCAACGTGGGCATTTCGGGCAAAGATTATTTCAGAGCTTGTTTCTGATTGGTTCTTAGACACAGACAACTCCAGATGGTGGTCAGTTGTGAGAAAATGAGATAATATTGCAAATTTGTTGAGCAACAGTTCGCATGTCGATGTTACATCTTTTGAAAGTGTGGGGAGAGCCTTTGAAAGCTTAGTCTTTGTGATTCCGACCAGTGGTTCACTGGTTAACATGTCCATGTCACAATGCGTTTGATTTAGAAGAGATACAGTGAACAATAACACGGTGGTTACGTCTCAAAAAGGTCAGTGACCCGACGCGTGAAAATACAGCTTGCACATGGCACGGTCAGCTTGACCTTGCCGACTTTTGCCGCCCGTGCGGTATGAGCGCTTGCGAGTCAATACCGACAATTGCCGCCCCTCGCAGGGTGAGGGTTAATGATCATAGTGTCACGAACGTGAACTTTTCTAAAAAAATTACCTTCCTTTCAAAAACCAAGCAGACCAGCGACCATTGGACACATTGAGCGAATTTTAAATCGAACAAGATATTTATTATACAATGAGTTTCACAATGGCCACCGCCAAATCATTCAACTCACTATTTCACAAAGGCAAAAATATGCAACAGAGAAAACAAAGATTAATCACTATAAGTCTAGCTAACGGGAAAAACTAAACTAAATATATGCAATGTTCCTGCCGGGGACTCAGCAGTCAGTCACAATTCCCCTCTTATGCCAACTAATGCCTAACCCACAAGAACAACCTAACTAATGACACTTAAAAAGTTTTTCCTTGTCAACATCTGATCTCCCCGTTGACACACCTTCACATTTCCAGGATTCAAACGACAGACACGGTCTAACCACACACCGTCATAGATACACTAGCTTGAAGGGTTTCCATACCTTCACATCTCCTGGACTCAAACAATAGAGATGGTCTACACACACCGTCGTAGATACAATAGCTTGAAGGGTTTCCACATCTTCACATCTCCAAGATTCAAACGATAGAGACGGTCTACACACACCGGCGTAGATACAATAGCTTGAAGGGTTTCCACATCTTCACATCTCCAGGATTCAAACGATAGAGACGGTCTACACACACCGTCGTAGATACAATAGTTCCAAGGATTTCCAAACCTTCACATCTCCTGGATTCAAGCGATAGAGACGGTCTAACCACACGCCGTCGTAGATACACTAGCTTGAAGAGTTTCCATACCTTCACATCTCCTGGATTCAAACGATAGAGGCGGTCTACACACACCGTCGTAGATACACTGGCTTGAAGAGTTTCCATACCTTCACATCTCCAGGATTCAAACGATAGAAACGGTCTAAACACACCGTCGTAGATACACTAGCTTGAAGGGTTTCCATACCTTCACATCTCCAGGATTCAAACGATAGAAATGGTCTACACACACCATCGTAGATACACTGGCTTGAAGGGTTCCCCATACACCTTCAAACGTCTGTGGTCCCCTGGCACGACCTACACATGTCGCCCGGACTGTCAACTGGGGAAGCTGTCATCTGGGGGAAACACATGTAGCGAACTCTCTCCCCTATATACACGGGAGGTTTTTGCACCCGGTACTACACTCAAGTGAGCCGTGTGTATCAATTCATGCTCATCAACAACCTAATCATGCTTCCCCCACCGAGTTGCTGTGGCGGTACAAGGCCACTGAACCTTTTTCGTGACAATAGATATATATTTATATTAACCCTTACGCTGCGAGAGGCATCGAAATATGGCATCGACTTTCCAGGCATTCACTCTGCATGGGCATACCAATACCGCAAAGGTCAAGCTGACCGCGCAGCGCGGAAGCCGTATTTTTGCGAGTCGGGTCACCGTCCCCATTGAGACGTAACTACCGTCTTATTGTTCACTGTATCTCTTCTAAATTTAAGGCATTGTGACAAGGACATGTTAACCAGTGAACCACTGGTCGGAATCACAAAGACAAATTTGCAATATTATCTCATTTTCTCATAAGCTGACCATCATCTGGAGTTGTCTGTATCTAAGAACCAATTAGAAACAAGCTCTGAAATGATCTTTGCCCCAAATGCCCACATTGGTCCATTAGTATGTGTCCATCAGGATGAAACCATTTGTTTAGGGCTTGAGGGGCATGGCTAGTTATCATGCTTCGTTCTCACGAAAATTACAGCTGTCAATCGCGTATCATAAGTCAGATCATTGGTTAGAGACTTACAGACAAAGGTTTTGCTGGTTAATTCATTATCAAGTGCGATAAGGCACGGCAGCGAATGTTTTCATACTGATCAAATACAAACCAAACCATGTGGACAGCGGTAGTGTGGTCATTGTACATCGGCAAGGGTCAGTGCGACCCAGATAAGATTCCCCCTGAGTAAGATCACTGATCAGACAGCGGGCTTTAAGCCGTAGCGCACAGGTTGTGGGTTAATTTAAAAGCAATGACAACAACCATAATCCCTGTTGATAACTGAAGTACTGCTCTTGGAAAAATACGACTGGAGGAAATCTTCATGGGTATTTAGGTCTTTGGCTTCCTTGCAGTGTAAGGGGGTCAGGATGCACCTCTGTCAAATTTTCCTTAGGAAGTAAGAGGCTGTTCCAAAGTTCTATCCACTACACAAACTCAAGTAAAACTTACACCCTCATGATAACTTGGACAGTAGAATGTCTTTCAACCACAGTGAAATATTATATGTGAAAACCACCAAATTATATCCTTTGTACCATGTGGTTCCTCAGATCAGGCCACAGACTAATAAAATACCCAGACTGGATGATCCCATTGTGTGACGTCACAAAACAGCGAAAGCGAAAGGTCATGAACCATCTGCCATTTCAGGTTTACGGTAGCGACCGACGCTTCAGCATAGCTACCATTTTGACGCGCCTACTGAACGCGAAGTCTGGTTCCACACCAGGAAATTAATATATGTACAACCAATCTTGACAAATAAAAAGAAATTTCTACTGCTCATAGAACTAGAATCGGAATTTTCCCGAGCGGCGGCCATGTTGGTTATTCGGTCATGGCTCGGGAAATTCAGTAAAAATCGACACAGCCCAAAGCCCATGTTTCCAGTCTGGTTAATTTATTAGTCTGTGGATCAGGCCTACATACTAATACATACACTACAGTTGTATATAATTATAAATGTATGTTTATGTACAGTGATATGGCCCATGCCATGGAAACACTGACAAACATGAAAGTCTGCGAATGTACGGACATTCTTGAGCCCTGTACAGTAATTATTCAATAATGTACCCACATTAATAGCACTTACCACAACCTTCGACTTCAAATTCTTTATTTCTCTCCGCCAACCATTCCTGCAGTGTGAATGTGCACAGCTCCATTTGTATGTACAGAGTGATTGAGTTCTAGAGGAAACACAAGAGTAGTCAGTGTAACAAATCACCTTATGTCTGAGTAAATCAAATATATTATCTTTAAATCTCTGTATAACGAAAATTTGACACTGATAAAAATAAATATATAATTACTTGGGTGGGAATAAATAACAGCAAGAGTCTAAAAGTGAATCTTTCCCATAGGATCAGAAGTCATTCAAAATCAAAACTGGCCACATTAAGGGATGAAACAGACCAAAACTTGTGTAGGCACCAGACTGGTGGCTCACCACCCATAAATTTTGCTCCACGCTAAGGCAACAGGCCCTGCCCACACAAGGTGCCTACATGCCTACACCAATCTTTGGTCTGTTTCACCCCTAACATTACATTTCTGGCACCCAATGGCATGTGAAAGAGTGCAGACCAAAGGTCTTCAACCAGTGATCTGTGGAACTCCATGAAAGACCATCCTTTGGGCTTCAAAGGATTTGTAAGGCATAAATACAAATAAATTTTCGTTCATATTTTTTTCTCATTTGTTCCTGTTGTTTGTAACTGAAGTTGTGACTTTACTTTTCCTATCCAGCTGAATGAAGTTCTGACTTTACTTTTCCTATCCAGCTGAATGAAGTTCTGACTTTACTTTTCCTATCCAGCTGAATGAAGTTCTGACTTTACTTTCCCCCATTCAGGTAAATGAAGTTGTGACTTTACTTTTCCTATCCAGCTGAATGAGGTTGTGACTTTACTTTTCCTATCCAGCTGAATGAAGTTGTGACTTTATTTTTCCTATCCAGCTGAATGAGGTTGTGACTTTACTTTTCCTATCCAGCTGAATGAAGTTGTGACTTTACTTTTCCTATCCAGCTGTATGAAGTTGTGACTTTACTGTTCCTATCCAGCTGAATGAAGTTCTGACTTTACTTTTCCAATCCAGCTGAATGAAGTTCTGACTTTACTTTCCCTACCCTGCTGAATGAAGTTGTGACTTTACTTTCCCCCATTCAGATAAATGAAGTTGTGACTTTACTTTTCCTACCCTGCTGAATGAAGTTGTGACTTTACTTTTCCTATCCAGCTGTATGAGGTTGTGACTTTACTTTTGCTATCCCGCTAAATGAAGTTGTGACTTTACTTTTCCTATCCAGCTGAATGACGTTGTGACTTTACTTTTGCTATCCTGCTAAATGAACTTATGACTTTACTTTTCCTACTCAGCTAAATGAGGTTGAGACTATGACAGACAGTGGATGTGATACCAGGCCCAGTGAAGGATGGTAATCCTTCTCAAATCTTCTATTTAGTCCACAGGAAATTGCTTAAAGTATCTCTCCTCCCAATTGACTTCCTGTGTTATTTCACAGATTGGAGCAGGGGAAACATTTTGTACAAAATCACATTAACTGCAATGGCCTTCCGTCAGTCTCATTTGAGGCTGAGATTTTGTAACAATGAAATTACTGCTTAAATGACCACGTGGAATAGACGGGGGTCACAGGTGAGTCACAGGCCATTTTCACACAGAAGTAAAACTATGAGCAAATCCACTATCATACACTCCAGACATTACCTGGAAAGTTCCTGCCATTGTTGCTACTATATTTTCATCCCAGGATGAATCATCGCTGCTACTGTCATCTGGCACTGTGATCTTCACTGACTGTCGGTATTTCTTGTGCTGTTTGATACTTTTGAAATGGCCACTGGCACGACCATCCTTAGCCTTGATTTTTTTGTCTTGGAAAATTCTTTTCTCTTTCACCAAGGCTAGTGTCTTTTTCTCACTGACAGAATTCAAATCTGTAACCACAGAGCCTGCAAAGTCAGAGAAAACCGAACTGGATGTAAAATCATATTGTCCCTTCTTGACCACAACTTGTGAGGAGTGCTGGTTTATCGTGGATATCTGATTTGCCTCGCTCTCACTCCAGTCCACAGAACTGTCCAATTCAAAGTGAGATTCAGTTTTAATACCCAAAATTTGTTGTTGCAGCATTCCAGACGGTGATATTTGCCCTCTGGTCTGGCTGAGATTTTTTATAGGCTCCAGGTCATTTTGAATATTTGCTGCCATTGCTTCTGGCATAGGGACCCTGCTGTTCAAGAGATCCATTGGTGAATTGCTGACCTGATATGTGGTAGGCATTTCAGATTCTCCACTCCCAGCCCCAGCATGGAAATGCCTGTAATTATCTTCTAACACTGTTATCTTTTTATGATTCTTTCTTTTAACCTCTTTAAAGGCAAAGTCACTTTGAACTGTCTCATGAAAGCTCTTTTTATTGGGTGAAGTATTTAAATGACTTGACACTTTCTCCAGGATTCCATTCTGATTCAGGTGTGTCTTTTTAATGGAGAATGGTGCACTACTTTCTTCATCAGTATCCAGGGATGCATTCTGATACTGCACCGTGCTGAACAGTTTAGCATTCATGGCCAGGCCTACACCTCCGGCCATGTATTGATGAGGTGAGTCTCTACCTGGCAACATGTTTTTGTCATCACTGTCATCTGGCATACAGAATTCAATACTCATACTGTTCTCCTCTTTGTTGATCAGAATCCTGGGGGGATAAATAAAAGTGATTACAAGAACAGTTCCTCAAAAAAATCCAACAACTCAGCATGAGTTACGCACCAAATATCTGCATGATCTAAAACATCATCTTTATGCATATAAATATATAATAAAGTTTTCATTGAAATGAGACAGTAAACAATGATACTGTATCTCTATCTAACTAAGAGAGACCAATGGCACAGACAAATATGACACTACCTGAAAATGAAAGTAAGGGGTTTGCGGTGCATGCCAATATCATCACTTTTCCCCAAGACTGTAGCAACCCAAAACTTCAAAAATTCAATTTTCGTATATATATATATATATACATATTCAATTAGATTCAAAGCTGCGATGAATGAGCTTTTGTTACCGACTTATAACCAAATAGTAAACTTTCAAAATCTCATTATAACTAGACCAGCTGCGCTAAAATAAACAGTTTTTTGATTTTCCTGAAAAGTAGCCAAATCCGGCAACTAGTTTTAGGGAACATTGACGATATCATGTTAAAATACACATACCTTCACACTCACCATCTCTAAAATACATGACCATACACCACTTACAAACTATACAAACAACATTTAAATCCTGTAATAAATCCACATTGGCAATCAGAATTTAAATTCTTATTTTACAAGGTAGCTATACATTTATAGAGCTTGCATAACACAATCATCTCTGTTTAATTCAAGGCACTAGTATCATTAATGTCACTATATCTTTACCGATGATGTCAATTATTAAGTCAGTTACTCTAAGGAATGAAAACCTATGAAATTATTCAAAGAAAAATATTTTTAAACAAGTCCAAAAGATATATAGGTACTGTGGCCAAAATCCATTTTCCCTATAGATTTGTCAATGACGAGAACCAAACATGAGTAGTTTTGTGCCTGTGACGATACAGCAGAGTAACACTATCAAACAAGGAAAGAAAAATATCTTGTCTAACAAACCTCTCTGAGTTGATATCACTGGTGTCCTGCATGAAAGGACTTTCAGATGATGTCCTACCTGAAATATTAAAAGGAAAGGGGGTCAGAGTGCCATTCATTTTCAGAGTTGACAAATATTACAATAATAGCAACATTTCACCAACATAGTATAAACTGTTCAATTTTTTATAAAGACTTTCAAAAGTTAGAGAGTGATCACTAAAATGCTAAGCGATTGTCAAAATACAGTCATGCATTGTAACATGTTTCCCAAAAATTGTACAAAATAGTTGCACATGTTGGTAACTACTGTAAGCATGTTGCAAAAAGTTTTATGTCAATTGACGTGACATCTTAACTAGTTGTAGGAAATACTGTCTTGATTTTGAAGACTTTGCACTGCAATGTATGCTGAGGTCTAGTTTACACTATGAACCCAGCACATGTTATAATTGTATGCTGGCCACATTTATCACAGGCTACATTTATCAATGGCATGTTTTGCGTGTAGTTACATTATTAGTTCAGCATTTAAATTCAATTTGCTCCAGATCAATAGGTCTCTGTTTCTTAACCCTAGTCCTGCGGGAGGCCACTATATTGGCCTCCCCGCGCAACACGCGAGGCCATTATTTTGTCCGACAAGCTTAACCGCGGGTCCTGCGGGATGCCACATTTTTGTATAACAACGGTGCGCCTCGCGCTTTGTTTATTCGGTTGCCGCGGCTGTAGTTTTTTTTCACGTTTTTTTTTTCCCACACTATTTTCGCGTGTTTATCTATCCTGTCACCCCTACTATATCTAACAAAATGATATCGTCCGATTACGTTTATTACGATGCAACTATTCGTCATACTCATGTAATAGTACTGACGGTATGAAGTTCAAACTGGGGAAAATCTTGGGGAAACTTTTACTTTGATGCTGGTTGTCGTCCACATGTGAAATGAGAAGAAAGGGGCCATGTGCGTATTTAAGACACCCTTCTACGTCTGTAATTATGAATTCCGATGTAATACTAGGGCATGCTGCATTAGGACGTCTGTCGGTAGGTTTTTCATCAGGGAAAACTGGGAGAAAATGACCGACTTTGTTGTTGGTCGTTGTCTTTATTTGATGTGGTAATTAGAGAGATATTGTGTTCCTTTGGTTAAACCGCTTTCCAATACATGTTTAACTGCTCTACGACCTGGAAATCAAATCTCTCGCTAAAACTAACATTATAGAAAGTAGAAGCCTTACATAGTAGAGGAGGGAGAAGGCAATGTCACGATAAATGTGGTTAGTAAATTAACCGAATGGCTTAAAAAATCATTTGTTCACCTGAATGGCCTGACTTAGGGACAGAAACAGCGCAGAGGTCTTGGGAAAATGATAAAATGCATGTAAATGCAGAAAATTCTTGATTTGGGGCATTCCATTTCACAATAAAACTTACAGGATATCATCACAAGTACTTTATCCAAATATCATAGGGGTCACTTATGATTTATCCACCACTATTGTTGTTATTGCGTCCTGAAGTATATGCGATACACGTGTTCACAAGGACCCGATTGACCCGACCGCCGAGGTTATCGGCAACACGCGAACGATCGGCTGACTGGCTGCTGGCTATCCTCACACGGGGCGTTACGTGGACGGGTTCACTCATCGTGGGACGAGGGTTAATATGCTTTTCACTCAGGATTAGCGTTAGCTCTAGTGATATTTTTTTTCTTTTATCTTCTTCTTCTTCTCTCGTTCACCAATCTAAATCTGCAAATTTGTTCTTTTAAGAAAATCTACAGTTTTCTGCAGTTCTGGCAGAGCACCATAGAGTTTGATATTCAGGTCGGTGGGTTTGGGCCAATATGTTACTCGCAGTGCTGAGAAGTGTGTGCAGTTCTGCAATACATGCTCTGTGTTTTGAGGAGACTGGCTGCACTCACATATGGCAGGTGTTCCTATTTTAAACTTGGTGAACATATGGTGGTGGAGCCTATTGTGACCAGTTCTTAGTTTGACTAATATCACTTGATCCTCTCTGTTCAGGAGATGATATTTATCCTGTTGGTTTATTTGCTGCCGTCTGTTGTTTTTGATGAGGTTTTTCTTCTCATAGCAGTTTAAGAGGCACTGTGGCTGCTCCATGCCGGAACCCTCCTTGGCCAGTTGGTCTGCCTTCTCATTGCCTGGGACTCCACAATGTGATGGTATCCACTGTAGGACTATCCTGTTTCTATTTCCAAGCTGTGTGAGACATTTCTTCAGGTCTTTAAGCTTTTATAAATTTGACCAATTTCCAAATCACTTGCCTGATCCAACCAAATAAGGACTGTCATACTCCATCCAGGCTGCATTGTATCCAACAATGTTTGTGTGCTGGAGATTTGCCAAGGCTTTAACTTCCCTCAAAAGCTGAGAATAAACAGGATGGGGGATAATGAGTAAACTGGGGACATGTATGAAATCTTTGTGCACAAAATGTAATTTTCTTGCAAATTTCCAAACAGAATACTATCAAGATTATACGGTGACAGTACAAATCTTTAAGCACAGTAAAGAAAGACCTATAAGAGAAATAATGGAAATATTTGTCCTTACCACAGCAAATCCAGTTTGACATACTAAAACTAAACCATTCTTAAAGCCATATTTATTTGAAAACTATGATGAAAACATTTCTCGGTGTATTTAAACAGGTACAATTAAAGACAAAAAGAGAAGCAAACTGCTAGCTCAACCATGCAGGTACAGAGCACAGGACGTAATTTAACAGGAAAGGAAAAATCTGTTTCACTTCATTAAACCAGGGCTGTCAGTGTAAAATGATGCCAAACTCTGACCTTGGCTGAGCAGAGTGCGATTAATGCGATTGCAATTTGCTTCTGTCCAATGATTTCCTCCCATTTGAGTATACAAAATGAAACAACATTCCACTGACTGTATAATACTTGCTGATTTGCAGATGAAGGGTTATTTTAAAATCCCTTTCATTGGTTACAATTCTGTTCAAGATACAATGTACTTGGTTGTAGATAGTGAAGAAACTAGTATTTCAACACAGACAACCGTACCTTCCTCAATCCTGGAATTTTGCGGATCCATAGAGCTCTGACAGCCCTGTTTAACGTATTCCTCATCTTATTCTTGATTTATACATTTTCAATTACATAAATAAATATTTGAAATACTGTATATCACCTAAATTGACCCAAAAAATTAAACTTCCTTCAAGGAATTCATAGAAAATTTGGGTAAAAAATGTCATCTGCAGTTATGTGACCACAATGTACAGCTTCATGATAGGGCCAGTGTAATATCATCATAATATAAATCTGCCATCTTAAAACAATTCTCCAAATACCAATCAATCAAAATACTTTGGGTAGCATTTAGAACATTGTCTCAGATTTCATTTCATGTGAGACAAATTGAAACTGGTGGTTGCTGGAATGGGAGGATGTAGAGTCAATAAATCCTAGACACAGTCCAAAGCATATACAAAAATGGCATGAACAGGAAATGAAATTATGAATGAGAAATAATTAAACTGAGGTAAGCATGAGACAGAAACAAAGCAGACTGACCTTCAGCTCTAATGCTGGATTTTTATGCTTGAAACGAACTTTCTTCACTGCATATTCTTTGCCATCCAAGTAATTTCTGGCCTGCATTAAAGGAAAGAACTTGTGTTTTGTAAATCTGACAACCTTTGCTAGAGGCATTTCTCTACAAATATGGATGAAATCTGTTTTGGGAAAATTGAAACCAATTTTTCTAGTAAGGAATAAAGAATGTTAATGCACTATTTCAGTTTTTAATGTCATCTACATGGGAAAAGTTAAGAACTTGAAATTTCAACCTGCAGAAAAGCATCAAAACGAAAGAATAGCCATTATAACATCTGAAATACCTAATTATAATGGTTGTAACCTGAAAGACTGATTAATGAAATACAAAAACTAGATCTATATCACATCATATTATAAAGAAAGTAAGGCCTCCAGTGTAATCATAAGATAAGATAAGGTATGACTTTATTATCCTGTTTCCAGGAAATTTGTTGTCACAGCAGCAGTAACAGTACAACAGTAAACACAATATCTAAGACCGACAAGTCTTTAACGCACACCACACACACACACATTGCTCACACAACATTACCAACAAGTAAGAACATTGCTCACACACACACAAACACACACACTGTAAGAACAATCCATTAGGAAAAACTAACAACAGCATATTACATCAGGAAACACTGCTACTTCGAATTGCGGATGGCAAAAAAAGATCGTCTATAGCGCTCTCTGTTTGTTTTTAAATACAGTATTCGTCCACTTCTTTGGATGTGCAGCTTTTTAACCACTCAGTATGAAATTCTACAACATTCCATATTATGCATAGAAAGACATAAAGATGTGCATAGGCATATCTAAAAGGTCTTGCAATTGGCTGTATTTTTTATACTTTCGTTGATTTTGAGCCACAACTGAGTCAAACAGAAGAAAGTGTTCCGACATTTTCAGCCACAAAAAAAAAAAAAAAAAGCATTTTCTTCAAGTAAAATTCAAAAGTATGACAGGAAATTTCTTTCTACCCCTCAATTTACACATTGGTGATCGAAACTCAACTTTAAAAATCACATCCATGTATTCCCCGAGACAGCATGCCACTAGCACATACAATGGTGCAAGTGTAATTTTGTCCAAAGAATACCAACTGAGTATTTTCCAATGTTCTTTAATTTCCCAATTTCTATATGATGTCCATGGACCACCAAAATATGCAGGCACAAGCACACACAGATACATAAAATTTAGGCTATAATTTACCATGAAAGGAAAATAAAGTCTTACCTTGAAAACACAGCCAAAGCCACCCTTTCCCAATAACCCCAGTTCCTGGAATTCATTCCTGTAGCGTGAAGTTTGCTGACCTACTATGTCATCATCTGCGAAACTCAGTCTGTCAATACTAAGATAGAAACAAAAAAGCTCAATATATTGTGTGCTATATGCAAAGAAAAGACCATACACGACAAAAAGCCCATACCCTTTGACAAACTGGATACATATTTCAGATGTACAAAAACTTCATTTTTAATATTCTTTTGCCATCTCAATCAAATACTGCTTTGACTTAATGTATTAATTACATTCTAATATTGATTATTTTCCATCATTTGTTACAATTTTAACGGGGAAAACATTTTAATTATAGATATATCGAAGGAAATTTAGAATACATGCAATCAAGTTGTCTCTATACACTTCCAAGACTTTCAAATACATTTGTCAGTCTCAATATTAAAAAAAAAAGAGAGAGAGAGAGAGTCTTCTGATCATAGCAAATCTTGAAATTTAAAATTTTTTTTATGTCTCTGAAAGCATGGTACATGAGCCCAATTCATATCACTACATTACATACATGAATGTCAGTAAAGCTTGAATTTTAGTAAATCAAACATAGGAAATATTCTGATTCAAGAGAACTGAAACCACATCGCCAGAAAGGTATTCACATGTTCCTTGGCAAGATGTAATACTTACTCAAGGCTTGGAGGTTTAACACCTGGCAAAGCTAAGAGTGATGGACCCTGGAAAATAATAATGTACTTCATAGACTCCATATACCTATTGGCTCATTTTGTAGTTATATATATACCATCCTAGAAATCAACTGCGTTGTTTCACATTATCATTAAAATTTTTAAAAATATTATGCAGATCTTTGATAGTATAACACTGTATATCTCTTTTTATTCCTAATCAAAGTGGAATGCATCCGAACTTGGGCTATAAAGAGTGTGAAAAGGGAAGAAAAAAGACAATACATCATTTTCAGTACCTCTGTAACTTTATCGAACACATGTGCATTGTTTAGTGAGCATTAAATCATACATGCAACAGGTCTCAGGCACAAGACAAGAAAAGTCAACTTTACAGAAGGTAGAGAAAAACTGACCAAAAAGTGGAAATTGCACATTGAGTTAGACTGTTTGTCCACAGTGTATTTTTTTTTGTATTTCTACTGTTTTATATGGAAAGATATTTTCAGACATGATGCAGAATGAGGTCCACCTCTGTTTCCACCAAATACAAAAATAGCAAAATTTCATAACAGGGGGAGTTTGTGCCAGAAACCACAGATACATCCAGTACAAAATCAACATCTTTGTAGCTTTGCGGGCTTTATGCAAGAGTCAAAGGTAAATCGAATTACCACTCAAAAAAGCAGTTGTCTGCAAAAACAAAATCCCTACAAAAATTACATCCAACAAAGACATGTATTAGTATTCTCAGGAATTGTGGATTGCAGTTAAACTTCAGGCTTTGTCAGATTTTTTTGGCCAACTTTCATCCATGGCCCTATAGTTGAAACCCAACCTGTATGTCTTGGTGACATGTTTTTTCTGCATAAGTCAATATATGGGCAGATTTAATGCGGTGCAGGAAATATATAAATACAAAGAGAATATAATAACCATGCTATGCTCCTAAATCTTTCATGAGCATTTTTGCCTTGCATAGAAGCTATACTACAATCCACGCATTTTGCTCTAAAGCGTATGGAATGTTGTGTGCAATCTCAGAACCATCAGGCTCACTGACTTATAAGTTCTCAGCCAGCATCTCACAGGATTCCTCAGAGAACAGGCACTGTATGCTCATTAAAAAATGGAAAAAAAAATTGCTCAATGTCAGACTGCAAGGTGAAATCCCCGCAACTGAAATACGCAGCACTAATGGACATAGTAAAATTCATGCTACATCAAAAGTGGAATTGGGCTGGACATGTGGGAAGGATGAATGACAATAGGTGGACAAAATGCTGCCGTGAATGGCAACAAAGAACAGGAAGAAGAACAAGAGGACGACCAGGGAGAAAATGGCAAGACGACATAAAACAGAGAGGAGGAACATCATGGATGAGGAAAACATCAGAAAGAAAAGAATGGAAATCATTATTGGAGGGCTACATCCTGCAGTAGATGAACAATGCCTATGTGAAAGGTGAAAGGTGAACATGGTTTTAATATGACAGAGGACAATGTTTGTACACATATAAACCAAACAGACCCCACCTGTTCTATTGACTGCATAGCTGTTCTGATGATTTTGTACAGCATTGTGCGGCGTTGATAACGTAAACCACTCATCTCATCCAGATGACTAAGAGGTGCCATCACTTGTAGCTCACTGAGTCGTGCACACAAAACTGTCAATCAAAAATAACACAAATTCATTTTTAAGAATGAAAAATGAAAGCTCGCCCATTGATTTAAGAATATAATATCATCCATTGATTTAAGAAATTATATTAGCAATTATTAAAATAATATCCATCACTTTAACTTATCCGAGGGGAATAATTGATCGACCATAGGAATTACCCCTTTCTTTCATCCTTTGGTAACACCCTCTGTCACGAGTGGAGTGAGTGCAATTAAGGGGATTGCTACAGAGCGGGTGTAGAGTAAGAAGGACTCACAGTAGACAGCAAGTTAAGCGTGCTGTTGTGAGTAGTGGGGGGGGTCTGAATGAGGCGAAAGCGCTGTATAACTAGCACTGCAAGTTAGAAGGTCCGACGGAGCGGACCTGTGAATAAGAGCCCAGCGGGCGGACATAAGTGAAAGCAGTCGGGAGACGGATGAGTGTTGTTCCAGTAATGACTGGTATGTAGAACGTTGATTGATTATTATGATTGATGTATTATATTATATTCGTCTATTACCATGATGTAAATAAGTATATGTGAGGAATGTGGAAGTCCTTGATATTGGATATAGCAATGTGCGCCATGAGCGATAGATGAAAGTGAGTTCATGGATTTGTAGCGCGAGTGAGTAGTGTGTACTCCGATGGAGGTGTGTTACCGTAAGATGTGTGGTGAGTGAAAGGTGAACTAGTGTGTGTACGCTTCATGGATTGTAAGGAGAGGTGGAGTGAATAGAAATGGTAGGGTATTATACCAATGTAATGTTATTCTTGTAGGTGTCGGGGACGGGCCGAAGAGCCCCCTCGATGAGCACAAGGGATAGGCCAGCCTAGGGCCGGAGGCCACACATAGGCCAGAAGTGAGGCTGTCAGTACAGGACAGTAGAGGCACATAAAGTCGTGGCAGTCAGGCCACGGACAGGGACGTAGATATGAGAGTGAATGAGATACTATATTGTTGCCATGTTGATAGGCTAGTGAACTGATACTATGTTGTTGCCATGTTGATGGCTATGGAAATAATAACGTGTTATTGCCCTGCTGAGGTGCTAGGGGAGTGCTAAGGTGTATGACAATAGGGAGGGGATATTGAGAGACTGCGGTGCCAGTAAATTATTAATGTGCTATTAAGACCCTGAGGGGAGAGGCTGAGGCCGAAGTGCCTTTAGGAGTAACTACCGGATTGTGGATCCGAGGGAGAGTGTGTGTGAGAATAAGGCCGTTGTACGGCAGTCATTTCAATAATATAATGTATGTAATTGCGCTATTATATGTATACTTATGTTTAATAAATGTGTGAGTCTGATGGGTTGTTTTGTTAAGTGTTAAACTCGTTTGTTCGTGATTGTCGTCCTGTCATAAACTATTACATCTCCCAGTCTGGGATTTGTGACACCCTCCATACATTATATTTCAATCTGACAGTTCAATAAGAAATCAAAATGTCACATTAAAGAGACCATAAGATTATGCAGAAAAAAAGAACTGACAAACACGTGATACAACTACAACCCTTTTTTTTCTTTTCAAATGTGAAGCAAATGCTAAAATCAGCTCCCTCCACTTAAACAAAGTGTCACTATATGAAAATGGCCATAAGGTGAAATAAAACAGAATCCTTTCATTTTTAATGATAAATGAGCTGAAATTCCCAAATGTCATGGTTTCTCTGACCAAAATATCTGCAGGCCCTCCACTATTTAAGTCAGATAGCATCATATTTTCAACGACTTGAAATATATCTGTGCTGCAATCACTGACAGTATCCCCCTCTTTCTCAGCCGGCTATTGCTGTAATGTAAGCAAAATAACACGATAAGAGGAATGAAGGTAGGTCATACTTTTGAATAAATGATGTGCCTTGGTCTTGTCCTTGACACATAAAAAGCACAGCTCCTCCAGCACCGATGCCATCAGAAGATGAGGCCTTAAGTTATTTGCTGCAGGGGCCATGGCTACTGATTCTCTTTCACTTCCACCCTGTATTTTACCCACAGCTTTTTCCACTAGTAACTCTTTTGCATCAGACACTACAAGAAAAACAGCAAAAAAAAATTGTCAACATGAACGGGTCTGATCTTCCAAGGTGGATCATAAAATTAAAATGAATGACAAGTGACCTAGAAAAGAAAAAAAAAGATTGAAAAACTAAAGAAACTGGACAGATACAGAGGTTATAAGTTTAAACTTAGGAAAGCTTTGAGAGTGTGGATCACACGCACAAGGCACTGTCCATCAAAACTTTTGTTCTCTCAAATACAATGACTTGATTAATCCATTCACTGCGCAGCTGATAAACACCCACTGTCCTAACACTGATAGTGCCAGTATGCTGTTGATGTCCACTGTATGTCATAAAATCTGCAGTGAGAGTGCACTACTCTTCATACAGCGGGAAAAAACACATGTTAGCAATGAAAGGCTTAATATGGATGCAGTTATCATGAAGTCAAAAATGCAAATTATCAATGATACTTAGTCTGATTTATTGCTATTAGGGCAGAAAAAATTTGGGGTTTGATTTATCAGGTCAAAGTTAATCTTGTTTATAATAACTAGTAAACTGCCCCCATTCTTTGAATGGTAGAAAAAAAAAGGACACTGATTCAGACCAAGAGGAATCAGCATAAAAACACTGACTAATAACACTGACAGCATCACAGACTAATAATTTAACCAGACTGGAAACACGAGCTTCGGGCTGTGTCGTTTTTTACGGAAGTTAATGAGATGCGGCCTTATAACCAACGTGGCCGCCGCTCGGGAAATTCCGATTCTAGTTCTATCTGCAGTAGAAATTTCTTTTTGTTTGTCAAGATTGGTTGTACATGTATTAATAATGCATTAACTCGCCTATCATTTCATTTTATTGTCTACAGCTGCCTTTTTTTTATTGTTATTAATGATGACCGTGTGGACTTTTAGCGACCGCTGCATTGTAGCTATGCTGAAGCGTCGGTCGCAACCGTAAACCTAATGTGGCGGATGGTTCATGACCTTTCGCTGTTTTGTGACGTCACACAACGGGCTCATCCAGTCTGGTTAATTTATTAGTCTGTGGGCAGCACTAGGACTTGTTAAAAGATAATGTACCCAATGCAAGTCAACATACCATCCATTTGTCTAATAGGTGCCACTCCTCTTCGCAGTTTAAAATCAGCTGTTGTCTTTTTCCCCAATTTTTGATGCACATTCATGTTAAACCCTCTTCTTGTTGGATCACCTCCCCCATCTCCCTTCTTGTTCATCACTGTGATAAATGTGTGTCACTCCGTACCCTTAAGACAGTGGGGCACTTAGTCCGCATTTTCTGGCAACAAAAAAAGAGTAATAAATTAATGGTCTGATGTTGATACGACATATTGTATATATATATATATATAAAGATATATATATATATATATACATGCATCAAATTTCCAAATTACCCACTCTGACTCAGCACTATTTCCTAACTCAATTCCACAATAGATTATTTTAATATCGATGGTTGTCCTTCATTACTGAATTACTAAACTATAATTGTTAGAATTACCACTAGCTGCATTATTTGATTATTGTAGGTGCTGTATGTTTATTATAACAAATTATTTTTTTCATATAGACAGCAAACATGAAATTGACATTCATGATAGCTTTTTAAAAAATGTGGCCTGAAACAAGCAAAACATATTTTTAATTTTAAAAAAAGTCCTCCAGCACTTTAGAAAATGTGGAGGTTCTTTTTCAGTTAATTTTAAAAATTCTGGGGACAATATTTTCTGTGTACAAAGGTCCCAAATTTTGTCTCGTGTTTACACACCTAAAATATAATTTTAAAAAACATGAACTTTACAAGCAACTGACAAAACTGGGTGGGATTTTCAACATTTGTATCACCTCTACAAGCAGCTAACATTTTTTTTTCTACCCTCTGAATATTTCATGACACCGACACTGATGCTAATTCTGCACTTTTTATGGTGAATGTAAATATTTATTTTTCTTTAATGAATACAAATCAGGAAAAGGAAACAATTTCTTTTGAATTTGCTGGGAAGAAATCTAAAAACAAGCATTAAAATTAAAAAGACAAATAAAGTTCTGTTTACCAAATCATCACAAGCTTTTGGCTATGAATAAAAATTAAAATTGTAACTCATGCTAATCTAAGTCAAGAGTTCAAGTAAAGGGCATCAGGATTCCAGTGAATTTTTCACTACTGAACTTCTAGGAAAGAAGCTTTAATACTGAATATTGGAATGATCATAACACCTATGAGACTGTCAACTCAAAGCCAGTACACAGCCCAGAAGCACAAAAGGTCAAAAGTCACAGGCTGGGAACTCTACTACAGTAGCCTGTTGTGTGACAAAAGTGGTAAAGAGTAGGCCATTATGTATTTAATTACCATCAACATATTATGGTGATATCATCTCTCTATAGACCTAGGTAAAGATACTTCTCTACATTTTCATAGACCATTCTCTCTTTCTCAGCTATCTTTCATGTTTATTGTATTACACTTACAGTTTTTGCCGATCTGATGGCGAGATTTGAACTAATAGTAATACTGGATGCTACAAAACTTCGCAATAAATCTAAAATCATAATGAACATTATAACACAGTGTAACACTATAGCTGTTTGTCTGTCTTAGATTGCACAGTTTCCCTTTTGAATCTTTGTACATAATAATAATATGATGTAATGTGTTGTTGTTGTTTTTTTTCTTTGACAGTATGAACAGGTGCAATATCATCTGGTTTTAATAAAAAGAAAAAAGAAAAGATAAATGTAGGCTATTTCAAATCTTTCAACTTTAAATCTATACCTCACACAAACTTTCAACATTTCATCTATCTTTATACCCACATCACAGTTCAGATCTGGATCAAGATTGATGTTTGTTATGTTTAGCTTCTATGGGCATGGCATCCTTCACTTTAACCTTGAAAATAAGGTTTATTTGAAGTACATCTAGATAAATGCTAACGTTTCTTCACATGTTTGACAATACGAATTATTATGGAGAGGGCCTAATAATTTGGAAATTTGACACAGTAGAGTCACTATTAATTCAATGAATGTGTAGAATAGATCTAAGACAGAGCTAAGTTTGCTGGGAAACCAAAAATTTAATTTTCTTCTCTAAAATCTAATTGTGCTTTCAATGTGAAATAGGCCCTAGATTCACATTCATTTTAGGCCACGCTTATTTGCAGATGGATTTTTGGTTTGTGATATTTATTTAGGAAGAGCTCCTTAAAATGGCGTTTGGTCGAGCCATCGATGAAACTTTCGCCAAAACTTAAATTTTGATGGCGAAAGCTGTCTGTGGGATACAAAATCGCCAAAAGTACCATAACAAGCAGGCGAGAACCAAAGCCCTCTGAATTTTAGTGAGTGATAAGTCTAGAAAGATCAGATTGACTTCACATACATATAAATTGAAAAGATGAAACGAACAATTCCTTCGCTCGACGGTTGAGAGGACAGCGGCGGCCACCCGAACGTCCATCTCAATCACATGACCAAAACAAACGATGTGTATCACTTCTCATTCAGAAAACAGACCCGTGTAAACAAATAGTGCGTTGTGGGGGAAATCTGAAAACAAAAATTGGAAAGCCAAAAGAGTTCGTCCTCCAGTGCCGCTCATTCCTTTTTTCTATTCCAAAAACCTACCAGAAGTAAAGTCACTTGCCGAGTCGGGGGGGGAGGGAGGTGTCGAGGCTCCACAAGATCTGACTTTTTTTTTTTTTTTTTTGGGTCACTTGTTTTCTGCGTTTTCCCCTACTGAGCATCGATGCTTTGCTCCAGAGTATAAAATTGTGACTAGGATTTTTTTTTATTTTTTACAAATTTTTTTTAGATCAATTATATTATTATAGGCCAATTTTGTTGGGTGTGAAATCACAGAGAAAGTAGGACAGAGCAAAATAAAAATGAATTAAACTTCCATGAAAACAAAAAAAGTAATAAAACAAAACATGACAAATAGGTCCATGTTACCGTGGAGAGAGATGAGCTGTTCATTTCACATGTGACATAGACTAAAAGAAATCATTTACACGTGTAAAATTTGATTTGCATTTTTATTGTCCTGTTCAGTGACTAGGAATAAATAAAACGAACAGGAATAAAGTAATCTGGAGCACACTAGTAACATTCATTGATTAATTTCTCCACGACATCAATTTTGTAAAATCCTTTTAAAACATTTTTTTTCTTACACTTTTCCATCACATAGGAATTCTGGGAATTTCCCCTCCTGTAAACATGGGGTTAGGTCTAGGCTGATTTGGTGTAGGTCTAGGCCCCTGGGCCAGGGTTTCAACGTCACCATCCAATTCTGCTACTCGAATTATCATTGGAGAAGTCTCTCATGCGCCTATAGATCTATGCTTTCCACACCATTATTTCTACCTAAATAGAAACTCGCAGTATCATGCAAGTCTTCGCCAGAATCGCTGTCAGTGTCATGTTGAAAAACTGACCGATTCGTTCGACGTGTTCATTTTTGCCTCTCATAGCTGTCAGTGGCGGTACACTTTCACAAAATCACACCAAAAGTACCGATAAACACTTCCTAATACAGAACAAAGTAGTCCAAAAGAGGAAACCAAGAAGGGACAACAATGTTTATTGTCGCTAGGTACGCACTCGCTGATCGGCGGGATGTGACGCGAGGACAAGTGCATGGTACTCACCCATCGGCAGGATGTGATGGAAAAGTGTTAAAAATTAACAATCCTACCTAGATCTACGTTAAAAAAAAAAAAACTGCTCGTGCATGGGATTGAACCCAAGACAGACCGGACCCATAGTCTCCACAACTGATAATCGCAGATGCTAGCCATTGCGACATCGCAGACTGCGGAATACAGGAGAACTTTTCCATAGCAGACATCACAAAACCAAGAAACCCCCCCATCTGCGAATAAGAACTTCGTTCATTTTATTATCATTATTATCATTTAGGCCTATTTTTATCAATTCTGTTCTCAGTTCTGTCACAATAACTCGATTAGAACGTAGCAAAAACAGCTGGTGTCTCGTGTGTGTAACTAATTTTACCACATTGTCTGTCCCAGAAGATGTCTGCACACAACAACCCACGTTCATTGTAATCGGGAAAATCACAACAAACATCCGTTAAATATTGCATCAGTTTCAGATAATTAATATTTCGAACATTTTCCACCTACAAACACTGACAGGCTCATATGAATATTAAGTTCTGGCAGTATTTTGAGCCTTTAAATTAAAACAGGCAATTATGGCTATCACAATTCCATGTTTACATTATTGTGATACTTACACTTCCAAACTTAGTTCATAACTCGATCGCCGAACACAAGGGTCACAGCTGGTGAACTTCCCAGTCTATCCGCACGTCTATCGCGCACAACCATAAAAATATGTCTATATAACCCTCATACAGATGTTATCTTACACTAACTTAAAAAGTGTAATATATATTATCTATCATATCTATAATATCCTGGCCCAAGGAGTTTATACTATCTATAAGCTCCTTGATCTGGCCTCATATATATGAACTGTGGATGAGTTCAAATCCCTCATAGTCCAACGATGCACAGACTGTCTCCCAGAGTTAAAAAAAAAAAAAATCGTGTGATATTTTCTGTTCGAAAGAATTGCACATAAACATGCCGATTTTTAAATGTTTATGAAGTTTTGAAGTTGTGTCATCTCCATTACAGGCAATAGGTGAGAAAATCCACAGGCAGGACTTAAATTGATATTAAAACAAATAACACCTATGTGAAAAAAAAATGTTCATCTGCTATCTTATTAGAATATGAACATTCAACCGATGAAATATACGACCCTCCTGCTCTACCATTAACCAAGAAAAACATGGAATTGATGACTACCTTCGAGGTATAATAAAATATAAGTACAATTATTCATGTTTAATTTTACTGTGCTAATAAATGCACTAAAGTGAAAATTATGGTTACCTATTTATGTGAAAGGGTAAACAGTACGCATCAATGCGAATGCCATAGCAGTGTCTTCCAAACAATTAAGGCTTTGTAATGTACGATGGAAACACTCACATAAAAAGTTACTATGCACTATTGAATTTTCAAATTGGTCCAGAGAGTAAAAATAGCTCGAGATTGAACCTCTCTATTTCTTACCTCCCTCTTCCGACCGAAGTCCACTCAACCGGCTCTTTTCTGCATTCATGACATTAGTGTCGAGAGTTTACCTTGGAGTGCAAAATTTGCTTTCGTGTTGATAGACATTTCCCCTTAGTAACGAAATAAGCACGTGCGTTTTCTAAATCCCACAACCAGTGACTTCGTCACTGCCCACAATGTGATCTCAGTAAGATTTGTATAATATTATATTGTTGAACTTATCACATGATGGAGCAGGGAGGGGGTCATGCTCCACTCCATTATAGACTGACTAATTATTTACTTATTTATTTATATTTATTTTTGTTGTTGTTGGTGGTGGTGGTGGTGATAATTAAAATAATCACCGTATCTTTATCCAAAGGTCACCATAATATGTCATAAATTATGTCTCGTGTTCACCATTCGTCGGTTTACAAATTTATAAAAAAAACATGACTCTTGAAGGAAGTAGTCAATTTTTATTTTTTTTTTTTGTGTTTTGTTTTTGTTTTTTGTGGGGGGGGGGGGTGCAAATACTTTTAGGAAAACCCACCCTCTATCTCATGCTTTAGGCCTACCAGGAAAAACCAACTTCAATATGAGTTATCTGTTCCAATTTGTTAGGTGTCTTAATAATGTCACAGGCAGCACGCCGAGCCTCATCAGCATTGCCGGTCCTTGGGATTTTTTCCCAAGATCTTAGGGATCTTGACTTCTTTTTTTTTTTATTTAAATCTTGGAATTTTTCGGGGTTTTATGTACATGTATCTCTTTTTTAGAAAAAAAAATAAAAATACTTCATGAAACTTAAAAGGTGAATAAAGCCAAATGGGCTAAAGGGCCATTTGAGATTTCCCTGTGAGAGAGGATATACCTTCTGCCAACTTCTGGCGATCTGCGAGCTACTCACTGATGTACGTTGTTTAGTTTAAATTCATTGTGTCACGAAAGTAATGGTAAATTTTAAATGTATTTTATTAGGTTGGGAAAAAATCTTCGGACTTTTTGCCTCATCTTGGGATTTTTGAAAATCTCCGCCGGCAAAGCTGCATGATCGTTTCATAGAACACTATTCTTTTAAGTTATAAAGATAGCTTAGACTTTTTGACACAGATGGTTAACCCTGAGACTCAGCACTATACTGGGTATCTTGGGTCTCGGGTTAACCTTTCATTTTGACTTTACGTCACTATTTTTAGGATCTTATTAATCTACCCCAGGTGTATAAAAGCCGGTTGCACAGGCATTAAAAGCTAGGTATAGTGCTCCTAGCTCCTCCTTTTCAAAGTTCACAATGCTATTCACTGTGGACTGGAAGCAGGTGCTGTCACTGCGAAGAATACAAAATTGACCATGTCGGCTTACTTCGTTAATCCCCGGAATGTTCGTGTTCCAGGAATCAGCACGGAGTGTTAGAGGATAGTCGCGTTACCAGAGACAGGGAACGTGCCAGCCTGCCAGAATCATATAGAAGTACTTCCTCTATGGCCAGAATCTATTCTCTTTCATTCCCGGTTGCCAACGTCGCTGTGCCCATAGCAACCCCGCTATCACTTTTTCAAGTGCCTTGGGGTGGGTGCAGAGGACTTTGGGGACCACCAAATTCACTCGTCTGACATCCCTGCATGACGTACTGGCTTGCAGTCATTACGTCATTTATATCAGGGGTCGGCGAGTGTTCTTTGTGGTCACGGGAAATTCATCGAATGCACTGGAGGATTAATAAAATTAGATTGGCCCATCCACCCACCAACTCATCTTTCCCCCTATCTATCTATCTATCTATCTATCTATCTATCTATCTATCTATCTATCTATCTATCTATCTATCTATCTATCTATCTATATCTAGCTATCTATCTATCTATCTATAATCTATCTATCTATCTGTCTGTCTGTCTGTCTGCCTCTCTATCCATCCATCATCTATCTGTCTTGTCCCACTGTCTCGATCTCTATCTATGTATTATATTTATCTATTTGTCTGTCTGTCTGTCTATCTATCTATCTATCTGACTGTCTAGACCTGGCGTACTGGATGTTATATTAGTTGCTGATTCTTTCACAATATGTTTGTGTATTTCTTTTCGTACAGTATAATAAATCCAGTTCAGAGTCTATATGGGATTTTAAATTTGTTATCTTTTCTGGATACTGTTGTAAAATGAAATTAAAATTGGGTTCGCAAAACGATCTGTGTTTAAACAAAAAAAAATTTTGTAAATTTCCTTAACTTGTGTACCAAATTAAACTTTGCTGTGACCCCATATAGTTTTTAATAATTTTTGTATGTTACAACAGGACAATAGCAGCACGTCACTGGTAACAATTGATATATACGCAGAATTAACAGGGCCATTGATATACATGTACATATTTTATTACCGATACAAATTAATAAGGCATCTGTTGTTGTTTCTAAAGATAAATATATATTTTTCGCTTCATTCTGTCCCACCTTTTCAATGTTTCACGGCTTTTATTTTCATCTGTCTGCCTTTCAAGAGAGTTCATAGGGTGCGCCCCCCCCCCCCCTTTACAGGAACAGCATAATATGTAGTGCTCTAATACTCATGGGATATTGTGTTTAAGAGGGAGAGGGTAACGGAAAGAGCGAGAGAGGAGGTAAGAGGGATAGGTAAGAAAGAAAGGGTACATAGAGGTGGTTTATCTTATCTTTCTATTCTGATCTGATCTATTTTGATATAATATTCTGATTTGATCTATTCTGATCTATTCTGATCTGATCTATTCTGATCTGATCTGATCTATTATGATCTGATCTGATCTATTCGGATCTATTCTGATCTGATCTGATCTATTCTGATCTGATCTAATCTATTCTGGTCTGATCTGATTTATTCTGATTTATTCGGATCTATTCTGATTTGATCTATTCGGATCTATTCTGATCTGATCTATTCTGATCTGATCTATTCTGATCTGATCTATTCTGATCTGATCTTATCTATTCTGATCTGATCTATTCTCATCTATTCGGATCTATTCTGATCTGATCTGATCTATTCTGATCTGATCTGATCTATTCTGATCTGATCTGATCTATTCTGATCTGATCTGATCTATTCTGATCTGATCTTATCTATTCTGATCTGATCTATTCTGATCTGATCTTATCTATTCTGATCTGATCTATTTCTATCTGATCTATTCTGATCTGATCTATTCTGATCTGATCTGATCTATTCGGATCTATTCTGATCTGATCTAATCTAATCCATTCTGGTCTCTACTGATCTGATCTGATCTATTCGGATCTATTCTGATCTGATCTATTCTGATCTAATATGATATATTCTGATCTGATTTGATATATTTTGATATGATCTGATCTATTCTGATATGATCTATTCTGATCTGATCTGATCTATTTTGATCTAATCTGATCTGATATATTCTGATCTAATCTGATCTGTTCCTATCTATCTATCTATCTATCTATCTATCCATCTATCTATCTATCTATCTATCTATCTATCTATCTATCTATCTATCTATCTATCTATCTATCTATCTATCTATCTATCTATCTATCTATTCTCATCTTCCGTTGTCTTCCCCCTGTGCTTACCCCACCCTCTTGCACCGGTGTAATGCACATTAACACCATCGGCTTTACATTGTAGTTGTGGTGACTTGTGTCGGTTGAATCTGTCTGGTGTTGTTGTTTTTTGTTTTTTTTTCAATCGAGGAATTTTATTCAATTTTATGTCATAGTGTACGGAAATGGTATGTGAGTGATTATAAACAAATGAAAGTTACAAAATCAATCACAATCAAATTTAAGCTACAAAATCAATCACAATCACCGCTATTTTTCAACCCCTTACCTAGGCAGCATCGAGCGCTCAGCCCACACCGCAATGGTGAGATGGGGTTTCAATGCGGACCATTCCGGCTCGTGTCGGGAAGCAGGGAAAGAGACGGCTGGCGAAACGACGCGTGGAATCTAGTTCACTAGTGTATATCTATGATGGAGGGCATAACAGCCTATAAATAATTAGTATATAATTCCCTGTCTACAATCATTTGTTTGCTGCAACAAGAGAAGTTTACTGTGAAATAAGCCATTCATTATGATTCATATACCATGTGAAGTACCTAAATGAAAGTAATTGTTTCCTTTCAAAATTTACCACTTAAGGTCTTTTTATTATCTAATCATTATGAACTTAGTTTTCTGGGCATGACTCAATATCCTTTGTAATGCTTTTGGTCGAGTGTTCAAAATTAAAATTTCTACAGTACAAATCAATGGAGCGATGCCGTTTAATTAAGCGCTGACCTCTTGTTCGTCCGCGTTTTTCTTTGTTGGAAGATTTCAAATAAAAAATTCAATAATGCTTGACTTTAAAGAGCATTGATAACGAACCAAGTACCATTAGTGAAACACACGGTGTTTCATATTTTCAGAGAAAACAGAGGTCTTTGTTTCTCGAGGCCCCCAGCATAGCGTGGCCCTAGACAGTAATCAACAGAATAAAACAGAATAAACAGGCAATATTAGCACGTCCATGGCACAAAGAGTAATAGATAAAACCGGTAACCATTACAATAGAATTTTGATGAAATAACCCCTAGCCTGACCCTTGACAGTTAACCTTTATAAACATGGCGGACAGAAACAAATACACGATTCTGCTTCCAACGTACGAGGAGCGAACAAACCTACCCCTTATTGTTTGGCTTCTCGTGAAGTACATGACTGAAAGGTAACCGAGTTAGATCTAGTACCACTTAAGATGGAAGTCTGGATATTTTCCAACTATTCCGTCATGTGAATCCTCGCTAGAGAGGTGCACTCACCCCTGGCCTAGGATACGTGTCAGGCATACTGGGCCTATTACTAATTTACTATAATACTAAGCCTTCGTGCTGCAGATAGTGGTTGTTGCATCAGACTTGTCGGGTCAGTCTGTTAGATTGTGATATCAGGTCGCATTTGTATTTTTGTTAATATGAATGCAAGTAGAGGTGCCTGCAAAACGTCGTTTATCGTGAATAGTTTTATGAAAGTTTCTAAATCAAGGAACAGAAAAAAATTAAAGTGCAGGCCCAATAGCGAACATAAGGCCAGGACTGAGGGCCACCACCACTTACACTACTGTAGGTCGATAGTTCAAAACACCCTAGTGTTTGTTGGTACCCAGCCAGTAATTTGTGCTGCCAAACGCAGTAGTCAATGAATTAATGGTCATTTTTGCTGTTTTGCATGGGTCTAATTTGTTGCAGCCTGAAGCCTGAAGCCACTGAAGGGGGTAAATAACGGATGAAATAGCATACTAAATAATGGATGTGATTCATGGGACGCACTAACAAAACGTTTTCACTGGAGATAGTGATCAAATTAATGGCTTGTGCAGAACATAGTCAGTCATCACCACCACTAGTTTTGAGCATTCCAAATTAACAAACTGGCACCTTTATAAGAGGTCATTGGATTTAAAACCTGTAGTACGATATTCAGACAGGTCCAGTGAAAACAAAGATTCACTGCCATATTTATATGTTTCCTCAGTACAGTATGGTGAACAGATTCCTATTGAAATTTGGGTCATTTTGTTATGCCAGAGTTCCGCCACTAATTAATCAATCATTTTTCCTCAACATCAAGTTATATTTAAGAAAATTGCAAGCAAGAACAAAAGCTTTCAGGTTTGATATTCACTGGGTGGCCAAAATGAGTGAAATTGGCTTATTGGTGGGACAAGCGGGGATTATGTCAGTTATCACCACAGAATCAGTTGCGCCTTAATAAAGTTGGCACCGCGATTGTATTGTATGACCGCCATAGTCGTTGCATGTAGGTTTAGACAGAAGTCGGTCAGATTAAACCAATATATATGTATACATTGATGTATTTGATTGACTATAAACTGCTGGTAAACTTCAGAGATTGCTTTCCAAACTGCAGAATTGTGGGTTGGGATCTCAGATACCCTTGATGCTGTGTAATTGTGATGAAGCTAAGGGGTTTGAGTTTGGGTTTTACAGCACGTTGGCACAATAACAGCCACTCTGCTCCCTTCACAATGTATTTGGGTGCACATTCTTTATATTTATTTCATATTCAGGGCTTCTAAATTTCTCAATAATATTAAATAGTTTCATATTTAATTAATTGTATCATATTGGCAACATTCTCAAAGGTTGTTTTGTATGGATCTGAGAAAAGCTTTGTGAAAAAGGATAGAAGTTTTTAAATCAAGTTGTAGATCTTAGCCTCTCTCATAAAGGACAGGATGTATGAAGCTAAGGGAAGGAAAGGACATCGTTTATTTGGAAAAAAAAAGGACGATGAAGAAATGTTCAAAGGAAATTTTAATAGAAGAGACATTAATATTAACTCATGGAGATGATGCCACCCGTTACGGCATTCACATTTTCACGATGTTATGGTATATTATGAAAAGCAATTTGATAATTATTTTTCATCGTTCTGATTTCAGTGGATTTGATTATGAAATCATCATTATTGACGATGGAAGTCCAGATGGCACTCTGGATGTAGCCAAAGAGTTGCAGCGACTCTATGGAGAAAACAGAATTGTAGGTGACATTTCCTGTAACTATTTTACTACTGGGTCCACTGGTTGGTCATTAATTAGGTAGATTGATCTTTTGCAAAATTTTGTATAGAACAAACAAAGCAAGAACAGAAGAATGTGGTGGAGAATTCAGGTTAAAATTTGAACGAGAAGGCAACATGAATTTGATTTGCACTTGTAAACAGGGTTCCTGAGCACCCCTGGAATTCCAGGGGCCCCTGGAAAACCCCTGGAATTTAAAATTTTTATAAAATACCCCTGGTAAAAGTGAATTACCCTTGGAATAGTCTTGAAATTTGCCCTGTATAATGAAAAAAAACAACAAAAAAAGTGGGAGAATTAGAGTTACCGTTCGTTTTTTTCTCTTATTTTCCGACCTTTAAGTACCCATGGAATTTAATATTTTACCCCTGGAAAACTCCTGGAAAAAATTTCTTAAAGAGGTGCAGGAACCCTGTGTA
Organism: Onchidella celtica; assembly: GCA_963931925.1. NCBI lineage: Eukaryota > Metazoa > Mollusca > Gastropoda > Systellommatophora > Onchidiidae > Onchidella > Onchidella celtica. The sequence continues at coordinate 58,587,836 of OZ007574.1, read as the reverse complement.
AAGAGAAACAGTAAATTATGAAGAAATAGCTCTTAATTAATTGTTTCTTATTCTTGTCAGATTTATTTGCTTCAAGAACTGATTGTTTCTCCTTTTTGTCCATTATTGATTTTATTCAGTATTCTAATGCTAAGGCGAACAATATAAAGACAATAATTATCTGGTTTTTACATTCATTCTTAGAAAGTGGTTGTTGAGGTCAAAAGTGTGGCAATCTACTCTTATTGACATACTACTGTAATAATATTTTAGGATATTTATTTAATAATATTAAATTTATTCAAGTGAAATTGCAAAGTAACTGATGGTTTGTACCCCTATTGTATTTTCAGGTGCTGAGACCAAGAGAAAAGAAACTCGGACTAGGTGAGCAATGTTGGATAAAAATCAGGCTCCACTATTATACATTACGTTTTACATAAATTCGCATACTTTCATGTCTTCTTAAAGTCCATTCATTTTGGTTAGTGTATATTTATAGTATATTATTATATCTTTCACAATTATTTGTCTCATTTTACAACTTCCTATGGAGCAAGTTTTGTATTATTCAAGTGAAAATGAAAAGTTAATAACAAACATATATATGAGAACTATTTTGTTGTAACTGATTTTCAGAGTAATGCCTATGCTATTTAGACATTGCTAGCCGTCCCCCTTAAAAGTCATTTCGTTTTACTTCTGCAGGCACAGCTTATATACATGGTATCAAACATGCCACAGGAAATTTCATCATCATTCTTGACGCTGATTTGTCACACCATGTAAGTGTAGTGGGGCATGGATAACATAAATTCTTCAGGGTAGCTTCATTGCTTCTTGTTGGCCAAATTTCCAGGAATACGTGAAGCATTAAACATGAAGTATTGCTGCATGTTCAAGGAAAATAATATGGCTGACAACATTTACCATGGATTACCCACCTCAACTTCCCCTACACACATAAACACTTTACGTTGTGAGGAAGAAACAAAAAATGAGGCAACGCGAAGCATGATCGCATGGCGACAGGGATGATATGAGATTGATATATATATATGCACACGGCAGTGTGCGACGTTAGATAAAGTGTTTCGAAACATGTTTTTGTTTTTTTTTAAGTTTTTCATGAAGGACAGTTTCGAAATCAAGCCGAACAGAGAAATTTTGAAAAGTGAACACAACTCACCATTTTCTCTATTCGGCTTTACTACCATCCCTATCGCAGTGCTTTTTTTTTTTACCGGCATGAGCTCAGGACAGTACCATTGTGTATGGTGTTTAAATCACTTGGAGGTGGAGGTGCTGTAATTTGAAGCTTGAGGAATTATTCTTGCCACGATGCGTTTAAAATGTCTCAAAAAAGAATTTATTCAGAAGCTTGTTCTGATGTCATCTTTTTTATGCACTAGCAATGCAATGATGAAGGCATGCAAATATTCATATCAAGAACGCATTCCTCAGGCTAAGGGGGAATTATTTTCCTCCAAAAAAAAATTGATTGCTTATAATACGTGAATAAAACATTTGTGCTCTTCATAAATAATCTCAAGAAATTAAAACAAACAGAAAACAGAGCATTGTTTGGGAACAAAGTAACATTTGTTTAAACTCTGGAGCTCATGGATTGGACTGAGATTATTCTTTGTTGTGGTGGCTTTCTCATTAATATGGCTCTTATCATTTCAGTTTAGCTCAGTTTAACAGTTTATCTTTTGTTTTGAATATATCCTTAATGTGTCTATGCTTGTAATAATTTTGTTTGTCTTTTTTCAATAGCCCAAGTTTATTCCAGAATTCATAAAGTAAGTAAAAACAGTTTTCCATTATTTTCACTGATCATTCGAAACAGCTGTAAGAAATTAAACTGTGAGCGTTTAAAAATCTGTACAACTCATTTATGTAAATCTGAATATGTCTGGAAAGTTCAGTTCTAATATTTGGTCTGACTTGTAAGTATTGGGAGATTTCTGGTACATACGACTTTCAGTTCATTTCGATGTGACTTGTATGCTTCAAAATAAATATCTGAACTCTTACCTTTTTATCAAATTTACTTAAAAATCAGCCATGCTGTAGTAGTAGCACCATCATTGCATATTTTGATATTCTCTTGTCTACACCAGAAAACAGGCTGAGAAAGATTATGATATTGTAACAGGCACCAGGTACATTGGTGATGGTGGAGTATATGGTTGGGATTTCAAGAGAAAACTTGTCAGGTAAGATCATGTTGAAATGGTAAGCATACTTGTCTGATGTTAAATGTTGAATTTTGTTTCTTAATGGAAGAGAAATATTTGTAGAACACATATGCTATGGATATAAATCACATTTACATTGAAAAAACCTACATGATTTTTGAAAAGGTGAAAAACTAAAATTATTTAATGGTAACAAACTTTGACAAGTAATGAAAGTTAGTGTGAGTTCAGGAAACATAAAATGTAGTTAAATAGTTGCCTGAATCAGTGGCATGGAAATGGACGATGAGTGGGCTCAGACTATCAAGTGGGAAATAGGTGAGAAATTTAGAATCCAAAATATTCATGCACATCATCATTTTCAGTACACACATCTTCTATCTGATCAAACTATTTGTGTGGTGACTTTAGTGTCTTGTACATTTCCAGAATGGTCATTTAGGAACTGTGTTCACCAATAACGCATGCAAGGAATATTTGTAGTGTTTAGTTGTCATCTAGCCTGTCGCGATGTGGGTTAGATGGGGAGAATTCGACTGACACTCTTTCGAGGTCCGCTCCCACAATCGACGAACACACAAAAAAAATACTTGCACTCTAAAAACTAAATAAATCAATTGCTTTGATTTTTAGCAGAACTGTAGGGCAGTTTAATTACAGGAATTAATGTAACAAATATAATTATAAATATAAATATCAATTCAAAGGCAACTGAATCTAACTAATGAAACTACAGCTTTCTATAAAGACTAACTTATTCACTCTAACTACTTGCAGGTCATATGAGTTAGATGCCAAATAGAATCCGCGCACGTGGCGACGGATATAACAGTTTAAATTCTATTAATTCAATGAGACATGTTAGGATATGGACATTTCCTCTAGACACGCCATGGAGAATGCTTGTACAACCATGCGTTGTCTGGCGGTAGCTCTGAAACTGTCTTCAAAAGTAAGTGGAACGGTTCACTTTCATCATTACAAATTAGTATGAACTCTCACCATTAGGCCCTCACTGGGAGTGAGAGCGCTGGATGTAAACGCTGTGGGTTCATATCAAACCAAGTAGCTTAGGCTCTGGAGCTTTAAAATCATGCTCCTCACAATATGGACTGCTCAACTGCGTCTCTATGTCTCTCATCTGGCTGAGGACTATCGCCGTCCACCTCGTAAATGGATTGTCTACATGTGGCCTCTATCTAAGCTCTGCACGGGTTTAAATACTAAAGCTATGTCTCGACCTTCCGATTCATACATTTGATTGGTGCAGTCGCTTCAGCTCAGCCTGCAATATTAATTTATGCTTGTCATGGCCTTGCGCCAAAATCAAGGTCAATTTTACGGTCTAGACAAAATTTAAAATGCGAAACATTAACTATTAAAATCTTCAAACCCCGTGCTTTCTACTCTTATGCATGAATTTCCGAACGCCAACTAAGCGTCTAAATAAACTACCTTTACTCGCCCCTTATCTATGTTAATCAAAATCACGGGGTCGAGAACTGCTCTGTCATTCCTAGCTATACATTTATTCTGTCTCGCCCCTCCTTCTCTCCATCTATCAGAAAAAAGGTGTTTTAAAACAAACTGTTCACGAGAACAGCTCAAGGACAAATTACACTGGTTATAATCAACAAGATCGTAAAAATTAACTCACTGACGTCGTGACCTAGCACGGCATTTATGATCCTAATGTGATCATGACATAGCCTGTGACACCATCTTCCGTGTTCTGGTTTTGGATGCTTGTGTATGTGTCATATATATGGGGTAACATTGGAATTAGAACATCAATAGGCAAATAATAGTTGCTTGGATTGGCTGCTTAAAAAGAAGTCCTGGGATTCAAAGAATATATGGGACTGTCAGTGCTCAGGAGCTCAAAGAGGGAATTTGTCTTGAATTTAAGAAAAGATCTTTTACAAGTAGAACAAAAATGACCGGCTACTTCTAATAGGTCAATTAGAGCTTGGATGGGGGTCAACAATGTAGTCTTGGGGACAAGGTTTTTTGTCAAATTTTTCCAAGACTTTGAACGAACTTTTGATGTTTTGAGCAAAAATATTTTAAATAATCGTATTTTGTAAATTAAAATGAGAGGCAACATTTTGATATGTGCGGCACAAATACAGTGACTGTGCTGCCGCGCATCCATGCAGCTAAGAAGAGGGAACATTGCGGGGGGATCTCATGGTTACAGTTTGGAGGAAAGGAGCAAACAGAGGCTTTGTGTAACCTGTTTCAAAATCTTCTCTTACAGTCGAAGTGCTAACTACTTATCTCAGGTGCTACTTCGACCAGGTGTGACAGATCTTACTGGTAGTTTCCGCCTTTACCGCAAAGCTGTCTTAGAGAAACTTATTGGAGCATGTGTTTCTAAAGGATATGTGTTCCAGATAGAAATGATGGTCAGAGCACGACAGTTTGGCTATTCTGTGGCTGAGGTTAGTGTTTTGTGACAATTGAAGATCAGTGTTTTGTAACAATTTAAGATGGTCAGAAGTCAGCCAGGCCCCAAAAAACCTTACATTGTGAAGAAATTGGGAAAGATGTACATGGTCCATCCTGCTCAGAATGTATTGTTTGTGTTTGCTGTGTTAGCACTGAATGTGCACCAGATTGCCAGTCTGTTTCTCATATGGTCAAATGCCAAAAACTGGGTCAATCACACATGCCTTTGGGATTTCTTTAATTATATGACACAGATGTCACCACTTTAGTTTCTCTTTGTTTATATTTGATAAGAAATGATAGATCTAACAGGAAACACAACATTGCAGCGAAAGATCATGTAACTGTGCAGAAAAATTAATTTGAGTCCGAAAATATGGTGAAAAATCGGCTAGTGAAAACGGACACGTCAGAGGTGGTCTACTGAAAACCTGAACATTGGATGAGTGGGTGTCTTGACCTCATGTTTTTTATGTTGTGCTTATAAATGAATGGTGCATCTACAACTGCAAACCCGAAAATTACTTGGAAAACATTAAATCTCATCGCTAAACCTAAAAGAAAATGTCCGTTATGTGCGTCTTTCATCGTGTCAAAAATACGGTTTCCGAATCGGAGCGCCGATTTGACTGTTACCCACTACGAATACATCTTCGTCATAGAATTTTATCGTTTACTTTCTGCTGTAACGAAATCTTAAGTTTCGTTTATAACCCCGGTTGCAGTTTTGCAAAACGAGCTTTATAAATAGCTCATTACTCCCCGGGTCAATTTTGACGTTCGTAACATTGTGGTAGATCTCCACACAACGCGGCCCGCTTGGACAGAGCGTTTTGTCACCTGTAGCTTATGTTACCAGAAAACGAATTTACGTTAACTCACAGTGATAAGTTAATGTGTTATTATATTATTAAAACCTCTGTGTTCGTGTCAAAGTTCAAAGAGCATGTGACGTTCGTAACGGGAATGTGCTGACGTTCGTAATGTTTTTTAAAACTCACTTTTGCTCTTCAGTTGCAAGTTATGGAAACGTATTGCTCCAAACATACATCAGTGATCAAGACAAACACTGAGGCATGATTGCAGCATTAGGCCCTTGCTAAGGAATACAGAAAAAACAATTTATCTTAAAATTTGACAACTAGATCTAGATCTAGTGCTTTGAAGCCAAATGATGTACGTAAAGTTGTCTGGGTCAATTTTATGTCCGTAACGGGAGAGTGCGACAACATGTGGAAATCTAGTGCTAGTAGTAACAGTTTCTACACAAGTTTAAAGTATTGTTGAATGGAGAAAGAAATTTTATTTTTATAGATAGATCTAGTGTCAAATTGTGGCAAACTTATGAGTTATAGAGGAAGAGTACATTTTGGTGTCAACAATGATGTACGTAACAAGAATGTTTCAATCACATTTATTGGTCGCTAAGTTCACTCCAAGTTGTCATAAATTATAACTATGTTAACATCTTTTTGTTTTTGTTTCAGTCATTGCTTTCTTGCAGGTTTTTCACTGAAATTATGTTGTCAAATTCTAGTGTCAATAGAGGTCGGTTGTTATGTACGTCATTTGACCCACAACTTGTGTTAAATTTTTAACTGTAAATTGTTGTGCAAGTCAAATTCATGCATCAAGCAGTTCTTTTATCTGTAAAACAGTGTTTGAATGTGTGTTTTGTCAGTGGTTTGCTCTACAAAGGTGGTTGTTGTCCCTTCATGGTGTCAAAAATGATGTACGTAACATCAACTAGACTCATTCTTGTCCCAAAACCAGTTAAATATGGTCTGTCATATATCTGGCCATCCTGTCAAAGCAAAATTAACACTACTGGATCTAGCTGAAAAATTGGTTCACATGGTCATTGTCAGAAGTGGGATTTTGGGGATAATAGCGTTATTATAGGTCCCCTCCAGATGTCAACGAGGGGTTGGGTGGATGTTGTAGACTCACACCCGAAACATTCACATCACAATAACTAAGCAACACAGGATTACTTATGTTCAGGCCTGACGGGCCATGTAATGATCATACAACATTTGACTGCATAATTTACGGTAATCACAATCATAGATATTACATAAATGTCATCCACTACTGAAATTCTAGCAAGTCTATCTAAAATAGAGTATCGAAAAGTCTAGTACTATGCACTCTTGAAGTGCGCCTATCCAGGACTACGGTTCCTAAAGGATACCGGTGTAAACAAATTCAAGTTGGTCGATCTCGCTTTCATACAATCAGTAATAGCACCTAATCAGATAATTGACTGACCGATAAAGCGTAGCAGCACTCTCTAATAACTTCCACAGTAATACACTTTACAAATCATCGATGCTGCTCCACACTAAGAAGTATACATCTAGGAAATGAACATAGTTCAATCTCAAACACAATCTAACAGTTCATTACACATCTAGTAAAAATATATTCAATGCCCTTCTCTTCATCACAATGGAGTGACGGAAAAAACTGTCTCAGTTCCTGGCACCAACACATACGAGGGATCTCTCACCATTTCCTCGCTCGCGATGGTTTTGCGAGCGAGAGAGTCCAATGTAAGCGGCGTGCACACTTAAGCCTGGTGCACAGAGGTGTCGTCACTGTATAGGTCTATGGACAGTGCGAATTCTTTTTGTCTGTCATCTCCGCTCAGGTAGGAGGGCCCCGTAACTCGTCTTTTCGCCAAATGCTCGAAATATGAAGCCACTGATCTTAGTACGTGTGTTAGCTTTTATACCCCCCGATGGTTACTAAGGGTCTCCCTCCCGATTGGACGATCAAGGACCTAGCCACGACAAACACAAGTTTGTCTTTCAGTTAACCCTAACTGTTTTCTCAAGAGGATATGTATACAACTAAAAAACCTACACGAAAACTTCTACAATCCTACTATGTAAACAAGAAAATCTCACACGCATACCAAAATCAAAGGGTTAACTTAATGTTTACAAATTTCACTCACACATCCCTCATCACGAAATCCGTGGCTCGATTAATAGCTAAACGCGTTTCATATTCTTCCAAAATAAACCCATGACTAACAGAAAAAAGAGCTCACGCGGCTCGTGACAGTCATTTTGGTGCCCCACAATTTGGCAATTGACCATATGAAATTATTCAATATTTGTATTTTGTATAAATTTTGTATTTGTATAACTCTTGAATCCCATTTTGAAAATTTGCCGTTGTGCCATTGCAGCCCAGTTATAATTGGAGCAGGCGTGTCGTTGCCACAGTGCAGTGCCAGTCGGCGGGGTTTTTTTGGGGGAGGGGGAGATGAGAGAGGAGGGGAAGGGAATGGTAGGGATGAATTTTATTTAATTTTGCCCAGGCAGTGGCCTGTTCGGCCTGCTCTTTATGATTTCCAACTGCCAAGGTATTTTTAATGTGCACACAGACCCTCCAAATTTTTTCATCCTTATCCGAGAAGACTAGGTACTCGATCCTACCCCCCAATAGGATCAGGGGACACGAAAATATGAGAAAAATCCCAAACTTCCAACATGCCTGCACCGGCCGGGTTTTGAACCCTGGGCTCTTGGTATGAGAGGCGAGCACCTTGCCTCTAGACCACCTTGTCAATATGCAAAGAAGAGTGCAACAAAAGTAATTCAATAGCATGAGCCATACATACACCAACTAAAGTTTGTCACATCACAAATAATAAAATTCTCTTTTTTTTTTTTGTTCTTTTCACCTCTTGAAAAGTTGCAGATTTATACTAACAACACTAATTCTGAGTTGGTTGCAAAATGTGTTGTCTTACTTGTGATGGCTCACACAGACAGTGTGAAAAAGAAGACAAAGAGGAAGAATGATAACACTGTGCAACAACTCAAATAACAAACTTTTCCGACATAACCCTGTATGTTTATTCACAAATTGGTGTCAACCTGGGATCATGTGGAGGTGTTGAGCATAAATTAATGATGCCAACAATCTTATTAGAGTTATAATGTGCTAAAATACACTGCAGCAAGTTCCACATTTTTGTAATACTAGCTGAGTTGCCCAGCCCTGCCCGGGATAAATCGATTTATTAGTTTCAGTTCTGGGTGATTATTATGGACCTGTTTCATTTTGCCTGTTCCTTTAGCTTTATTTTATTTTTGTTTGTTTGTTTGTTTTTAGATAAGTTTTACTGCTCTCCCTTTGCGCATTGACATCCTGCGCATCCCGTCAACATCCGTCAAATGGCAATGATTTGTGCACGGGTTTGTTTGTTAGTGAACACATCGCAGGAATTGATATCGTCATGTGTAGGCGGAAATGGGCTATTATTAGAAACATACATCAATATCTTATTGATCGTAAATTTCGGATCAAATGCTCTCGTGAATTTAGTCTTTAATTATAACCGCATTTACCGATTAACTCAGAAATAACAAACGGTTTTGTTTGTGTATAGCGATAGGAACAATGTTCGCTATCCCATAATTCTTTGTGTCAAATTTCAGGTCGGTGCGTTGTGTAGATTCCAAGTCCATAGGACTATTAGGGGTTTTGTTGTAGCTTTATTATATAGATTAGTTGAGCTAGTATCACATGTAATAGGTAGTCCAAACTGATTTTTACTTTTTATCATAACTCACCAGTTATTGTCTAATGTGATGGAGCTTGCTTTTCTATGAATTTTGATACCACATTTATCATTGTTGCTTCGAGGCTTTGAAAGTTATGGCATTTTGAATAGTGAAAAACCACTTCAAATTTGCTACCTTTTGCAAGTTCACGACAGTCCAATTTTGACTGCCCATAAAATTACGTTTTTTTGAGTCACGGCGTTGAAAATTCTCAGTTTCCAAGTTAAGGGGTTGTACATTATGCTCAGTTTTTTTTCGAGAAGTAAAAATATAATACAGTACAAGCATCTCATTTTACTTTTTTTTTAGTCATCAAGCTTCATCCGACGTCAGTTCTTTGTGAACTCTAACAAAAGAGACAAAAATAATGTTTTTGTTTTTTTGTTATTTGAAAAGGAGGTCAACCGTGTCACCATTGACTTAACACTGAGTGTCAGACAAAGGTGACAAAATTAAGCATTGGGTGGGTCTATAAAAACAGTCGGCGTGTCGCGCCGAAACACGCCCTATGTCTAACTTTGGCATCCCCTTATAATGCAAAGGCTGAGGTTCATTTGTGTATAATTTTGATCCTGATCTATTAATGTTTCCGCCAGTTTCTCGGTCAACAAACTTTTCAACAAATAATTTTTAAAGGAATTTCATCTTAAAGTAGGATGAAAAATTCATTGAATTAAACCTCATTTATCTGGCTTTCTGTGTGAGTTATTTTCAAACACATGCACTACATCGGCGCGACGCACCGCGATCCTTTGTTATGATGGGGTCAGATCAGTGTGCGCAGCTCAGGGCAAAAACGGCAAGACTACGTCTTGTTCAAGCAATAAAAATACACAGCTACACACATTAAACAATACAAAAGATGCTTTACTTTGACAGAGGAAAAATTGAACTGTATTTGATGTAGAATGCATGCTGCTGTACACAAACACAAAGCAGTGGCAGCCATGTAATGCTGGCCTTAAATAATGCTGAAACGGGATTTCGCCCCTTCAGCGGGGCAGTTTGGACTACCTAAATGTAATTGCAGATCTGAATGGATGTATTTTGTTCATTGTAGGGCAGTTCAGTCGCTCAGTACCTGAAGTATTTATTGCAGTGTTTCTCTCTTTGCTCTTTCCCACAGGTCCCAATATCATTTGTTGATCGGCTGTATGGAGAGTCAAAGCTGGGAGGTAGTGAGATTGTTGGTTTTCTCAAAGGTGTGTTGTATCTGTTTGCTACCATATGAACTGCATTCCGCAGCAGTGTTCTGTACATTATATGCAGTTGTTACATTTCAGTGTTATGGGTTTCAAGAGAAGGTGTGACATTAAAGATTTTTTAAAATTTGGTCTCACGAAGCACACACTTTGTTTATTTACATGTTAAATTCAAGGGGGGAAGCAGATGAATTTAGGAAAGGTTTAGTGCTGTTTAGGAAAACCACAGATATATACACCCCAATGAATTTGGGCAAATTGTGTCTTTCATGTTGTGGGGGAAAAAAAATTCAGGCAGCATTTCGATCATTTTTATCTGCCCAGTGGTATAATATGGCTGGAGTTTGAGTTGAATATCAAATACTTGGTGTGGCAATTGATATATCATTAACAAGTTGATATGTTGAAGGTGCAGATGATCTCCAGGGACCAAGCACTGTTGTCTTTTGTGAGTGAGTAGTACAGACAGTAAAACTAGAGATTTTTGTTGGTGTATTATTATGGATACAACTACATCATCTCCCAATAACACAGGTAGAGTAAATCACAAATTGAACATTGTTTCTGTTGAAAGCAGGTGACATTGGACTGGAAGTTCCACTGGTCCACATTAAATTTTGATGAAATACTATTTTGAATAATAACTAATTATGATGTGAAAAAAAAAAAATTATGGTTATGGTAAAGAAATGTTATGTTACTGTTAGCCAATGCGGCACGTGCAATGAATGAATGATTTCTTTATAGTGGTGAAGGATGCTTGATACATATTCATGCTTTCATTAAACGTGTTGTAATCCTTTCGTTATTATGCACTTCTTTGTTGACAGACGGATTATTTTGTAAGAGACATATGGGAGATTTCATCCATGGATTGGAAATTCAATAAATTACTGTCTGCTTATATGAAGGGTGCTTTTCCTTTGTTTTATGTTGTTGATGTGAGGAAATGGTGGACAATTTCAAACAACTGGTAAAACAAAATAGGCAACAAAGGTACAACGAAATGAAACAATAATTGAACACCAAATAATATATAAGAATAGCCCAAGATTTCAAAGAGCATAAAAAAACCATGCACACTTGCAATGCATACTGTTTTTTTTATGTTTTTTTTTATTTCAGTTTTAATTGTTTAAACAACATACACCTTAGCTCAAGTAACACAAATCCGTCAGCAAATACATAATATGCAAGTAAAAGCACTCAATGAAACTTAAGCATTTTAGCATAAACAATACTGAGTATCCAAGGAAAACTACAACCAATTGTTACATTAAGCCCTAATGAGGATTAAAATGATATTTTATTTTTTCACTGTAACATATATTACATGTAGTTCCTATTTCAAAAGAAACACAACAGATCAGACTTGTATTCAAAATGCAGGCAGATAACAATAAATGGTGAAATGATACTGTGTTTACTGATTTGGTATCAGTTGCTAACAATCATAAAATTACAGCTCACATTTAAAAAGGTATTGGTTCTGTTTTAACATAATGATGTTAGCAAGTATTTTCATTATCAAGATCTCTCTTTATCTGAGAACATAAGGGAATTAGGTTATCACCAGGATGTTCTCATCAAGACAGTAATGAGTAAGATAAAGAAGCTGGTATATCCTGCCTTCACTTTATGTCTTATCAGTGGATGATAACTTTCTACTTCTGAATTTGATATGAGAGCAAGTATAAATGATGAAAAGATCCAAACTTCAACAAAGCAATCAATAGTTTGAAGGATTTGTTCTATGGAATAAACAAAAGAATTGGTCTTTCAAGGCTATCCATAATAGTCTTTGCTTTTATTGCATTTCATGCAGACAAAATAGATGTATTCATGTAATTCCAGAGTCTGTGTTCAAGATACACTCAAATTTTTCATAATACGGCCATAAAATTGAAATTGTCAACAAAAGCTTGCCAAAAATGATGACCCCCCCCCCCCCCCCCCCCCACAAAAAAAAAAACAGCAAACGATAACACATGAAAAAATCACATTTTGATTTATAATACTTCACACAATTGAAAAGGAATGTTGGAAAACATGTCAGTGTTTTCTAATGTAACCCTAGACAATGAAGTAAATAATTTGTTTTCTTAGAAAAAGTTGTTACATAGGTGAAACAGAAAACTGTAATTTTACAGAAAGTATAACATGGGTCTCCAAACATCAATTCAATATACTGCAACCAGTGTCATTTTTACTCGCAACAAATTCGCTGGCAAGATTAAATTAAAGATGAGAGGTAGGCCTACTCATTTGCAATACAATAAAAGGAGCAATACATGTATCTAAATTTGTATCCTGATTTAATGGACAACAAAGTTACTTGTACTTGGTCCATGGCAACGACCACTAACTACACCCCAATGATTATTCACTACCTGAAAAACCACATTATACCGAAGAATGACGTAACTGAGTTATGTATATTTCACATGGGAGAACTTCCTTTGGGAGTGTCAGCCTTTGTTGCATGTTTGTCAGTAGCTTTCTTTCTTACCTGGTTTAACTTACAAAATCACAAACCATACTGGGTTCTTAATTTTAATGTCAAGGCGGCTCCGGGAGTAAGTGTTGCTCGAGCTGTCATCGTCTGATTGACTAGACCAAGCTGAAAGTGGGTTAAAGTAATTTCACTGAAATTTGCCAATTCGCAGCATGCAAGAGTAAAAATTTCAGCACCAATGAAATATATTTAGGTATACACATATAAAAAGTACATTGAACATTTGCCACCAAGTCTTAAGATTACAAATATCTGATAACAGCAGCTACTTACGGTCAATGATGAATTTGTATAAGAACTCCAGATTGGCTCAGGATAAGAAATGAATGTTTCGAGTATCCTCATCTCGCAGATATTTAAAATTTGTGCAAATGATAGCAGTTCACGGTTTTAACGTCAAATAGAACTTTTTGAGCTTTTCCAAAAGTGTGGGTTAACATGGACCACAGTTACTTCTCAGTTAAACAGGCAATGTGAATGGTCCATTGCACTCTCATCTGAATTTCTTGTATGCCACAGACAAAAGGTCAACTCTTTCCTACAATTTTACACTTAAATTACCAAATGTGTCTCATGTCTTCATAATTTTCTCAAATGGCAAATTTACATTGCCCAACCACAGTAATTCTCACCAGCCACAATTTTTTGTGCTTGTGTGAATGAAAAATAAAAACTCATTCATATTTCATTCTTTTTGGTTTTTGTTTATTAATGACCAATTTCCTCAAACATACTCACATAATGCAAAAAAAGGAAGAAGAAAAACATTTCTTGTATGAAAACCAACTTTCTCATTTTGATCCTCACAAGAGGATATTAATGTCAATCAAATAAAATCAGCACATTCTTCAAGTAAAAAGTACAAGTAGATGGTGCAATCAGGCCAACAAAAGAACAGCAAAATGCCTTGGAATGAAATATTTTCTCACATGCAATGAGTAAATGAAGAAAACCGAGCTCGGTAATGAAAGAAAAAAGAGTATGAACTACAACATGAAAGGTACAAGAGCAAGGTGTTTGTTCATAGCAGCTTCAGCTAGAAATAACTTAGTTTCTTATGGTGGAGTACATGCATATCATCCAATATAAGTGAGTGGATCTGGAGAAATCAAAGACCAAATCCCTGAGAAATTTTATACAGAAATTGAGATATGCCTGCAGATTGAGATTAGCCATTTTTCTGCATTCAGTTAAAATATTTTGCTTGAAATTTGCTTGAATAATATTATTTTATTTTGAATTTTTAAAGAGGAATAAAAATTTCACCTTAAGCCCAATTTTGCCAGATCCACTCACATGTTAAAAGAAAGGATAATCTTTAAATTTTATTTTTAATCATGTTAAGCACTTCACTGCACTAAAATCAATTGTGCTGTGGACATGCAGTGTCCGTCGTCAATACAAAAGTGAGAGTGCATTCTCCAGCATATGTTGGGAAAAATATGTGGCAGCAAAGGAGTTCTGAGTGTGTGTCTCAAGTCCACTCTTAACAATGCAAACACTGAAACACTGATTATGACGGTTTTTACACATTGCATTCCCCTCAAACATCTCTTAGGATAAATAAATATGCTTTCATTTGAATCAACGTTCCATATTAAGTCAAAATACAAAGTCAGCTCACTGTCCTACCACTGAAACCAATTCTGATTTCTGATAATCTGAGGACTCAGATAAAGTGATTCCTTCCACTGTAAACTATTCTGACAGAAAGAAGGTTAAAAAAACAACAAAAAAACAACTGTATGTAACTAAATTATTCGCCTTGAATGTCACAAATTGCTTTCTCCATTTCTTTTCATTCTTACAGCACATATACATACATGTATATATATAGTATTATTACAAAGTTTAATACATGGCAATGAAACATTCTATGACTGAGATAAAAAGACAGTCCTATATACATCTAATTCTATTCGCAGGAAATCTTTAACAAAGATAGTGAATACAACTACTATATAAACATTCATGCTAAAAAATGAAGTTGTCTTAAAGTTAAACATTTGGAAATTCAAATTTTACCATCAAGTATTTGAAAATGACATGGAAAAGAATTGGCTTGGGGGATGGTAGGGGACAATAGGGCTAGATTGAGAAGGACAGAGAGTGTACAAGTATATGCTGGTTCTTATGGTTTTAAAATGTGTTAAAATTATCTGACTTAACATCATGAGATAATATGTGAATCACTTACTTCATTCGCTTGTCCTCAAATTAACTTTCAAGACAGAATGTAAACTTCACACATTAAGACTTGTCAGGCATGCAAAGGGCCAAAACAATTACAGTGGAGCCCAGATAAATCAAACTTTGATCGTCTGAATTTCTTTCAACGAAGTAATTTGAAAATCTGATTTTTTCAATGCTCTTTGTCTCTATTAATCTGTTTTTCATGATTTGAATTTGAACTGATCAACACCCGATAATTCACAGACATCAAGCTCGCTCACCCCAATGTAACTTCAAATTTCCTGCCTGCTGAAAACCTTAATGCCCACAAAAGCCCTCCGTACTAGTTACCCAAAGGAAGGGAAGAGCAAGTGTAATATAATGCAGCGAGCAAGAGTGAAATGGGAGTGGGGGAGGGGAGCAGGACATCGTCACATTGCGTAATGGTCATTCCACGCCACTGATACTGACAGCAAGGTCAGCCAACGGGGGGATAATGCAGTAGCCCTTCAGTCTTGCATTTGAACACCATACATGAAGGAATGTCTTTATTGATTGACGACATCAACACTCTACTTTTGACACATGTACCCTGTTTACACAATACACATGGCTAAGATAGAGATAGGCAACAGAGTTTGCTGGCCAGAACTACTAGGTCTAGGCCATTCAATGTTGCTTTCTTTTGTTACAGCTACGGTACGGTCACTTCCAAAGCAAAAATAATTAATTAGAGGATCTCATACAGGTGCCTATGCGATTTGTTTTTTCTTTTGGGGGGTGGGGCGTGTTTGTAGGAGGAGATGTCATTATTACATGTATGGTATGGGGTAAACAGCATAATAATGGTTATTTCTCTGCTCAGAGGTAAATCAAACTCTGGTAAATTGAAGCCTGGTCTATTTCCCGACAACTTCGAATTATACAGACTCCACTGTACACTCTACAAACAAGTCAGATCACCTATCGTTTTCCTCAGAAAAAATTTAAAAAATAAAATATGCCTTGGAGACCCTGGTGGCTTAAGAGAGTATTGTGGTTAAATCAAACATTCTTTTGGCAACAATAGTTTAGTGTCTTTCTTTCTACTGACATCTTGCCAATCAAATAATTGTGAAAATCTCAAATAATTTTCATGGTATAGGTCTCATACTAATGTACTCATTAAGTAGAATAAATTATAATGACACATCTACACATCTTGTAAGTACAAAAAAGGTGCTTGACTACATATATCAATATAAAATGGTAATTATTAAACTGTTATGTCTACTTGAAATGTTTTTTCCCTTAATATGAACAAGAAACAATGCAGAGGGTGATTAAAATGAAGGAAGAAATGTAATTCTAGGAAATTTTTACAGGACTCTTTTGGATAACAGTTACTGTGGACCAATGTTCCCTCTAAGCTGCTCCGTGCACAACAAAATGTTGCGCAAAAGTATGAATGTCATGCATTAGCCTTGAATTTAAAATATTTCTGCTCAAAGCATTGACACTTCCGCTACCATTTGGAAAAATTAGAGGGAATGTTGCTATGGACTGTCCTCTAACTCAATTAAAATAAATGAAACAAAACAATGCAATTGATTTAGGACCATTGACTGCCACATCACATGTTGTGTACAGCACTAATGAACATAACACAGCTGCTGAGAGTGAAACCAAAAGCAACCGATTGCAAAACAAATGCTCACAATTCAAAACAATACTGAGTAAGCAAACACAAACAAACAAAACAAAATATACAAGAAGAAAAATACTCCAGCCTATAATCTTTGAGATAATCCTTAACACCAAATCCTGCTTTCCTTATCAAAACAAGAAATGTAATGGGGATGATTGATTAAAAAGAAAACACAAGCATTTATTTAAGCTAGCAAACTCTTTCTCTGAGCCAGTGCTTCCCAAGGTGGGGCATGGCAAAAATATTTTGGTAGGGTCTGGGACTTCAGAATGAGGCATAGAGATTTTTCATTGAAATATTAATTTCATAGTGTATAGTGTATTTTATCTTAATTGTTTATCTAAATATACTGTTGTTTGTTTATGTCATGTTGACGGTTTCTTGTTTAGTTCGGATTAAATCATCATGACTTTAATAGATATGCTCAACCTAGGCTGAATCTTTTTGTCCAGATTATACTATTTACTAACCTTGCCCGATCATGGTGGGGTGCACGTCATGTTTTTGAAACACTGAAGTAGGGCATGGGACAAAAAAGGTTGAGAACACTGGTCCGAGCATTGAATGAAGTACCTGTCCATTTCAGAGGTAACGTTTCTTATCCTCCACCCCACTAACATCTCATCAGGATAAATGTATATTGCACACAATCACATAGTTTTATGGTCCATTACCAAGTGATGACTGAAACTACATGTCATCAACTAAATCACAGATGCTAAAACAGTCAGTCTATCTGTCTAACTGAGTGTTGTGACATTTGGTTTGGCTTTGAACATAACGAAATGTAGCGAAAAGAGTAAAACAATTGAAAATTAATGAACAAATCGACCTAATGCAATCCAAGTTTCATATACAAAATTGGTCGTGATGGTTCAGAACGTACAGATTTCGGTCCTTCGTATCTGATGTTTTTATCCATAGAACTACGATAGCAGCTGTGGTAGGAATATTCATGGCTATACATGCCAACAGCCAATGTTCAATGAATCAAACAAAGTGTCACACACTGACAGTATAAACAGTACAAAAGGCCTTGTCCCTCCCTGTCAAACCATCTGAGGCTGAGTCTAACACAGTTCCGATGGTATCTCATCTTCCTCTTGATCATCTACACTTTTCTCTGCATCTTCTTTTTCCAATTCATTATCTTGCGGGCCATACGAACTGGTCGTGGCTGCAGATCGGGATGTTGAGACTCCACCTGGGAACTTCAGGTCCCTTGCAAGTCGAGCAAACTGTGATATGCATGGGACGGATGAACAAAAAAAATCACACCATAATAAGACATTAAATTTTTTTCTCCGACATGGGGTAAAGTAACATGAGTTCCAAAAGCTTCACTTTGAAAATATTCAATTTCTGGAAATATCAAAAATCACCATCAGATATCTTATGTAACAAAGTAATTCAGTTTGTTAGTACACTACGATATCCAAACAGTCTATCTACAGGGAACATATTTCATACTTTTCGATATAATCATGATTTTCTTGCTACGAAACAGTAAAGTATCTAATGTGCCTGGACGAACTTACCATGTTATCAAGATATTTGAAATTTGGTTTCGCTAACACAGCCTGGCCTGCTTCCTCATCGCCATCATCATACGCTCGCAACAAATCTTCAAGAGCTCCAGCCTCCTCACTTGCTCCAAATTCTGGGTAACTGACAAAATATATATCATACATGTGTTTAAGTCAGCGATCTCTAAATTCAAGACATTTTCAAATACCATTTGGGTTTCAAGGTATGACTTAAATTTAACAAACTTGACTTTCAAGGTGAATGAAAGCAATTATGATTGTTCTACCTTTCACCATTCTGTAGTGCCATCCCAAAATAAACCAGGGGAAAAAAAGCATAAACAGCCAGTAAAATGTCATTCCTCTGCTTGTGAAATTGTCGGTGAATAAATAATTTGATAAAAAATAATCATACATTTCACTTTTGAGCACTGACTAGATCACAGAAAGATTTCATTAGTAATTGTTCAACACTGAACAAATATCAGGAAATGAATTATACATCTGAATTATGAGGCAGGTACCCAGATTTTACCTTAAACAGGTTCTGAAGAACTGATCTGCAGCCACATAGTCCTCCCCTGTAAGGTGCAATAGAATAATTCCCATTGCCACTTTCTTTATGTAAGTATAGTTTTCTGCTTCCAACCAGTATTTAATTTCTTGCTGTAGAGACTTGATTGCTTCCTCATATCTGGACAGTTTGGTCAGTGAACAAAACAAAAAGTACAGATGAGTTATCTTGCATAGATACAGTATATTTACTTCAAGATTGGTGAGAAATTTAACTCACTTGAGACCAGGCTTTTTACATAATCACAACTCTTGAAGACAGGCATTTTGGTGGCGTTTTCAAAAAATTACTATGTTTGCTGTAATTGACCAATCTTTTTGATTTTTGGACACAAGACTTATAATAAATAAATGCACTATACAATAAAACCAGCACTGGCTCTAGATCTAGCAGCAGTCTCTTTTGATCTAACGCTATCCGATTCAGAACCACTTTCCTCTCCTTTCTTACCACTGGGTCTAGATCGGAATCATAACATTTCAGTTCACTGTCAGACCCTTCTTGTTCGAATATTTCAAATGCATTCGTTGCTTGTCGCTTAGATGCCATTCTGCAGTACGTTGGAGATATTTCGTTGTTCGCTCCAAAAGTCAGTGGTTTTAGAAAAAAATCTGCCAAAAAAAAAGTTACCGGCTGATTCCCGTGAAACTTTCACTTTCAACGAAACAAAAGAAGTGGCTACACAACGGTACCATTCTCATAAGGTTTTCGAGATAATGGAAGGAGAAAAAAATTATTTTCGGCAATCCCGCTAGGGTTGCGGGATTGGTTCTTTAGCGTCAGGTCAGCCATCCCGCAAGTTGTGAGGTAATGGTCGCAAGTAAATTAAACGACTCTCATCGTAAGGGAGTGAAGCAATCCAAGGCTGGTGTAGACATCATCATCGCCCTTTTCACCCTACTCAGCAGGGTATAGGCCACAAATGACAGCCTTCCATTTGTCTCTATCCTGGGTGATCCTTGACAACTTATTCCATGTGTAGCCACCTCTCTTCATATCCTCCTCCATGCCTCTCCTCCACGTTGTTCGTGGCCTGCCCCTCTACCTGTTTCTCTGCGGGTTCCAGAGCAGTGACTTTCTTACAGTGCTATCCTAGGGCTTCCTTAGTGTGTGACCTAGCCATCGCCATCTGTGCAGTCCTGTATCGCTGGAGATGTTTCTCTGCTTTGCCCTTTCCCAGAGGTCCTTATTTCGAATAATATCTGGCCATCTTATCCTTAGAAGTCTCCTCAGACAGGTATTGAAGAAAGATTGCAGCCTCCTCAAGCAGGTTTGGGAAGGTTTCCAGGTTTCGCAGCCATACAGTAGGACAGATTTTACATTGGAGTTTGCATTTTGTAGTGATGAAGATTCCACGATCCTTGCAAAGGTATAGGCACCGTCACCCTTAAATTTTGTTCCACACCAATGGGCACTGCCCACACCACGACCCAGCAGGATGCAGTGGGCAGTACCTATTATTCTACTGTGATGCAAAATTTATGGACGGTAAACTACCAGTCTGGTGCCTACACAAGCCATGTTCTGTTCACCCCTCATACATACACTATATGACAAAGGTTCTTAAATATGCAAACAACAACGATCTGGTGTCATCCTTAGACATGATAATATAGGCCCACTGCGCATATCGGCCATCTTTGTTGTAAGGACTGACGCATCACCATGGCAATGGTAGCACTGATTTTGATTCGTTAGCTGATTTGCACTGCGAGCACTTCAGGCGCCGCGAACCAATCGGAGGTGAGCTAAAAGTAGTTCACTACAGTAAACAATGACACGTGTGTACATGCACATGGGAGACGCTCGGTCAATTCTTTCACTTCCTTTCCCTTGTTAACGTGGATGGTAGGGAATCTGACCAGCTTGGATCCATCCTTAACACCCGTCATAACAGCCAACTGCTATGCAACCAGCAGGCATTTTAACCGCTTAGACATATCTCGAAGTTACTCATCAGCTGATCCACCCACCATTTTAGGTGTCGGAAGAGCTGTGATGTCATTCGCAATGGGCCTATACAGTATCAATTGCAAAGCTGTTTATGTTGCAGATATTACATAACACTACCTCTGCAAGGTCTTTCAGTGTGTTCAAAAGACAATGTTCTGATAAAGTCCAACAATCCAGTGAACTATTTCTTGTGCACAGCCACATGCAACAACAATTTCAGCATAGACTAGCAGCTTATAATAATGAAACTGTGATATGTTCTCAGTGAACTCATTTTGACTGAAGTTTTGGTTGCCAAAGCTCTTTTTCAAACCTATATCTCAAGTGTTGCTAAGAAACCGCTGAGCATATAAGTAAGTCACATGAAATAGAAACCCTTCAATTAATGTACAGAAAATAAAAATGTACCTGATTTATTTATGATTAACTTCACCACATAATGCTGACACAATCATGGCATCCCACTGTTTTATAAAAGACACAAGCATAATTAAGACAGACTCTCTGGTACCACAGTATACTTGCAAGAAAAATGTGACATTTATAACACAAGCAGTGTCATTCAGCGGTCAACATCCCTAGGCTGAGGCCCCCAAGAAGCCAAAGAACTCAACCAAGTGGTGACATTATATTCAAATAGGAATTGACCAAAATAAACTATCGATGGTGCTGGGAGCAAATCAGCAAAGTCTGAAAATTTTCTTTTTATAGTACCAATTTGTGAAGCTTGGAATCCCATATCATGTGTAAAAATAAATAGCTCTTACCATGTTCCAATGGAAATACTGAAAATAAACATGATCAGACCAGACTGACCCATTTCCCTTTTGTTTTATCAACAATTTTAGGTTCCTCCTGTAAAATTTGCATATCTTGTCTTAGCTGGTTTGTGCCCGACACCGCTGATACACCGGTTGCCTTTTTGGAACATTTCAAAAGGAACTGTCCAGCAAGAACCTCATCTAGGTGTCATTAAACACAGTTGCCTTGGGATAACCCTATCTGCTCTGTATAACCTTTTCTATCTATGTCAAAATGATTTTTCGGAATTAATTACTTTACTTACCAAATAAGCAGAAATTAAACATACTCACTTGAAGCACTTTACTTGTAATCTTCCAGCTTTTCCAATGTATTCTGCACTCTGTCTGGGTCTACTTTCAATCTGTTGAATATCAAAGTATTTCCGAATAATGATCAGGAAGATGAAGACGTTAGCGAAGGCACGGACAAGGAGTATTAGAAGGCTCAATATTATTAAACAACTCAACAAGCATGATTATTAAGGATGCCTTTGCGCACAGAGACAGATTAACTCACTCCAACCCCAAGGCAACCTCCAATTGTGCATGTCTAGGGTCCTAGCAAAAGGGACTGAACTCTAATTACTCCACTATATATTTTTTAAAAATTTGTTTGGGTACTTAAATATCATTTTTCATCTCAATGAAATGAATCCCGAGCTACAGTGAAATGGACAAGGTTTTTACAAATTTATAACATGATAGATGAAAAATAAGATGCTGTCACAATAAATGCCATTTTAGTCAACTGAGAGTTAACACTGTGCTTTTCTTTTTGCTCTTCCAAAAACAAAGAAAAAATTCACTTCCAGTCTTGGCAATGAAAACTACAACAGTCTATTATTTTACTGTACTTTTGTTCAGGAGAGTTTGTTGCTAGGGTACCAGCATAAATGATTGCTAATTTCAGGATGCATTTGGGTCCATCAGGTTGCAGTCGGCAAGGATGCATCTGGTTTCAGGGGGTTGGACTGACTTAAATAAATAAACGTCTACAAAATATTACAATGGGGATTTTTTGCCCCAGTACTGATACTGACAGCTTCAATTGCCAATGGTGAAAAATGAATAGAATGATATGTCCAGAAACTTGGAAAAAAAAAGGTGATTTCATCACTGATGGCACTCACCTGCCTGCAAACAAGACATCACAGCTGACTCCAAAGAAATGGATGTCACTGGATGAATGTGTGAACCCCAAACCAAGATATTTCAAAAACAGAGATATTATATACGTAGTGTTACAGTCTCAAGCAAATTCAACCTCTTACCTCTGCTACCTCGGCGGCTTTTGTATACAAGTGTATAGCTTTCTCTGGTTTCTCTTGCTCAACCATTCTGCAAGGAAAATCAATCACAATGAATTTCAATAATTATCATTAATTAAAATCAAAATAAAACATTTTAAAAAAAAATTTGGCACTACTAATTTTTCCCCCTAATCCTTTAGAAATTACTAAATATGTTTTAACAAAGTATCACATTGGTCAGAAAGTGACAGAATTGTAACAACTGCCAAACAGAACAAATAAGAATGTTATGATAAAAACAAAAGGCCTCATATTTTAACTCAAACTTTGACCCACTGAAATAAAAAAAAACTGGGACAGATTATTCAATATCAGGTGAAAACTGACTTGGCTGCTTTATCCAGACATAATGCTGCTGTGTCAGGTGTCCCATGCTCTTGGAACATCAAAGCAGCCAGTTCCATCCAATGTACAGCCTCATCATATTCTTTGTTCTCTTTGCAAAGTAGCCCAGCTTGTTCATAGGCCCTGGTGAGATGCAAGATCATAAAGCCTGATGAAAAGGTCTCCAAAAATGCTACTTTAATGGCTCAAAAAGGAAAACGTTGCAATTACTTACTAAGACAGTTGACAGATGAAAATTCTTTGCGAAGGCCTATAATCTGGAGCTTAGAAAGGACGATACATTGTGAGAATATTCTTATCTGGCAAAATGTTTGGAATCTATATGTAATAGCCAATCCCAGCAAGATAAATCTCGCAAATTCTTTGTGCCAAGCCCAACCATACATCTAGATTTAGGCCATAGATCACATTATTAACAGTACTTGGTTTCAAAGCAAAGACTATTAGTATCAAGATCCATTGTTACACTACAATTCCTTGCAGAATACATAAATTTGATAAAATTATTTTCGACCAGCAATGCGTCAAGAAAGCCAAAGAATGAAATTCCAATCATACTTTTTTATTTTATGCGTCTCTTTTCTGCAGCTCAAAAAATCATCAGTGCATAACATTAGAGCCTGAATTTTGTCCAACATATCTATATATGTCCATGTAATTTATCATCAGAAAATTGAGGCAGTGTTACATAAAAATTCATACTTTTTTGGTCTCATAATCATGAAGTTTTGGGGCTTACATGTTCATCCTCTAGCTCCATTATGGTATGATAAAAGTGTTTTCTGAAGTTATAAAGTTCAGTTCTGGTTATATTAAAGGCAAAAGTCATGATATGATGGAACTAGATCATATAATCATAAACCCAGTGATCATGTCATGTCAATTTATTTTTCATTGAGAACACTCAGTATGCCTCCCCTTTAAAAAGCTAAGTGTCCTTACACATTCTTTGACAGTGAACTGTTTTAAGACTAAATTGCTTTACAAATAATTTTACTTACTTAGCAGCATGAAAAGGACTGTATTCTAAGTTAAGGACAAATGCGTGACAAATATACAAAAATCCACTGCTGAATATCTAAAAACCTTGACACTTTTAAGAAAGTTTACTCTCCCAAACTTCATACACTCGAACAAAGCTGTTGCAATTTGCACGTGCAACACATTCAGTTGCTATTCAGAATTACTTTAAAATGCATAGCCCATCATCTTGTCCATTCTTAGAGATCCCTATGTTAAAAGTCAATTACATCTCATGATGCATCATCATCATATTGTGCATGCATAGAGAAACAGAATTCTGAATCATTACGCTGGCTTTCAAGTTAAAATGTTCTGAAATGTGAAGAAAAATAATAACAGATATCTGTGTATCATGTAGATGGGTGTTTAACTCATTCTTCAAAGTATAATGCGAGTACTTTCAATCTGATGAGTACCGGCATTTAAATATTAGTCATTTTAAAGAGCAATTGGATAAAATTAAGCAAAACATAAAGTACAGTGTCAAGATGTATACTGGGATTACACCAGAGGTGTGACACAAGTTTAAATTAAACACCTGAATTACAAAAACTAACCCAAAGAAAAATTCAAAGCAATCTACTTACATATAATGCCTTGAAATTGGAGTGATTCCCTCTCATAGCAAAACATGCATGAATTTTACTAGATACATAAAACTGCGTAAAAGGATACGAATTCATGGCCTTTTGAAGCTCGCCAACCTTGATGTAGGTCTCCTTCGCCTGATCAAATGCTTTGGCATTTCTAAATGCAGTTGCTGAAACAAACATAAATTTAAAATTTAGCTTGGAATAGTATTGAAGTTCTTGTGAAT
Organism: Onchidella celtica; assembly: GCA_963931925.1. NCBI lineage: Eukaryota > Metazoa > Mollusca > Gastropoda > Systellommatophora > Onchidiidae > Onchidella > Onchidella celtica. The sequence continues at coordinate 58,562,692 of OZ007574.1, read as the reverse complement.
TATCTGCTTATCAATAACAAAAACAGTTTATGTCAATCAGCCTGAAAATATTAAATATTATATAAATGATCACTCGATCTTTACTCATTTTTAAATGGTGTTGATACTAAACACCTCTTTCGATAAATTAAAAGAGATCATTTCCTAAAGGAGATTTCTTTTGTTTGTCTCAATGTGCACGTCCTTCATCTTTGCAATCCTGATAATCGGTCTTACCAGCTTTCTGATATTCTGCAGTAGCACCATCCTGGTCTGGTTTCCACTTGAACAGTGATGTTTTCAGGCTGAGAGAAAAGTTTAAAAACTAGGTTAATAATAATATTTGTATTTCTATACTACTTTAATTCCATTTGGGAAATCTGCCTTTGTGTCATTGCACCCAGTTACCAAGCAGGCACGTCGTCGCCACAGTGCAGCTCTTTCTCTTCTTTTTTTGCGGGGGGGGGGGGGGGGGGGGGAGTGGATGGATTTTATTTTATTTTTGCCCGGGCAGCAGCCTGTTCGGCCTGCTCTTTTCTATTTCCAACTGCCAAGGCATCTTTAATGTGCTCACGGGCCCTGCGAATTTTTTTTGTCCTTTCCGAGAAGACTAGGCACTCGATCCTACCCCTCAATAGGATCAGGGACATGAAAATATGAGAAAAATCCCAAACTTCCAGCATGCCTGCACCGGCCGGGTTTTGAACCTGGTACCCTTGGCATGAGAGGTGAGCACCTTGCCTCAAGACCACCTTGTCCCCAGTTGAGATTGTTCAATTAACAACAGTTTCTCTCCAGAAGGAGAGAAGGGTTTTTTGTTTTTTTTTCCACTGAAGAAATTCAAAAGGCATAAATTTCATTATCAATCAACATCATTTTCATTCAGATTCAGACTATATTATATATAATGCAAAATTTAAACTGGCAGTGTCTTCTTGCTTTCAGTTGAGCGAACAACCTGCTGCATAAAAAAAGATACAACATGTCAAATCAAAGACTAGATCTGAATCTAGAGAAGTAATAGCAAATCTCTTATCATGTTTATCTTGTCGAATCAATGTAGGGGACCTACTAGAACCCCAAGGCGGGATACATGATTTCTCATGTGGCCAGAAGTTTTCCATGAAGTGTCATGAAATCTAGTATCATAATTTTAAACAACTCACGCCAGCCAATACAAACATTAGTCAAGCCTGCAGACTTTATCTGGCAACTTATGTTGCTGAAATTTTGAACAAAAATAAATAACAATTTGGACAAATCGCTGTTGCCGTCAGATATGTGTTCCCTTTTTCTTTTTTTTTGACAACATGCCTTTGACTGAAATTATTGGAAATATCTAATCTAGTCCAATATATTTCCATTAACCATGCTGCTATCACTTCCTTCGATGTGTTCACTATCAAACTAAATATTTTACAGGTGCTGATGAGATGTGCAGGGTGTCAACGCGCAAAGGGAGAGCAATAAGATCTAAAAACAAACAAACAAAAATCAAATAAACCTAAAGGTACAGGAAAGATAAGCTGGTCCATAAATAACAATCACCGGAACTGAAACTAGGCTTATAAACCAATTTATCCCCAGCAGACCCGGGGGACCTCGGCTCATTTAAAAAAAACATTGGATATGATGTTGTCCAAATTTAATTACTCTAAATCTAGAGATCTAGATCTAGACAGAATCTGGACAAGAAAGGTACCGTCAATTACCACCGCAAAATGCGGTAGCAATTGACGGTACGTCGATTGCAATAGTTGCGGTGGTAATTGATGAATCAACAATGGACACCGTATTCCGAGGTGGCAATTGACACTACGGACCCAAAATACGCCAGAAAGATCAATGGCGCTTTTTCGGTTGTTCCCACCCCAACTTACCAAGGCTATATTAGTCGATTGTCTGATTGATATGTAACGACGTGAGGGTCTAGTCAGTTTGTATCATCGAGGCCGTAGCCGTAGCGCTGTAGGCCGATGTTCGTTTGGGCAGTAGTCAGATTGACATATCAGGGAAAGCCGCCGGGGTAGCTATGTATTGTTTTCACTCGGACTATGGAACGCATTCAGAAGTCCTTCCGTTAACTGGGGAGGGGTGGGAACAACCGAAAAAGCGCCAGATCAATGACTCACTCACTCAGAGTCAGACTGTGTCTGTGATTCTTTTAAATTTTAAAAGCAGTGCTTTTCTGCCCCTCTTTTGATTTCACCCACTCATTAAGATAACAGTTGGACACAATGAACTGTGACTTAAGAGCTGTGCCTTCCTTTTCTATATTTAAATAATATGTATCCGTTTATTTACCATTTGTCAGCTAAACGGAGGTGCTCAAGTCCCTCCGAGATCTTCTTATCACTGGCAGTAGTAGCAGCCATTTTGAACTCGCTTGCCTTAGAATCAGGGAAAGTATTGCTTGCAGTGTTAATAGAGAATCGCTTCGGCAGTGGGGTTCAAATATTATTTATTATCTATTTTGTAAAATCATTTACTCATGAGATTCAAATAACTTAATATTGATACAAAGAACATTTTATCAACAACCAAACTGTCAAAGAGAAGAAGAGAGCAAAATGAGCATGAACTTAAACAAATGTTTCATTCTACACGAAATAGCGAAATAAAATTGCACCGAGAGAAACGGCATCTGTAATGTCAACACTTCCGGCCTTGCCATTGTAGTGTCAACAAATAGACTACGAAACTGACCTAGTCAAGTGATTCTCACTTGCTTTCGATGAACATTGATAAGGAAAAGATAATCACAATGACAGGGTATTGGTGGGAAAAGAAGCACTGAATTAAGCAGAATGTCCCGATAATTCTAGTCAGCTAATGAGGTAGGCAAATACTTAAAGAATAGAACCTGTTACCTAGGCGAGGTCTAGCCCACTATTGCTTCGAGGGCTCATTTTTTTTCTTCCTGGGGATGATATTGAATAATTGATGTGGATAAGGTTATTTAAACCGATCCTCATGTCAAGGAAAGTGGGGATGAATTGTAGTTATTGCAGATCTAGATCTATTATTAGTTAGAAGCTAGCACTAGTGACTAGATCTAGATATTATCTAGATCTAGATCTACTCTGCTGAGACCTTATGTAAAATTGTAATGAAGGTAGGCCCTATAGATTCTTGTGTGCGCGTTATAATGACATTCATGAATCCATCGTGCAGGTAAACATCTTAACCCATAACCCGCGCCTACCCGTAAACTAAAGCCCACTGACGGGGCAGTGACCTTTTTCAGGGCGAACCTTAATCCGGGTCGCAGTGACTCTTGCCGATGTGCGATGACCACACTACCGCTGTCCACATGGTTTGGTTTGTATTTGATCAGTATGAAAACATTTGTTGCTGTGCCTTATCACACTTGAAAATGAATTAACCAGTGAAACCTTTATCTCTAACTTAGAGTCTGAGTCTCAAATCAATGATCTGACTTATCATCATACCAAACTGACATTTGTAATTTTCGTGAGAACCAAGCATGACAATCTAGCCACGCCCCCCAAGCCCTAAATAAATGGTTTCATCCACATTGGCACATAATAATGAACCAACATGGGCATTTGGGGTGAAGGTCATTTCAGAGCTTGTTTCTGATTGGTTCTTAGATACAGATAACTCTAGATGATGGTCAGCTTGTGAGAAAATGAGATTATAAAAAATATTGCAAATTTGTTGAGCAACAGTTTGCATGTAGAAAACTCAATGTTACACCTCTTGATAGTGTGGGAAGAGCCTTTGAAAGCATAGTCTTTGTGAGTCCGACCAGTGGTTCACTGGTTAACATGTCCTTCTCACAATGCCTTATATTTAGAAGAGAAACAGTGAACAATAACCGAATAAGACAGTAGTATCTCAAAGAGGACGGTTCTGTATGTGAAACTACGGCTTCTGCACTGAGCAGTCAGTTTGACCATGTTTACATGCCCATGCAGAGTGAATGCTTGGGAAGTTTATTATGCCATATTTCGATGCCTCACACAGTGTGGGGGCTAATCAGCAGGAGCATATTTGTGGTGGGACAGTTTAGCCTGGAAGCAGTGATGTGGAGTCGGTAAAAAAATTTTCGACTCCGACTCCAGGCTTTAAAAAAAACACGGCTCCGACTCCGACTCCGACTCCAGGCTTTGAAAAAAGTCCGACTCCGACTCCGACTCCGACTCCAGACTTTAAATAAGTCCGACTCCGACTCCGACTCCGACTCCAGACTTTGAAAAAAGTCTGACTCCGACTCCGACTCCAGACTTTGAAAAAGTATGACTCCGCCTCAAGACTTTTAATATTGTTTTTGAAATCACTTTATCTGGTAGACAAACATCAAATATTTCATTTTTTTCCCCCACAATTCTACAAAAATAATGTTCACATTTTTAGATGTACAGGTTAAGTGTTGTCAGCAGTATTCTACGATGGCACAAGTCGATTATGCCTGATTTTTGTTATTTCAGCAACTTGGAAATTCGTAAAATATGCCTTCTGCCCTGGTGGGACCGTTGGTTGTTACAAGTCAAAAACATAAAAGCATTGACTTACGTCATTGCGGAATGATGCTGGCGATACACCCAACATAGCAAAATTTACTCCAATTAACAACAAATTCACTCCAAAACAACATATCAGTTGACATGTTCAAAATTTAATTTAATCCAAAAACTGTTATTGTATTAAATTGTGCAAAAATTATATTAATGATAATTGCATCAGATTAAGCTAGGCTAGATTAGGTAATCACTTGGCTTGGAATATTTTCTTTCTTTTTTAATATGAATTATTTTATGGTTCGACTCCGACTCCGTCTCCGACTCCAGCCAAAATTTATTTGCCCGACTCCGACTCCGACTCCAGTCGAAATTAATTTTTCGTCTCCGACTCCGACTCCAGCAAAATGTACCGACTCCTCGACTCCGACTCCACGTCTCCGACTCCGACTCCACATCACTGCCTGGAAGGTTATGTGTTGATATGCTGGCTCAGTTCCTGATTTTCTTAGATTTGAGCATTTTTTGGCACTTGTAGCATTTGGTGGTCCTGCTGTTTTAGTCCGCCATGTTAATGGTTTGGCTGGTTCAATACCAGTTGATGCCAGATTGTGAGGGTACGCAAATCTCCACAAGGATGTGACTTTAGAGGTGGCTGTGGGTGGGGGCTCACTGAGCCCTCCTGGTGAGTAAGACCTCAATAAGAATGTTTTTTGTATAATGGCATGATCACCACCTTTGATTTAATGGGATACTACTGGAAAACGTTATGAAATCATTTCATTTTATTGTTATTTTTTCAATGAACTCTGATCATTGAACTCCTCATCCACATATAATATCTGATTTCTCATACGGAAGATGCAGACTTCATAGTAAATGTGACCTGCTTTCAGTGCTTTACACATGAATCATGATGAGGGGCGCTTGATCTCTGTGTTCTGGGTGGTGACCTGACTAATGTTTGTTTGTGGTTCGCCGCTAGACTGGTAAACATGAGCAGTCCAGTACCAATTGTTTTATGTATACACATGTGTACTCGTGTACACAAAATCTATCTCTGTAAGGGGGAGGTAAGATGGGCTACTTGATTGCCTTTAATTTTATTTGGTTCAGGAATTTTTCATTTTGGCATGACTGATTGAATTAATGAATTGGGCAACTTTATACAAACAGCTGTCACAGTAGATCCCATTCTCCAGGTTTCTGTATTTTCTGTGCATCCCACCAAGTAGGACCCCATAGCATTTTAATCATGAATCACTACCGGTTCAAATGTGAAATTTGTTTTTTGCAGGATTTGAGAACTATTCCAGCATACACTGAGATTTCCAGATAGCCTGTACTGATGTCCGACCCATAAAGACAAGATGGACAAAGCTGAGGGTTTGCCATCTGTCAGTGCTCCTACTGAAGAACAACCATTCATGCCCGAGCAGGACCCAACTGACAACAATGATATAAATATACATTCAGAATCCAGCAAATCAGAGCAGACCTATCATAATCCTGTGGGATTGCAGGAAACCAATGAAAATGCTGATCAGTATGAGTCTGATGTAGAAGCTGATGTTTCAGAATCATCTGACATGGAGGAGAGTAACGGGTTTCAGAAGATCAGGAGGGAGGCATCTGGTGTCAGCTCAGTGAGTGTGTTTTCTGTAGGAGATATAGAGATGCCAGATGTTAAAGATGATCTAGAGGTTCCAGACATTGAATTCCCAGATGTTGATGAACCTGTCGCAGAGAATATCCAGACTCGTGAAGCTAACCTAGAAGATATTGATTTTCCTGAAAATGTTGATGATAATGAAATTATGAACGAAACTACAACCAATAACAGTGCTCGGAATTTACCAGAAGATTCTGGGGATATAGACTTTCCTGAGATTGAAATGGAAGTGGAGAATTCTTGTGATGTGGAAGGCCCAAAAGGTCATGTTCTAACACATAAAATCAAAACTGATGCAACGTCTGTTACTTCTGAAACTACAAGGGTGTCACAATCAAAACCAGAGGAAACTCAGGAAGATTGTGTCTTGAGACATCGGATTGATCCTGAACCACCGCGGTCTGCTGACAGCAGGTCAACCAAGGCATTAGATGAAGGCAAGTGACGTTTACAATACATTCAAATGCTTAATATTAACAACAGCAAGGCATGCATCTAGTTAGCCAGGAGTTGTCAATAATTCTAATTCTGGCAGAGATATTATGTTTGTGTCGAAAATCTTTTGAAAAAAATTTTAGGCATTTAATCACTCAGGTCAATTGAAAAATAAACTTAGTGATCCCAGACAAGTCTGCGTCCAAAAGCAATCCTATAATGAGCTGCAGTGTGTGTACAACGATACAGGATGAGAGTGCTGAGTTTTGTTGACTTCTTATGTGACTTTCACACAGATTCTGGCATACTCCGATGTTGTGAGTAGAGAATTATATTATACAAAGAATATAATGTGAAATATTTCATGTTACTTGAACTTTTCAAAGCTTGAAGTCCATATTTGTGTGAGTCATAAGTGTAACACCGGTGCCATCACTGGCATCAGCAAATGATAAACAGGCTGTTTTTTCACTGTTTCTAAGACTGCAGTACCTCAAAAAGTTGAAAAAAATCGATTTTTATACATATATTCAGCTACACTCAAAGCGGCATCAGATGATCTTGGTTCTTGACTCCTGAGCTGAAAAAATAGAATATGAGCAAAATTTTAAAAAGTCATACTCATTGTCACTAGACCAATTTTGCTAAAATAAAACAAATTTTTGCTTCTCCTGAAAAGTAGCCAAAACCGGTTACTACAGTTTTAGGGAACACTGACAATTTGTTGTATGGTGATGTTTACTGCTGAATAAATAGGCATGATAAATAACACAGGGTTCACACAGGTCCTTAAAAGTCCTTGAAGTCCTTAATTTTCATAAAAGAAAAAATAAGCACTCAAAAAGTCCTGAAATATTGAAAATGATGCCAGAGTCCTTAAAGTCCTTCAAATTTGTGTTTCAATTGAAACATTTGAGATTCAAATCTTCCAGTTGGACACTGGATAATTGGTAATTTGAAATAACTGAACTTTTCAGAGTGAATTTACTGTTTGAACTCTGGATACAGAAACATTCCGTTTCGATGAGTGCTGCACACCACTTGTGTAGTTGTAATATTTCTTGGTCACAGGCACACAGGTCCTTAATTTGTTTATTGTATTGTGAGTCCTTAGGAAATCCTTGAAAAGTCCGTAAAATTAATTTTCAAGACTGTGTATGAACCCTGATAACAGTTTCTTTGTTTTCACAGATACCCATCCCAGAGGTTCCAAGGAAAGGCGTAAGATTGCACTTATATATGAAGCATTAGAGTCAGATCCTGTTGACATTGCAGCTTTGAGGAATCTGGCAATCAGTCCCGGTGGTCTCGTCAATAGGGACATCAGGCAGAAAGTGTGGCCGTTACTTATCAATGTCAACACCAACAACATAACGCCAAAACCTAGTAAGGAAATGTTACAAAAGTAAAACCTTTCATCAACATGGTTTCCCTGAAAAGAGATATAATACGAACCCCACAAGGCTTATTGTAATTTTTATAATATTTTGGTAACACAATACAAAAACATGGCATAAAGCAAGTCTTAGAGCAGCATTTCTCAAGGTGGGGTGTGGGACTTTAGAATGTGGTGTTGGAACAGTAAGGTATCCGTCGATCATGAACCAATCATGGTTGTGCATCCAATTTATCAATTGTCGCATCTATCTGGTTGCCTGAGGCAGCGTCGTCTGTCAGTGTTGAGAACGATGTGAGAGTGGCAGTCTCTCTTGCAGATGTCACATTTATGCCCTGTCTCTGGTCTGTCGGAGCCTATGCGCTCCTTTCTTTGGGCCCACTTTTCTGCCTCAGCATTCATCAGCTTCTCCTCCCCCAGAATCCAGATATGCAGGGATATATTTATACTGTATTACTAACTTGATCCAGTCATGGAGGGGCGCAGGTTTTTTTGTATTGAAGTGGGGCATGGGACAAAAATGGTTGAGAAACACTGGCTTAGAGTAAAGAGCAGCTCATTTTTACAAGTTTCCAAATGGTCCACAATGCTAAATTCATTATTCCTCAAAAGTTTTGTCTACCTGTACTGAGATTTTGTACCATTCTTAAAGACTGTGGAACTGGAAGTTCTGTCAGGGATGCCAAAAGTGCGGTTTTTCTGTTTTTTTTCCGGTTTTTACATCAGTCTCCTGTGTATTTAATTGTATTTTGTGTGTTAGTGATTATTTAAAAACTGTTAACCCTCGTCCCGCGTTGAGTGAACTCGTCCATGTAACGCCCCGTATGGGGATAGCCAGCGGCCAGTCAGCCGATCGTTCGCGTGTTGCCGATAACCTCGGCGGTCGGGCCAATCGGGTCGTTGTTGACATGTGTATCGCGTATACTTCAGGACGCAATAACAACAATAGTGGTGGATAAATCGTAAGGGACCCCTATGATATTTGGATAAAGTACTTGTGATGATATGCAGTAGGTTTTATTGTGAAATGGAAGGCCCAAATCAAGAATTTTCTGCATTTACATGCCGTTTAACACACGTTTTATCATCTTCCCAAGACCTCTGCGCTTTTTCTGTCCCTATGTCAGGCCATTCAGGTGAACAAATTATTTTTTAAGCCATTCGCTTCATTTACTAACCACATGTATGGTGACATTGCCTTCTCCCTCCTCTACTATGTAAAGCTTCCACATACTATCATGTTAGTTTTAGCGAGAGATTTGATTTCCAGTTCCAGGTCGTAGAGCACAGTCATACATGTACTGAAAAGCGGTTTAATCAAAGGAACACAATGTCTCTCTAATTACCACATCAAACAAAGACAACAACCAACAACAAAGTCGGTCATTTTCTCCCAGTTTTCCCTGATGAAAAACCTACTGACTGACGCCCTTATGCAGCATGCCCTAATATTACATCCGAATTCATAATTGCAGTCGTAGAACGGCGTCTCAAATACGCACATGGCCCCTTTCTTTTCATTTCACATGTAGACGACAACCAGCATTAAAGTAAAAGTTTCCCCAAGATTTTCCCCAGTTCGAACTTCAGACCGTCAGTACTATTACACGAGTATGATGAATAGTTGCGAATAGTTGCATCGTAGTAAACGTAATCGGACGATACCATTTTGTTAGATATAGTAGGGGTGACAGGATAGATAAACACGCGAAAATAGTGTGAAAAAAACAAAACGTGAAAAAAAAAAAAAAAACAATGACAGCCTTGGCAACCGAATACACAAAGCACGAGGCGCACCGTTGCTATACAAAAATGTGGCCTCCCGCGGTTAAGCGTGTCGGACAAAATAATGGTCTCGTGTGTTGCGCGGGGAGGCCAATATAGTGGCCTCCCGCAGGACTAGGGTTAAAAAAAAAGGATTGTTTTGGTGCAAACACAATGACACATTTATTTTTCAGGTTTTTTTGCAAAAATCATTTGGCATCCCTGTTGTGTTCTTTTAAACCTAGTCATGGAAAATATAGTTCAGTGATACTAATCGTTGTTGTTGTTTTCATTTTAAGTGTGATGACTGATTGTAAAAACATTATTTGGAGATTGCATCAGGCATTAATGTACACCAACTTGTTAAGTATTGTCCCTGTTTGAGATTGCAAGAGTTAGCGTAGTTAAGAAGATTCAGTACAATAGGTGTGCAAGATTTAGCGTATTTTAGCCAGCACAAAAGGCATGACCATTGAAGATAATCAAGATGTAGTTGCATTCACTCAATTACCCTGCTGTTTTCAGCACAAGAAGAGATGCAATCATTGACTCAAACCTACAACCAGGTTGTGATGGACGTGAACAGGTCAAGTAGTCGGTTTCCACCAGGTCAGTGTGTTTCAGTGTTGGAAATTGTAGAGTTGTCACAGAGTGAGATGAAATTCATGCAGGCAAACTTCCTGCAGTTTTCACTAATTGTCTAAAAACTAGTCTGGCATTATGTATGGAAAATACATTGTGTACTTTGATTGTCATTAAGTAATTATCTACGCGAATCTTTCAACTCAGCCTATGGAGGGTATCATACTAAGCCCGGAACATCACAGCCAGTTTGCTACCAATAAAATGTACACCCAAGAAGTGGCAGCAGCTGACTGTGTCTGACAAGGCTTAGTATGATAAGGTTTTCCCAGATTTACTAACAAAATATAGGAAATTATGGTGTACACTTTTTGTCTGCCAGCACCTTTCTGTGCCATTCCGAGCTTACTATGATCCCCCCCTCCCCCTACATTTCTCTACATTTACAAATAAGTTTCTACTTGGATCCACTTCAAATGAAAACAGCAGAAAACGCTGAGGTTTCTCATGGTGGCTGTTAATCTTTAAAGGTGTCCATTAATCTAATTAATGGAAAGTTAATTTGTATGATAATGAGTCTAAAGAAATCTAGACAGTAATGATCGCAAGTTGTTCCTGTGGTTAATTTTGGACACTCTAATTCATGAATGAAAATAATCTTTAGTTGTAATCGTCTTTCAGTTTTACAATCTGTTTGAACCTTCCCATCAGTATGCAGTCAAGTTCACCATGAAAATTGGATATTTTGCACATTGACCCTGTTAAACTTTGCGTCATCAGTTCTATTCTGCATGTTTACTCAGGTATCGAGGATCATGTACGCATGTCAATGAAAGACAAACTGGTTGACCTCATCATGCGTGTCATGCTCAAGCACCGGCAACTCAAGTATTATCAGGTTTGTTTTGTGTGTTACTTGAAACTAAGTCCACTCTTGAGATTCACCAGTTGCAGGTGGAATTTCAAAACAACAAATTCTTTAGCTCACAATTTTAAAGTCATTATGTACATGGGAATTCTCTGGAAATTTGCTGATTTGTGGATTTTCTAAATTTTTTTTTCTTGAGATGAAAAAACGTTTGAATGTACGATAAAGGCATATGTCAGACTTGCTATAAGCCCACAGATTTTCTTTTTTTTCTATGAGTAAATAGATGAAGTTCAGTGGTTTTCAGAATTTTTCACTTTAAGCCCAGAAATACTGTTGGAGACCAAGGCAATTTAATCACCATTAGTTATACAGCCTGTTAGTGTTGTAAGGTATTACATCACAATTTATCTTTAGACTCAGAAATTATACAGGTTATGGAGTAGTGATGTATATTCACTCCTACATCTAGGGATTCCATGATGTCTGTATAACATTCCTGCTGTGTATGGATGAGGATCTGGCATTCGCTATGGTGGACAAGCTTGCTATGGGAATCATGAGGTAATGGTCAGTCTGTTTAACTTAAACTTTTCACCCTGTATGGACCATGCGTTTCGCTTTCCCTGTGAACGCCCTAAGTTCATAGTGATTATTCCGTACAGATGCAAAATTTTGGGGTAAGTTTGAAAATCCTTAAAAATCTCCTACTACACCTACAATATGGCAGAAGTATCAATACAGAGGTTATCAAGAGGAGAAGACAGGAATGTAGTGTGTATTGTATGTAAACAAATGTATTTTGCTTTTGTGTTTTTGTATTTTGTATACTCCTTTAATCCCATTTGGGAAATTTGCCTTCATGTGATTGTAACCCAGTTATAACTGGAGCAGACATGTGGTCGCCATAGTGTAGTGCAAATCGGCGTTGTTTTTGTGTGTGTGGATGGGGGGGGGGGGGAGTGGTAGGGATTAGTTGTTGTGTTTTGTTTAATTTTTGCCCGTGTGTAGTGCGAAATTTGGAAAAACTCAGGGTTTTTAGCGCAGCAGTATCAAAGGCTGGGCAAAGAGTCCATCAACTGTAGCATGCAGCGTCTCAAATTGGTATAAAATGGGACGCTCAGGAAGTGTGTGTTGATGTGAGAGGAGTAGTTAAATCTGGCACAAGCTTACTGTTTCATTCTTCATGTGTCGTATAGTTGGTACTTTCAGGGCTCTTCTGGATGTTCCAAATTCTCTGTTGTAAGTTTTACTGAAAATAAGTTATGGACAGAATGGAGCTGATTAAAAGATGGATATTTAGTAAAAGACAAAGAAAAAAAATTTACCAGGACCCTTGTAGGACACTACGGTTTTTGTTTGTTTTTTTAAAAATTGGAATTGTATTTATTTTACCTGTTTTAAATGCTGATGAGATTTCGTTGTATTTTTCAGAGAATATCTTGATGAGACCATGGAGAGAACATCGCTTTTACTTAATTACATCTACCCTCTAGTCAACAAATGTAACCCTGAGTTATGTCAACACATGGAGAGGTGGGTATGGGGCAGAAATCTCTCAACTTGGGGCGCAAATTGTCTGTGCCATAGTCTACATGTGTATAAATTGATCTAAAGCATTCAAATTCCACTTTATTGGCAATCTTTACTAATCTCAAAGTATTGAGCATTGATTACCAATTTTGTGTAAAATTATTCATGTCAGAATCTTACACTTTTTTTTTTTTTCGGACTTTTGTGTTCAAATACTGAGAATTTGTGAATTATATATATAGATTAGCACCATTTGGTTATGATGCTGAATGTTTAACTGCAGATAATATGAACTGAATGTCTTGCACTCGCTGTGTAATTCTAGGAATGATCTTGGCACAATTTTTGCCTTGTCGTGGGTGATCACCTGGTTCAGCCATGTCTTGGGAGATATAAAGAGAATTCTCCGTGTCTTTGATTTCTTCTTGGCCTCGCACAGGATGATGCCTGTCTACCTCTCAGCTGCAGTAAGTGTGGTTAGGTCTGTGGACACTAATGAAATATTGTAAAAACCACAGAAAATCTGGGCTCGAAGCATAGTCAAAATATGGCACAAAGAAAAAGTTGTATGTAGCAAAACCTTGTATAAGGAATGTACAGAAACGATAATATAAAACGTACGTGTTGCGCTCCAAAAATCCAAATCTGGACCTTTGGCTAAGTAACTATTGGTTTTACATTCTACATTTTTTTTATTTGTTCATTTGTTTTATTGGTTCAATTTTCCACCCTGTTACATTTTTTTTTTGTCCTGAAGAAGGTTAAAATACAGAAAGCTTGATTTGTCTTCCTTTTCCCTTTTTATTGTATGGTTTCTGTATATCTTCTTATGCGAAGCTTTGCAACATGCAACTTTTTTTTTTTGCATATTGCATATTTTGACTTTGTCTTTGGACAGCAGTATAGGTGATAGTGCATAATGTGGTCCTAAACATATTGCATAAACTGGGGACTCATTTTTCTGCAGATTTGCTGATCCTCTGAGTTTCTGTTTTTCCGTGCATTACATTATCTCTTTTACCAATAGTTTTCAGGGAAAGCCTTGTGAGCATCTGTGAAAGTAAGTGGTTTTGGAGATTCCTCTGTGAATCTTACCAAGAAGAGAGATTAAAAGTCTATTTTTATTACTAAAAAATGTTCCCTGTTGAAAGGTAGAAGAAAAGAACACAGCCATCTAGGGAAAAAAGCTGGAATAATTTTAAAATTCTTTCATTCAACCACAGGCGTTTAGTTACCATAGTAGTTTTGTACACAAGTGTAAGTTAGCTGTAACATATCAGAAATAGCAAAGATTAGTAGTTTGAATACAAATATATCTCAGAACAACGAAAACACCGTTCATTTCATGAGTGTTGTATTTTTTAAATTTTGGGAATTCAATGAATTTGGGCAAATAAGAGGGTAAAGAAATGAATCATAATTAGCTTCGACATCGCAGCTGAGATTTGATTGTACAACAAAATAACTGGTCCACTGACATGTCATTCTGGCAAAATAATGGAGAACAAGGGTTTGTGTGGAAAACATGTAGAATAGTCTTGAATACATGCAACACACTGAGTACAGCATAAACTTGAAGAATGAGGAAGTGAAGTGGGCTACAGGCCAATCCAACTGATCAGATGAGGGTCTTACATTTGTCTGTATTTGTGTCCCTACAGTTTGTCTTGTATAGAGAACCAGATATCTATGAAGCCGGAGATGAAATGGGTTACATCCACAAATGTCTTTCAACCATCCCAGAGGACTTGCCTTTAGAGTCGTTACTCGAGAGGGCAGGAGATCTCTACCTTCAGTACCCTCCCACTGAAATCAGCCATGACCCTATGCTTATACGAATGAACAGGTGAGGGCTTTGGAAATGCATGGATGATCCTATCTTTTAGTATTTGATGATCCAGATGTGGGTGGGATATGTCTGTTTTACAGGGGATATAAAGACAAAATGCTTGAACAACCCTAATAAAACGGTGGGCCTGTTGATCTAGAGGGAAGGTGTTCGCCTCTCATGCCAAAGGTCAAGGGTTCGGTTCCAGGTTGGCGCCGGCATGTTAGAAATTTTGGGGAATTTATTGTCCCTGATCCTGTGGTAGGTTAGATTGAGCACCTTGTCTTCCCAGATAAGGAGGGAAAACTCAGATGGCCCATGTACACGTTGTGCACGTTAAAGATACTTTGGCAGTTGAATCAAACAAGTACAGTGGAAGTCGCATTCAACGAAATCGCCGGGACTGATACTCAGTCCTCGTTGCATGTGACCTCTCGTTGTATATAACGTCAGTCTGGAACGACATTCTACCGCGGTAGATTCAAAGGATGTACTATGCTATACATGTAGTTATTTCCCCTGACAAGAAAAACATCAAAGAGCAGCCGTGTCTGCACGTTACACACAAGAAGACAAGAAGACCTGCGTTTTGGTTTGTTTGTTTGTTTTTTTTATTGTGTGTGTTTTTTTTCTTCCAAGAAGGCAAATTTATGTAGATCTATACATGCACTTCTACTGTACCAAATGTTTGGTTTCAAATGGTAGACATTTCCTTTTCGTAGATTTAGACACCATGTCCAATGATAGAGAGTGAGCTAGATCTATACTGTAGAACAGGGGTCACCAAACTATGGCCTCGGCCCGCAACGTCAGTTCATCCGGCCCGCCATGGTACTTGATTTTATTTGATAAAACCAGGGATACCTTGAGCTATGGGATGGACAAGCTTTGAACAGATTGCTTATGCGGCCCGCACTTGTAAGTCTGTCAGTTATCCGGCCCTCTGTGAAAAAAGTTGGGTGACCCCTGCTGTAGAAGATGGTTTTCAATTGACGCGGGATGATTTGAGGAGAGATGACATCATCGCAACAAAGGCGGAGAGTCAAATGGACAAGGGAGAGAAACAATTTTATTACACGACCGCCACACGTGACACTTCAGCCTGTGAAAATTTGGCCAGCGTGGTGTACGTGTGACCAGCACACGCAGTACGCACACCAGGTTAGCCTAAAACCCCACTATCGACGTGTATAGAGAGGAGCACACTGTCGCTGGCTGGGCTTCGCGGCTGGGTACACAGTGAGACACAGGCGCAAGTGATAATGCCCGGGGCCTAAAATGTGAGGGTGAGACTAGCGAGAGAGGGCGGATGGAAAGAAGTTTTCTAGGCCAATTAGACTATGGGACTTCGTTGGATCCGACCCTACGAGCGAGGGAATCTCGCTGAAAGGGGCATTGTTTTACTTAGAGATATAAGGATAAAAAACAGGATTTTTGTTTGTCTCGTTGAAGCCGACTCCTCGTTAAATACGATCTCGTTGGAAACGACACCCACTGTATATAAATACAATACAGTAACAACAAGACAGAGTTGCTAGTGAAAAGTGCAGAGATCCTCCAAAAATGAAGACCTCAACTGTGGTAAAATTTCATCTTACAATATCTAGTGTCTGACAGGCCCAGTACACAAGGTATTCATAGAGCTGACATGGACAGTGTTTTCACTGTGTTAGAACCGTTTTTTCTGTGAAGCTTACTTTGCATTTATATGTTCACTGCTCAATGCCAATGATAATCTTGTGTAGGCTCTCACTTTAAAAAGACAGTGAACATTTATAGGAAGAGCTTGTCATCATGGAGGAAGACTGAATGGTTTTTTCAGTTTTCATTTCATCATGCACTCATTGACTGTGATTTTTCTTCTTGCTAAAAATACTAAGTGAGGAGCTCAGATGGAATTAAGAAATTCTTTCAAAATTTGCCAAACATGAAACATAAGAAAAAAACTAAGGCTGTGTAGGCTACCTTCAGAACCCATCATGTATATTTTTCTACATTTGCTTTTATAAATGCTTATTTAATTATTATGTATTATTATCCAGTTTTAAATAAACCTTTTATTATGCAATCTCTTCATCTCTGCAGGCAAGTATATGACCACTTCAATCGCGTGGACAGCAGGAATGCCTCTCGTCGAGTGGCTCAACAAGCCCACGATGGACGCAGTCAAATGTTTATAAAGGCTACAATGTGGACAGTGACGGCAGTGGTGGGCGTGGCAGCAGCAGTTTTGTATCATAGTTATATGGGTCAGGAATGGACAATGGTAGACTTCTGGAGCCCCTTCTCTTAGCACTTCTTTAAGTCCTGGCAGAACTCCATGCGTAGTGTTAATTAACTTCACTGCCATAGACATTGGTTTGTTGTCAGCGAACTTTGTTGAGGTGGTAGAGCTATGTAGACTTTGTGGGCACAAAATTAATGTGATCAGGTACTCCAGGAGGCTGTGACGGGGGGATGACTGATACGACCCTCCAAGACAGGGACGAACAAAAGTAAACTATTGTAATACACAGACAACACCAGCTCTTCGCAGTTCGATGATACCAGAGAAAAGGTCACAAGTGAATAATTTGTTACGTTGTTTTCTTTATTTATGCATTTGATTGTGATATATGTTTGTTGAAATATATAAATCAGACCTGCTGGCTGTCCCTTATCTTACAGGATCATCTTGTAGTTAGGGTGTCGAGAACGATGGGAGAAATCATTTTTTTGTTGTTTGTGAAAATGAAATTCCTGCCAGGTTTCAGGCATGAGGATAAAGGCCAGCCCAGTAAAATGCAAGGCAGTGATGACAGTGTGCAAATTAAACTTCTATTATGAGTCGGGTGTTGGAATCTCGTTGAAGCCTGCCTTTGGAGCTGATGGTAGGGAACCGTGGTCTAACAACAAAGCTAAATAGAGAAAACGCTGAGTAGTGTTCACTGTTCATCAAAGTTTTCAGTGTAAAATACTACAATTTCGTAACAAAAGCCACACAGGGTAGTTTTAACATACTTCCAACAGGCAACTGATGATGTACATAAAGTACTTCATGTCGTCCCTCAGAATATGCACTAGCATAACCAACATTTTGTTAGCTCTGCAGGAGAGCTGTTTTAAGTTTTGGGCGATTTTCATCATCCTCCTGTGGCGTCAGTTTTCACCTTCTTGTGCTGATGACATAACATGTATAGGACTGCCAATATCCAAGTGCAAGAAAGCTTTTTTTTCCTCAAAATTGGACAGTACGTGATCCTTGTTTTTTTTTTTTGAGAAATTAAGATACGCTAAAAATTTAATAAGCCATATCTCAGCTAATCATGCTCGTATCAATTCCCCGATTAGAGAGGAGCTAGGAAATAGCACAAGTAATCCCATGGTGATTCTAACTCGATTTCGGCTGAAATTTCGTTTATGCTGGTACGTGTTCTGAGGGACGATGTGACCTGTGAAGTGTGTTACATTGCTCTGTAGTTGTGTTCTTCTCTCTATGGAAATCACAACTAACTGACAGTTTCAGTTTGCCTCTTAAGGCCATGGGTTCATGTGCCGCTCGAGGTGTCATGCATTGAACTGGTTATTTAATTGGCTGGTTAAAGACCATTAGCTAAAAGGTAGATGATCAACAATATGTAGCATTTGAGATGTGGATTGTTCTTCCCATTTGTCCAGGTGGAAAAAAAAAGATGTGAATTTTCAGAAAAAAAAATTGGAAATCTGGATTTTTTTCTTGTTTTTTTGCTCTCACTTGTGAAATTTAACTTGATGGAGCTTGAATACCGAACTTAAATTAAGTACTGAAATAAACATGAAAGGCACAAAGTGGCTGTGACAGTGTCGATGCGCCAGAAAACCCAAACTCAACTCAAACTCAAAAACAAGATTGAAACAAAGGAGCTTTTGAGTCGATGCTATCATGTTATATCTGCTGTTGTGAGAAATGGCTGTAGTTTATGCTCAGAATTGTTTTAATTCATGCTAATTTCCCACTTGTGGAGAAAGCTGAGTCAGAAATTAACAATGACATTATTATTTGATAAAGCCATGCATGGTTTTTCTGGTGCAATAACAGTCCAAAGCAGCTAGATGTAGGGATGTTAGATGTAAATGCAGTTTCTCTGTGGTTTTCATAAGCTAAAAAGCCAGTAACTCGTATCATTATCAAGAACTTTAAGGGGAATGAGTCAGATGACATTTTAAAAAAAATGAACACTGCTGAGAAGACAGAATGGCAAGGCCAGTGCAGGCAAGACTGTTCAGATGACTGACCGAGTTGACTTCAAATTAATAGGGACGTGATGACATTTTAGTGCAATGATATGGAAGACAAGAGTGGAGAACTTTTGTGATATTTCTGATAGTTTTTTGGCCAGAACTTAATGACCTCCTGTTAAATAGTTTTGCTTTGTATAAAACTAGCTAGAGCACCCGGCTTTGTTTGGGATAAATCTGTTACTGGATTATGATAATCATTATTACGAAATTACTTCAAATCTTCCAAACTCTGCTCGCTTCTACCTGTTTCTATAGATGCATGTTGGTATTTTTTACATTGCAAGAAAGCGCTGTCACATTACTCCCATCACTGTAGTCGGTGCACTTCCGTACCTCTCAGACAATGTGTGCGCATGGGCAGTTTGTGTAGTAAACAAGCAGCTTTGATCTTCATACCCAGCATAAAAAGGGACAAGAAAAAGTGGGGATGTTAGATAAAAATGTGGAGCGGAAAAGGTAGGGCTCAGCTTTGAAAATTGTCCTTGCTGAGCAGATACAAATATATACCGAAAAACAACTTTAGCTTCAAAAAATTTAGGTGAAAACTGCATGGTTTTAGGATTTGTTACCTCGAAGTTTCAAGTGTAAGCTTTGCAACTCACTGTTCTATGTAATATAATATAATATACGTATATATAGAAAGAGTAGAAGTGGCTGTAAATGCCCAAGTGAAACAAGGAAAGTGCAAAATTCCTACTTGTTTTAACAAAACAACCTACAAAAAATGATTTGGGAGAAATCAGAAAATTTTGTGTTCAGTGATTAAATATGAAATTGTGATATATGCATTTCTCACTCTGTCCATACTGTTGACTAAGATGACTTAATTTCTTGTGACACTTTTTGTGACTATGGTCGTATATTTCGCTATTGTGTACAACACTGAGAGCTGGAGACACAATTTAAACCTGTAGTAATTGTGCAATTTACCCATCAGGATTCATTGTTCATCGCCCCTGTCAGCTGACTGAGCAAAGCACCAAATCTCACCATTATGCACAATGTAATGCAAACTTCTGAATGAAAGACTTAAAATACACAGTATTTCCAATATGTTCAGGTTCTGTCAAAACAAACTGCTATCTCATAGAAAAATGCTCAGAAATTTGCCAAACTTCATGCGTGTATGTGTTAGTAAAGCAAACTTACAAAGTATCATTCATAATCTGAAATGTATAAAAATTGTCCTGTCCAGATCTTCATCTGAAAAGATGTGATGTTTGCTTTTACAAGATGCTCAAGTTCAGCCATGCCAAGGCATTGTCAGATGTTCTTTCCTTAATTGCAGGTGTAAATCTGTGTGGAGGGGGGGGGGGGGGGGGGGGGCGCAGAAGATTTCAGTCTAAGATGGTGAAAAATGCAGCAAATCACTTTAGTATCAGCCTATTGTGTCTACTCAAGTTTTAGGCATTTTTTAAAAAACATTTTGAAAATGTAAAATACAGTAATCTTTTTTTTGTGCTCCCTTTGACAAGTTCACCGTGCGGGGAGACTATTTGGCAAGCATTCACTTGGTGCCCTGCGGTGCATGAGTTCTTAAGTGAGACAGTGGGATATGATTACGGGAAATCGTCTAGATTGGAGAGAGAAGGGTGGGAACATATGTTTATCCCCCGGTTAATATCAGGTACCTCATCTAGTATCCTAAACACATTTTCCCCTTAGATTTACCACCCTGAGTGATCCATCGTTGCTTTGACAACATAATGCGCCTGGTCTTTGTTTCAATAGCTACAGTAGCTGGATTTTTCAAAGTACCACATGAACAATATACGTAATTTTGTATGTATGTCCCCTTTACCTTATTGACATACTCTCAACAATATCATTTTTGTCTCATGTTACTGTAGTTTGTCACCAAGCCTGTATAATTTTACAGTCCAGCTTGTCATACGAGGTGTGATACCAAATTGTGTTATAAAATACCTTGACCTGATCGGATGGAAACATATTGGACAATGATGTGACTCCTTGCCATATTTCACTTGTATTGTTAAGGCAGCTTACTCTTGATGCTTGTGACTTTTTACTCACATGAGATTGTTGCTACAGTTTGTGTGAATGAAAAATATGAAAAAGGTGGGGTATAAATTTTCGTTCATGGTGAAGTCATTTTTTTAATAGTAAAATTCTGTGTAGCTCACATTAGTTGGAGATTAAATGCAGTGTAGACAGCATGCAAAGACTGGAAACACATTGAAAGTGTTATATTTGATTGTAGGTTTTTTTTGTTGTTGTTTTTTTGTAATTTACTGCAATATTAATGGCCATGTCAAGTCTTATAATGATCCCTAGACTGTTGATGTAATATCTGAAATAATTTATGAAGTTCACTGTGATTATTTGATTATTTCATTTTGCTAGTGCATGTTTGTCGTTTTTAATAATTTGCCCAGTATTTAAACCAGCCTCAGTTGAATTTAATGTGGGAATGTAGGTGGAAGGAATGTATAATTTCTTTAGTATATATTTTCCATTTTTGAACAACACATGACAAAATATATTTATATGTATCGTGAATCCACTCCCAAATCATAACATTAACTTTGGGAATAAATGGTCCCACAGTAAAAATTTACCTGTTAATTTCATAATTAGAACACAAGGTAGAGAAGTTTTCAGTACTGCTTTTGATTTTTCTCATACAAGAAAGCCTCATTTTCATGTGTTGTTTTTTTTTGTTGTTTTTTTTTACGGTAGAAGGTAATTTACATATTTATTTCCTTCAAGAGTCAGGAGCCAGAAACAAGAAGAAATCAAGAAGACAGGAGCAGCAACCTTGAGCTTCCCAAAATGATGCCCTTTCATTGTTTCGGGCACTTACTTGTGGGTACATGTAGCATGACACAGTACTGGTTTTGATGTGAATCTGCAGATTATGTGTTGCAGTGTAAGAATTCTCAGATGCTAATGTAGATCACATAGATCCACTCCTGATGGAGCTTCATTAAAATGAAGTGTGTTTCACCTTCACTTTGAAACTTTGAACGCTCATATATCATAGTGATTTTTCCCGGTACAAAACACTTCCTGGATCTATATATGAAACAATTTTTTGAAAACTGCCAATTAGAAGCCCACTGGGTTTGATCTCTCTCTTACCTAGGAATATTCCTATTTCTGTAATTTATTTAATCTTATCTACTTTTTCAATTGCTAGACTTGCAGAAAAAAAAACAACTTTATAATAATCTGAGCAAACTTAATAGCAATATCTAATTTCTGAGTCATGCACAGAATGAATGCATTAAAATTCGCATTTCAATCTAAGCCCAAAAAAAAAAAAAGAAAACTGCCAATATAATCAGTTTTATATGGGATTATTAAATTCTATTTGTGAAATTTAAATTGATGAAGATCAGAATATCAAACATAAATAAAATACCCCCCCCCCCCCCCCCCCCCAAAAAAAAACCATGGGAGACACAAAGTGGCCTCCGCCATGGCTCAAACCCACTAAAAAATCTCCTAACAAACTTACAAATACGGCAGTAGTATCAGTGTACAGGCTGTATGAGTGGAAAACAGGAATGTAATAATGTTTTGAACACAGACATAAATTGTGTAGTGTATAGTGCAAAACTTGACAAACTCAGGGTTTGAACGTAGCATTGTGAAAGATTGGTTGAAAAGTCCCTCAGTTGTAGCACACAGCATGTTGATTGGTTGAAATCTGGGTCACTCACATGTTGTGTGATGTTGTGAAAAGGTTTAGTGTTTCCAGCCCATACTGGGAATTCTGAGTTTTCTATCTCTGTGGACTATTACTATTAGTTCATTGTAACAATTGTTTATTGAAAACTGTAATCTTGCGGAGATGTCAAGTTGTTTTCAGACAAGTTACAGCAAAAATCCTGGTGGTATTGTATGATCTGGTCATGTTCATGTCCACTGAATGTTTCATTATTAAGTTTTATTTCTTCATGAACTGTTTCATCATGTTTTTATCTGGTTTATTCACAATATTTTCTTGATTGTGATATTTGCCTTTCTGGTTAAGGTATTTGTAATCACAACTGTATATCTTAATGTGTAGGGGATTTCAGCGTAGATTGCTACAATTTTTTATTTATATTGGTTGGAAGTCTTTCTTTTAGGAGGATTACTGCCCTTGGCAATTGACATCTGATCTTTCTTGTTGTTGTCTAATTTTTCTTCAGTTTCTTGTTTCTTGTCTTTCTTCTACGCTGTCTTCTTCTTTTTAATCTTTAAAAGGACTGTTTGGCCAGGGGCCTAGCGAGACAGTTGTAAATAGAGGAAAAGAATAAGAGTTTCTACGAGGATTGGTTGGGGAGAGGGAATGTGGGTTGATATTTGTCCATACTTTGGGTTCCAAGCATTTAAATCAGTGAGGATGTCTTGTGTGGAGAGCGTGTATTTGCCACTTCATGTGTTTCTGGGTATGGTGTGGGGCGGAGGCAGTGAGTATGTAAGATTTGCAAAGGCCAAATTTTTTTGTACTGTGGATCTTTTGTTTCAAGGTGCTCTGATTGATATAATAATGTAGCTGCCTACAAATAGATTCCTGGAGTAGGATAGAATTTCATGAATATTCAAAGGTTTCTCTTTGTCCTTGTTGTTTCATGTCCGGTCGTTCAATCAGCCATTATTTAATTCATATATTGTGAATGAAAAGGTCACAGTTATCCACTTTCAAGTGACAAGAACCATATGAATTACAGGTTTGCGGCACTGGCTGTGAAACGGTTAACAGGGTTCCTGCACCTCTTTAAGAAATTTTTTCCAGGGGTAAAATGTTAAATTCCAGGGCTTTTTAAAGGTCGGAAAATAAGAGGAAAAAAAACACGGTAACTCTGATTCTCCAGCTTTTTTTGTTGTTTTTTTTCATACGGGGCTAATTTCAGGGCTATCCCAGAGGTAATTCACTTTTTCCAGGGGTTTTTCCAGGCTTTTTTAAAATATAAAAATCTAAAATTCCAGGGGTTTTCCAGGGGCCCCTGGAATTCCAGGGGTGCGCAGGAACCCTGGGTTAAAATCTTCAAGACTTGGATCTTTTTGCTTGAAGTTGAAGAACAAATCTGTTGTAAATTGCTTCAAAAGTGGTGATTTTGGGGGGGAACTTTTTGAATGAAACTTTTCAATTTTAGTTCAGATACAAGTTTATATGTTTTTTCACCAAGAGGACAAAAAAACTATACGATTCTTGAAATTATATTTCATGTAAGATTAAGAACACACGAAACAGTTCAGTTCTTGTGGATATATTTTTCAAGAAGATGCAGCTGTTTGAGATTGTGTCGAAAATCCTACTAAAATTTTAGTCTCGGATTCTTGGATATGATTCTTGAATTTATAAGTGAAGATTTTGAGTGAAAAAATTTGATTGTCAGTCTTTTCTTTGTTGTCACCCTTTCCTGTATTACCTGGAGTTTGTTCTCAAAAAGTTCATTGTATTATTTATTTTGTTAAGCATTTAATCTATATGGATATAATCTTTCAGTTTTTTGCTACTGGGGTTTTGTGTCAAGTCTTTAATAGCCAATCTTATTAGCTTGTACTGTAGTATGAGTTGGGCACTTTCACAGATATTTGAAAAGTAACATGGCAGTTAAGAATTCAGAGCTGTGGATACAAATGGACGCCTGCTAATTAAAAAGTTTATCCTGCTTTTAAAAGACAAGGATCTGTTATAATTCCTACCCCCAAATCCTTGTTCTCCTGATAAAGATCCAGTCATTTTTTTTTTCTGTTCTCTTTTACATCTTTAGTCAGTCTTGCATTAAATGTTGATATTTTCTTGTGTTTTTGGCTTTTAGCTGTATTGAGCAGGCTGATATAATTTCACAAGGGTTAATCGACAGTAGGTGATGGCAGTGTATTTCTAAATTTGGAAAGATGAAATAGTGAAGAATTTGGCAAACTCAGTTTTTGTGAGCTGGTAATTAAAGTAATGCAGTTTATTTGTTATTATATCGGACGGATGAGTTTTAATCAAAGATTTCCATAGAATTTAGTTTATGAATGGCCACTATAGTATTGTTATCATAAGCTGAAACCCACAGATTGTCACAGTTCTCCAAACTGTAGTAATTGGTTTTCGCTACATTTCAGCAGAAGCAAAAAACTTTCATTTTCGTACAATTGGTGTAGTTATGATGAATTTTTAGAGTTCACTATTCAGTTATTTTATGGTTAAAGGGGTCTGTAGCCAAGATTATTCGATTTGGCTTTCAGTGCAATTAAATATACATGCAAATCGATATTTCCAACTTTTGAGTTACTGCAGTCTTAAGGATTGGTGAGGAGATTATCTAGCTATTTTCCTTAGCCACGTTGAAGTTGTGCCATAGCTTTATTGTATGTACCATGCCCTATTCCCCACAGTGAAGAACAATTAGATTGGGTTCTCTTTCAATGTTGAACAGTGTGAATGTGTTTGAAGAACTCATAAGGTAGTAAATGTAATTTGATTGTAGAAAAATTTGTCAGTCATGTCAATAATTGAAGAGATTGGTTAAAGACTAGGGTTAAGTCACATATGAGTCATGTTGAGAGAGAGCCAAAAAAGTTTGGACTCAGTATAGTTCAGGCATTGGTGTGGTTCACTTTCAAATAAAACTTTCTCAGTGCTGGTTACTGATAGAAGGATGATGTTACTATAAATAGACAGCCCCTTTTAGCTAGATCCCACAGAAGTGCGCAGTTCTATTTTTAGCAAAATGTGACTTAACTTCGTCCTTGAACTAACCTCTTCAATTGTTCACGTACATGTACGTTTTTTTTTCTTCATATAATTTTCTTTCATCACTTGTGTTGGGTTCGGTGCTCTCATTATTTATGGCAATGATTTTTGATGTGATTTTTCAAGCATTTCTTACACCTTCTTGTTAGTGGACAAATGCACTTTCACCTTGTGTTTTGCCATTTAATTAAAAGAAATAATTTATTGAAATAAAAATTTTGCTGTTTTTGTTTTCTTTATTGGTGTTGTTGAACTGAAATTCTTTTTAGTGTTTTGCATTTCCTTCTCCACTCCTTTTAGATCACAAAGTGACTGACCTTACTGAGTGAAAACCATTTAGTAGAAAACAAGATTTTGGGGAAAACCCAGCTGGTTGAATGTAGGTCAGCCATCGAATAGAGTGGTGAGTGGAGAAGGTGAGGCAAACAACTGGCCATGGGTAAAGCTCAGACTACTCATATCAACTAACTAGTACAAAATGCAATGTTTGTCTTACTTAAGAGCAAGGTTAAGGTCACAGAATTTGGGAAGTTTTTGGTAAAGTTGGTGAAGCCTATTGTCATTTTTTTAAGTTTTCATGTGCCAGTGAAATTAAAGGGGTTGGTTCTGTGCCAAGCCAAAGTCCACCTGGACTCCAGAACAAAAACAGTATAGTCATGCATACTGATGAGTGAGTCATCTGTCTCCTGTACAAAGCACATTGACTCGGACTTTTTTTTTTGTTTTTGTTGTTTTTTTTTACGTAAAATAAAATAATAAAAGCTATTCCTTCAACTGTGATAGATTAATTATTCATACATTTATTCAAATAATTAATTTTTAAAAAAATTTATTTTATTTATTTGCTTCAACACCAGCACTGAAACAAGCACACGATGGAGAAAGACTAAATGATATTTCAATCCCAACCCCCCCAAAAAAAATAAGTCAGGGTTGTTAATATTATAGTGACACATCTCGAAAGAGCTGAAATTTTCTGAAACATAATGTGCTTAAAAAACTGTTCGCTCAATATCTTAGTTCCTGCTTTTCATGACCCTTCAGTTGGAGCATTCCATACATTGTAAGTGTGTCGACCTCTTCAGAAATAGAGCTTCAACAATACATTTTGGACAAGTAAGGTGCATGTATATGTTTGTGCAAGCATATATAGACAGAACCCAAACAATAACTTCATTGAAGCAGTGTGTGTGTGCTTCAGAACTCACAAACTGTCTTAACCCTCACAGTGATAAGAAAATTTACTTTCAGTTGTTTCTCAGTTGATAGGCCTGTGTAAGCTCCAAGAAAATCCCGCAACTTACCTCTTTAACCACGGAATTTTTTTCCTAGTTTTTACATAATTTTTTTTTTTTTGCCTGAAAACGGGAAACTAGAAGGAAAACAAAAATAGGCGTCGCTAACCCCATTGCCAACTTTTTTTTCGTTCCTGTTAGAGGCCAAATTTGAGCGTCTAATATTAGATGCTTCGTAGTTAAAGAGTTAAGCACTAAAAATAAAAGGCTGGCACAAACCACGGCATCCTGGGCTTATCAATTAGGCCTGAGGAAGTGGGAACACAAATTTGCGGGCTTGTCATTGGCAGATAAGGGAGTTGCAATCATGATATCACCAGCTTAGCGACTGGGGCCAGGGAAGAAGGGACCATGACATCATGGTCTTATCAATAATGGACAGGGAGAAAAAAAAAACACGACATCATGGCCAAAACATTGCAAGGGTTAATAAGGTCCTATAATCTCTTAAAACGTTCTGTATCTATGCATAAGTTTTCAGTGTCTAATATTTGAGCTCTGAAACAAGTACTTGGAAAATTCTGTAACTTGTTCCTGCTGCATAAAGAATTCTTCTGCACAAACTTGTGAACTTTAAATTGATGAAGCTTTGAATTTCAAACATAAATCATCATCATCATCATGGATGTATCTGCATAGTCATCTGTGTATGCGGAGATGGCTCCGTGGTCCAAGCTGGGACCTGCAGAGTAGCAAGCACACAGGGCACTGGATGTCTGCTGTTGTTGCGGGGATGTGCTTGCTTCGGTGGTGATGTTCTCTAGCAGCCTGGACCAAACATAACTAAAGTATCCAAACAGACTGTGAAAGTCGGAAAATGGCCGTTATCGTGCCAAAGCGCCGTAAAACCCAAACTCAAACTCCAATCAGGTTGACACCCAGTGTGTCTAAGTATTGTGCAGAGCCTTGCACATGGGACACAATAACAGTACAAACTACTGCTGTTCAATAGTTGACAGTTCTGGGATATAAAAGACTTCAAAGGAGTCCGATCCCCGGGACTGTCCTTATGGACAGCGATATCGTTACGCACTTGTTTATCAACTTGTTTATCTTATGTCACACTTATACATACTTATTCATTATCTTTCTGATGATTCTCCTTAAACTCCACTACTCCCTATCTAATTATGAAGATCATTTTTATGGGTTCGCTTAAGTATATAGTTATACTTCAGATATTATAAGTATCTATTTATTAGCAATCACTGAGTCATGCACAGAATGAATACATTGCAAACCGCATTTGAATCTGAGCCCTTAAAAAAAAAAAAAAGAAACAAAAAAAAAACAGTATAAACTACATCTGGAAATCAGAACACATCAATTGTCCAAGTCAATTTCAAATTTTATTGTTCAAACTCGTAAACATATGGAAATAAATCACAGGCTATAAAACAAGAGTAAAAGTGTATAAAATCTGAACTGGGCAATTAAGTTGGCATCACAGATCTCCATGGCAACAATGTAAAGTGAGAAGTCTTATGTGTTGCCTGGCCCAAAACAAGGAATGTTTGATAATAATAAAGATCACTGTGTGATCAGTGGTGATCAGAACTCAAAATTCCCCTGAGGATAAAAAATGGTCAACTGTGAAAATTTACAACAGTTTGCAAAGCAAAACAAGCCCAACAACACCTTCTAGTCTCTCCTTTCATCGGTAGATCTTTTTTTTTTTGCCAAGCAGCATTTTGATATGTCAATATTTATTCTACAAACATGATTGATTTTGTGTTTTTCAATCTTTACTAAACTCGTTTATTTCTCCTTTTCTTGTGGTTCCTTTTCAACTGTTTTTCATCTTTCCCTTCCTAAAAACATTATGTATATCATCTTTTCATCTTTTGTACCATTTACTTTGATAATTTTTTCCCCACTTTATTTCTCTGCAATCGAACATAAATTAATACATCGTATGGCTCAAATTCCCCTTATAGGAGCATTGAAGAATGTGATCAAGTCTTTACATTATGTGTAGAACAACTCAGAGGGTTGTGCAAAGTTATAGGGTGATGCTGGGAATTTAATGTCAAGTACCCTAGCAAAGGAAAACCTTCAATTCAAAGCTCATTAACAAAGTCACACATTTTATGGAAGAGAAATGTTCTTGGTGGACATAGCTCTAGGATAATGCTGATCATTCTGTATCCGTCACGGCCACATCTTTAGTAAGCCGTGTGAAAAGTTTCATTGATGGCTGCCACAGAGAGGGCAATGGCTGCAGAACTCAAGTACTGGCTTCCATCATCAAGCTGCTCGAGTATATGAGAAAAAGTAGAAGGATGGATTAGATGTTGCGTGCTCAATAAATATTAACCAAAATACTTTCAACATTATATGCACAATAAAATCTAAGAGTCACATTACAGCTAAGTTGATTTCACAGTAAAAATCACCTTATACCCACGACGAGAAGCAATATATTTAGTCTTATTATAATCACTAGTTGGCCTGCTGACTCTGGGAATACACAGATGTGAGGTTTAAAAGTTGAGTTTCGATCAGCAATGTGTAACTGGAAGTGCAGAACAAAATTTCCTGTCATACTTTTTAATTCTACACGCAGAAAATGCATCTTTTTTTTTTTTCCAGCTCAAAATGTCGGAACACTTTCTGCTGTTCAACTCACTTGTGGCCGAAAATCAACAAAAGTATTAAAATTATAGCAAACTTCAAGACCGTTTAAAATATGTCCATGTACACCTTTACGTCTTTCTGTGTGTAATACGATATTTTGTAGAATTTAAGGCTCAGCGGCTAAAAAGCCTTTTGTGATTGCATTGGAGGCTTTATTTCCTTTATAATATGATGTGACCTCTCACTGTGTGCTCCAATTCATTGGGGATTCTTGGTGAGAGAAACTGACAAAGATGAGGTTACGAAGATAGGGAAAGAAAGTTTCATTACAGCAGATAAACTGTTACACTAGATGTAAGTTAATGTAACAAAGGTGTTCAAACTGCATGCAGAGCACAGCAGTACAAAATCAGCTGGACTTTATTTCTAGTAATTCTGCTCCATCTTGAGAGGATGTATAGACCTATAATTCATCAAATGACAACAGCTGAGTCACGTCAATGTGTACTGGAATGGGCTTACATGAGTTCTGTGCTCAACCAGCAGTCTGAATACATAAACTTTGCACTTTGCTCTGCTGGTCATCTGTCAGTCTTTAGGGGTAAAACACATCAAAGCTGATGTAGACACCAGACCAGCGGTTACCTGGCCATAAATTTTACTGCCCACACCTCAACATAGCAGAATGCAGCTGGCAGTGCCTATTGAGCTAATGTGAAGCAAAATTTATGGGTTTGTTTCACCCCTTGAAATGATAAGATGTGAGATTAAAAAATGAAAATCAGCAGTCGGTAGGTCATAAGAAATAAAATATTTTGTACCATTCCAATCTCCAGATGAATTTTTCCAGTTTCATCCTGGTAACGAATGACCCTGTAGGTCTTGGGATCAAAATCAAACTGACCTGGGGGAGAAAGATTTCACAAGTATTAGAATTTTTCAGTCAGGGGTCATAGTACACAATGTTTTGAACTACTGAAAACTTTTTCGGGTCACCAGTTTCTATACGCGCGCAACCCTCACACCACTCCCCTTAACAGTACTTAATACATATGAAATTAAACTTGACAGGAAAACCCGATAATCGAGAGCTTCGTGCACTTCCGATACAAGCAGGCGTGTCCTAAATGGACCAAAGGTCAAAGGTATCGGCAGTAGGCCACAAACTTTCAGTTGACACCATTTTTTTAAACCACGGAAAGCCTCAAAATCCTCGCGCAAACCGCGGAAATTCACGGAGAACTATGACCCCTGATTTGTTTAGGGAAGCGGCTCTCAGAGTCCCAGCGGCTCTCAGAGTCCCAGCGGCTCTCAGAGTCCCAGCGGCTCTCAGAGTCCCAGCGGCTCTCAGAGTCCCAGGCCACATCCCTCCCTTTAAAATCTCAAATTTCCTGAATTCCTCCCCCACTCTCAACTGCCATCTATTCATTTGGTTTAAGAGAAGAGGAAGGGAGAAGAGATAAGATGAAAAATGTGGAAAAGAGACGAAAGGTGAGAAAGAATCATGTTCATTATTGGCTGGTTTAACTCTTTGTGTGCCAATAGCCGATATATCATGTTTGTGCCGATTACCAATGTATCGGTGCACAAGAATGCTAGGCTATTTTGTTTCAGGAAGAAAGAAAGTTGACTTTCTATTCATAAATGTTGCTGTAGTTAGTCTTCATTCATCTTCCCCGCTATTTCCAGGGAAATATTCATGGCACACAAAGAGTTAACAGTTACAACAGCAGCAAAAGTCTGCAGATATGTCCATCCAAGCTCTAGTACATAGCCACAGCCATTGCTACATGAAAAAAAAATCCCACGGTTGGCCCCCTTCCCCCTTCATACTTTCTGTGGCTAATCTAAATTTAAATGATATTGAACATATTACTGTTAATGAAAGGATTTTATTCTGCATTGTCCAAGACCAGATTCATATGAGTTTTACCATCATATTCAACATAACACATGTAGATACCGTAAGTAATAATGTAAGTTTACCTTCACACTTGAAATTTAACTAGGGCATATTAAGGGGCATTTGCCATATTGTTGTATGCAACATTTTGCCTATTTTGAAGTTTCGTCATGAAAGTGGTTTTCTCACTCCTAATTTTATCATATATAAATGATATTCCAATCGGTTAAAAACTTTTCGAGATATGTGTTTATGATATATTGTTGTATACATTTTGGCCTTGGTTTTACACAACTCTTCAAACTTTCAACCCTCATTTTCTCAAAATGGCAAAAATGCACATACATATACATCAATATGGAGAATACCAGGGGCGTTATTCTAGTGACCAATGCCCATTTTAACTCACTTGAGACGGGTTTTTTTGGCCAACATGCGCAGGAGACTGGTTTTTTTTGGGGGTATTTTAAAAATTCACAAAAACTCATTTAATTAAGATACTGTAATAAAATTTGAACACAAATAAGTTCAACTAAAGCACAAGACACTGTAAAAATTTCAGTGTTTTATCTATTATGGTTTTGATTTTATAAATTTTTGAAAATCATGTCAATTTTTGTTTTCTGGGAAATTTTGGAAATTGAGTGCGCCTGAGCCATGTACTCAGGGTCTAAATCATCACTCAGATTTTGATCTGACCAATAACACCAAAAACTTTAAAAATATTGGTCTCTTTTCTTTTGCGTTTAGGGGACGATATTTTGTTTACAATGGCCAATTCAATATTTTTAGTTATTGCAGTTACTTACCTTGGTTAATCATAGATCCAAAACTATAACTCCCATTTCCGCTAAACTCAGTACGAAACGAAACGAATGGTTCTACATGCGTTAGAGACATATCACGCAGGATTTGCGTGCATAGCATAGGTGATTTCGATTGCTATGCACGCAAATCCTGCGTGATATGTCTCTAAGGGGTGAGTGTTCCGTCCACAGCGGAAACGGACCGTCACGCAACTGTTGCGTGATACGTCTCAAGTGAGTTAATACACATAATAAAGAGGATCATACTGATACATTGGCTCATGCCTACTTGTTTGTGTTGACTGTTCCACTGAAACAGCTGAGCTGACTGTCCAGAAAGGTTCTCCTCTCTCATCCAGCACAGTCACATCCAAAATGCCAACGTCCTTACATAGACAATGATAGAAAATTACTCTGTATTCCCAAGCAAATCTTTCTTGCGAAACAGACGGTGAACAAAGTATGTGTTGCTTTAGTCTTTAACTTTGTAAATCTGAGTCGAGTATGATGTGAAAAAGGAGATGTTCAGTTTTCTTCTGCAAATGTGAAATACTAAGTTTAAAATCATCCAGTTACAGCACAGCTTTTATGCAATGTTTTAACATGAATTCTCAACATGGGGGGATAATTCTCTACAATACAGAGACAGCAAAAAACCAACCAATTACCACTATCTTCACAGTCACAATCATGCAGACATGACCTGTTACGTCTACTCTCAATTATGTTTTCATTGTTGGATCCTGGAAAAATACAATTTAAATCAAAAGGAACACAAGTTTTGCAAACTTCTTTAACCCCGTTTGGGAAATTTGCCTTTGTATCATTGCAGCCCAGTCACAACTGGAGCTGACACGTTGTCGCCACAGTGCAGTTCTGGTCGGTGGGGTTTTTTTGGGAGCAGGGGGAGGTGGAAGGAGTGGTACAAACTTCAAACTTGTTTTTCTTAATTTGACAATTTTGGACATAAGACACTTTGGTTGCTAACTCTCAATACAAACCTCAATAATGCCCTTGAATAGAGTTGTCTTCCATGGAAATGCAATGTTTTTAATGAGTGAAACATGACTTCCTTTGTCTTGTCTCCTGACTGGCTTAAATGTTGCAAAACCACCTTCTGAAATGTAAATATGAGGACAAAGTTGTGGAAAAGTTGAAATCAGTTATGGGAATGATGTCTAAATGAATAGGAAGGCGATACAGATAAACAAAGGATCAATCAACAACCGAATGGCTCGGATGAAAAAAAAAATGAGAAAGAAAAAAAGGTGAAAAGGAGAACCAAGCAGAGAGTAACCCTCTTTTATTCTGAGAGAAGAGGAAAGGAGAGAAATGAAAATGGAGAATGTGGAAAAGGGATAAAAGGTGAATAAGATTCATGTTCACTATTGACTGGCTTCAAATTGCAGGAAAATAAGAGTTACAACAGCAGCAAAAGT
This sequence comes from Onchidella celtica, assembly GCA_963931925.1. NCBI lineage: Eukaryota > Metazoa > Mollusca > Gastropoda > Systellommatophora > Onchidiidae > Onchidella > Onchidella celtica. Next base: position 58,529,168 of record OZ007574.1, on the reverse strand, counting down.
CTATAGATATACTCATCCAGGCTCTAGACGAAATATTATAAAGACCACAGAAAAACTCTGGGGTCGCAGCAAGGCTATATGCAAAGTCAAAATTTGGCAAAAAAGAAAATTCTGCCAAATTCTAACTGATCCAAGCTCTCGTATGTAGCCATTGCCATTGCTTAAAGAACAAAAGATCCACAACTTGCCCTTGCTCCTCCCTGCCCTCCCCCTTCATACTTTGTGTGGCTGAACCAAATTTAAATGAACATTAAGTGAATTTATATTCTTTTGTAATGAGTGATATGATAAAAGTCAAAAGTGAAAGAGATCAAAAATTAAAAACTTGAAACATGGCTGTGGATCTTACTTAATGCTTGTCTTGTGGTGTGGAGATCCGTAAATTTACACTCTAGCAGTTTCTGCCTCATGTTACGGACCAGCAACACACACGTGTAATGGTGAAGACCTGAAAAAGAACGTGTTGAAATTAAATAAAAGGGAGGTAACTGGCATTTATTAAATAGCTCTGGCATTACTAACCATGATCGACAAATGCCGTGCACTTCTTGGTCATGTGAAGCTCTTAGGTTTAATTACCGAGTAACACTGTAAAGAAGAGTTTGGGCTTCTGATTACAGTAAATCAGTACTGCTAGCAGCCAGCAGATAAAAAACAAATAACCAGTGAACCATGAGGATTGTTGCAGTTAAAATTCCAGCGATGTTTATTTTTCCGGCCAACTTTCTCTCATGTATGGAAATATTTCTCAAGAAGTAGGACATAAAAACTCCAGTATGTTTAGTGTGTGGACCATATTCCTGATGCTGCACAATTGAGATTGCTCCCATATGATGGTCAATTCCCCGTAAAATCAGTAGGAGGTGTCCAGACATCCGTCAGTCACAGGACTGTCATCTTAGGTGAAACAACTTGTACACAATGTGAGATAATTTTTAAAATACCACAGAAAATCTGTAAGATCACAGCAAGGCTTAGAACAAAGATAATATATTGAGACCTTAGTTCTGTTTGTTTTATCTCCATTTTTTGAAAAACTAGAGATCATTTAGTATGTAGAAGAGACATTTAAAAAATGCAGCACTTTGACACTTCTTTAAATTATCAAGTTGTTTCACAGTTCCAATTTATTCTAATTCCTTCAGATAGATTACTAAAGTCGCCAATGTTTAACATGGAATTTCTCAGTTGTGCAAAATGTGGAATTGGAACAAACAAGAACTAAAGTCGCGGTATGGCAAAAATAGAAAAAAGTTGTATTTTGAAAAGCCTCGTGTTGGAAACAATATAGAAATGCTACAATAAACTCTAAAGGAAATAATAGAGAAAATCTGATTTCACTTTCACCCATTTGCTTCTATAACAATTGTTTGTGATAAAGGTTTACGAGAATGTTCATCTTGAAGCACTATATGACATTTCATTAGAAACAATTTTTCCTTTCTAATTCTTTTGCAGTTTTTTGTCATGTTTCTCAATTGTTTCTAACACTAGGCTTTGCAACATATAATTGTGTCTTTTCTGTTGTTTTTTATGCCATAATTTAACAATGAAAGATAACCTGTCCAGCAGCCCTTCGTAAATCCGTCAAGTTTGCACATAGGAATGGCATCGTCCTTATGTAGAAATGTTGGTTTTGAAATCGCATCGTCATCGGGTTGGTGTAGGAAGCCTGCCCCTGAGGTAATCCTACCCTACCAATCCCATAAAATCTATATCGGAATAACGTAGAATTGCTGGTTGGGGAGGTTTGCTTACCATATTGGGGATCAATATCATCTTCTGGCACCTGATGTATTGAGGGCATCCAGCACCTGTGAACACAATACAGACAGTCACTGATCCAGGTTTTTAAAAGGCAAACTAAAGATGGACTTTATCATAAAGAAATCATAACAGATAGACAAAAATTGGCAAACTTACATCCCCTTCACTAGTTCATAAAACAAGAAATAACATTGCAACTTGCATGATGCGTGCATGTAAAAGACACCAGTGTCAGGGTTTAAGTGCTATAATTGCCGTGCTGGGTCACGGACTTGCAAGGAGTTGATTTTTCACGGTCTCGTTGATTATAACCAGCGTAATTTTGTCCTTGAACTGTTCTCGTGAACAGTTTGTTTTTGAAACACTTTTTCTTAGAGATAGAAAGAAAGTGGGGCGAGATAGAATAAATGGATAAGTTAGGAGTGACAGTGCAATTCTCGACCCCGTGATTTTGATGAACACTTAGAAGGGAAGAGAAGGGGTGAATAAGGATAGATAGTTTAAGACGCTTAGTCGCGTTCAGAAATTCGTACATAAAATGTAGAAAGCACGAGGGTTTAAAGATTTCAGTAATTGTTTTGACATTTTAAATTGACCTTGTCTGTTTTAGTACAAGGCCGTGACCAACTCCCACGTAGAATATATTAATACTGCGAGATGAGCTCGCATGGATGCACCAATCAAATCTAGGGATTTGGACGGTAGTTTGCAGGTGGCTGCACAGTATAAAAGTGTAGCCATACCTATGTCCATTACTCCATACAGAAAACTCCAATCTGTGCAGGCGTCGGCACGATTCTGCCTGAAGAATCATAATTCTGTTCGATATCATGTCTAGTCCACTATAGACATTTGAGAGGAAGCCATATGCTTGAATGAGATATGCCCACTGCTATTGTCCACTGTTCCCTGGTTTTTCTAATACCAGGGACCAAGTGTAAGTGTTTGTCCTTTGATGATTCAACAATGAACGAGGAACTGAACATAATTTATCCAGTAGGACAGGATTGCCGCATATGCTAGGAGTGCTACCCAAGAATGCAAGACAAAGATTTATATTGACTTGCCACTAGTATGAATGTTTGGCATACACATCTGTGAATTGGGATTGATTTGTCTGGATGAGGCTGGGGATTGCCAGCCCATCCTAGAGTAGATCCAATAGACTTAACTACGTCAGTTTATATTGACGAGCTTGATCCATTATAAGCGGTAGGCACAAATAGCTGAGGTGACATCGTTGCCAGAGCCCATGTTAGTATATTGATTGATATATAGTAGGCAGACCAGATCTGAGAGATATATAACTAGTACTTAAATTGTTAGTGAGTCAGAATGATCATAACCTTATAGGAATCTAGAGAAGACTTCTAGTGACATATTATTGAATTTTCATTTGATGCTGCTGATGTTGTCTTTTAGTATGTAATAGATCTAGACAAAATTGTTAGGAAATTTAATGTAATTAAATTTGTGGCCCTGCAGGTCTGTTTATGAAACTTATTCAGATTGTTCTTAGTGTGTGGCATGGTACGAAAGAGTAAATAGTAAATACCTCTCGATTTAAAATGCAGTCATAATTCCATCATTGAGAAGACCCTCTTCATAACAGCTAGAGGGCACTACCACCCAGTACCAGATTTGTAACAACCAGAATGCAGCTCAGTGAATAGATCTATGCAGGTCTCTATACAACAAACTGCTTAAATGAGTTTTTCCATCCAGGTCGATTGAAATAGGCCCATTCTGATGTTTTCCCAAGTAATGAGTAATGAGTAATTTCAGACCTTGAAAAACCATTTTAAAAAAATTCTCAGCTGACAAAAAAATCAAAGCACTTTAAACACTTCTAACCAACAAATCCCTAGTGCTGGAACTGACATCTTCATGTCAATAACTTGCTAAATACTCAGACATGATCTTTACATCAATACTTATTTAAACCATCAAACTTTTTACCGTTTCTGCATTTTCCTGGTTGAGCCGAAAATATGAAATTATGAAATCAATATAATCACAAACATGATACAAATTTCATTATTATCACTGCGTCAGCTCTGTCTTCAAAAAGAAATTCATATATATTGAAAGCTAAAAGAAATCACAATGTTGAAAGTGATAAATGAATACCTGTTAGGACTTCCACACAAGCACCTTGAAATGAGATTATGGCAATGCAGTGAGCAAGCTAGGAATGCAATTTCCCCATCAGCCTGTAATTTATACAGATAATATGCATTTATTAGACACTTATTTCCTGTTTGCCATTCAGATATTTTGAGCCAACATAATGAAGAGATTATTGGTGCCAACATCACCACCATCAGTCTTCTTATATTTACCATTATAGAAGTATGTTTGAAATATCAGCCTATTTTATTACATTTTATTGCAGTGAATTGTATTTTCTATCATATGACAGCTATTTAACAAATTTGTTTTAGCAATTCAATGAAATTAATACCAGCGTCTAGTTTCTATGTCCTAAATGAGAATGTAAATAAAATCATGTTATGATATGCAATGTCTAAGAAATCCTTGTCCACTGGCTGTAAACATACTAATAGCGAGAATCATTTGTATTATTTTTTCATGTGAAATCTCCAAAGAAGAGACAAGAGGTCTCCTGACTTTTGATGAATGATGAAAAGAGAAAATTAGACAATTTGCTTTACCTGATATTTAGCAACCATGAGGCCTTTGGCAAGTTCAAATAACTGGATATTTGTATCAGATCCTATGGCTTTCTGTTTCTGGAGTGCATCTCTTAGGCTTCCCTTGTACTTCCGCAACAAGGATTTCTGCACAATCCTAAAGAAATGAAAACTTTCCTTCAATCACTGCATGCTGGTCAGGTAAAGCTTCACAAAAATTCTGCAAAAGGTGCAGGTGGATGTAAATTTAGGCTTAACTCATTCACTACAGTAAGCCAAATATTCTGCTCGTGGGTTTTTGCTCTCACTATGGAAAACTGAATATTCGGCTTGAGTGGACATCGATTTTCCAATACTAATATCTAATCCAACATTTCAAAATAACGAATCCTATCCTGGTTCATTGATTTTCCTTTACTGTGATATATAATTTTTTTTTTGTATATTTTGTATTTTGTATAACTCTTTAATCCCACTAGGGAAATTTGCCTTTGTGTCATTGCAGCCCAGTTACAACTGGAGCAGGCACGTCGTCGCCACAGTGCAGCAGGTTTTTGTTTTTAGGGGGGGGGGAGGAGATGGGGTCGGGATGGTAGGGATGAATTTTATTCAATTTTGCCCGGGCAGCGGCCTGTTTGGCCTGCCCTTTTTGATTTTCAACTGCCAAGGTATCTTCAATGTGCGCAACGTGCACTCTGAATTTTTCGTCCTTATCCGAGAAGACTAGGTACTCGATCCTACCCCCCAATAGGATCAGGGACATGAAAATATGAGAAAAATCCCAAACTTCCAATATGCCTGCACCGGCCGGGTTTTGAACCCGGAACCCTTGGCATGAGAGGCGAGCACCTTGCCTCTGGATCTCTAATATGTTATGTCTTGTGTTCATGCTCATTAAAAGAAAAAACACGTTAGAAACCACGCCTAAATTTCAAACTGGCTAGTGTCAAGAGTTCCTGTCCCCACCCACAAAATTTACTGTAGGGAATGAGTTAAGTTACCAAAAATCTAAAGGGCAAAGAGAGGAAGATTAGAAGACTAGAAGTTTAGTATTGTGTTCTTTCAGCTCTCCTACATTGTCTCTTGCATGGGATTGTGTTCTTTCAGCTCTCCTACATTGTCTCTTGCATGGGATTGTGTTCTTTCAGCTGTCCTACATTGTCTCTTGCATGGGATTGTGTTCTTTCAGCTCTCCTACATTGTCTCTTGCATGGGATTGTGTTCTTTCAGCTGTCCTACATTGTCTCTTGCATGGGATTGTGTTCTTTCAGCTCTCCTACATTGTCTCTTGCATGGGATTGTGTTCTTTCAGCTCTCCTACATTGTCTCTTGCATGGGATTGTGTTCTTTCAGCTGTCCTACATTGTCTCTTGCATGGGATTGTGTTCTTTCAGCTCTCCTACATTGTCTCTTGCATGGGATTGTGTTCTTTCAGCTGTCCTACATTGTCTCTTGCATGGGATTGTGTTCTTTCAGCTCTCCTACATTGTCTCTTGCATGGGATTGTGTTCTTTCAGCTGTCCTACATTGTCTCTTGCATGGGATTGTGTTCTTTCAGCTCTCCTACATTGTCTCTTGCATGGGATTGTGTTCTTTCAGCTCTCCTACATTGTCTCTTGCATGGGATTGTGTTCTTTCAGCTCTCCTACATTGTCTCTTGCATGGGATTGTGTTCTTTCAGCTCTCCTACATTGTCTCTTGCATGGGATTGTGTTCTTTCAGCTGTCCTACATTGTCTCTTGCATGGGATTGTGTTCTTTCAGCTGTCCTACATTGTCTCTTGCATGGGATTGTGTTCTTTCAGCTGTCCTACATTGTCTCTTGCATGGGATTGTGTTCTTTCAGCTCTCCTACATTGTCTCTTGCATGGGATTGTGTTCTTTCAGCTCTCCTACATTGTCTCTTGCATGGGATTATGTTCTTTCAGCTCTCCTACATTGTCTCTTGCATGGGATTGTGTTCTTTCAGCTCTCCTACATTGTCTCTTGCATGGGATTGTGTTCTTTCAGCTCTCCTACATTGTCTCTTGCATGGGATTGTGTTCTTTCAGCTCTCCTACATTGTCTCTTGCATGGGATTGTGTTCTTTCAGCTCTCCTACATTGTCTCTTGCATGGGATTGTGTTCTTTCAGCTGTCCTACACTGTCTCTTGCATGGGATTGTGTTCTTTCAGCTCTCCTACATTGTCTCTTGCATGGGATTGTGTTCTTTCAGCTCTCCTACATTGTCTCTTGCATGGGATGAAGATTTTGCAGTCACTATTATTTCATCATATTCAATGTCTATAAGCTTGTTCATCTGTCCAGAATTTATCTTTCGTTTAGCATCCAACATAATTTTACGGTGGCACTTTCTTGTAGTTTTGCAACAAATTCCATAGCATCAGAAACACATGGTGTCTATGATAACAAATTTGCTGCATAATATTCTATGTTCATACACATTTATGCAAAAACAACGAAAAAAAAAAAGGTTCAGGTGTACAAAAGGAATAGTAAATAACAATAAATTGTTAAAAGATTTAGAAATCATTGTCGTCAGGTTACATGTCTCTGATAACTTTTTCATCCCTGATTTGTTTCCAACGGAACTTTCTGCTTCATAAACATTTGTGAGTGTGCATGAGAAAACCCACACTAAGTCACAAACATGACATTGTGAGTTCTGTACACATAATAAAAGACAAGACATTTCTGATAAATTAAAGTCAGTGACCCCCCTAAAACAAGATTTTGAGAAAACGGCATTTAATCCTATAAGTGGCAATAGCGAATTGACCCATTAACATTGGAGTGATTGCTGTTAGGAGACCGCAGTCTAATAACTAAGCCGTTATAGAGATCATACTGAGTAGTGTTCACTGCTCATCTACAGTTTACCCTGTAACATGCTATGGTCCCCTAAACAACAGCCAAATCGGAAGTTTTTGGATCTTGTTAGGAAACCGTAGTCTAATTACAAAGCCTTTATAGAGATCATAATGAGTAGTGTCCACTGCTCGTCTACAGTTACCCTGTAACATGCCACGGTCCCCTAAACAACAGCCAAGTTGGAAATTTTGTGTTGGACCCATATTTTCACTTCAAAGCCGTTTTTCTCAAAATCAGCTCTGTCGACATATTGTGGGTTTTCTCATGCACACTCACATTTATTACAGTTTGAAAAACATTCACAAATGAACAAAGAGACAGTAGAGAAAAAAAGGTTTCACTGTATAAAGATAACCGGTTATGGAATTACTATAACTTCTGCTGTGGCTACCTACATCTCAGGAGATACGGAATACGATAAAACTTTACAATGAATTTAGGGAACATTAAATAAACTTTAACACTTTAAAATCTATTCGCAGGGGGTAAGATATCAACATGATTTTCTTAGACATGACAGAATAATTTATCATTCCTTAAATTAGACGTATCTCACTTTTTGTAAAAAGGTGGAGATAAAATAAAGCAGTCCTGTAGTGACAAAGTAACTCAACATTTCTAATAGAATTATTCCCAAACCTTACCCATCCTTTGCTGGCTTCGCTGGTCCATAAAACATGAGAGGAGAGCAAGCGTGCACTTTTATACAATGAATATCTTTAATGTCCGGGAAGACTAGTTCATACCACCTCACATTTGTTGCCATGTTGAACCAAAAGATATCTGAGTGCTGCATAGTGTGTGGTATTCCTTCCGAGTTGATAAGGCTGAGCTCAAATCGTACACCTACTTTTCTGTTTGTGAAAGAAAGTTCAGGTAATCTTTTTAATTGTCTACTGTCTTATCAACTATACCCAGAGTTCACATACATGCTATTTTGCATCAATCGTACACCAGTTATACAGTCTGCATATTTCAGGCAAAACATAGGACAGCAAAATTAAACACAACTGCTGCAATGTCACTTGTAAATAATTTTAATTTTAATTTCAGTTTTCAAACATGACAGCACAATTTCTGTGTTCTGACAACAAGTCACGATAATGTGACTCTTAGCATCAACTATTTTTCAGTGAAAGTTTTTACCATTCAATTGTCTCACCTCCACAAAACAAACAAATACACAAACTGGCGGATGACAGACAAAACAAGAATTGTACAAACCCTAAAGTGAACTCTGGCCTCTGTTTTAAACCAGTGTAACTGTCAGGTTGTTTCCACTTTTTCAGATAGATTTGGTCCCGCTTGATTTTACATCTGCATGGAAACAGCCAAAAGTTTAAGGTAATGCTGACCCCTCAGAAAATTTGCAACAGCCATTCATGATAAAACCTAACAAAAAAACAAATGAGAAAATCTATATGTTGCACATCCCCAGTTAGAAATAAACAGCAAGAAAACTGTGCAATAGCTTACAAAAGAATTAGAAATGGAATGGGGGAAAAAGTACCTTTAACAGATCTTCTGTGGTTTTACAAAATATTTTCCCAGGATTTCACAGCAATAGAAGCATTAAATGCACAACACATTAATAGCAATGCACAATTTAGCAAAAATTTCATGATATTAAAAAATTCCAAGAGTTAAAGACGGTAAATTTCGCATGGCAAAGATGAAAAGTTAAAAAAAAAATGTGAACAAAGAAATTATATGAAAAGCATCATTATTACTTCATGATATTGCTTCAAGGTTTACAGAAATGTGGCCTTAAATTGTTTCCAAACTTTTATGACAGACTTTCTTACAGTTCCAATTATAGCTGACAGGTTCAGATCTATGTCAAATCTTTATCTTTGGACAAAACTTGGCTACTGTTACCTCCACAAACATAAGTTTTTCCAGCAGTGTGGGCTCAGTTCATGCACAGGCATTTTGTCTTCCATTTCCTTATTTGTTGGGCCTACAAATTTTGCATAATACTGCTTCCACAACAAACTGTGGAGACACAAATAAGATCTGTCTGATAAATGTAAACAAATATATATACTGTCGGAATTTAACCAACACATATGGGTGAGTGAACGTAAACAAACATAGCTGTTACCAGTTCAAAAAAATTAATGATTGCCAGAACAAAAATTTGACCTGCCACTAGTCACTGAAGAAATATGATTATATTAAGATATTTGTATTAGAATGAAAAGGAAAAAGTTATGGCAATCAATTAATAAACTTCAGTCGGTGACATTTTGATGTTATTTTACTATTGTGACAAATTTCATCAAAGATCAAAAGGTCATACTGAATACAGATTTCAGAACTGTTTAATTTGGCACAGATTCATACAAATTTTAGTCACTGATTTTGAAAGCTGAGACATTCTTCAGCCTGGCATTTGGATAGAATTGATGCCCTTAACGCATTTATTGACTGATGATCTGATTGACTACATGAATCATCAATAATATTTTGTCTGTTAAAGTTTTGATTTCTTTGGTAGTTAGTCCATGGACTGCGGCAACACACCACTTGGCATCATTTACATCTATATTTAGAACTTACTTGTCCCCAGCAACTCTATGCCACCGACGACAAACTTGAGATGCATTGATGAGATCGCCAACTGGTAATTTCCAGAAGATGCATGACAGGATCTCATCTGGCAAACTAAAATCCAGTATTAATATTTACTGACATCTGAGCAAGATACAAAATGCATCAAATATACCAGTATTTGTTTTAAAATAAGATTAAAACCTGGAATAAGAAAAGGATACTGTTTTACTGTATGAGGAAATGAAAGTGAAATACAACTTTTCATTGCATTGCACTGAGGAATTAGAAATTATTTAAGCCAAATATTAGTTTCCATACTGTAAACACCTTTATCAGCAAATTTCAAGTGTCATCCATAAAATGTCAGCAGCAAAAATAGCCATGGTCTGAGTAGAAAACACATGTACTGCTTTTCAGGTATGTTTGTCCAAAAGCAGCACAAATTATTTTATCAATTATCCGATTAAAATATTAAGTTCATATGCAGAAGTTAAATGCTATTGTTCATGAACAGTGCAGGCAACATTGTAAACTCCTGTCAAAGTAAAATTTGGTTGATCTGCTTGGGTGTTCAGCTGTTAGGCTATACAAAAAAAAAAACCCAAAAAAACAATTTGACTGGAAAATACAATTTGGGCAACCATACATTTTTTGCAGGATATGGAAAAACATTTTAATAATCCATGTCATTTCTAGAGAGACAGCATTTCTGTTTTACAAAGGTTTACCTTTCTGCTGTGGCCTTCCTTCTGCCTGCATAACCTCTGGGTATGTGAGGAAGTTTTACACCAATTGCTCCATTTTCAGTAGCATACCTTCCTTTCAGTGATGTGAGTGATCTTTTTGCTTCATGTGAACTTGACTGATCCGACTGAAAAGAAATCTGACTTCTTGCTCTTTCTTTAAGATAACTTGGACCAGCTTTTGATTTCTTGCTGCCTTTGTCTACTTGCAACCTATCAAGAAAGGGAAAATAAAAAGATTAAAAAATCAAATACACCACTGCAGCACCAGCTTGTATGTGGATGTCAGTGTGTTGTTAAGGAGGGGTGTGGGTCCTGAAGGCGATTTTTGTTATTATGAGAAATAGACAATTTTAACTATTATAATCGAATTCAGGATGTCTGAATTAGCAGGAAAAAAAATGTAAAAAAATTTGTTTGTCATATGGTTGCCATGGAAGCGCCGCCATCTTGGATTTTGAGTCCCCAAAAAGTACCAAATTCAATATAGAGAGGCTTCGCCAAATTTTACTGGATTTATTTGAAACTTCTCTTATGACTTATTCAATCCAATTAAAAACTTTATACAGAAGGGAATTTTGATATCTCTGACAGATCTTTTGTTATAAATTTTCGAAAGTGGTATGTAGTGGAATTCCATTTTTTCTCATTTTCTATCACAAAAAAATTCAACCAAAAAAAAAAAAAATGAAAAGTTAAACAAATTTCCTTCTGTATGAATTTTTTTATTTGTTCAAACATGCTGTTAGCCAAATTTTATACCAATTAGTCAATAAATAAAAAACTAGTTCACAAATCACTGATCAAAAGTGCAGTTTCGAGAAAATCACATTTGAAAGTTTTGTTCAATAAAAATGATATTGAAACGTGTTACACATGGCTAAAGTCATCATTACTGGTGTGCTGAGCCTCAACAATGATTTCCAAACTACCAAAGGCTTATGACAGATGAGTACGGAGGAGTAGGGGTTTTGATAGCGACACTGAGATGTTATTTAGGGCTAATTTTGCGGCCCAATGGCATGATTCTTGTGCCTTTCTCTTGACCCCCCATCTCACTAAAAGGCACATTTCAGGGTTATAAACATTCAAAATTGACATTTGGTTAGTAAAATATTGTTCCTAAATGGATAAACTAACTGAAGAGTACAAAATCGTGATATCGATATTTTGATGCCTAATTTCGATTTCAGGACCCGCGCCCCCCCTTAACTATGGTTCAGATTCCATGATGTAAAGAAATACAAATAAACTTAAACTATTTTGTGCATGATTGAATTTAAGCGAAGAACAATATATTTATAGTGATTCGTCAGGCCCACCTGCTCATTACAAATACAATGTCTCCTTGCTTTCCCTTCATTTTAAAGACAGAAAGGTTCACAACAATACAGTATGAGTACACCTATGAAAAATGGGAAAGGAGAGACGACCATCATGAATTGTAACCAGACATGAGAATCAACATTCAAATATGGTACCATCATGGACATCTTCATGACTTTTTGTGGGAAAATACTAATAACTGCATGCTTCAGCATAATTATATTATTGGAACCCTGTTAAGAGGGTTGGGGGGTGGGTCCTGAAGGTGATTTTCTAAACACTTATAGAGAGGGCTTTTTCCTTGTGATATTTGGATTCAGCACACTCAAATTAGAGGGTACAAGTGCACAAATCATTATGATGCACACGGTTGCCATTGTAACGCCGCCATTTTGAATTTTTGGTTATGCTAAGTAGCAATCTTCAAACTGTAAAGGCTCATCCAATTTCAAATGGATTTGTCCGGTTTTTTCACCACATAGTATGAAGAGCAGTATTTATGTAAATATGCATTCTTTTTTCTTATATCTATAGTGATTGATTTTTTAGAAATTTTTTAATTTGGTGCATTACAGAATCACAATTTTGTTCTGAATTTTGCTCAAATATCAAGTGTCTTTGAAAGATTGCAAAAGATATCCCAAAATTGAATGCATATTTACATGTGTTGAGGTGTAAACGTGCTTTCTGCAAAATATTATTTCAATCAGTTCATAAATAAAAATGTAATTGACAAATGATTGACAAAAAAATCCCTTTTTGAGAAAATTGCAAATGATAATTTACATGAAACACAAGCCCAAAAGAAATTTTCATCAGTCATACACTTTAGAACATCCCAGGCTGGTATGCTGAGCCTCCTTCTTCAGCTTCTTTCTCCTGTCTAGCCTTTTCCCGGGCTGCTGTTCGCATTTTCTTTCTCTTTTGCTCCATTTCTTGTGCAGCTAGCATGCTCTTCTGGAGACGTTTCTGCTCCCTGGTCCTCCCATGTTTTTGGCCATAAACACCTGAGCCAAATCCCAGGATCTCTTTGACGGTGGTGATAGCAGCTGGGCCATTATTGTATTCCGCTGCTGCAGAGATCACTGAAAATTCCACCCTTTTCAGTGACTGAAAATTTTTCTTTGAACATCTTGACCAGACTGAGTGGTGGAAACTTTCACTGGGGTTATGAGTCGTCTTCAACTGGCACGTCTCAGAAAATCATCCGATGCTTGTAAATTGGCTCCAGGTGTTTGTGCAGGAGGTCATAATTCAGGGGTGTGAACTCTTTTCTTGTGGCCTGATGGATAGTGGTGTTCCCCGATGTCCTTTTTATAAAAACACCATGAGGAAGGACCTGGAGGGCATTACTGGTGCTGGGGCATGTCTTCTGTTGAGTATCTGTGGTAAATACTGGCAAAGATAGCTTTCTTCATATCCTCGACCGCATTCCTACCACGAATAGCCCGTGTGAAATAAACTTGGAGCTTTCTGATGGCATTATATGCAGTGAGTCGGCCATGTCCCTTCCCTCCCAGTGTTATACCCCTCTTGCTGCAATCTGTCACCAAGTTCCGAAGGGCTGTTCCCAAGCGCTTTCCAGCATGGTTCAGGCAGTCTTCTTTGTCAATAGTGACACCAGGGCCATAAGGCTGAACCTCAATTAGCTTGTTGTAGGCTTTGGAATTACCATCGCTCACCATTGTAGTGTAACGGAGCTGGTATTTCTCGATGGATCTTCTCCACAGAACTTCAGCTGCTTTCACCTCCATCATACCAGAGGTCGCTTCGAAGTTTATTGTGCACTGACCACTGGCTATGTGCTCTTCTTTCCACTTGTCATAATGTTGGGGAGTCTCCCCTTGTGTCCAGGCCCCAGTCTGAGAACAGATGTGACAGTGCAGGCTGAGGACATGGGCATCTACGACAAGGCCTGTCAGTACATCAATAACACTTCCTATACCTATAAGGTGCCCGCGGGTCAGCCATGACCCATCAAAACACACTGCAATATCCAACACTGCGTCCTCCTCTACAATCAAGCTGTATTGTCTTATGTATTCTTTGCGGACGATCGATGCAGCTTGACTAAAAATTGTGTCTCGAAGCTGTTCATTCAAAGAATATAACCTTGCAATTGTGTGGAACGTCTTCTGGTGAAGACCTGGCATTTCCATATATTCACAAAAGTTTTTGGAAAAATATGGACCCATTCCAGACAGCAGAGATGACATAGAACAAGCTTCATTCACGACAAAAGGCTGGGGAGTGCTAGGTGAATTGAGATTTCGAGAAGAAGTGTACTGACTAGAAACAACTTTGTCACATTCAGAACACACAGCGTTCATTTGAATGGCCATTCCATACTGTTTTGATGTGTCCAGTGTCAATCCTTTATCACTAGATGGCATTCGGGGCATCTCAAATCTGCTATGAGTTTCTCTGTCTGTTTCATTTCCACCACAGTTCTTACACATTTTGAAATGGGCACTTCCTCGGTGACATGCTTTCCATACAGTCCAAATTTCTCCTCACTTCTGGAAATAAATGGAGTGGGAAGTCCTGTTGGAGGAGCAGTGGGGGTGGAGGGAAAGTGTGGTGATGGAGCAGTGGAAATAGATGGAATAGGTGGAGGTGAAGCAGCTGAGGTAGATGGAATAGGTGGAGGTGACGTAGCTGAAGTAGATGGGGTCGGTGGAGGTAAAGTAGCTGAGGTAAATGAGGGAGGTGGCAGTGCGGCAGTCGACGTAGATGGAATACGTGCCGGTGCTTGAGTTGTTGAAGTGGACGGAATAGAAGGTGGTGGAGCAGTTGAAGTGGATGGCTGGGCTTCATGAAGTAAGTCCTGGTGAGAAATAAAAGATGCTGGTAAAGAACAACTACTACAACAAAAGCAAAAACAATGATCAGACATTATACTGTGTGTGCTAACAACTCTTGAGAGAGAACAAGGAGGGCGGGGGGGGGGGGGGGGTGAAGGGTTTATTACCTTTTACATCAAAGACTGAAAAGAAATGTAATCCCTCTAACAAAACATAAAAGTACATTTTATTGTATAAGAGAAGCCTGTAGTCTCACAACTGTAGCTTATTTTTGCTTGTGGGCAATAGTATTAGGCTGAAACAGAGGAAGAAAATAGCAAATTTAACCAATTTCCATTGTAAAGTGTTGGGACTATGGCTGTGGAGAACAGTGCCAAATGTAGCCAATTTCCACTACAAAGTATATGCTTACTCACCCCTTCTACAGTTCTCTGTCTTTCCCATCTTGCTTGTGCTGCTATAATAGCTTTCCGAGATTGACGAGACTTCTTGGGCATCTTTGGTCTTTGGTAGTTTTATGCCTGAAACTTGGTAAGCGGATTGTTCACGAAACAACCATTAGCTGTAACGCACATGCAGGCGTAGGGTCAGGCCATATTTACATGAACCACGATCTTTCCCCTCAGCCCTAGCCAGCCAGAGAGCTCATAGTTCATCTGCATAATTTATGCAAGCCAATGAACGCAGCAGTTTGGGGTCTTCGGTTAGAGCCATCACGCACAGTTGTACAGTTACGACCTCATGCAGCGCTGTAAGTAGGTCATGTAGCACACTATACCGGGGTAGGGGGGGGGGAGGGATTTGTTTCTTGAAACATGAGGAAAGGTGAAGGTCTGAAACCTTAACACAAAGTGTTTTAGAGATGCAGACAAGGGTATCGATACCAAACTTTCGATTTTATATGAGCTTAGACCACTGTGGCGAGGTGATGCATTCAGTCATTTTTTTGTCTTTTCATGCTAATTTGTGGCCATTCTTCACGATCCCCACTTCCCACATATTATGGTCATTTCGAAAGAAAAAAACACGTCACAATACAATAAAATATTTGTGATCTCAAATGGCTGAACTTTCTCCAGAACACAAAAACTAAAAATTGATATTTTGAAGCAAAAAGTCGATTTCAGGACCCGCTCCCCCCCCCCCCCCCCCCCGCCTTTATCTCATTCACTTTTTCATAAATATGAAGATTTCCTGTTTGTTTGTTCTTTATTTATTTCACTAGTTCTCCTGCTGGCTTGGCTCATTATAGCCTATACTACTATAGGCCTACTTTGTTTATGATTAATATGGATGCTGTTTCGATCACGCCAAGCTTGGTTTGTGCCGCCTTCTAAACATTTGGAAGAGAGTATTAGCGAAAGAAACTGAGTCAGTGACGGAGTTTCTGCAGAAAACAAATTACCCAGAAGATTCTGCAGTTCGACTAGTTTGGGATCGCAGATACTTCGTCAAAGTTGACCGGTGATGTTGCTGGGCAGTTGTTGCCGCCATGATGTAAACAATCACATTAGAAACAACTGTAGTAGTCTACCTTTGCGGAAGTTAGCATTAATATTATTTCTCTGCCAGTTTTGCAATAAAAATGGGCATAGAACTATTATGCTATAGCTTTTGAAATCTACTGATATCACAGTATTCAAGTAACTGTAAAATATAGAGGGACGAAAATAATGATGGCACAGTAAATGAGGCACGGGATTATAGTGTTTTGCAAAGCTCTTATAGGCAATGGGGGATGTGGCTCAGTGGTAGAGCGTTCGCTTTGCATGTGAAAGGCCCCGGGTTCGATCCCCGGCATCTCCATTTTTGTTGATTTGCACATTTTTTTTTTTTTTTTGTGCCAAGCACCGATATATATCGGTTCTTCTGCTGGTCACGTTTGTGCCAATCACCGGTGTATCGGTGCACAAGAATGCAAGGCTATTTTGTTTTGGGAAGAAACGACAGTAGATCTTTCTTTTTGGAGGTGCGCTGCCATTGGCATTTATGCCTCCTTTTCTTGTTAGTTTTCTTGTTTCTTGTTGGTCCCGTTCTTGGCTTTCTTTCTTAGCCCTCAAAAGGGCTCCCTTATGGGTATCTTCTTCCTGGCTGTTTGTTCTGGTTGGCGCCAATAAAAAAAACAAAATACAGAGAGAGTAAAGATTCCTAACATGGGTGAGGGGGGGGGGGGTAGTGGGGGATCCTTATAACTTAGAAGGATTTATCCCCACAGCAAGGGCGGTAAATGTTTATAAATATATGTTTTATTTATTTATTTAATTGTTGTCGCCCCTGCCATTGGCAGACTATAGTGGGTTTTGTTGGGGGAGGGTGGGGGTGTGTGTGGACATGGCTTTTTGCCACACACGAGAAAACAAAAATTGGGGGGAGGAGGGGGTGGCCATGGCTTGTGTGTGCCGATGGCGCTAGCATTATATTTATTTATTTATTTATTTACTTGTTTGGGGCAGGGTGGGTTGTGAAGTGGCCATGGCTTGTGTGTGCCGATGGCGCTAGCATTATATTTATTTATTTATTTATTTACTTGTTTGGGGCAGGGTGGGTTGTGAAGTGGCCATGGCTTGTGTGTGCCGATGGCGCTAGCATTATATTTATTTATTTATTTATTTACTTGTTTGGGGCAGGGTGGGTTGTGAAGTGGCCATGGCTTGTGTGTGCCGATGGCGCTAGCATTATATTTATTTATTTACTTATTTACTTGTTTGGAGCAGGGTGGGTTGTGAAGTGGCCATGGCTTGTGTGTGCCGATGGCGCTAGCATTATATTTATTTATTTATTTATTTACTTGTTTGGGGCAGGGTGGGTTGTGAAGTGGCCATGGCTTGTGTGTGCCGATGGCGCTAGCATTATATTTATTTATTTATTTATTTACTTGTTTGGGGCAGGGTGGGTTGTGAAGTGGCCATGGCTTGTGTGTGCCGATGGCGCTAGCATTATATTTATTTATTTACTTATTTACTTGTTTTGGGGCAGGGTGGGTTGTGAAGTGGCCATGGCTTGTGTGTGCCGATGGCGCTAGCATTATATTTATTTATTTACTTATTTACTTGTTTGGGGCAGGGTGGGTTGTGAAGTGGCCATGGCTTGTGTGTGCCGATGGCGCTAGCATTATATTTATTTATTTACTTATTTACTTATTTGGGGCAGGGTGGGTTGTGAAGTGGCCATGGCTTGTGTGTGCCGATGGCGCTAGCATTATATTTATTTATTTACTTATTTACTTGTTTTGGGGCAGGGTGGGTTGTGAAGTGGCCATGGCTTGTGTGTGCCGATGGCGCTAGCATTATATTTATTTATTTACTTATTTACTTGCTTGGGGCAGGGTGGGTTGTGAAGTGGCCATGGCTTGTGTGTGCCGATGGCGCTAGCATTATATTTATTTATTTACTTATTTACTTGTTTGGGGCAGGGTGGGTTGTGAAGTGGCCATGGCTTGTGTGTGCCGATGGCGCTAGCATTATATTTATTTATTTACTTATTTACTTGTTTGGGGCAGGGTGGGTTGTGAAGTGGCCATGGCTTGTGTGTGCCGATGGCGCTAGCATTATATTTATTTATTTACTTATTTACTTGTTTGGGGCAGGGTGGGTTGTGAAGTGGCCATGGCTTGTGTGTGCCGATGGCGCTAGCATTATATTTATTTATTTACTTATTTACTTGTTTTGGGCAGGGTGGGTTGTGAAGTGGCCATGGCTTGTGTGTGCCGATGGCGCTAGCATTATATTTATTTATTTACTTATTTACTTGTTTTGGAGCAGGGTGGGTTGTGAAGTGGCCATGGCTTGTGTGTGCCGATGGCGCTAGCATTATATTTATTTATTTACTTATTTACTTGTTTGGAGGGGAAGAAAGAAAGTCGACTTTCTATTATAGTAATACATGTTGTCGTGGTTAGTCTCTTCTTCTTCTTCTTCATCCTTAAAACTGGTATTCTCAGATTTGAGTATCTCACCAGTACGCATTAAAAATCGACTCGGCCCGTGTCCCTGGGAGTTAAAAATTTATATACATATAAGGGTGTAAGAAGGGGGAGTCGATTAGATTTATAAAAACTTATAAGAACACTTGATTGTGGCCATGAGCAGATCAACCAATCTTATCACTGGGTTTATAAGTATATCTATGCAGCCTATTCAGTAGCTAGCTCTCAACGTGTGCTTTTCTAATTTTGTCTTAATAGAGTCTAGGCTACTGCACAATTTTAGGTCCTCCGGCAAAGAGTTCCACAGCCTCACCGTGCTCGGATAAAAAGAATATAAGTGGCCGTCAACACTGGACGATGGTATGGCATAGGTCTGGCTATTCCGCCTAGTCTTACTAAAATTAATCCCAATGTGTTCCATGGGTATATCCATCAGACCGCATCCACCCTTAAAAAAGCTGGTAATTTTATTTCTTGCCCGCCTCTCCTCCAAAGGCATCCAGCCAAGTTTTTGCATATTAATCTTGGTGTTACCCTCCTCAAATTTATAGTTGTTTGTCACGAATCTGGCTGCTCTTTTCTGTATCTTTTCTAGATAATCTATGTGAGTTCTACAATGGGGGTCCCAGATGCTACATCCATATTCGAGTATTGGTCTAACAAGGGTCTTATAACATTTATCTTTAACATCCATGGGACAGTCTGAGATATTTCTCCTTAAAAAAGCTATTACTCCATTTGCCATACGACTAATTGTGCTGTACTGTTGTTTCCATCTAAGTTTCCTATCAATAACTATGCCAAGATAAGTAGCTGTTTCTGTTTCCTCTAATTTGATGTTGTGGATAGTATAATCAAAACTGATGGTGTTAATTTTGTTTGTCACTCGAAGTACTTGACACTTCTTAGGATGGAATTCCATCTTCCACTTTTGTTCCCACTGTTGGAGTCTATTCAGGTCATTTTGTAACATTTCTGCATCTCTTACACTTCTGATGTTTCTATACAGTAGACTGTCATCGGCGAACAGCCTGATCGACGTACCATTGGACAGATCTTTGGATATATCATTTATATAAATTAGGAAAAAAAGAGGTCCTAAGACAGTACCATGAGGGACTCCTGATACAACATCTCCCCCATTATTTTCTTCCTGTATCGGCAAGGGTGGAAAAAATCATGGCACACCATAGATATACACTACTGAACGGTGGCAACAGAGTTAAACCTCTGCCAGATTTACTTCACTGGAACAAATTAAGTGTACATTATATATGTAGTGGGGATGATTTGCACCCCGTATAATTAAATTTTTTTTCACGATCGTACCTGTCATCAAGCTTATTAACATCGAACCCTACACACTCAGCAAATAGAAAACATCCATATCCAAATCCCCTGAGAGCTTTGTTATGGTCGACATTGTTATTAGTAGTCCGACTTTTCTAATGTAGGCCTACCAAAAAGTACCAAACAGGTGGGTCATGACAATTTCTGCTCAATAAAATAATGAAAAGTGTACGCATGCAATATCTATTATATATTTCAGTAACTTGCAACCTTTGGCATGACTAACTGACCAAACTATACACTTTTTAGGCCTTAAATTTGGTAGGAAGGTGGCAGTTGAGATAAGGAAGATGATGGCTATAATTTAAAGTTGTTTACTTCGAGAATGTATTTTAAAAAAATAGCAACGTTTATTGCTATGTAACATCTGTATTTTTGCATGTTTGTTTCGTAATATTATAGTACCGTGCATGTCATAAAAAGTAACCGTATCAAGCGTTCAGTTTGGTGCGTAGTGTTCTGGTGCGCATGAGTTCTGAAGCAAGACTGTAGTTTATTACTTTTATTATACTAGGGGGGGGGGGCACATGATTGTTTATTCCGGGCAATGCCCGGTAGATCATCTAGTAATAAATATTTCATAAGTGGGCAAACGGAAAAAGTATCGACTTTATACATGGCATGTTCACCCGGATCCCGACTAAGTGCATAAAGTATACAACAATACTACATGTAGAAAGTCCTTGAAGCTTTGCACACACCTACCCAGTACCTCCAACGATAGAGCTAGACCGGCTTAATTTTTACCAGGTCATTTACTGCTTTAATCATTTGTTTTCCTTTTCTGTTGCCATTATTCACGAATTTAAATCACTTGGAAAGATGCCATTTGTTTTTATACCTAATTTCTTTTAAGGCCTCCAAACAACAGTTTCTTGATTTCATCTGTCTTCTTAAAAGCTAAAGAACACTACGTTCACATCAGTGGGACAGAATGGGCCCTATGAATGGAAGGTCATACAATCCAACGTTACACACTACTCTACAAACTTAATTTTCCCATTTTCTGTCACAAACCTCGGTCAAAGATGTATTTTCGTGGGATTTTCGGAGCGGATATCTAAAAAGTAGGCTAAACTTAATTATAACTCTTTACGCATCGCATAGATCCTCCACAGAATTTAGCTTTCACAATCAGAGAAAATTGCTACATAAAATGCTGTGATTACGTCAACAATAATGCTGTAACCTAGTGCTATATATAGCGATGACATTTGGCAGCTGCATGATAGTGTTGGTTGCATTAGCTTAACTTACAACAGGGGATGTGGCTCAGTGGTAGAGCGTTCGCTTTGCATGTGAAAGGCCCCGGGTTCGATCCCCGGCATCTCCATTTTTATTTTTATTTTTTTAATTTTCTTTTCCGGACTGAAAAAAATTTAGATTCTTTTCCTGCAATATTTTAGTGAAGCATTAACCACCCCCTTCCCCCCCTTTTTTTAACATACTTCCCTCCACACATTGGCAGACGTGCTTCCGCGCTGCTGTACAAGCAAGAACTCGCAGGTAGACATAATTATTCTTTTTAGATTCTTTCAGATTCTTTCTTGTTCGATTGTTTCATCTGCTCGAAGTTTTTTCCCCTTGAAAAAGGCTGTTGCCGAAACACAGGCCAATTTCTTTCTTTTCTTATAGTTTGCGTTTATTTGTATCATTTGGTTATTTCTGACACGAGGCTTTGCTACATACAACTTTTTCTTTTTGCCAAATTTTGACTTTCCCTCAGAGCATGAACTCAGACTGATCTACATTAAAAAAAAAATTTAAAGTAACAGTTTAATCGAGAGATGCTAGATCTGGGTCATCGTTGAACAGACAGTTTGTCGACGAGAGAAGTTCCGTTCAGACGAACATTTTTTAAATTCTTATTATCTTAAACTGTCAGTCCTTGGACTGTTGTAGCTAGTTTGCGCGAAATTCAAAACGTCAACAGAATGGCTGAAGCAAGGTACCTGGATGATTGGGCAGCATAGTTTTGTTCTCACTTCGGTAACTTTCAATAAACTGTAGCAGTTTCCTTATTATTCCAACCGGACATTCAACTGTATCAGTAGTAGAACTAGATTACTGTGGTATATAA
Source organism: Onchidella celtica (assembly GCA_963931925.1). Taxonomy (NCBI): domain Eukaryota; kingdom Metazoa; phylum Mollusca; class Gastropoda; order Systellommatophora; family Onchidiidae; genus Onchidella; species Onchidella celtica. Next base: position 58,507,093 of record OZ007574.1, on the reverse strand, counting down.
ATATGCAAAATAAAAGCAAAACTGGTAGCGTGTAGGCAAAAAATAAACAGCACCAGATCTATATGAAACAATGGTGTAGGCCTCAGCTGACTCCAACAAAGAGGAGAGTGAGAGTGAGATGTCTTGTTATTTAATTAAAATGCCTTCACTTTCAAAAAACATGGTGAAAAAACAAAACAAAACACACAAAAAAATTTAAACTTGGTAATCCGAAATTAAATTGCGTTCCGCGCGTGATGTTCACTAATTTTTGGTCGCTGATCACGAAAATCATATTGGTTTTCTGATTTGACCAATATTTAGGAAATTTTTAGACTGAATTTTTAACTCCGCCTGCGGCAACATCAAAGAAGCCACTCCCTCGTCGCTCATGCTTCAGTTCACCAACGGGAAAATATCTGGTGAAGCCAGATACATACATGTATGGTGCATGGACTGAGAACCCTTGGACATCGAGAGAATTCCTCGTTTCCATGCCCAAGTTTATCCAGAAGTTGACAGGATCCCCGCTATTCTTTGGATGCCGTACAGTTTGTCGATGAATCAACTGTACGATTAAAGGGGCCTTTACAATTTTCATAATGCGTGGAATTTTTTTTAGAAAATTGTTGGAAGTACAAGTAATTACATGTATTATAATTATTCCTGAATAAATGTATATATTATCCATGGCGTATGTGCCTATAAATTCATCTCCTACTCCTGGTACTGGCTCTTTCGTAAAATTGCTTGTAGAAGCGCAAGGCAGGTAGGTTTCACATTCACAGAACTGCTTAAAATTTGCACACTCACATTCAAGATTACTCTTGCAATATATTTTATGAATTACATCAGCTCTGAGGAGAGCATTAAGATTCCATACAAAGCAATTCAGTGATGACATGTTTCATATACATACAAGGACCGTCCAATCACTTTCACACCTGTTGTGTCTGTTACACCTGTACAAAAGAAATGGGTAGCTCACAATTTTACAAAAAGTTTAATATTTTGATCATTCTTAATTGAGAATAGAGTACCATATTCAATATCAGTTTGAGAATTCTCCACCTTTACCACATTCCTTTCTGTAGAAGTGGCTGCCTCAAGAACGAATAAAAGCTCCTTTGTCCCTGCCATTATGAAGAGTACGTATATATACAAACTCCACCCCCCCCCCCCTCCTCGGTGCTGTTTGCAGAACATATCATCAGTAATTCTGGATAGAAATGTGCTAGCTAGTGCAAGACAGTCAAACAGACAGATAGATAGAGGATTACCTTAATCTCAACTATCAGTATTGTATAGTTATTATATTATAATGTTATATGTATATTATTTATTGGGTGCTGTTGTGCAAATGTCCCAGTGACAGTGTACTTTTTGCTTTGTTTTATTTTCCCTGATATACCGGTAAATAAAGATTCTATTTCTCTTGGCCTTTTTCTCCTCTCTTTCTCTTCTTTATTTCCATCTGTCTCTCTCATTCAACCTCTTTTTCTGCTTCTCTCCATCCCCTTATGTATAATTAATTACAATTAATAATTAAATAATGTCTTATTAGACTGATGATGACAATGAGAAACTCACAAATCATTTGCACAGAAAGATACGGTTGTGAATACAATTATTATGATTTGTTTTAACACACTTGTGTCTCGTCTATACATGTATTTGGTGGAACTATGGAATAACTTCCACTTCTCTCTTACAGCTGGAATTCATGTAGGCTTCGGATTATGTACAGTAAATGATGTTTGTGATTCTGCTTCGGCCCAAACTAATATTGTCACCCATCTCACGTACCGGCCTGTCAACAATTTTCCCAATTTACAGGACAGCATTCTAAAGTTTTCATGAGAGCGAGATTTCTTGCACCTATATACAAGCATGTGGCAAAAACATTCTGCTGGTATTTGAAAGCGATGAATTGAAAGGTATCGATATGTCACTTTGTGAGAATATAGATCTCTTAAAGAGCAATAGGGTAGCCATAACTCAGCCGCCACCAAAATCATCGATATGTCAGTAAATAACCCATCACTCTAAATCTAACTGATCACATTCTTTCACAATTTCGTCATTTATGACCCCATTCTGACCTTTGTCAACACCAACATTTTCATTCTCACCCACATCACAAATGGAACAATGCAGGAGGACAAACAGTCTTCAAACTCGTTTTTCTTCTTTGTTTCACTCAAAATGAAAAAAAAATATAAAAAATGGGCATGAGTAAAGTAACATTAAATAAAGGATGTCATTTTGAAAGAAAGAAAAAGATCTTAGATCCTTGCACATTATTATCATCATCACAAACAATAGAAATGCAAATCATAACAATTGCTTACATCTGAATTGAAGACAAAAAGTGTGAATATTACTTGGCTTACCACACCTATACAAGTCAATTGTCTCAACCTGAATATGAAAATATGAGACATTCAGTAGCAAAATTACAGTACTTTCCAACACAAAATGATTCTGTGGCACCGAGGGCAGATGTTTGGCTTACATTTGAAGTCCTTGAGATAACATCGGGGAAAATTTGATGTGTAAACAAGGTGCATTTTCACTACTTGTAAACCATTATGAAAAGCCAATGCACGCTCACGACAATCTATCATTTGGTGAACTTTACTTCTATTCTAATGCTGAACTGTTCATGGACTGTTAACATTTTCTTTGCTTACGAACTAAAATTCTGCTCCTGAAAGCACAAGACTTTAGTTTAATTTTTCTGGATCAACCAACTACTCACGTTTTTACTAATTACATGTATATATATGAATCTGCTTGCAACAAAAAGACAAATGCACGGATTGCTTTTAATGAATACACCATGTATTCTGTGTAGCCGTCTACTGAACCATAACAGTACATACAACTTTTAAGGGCAATCCAAGAAAAGCAATTGGTTGATAAATAATTTAACATATATGCATCATGATAAAATATCTTCTTCAGCTTACTACTGCTCAACATAACAGTGTATTACTTCAGAGCTAGTAGTTGCTCAGACAAGCTACCATTTTTTGGGATTAATTATATATATAATGTACTTGATGCAGCTCAGAACAGACTTTCTTTGCTTTCTTAGATAATAATCCACTTCTTCTGGTACATTTCATAAATTTAACTTCACATATTTCTCCAGCAGATGCCCAAATTTATTGCCTCAGATTACTTTACAAAACATGCAACCCCTATTTCAGTATCCAGGGTTCATGCAGTTTTGACTCCAAAAATTTCCAGAGGTATTCGATAGGTTTTTTCCAAAGGCTCATTCGGATTTTCCGTAGCTAAATGTGGCTTCTTGGTGCAAATTTTGCAGGGTTCAGATACTGTATCACAAGTTAGAACAAAAAGGCCTTATAATTATGAAATGCCAGGAAAATTCATACAATTGGTAGAGACCTCAATGCCTTGGTTTTGTGCCAGGCTTAATTAATGGCTACACTCCACATCACGTTTTCCTCAAACTTTGAATGAAGACATGTGGTACAGTGACAATACTGGTGAAGAATGAACACCTTGAACCAAACACATAACACTTTACATCCATCAAACTCTGATTTGGGAGAAACACAGTTTAGCCTATAAATACAATGTAGTTAATAATAGTTTAATACATGTACATCACCACAGCCATGCTATATTTTATTTTAAACTAAAGCACTGCATTTTCAATCACCTAACCTATTTCCTAGAGTTTTAACATTTGCCAGCCAACACTTTAATCTGTCTCCTGCAACATTTCAAAATCTGAGTTAGGTGGACAGAAACATAGAGGAACGAATAGTTTTAGTGCTTTAACAGAATTTCATGTCTAAGATTTTCCTCTCGCTCCATGCTAACTCTCATTTTTACGGATTTGTGGCATAGCCACCAGCCCATATCATTCTATTGAATCTGATCATCTTTCTTGGCTTCAATATAAATGTATTCCATCATTAATCTACTAGTTTCTTGTGCCTTCCCTAAATACTACAAGACTTTTATTTCACAGGGTGATCATTGTTCATGTGGCATTCAATTTGCCTCACTTTGTACATTCCTTCTCTTCTGGATATGCTGCTCAATATAACAAACAAATTGCCATTATTACTATATGATTTGTCATGTGCTCAAGTTCATTAAAAAAGAAATGAGAACTCTGGAAAACAACACACAATGTTGTAGGAACAAGACAGAAAAACAATCACAAACTAACAATTTACTCTGACAGACAGAAGAATATGACGAGGAACTGACAAAATTCTTATCCCAAATCAACTTCTAAGAGGTTTGGCAAAAGAGTATTGACCTACTGTTATAATATTAAATATTTACTTGTGTTTGTTTTTTTTGTATGGCAAAATGCACTTGCTTACAACAGCTGTTACACAATGCATATCAGAATTATTTTTGGTAAATTAACTCACAAAACTTATTCAACAATAATTTTGTCGATAGTTGCCAGCATCAGTATTATTTTACAGAAACTTTTGCCTGCCATAACTTCTTTGCAGTATGAAATCACATGAGAAAATGTGGGATGACATTAAACCTGGACAAATACACCTATAACACTGACAATTTCATTACGGGACAAAATATGAAAGAAGTTCCAAAGCTCCAAAAATACCTGTTCTGCATTAAGTTACATTGCATCACTGACCTGGTCCCCTCATTAGCAATTTTGGTCCCTTCACAAAGGCCACAAAACAAACATTATTCCACTGCCACTATAGTATAAACATTCTTTGGGAAATACAAACTGCAATGACATTCATTACATCATACAAGCTATATAATACTATGAATATGCGACGACCATAATCAATTTACATGACCTGTACTTTTTCCCAATTTCTAATAGTTTAAATGATATGCATAGATTATCAAATATAATATACAAATCAAGATACTGTTTTTCTATAAATAACATGCTCCCATAATATACCTTTGTCACATTACCAAAACCTTATCGGTATTCATACCTTAATGTTTACTGCACAGAACAAACAGATCATGTCAAAACAAAGGAGAACGGAAATGATGATAAAATTATGAACACATAAATTGATCGACCGGCTAAGGATGTTTTTTCCACCATTACATCCTGTACAATGATTCTTAATAGTTGAGAGGTTTTGTGACGTTCAGGTTTGAAATGAAGAATTAATTATGACTGTTGCCTGCATAAAACAACTCCTCATTTCCTACTTTTAGTGCCTGGATGGGTGTAGTGTAGGTCACCAGGTGTGTAGTGGTGGTCACTATCAGTAATATGCCAACTGCATGTCTGTGAGTGCATTGTGTAGAAAATGACACAACACAGCAAAAAGCAAAGCAGTTCTTGCTCCAAGTAATCATACTTTTCAAGATTGAATCATCACCATTCCTTGAAATTGCTGTAATCGGTTTTTGGCTATTTTGCAGGAGAAGCAAAAAACTGTTTCATTTTAGCACAACTGGTTTAGTTACGGTGAATTTTTGAAAGTTTGCTATGTAATTTTTTTTGCTGCAGAAGAGTATTGCCAAGATCATTTGGCGTAGCTTCGAATGTGGTTGAATATACATGTAATTATGACAAAAATTATTTTTCTAGTTTTTGAGTAAATAGTCTCAGGGTCACGGTGATGAAGTAAGGCCATTTAGAGTGTCAAGATGTACTGTTACTGTTAGTCTTACCTCCTTCATGTTTCCTTGGATCGATTTAGGACAAAGGCTAAGACATACAGCTAGCTATACAAACTTACTTACTTTTTACAGGAACAAAGGTGGTGGAATTTAATCAATATGGTTCTATATCATGCCATCAAGCTGTGAACTAAGCTGTTACTGGTAATATTGTTTTGAACCAAACTATGTACCTTTCTGACACCAAATCTTCACAGGCATAATCCATTTGTGCAGCTTTCACTATGAAGTATTTTTTGTCATCTCGTATCCTGAGTTCTGTTTTGTCAATATATAAAAAAATTCCCGAGCATAGGCAATCATTACAAAATAAAACTCCCTCCATGAAACCATAATAAATTCAACAAACATTTCATACGCAAGAATATCCATATCCACAGAAAAATGCACTCCGTAACAATAATAACAAACATCTCAGACAAAAACTTGTGCGGTTAAAAAAAATATCACCTTCAAATGCAACTACACAAGTATGTCAATGTCAATTTATTTTCTTCCTTAAAACTGCTTTTGACAAAACTATTGACTATGGCTCTTGAACAAATTATCCAAAGTCCGAATGTCATGTCTAGAAAACTGCAATGATATGTCATGTATCAACAATGTCCAACCAAACTGTATTAAGCCATTTTCCACAACTGATCAGAAGAAATGAAGCCATTTTCCACAACTAATCAGAAGAAATGAAATGTTAAGATATTTCATAATTTTACACAACCAAATGTGCAAAATGACAAAATGGGAGAACTGTTCAAATATCCTGTCAGCTTGAAGATGTAAAAGTCCAAGACTCGGTCGATTTCACTTTTCAAAACTAAGAAGTAACAAACACTTGTTTCCCAGGCCATACCACAAATCTATCTGAAAATTACAGGTGCAAAAATGTGTTCCTTCCTACTAAAAACACTTTAAATGGTGATTTAACACATGTGCCAAAATGCCATAAGGATAAAGAATATGCACACAAATTAATGAGATCCCCATACATATCTCATTTATTAATCATTTTAATGCCAGAGATACTAATTACAATGAGATGGGACAGCTTGCCTGGTAGGGCATCTTGCATTAACAGATTTGTACGTGCCACTTAAAGGCAGTACACATTGACATAAACAATGGCACCATTTTCACAAGTAAATCCGAATTTTAAATATACTGAGGGGTATTCAACTATCGTCCTAGCCCCATTGCCTTGATTAAGAAGTTTACTTGGTCATTATAACTTCTTCAGTTGTTTTAGGGGAAAGTTGGGTCTTTTTATTTATTTTTTTAGTTGTGGTAACACTGCAGCAAAGTAGTTTTATTATTATACTAAGCATTCATAGAATTTGTACAGAAGACATTGACACTTTTCTGTTTAGTTTGAACAATATTAACTTACAATCCTCCACAGGGACATTTTCAGATGCTTCAAAGTTCGGAAATCCATCGACCTACCACATTTATAACCCTACTGTTGTGATTTAAGACAACTAAATTGTCGGTTTTATTCATCCCTCGACTGCCAGGCCAATTAAATCAGCGTTCCCGAAATGTATACCTAATTGGAGTTTCTAATGCAAAGATAGACTCAAAGACTAAATTTATATAATGAAGACTTGCAGCACGAACACCCTTGGTCACACACAGTAACTCTTTCCAGACAGTAGTAGGGTTAAGTAATATCAAAGAGGCTAAAGTGGTATCAAATATATTGCAAGGTTAATATGTCACATATTTGCACTCAGACACTCACACTCACAGATCCCGCCCACACTGAACCTGCAATGTGTGCACACTTTCTTTGGAGGTGCAAATAAGACAGGTGTCCTATTTTATCTACTTCTAGTTCTACTGTGTTGGATTGTGTCAAAACTCTGAGATCCTTGCATATTCTTCTCTTACACCCTTGTAAATACAAATTCACCCCCCCCCCCCCCCCTGTAGTGTTGATTTGCTCTTATTTTCTATAAGTATGAGTGGATCTGATGAAATTGAGCTACAGATGAAAAACCAAATTCCTGAGGAAACCCTTCCAAAGAGGGAAAATATTTCTATAAAAATTGAAATTTGCTTACAATATCATCAAAAACTAGACATTTTTCTTGTTTAGTTAAAATGTTCTGCTTGACGTCAACTTAGAAATATTTTATTTTGATAACATAAAGAGGTAAAAAAAATTTCACCCAAAGTCTGGTTTTGTCAGATCCACCCTCCAATATAAGAAATATAAAAAACATAATACATAACTAATCAAAAATAGCTGATAAAACACGCATTAAATTTATTAAAGCTGTGTTGACAGGCACTCAAACTACAGAATAGAACACGTTCTTCATCAACGCTACCCAACAAATTTAAACTTGTGCTTCATATTGAGACTGGCACATAGTATTCTTTACCCAGCATTTCAAAGAAATCCTATAGAGAATTGTTGTTAATAATGTTCTTACTCTATCACAATAAACAAACAAGAAGAAAACAAAAACAAAAAATTTGTATGACAACAATTCCTTGTACCTTACATTGACAACAAGGGATACACTCATTCAAAAAAAATTCTCAACACATTTTGCACCAACAATCTCAATTTGACATAAATGTACAAATCCATTGTGATAACATAGAAAGTATAACAAAAATGTTTTTATCTAATTAAGTCACAGTTATGAGTGGGAACAATGAGCTTGGTGGGTTCTAACATTCAGGCCATTTGTCATCCATGCTTGACTCGATCTACTGCGATGTAATAAGCTTTTTTGTTCTGTACCGAATGCCATCCTATAGGTCCTACTTCACAGTCTGCACAAATCAAGTATTTGATGTTGTCCACCTGTAAGTAAGAAAGTTAATCACTGAGAAATTCTACACATGCTGGACACAGTGATTTTCCTACTTCTTGACTCTGGTGAATCCAACTCTTGTATTCAATCTTGCATACTTTACAAGATTAAATTTTGACAATTTGCCACCCAGCAGAGCTTTCAAGATGAAGTTGATTAATGGTGGATGTAAAGTAGAGCTTGCTATCAACAACAGCATTAATTGTGTCATCCACTGCATCATAAAACATTTCATGAGCTTTAGACCGCCCTGTCTTTAATGTAGTTTAAACACCTTTTGTTTCAGTTGCCTTTCAAATTCAATCACCCAGCTGCCAGCACATTCTCAGCGACTGTTCTACAGGCAGAATAAAAATGATCAAGATGTGTTTCAAGATAAGAGGAACACATTTCAAGCAAAAAAAAATAAATTCTCTCTCCAGTAATCATTGGCCAGGTCTTCCTTACTTGTGTGACCTTACAATAAGGCTGGCTTTGCACTCACTTAAGTGCAATGCAAACATAATTAAGAATTTTAATGTGTGCAAGCGTAGGTGTACACTGAATCCCCTCATAATAATGTGAAGACTCAGCTGGATGTTCAATTCCCAAATGAATACCCAGTTTTTAAAAAAATATGGATTGAAATAATAATTTCCGGGAATGGAGCCGATATGCACCTCAAAATAAAAACAACAAATCAATCCCTGTTCTAGCCTCATGAGACAGTCTTAATTAATGAGATCAAGGTCATATCACACTTTAGAAAGCTTACCGTTTTTGAAAATCCAACATTATCAAATGTCATCATGTCTGTTACAAGCCAGTAATCTATCAAATTCACACCTTCCACAGGGGCTTGCTCATTTTTCTGATACATATTTGGAAGGAAAAACTGTACGGAAAGAGAGAAATAAAATATCAAAGAACAGTCTGCAGATTAACATAATCCCAGAAATTAATGTGTTTTGCTATAGTGAAGAATTAAATCTGAATCAAACATCTTAATATACTTAACTATTACTACAGCGCAGTCCTAATATCTCAGCATCAGAGGGATCATCTGAATTGCGTTGAGCAAAGAGAAAGTCGAAATAACAGATTAGTGGTAGAAGAGAACAAAAAATATGCAAGGGAGATCCAATTAAATATCACCATTATGGTACTAAAAGTGTCCAATAAATAACGCAATTATGTCCCTTGTCTCTTCTAATTCTAATTATTGACATGCCATCACCCATTCCTCCAATATCATTGTTGTGTGGAGCAACTGCGTGGCAAACGTTTGCCGTTGTCGGTGACATGCTGTACCTATACAAATGTGCAGTGTTTTACTTAACCTCAACCTGTCTTCAGAAAAGGTAATGATGCCGATACGGATACACACATACAGTGCGGCAGTAAACCGAGAGATCTAAGTCAAAGCCTGGCATCAATAGCACATGAAAGTTTTATGAAAAAAAAAAATTAGTACACAGTCTGCAGTGCGCTGCACTAGTTGCCGTGCGCTTATGTGTCCCACTCCACACTCGAGTTACTGAAACTAAAGGTCATTGCTTTGGTCCACCCCCCCCCCACCCCCCTGTGTAAATAGAAATAAAGAGGTCTTTTATATGGGGAGTTGCGTGGGTGTTTAGGGCAGCACAGTAGTAAATCTAGTGCACTTGTGCTCTGGTCGGGAAAAAATGTGTCAATATTTATAAGAGAAAAGAATGGAATAACACGTTGAATTACATGGAAATATTTAGTAGCATTAAAGAAGAAACAGGTTGGGACTTCAAAATTGTGTCGAGTTACCCAGAATGCTGACAAAAGCCATGTCGAGATAGTGGATTGCACTGTGTTTTATTACTGAAATTTATTGCAATATTGAATCTTTAAAGAATTATAAGTTTTGCATTATATTTCATCTGTTTTTAAAAATTAAAAAAAAACTGCAGTGATCAGCATAACCTGCACTGTGCAATTTACTAACTACCAAAAAAAGAAAAAAGGAGGTAACTGGATGAAAGAAATACATAGCTGCCAACTTTGAAAACCCCAAAAACAGACTCCTTATATTGGACGACCGACCGACCCCCTATCCCCCCATTGAAAAATCATCATTTCCTCACTTTGTCACATTATGGAACATTATTCTCTTTACATAGGCCTAAAGTAATATAGATCTAATGTAATACAGCATAAGATTTTAACAAGCAGAAAACAAATATTCTGCTTCAAATTGTATTGTTATCAGTATCACCACTGTTTCTGTTTCTAAAGAAAGAACTGACTGTTATGACATGAACTGTCCTCAGAATTGTATAACTCTTTCATACTACTAACTTGCTCTGGCAATACTGAACAATGTCAGACTTGCCTCCATGTGACTGTGAAACTGGTGGAATTGGAAATCGCCACCACGTGACTTATGATTCACAATGCATTTATTGGACAAGTTCGATGGTAATGCAAAAGGAATTCCTCAGAATATTTTGCACTAAATGTCTACTCACGGCTTAATAACTCATGAGCTGGATAGAAAAGACTTCTGATTAAAAATAAAATAAAATCTATCCATTAGGCCTATTGCCAATCATGTTAGGCATAAAAGATGACAGATGTAATAGATCTAGAACTGAAGCCAGTTCACAAGTCATGTCCATAATTATTGTTCTTACAGATCTAGTTCTATAACTTTTTCTATTGTTTTACCAGCTCACGGGCTCTAGATTTTGATTTCTAGCGTCATTGAAACACACGTATGCCTTAACCTAGGACTAGTTTATCAGTTATCGCCAATTACGTTCAAAGATTCTAAAAGACTGCCGACCTAGATCTTCATCTAGAGGTCTAGATCTACCGGGAGTTACCATCGCCAAAGATGATTGTAAGCTATGTAAAATTGAAAATAAAAATAAAAAAATTGTGAAATAAAATGAAACCCCTTCACAAAATGTGTCCACTATTCTTACTCAATGACCGTCATCATTTACGATGCAACAAAAATCAATAATGTGTGACCTACATAATAGGCCTAGGCTATGTGCTTACATACTCGAGCTCGTATGAACTGCCGAAGCGCGCGGACACGGGCGAAGGTGTATCACTGTATGCCGTGACAACTCATTATGCAACATTACTTTAGAATGCCTGGTTGAGCGGAGCCGCGGCGGGGGGACGAACGTTATCGCGTGTTCGGGCATATATAGTACGGCAGAACATGGTAGGGTAGAGCTGCCTTTACGGTTGCGCCCGTTGAATCGCTAGTTCCAGCGCTATTTAGTATTAGCGGTAGGCCTAGATTATAAACGTTACGTTTTTGTTTTCTCCTATAAATGGGGAAATTCTTCAAATATGTAGGCCTACTTTTTACCACAAAAACGTATTTTCGTACTGGAACCCAAAAAACGTAATAAATACGTACTTTACGTAGGCCTACTGGTTGGCAGCTATGGAAACATAATGTTACACAACACTTTAAACATGCCATGCTACATCATCCAGGTGGTAAAATAAAAATCGAAGCACAAGTAACCCCCAAAACCTGTCATCCTCAGCTTGACTTCGGGGACATATCAGGCTGAAGTTATTGTAGTTGAAAATCTAACTTTACTCAAAGACATTTGGCATCTACCACACGTCACAAGAAAATCAACAAGTAGGCTTAGGCCTGTATGAAAGCAGTGTCCATTTCTGCATATATTTTGTTCTGATAGTGATAAGAAAAGAAACAAGGATGTTCACATAGTTTTAAAGGAGGAGAACTGGAGCTGTCCACACTCAACAAAGCAAAGCCAAAGCCGTTTTGTTCCAGCAGAACACAGATCGATTTAATCTCTAGATCTAGATCTAATGATCTCTACAACTCTACATTCTATTTCATTTTCTTTTCCTAATCCTATGACTTGTAGTTGTAGAGCAGGCCTACTGAGCACTGCATGACTACATGTACCCAGAGCTTACAAGCATCCTCGTTCTTAAATCTTTCCCAATTAGATCTACTTTATTTGATAGACTTAGATCTAGATCTAGATATCTAATATCTAGATCTAGACTCTAGATCTAAGAAAAACGCCTTACTTGAACAAGTTGAAGAAGATCTATACAATGTAGCCCGAAACTGTGATCAAATGAAAACATAAAAATTTGACATATGCTATGACAATTCAGGCGAACAATTCATACCTCTTTCTTGACCAATTTAGCTTGTTGAGGAGATAGTACAAGACTGGGGCATCTTTGACAGAATATCCGAGTTTTGTTCCTGCCGTCATTGTCAGAAATGCCCTCAAAATTTGTGGTCGGTAGATCTAACTGACCGGCTGAGTTCGATTTTGACGTTTGTGATTCCGCCATTATATCAACTAAGCATACCACCACCCGATATTAATTTAAATTTTGCAGTCCTATAAATGTGTACTACAAAGTCAAAACTCCGAAGCCGCCGTATGTGAATAAGAAACAGCACATTTTCTCTAGCACTCCAAGCCTAATTTCCTAGGTTTCAATGACGCCATGCTAGTAGGCCTAGTAGAATTCAATAGGATAAAGAAAAAAGTTGGAATATGTTAAGGAACAATACTTTGTTACAGGGAAATTATTGTACCTTTTAAAATGCAGTCCTTGAAACATATCAACTTATGTGTCTGAAAAATAATGAAAATCATTAAATTTTGAGATTTCAACGTGATGATGATTATTTCACTTCATTTATAAATAAACCCAAACAATTTGTTCTGTTAATGTAATTTACACTATTTATGTGCAACACAAATTCGCTCTTAGATAAAGTCGCACAATAACTTCCAATCGTTCTGATAAGGCATAATTATTTTAAAATTGTTTTGAGAGTGAAAACTGTTGTGGGGAGAGGGATGAATGAGAACGTTTAAGTCTATGAAAAGAAGAGAGAGAGAGAGAGTGGGAGAAAATAGAGAGAAACAAAGGGTCTATATAAGATGAAGCTAAAATACGAAGAAAGAAAAAGTTGAAGGTGCACAGCCCCGCAAAAATAAAAACAACGCTATCTATAGATATTACTAATATACACTACTAAACTAGATTCCACGCGTGGCTTCGCCAGCTCTCTCTTTTCCTGTTCGCGAAGCGAGCCCACATGGACTGCGTTCATATGCTCGCCTCGGCCGCGTTAAAAACCCCGTGCCGCCATCTTTATGTGGGCTGACAGCTCGATGGTGGCCTAGCCCAGCACAGCCAACAGGTTGAAAAAGGGAGGTGATTGTGATTGATTTTGTGACTGTAATTTGTTTATGGTCACTCACATACCATTTCCGTACACTATGAATTGAATAAACCTTCCTTGATTGAAAATAACAAACCGACATAACTCACCACAACTGCAATGTTATATACGCAAAAAAGAAAAGGAGCATACATGAGTGGGAGAAGCATAAAAGATAGTAGAGCCAATAGATAGATAGATAGATAGACAGACGGCTAAGAAAGATAGATAGATAGATAGATAGATAGATAGATAGATAGATAGATAGATAGATAGATAGATAGATAGATAGATAGATAGATAGATAGATAGATAGATAGATAGATAGATAACGTGTACGTAGGCACCCGACACCCATCAAACCATGGTACCATTATCTGTAATTTCACTACCGACATCTGGACCAGTGCAATTGATAAACCGTCTCATTGTCAAAGGCCTATACATAACCCTAACCCTAACCCTAACCCTAACTCTAACCCATGCCAACATGGCCGCCAGCGCCTTCTAAAAATCCCACCCAATCAGTGGCGTGTCTGGGCATTGACGCTGCCATAAATCACAAAAAGAATTAGAAATGAAAAATAAAAAATAAAATTCAAGCTTTCGGTCATCACACAGCCTCTTCAGCCTCCGGGAGAAAAACAAATTGAAACAGCATTTAAAAAAAAGACAGGGTTGAGTGTGTGTGGGGGGGGTAGGGGGGGGTGGTCCTCATGGAGGGACTCACAACAGGTAAGTGACCGTTTTGTTGTTATTGTTGTTTTGTTTAAATGTTTAATACGTATTTATTTTATTTCAATTTTTGGGTCTTGCCCAAGAAACGTCTTTGATGACCGCGCAGCCAACATCCATAAGGTAGCCTACGTCAATCCAACGTAGATATGTTTTGGATTTCCGTAGAATTGGTGGGATTACTGTAGGGACGGGTTCCCTACATCAAACCGATGTCGTCGCTGTGTAGCAACCAGCGGATATACACGTAGGAATGATGTTATTCCTATGTGCCAACGACGTCAATCCTACCCATCGTCTTTACGTAAAGTTGCTGGCTGGGACATTTAACGCCCACACCAATGCACAGGGAAAGTCACTGGTACCGTAAACGGAAAAGGAGCCGATAGAAAGAAAATTGAAAAGAAGGTAATTGGACTGGAATCCATGGAAATGATACACATCGCAGCACGGGATAGAGACGGCTGGCGCAGGATTCTTGGGGCCTCATGTGACGTTTGACAACACCTGGAAGTATTCAGGATTATGTGAGTGTGCATGAGAAAACCCACACTCAGTCGGCAGAGCTGATTTTGTGAAAAAACGAAGTGAAAATATGGGTCCGACACAAACTTCCAACTTGGCTGTTGTTTAGGGGACCGTGGCATGTTACAAGGTAAACTGTAGACGAGCAGTGAACATTATTCACTATGATATCTATAACGGCTTTGTAATTAAACTACGGTCTCCTAACAAGATCCCAAAACTTCCGACTTAGCTGTTTCTAGGGGACCGTGGTATGTTACAGGGTAAACTGTAGATGAACAGTGTACACTACTCACTATGATATCTATAACGGCTTAGTTATTATACTACGGTCTCCTAACATCATCACTAAAATATTACTTGGTCAATTAGCTATTGCCACTTATAGGGTTAAATGCCGTTTTCTCAAAATCTTGTTTTAGAGGGGTCACTGACTTCAATTTATCAGAAATGTCTTGTTTTTTATTATTATGTACAGAACTCAAAATGTCATGTTGCCGACTTATTGTGGGTTTTCTCATGCACACTCATGCTACCAGTACTACTTGGCTCTTTTCGTCTTGACAGACGGTCAGCAGCTAAATCCACTCTTTTCTCCAGCAGCCTCTCTCATGGCTTATCCTACCGATGTTGGACAAGCAGCTCCTACTACAGTACTGGCAGGTAAGAGCTAGGTGCCGCGAGATTGTGGGGGTTTCTCCTTTCTTACTTGGCGCTTCTCAATGTGGTCTGAGATGATGTTGTTCTCGAAGTGTTGGATTCCAGCTCTCACTGTGGATTTCCCAAGCTGATCGGTCCTCTGCTAGTTCTTCCCAAGTTCCAGGGTTGATGTTACACTTTACCATGTTGTTCTTGCACTTGTCCTTGAATCTTAGCTTTGGTCTTCCACGCTGTCTGTCGCCTTGGGCCATTTCACCAAAAAGCAACTGCTTGGGGATCCTGCTCTCATCAATCGTTTACTTGAATGTAAATGCAAGCTAAATTGCCGACATAACGGTACGCGTCCTTCAGTGAATATTATAATTATGATCTATAGCCTAAGCCTAGTGTAATCCAGCACTGGAAATCTCTTGAAAATTTAAAGGAAAGGAAGACCTAGCAGGATTCGAACCTGTATCTTGGACCATTTAGCAGGCGAGCAAAGTACACTTTTCGACCACTGCTACATAGGAAGGAAATGAGATAGAATGTTGAAATGTGGAGAGGGAGGGAAAGAGAGAGAGAGAGAAAGAGAGAGAGAGAGAGAGAGAGGGAAAGAGCGAGAGAGAGAGAGAGAGAGAGAGAGAGAGAGAGAGAGAGAGAGAGAGAAAGACACAGAGAGAGAGGAGGTGTACGAGTACTTGGCAAATTACCACTCCAGAAACAAACAAGATAGCTATTGAAATGAGTTCTAAAAGAATGCAAGTGAAATCAACTACGTGAGCTTTGGGTCGCTATAAGAATCCTTCATACGGATGTCAAGTATACTAAAAGCGTCAGCCGGCGAGAAGACTGTGTATTTTAACTCATGGGACGTGCTCTCGGGAGAGAAAAAAAAAAAAATTCTCCCCTCCAAAAACAAAAACAAAACTGGTTCTCTGACTGTGGCATTTACGGCGATCTTGAACGCACCCCAGAAAATGTGCCCTGATGTTCAGGTCATGCGGGTGCAAACCTGGAACACAAAAGAGCAAGAGAAAAATATAATTGAAAAAAAAACAACCACGCACACGCACACACACACGCACATCACACGCACCACACACACACGACACAAACACATAGTACGACTTATGGCAACACACTATGAAATTTTGCAGCGAAGCATTTTGTTGATCTGGGATTTCCATCACCAAGAGGACAACTTGTAAAACAAGAAAGACATAAAGACAAAAAAAACACGACATTGTGAAGAAATTCTACGAAAAGAAAAATGGAATTAGATAACGGACAACTCCAAAATTCCTCGTAAAAATAATATGTGTTTAAAAAAAAAAAAAAAAGATTGAAAAATAACCGCTAAATCTGGTTTATTATGACTGCACTTCCGACTAAATTCCCCAGAGTGAAAAAATATTATGCAGTGTGAAGGAGGGAATGTTAAGGTCTCCTTGACACAGTTGAGCGTGTGGCAGCCATTTTGTCCTGTTTCACTGATCGCGTTACGAAAACTGAAATTGGTAATAACTTACAAATCTCACGAGACAGGAATGAAAGATGCGACTGGTTAAAAATATTTTCTCTATCCGGCTTTGTAATCAGACTACCGTCCCCTGCAATAAATAACCTTGATATAAACATTGTCAAACAGAAACAAATGACACCCCCTCGCAAAAATAAACACAAAACAAAACAAACTCCTGCTACTTTGGAAACAACGTGCTCCCACATCAACGTGTTCTCTATACCTGCGTGGATGACGGCTATCAGAGTAGTCGTAAAATCCGTATCCCTCGGTACTCGTGTCTTAGCTTATGGCATTATTTCGCCCACCAGCGGGTATTTAAAGGATGTTTCCTTCTCTCCGTACTAATTTGTATTTTTAACTTCTATGGCCGTTTTTTAAACATCGCTTGGCGGGTCATTTTCAATTGGCCCGGGTCACTGGAATTAAGCAAAAGGTGATTGCGTTATATGTCAGTGCAGATTATTTTTACATAAATCTGGAATTAAAAAACAAAAAACAGAACCACTCTGTCTTGACAATACACGTGCATTTTCAGCAGCCCAGGATACCGGTAATTTTTTTCCGGAAATCCCAAAATGTGCCGGAGTTCCCCGGATTCCGTCTCTGCTGGGAACCGCTGGTCTATGCACATCCTTGTTATACAAGTATCGTAGTGCCTATGTATCGTTTGTTTGTTTTTTGGAGTAACCTTGTCTTTTGTGCACTAAGAACAAATTTTGATAAAAAAAATCTTTCTGGAAATATGACTTTTATTAAACCTTAAAAGATCAAATTATTATACAACGGTGACAGGGGCCACCCATAAAGTATTTAGGCTCAAAGAGTATATGAAAGCGTGCACGAGGGAAGGCTGAATCTGGAGAAGGTATCTGCGCGTTTCAATTGTGGTAATAGATAAATATGTATGGTGTTATTTATTTATTTTTTTAAACAAATTTAGACGCCGGATTATGTCTAAAAAATCGAATTTATGGGCTATCTATCTAATGAAAGACAGTGAATACGAATAGTTCATGCAAAAAATGTCACTCAAAGCTTTAGATTCTGAAGTCAATGTCCTGGCATCAAGTTTGCTGATAGAAGTGACATAGTTACAACACAGATTTGGTTTTGATTACGTTTTTTTCTTTAAACCCCAATTTGGAAATGTGACCTAGCGTCATTGCAGCCCAGTAACAACTGGAGCAGATACGTCCTCGCCACAGTGCAGCGCCGGTCGGCGGTTTTTTTTTTTAGGGGGGGGGTGGGGGTGGTAGGGATAAATTTTATTTAGTTTTGGCCGGGCAGCGGCCTGTTCGGCCTGCTGTTCTCGATTTCCACAGCCAAGATGTCTTTAAAATGCGCAACGTGCATACTGGCCCTCCGAGTTTTTCGTCCTCATCCTAGAAGACTAGGCACTCGATCCTACCTACCATAAGATCAGGGACAGAAAAATATGAGGAAAACCCAAAATTTCAAAAATGCCTACACACCCGGTACCTTTAAAATTAGGCATGAGCAGCGAGCAGCTTGCCTCTAGACGACCGTGATTTTACAATGGCTTCGTTTCGAGCTGGCCAAAGAGGATTTAATTTATGCATGTCAAGAAAGTCTGGCAAAGACTATACGAAAAAGGTGGACACAATGCACACCAACAGAGATGTCGTTCTCAAACTTTGCTGCAACGTTGATGCTGAGATAGATTGTGAGAGCGAGGACAGGTCTAACAAGTATTTTAAAAGGCTGTCTGTCCTTCAGACGGGGGCAGTAGAATGTTTTTCAGCCGTCAACAGAATTTAAACAAGGGCGGCTGGACGGAAAAAACGTACTATAAATACACCCATGCTCTTATCACACACACACACACGCACATATCCCGTAATCTGAGACACTTGCGCAACACACACACACACTCACATGTACTCACCGTCTGTGCCCACCAGAGACCCACGCCCACACACGAACATCCTTTTTCCAGGTAATCAACACAGGCACCAACGTAAACTTTAAAAAAAAAAAAGTTACGGCTGAAAGGGAGAAGAAACCGCAAAGAAAAATAACGATACTGGATTTGTCTCATTTGTTCTCAATGAGAATTGTTTAGTGTGTTTCAACATTTTGAGGCCACACAATCTGGTAGATGAAGAAAAGTGCATGGACTAGATTAGACAAATTACTTCAATCTTCAAATGCCAGTTTTCCTACATGCATGACGTCCCTTGTCACAATAAATTCATCTAAATATAGAAACACACGGATGCTGACGAAAGTATTTTATTAAGTGCAGTGATAAAGAAATGACGGACGGACAGTGAGGCTGAAGGACGAACGAACGGATGTTCAGTATGAAGGTTTGCATGCAGTACAGTGCGTTTGACGAAAGGACACAGTTTCCGTGCTTCAGATCGACGAACTCTGGGGCGGATCTCTGGTGTGGACAGGCGGACGGGCGGACATAATAATTATGTCTGTCTGGTAGCAGTATTGCGCTTGGCAGGTGGGGGCTTTGCAAATTAATACAAACTTCAACGTCTTCAACTTTTCCAGAGAAAAACGTGGGCTTTACATAAAGTGCACAGCGGCAGTGGGATGGAATCACCGAAGGAAAAACCAAGCATTATCTGCCTTTCATCCCCCCCCCCCCTCCGCACTCATCTCCAGTTTCCACAAAAAGGTCAAAATCGTGTACACAATTTTGTTCAAAATTATAATGTAACAAATGCTGATCAGATGACAGCATTGTACCAGGATTTCTCATGTGGGCAGTTGTTTTAATATCACTATTTTGCGTGTGTGCACACATTAAGCCATGCCTTTTTTTTTAGTTTAAAGTTTAATTTGGTGTCTTTGTTGATTACCAAGAAAAGGATTTTCGTGTGTGAAACGGATGGATGGAGGTGGGTCTCTGATGGGCACAGATGGTGAATATGTGCTACAGAAATCGGCTTACGGAAAGATTGTCAAAGAATTTAGCTATTTGAAGATCTACCTTCGGCTCCCAAAGGACCCAGGAGGGCAGTATTTGCGTTATTTCCACAGAGCTCTGTCTATAGAACTCTCTGGTCATTTCTCAACTTTCACGCACCCCACAAAGAAAAGAACAAAGGGCTACGTTATTTGCAGGATGTGATAATCTTGTGAACGAAACAAGAATCAAGAATTGAGCGGGGATATCATCAATATCCTTATTTCCTGGCCATCTAAAAGTAGAACATTATTCCAGTCCACCCCCGCATCCCAATCCTTCCATTCTTGTTCGTAGTGATCACTGCTTTTCAACCAGATCTCTGACAACTCCCACACTCCATGTCGTGAGGCCGTAGCACATAATAATAATATCATGATCTTCTAGATCAGGGGTCACCAAACTACGGCGATCCGGCCCACGATGTCAGTTCATCCGGCCCGCCATGGTACTTGATTTTGTTTGTTAAAACCAGGGATATCTAGAGCTACGAGATGGACAATTATTGCTTATGCGGCCCGCGCTTGTAAGTCTGTCAGTTATCCGGCCCTCTGTGAAAAAAAGTTTGGTGACTCCTGTTCTAGATCTATCTATATCAATACAAGCGAATGTGTGTTTGCGTGTTCGCCAAATTATCGCTAAAAATACTTGTTCATGCAGTTTGGATTTGCAGATACCTTCCTTTCGCCCTCAGCGTTTTTACATTTGGAGGCCCCAAATGGTGGGGAAGTATCTTATTTTGAGTTTGCTTTGCGTCGTTGATTGCTTGCCCCCGGGTCTCTTTTTCACAAACGCACGTACATGTGTTCACAACCACGCAAACTACCCAGTGCACAAAGCGTTCAGTTGGTGCATATCATAAAAACAACAGAAAAACTGTGGGGTCGCAGCAGGGCTATAAGCAAAGTCACGCGGGGCTTTGCAACATACAACCTTTTCTTTTTGCCCAATTTTGACAGTTGGTGCATAGTGTGTCCTGCCGGGCATGGGTTCTGAAGCAAGACTGTGGATTGTGTATACGGGGCATTGTCTAGATCAGAGAGAGTGAAAAAGAAGGGTGGGAATACAGATTTAGCTCAGGTAATACCGGATATAATAATACCTCATCTTATTATTTAAAAAAAATAGTGGTGGGAGTAATTCATTGAAGTGCGATTTTGGCCCTTTTTTTGCTCGAAGCTACAGCCTAAATGGCGGTTGAATTATAAAGTTAATTTTTCTGAGTGTTGATTAATCCAGTCCAATCCCCTTTGTATCGACCCATTGTGTAGATTAAACTTTCAGATATTTTAAATAGAAAATAGTAAAAATGAAAAATACAATGATCTTTGTTTTTGGCTCCCTGTAGTAAGCCCACCACACCGGAAAATGTATTAATACGAGTTCAGTTCGGTACGCGCAATTTCCCTACCAGAAATTAGTGCGTAATGCCATGGTGCGCACGAAATCTGAAGTAAAATTGTAGAATATGGGAAGCTTTCTAGACCAAAAAGAGAGATTGACGGTACGGTGGTTTCACAGGTTTATCCCGGAGATTGAGGGGAACTTCTTCTAGTCTAGCCCTCACCCTGCGCGGGGCGGCAATAGTCGGTATAGACTTGCAAGCGCTCACGCCGCACGGGCGGGAAAATGTCGCCCAGGTCAAACTGACCGCGCCACGCGCAAGCCGTGTTTTCACGCGTCGGGTCACTGACCTTTTTGAGACGTAACCACCGTGTTATTGTTCACTGTATCTCTTCTAAATCAAACGCATTGTGACATGGACATGTTAACCAGTGAACCACTGGTCGGAATCACAAAGACTAAGCTTTCAAAGGCTCTCCCCACACTTTCAAAAGATGTAACATCGACATGCGAACTGTTGCTAAAAAATTTGCAATATTATCTCATTTTCTCACAAGCTGACATGACCACCATCTGGAGTTGTCTGTATCTAAGAACCAATCAGAACCAAGCTCTGAAATAATCTTTGTCCCAAATGCCCACATTGGTTTATTAGTATGTGTCAATCAGGATGAAACCATTTGTTTAGGGCTTGGGAGGGCGTGGCTTGTTATCACGCTTCGTTCTCACAAAAACTACAGCTGTCAGTTTGGAATCATAAGTCAGATCATTGGTTAGAGACTGACAGACAAAGGTTTTGCTGGTTAATTCATTATCAAGCGTGATAAGGCATAGCAGCGAATGTTTTCATACCGATCAATAAAAACCGAACCACGTGGACAGCGTATGTGGTCATCGTCTAGCGGCACGGGTCAGTGACCCCAGATAAGATTCTCCGTGAGTAAGGTCACTGACCGGGCAGCGGGCTTTACGGGTAGCGCGCGGGGTATGGGCTAGTATAATAATATACTTGTTTTTTCCAGAGCGAGATTTAGACCTTTTTCAGTAAAATGAGACTGTGATCGAGGATCTAGTGCGCCGGTCTGGATCTCCGTCCAGAAGAGGATATGAACCCTGAGGCTGTCGTCCTCGAATCAACCATAGATTTACTACACTAACTAGATCGCGGCTTCCCATTGGTTGAGCCAGCGAAAAGTGAAGCACCCCTAGAGAGTGATCCGCCATTTTGATAAGACGTGTTGTAAACAGTTTGAGTCATCGATCCGCTACTTTCGTTTTCTGCTGTTTGTCCTTTGTAAGTCTCACAAGAAAGAATCTGAGCTTGGACCTGTCTTTTTCATTGAAAGGTGAGTATTACTTAATGTTAATGATTTTTTTTTTTCAGAGATAATCAGTAATTGCAGGCTGAATCACTGTGAAAATACGAAAGAGGGCGAAAGCTCGGTCTGCTATCAGGCTAGCAGTCTCGCTAGATCTAGTCAAGATCATTCACCAGGTATCATTTAATGTTTTAAATCTAGTCTAATTGGAATGGCAGTTTCTAGAAATAGCACCGTGCAGAAGTATTGATACAGTTCATTTAGCTGGCAAGTCACCAGTCATCTGTGTGGCCTAGGCTACTAGTTTACTACTAAATAGACGAGATCTACCGCCTTGCCAAGCACTTTCGATTCAATGCGTATCGGTAGGTGGGTGTCACGGGGAATGCCGACAGGTCATACCACACAGGCAGCATAATCATTTAACTAGGCCTAGTCTAGATCAAACGGTTTGTTTTTATGCTTTTACATGGTTGATAAGCTGCATTAGCCTCCCCTCCCCCTGGCCTGGGAAAAATTGCCTGGTACTGATTGGAGGCCAACACAGTGCCAAGGAAGAGGAGAAAGGGATGTAAATAATAAGGATCAAATATGATGTGTAGGGCCCAGAACAGGTGGATCTACTCTTATGGGGATAAATTTACAAAATAGGACTTCTTCATATATTATCTTGCTGGAAGGACGCAAGGGAGTTTTTCCACAACGAAGTGCTTATTCGCAGACGTCTGCGAATTATAAGATCCTGATCTTATTCGCAGATGGGGGAGGGGGGGGGGGTTTCTTGGTCTTGAAATGCAAAATTATTGTCAATAATTTTTATGAGGCGCGTTCACCAGAATATGGAAACGAATCACCAAAACGTTTTAATTTGAAGACAGTTTAGTGATTGTTTTGTATGAAAAACTTTTTTACTCAGACACAGTTTTGCTTCCGAGAGGTCTAAATGTGTTTTTTTTTGTTTTTGTTCTGTTTTATTGCATGGTGATAGAGGTTGATGCATACATGAAAGGTATTAGAGTGATGATGTGAATGCCTTCTTGTAAACAACAAATTGAAACACAAAATTTTAATGATGCAACATTACATTTTTGTGATGTTTTCTTGATATGTGATGTAATTTTTATCTTCTCTCTTTATTCTTTGTCTTCTTGTTTAGATGAAGACGATGCACTTGGTGTTGCATTTATAGAAGATGTCATTGCCATGGTCGTGCCAGGGAGAACTGTTGAGACATAATTATGAGGGCATGCAAAGTTCAGCTGTGATTGGTTGTTTGGGCTGGTGAATATGAGGCACAAGGTGAACGAGGTTAACTGTCTGGGAGATATCGCCAAAGTTGTCAAAGAGTCTTCTGCCTGCAGTACTGTTGAATTGTGTGGAAATGAAAGGGGAGAAATTTTTGTGCCAATGTATGACTGGACAATACTTTTAGGACAATTTTTCAAGAAAATCAAGGGTTTTAAATTTCATCATTTTCGTTTTGATAGCCTTAATGAAAATTATGTTGTGTAAAGAGTAATAGATTCAGAGCCAGTTCAGTTTATGTTATTCTCAGGTGATACGTTTGATTTGACGGCCATACCAGATGTACTTAGACCCTCAAGTCTCACCCTAGAGTGTCGGTGAAATAAGGGACTTTGTCTCTGAAAAGTGTAATGATTTGGTGGCCCCTCAGCCATCCCATCCTCAGCCAAGGATAGGCAGATCGGAGGAGAGGAATGGTGAACCAGATGTAGCAGAAGCTGGACCATCACAAGCAAAGCAGAGGAAGGAACCAACTGCAAAAGCCTCCAGAGGGAAAGGGAAAAGCAAAGGGAGAGGCAAAAAGTAATTTGGAATTGGAATAAACTGTTTACAACTATCTCGCATGGGTGAAAAGAAAATATTAGGTCCTTTAGAAAATACATGTGTAATAGTTCATCTGGTGTTTTGTTTCGACTGATAGTAATGCAGCTCATCTGATTCATCATCATTCAGTCACCATTCCAGCTCTGTTTGATTTCTTCACTGGATATTACTACTTTTTCACTATTTGTATTGTTTCAATGGTATGCTTTATCATGCTTATTCTCATGGGTTTCTTTGCTTGTACTTTTTCTTACGTATCATGCAAGAAAACTTGAAAAGGAGCGCTATTTCAAAACTTTGTAAAACTGTAAACAAAACACATATAACACTGAAACTTGTAATTCTAAAAGGAACACGCATACAATATTTTATATTTATTATCTTTCATTGTTCTGATTGCCTATTTCCTTACGTAATATTTAGTGTTACGCCAACTTTTGAAATTAGACAAGTATGGCCACTTTGTGGTTTGACCAGACATTAAAATGATACTAGTCATTGTATGATGCATTTATTAATTGATGACATATTTTAGGTAATGTATAATTATATATTTACAATTATAACATTTATCTGCTGTGGTGTATTATCCCTTATTATATTAATACATAATGCATTTTTATTGTCTTGATTTATTTAAGGGAAGAATAAATTATTATAGATATGAACCTACCTGAATGTTCATGTCATTGTTAAATTATTACTTGTTTTACTCTGTCCATCATCTGGTTCTCCTTCATACTTCCCTTATCTTTTTTCTGTTAGTTCAGTTGTTGTGCTATATAAACTTTGGCTGTTTTCCTTTGTAGTTAAAACTTCATAAGCATCTTTTTTTCAAATTTGTTTCATTATAATATTAGCGAGTAATTGAAAATATCCCACCTTACAAAAAAATTCGCAGAAAATCAACCACACTATATTTTTTCATGAAACAAACATTAAAACCCACAAAAATGGTTATTCTATACATAAAAAAACGAACATAAAATATATTTTGCATCTCATACCAAAAGTATCATCTGTCAAAACAAAAGAAAACTTTAAACGTGATTTTCTCAAAAGTTGCTTTTGCTACCCCCCCCCCCCCCCGAATTTCAAAAAATCATATAAAATCAGAGAATAGGACTATTGAACCCAAATTAAGTTTTAAAATGCACACCAAATACCAGTGCATAAGGATACATGCATTTATCTCAAAAATGAAAATTTTCACCATGTGACTGATTTTGTCAGAGCCACACACATTTTAAAAAGCTGGTGCTATTTTCAAGGTTTAGATCTAGGTACAAAGGCTACCATGGCGTTTAAATCGGAGGGTGGGCACGATAGGGTAGTTGAAAGTGGGCTTATTTTGTCAGTGATGGATAATGATGAATTATATGAATGAATCAAAAATGTCCGTCAAGCTGTTATTGACAGCGGTTTAGTTGGGTTTTTTTTTCCTTTAATTATTCACACACAAAAAAAGAATTCATCATCAAGACGCTGATTCTAGACTTCTTTCACATCCCCGGCCCACCTCGATTTCTTAACGTTTTGCATTTTGTTATATTTTATGAAAGAGTGAGAAGGGACAGGAAGGTGGGAACGTTGATCTGACATAATAAAGCAAGTGTTCGCGGTAGGCCGATTACTAGCTGCACCTCTTCGCCGCTGAGCGTGCGAAGTCTTAAGAAAATGGCTGCCATGCACCACGGTGGCTTCACTTCGCTGCGGTAGGGCCCGCGATCTAGTTAGTGTAGTAAATCTATGGCTCTAACACCTGGACCATTAGGCCTAGGCCGGTTAAATGGTGGCCTGATACATAGTGTTAGGGAAGTTTGTTTTGAAACGACCATGGGAGGAAGGTGGAATGGAGGTAGCAGAGCTAGGAATATAGAAGATATATAATGTACCTTGTGCATTCTCTCACATATGCAGTGACATTAAACTTCCTTAGCAACATAATTCATCCATTGCTAGGACACCGTGACCCTGTTGGAAAAGGGGGGGGGGGCGTTGATTGAAATTATTGAAAGCCGTTTGTAAGCTCTTACTCCCCGTGGAAATGCACAAACGGTTATTGTTTACTGCCGATCAAGTCAAGTGACGTTGAATTTCACCCCAAAATGGCGGTGCACATACTTCCCGTAGCCACGAAAAGTGGGCTTCTTTCACTTCTGATAGTTTCCTCTTCTTTGCACTGAGACATTGGGTTTTTGGGGGTCCCGAGCGTACAAATTTCTGAGTAGTTGCCTAGGGGATGGGCCCAGGATTGGATCGGCAATTAGGCAAAATAAGCACGTGCTTAGGGCATCAAGGGGAGATGGGGGCAACACAGAGATTTTCATTACTGGATTCAACATGGACCATAATTATGGTTGTCACAAATCCCAGACTGGGAGATGTAATAAGTTATGACAGGACAACAATCACGAACGAACAAGTTTAACACTTAACAGAACAACCCATCAGACTCACACATTTATTAAACATAATTATACAGATAATAGCGCAATTACATACATTATATTATTGAAATTAACTGCCGTACAACGGCCTTATTCTCACATGCACTCTTCCTCGGATCCACAACCCGGTAGTTACTTCCTAAAGGCACTTCGGCCTCAGCCTCTCCCCTCAGGGTCTTAATAGCACATTAATAATTCACTGGCACCGCAGTCTCTCAATATCACCTTCCTATTGTCATACACCTTAGCATTCCACTAGCACCTCAGCAGGGCAATAGCACATTATCATTTCAATAGCCCATCAACATGGCAATAGTACATTATCATTTCAATAGCCCATCAACATGGCAATAGTACATTATCACATTCACGCCCATATCTACGTCCCTGTCCGTGGCCAGACTGCCACGACTTTATGTGCCTCTACTGTCCTGCACCGACAGCCTCACTCTTGGCCTATGTGTGGCCTCCGGCCCTATGCTGGCCTATCCCCTGTGCTCACGGACGCGGCTCTTCGGCCCGTCCCCGACACCTACAAGAATAACATTACATTGGTATAATAATGCCATACCACTTCTATTCACTTCACCCCTCTTTACATCTCATGAAGCGTACACACAATAGTTCACATTTCACTCACCACATCTTACGGTAACACACCTCCACCGTAGTACACACTACTCACTCGCGCTACAAATCCATGAACTCAACTTTCATCTATCGCCCATGGCGCACATTGCTATATCCCATATCAAGGACTTCCAGGTTCCTCACACATACTTATTTACATCATGGTAATAGACGAATATAATATAATACATCAATCATAATTATCAATCAACGTTCTACCTACCAGTCATCACTGGAAAAAACACTCTCATCCGTCTTCCGACTGCTCCCCTTATGTTCGCCCGCTGGGCTCTTACTAGCGTCCGTTCAGTAGGACCTTCTAACTTGCAGTGATAGTAATACAGCGCTTTCGCCTCATTCAGACCCCCCCCCCCCCACTACTCATAACAGGCACGCTTTTCCTGACTTGTCTACGTGCGTTAATTTTACTCTCCTCCTTTCCCCCCGTAATTATTAACTATCGCTCACTCCACTCGTGACAATGGTACAAATCTGTAAATGATGCAGCTGAATCAGGGTCTACAGTTAGGTTCCCTCACAATAAATGAAAAAAATTCAGATATTTTGCTGGCGTTTTAATCTCCCTTTTTAATTTTTATATTTGAATGTATCATCAACAAAACAAAACAAAAATGGTCCCGTGTCTAATCGTTTATTTTTGTTTGTATTTTGAATTACACAATCAGCATTATACATGGGGGTACCAGGATCTTTTAAATACTTAGGGTCTCTGAAGGTTTTAATCCGGTCCTGGGAGGGGCGCGTGATTTTTTTTTTCGTACTCACTTTACCAAATTCAGGAGCGGAGCAGCAACACACCTCCCAAATACAGCTCATCGGCCAAGGGATTTCTTGTCCTATCGAACACTGTCATGGGTGCTGCAATCTCTGGACGGTGCCTGATATGACCCTGAACGTCACCAAAAATCACTGGGATGTGTCGGAACTGTCCTTTGTTTGGGGGTCTGTTGCTGCCCCGCTCCTGAATTTTCTAAAGCTCGTACGGGAAATCACGCGGGCGGTGCGCAGCCTATGGCTTTGCCCAGGGTCTCATACAGATGTATAGACGGCCCTAGACACAGATGCTTGCTGTATCATGCACATATAAAAATTTGAGTTTGAATGAACGAGCGTGATTAGAACATACCATGTCGGTTTCACGGGCTTTCATCTGAGACATATTCGCAGTTAATCGCCCGCGTTGATCCATCGTCATTGGAAGTCTTTTGTGACAAGATATTAGTGACTATTCACACTCTCCGCTAGTAGAAGGATTAAGTAAGGATTAATTAAAGGTGTTGTTGGAGAAATCGTTTGACTTCCCGGTATTTTGATGACGCCATCGACTCATTTACGTCAAATATTCACTCTTAATGTACCTGGATTATTATTATTATTATTTCCCCGGTCGGGAAGATGGATGTGTGTATATATGGAAGGGAGTTGGGGAGGGGGATGTTTACTTAAGACTGAAGTCCGAGGTCTGTCTGTCTGTCCGTCCCGTCTATCTATCTATCTATCTATCTATCTATCTATCTATCTATCTATCTATCTATCTATCTATCTATCTATCTATCTATCTATCTATCTATCTATCTATCTATCTATCTATCTATCTATCTACCTATCTGTCTATCTATTATTGTATTAATCTATCTATCTATCTATCTATCTATCTATCTATCTATCTATCTATCTATCTATCTATCTATCTATCTATCTATCTATCTATCCCTTTCTCATTCTCTCTTTTTATCTCTGCACCCTCTCTCTCTCTTCTCTTCTGTCTCCCTCCCCTGCCATACATTCCATCTCCCAGGCATATTCTTTCGCACAGACACAATCGAAATATTCAGCAATCTGTCCAGCTATTTGATTGCGCACGTGAAAACCGGACATAGCTGTTTTTGTTTGTTTTTTAATTTGTCAGATCATCCTAGATCCCGAACTTTCCGCGGGGAAAAGCAGTAACTTTGGCGGCCTCTCACGTGGCTGTTCAAATATTCACTAAATCTGGGAAACTGAAACCTGGGAATCTTTTCAGGCTGGGGTTCTGGCCAAAGTCAACATTAAATCTAACCAGAAACGGAGAAAATCCTGGCATAAATATGATGTAATGACCTCCTAACGGGTAGAACAGTTGCCTGTTTGGACCAAAAATTCTGTGATAAATAATTATTATATTATTATTCTAGAGGGAAAACATCTGTTTTGAGTTGCAAGTTGTGAGGAAATCGATGTGTCCAGACCTCTAAATGGGGAAGGAAATGAAGATATTTAGTGTAGGCTCCCACCAGCCGATTGACCTTGGCTAGCTGGATGGTGACGTCATAATATGTGGTTTCAATCAGACTTCGCGCACCAGCTGACCTCACCTTCTAACTACTCAACGGATCCAAGTGATTAAAGCTGTGACACAGTGAGCCAAATATACCCATTTTCGACTCATCAAAATATGGCGTCTGACTGCTTAAAAATCGTAGAGTGGTGGGTGGGGGTGAGGTGGGGGGGGAGCAGGGGGAGGGGGTGTTAAATATTATTTTTATCACCCATAGTAATTTTGCTTTACGACTTTTCCTTTTGAAGTTTAAGAAACATTTAAATGAATGGCTTCGACCAGACTCTGTTGCAGGTATGTGTGTGGTATGTGTGTACGTGTAAGAGAGATAGAAACAGAGGGAGAGAGGGAGAAAGGGAGAGGGGAGAGAGAAAGAGAGCTAGAGAGAGAAAAGGAGAGAGAGAGAGAACGAGGGAGGAAAAAAAGAGAGAGAGAGAGAAGGGGGCTACGTTGTCTACGTGTTTTTTTACAAGTAGACGTGGTTTTGAAAAATATAAATTACTAGCTGAGTTCCCGGCAGGGTGTTAATTGTTCTGGCCTTTCATTTGTATTTTCGGTGGTATTTTCTTTATTTAATTTTTACAATTTTTTCCCCACGTATGAATTTTATTGATCATTTTTTACTTGAAATGAAGAATAATAATGGAAGCGCATATCCGTAAAACATGTTGTACGGATATGGACAGTGCATATCCGTACAACGCACACAATTCGATGACGTAGAACACACACCGTAATACTCACAGTGAGCACCAATGACCTAAATTACTAACCTTGTTAATTTGCACAGTTTTTAAAAATATGAATCGGCTTAGAAGCAAAACAATCCGACTTCAGCTGCTCGGAGATTGCGTGATCTGCGCTAATAATATACTTGAGTGTACGTCGATCACCAATGGCTACCCTAGCCCCTTTTCGCCTGATTAGTCAATCTAACTACCGCCCATTGATACAAACTGACTAGACCTTCACGCCCCCAGGTCCATCTGACTATTCCATGTGTTGTCACTTTATTCGTGAATACGATACCAAGTTTTGTTTCAGCAAACCTTCACCAGTCGCGCTTTTGGTAAACATGTTGTACGATTATGCACTGTCCATATCCATACAACGGGAAAAAATAACGGGACTGGCCTGATTATGTGCGCACCTAATGGACGCACTAAATGAACCCGTGTTTAATGGCTTCCGGAAACACTGAAAATTTGCAGACGTCATGCTTTGCCGGTTTTCATTTGACCTGTGATTTTATTTGCCTTGTTACGGTGCCATGACGACGTGTTTTTTTTTAATATGCTACGTAACATTTGCTAACTTGCTTGACATAAGCTGTTTCTTAAAAACAACGTGTGTACATCAATATTTTGCCACAAACTCGGGGAAACTGCAACTGGGACGTTCGATATTCTGAAGACTGCATTTGGTGCCGACGCAATGACTATGAGCAGGCCACAGTACTTTGGATGGCTTTCAAGTTTGAACTTCAAGGCATGTGAAAGCTCGTTTGATGATAACCCCGGCCGGAGGCCTCCACCAAAAGTCTTAATTGATCAAAATGTGAAGAAAGTCAGTGTAGTTCTTCATTAACAGCGTCAGCAAAGCGTTGGTAGAGTAGCCAGTATCGTTGGGATTTTGCACGGGTCTTGCGAGCACATTCTTGCTAAGAAATTGGAAACAAAGAAGGCTAGTGAAAATTTGATCTCCATTAATTTACTTGAAATTAAATGAACTAAAACAGAATCGCATCGAGATACACCAAGAATGAAAGTATGTTGTTGCTTATAGAGATTTTTCCAAAATAATTATAACAGGTGGTGAAACGTGGGTTTTTGCGCATGATCCAGAAACAAAGCAGGAGTCTTCTGAACGGAAAGGTCCTCACTCCCCTCGACCAAAGAATCTACGCCAGGAAAAAAGCCAGAAGAAATGCATGCTCACCGTTTTCTTTGACTGGCAAGGTATCATTATGAAAGAATATGTGCCACAGGGTCAAAATGTGAACCAGGAATAATATGACATCCAAATTTTAAGATCACCGAGTGAACGCGTGAAAGCGACCAGAGCTATCACGTGGGCGTCAGGTGACTGGTTCCTCCAGCCTGACAATGCAACCGCTCTTAACGTGTGCAGCAATACCTTGCATCAAACAGAATGACAGTTATACCTCACCCCCACCATTCCCTTAACTTGGCGCCCTGTGACTATTTCTTCTTCTCAAAGCTTAAAATGTCACCGAAAGGGCACGGGTTCCATGAAAGTAGGAGATCCAAGAAATATCGTCAAGGGCCCTCGACAGCACCTCCAAGGATGAGATCCAGCGATGTTTCCAAAGCCTTCACACTCGCTGAAATCGATGTGTAAATGCAGGAGAGGAGTACTTCGAGAGATTCGATGAGGAATAACACGTAAGTTGAATCATTTTACAGAAATTTAATTTTCGACTTCACTATATAATAATTATGATCTTGAACTTTATTTTTGAAATAGTTCCTGGACAAATAATCTATCGATCTGTTCGACGGTGTAAATCATGTTTAATGATTTCACTATTGGTTGAGAAGTTATAACCGCTAAAGGCTTCAGAAGGTCCGAGCAAGGTGAGTCTGGGTTTAGAGAAAGGGCGTCAAGACGATAACAATCACATTGTGCTGATGAAAACAACATGATAGACAGAAAGATGAAGAGGACGTCCAATGTAACATCTGCCGTAATTATCCTTCGTTTTGCGACTTTTGTTAATATCATTGTTGATGTCGACGGATTGTTTCAATATTTAGGCCTATTATCAAACTCATTTGTCTTTGAAACTAGCGTCAGTCACGTATTTCTGTTAATTAAATGGAATAACCAGAGAGTCTGTGCTATTCTAGACCCAAGTACAGGTAAGTCTTTTGTGTTTCGAAGAGATAGACTGGTGAGCTACACTACCTTTACATTGAACGGCGATTACTGCTCGTCTTAAATTAGGGAGCTTTCCATTATCTGAAAGGTTGATAATAACTACAATATTTGGAACCGATTTTTCATTTCAATGTATAGACAACAGCGGAACCAAAATAGGAGATTTACAGAATTGTTGTAGGCTTATATGGAGCTTTCTTGTATTGTTGACAGAACACAGAACTCAGAGACTTAGACTGAAGACCTATGTTTAATGAGGAAACAGAATTTTGTCCTTCCTCAGCCGAGGAAAATCTTCATGACCTCAGTTCTTGTTTGTTTAAACCCCACTTTTTGCACAGCTGAGAAATTCCTCGTTAAGCGTTTGCGGCTTTAGTATTATGGTAAGGAGTTAGAATAAATCGAAATTGTGAAACAGCTTGATAAGTGCCACAACGCACTTTAAACAAATGTCAGAATGCGCCTTTGTTATGCCTTTTCTGCATACCAAAAGATTTCCCGTTTTTCAGAAAGTGAATATAGAACAAACAAGAACTGAGGTTGCCTCCTATGATGATCTGAATATCAAAGAAAGAACTTTGAACTGCGTTGTTATTCTTGACGTCACAAAAGTTGCGCCCTTTCCGTTTTTTGTTTTGACTTGAAATAGACTGCTGCACAAACTAGAAAAGATACACCGTGACACACTGTGATACTCTGTCATAATGCTACATTTCTATCATGATGATTTCTATCATCTCCAGACACCTAATATTTATTTGGAATAATAGGAGTCAAAAATAGTACATTAAAGTTTTTTTTAACAGATTACTCCCATCTATTTTTACTCCCCAACTATTTTCAAATAGTTCACTCCCATCAAAGATACCAGATACACTTGTTTCTAGTATCTTTGCTCCCATTCACATCTTAGGTGCCAAAAGAAAAAAAAAGGGTTTTGAATTTTTAAAAAAACATTACAACGTTTGGTTTGACTTGACTTCACAGAACTTGTCATTTTATAAAATGGCTGCACTGCATTGCATGGCGGTCTACATCTCAGCTGTGGAGACGCACCGTAAATAAGACATACCAATAAATTTGTGTTTAGAAAAAAAAAATCATTCTGCGTGTCCAGAATTGAAGAAGTTCTGGTACTGGCAAACTTAATATCCAA
Source organism: Onchidella celtica (assembly GCA_963931925.1). NCBI lineage: Eukaryota > Metazoa > Mollusca > Gastropoda > Systellommatophora > Onchidiidae > Onchidella > Onchidella celtica. The sequence goes on along the minus strand of OZ007574.1, from coordinate 58,473,041 downwards.
CATCAACATGATTTTATTTATTTTTTTATCAGAATTAGCAAGCTAAAGTAGACAAGGTAACCAAATACCGATGCAAAATTCAGTAGGCGTTGATCATCTTTTGTTTCGGGTAGAAAATGAAATCATGACAGAATGGATTTCCATAGCTCAAAATAACTGTCTTTTATCCAGATCTCTATCCGTTACTTATGTTTTGGGATTGTTTTCCGTCTGTCATCATTATTAATGAGCTGTTAAAGTTGAAACCGCATTGGTGTGATTCTCTCTGGGCTTCAGCCGTCTTATATTTCAGAAAGCTGTCAGCTCTTCTCACGATTTATCGGTAGTAGATATGGATATTGTGAAATTCAACTCTTGAAATTTTCAGTGGAATCGCCGTGTGCATTTCTGAGTGTCGGCCGTGGCCTTTTCATTTCTTCCAATACATTTACATAATTATATTCATCTGATACAATGATAAAACGTATTGAATTTAAAAAAAAAGAAAAAAGGCATGGTTGTACAGATATGTATTTAATTTCACTGAATCCTGGTTACCAATGTTAAAAGGGATTTTTCACTCCCATCGAAGTCTTGGGTTTTTATGAAGTTATCAGTAACTACAGTGGTCTACAGATAGCACAAAGATCAGCACAAAATATTTACATAGTAAAGGTGCCGAGATTGCTGTGTAAAAGGTCGATCGATTACGAAATTCAGCGTAGGTTTTTAACACCTAGTACGTGTAGCTTGCTTTTTTTTTTTTTTTTAGAATTTTTGTTGTCTTGACGACCGGCGGGAGGTGATGGCATCAAGGGCTCACGAGTTTGTGATTTGAAAAAGATGGGAAAAAGAAAAAATATGATCGGGGATAAAATCAGGAACGCAAAAAGAAAAAAACAACTTTCCCCAGCATTTCTGGTCTCCAAATCTAAACAAAAACCTTTGGCGGGGTCGAAAGGAAAGCAACTTCGGAATTCCACACAAATCCGAGGCCGTGTGAGCGGGGGCAGGCATTGCTGAAAATACACAGTCACAGACAGACAGACAGGCAGACAGGCAGACAAGCAGGCAGACAGGCAGACAGACAGACAGACAGACAGACAGACAGATAGCTAGCTAGATAGATAGATAGATAGATAGATAGATAGATAGACAGATAGGTAGATAGATAGATAGATAGATAGATAGATAGATAGATAGATAGATAGATAGATAGATAGATAGATAGATAGATAGATAGGTAGATAGATAGATAGATAGATAGATAGATAGATAGATAGATAGATAGATAGATAGATAGATAGATAGATAGATAGATAGATAGATAGATAGATAGATAGATAGATAGATAGATAGATAGATAGATAGACAGATAGTGACAGGCCAAGAAGTAATGTAATTGCGATGCCTGCAGTCAACAGTATATTGAACCAATCAAATCGTCGTACCAATGACAACGGTATGATGTTAGAAATGGCTACCGGTACGCATGTGAAAATAATGTAGTGTTGGTTGAGCGACGAAATGACAGAAAAACCTCAGTTATGTTGTCAATTCTGAAGACTTTGGAATTTTTGCTTCATTTTCCCGAGACCTCTCTGATACGAAAAGCCTGGGGGGGGGGGGGGGACAACCCAAAAAAGCTTTATTAATGTCATCGCGTGATTAACTTAATGTATTGGTGTCATAGCCAGGTCAGACGTTTGTGAATTTCATCACTAATCACCGCTTAATTAGCTCAGATTTCGGCCCCGCGGCCTCTCCGTGAGCATCTTTGCTGGTATTATAGTTACCATTATCGTCATCACCCTCGCTGACATCATCAATTATTATGATGAATTTAGCATAAAAATTCTAAGTATAGGAGAGGGAGAACCATCCACTTACCTTAGATTAATACACGAAGGAAATCCAAGACATCCCCCCCCCCCCACCCAAAACAAAACAAAAACGACAGGAGCAGGCGCGGGGTGACTAGCACAGACTAATAAATCAACCAGACTGGAAACACAAGCTTCGTGCTGTGTCGTTTTTTATGGAAGTTAATGAGATGCGGCCGTATAACCAACATGGCCGCCGCTCGGGAAATTCCGATTCTAGTTCTATCTGCAGTAGAAATTTCTTTTTATTTGTCAAGATTGGTTGTACATGTATTAATAATGCATTAACTTGCCTATCCTTTCATTTTATTGTCTATAGCTGCCTTTTTTTTTTTTATTGTTATAAATGATGACCGTATGGACTTTTAGCGACCACTGCATTGTAGCTATGCTGAAGCGTCGACCGCAACCATAAACCTAATGTGGCGGATGGTTCATGACCTTTCGCTGTTTTGTGACGTCACACAATGCGCTCATCCAGTCTGGGTATTTTATTAGTCTGTGGTGAATAGGGGGCTCCTACCCCTCGGCTCCAGCCTGAGACAAAGTGAACGTTCTTGCAAATCATTATCATCGTCGTCGTCGTGGTCATCATCAACAGTCTATATTTAGAGCTGGCGGGTGAACATGTAAGAACCTAAAACTTGGTGTCTACGAGACCAAATTAATAATAATGAAACTTTGTGCACTGCCTCCATTTGTGATGGCAACTTACGTGGACGCATCCATTGTGAACAAAATTCAGTGTATTCATTTCTTTCTATATTTAACCGCAAAAGGGAGACTTTTTTCGCGGGGCCACAATCGAAAAGTATGACCGGAAGTTTCAATCCTCGCCTCTCTTTACACATAGAACAAAGGATTTGCAAGGTTAATCTTGCTCGGGTTAACTAGTTACTCATGAAGTTAACCAATTTTCTATTTGCGCCACCAGCTAGGGTGCAGTTGAATTTAGGGTCATAAATCGTACCAAATATGTCAAAATCAAACAGTTTTTTGTTTCTTTTTCTCATAGATGCATGTTTTCTATCATCGAAATATCACACAGTCGTGATAAATGCATAGAGATACTCATAATACTTGTACAGATAGAAATAATTTTAAACATCTGAATAAAAGTTTCAAAAACAAAATTCTGGTATAATATGGGTGAATAGTGCAAAATGTGCATAGAGCAGTACAAGGAGGTTGCTGGAAAGCAAGATACAACATAATTATACGTTGTATGATGATGTCAGCACGGTATCAGAAGGCACATAAGAAACAGGTCACAGAAAATGTCATAGTTACCGAGGTGTGGATCGGCTACGTTCAAACTTGGCTGCTATACATGTTTAATGATATCTCTCTATGAATTGTATATCTCTCTTAACAAAAACGGGACTTTAAAACGAAGTTATCCTTTTTCTTTCTGTCTTTCTTTTCTTTTTCCATTTGGCCTTGTATCCAAAAAGCAAAGACCATCATGACAGGAAGTTATTGCATTACATGGAAGTCGGACGGAAAGGCCAGATTTTTCTGGCGTTTGATCATCAAACTGAAATGAAATCGGTCAGTCACACGAACATTTTATTTTGTTTCATTCTCCCCTGGCCTGCAGGAAATGGTGAACATTCCTTGCTGTGGAAATGTCGATAAGAAAAGGTCAGTATCCGTTCTTTTCATTGAAGCATTTGCTGCGTCAGCGTAATATTTTGTCATCATATTATAAAGGAAGTACGGCCCCCAATGTAATTATGAAAGGCTTTTTAACCGCCATTTCATAATAGTAGATATGAAACTAAACGAGAAAAAAAATTGCCAAAGGCAAAAAACTAGAGTAAATTTCGTGACGTCAAATGAAACTAAGCAATAGGAACAGAATCCTGACGCTCACTGCCGGTACTAATAGATTGAGAGCTAACTAACAGCTGGATAACTGTACACATTTATGTGGTACTAGTAAGGGTAATAGTAATAATTAACTTGTATCAAATCCACACACACACAAAAAAAAAAAAATGATGTGCTCTAACGCCACGAACCAAAATTAAAGACAGGGTGAAAGTAAGATCAATTCACCATGCTCCCACTCACACACATTAACAAACACGTAATCTACTCCCACCCTCAAACCTCAGAGACCAAAAATTATTTATCTATGATATAAATTGTGTACGTAAAATTTCCCCAAGGAGAATAGTAAACTTTGAATCTTATTATTTTCCAAAGCGTTACTCTTCACGAGATGGGCGACTTTGATCACATGAAAATCTCGATGTGTCTTTCAGACCACAGTGATTGTGATAACTTGATGGTTGCTCAGAATGCCTGTGCACGCCAACAAGTGGAAGTATTCGGCTTGTCTGAATTAGCATTTGTTTTTTTTATTGTTATTTTTATCCGAAACAGTAGGGATGGACATGTTTATTGCGCAGAACGATTGAGATGTGCATGTATCATGTATATTCATGAAAACTGCCAATTCCATCAGTCAGAAGGCATTTTATTGAGCATTCTGAAGATAGATAGATAGATAGATGGATAGATAGATAGATAGATAGATAGATAGATAGATAGATAGATAGATAGATAGATAGATAGATAGATAGATAGATAGATAGATAGATAGATAGATAGATAGATAGATAGATAGATAGATGGGTAGGTAGGTAGGTAAGTAGGTAGGTAGGTAAGTAGGTAGGTGCATAAGTAGGTAGATATTTAGGCAGGCAGGTAGGTTGGTAGGAAGTCTAAAATTTGCAAAAAAGAAAAAGTTGTGTGCAGCCAAGCCTCGAGTAAGAAACAATACCCAAACGATACAATGAAACTCAAAGAAAAAGGGAAGACAGACTCTTTCCCGTTTTCTTTGAGTTTAATTGTATCGTTTGGGTATTATTTTATATGCGAGGCTTGGCGGCACACAACCTTTTCTTTTTGCCAATTTTTGACTTTGCTTAAATTCTTTCTGCGACTCCACAGTTTTTCTCTGGTTTTCATAATATTAAATTAAATAGACAAATAGGTGGATAGATAGATAGATAGATAGATAGATAGATAGATAGATAGATAGATAGATAGATAGATAGATAGATAGATAGATAGATAGATAGATAGATAGACAGACAGAGAGATAGATAGATAGATAGATAGATAGAAAGATAGATAGATAGATAGATAGATAGATAGATAGATAGATAGATAGATAGATAGATAGATAGATAGATAGATAGATAGATAGATAGATAGATAGATAGACAGACAGAGAGATAGGTAGATAGATAGATAGATAGAAAGATAGATAGATAGATAGATAGATAGATAGATAGATAGATAGATAGATAGATAGATAGATAGATAGATAGATAGATAGATAGATAGATAGATAGATAGATAGATAGATAGATAGATAGATAGATAGATAGATAGATAGATGCGTTCTGGGTGGTGGGCGGATGGAGAGAGATGGAATTAGAGGAGATTAAGCGAAGGCAATATGCACGTGGAGCCGCAGCGTCAGTTGTAGACTCCATACTTCTTCCTGATATCGTCATCAGAGGTCTCCATGTCCGGCCAATGATATCTCTGGGTTTATTGGCGCGAGCTTCGAGGGTGAGACTGAGCGCGTGCCGGCTGGTCGTGGCGTGTGGTGGGGACAGACTCAGCTATGTCATCTCTTGTTATTGGGTCTCATTGATCAGAATCAGATGTATGGCCGGATGACATCACATACTCTTCATACCATGGTACAACTGCATTCCCGCACCCTAACACCTCCGGTATTTAAAGATCTATGGTCAAGTAGTGATTGATTCAGTCACTCGCTCTTCTCTAGACACGAACAGTCAATTTTTTCAGACAGGTCTTGACTTTGACGTGTGTCTCTGATGGAATTTAACAACTATTCAATGAACTGTGTGTCTGCATAACTGAAGTATGATTCTTTGTTCAGACACTTAGAAACAGCAATAGGAATTATTGTTAATAGATGTTTAAAAATAATTGTCCTGGTAGACATTTCATTTAAACACTATATAGCAGTCTCAACATTAGAAGGTTTTGATTTAAATGTACTTTATTTCTGGAAATTTTATCTTTAGTATGTGGAAAAAATTGCTGTTGGAAATCTGACAATTCGAATATGAAAAGACCTGTGAAAGTAAGAGAGACTTTGAAAACGAATCGGTGCCTGGCATTGTTCAGTTGATAGCTTGTTCGGTAATTTGTTCGCAGAAACATGAGTCAGTTGACCAATTTGTCTAAATATTTGTTTGAACTCGGAAAATGTAAGCATCGTTATTTACAGACTTAAAAAAAAAAAGGCTGCCTAGGTTGTTGTTCAATATCACTTCTCATGTAGTGAAGTTTTATATTGTCTGGCTGTTGGGAATACAACTTGTAAGTATATTAACATTCCTGAATTTTGATGACAAATCATTTCTGACACAACTCCTGTGACTGGGCAATGGTGAAAACTGGCAAAAACTTGATCTCTGTGAAATGATAACTCTGCCCAATATACGCCAATCTGGCAAATGGAATTTAAAAAAATTAAACGAAACAATTTGCAGGAAGAGCCGAAATGTCAGCATTTTAAATTTTTTTTTGGTCTAATTTCTTTCTTGTTTATCTAACGCTGATATTTTTTGCAGTCTGGCAGTAATGTATAGCAATTGAATTAGTTAACGTGGTGTAACCTGAGAAAGACGACAAAGTTGGCAAGTCTAAATAAATGCGTCTAACTTAATAATAGCCCGACTTAAGCAAATCAGTATTAAATAACTCTGTCTCAGCAGTTGCGTTTTTGAAGTAGGCGTAGGGACACCGATATAATATGAGAAAGAAAGAAAGAGAGAGAGAGAGAGAAAGAGAGAGAGAGAGAGGTGTAAAATGTAAAAGTTACTACTGGTAACATCGTAAGATTTGAGACGCGGTCAAGTGAGCGGACGGTACAAGAACAAGCTGCCAGGTCCGAGCTATTGGCGCCAAAACGCAGCAAATTGGAACACATTAAAACTGAAGGAAATAAAAATGTTTGAACATTTCAATTATAAATGTCAACTATTTTAAACTTGCTCCCTTCTTCTGTCGTCAAGTGAGAGCATTCAGTTCATTGTTTGTTTGTTTGTGAGAACCACACTTTGCGGAAATCACAGACAGGACAAAGTTTCATTGACCGCGAGCGTGCGGAAACATCAGTTTGCCACAAAATTAACCTTTCTCAAACACAAAACAAAATGTGTAGCTTCAAGTAACATGTTACAGAACGTTAAAGCTGTCGTCCAAATTACGCTACAAAAATCAGATAATAGCTGATCTCGGTTGCACGCCTACGAATATAACATTACCGGTGCCGGTAAAGAAATTGAATATGTTTATTTTGTGAACACTTAGAAAAACTCCCAAGTGTTCGAATTAAAAAAAAAAAAAGAAGAGGAAAGGGAGCTATTTCTCACTTAAGATTTTGTAAGATTAAATTGTGCCCGGAACGTTAATTGGGCACGCCTGGTGGGCTACACCAGTTTAACTTGGGAAAGGTTATTTAATGGCTTTATCTGGTGTCCTGATAATTCTTAAATGATTCGTTTGGTTACATTTTTAGGCCTACATAATATAAGTACAGATTTTGGAATCCCCGTGACAATTTCACAGTGCCAGAGAAATCTGACAAAATAAATACCTAGGAACCTAGATGAAAATTGCGTTCCAGGCAAATCACCAAAGAATTAAATCGAATTATCAGATTTGCCGCTGTTGTCTGAGATGATAGTCCCTCTATATATTTTGTGTTAACTTCCCTGTCTTTAGTCTGCAAAAGCAGGGCTGTTTTCTTAACATTACGCATTAAAACCTCGATAGTGTGATTACAATTTTTTTTTCAAGTTCTTATGCACCATTTCTAGCATTTTAACCACAACACAAACATATGAATAATACAGCCCTTAATTCTCTATTTTCTCTACTCTCCTTGAATTTGAATAAGAATCAATAAGAATTCGAAATATAGGAACTATTGGCTTATTCTATTTATTTCTGTGTGTGTGTGTGTGCGCGCATCTTTTTACATTGTACTGCATTTTTGCGTTTGGATAGCGCTCTTCAAAATTCTGTAAAAATTCAAGTAGATTTAACAGCAGTAAACAACTTTTAACCCCCTGTGAGATTGTTGTGAAAGAACAGTCTAAGATAATGCGAACCTCACGCTGAATGTAAATCTACCAGTAGATTGGCTGGAACATTGATCTAAACGTTGATACTGACAGAATCATAGTAAGCCACCAGCAGTTGATTTGCGCAGAGTATTACTAATGTAATACCACAAAAGCTATAAAAAAAAAATGACGTGTAATCAACAGATTCTCACCGAAGCTATACTGAAGACTGTGACCTTGCTAACAACGGGACTTTAAACACAGAGTACTCAGCGTCTGGTCATTTCATCCCTCTATGCCAGGACATTTAAACGCCCACAATGCCGATGTGTGAACTATTTCAAAATCAGAGCCTTTTATCTTGTGATACTTGTAGTTCAATGCCAATTTGATTTTTTGTTTGAATTCAGAAAATTCTCACCCACGGGCGTGAATTCATTTGTGGCTTGGAATTTAAGTTGCTATTTCAGACAGAAACATTTCTATTTTGGCAAAGTTTTAACAAGCTTTAACTGCTGAATGAAACAAGATTTTCTCGTATTCAAGAGCTGGAGAAAACGTGCCTTGTACGCTGATAATAAAAGGAGAAAAAAACATTAATAACTCTAGCTGCCTATTGTATCACTTCTGACAAGTTCCACGTTACAGACGACCTTTCTTCCGTTGTGAGACCATCTGGAAATTCGCAAAAACTCTTGTGAAATTGTTTCTAAAGTCTTGTTCCGTTTACCTTCAAATTGCAAACTTGGAGGACTGAGAAAGAGAAAGAGAGGATAGACTGGGTGGACAACCTCCCCTCAAGCTGGCCTCAAGTTTCCATCATTTCTGTTTGATTCCTCCACGACTGCAACAATCTCGGACGCCGGTGATTGAGTGTGACGTGACAGCCTGATGACAAGTCACCCCAGTGGCAGGAAACACGAGTCACTGAGTTCTCTACATCCTCTACAACTCTCTGGTACCGGCCACGGCTGCCACAGGCGGAGTGTTTAGTATGCACTTGCTTTGTTTGGTCACGATTCTTCACTGTTTGCTTCAAGGTAAATACAATATTAACCCTCCAGATCTCAGACGTCCATGTTTTTGAAATATTATGTCATCTTGCGCTTAATGCCGTATTTTTAAAAACATTTGTTAAGTTTACCAGCAAATAAGTTTTCGTAACAAATATTTTATAGTTTTGCATTTGTTTGGCCTTATTAAATCTGTTTTTGAGGCACCAATGTCTTGTTTGCTGAAGGTCAGTCAGTAAACATGAATGTTGCGTAAAGTATTAATGAACCATTAAGGGGTCTTCACACTGTCAAATTTAGAATCAGCATTTGCTGTACAGAAAGGAAAAAAAGGAGAGGAGGTTATGTACAAATCATAGCGCGTAATCTCTCAGCATAATAAAGGGCGTGTGATACTACATCAAAATGAAACAAGTTGACAGTGTGAAGTGAGCCTAAGCCAGATCAGCAGTGAGGACGACTAACTGCAGTGCGTCTCTTTTAAAATGAGCTGAATCAACATTTTCTCGAAAACTTTCTGTTGGATTCAATTCAAATTTTGCACAGCTCATGTTTCACACCCAATCTTATAAAAATTATTTTTTTATTCGTTAGATTCTGTCCTGGTTTTTAGGTGTGTTTTTCTTTTTCTTCGTTTTGTAAAATATTATATTTGGACCAAATTATTAAACAAACAAAAAAAAAGGAATTCCACAAAGTGTGTGTTCACCTCGAACGGGAAAATGATTGGTGAATACTCAGCGAACAATGCTTCACGCATGAAAGTATACATTTGTTGAACACGTTTTTGTATTTCGCAAAGTCAAGTACTGTAGAAATCTGTTTTGCTTTTTCAATAAATTGGACGAAGTACTATTTTTTTACACAGCTCATGAAACAAAATCAAATTCAGGCTCAGTCTAACAAATAAAAAATCCGTTCCCTAAGGTTTAATGTACAATATGAGCCCAATTTGAATATAATCCAATTAGCGTTTTCTTTAAAAAGTAAACAATAAAAAAACGTTGTTAATTCCGCTCGTTCTGAAAAAAAAGAAAAGAAAGTAAAATCGATCAGTTTCCTTTGCCCTTTAGTTTCGAATTTTACCTTCAACTTTCGCAGACATGGGGAGAATTCTAAGGGTCACAGATAGGAATTTGCCTCTTCTACAATCCGTGAATCTTTAAATCTTACTTTTTGAAAGTTTTTCAACACTTCGAGTTGCCGTGTATTATTGTGGTGTTATTGTGGTGCTGTCGCGATGCCCTGGTGATGTTATCTGATGTTATGGCGATGTTATCGTTGTGTTATATTATAATGATGTGGAGTTATCGTGGCGTTATCATGCTGCCGACCGCGATGTTATCGTGGTATTATAATGGTGTATTTGTGGTGTTATAATGGTGTACTCGTGTTGTTATGGTGGTATTGTGGTGTGGTGTTCCTGGCGTTCAGTTGCGCGGGCACCTGCAATTGCTGTGCAGGCGCACTAGTTCGCACTACGCACAGTGCCTGCAAGGCAAATGAACGCGACTCTGGTGTTACTGTGGTGTTGACGTAGCTGTCCTGCTAACGCCAAGTAGCTCCGTTTTCCTGCCAAAGTTTTCGTATTTTGTCCGGAATTTGTCGTATTAGGAAAAAAAACCCGACCAATTGGTTTTCTGAATTAATCAAAATAATTCTATCATGATGTAATCGAATTAACCTAAATAATTTTACATCCTTATATTTGATTAATTATTTTCAACCAGAACAAAAGGAAAGGAATTTTTTTTTTTTTAATTGTTAATCCACAGGTGGGCAAAGAAATAATTTTCACATGGATGATGTTACAAATTAAAGCTACATGAAAAAGTCGAAGTTATTTTAGAATGTTTACTGAATTAGACAAGAAGCCAAGCGTGCTCTTGAATTAAAGACGTGCAAGCAGGAACAAAAAAAAGAAAAGAGAGAGAGAGATGTAAAGACAGAAAGAGGGCGAGAGAGAGAGCTAGGAAAGAGAGGGGGAGAGAGAGAGAGAAAAGAGACAGAGAGAGAGAGAGAAAGAGAGAGAGCTAGGAAGGGGGGGGGGAGAAAAGAGATACAGAGAGAGAATTAGAATGAGAGAGGGACAGACAGAGAATGAGAAAGAGATTTAGAATGAAAGAGAGAGAGGGAGATTTAGAATGAGAGAGGGGGAGAGAGAGAGAGATTTAGAAGAGAGAGAGAGATCTAGAATTAATGAGAGAGAGGGAGAGAGAGATTTAGAAGAGAGAGAGAGACTTAGAATGAATGAGAGGGAGAGAGAGATTTAGAAGAGAGAGAGAGAGTGAGAGAGAGGGAGAGAGAGAGAGAGAGATTTAGAAGAGAGAGAGATTTGGAATGAGAGAGAGAGAGAGAGAGATTTAGAAGAGAGAGAGAGAATGAGAGAGAGGGAGAGAGAGAGAGAGAGATTTAGAAGAGAGAGAGAGAGAGACATTTGGAATGAGTGAGAGAGAGAGATTTAGAATGAGAGAGAGAGAGAGCTGAAATGAGAGAGAGATGGAATGAGAGAGAGAGAGAGAAACAGCAGGAATGATAGATAAGTTGGAATGAGAGGGAGAGATGAAATGAGAGAGAGAGAGAGAGAAAGGAAGAGAAAGAGAGAGAGAGAGAGAGAGAGAGAGAGAGAGAGAGAGAGAGAGAGAGAGAGAGAGAGAGAGAGAGAGAGAGAGAGAATTAGATATGCCCTATCAATCATTCAATACTAAATTGTGAAGAAATCTCAGTTGCCGCTGTTGTTATTGGTTTACGACCACTAAGTAAATGCGTGCTCAATGCGTTAAAGACAACAACATACACAACTGATGATATAATTATACATATTTCTTTATGTCAATTCTACATAATGTATATTACAGTTGCACAGTTGCAGGATGTATTGCTCACGATCTGTAATAAGAAATGAGCACTGCTGATGCTGCAGTTTCTCAACATAGTTTATCTTTTGCGAGACACGCATCAATTGTGGTTTTCAGCAAGCGAATATCTGTTCTACTTCTAGAGACAATAGTTTAAAATCATGAATCTGTCCTGAAATTTAGCCCACGCCTCCAATTCTGCTTGACACCAATGCTGCATTATTAGAAATAATTTGTCGCAAAGCCAATCAAAACATCATAATAATACACTTTTTGTTCTAATCCGTATTTTTGCTTTTCTGTCCATAAGGGACACATTTCGTCTTGGTTTCTGATTAATATTTCGTTTGTGTTTCTTCACACTTTTACACAAGAGATTTCCAGTTTGACCCATTTTGATATACAAAATACTCGTTTAGATATCTCGTCTAAAGTGGACAATATGTGTGTGTGTGTATATGTGTGTGTGTGTCTATGTGTGTGTGTGTTTTGGGTGTTGTTGTTGTTTTTCTTCTCAATGATAATATTGTTCTAGCCTGGTTAATTTCCTTTCAATTGGGTTCCCTATAAAACAAATTGACATAACAAATTTAAAACAAAAAACACAGAAAAAAAACCCAGAACATAACGGAGATGTATAATGATATTAACCTCTTTTTTTTTTTTTATAGGAGCATCTAGTTGTGTAACTTGGCAGTGTTTGCACTACGGTTTGCCCTAACTTCATGAGACTGTTGATTTTAGGATGTTATTGTTATCGATGAATTTCCATTTTGTACCCAATTCTCTCCCTCCCCCCCCCCCCCCTTTCAGTTCGATGCTCCACTCTGCAGAAAAGTCTAGAGAATTGAAGTAATTGATAAATCTCGTCGACGGTATTTTTTTTGAGACAAAATCTTAGATTTGTGAACAATATTGTGAACAGCTAGGATCAGACCAAACGCACAAGCACTCGTATACTTTTATTGAATAAAATTAATTCACTGTGAGAAGAAATACGCTGGACAACCTCAGTGATAAACAAAAAAATGTTTGACAATCTTATTGATAAAATTTTTTTTTAATGTTTGACAATCCCGTCGATAAAATTTGCTCAACAATTCTAGTGATAAAACATGTTTGAAAATCCGGTTGATTGAAATGTTTGGCAGTCCTATTGATATAAAAGTGTTTGACGACATCCACAACTTTCAGTCAGTGTACAAAGTGGTTTTCACACCATTAAGACATAGAGTATCTAATTCATGGGTAGGCTTTGGGCGAACTGGGTAGCATCCTGCTTCACAGCAAAGCATTGAAATGTAGTCGTTTTGATACTAGATCTAAGTGAAGTTTGAAGAAATGTGTCTGCTTTTCAACTTTACACCGAACGGTGACAGGCTCGAATAAATTGTGAGGGGTTTGTCGAGTATTCCTGTTGTTGATTGATGCAAGTTGGCAGCTCTTTGACGATATGACAACGAAGTGAATTTTTCCGCGGCTGCTTTCACTTCAGCAACGGCACTCTATCCAAGCCACTAAAAAAAAATTAAAGGTCTTAGTATGTATCTGTACTGCAGGCAATGAAACTACGCATCTCAAGACGAGTGGATGCTATATGTTTTTTATAAATTGAGCGTGCATTATATTTAAATAATTAGCAAAATTACATTATGATGTAACTGTGCATATCTGATACTAACTTTTTAAAAAATTAGCTGGATGAAATAACAAAATGTAAGACATGCTGTCCTAATTTCCTCACGTCCGTACAACTGAGTAGTAGAGTTGTGTGACTACTTGCCCCAAAGTTAAGAAATTGTCTGTCTGTATACCTCAAGTTTTGACGATAAATGACGTGCTCACATCCATTTTGGATGCAGTTCAGTCTTTAACGTCATGCATTCCAGATGTTCTGGCCAAAAAGAAAAAAAAAAAGCAAATCAATTTCGTCGACCATTTCATTTGAAACACAGTCTGTGTTGGGATTTAAAATAACCATTACAATTTATTTCGTTGTAAAGAATATGATTAAAAGCAAATTGTTTTATTCATTGGGGTAAGACGGAAGCCTACGTAAGTTTCAGAATCCCCCTCTCCCCCCGCCCCCCTCCCAAACGCCCGCCCCCACCCACCTCACCCTCTCTCGCTTTTCGTACCCCGGGAGGAGAGGAGGTGCTCACGTACTTTACGTATAGCCTCAAAGAACCTCGCATATTCTCTCGAGGAGTGGCCGTTAGCAGCGAGCCGTTTTTGTTTTTTTTGGCGAGAGATTTCGTTTTCAAAAGTAGGTCCAAGTTCTCACTCTGCAGTGATTAAAAAACTAAGCAAATGTTTCACTGGGTCATTCTGTATAAATGCCTATTTATAGAATCTGCTGAGAGAGCGTTGGCATCTGGCATTTCAAATGGAGCTTCCAGTCTCATATAATTAATTGTTCATGATTATTTCGTAACAGGAAACCTTTTTTTCTGACGCCATGGGGCCAATATTGAGGGCAAACCGCACACGGAGGTTGCTGAAACATTTATAAAGACATTAGTCTGTGATTACTTCAACTGAATCGATCGTTTTGCCTGTGAAGTGCGAGTCGCTGCTCTTGTCCACGGCATCCGCTCCGCTATTTTTACGGAAAATGACGTATGAAAAAATCTTTTTGCCTATATAGAGGAGGGAGCGGATGCTGTGCACAAGTATACAGAGGCAAAGAGTGTTTTACATCCTTGTCTGTAAAGTTGTGGACAATTGCACTTAAAGCGATCCCGACTTCACGCCAAAATTGAAGTGAAAGGATTTCATGACATACCGTGTTGTGACAGATGACGTAAAAGTTATTCTTAGCCTAGGTCTGTTTCCCAGTTGGATGGTGACGTCATGACATGAGTTTCAATGGGCCGCTAGTTGGATCTGACCGAAACACAGTGTCACCACTCGACTAGCCGGCCCATCAATTTCCACTAGTACCTAATTTTGTCGAAACAAATTTGGGGGGGGGGGGGTGGCGTCCTCTCTGAATTCTATACATCGAAACGAATGTTAATCCCTCTAACTGTTAAGGATTTTTTTTTGTATCTAGATCTAGTTTGTCTCTCCGACAGCCTATGAGATTATGACCACTGAGTTTTTCTCTGAATATTTTATACAACGCTATCCTTCCTTCCTTCCATCCATCCATCCATCCATCCATCTATCTATCTATCTATCTATCTATCTATCTATCTATCTATCTATCTATCTATCTATCTATCTATCTGTCTATCAGTATCAGCCAGAAACCAACAAGAGTCAGCTATTATACTATCTCTCTATCCAGGCAGTCTCGCCGCTAATGAGATCAAATCGACCGCCGCCCACGCGTCATCCGCCCACACACAGCCCTACCCCACCACACCCGCAAGCTCACACCTTCTACTCCAGCTGCCTGTGGTTAATTAACTTAAATCTCGATGTAACACATTAAGGCGTTTTATCTGGTCATGACTGTAACTTTATTTCGCAACAGTTGACAATAACCGAGTTGTCGGGCCGGGAAGTGAGTTTTTTTTCTCTCGCATAGCACACTTAAATTTTGTGCGATTATTATCAAACGGGGTGGTTCTTAACCAATATTTCCTCTGGTACTAGTATAAGGACCCGTTCAAAGAACGGGAATACAACACGCACAATCGGCACACAGATTATGTAGATCTGGGTAGACAACAACTCACAACTGGCACAGTAACACCCGATTGGCCCGTGCATAAGGCAGACGGCACAGAAACTCGCGCCTTTCAACTTTGAAACGCAACCGGAAGTTTGAAGTCGAAACAAAACAAAGGCAGGGTGGAGGCCATCATTGTTGAGGAGAAAGCATTATTCGATATTTTTAGGCCTATTTTCATTTATTACAAAATTACGATACTTCGCTTTCATGTCGAAGGAATAGACATAGTAGCAAAAAGAACTCTCTTTTATATGTAATTTTTTCAGGCGTGAGCATTTCTTCCTCGCAGCAGCGAATTTGTTTTCCTTACGGTTTTTTTTATATAGATTTAATAGTAGGTTTGTGCAAAAATCTTACGTTGTACAAATTCAGTTTCTTTTGACAAATGTATACATGTGTGCACACTATTGGCTCGTGTGTGTGGTGTGTGAACAGTCATTCGGGGAAATAACGATCTGGGGGCGAAATTAGGGACGTAAAGCAAACCCAAAAAGATACTTCTCCACCGTTTTCAATCTTCAGTCGTCAAGAACAACCTTCTGTAAGTCAAAAGGAAGGTGCCTGTAAAAAGTTTACGCAAATCCAAGCTGCGAGAAAGGCAGTAGACCGTGTTAAAAATCGTGCGAGGTTTTTTATAGCGTAGATTTTGAACTACTTTTTTTTTTTCGGAGTGTTGATCTATCAAGTAAAACATCAATGAGTACGGTGGTTCTTATTTTTATGTGATGCAATGTCGAAAGAAATTACTAACAATAACACTTCATCAATTCATAGGTGATTATATTTAAAGTTCCTGGAAATTTGTATTTTTTTGGTTGTATTTTGTGTACTTCTTTAATCCCGTTTGGGAAATTTGCCTTAGTGTCATTACAGTCCAGTTACAACTGGAGCAGAAACGTCGTCGCCACAGTGCAGCGCCGGTGGAAGTTGTTGTTGTTTTTTCCGAGGGGGGGGGGGATGGAAAGGATAAATTTTCTTAAATTTTGCCCGGGCAGCGGGCTGTTCGGCCCACTCTTCTGGATTTCCAACTGCTCAGGTATCTTTAACGTGCGCAAAGTGCACATGGGTCCTCCGAGTTTTTCGTCCTTATCCGAGAAGACTAGGTGCTCGATCCTACCTGCCATAGGATCAGGGACAGGAAAATATGAGAAAAATCCCCAAATTCCAACATGCCTGCACCGACTGGGAATCGAACCTGCTACCTCCGGCATGAGAGTCGAGCATCTTGCTCCTAGACCACCGTGACCGTAAATAATTAGATCCAAAGGCGTTATTTTAGGAAAGCTCATTGTGCACACATTCATTTCCTTTGTGACTGGCTGGGAAAGCCTCAGTTTACACACTGGCTATCGGAACTCAACCTTTAAAACCACATTTTGTGCATTCCCGGACTCAGCGGGCCAACTGGTTCTTACAATTCCCTGACGCCCTTTTTGGGAAAAAAAGTCATGAAACATGGATCGGAGATTAAAAGGTTAAAAAAGAACCCAAATCACGCATCTATTACCCTCGATGGGGATTCTCCAATACCAAATAGGCAGCCAGCCAAGATTGAAAAGACGTCTCTAAATCAAAAGGACGGGATCGGAATGTTAGAAGCTGGCATCCAGCATGAATGGATAGGGGAAAATGTGGAGAATTTGGTGCACCCGGATGCCCTGCGCGAAAATGGATATTAAGGCAGTAATTAGCAATTACAGTTCATTATTTTGCATAATTTCAATGTGGTACAAACGGAGCTCCATACTTTTCCAATGCACACAATAGCTTGAACTGTTGGTTCAAGAGGTGAAAACTTGAGCGATTTATTGCTTCACCTGACACCTCTGCGGCAACTCGATTGGACGCCGCAGGGCAGGCTGTATGGGGTTTTGATCTAAACGTCTCCAGGCGGGGGCGTGTCCTATTTATGTCTCGAACACACACACACACACACACACAAATTGTGTCTGCTGACCGTTTAATATTGTCTTCTGATTTTGCGCGAACCCTCTAGGCTCCGTCCCAATTTTTGCTTGTGGGTGAATTCTGATAAAAGTGATATCATGAGAATTTAATTTGTTCTTTAGGACACAATTAAGGGGTTTTTTAATGATCGTTTAAGTGATTTATTGTGTGTATTGTAGGAAACGCTAAAATTAACTTACTTTTCTGGCGCTGAGTTCTTGTGGGAACTGCAATCAAGTGTATCACTGATGATATATTCTGGTGCCTAGGGGGGTTAAATGTGAATGATGTTAACATCCTTTTGTCGTCTCCCCTAAGCAAGTTCACGCCACTTGAAGGATCATTATCCTCAAACAGACAACACGTTTGAGCTCTCTGTATTTGCTACAGATCCAAGGCTTGAAAGCGGTAAGATTCTTGAAATTTGCATTGAATGCAAATGCCAAGATTGCTCGCAGGCAAGCTGTCACACACGATGTTGATAATTGCACTCAGAATATAGACACAATGGACGATGTTTACCTCAATGGCTTCTATTCCGCCCTGTAGCAGGAAATTAACTTATTAAATGGATTGTTCACCACAGAATCTTGTTCTTTTGTCAACTGACTTCATAAATCAATATGAAATACACTTTGGGGGGCCACTCATAAAGTGCATAATGCTCTGGACGGGGGGGGGGGGGGGGAGAGAAAGACTGAGTTTGCCCCAAAGTGCATGAAAAGCATAGTAAGGAGAAGAGAGGGTTTTGGTGGGAGCACATATACGATTTTCAAAAGTGGTATTGAATTAAAGCAGTTTTTATTATATTTTTTCGCACCAAATTAAATTGTTGGACTATAAACTAGATTTTTTTTTTTTTATCGTTTTTCTGATGAAACAGTCAAGTGGTCCATCCAAACTGTCACTGAAAAGGTTTCAAGCATTTGGGTTTAATCATCCACTTTCAATATTCCAATGGCCATGAGTTCGTGCGGTGGAGGATGGGGGAGGGTGGTGGTTGAGGCCAAGAGGATGAAAGGTTTGTTTGAAAGGATGGATGGACGTGGGGGTAACAAACAAAAAAGTCAAAAATGGACCATACGTACTGTTTGGATAGCCGCTTGTCTGGATCTCATGAGCGAACAATTCATCATTTCCTAGAGCTATTTTAAAATGTTGTGATTACTTCAGTAATCCCCAGAGCACAGCAAAGCTCAGTCAGCACTTCAGTATAAGATTTCTCCTTCAAGATTCTCCTTTCAACGACAATACGGAATGTCTGTGAACGATTAATTTATTACATACAAAAAAAACAGAACACTGTTGTAATGTTGGACAAGGAGAAAAGACACTATTAGTATTATTTGTCATGAGTTCGGTGAAGGAATTGATACACATTTAGCTGGAGGGTGATCATTAAATAAGTTATGTATTCCAGCCCTCCACTCGACCGAAGTGTGTTTAGAGTGGGCAAGGAAGTTGGCTAAGGATGATAATTATAGAACGTGGAGTTGAGACTCTGGGCATCCCAAACTCCCACACAAACTCTCCCGTGCATAATGCAAGACGTTCAGAAGACACATTTTGTTTGAGTTTACGGCTTTGCCACCCCCAGACAATGATTTTTTTTTTCAACATGTCGCGCCCAATCACATTTTCATCCCACCCAATCGACAAGACATTCACCCCTGAAGACCAGCATTCAAATATACAGACTTTAGTATTCTTTACAAGGAAGATTTGCAAAGAACAACTCGGACGAAAGAAACCCAAGGAATGCGACGTCGTTGCCAATAACTTTTGGAAAATGTCACGTGCGTTCTTAGTTTTCACTAATATCTTCCGAGCCCTTGACCTGTGATAGTTAACAGTACATGCACACTGAACCACCCGGTCCGAGAGTCTGTGAGGCGAGGGCTCTTGCACGTACGACCTTCAGTATTCGCAAGACTCAATTACTGTGGACTAACGCTATTAATTCAGTTAGTACCCCGGCGACAGCGGTCTAATTTTCTTTGAATTCTACCGGAAGACAAGGAACCTAAAACCAGAGAGCGGAGCTGCTTCACCCTAAATGGAGTTCCAAGTGTACTCCTACAAGTTCCGGTTCTTATTTGTTTTTCCCACTGTTGTCTTCAAAGATTTCCGGCCGATGCATTGTTGAAACTGGGAAAAATGTTAGGTTAACTTAGGTTAGGTCTGTCGTTGTTGCCAGGAAAGGTCGCGGGAAGATTCAAGTGTCGGTCCAAAGCGAGGTGTCTGGCCCTTGTTGGATCATGGAGTGAGGTTGTGTTTCTTAAGAATCTCAGTCACTCCTTCTGTCTATGGTTTTCTTGGTCTGCCTCTGTCTCTAGATCTGGAGGTGGTGGTTGTGGTAAAGAAATGTATAACTTTCAAGTTTTTGTTGTTGTTTTTTTGTCCTGTTAATCCACGTCTTCGGTTTAAGTTTATACGTTAATATGATCTATCACTGCCGACTGACACAGATTGTAATTGATGATACAATATCCAAGCCAATCTTGTGTACGTTCACTAGATTATTAATATTATAGAAATTCGAGGGCTGCTTAGTAAAGTAGTTACGACTCGGGATTTTACAAATTTGTCAGAAGAAGCACAAAAAAAAAATAATTAATTACTTTCTTTATCAGTGACTTAATAATTATGATATAAATTTTTTATTTTTTTTTAGTTATTTAACCGTTCGTTTTCAGAATTGCACCCCCTCCCCTCCCTAAGACACAAGCTGCAGACCGCCAAGCGCCACAGGCATGCCTAAATATCGCAATTTAAAAAAAAAAAGTGTTGACGCTGGAATTGTGATGGACGAATACTGTGCAATTCTGAACCGTCTGTGATCAGTTCTGTTTCATTACTGTATTTTGTTTTTTGAGTTGCTGGAGTAGCACGGGTGAGTTGGCGCGGGATGATTATAGCACGGAATGGGATCAGATAGGTGGGTTGGCCACGTAGTCATGCGCAAAATATCCCCGCTGCTGTAGTGTTTTCATCACTTATATATTTGACTGTGTTTAATCTGTACTCTTATGTTTTCCTCAGCTTGCTTGCTCAGCTTGGTCTCATGCATGAGTTCTGAAAACATTCGAGAACTTTTGAATATTCACAACTACTACAGAGAGAAAGTAGCATCGAATCAGTCTCAGTTCACTGTAGCAAATATGAACCATTTGGTAAGTTATGGATGGAATCTCTTCGACTTTTCTATCTATCTATCTATCTATCTATCTATCTATCTATCTATCTATCTATCTATCTATCTATCTATCTATCTATCTATCTATCTATCTATCTATCTATCTATCTATCTATCTATCTATCTATCTATCTATCTATCTATCTATCTATCTATCTATCTATCTATCTATCTATCTATCTATCTATCTATCTATCTATCTATCTATCTATCTATCTATCTATCTATCTATCTATCTATCTATCTATCTATCTATCTATCTATCTATCTATCTATCTATCTATCTATCTATCTATCTATCTATCTATCTATCTATCTATCTATCTATCTATCTATCTATCTATCTATCTCTATCTATCTATCTATAGAGAGAGCCAATTCGGTTGAACTGTTTGGATTAGGATTCCAGTGTTGTTGTGTTTTTTTTAGAATATTACTGAAATTAATGATCATTAATAATTATCATATGTGATACGTTTTGTGTAGTAGATTTCCTATTCATGTCAGCGATGACTTTTTCCTCATTTTGGGGGGAGGAAATCGTCTATAAGGTACGGGGTTTTTTGGGGTTTTTTTTTTTTTTTGTATTTTCATACAAATACACACGCATAAACTCTAATAAACACACATACACATATTATATATTGAATCCTTCCCCAGAAATTCTCCAGACTCATCTTCCGTTTCTTATTCTGAGACTGTTCCTACTTTTTGGTTGGTTTTCCTTTTGATTTTCATCCCAATCATTTTGAGTAAACTCTGTTATGTAGAACTGTCCTTTCGCAGTTATTGTGTTCCGTCATTGTGTTCCAACTTTTTCATTGTCCCCAGGTCTGGAGTGAAGATCTGGCCGCTCAGGCTGCCCAGAGGATCACATGCCTGTCATGGCGGCAGCGACGAGCTCAGCGATTGGCCAATTACTTTGATGTTGTCAATGTTGGCAGAAAGCGGCAGACGGACGGAGTGCTTTCACAGATCACCACGCAATGGTTCAATGAAAGGGAACATTTCTTAGTGGACGAGGGAGAATGTTTTCCATACAATCATTGTAGAAATTATAGAAATGTGAGTCCTCTTGATTATGTCCTCTGTGTGCAAACATGCTTGACTCGCCTGAAAATTAACTTTCTATGCATTATGTACAGGACCTTGTCGGGCCTCTTAACCCTTTGAACACTATTGCCCTGTACACCAGTCAAATTCTACGGCGATATATACACTATTGGCCTGTACAGCGGTCAGAAGGGTGACACTGCATAATTTGTGCTCTTACGTCATCAAAAGTTGCTTTTGGCCGCTATTTTTTTATTCCCAGTTGTAAACAAAGAGAAACTAGAAGCCGGCACGTAGTTTGGAGAGGTTTTTCGTGACATTTTCGTGATGAATGCACAGAATGCAAAGTTTTTTTTATGTATCAAACGAGGCTCAACGTGCTGGACTGACTGGCATACCAAGGCCCAATACTGGAGATAAATGATAAGAAAAACATTCTATAACACTCACATTTGCTCCCTATCCATCAATGTTGCGTTTGTTGTGTGTTTCCATCATTATATTACTATCTATGAAAATGGCAATTTTGGGCTGGGGGACCAGGGACAGGGGTTCATAAGGACAGGGGGACCAGTGTTCAAAGGGTTAAACGTGACAGGTCTCCCAAAAGGTGGCAGATTGCACAAGCTGCGCAAATTTTATCAAACACATCAAGGCACTTATCAACACCAATTTCACACCCTGCGCAAACTACTGATAGAACTATTTACTAGGCACCGCTTCTCAACTGAGAGACCAAAACCTTTTGAATCGTCTGAAATCAAAATTAAAATTGAATGCAATATGGTCAATATTGATTTTCCTCTCATCTTTCCTGTCCGAATGACCTGAGCCATTTTGAAGCTACGTTCACCTACCTGGTGTTGAAGTTTGCTCCCATGTTTGGGAGGGCAGGGCTAGCCTAGTAGCGGTAGCCACAGACTAATAAAATGCCCAGACTGGATGATCCCATTGTGTGACGTCACAAAACAGCGAAAGGTCATGAACCATCCGCCACATTAGGTTTACGGTAACGACCGACGCTTCAGCATAGCTACAATGTTGAATGACACCATTTTGACGCGCCTACTGAACGCGGAAGTTTGGTTCCGCACCAAGAAATTAATACATGTACAACCAATCTTGACAAATAAAAAGAAATTTCTACTGCAGATAGAACTAGAATCGGAATTTCCCGAGCGGCGGCCGTGTTGGTTATACGACCGCCGCTCGGGAAATTCCGTAAAAAACGACACAGCCCGAAGCTCGTGTTTCCAGTCTGGTTAATTTATTAGTCTGTGGCGGTAGCATTGAAATAACTCAGCACTTTCAAAGTCAGACTGCATACGTAACCGTTGGTACCACTACTACGCACTAGCTGCGCAATCTGCCATCTTTGGGGGACAAGGTCTGCATTGAAAGACCCAGCGCTCACAAACATGTGAGATTTGCACACCAACCATTAGAATGAGTGCGCATTGGGTGTGCAATCAGCCACGTTTGGGAGGCACGGCACGATTGCATCCAGAAGAACCCTGAAAGCACCAACTATAGACCCTTTTAACCTACCGTCCTCCATATCACGTGATTCGCAAACAAAATGGCGGCGTGTCCCACTTGTAGGGCAGAAAGCGGTGGACAACAGTCGAACGATGCCATCCTCTTATTGGGCACCCAATTGTACAAACCCGTTACGTGCTGATTCTTACATAAAAAGGCATCTTTGCTTAGACTGTGCACATATTCAGATGCCATCACTAAGGCAAGTGGAGGTTTTTGCCCTCCACGGTGCTTTTTGAAGCCGTGCGGCTCCCCGCAAACAACCGTAACGCGGAAGTGAAAAGGGTCTATACATGAGCTAGCTGCAAAATTTACCCCAAGAACTTCAAGACAATCCACAAAACCTAGAAACTTGCGGTTTTCATCAAAGCCCCTGTTAAACAAAAATATTCTTTGCGATGGATGAATAAAATTGCAAGTATATTTTACATCGGGCTGTGCGAAGTCAAGTTTTGAAGTTTAGCCTTACCTTTTCCGCACTGCGATTTTATCGTCCAACATCTCCAGCTTTTCCTGTTCGTGTTTTGTACCCCCCAAAAAATTAATTTTTCCTACGCCGATTTCACTGAACAAATGGAGATGCTCGGACCCCCCCCTCCCCCCCCCCCCCCGCTAGCCAGACACACAGGAAACCGAGACGGCTCAATTCCCCAAATTCCGTCCGTCGTTTGCGCGCGTATCATCCATGTCAACAATGCAACAATTCGCTCCACATCCCTTCATAATTGAACACAAAAGAGTAGTACCACATCACAGAGCTCTGTGAGTAGTTCTCAACGTGTTTGTACGCGCGCAAGTTGTGGACATATTTATAGTGAAAGAAGGAATAGTCCGTCTCGGTATTCTGTGTCTCGGGGTTAGATTTTAAGTTCTTACGTGGCCAGTTGACAAAAGTGCAGGGAATGCTGTTAAACGCACTGTCAAAATGGGACAGCAAAGTGATTCTTACCTTATTTGATCTTATCTTATCTTATTTGACCTTGTCTTATCTTATCCATCAAGAGGAAAAATGAATTATACAAACTTGAGAGTTTTGTCCAGGAAAAGTGGGGGGAAAACCCCAGCAAAGTGCGTGGACCATAGAAATGTCTCGAAAAACTGTATATTTTTATATATAATTATGTTGATGAGTATGCTGGTTAATGAAAACTTTATTTGTTATTGTGCAGATGGTGAATGCCAAGCACGTGGTCATGGGTTGTGCTTCTCTGTCTTCGTGTGGGAGACGGTCCAATAGTGTTGTCTTGCTGTGTCTCTATGAAGGAGGGTAAGTCTCGCGGTGTCTGTGTGTCTCATGGCAGTTATCTAGCTGGTTGGGTGTGAATGGGAGGAGAGATGAGGTGGGGAAGGGGGCGTCGTGACTTGCAACATTCGTGGGGTCGAAGTGCCCAAAGCTCAGGCTCGGGCCAGTATAAGGTAATGGCAAAGTGGACAGGTTTTAAACTAATAGCTCGAGCTTGCATTCCAAACTCTGGTGAGTTGTGGACTATCTCACAGCGACAATATCATTGTCAGCGAGAGCACATTGTCTGCGAATGGAAAACTCAAATGATACTGAACTGGCGTGTGTTGCTTTTATTCTATCTCTGTTTACGTGTGTGTTTTGACATTTGCCTCCGTCAGACCGCCGACGAGTGGGTGCTTAAAAAAAACAAAGCAAAAAAAATAAATTATTTACGCTGAATCCTCCCCAGTGAAATGTGAAATTTAAACCCGACACTTCTCGCGCCATGGCCGAGGACTCTTCACCATTCGTCCACTGCGCCAGCTGAGTTATTTCTTTGATCATACCCGTGCATTATACAAGAAAACGCGTCCAAATAAACTTTGTATGCTCTTTGTCTATCTGAGGCTCCCCAAGCACAGCATTCGCCGTAACGCTTTTCCTGTTGTGAAGACCTGCAGCCGTGTAGGGAACATGGCTCTGTGCAATTTGAACCGGGTGATCATTTCGGATAAGAACTATTAACCTGAAAGATTTTGTCGTCGAACATCGGCGCCCTAAAGCTTTTTTGGGCTGAAGTTTGTGTAAGAATTCCCTTGCTGGATAACCCTTTTAGAAATCGTTCTGATTAAACTGGAGATTAGGAGAAAGTTGGTGAACAGACAGACAGAGAGAGAGAGAGAGAGAGAGAGAGAGAGAGAAAGAGAGAGAAGTGTGATTATAAATCAGACTTCAGTCATCTAATCACTCCAGGCGGTCAGGAACTGCTATCTGTTTTAAATGGCAACAGTTTGATTGGGAAATCTCTTGGTTTGCCCCACTTTACGCCACCAAAATGTGTGCTCCTCGTTTGTTTTAACGTTGAAAGGTCAACCTGCGACATTCTGGAGTCATTGACCCTGCCCTGACGGGAGCCAGAGTTTTCTGTCGTCTCCAGGCGCCAAATATTTCTTACAAATAGCACCGACCGACCGTCCATGATAAAATACTGAGTTAAGTCTGGCAGCGCATTGAGTCAGGAGTGTTTTGTCTCGGCCACAGTGTAAGGTTTCAGTTTGAGTTTGGGTATAACGGTGCTTCGGCACGGTCGGTCTATTTGGGTACGTTATTATTATTTACTTAGGTTTCGTATTCATAGCTGTTAAGTTTAACATAGAATTTAAATACATTCAAATAGATCTAGTTATAACACGTTGGTAAAATTCTGAAAAAAACTTATTTTGTATAGATCTGGAAAAAAGTTTTGTAAACGGGTATAAAAGTTATTAAATCAAGTTGTGTATCTTAGCCTCTCTCAGAAAAGACAGGATGCGTTGAGGGTCCGCGCCAGAAAATAATTCTTTCATGGATCCGCAGACATAGCGGCGCTTTCTTCAGATAATTATGCCTGATGTCGACACATTCAATCAAAATAATTTTTTGTATATTGATAGTTGGCAATTACAATGCGAGATTGGAAGTGCGGAATTAAAGGGGACCTTTCGTAGTGGGCAATTTTACATGTCCATGTGCCGGGAAGGTATTTTAAAATCAGTCAATCAATCAATAATAAATAAATAAATAAAAGAATAAATAAATAAAAATAAATGGGGTTGATTTTATGTAAGGTCAGAGAACTTGTGCTCCTCTGAATTTTAAACACGTTTTACGTGAAATAGCGATTGAGCCATCACAGTCTAGAACGCAATTTTGGCGACGTAATTGAAACCTACCTATGAAAGAAACATAAAAAGAAGAACTGACTACGATTGGTCCAGGTCTCTTACAGGCGCCTCAGTGCAAAGGTTGCTGTAATGACATTTTAATGATGGCCACGAAGTGAATAACGCCTGACAGGTTGTTTTGACTTGAATACCAACGCACTTTGTTACTATAAAACCCTCATTAAAAAACTTTGCATGGGTTTGTCCAGACAGAAATACACTCACTCAGGTTTGTTTATTTGACAAGCCACTCCTCCCGTCCACCAATGTTTTAATTGCTGTGCTGCTGTTCCCAGTAAAATGCGCATTTTAACTGGCCAATCGATATTTTGACTGACGTGTTCTTCTCGACCAATCAGTGATCAGGTTTTTACTTCGTGTTTCCTCTCGCCAAACAAACTTTAAAAATGATGGGGAAGTCTTTTTTTTTTTTGTTTGTTCACTGACATGGCGGCAAAACATCACCGTGTGTTGGAACTGGAAGTGACTCATCTCAGGATTTTGACGACATGAATCACAGATAGTGTATCAGAAGAAAATCTTCCAACATTTTGAGCCTGGAAAGAAAAAAAGACGCATTTTCTTCGGGTAGAATTAAAAAGCGTGACAGAAAATTTCGTTCTGCGCCGCGCCTCAATTTACACATAGTGATCGAAATTCAACTTTAAAACTCACATCTGTATATTCCTCGACTCAACCGGTCAACTGGTACACCCAGAGAGTATAAATATTTAGATATAGAGAGGTTTCACTATTGGTCGATTTGCACTACGAGACACGGGAGGCTCCGCAAAACCACTGTTAGCATGGAGCGGAAAGTAGGTCACTGCGGTAAACAATATCCGTTTGTGCATTTCCACGGGGCGTAAGAGCTTACAAACGGCTCTAAATAGTTTCAATCAGCCCAAAAATATAAACAAATCACAGTAAACAGATATGCACACTATCTTTGGTGAAGACGGTCTCTTTCAATTCTTCAATTTCTTGTTTACCGCAGCCACCAAGTTTCGCGATTTGGCGGAAGTGAACCCTCTTGATACATCATTCTATACTCTCTGGTACACCTAAAGCTTGTACCCATACACGAAAGAAAATAAAAGTTCATTGGAATTGTCATTCTCGTAGAAGTGACGCCGGTAACATTTTGCTGCTGGCATCATAATTATAAAGACCAGTTGTTGTTGTTGTTGTTTAATGCGTCTTACGATTCAGACAGATTAGTTTATTCAGTAAATTAGTTGGTTTACAGGTATTACACCAGTATAAATAGGTATTTATTGTGGGTTTAAAGCTTGTTTACATCTTGACTTGTCCTCCGCGCGGTCAGTAAAGTGCAGAGATCGTTGTGTAACGATTAAGGTAAAAAAATAACTGACATTAAACTTTAAACCTGATAGACGTCATGGGCCAGCGTTAGTTAATGTGCTATAATGCTGTTAAGCTGTAGTATTTCATGTTTAAATTATGTAATTCATCTGGTAGACATCATGGATCAGCGTTAGTTTAGCTGAAGTAGACAACAACAACAGAGCCGCCAGTCCAGGTCTAGGGTGGATGGTGGGGAAACCCCCTCATTTGCAAGCTGACTTAAGCAACAAAAACAATAACATACAGATATTCAGAAATACAACTGAAACAAAACAAAAGAAAGGCTTTTTATAACCAGTTTCAGACAAAAAGAATTGCATTAAAACAGCCTTTTGTTTATCGAGAATGAGCTTAAACAGGACGTTTGGACCTTTTCTCCTTTACATTTTCCCTTTCGTTTACATTTAACCCATGACATTCGCGACAGCTATGGCAGTTTCTTAATGCGTGTGACATTGAGTAAAAAGAAAGATTCACGGAGGCAGCAAAACCAATTTTCAACTTGTGGAACATTGTCTTTTCTGTGTTCCCGACACAATTTTCAAGACAGTTAGAATTAGAGAAGAGTGGATTACAAAGCTACATCAGGCGGCCTTAAAAACATAGCGTCATTCCGTGGGATGGAACTCATTATTACTTCATGGCATGGGGCGCCTTGTGTCAATGTTCCCTAGGGAAAACACAGCGACAAAAGCGATCAGATTTTTTTTTCCCCCACATTCTGTTTCTGTCCCAACGCCCACGGATCTACTTGGACTCTCGCGTGGGCGTAACGATTCGTCTGAAAAAGCAGCGTTGTTTGCATTGTCTTCTTGACCAAAGTTTTTGGACATTTCGAGTTCCAGACTTTGTTGCCTCTGAAGTGAAAGTAGGTTAAACACAAGGCAAATAGCGCTGGCATTCTAAAGTCTGGCTGTAGAGAGGCATTGAGGGCGTTCAAATTCTCAGCATCCTTCGTTTTGTTCATTGTGAATTCGTCTGAATGTGTCTCGTGGACAAGCGGTAGCCCCGTCGGTCAAAAAACGAGGCTGCTTTTGTGAAAGGATCAAAATCTAGAACGATCCGAAAAGGAAAAAAGAAAAGTAGACAAAAAGGGATTGGAATTGCCGTGTTTTGTTTGAAGATTATTGGTCGTAAGTGCTAAAGTCGAGAAATCTCCTAGCACTGCAGTCTGGTGACTGGAAATAGACTGGAGAGTAATCAACCCCGCTTATTATACAATTAACATGTGTGTCTGCGTGCGCGCTCGTGATATGCAAAATCTTTGTCTCTATGGCACGCACTGAGCAAGGACAGTAATTTTATGCCTTTGATAGTTGCAGGGTGTCGTGGGTCCTGGATAAATCTGAATTAGAAACAGAGAAAGGAAATTTTTTTCCCATATTGAAATTGGTTTGATCATCATTTATTGTTATTCTCCATGTCATCGATAATAAATCTATCGTTATCCGTGGCATGGCAGTGGCAGCAGAACAAGCATCATCATATTAATCATCATCATCATCATCTCCACCATCACACCACCACCACCATCATCATCATCTCCACCATCACACCATCATAATCATTATTATCTCCACCACCACCACCATCATCATCATCATCTCCACCATCACACCACCACCACCATCATCATCATCTCCACCATCACACCATCATAATCATTATTATCTCCACCACAACCACCACCATCATCATCATCTCCACCATCACACCATCATAATCATTATTATCTCCACCACCACCACCATCATCATCATCATCTCCGCCATCACACCATCATAATCATTATCATCATCATCATCCCCATTATCAAACCCATCACCACCACCATCATATTCATCATCTCCACCTCTACCTCCACCTCCACCATCATCATCATCATCCCCATTATCAAACCCATCACCACCACCATCATATTCATCATCTCCACCTCTAACTCCACCTCCACCATCATCATCATCATCATCATCATCATCATCATCATCACACCGCCACCATCATCATCATCATCATCATCACACCGCCACCATCATCATCATCATCATCATCATCATCACACCGCCACCATCATCATCATCATCATCATCACACCGCCACCATCATCATCATCATCATTATTTTCATCATCATCATCATCACACCGCCACCATCACCATCATCATCATCATCATCACACCGCCACCATCATCATCATCATCATCACACCGCCACCATCATCATCATCATCATCATCATCATCACACCGCCACCACCATCATCATCATCATCATCACACCACCACCACCACCACCATCATCATCATCATTATACTCATCATCATCATCATCATCATCATCACACCGCCATCATCATCATCATCATCATCATCATCACACCGCCACCATCATCATCATCATCACACCGCCACCATCATCATCATCATCACCATCATCATCATCATCACACCGCCACCATCATCATCATCATCATCATCATCACACCGCCACCATCATCATCATCATCATCATCATCATCATCACACCGCCACCATCATCATCATCATCATCATCATCACACCACCACCACCACCACCACCATCATCATCATCATCATCATCATCACACCGCCACCACCATCATCATCATCATCATCATCATCATCATCATCATCATCATCATCATCATCATCACACCACCACCATCATCATCATCATCGTCATCATCACACCGCCACCATCATCATCATCATCATCACACCGCCACTATCATCATCATCATCATCATCATCACACCGCCATCATCATCATCATCATCATCATCATCATCATCATCACACTGCCACCATCATCATCATCATCATCATCATCATCATCATCGTCATCATCACACCGCCAACATCATCACCATCATCATCATCATCATCACACCGCCACCATCATCATCATCATCATCACACCGCCACCATCATCATCATCATCATCATCACACCACCACCATCACCACCATCATCATACTCATCATCATCATCATCATCATCATCATCACACCGCCATCATCATCAACATCATCATCATCATCATCATCACACCGCCACCATCATCATCATCATCATCATCATCATCATCACACCGCCACCATCATCATCATCATCATCACACCGCCACCATCATCATCATCATCATCATCATCACACCGCCACCATCATGATCATCATGATCATCATCATCACACCACCACCACCACCACCATCATCATCATCATCATCATCATCATCACACCGCCACCATCATCATCATCATCATCATCATCATCACACCGCCACCACCATCATCATCATCATCATCATCATCATCATCATCATCATCATCACACCGCCACCATCATCATCATCATCATCATCATCATCACAAAGCCACCATCATCATCATCATCATCATCACACCGCCAAAACCATCATCATCATCATCATCATCATCATCATCACACCGCCACCATCATCATCATCATCATCATCACACCGCCACCATCATCATCATCATCATCATCACACCGCCATCATCATCATCATCATCATCATCATCATCATCATCATCATCATCATCACACCGCCACCATCACCATCATCATCATCATCATCACACCGCCACCATCATCATCATCATCATCACACTGCCACCATCATCATCATCATCATCATCACACCGCCACCATCATCACCATCATCATCATCATCATCACACCGCCACCATCATCATCATCATCATCATCATCACACCGCCATCATCATCATTATCATCATCATCATCATCACACCGCCACCATCATCATCATCATCATCATCACACCGCCACCATCATCACCATCATCATCATCATCATCATCACACCGCCATCATCATCATCATCATCATCATCATCATCATCATCATCATCACACCGCCACCATCATCATCATCATCACACCGCCACCATCGTCATCATCATCATCATCATCATCACACCGCCACCATCATCATCATCATCATCATCATCATCATCATCATCATCACACCACCACCATCATCATCATCATCATCATCATCACACCGCCACCATCATCATCATCATCATCATCATCATCACACCGCCACCATCATCATCATCATCATCATCATCACACCGCCACCATCATCATCATCATCATCATCATCATCACACCGCCACCATCATCATCGTCATCATCATCATCATCACACCGCCATCATCATCATCATCATCATCATCATCATCATCACACCGCCACCATCATCATCATCATCATCATCATCATCGTCGTCATCATCACACCGCCACCATCATCATCATCATCATCACACCGCCACCATCATCATCATCATCATCATCATCATCATCATCACACCGCCACCATCATCATCATCATCATCATCACACCGCCACCATCATCATCATCATCATCATCATCATCACACCGCCACCATCATCATCATCATCACACCACCACCACCACCACCATCATCATCATCATTATACTCATCATCATCATCATCATCATCATCACACCGCCATCATCATCATCATCATCATCATCATCATCATCATCATCATCACACCGCCACCACCATCATCATCATCATCATCATCATCACACCGCCACCATCATCATCATCATCATCCTCATCATCATCACACCGCCACCACCATCATCATCATCATCATCATCATCATCACACCGCCACCATCATCATCATCATCATCATCATCACACCACCACCACCACCACCATCATCATCATCATCATCATCATCATCATCACACCGCCACCATCATCATCATCATCATCATCATCACACCGCCATCATCATCATCATCATCATCATCATCATCATCATCACACCGCCACCATCATCATCATCATCATCATCATCACACCGCCACCATCATCATCATGATCATCATCATCATCACACCGCCACCACCATCATCATCATCATCATCATCATCATCACACCGCCACCATCATCATCATCATCATCATCATCATCACACCGCCACCATCATCATCATCATCACACCACCACCACCACCACCACCATCATCATCATCATTATACTCATCATCATCATCATCATCATCATCACACCGCCATCATCATCATCATCATCATCATCATCATCATCACACCGCCACCATCATCATCATCATCCTCCTCATCATCATCACACCGCCACCATCATCATCATCATCATCATCATCATCATCACACCGCCACCATCATCATCATCATCATCACACCACCACCACCACCACCACCATCATCATCATCATCATCATCACACCGCCACCATCATCATCATCATCATCATCATCACACCGCCACCATCATCATCATCATCATCACACCGCCACCATCATCATCATCATCATCATCATCATCATCACACCGCCACCATCATCATCATCATCATCATCATCATCGAACCGCCACCATCATCATCATCATCATCATCATCATCATCATCATCATCATCACACCGCCACCATCATCATCATCATCATCATCATCATCATCACACCGCCACCATCATCATCATCATCATAATCATCACACCGCCACCATCATCATCACACCACCACCATCATCATCACACCACCACCATCATCATCACACCACCACCATCATCATCATCATCATCATCACACCGCCACCATCATCATCATCATCATCATCATCATCATCACACCGCCACCATCATCATCATCATCATCATCATCATCATCATCACACCGCCACCATCATCATCATCATCATCACACCGCCACCATCATCATCATCATCATCATCACACCGCCACCACCATCATCATCATCATCATCATCATCATCACACCGCCACCATCATCATCATCATCATCATCATCATCACACCGCCACCATCATCATCACACCACCGCCATCATCATCACACCGCCACCATCATCATCACACCACCGCCATCATCATCACACCGCCGCCATCATCATCACACCACCGCCACCATCATCACACCACCACCATCATCATTATTAAATTTTTTCATAATTATCTTCCACCTCATTTTCATCCTCATCATTATCATCACCATTAAATTTTTAAAATAATTATCTTCTCCCTAGTTTTCTCATTACGAGCTATCTCACGACAGACAAAAACCGTCCACTGACCAACATTTGTACCAAATCAAAACAATTAAACCACATCGGATACGATGAGCCAATAATTTAGACCTGCTGCCTTTCGTCAAACTGGAAAACGAATGCTTTTGTTAATCATTTTGCTGCTACTTTTGAACAACATTGTCTTCATCATCTTATCTTCTTATCCATTCTTATCCACCCCAGCGTGGATACATCTCGCAACTTTACTCCTTGTTTGTTCCAACTCCACGTTTTGCACAATTGAGAAATTCGATTTTGAACATATGCGACTTAAGTATTATGATAAGGAATTAGAATAAATCAGAACTGTGAAACAGCTTGATAAGTGCCACGACGTACATGTATTTTAAACAAATGTCAAAGTGTGCATTTGTTATACCCCTTCTACATACTAAAACATTTCCAGTTTTTCAGATAATGGAGATAGAACAAATAAGAAGTAAGGTTGCGATAGTTGTTACGTATTATCCATCTTCTATTCTCTTCTTGTTCGCAGGGACAGCGCAGAATTTGGTTTCCAGTACGGCCAGCCCTGTACAGGCTGCACTAGTCCATTGTCCTTTTGTCGTTCAAATCTATGTGGTAAGTAGTGGCCGTCCAGCAAAGATGGCGCTTTTGTGTTTTGGGTTTCCATGGCGACTGGTTATTGTCACGTACAGCACAGTGTTTGTGTTTGCATGCAACAGTACACTCGTTCTAGACGAGCCTAAAAGTGCAGGGTATAATTGGTTGACTATACTTGTAACATAATTGTTTGATGTACCCCTAGCCTTGACAGGAAATTGCACTAGGGCATTCGTGCAATTGCAGATGAACACTTTTTTTACCCAAAATATTTTTGGAACTTGGAGGAATTCATGCCATTTTTTGTTTTGATTAAGATGGAGTGCAACATTTTCTCCATCCTATTCCTACACTCAATTTTTAATCGTGCAAAAAACATGGTGGTTTACAGACAGAGATAAGTGAACTGGGAGATAATCATGGGACTAGATAGATGGAAAGACAGACAGATAGATAGGCAGGCAGACAGACTAGTAGGTAAGCAGACAGACAGGCGGATGGGCAGACACATAGATAGATAGATAGATAGATAGATAGATAGATAGATAAATTGATGGATGGATGGATGGATGGATGGATGGACGGACGGACGGACAGACAGACAGACAGACAGACAGACAGACAGACAGAGGGATGGATGGATGGACGGACGGACGGACGGACGGACGCACGGACGGACGGACGGACAGACAGACAGACAGACAGACAGACAGATAGACAGATAGATAGATAGATAGACAGATAGATAGATAGATAGATAGATAGATAGATAGATAGATAGATAGATAGATAGATAGATAGATAGATAGATAGATAGATAGATAGATAGATAGATAGATAGATAGATAGATAGATAAAATTAGGTCCTTTGAACTAGTGCGTTTTCTGGACAAGGCTGGCGTTACTTTATTTCTTCAATTTCATTTGTTGGTGCTAGTGACGGTGATAGGGAAGTCATGTCGTTGCTGATGTTGTTGTGGTAGTTGCTGCTGTTGTTCCTTGTCGTTCCCGTAGAGTCGTCCTCTCCCTGGATGTTGATCTCGATTCTATGTCATTTGCCTGTTGGTGCTGTTGCCCTTCTGTTGTTGCTGTCGTACATCTTTAGGTCTTGTGCCTAATAATATTTTATAGAATTGAACACTCAGCGATTAAAAAGCCGTTCATTTGAGGCCATACTGCCTTTTTAATATGATTATGATTATCATTACTAATGTCTTTATTATTATACTATTACAAATTATGTTTATTTTTATTATCATGATTACAATTCCTGTTGTTATTGTTGTTGTTGTTGTTGTTGTTGTTGTTGTTGTTGTTGTTGTTGTTGTTGAAAACTTGAGGCATAGAGGAGGTAAAGATCACATTGTAGTGATGCAGTTCTAAATTTGTTTCTGCTTAAATGTCGCAAACGTGATAAATGATTTATTAAAATTGATTAATGTATTTTGTTTTTTTTGTTGCTTTTCAGTTAGTTGCGATAGGAATACTGAACAGTGTGGTAAGTAATTTTTACTATCTATCTATCTATCTATCTATCTATCTATCTATCTATCTATCTATCTATCTATCTATCTATCTATCTATCTATCTATCTATCTATCTATCTATCTATCTATCTATCTATCTGTCTAACTATCTATCTATCTATCTATCTATCT
The DNA here is from genome assembly GCA_963931925.1 of Onchidella celtica. Classification (NCBI taxonomy): domain Eukaryota; kingdom Metazoa; phylum Mollusca; class Gastropoda; order Systellommatophora; family Onchidiidae; genus Onchidella; species Onchidella celtica. The sequence continues at coordinate 58,436,849 of OZ007574.1, read as the reverse complement.
ATCTATCTATCTATCTATCTATCTATCTATCTATCTATCTATCTATCTATCTATCTATCTATCTATCTATCTATCTATCTATCTATCTGTCTATCTATCTATCTATCTATCTATCTATCTATCTATATCTATTTATCTATCTATCTATCTATCTATCTATCTATCTATCTATCTATCTATCTATCTATCTATCTATCTATCTAGCTGTCTGTCTGTCTGTCTGTCTGTCTATCTATCTGTCTGTCTGTCTGTCTATAGAATCTATCTGTCTATCTAACTATCTATCTATCTGTCGGTCTGTCTTTCTGTCTGTCTATCTGTCTGTCTACCCATCTGTCTGTCTGTCTATCTACCTATCCGCCCGTGGGTCCGTGCATCCGTTCATTCCTTAGTCCGTCCATCCACCCACCCATCCATCCATCCACCCATCCACCCATCCATCCGTCCACCATCCATCTGTCTGTCTGCTCACCCGCCTGTCTGCCTGCCCACCTACCTGTCTGCCCGCCTGCCTATTCGCCTGTCTGTCTGTCTGTCTGTCCATCTGCCTTTGGGGCCCTTTGACTATCTCCCAATCCATCCATTTCTCTGTCTGTAACCTACCACAAGTTTCCACACACTACAAGTTAGGTCTATAGCGGAGAAACCTCACACTCACTGCCATTGTCCATCAATGTGTTTCAGATTGCAGAAAGACATGTATAAAGGAAGGGGTCGGCCAAGGACAGCTCAACTCGACCAGCTGTACCTGCCAGTGTTCCTATGGGAACGGGCCAAACTGTGATCGTGAGTACTGTTCCATTATCTCTCTTCTTGGTATACCTCAGAGCAGTGTCTTTTCAACGTGGGCGATATCCTCCCCCTCATTTTCCTTCCCAGAGGTCGTCAGCCGCTTTCAACTACCTCGGCCCCTCTCTACATTTCGTTTGCAAAAGGACATTGACCATCATACAATGTAGTTATGAGCTGATGATTTTCCACTACCCTAATTTGAATTTGAATTTGAATTTGAATTTGAACGTCTTAAAGGAGAAATTTCGTCACGCCACCGCCCACGTCTTGGCTGATTGTAGAAAAAATGTCATTAAAACACTAACGTGCTACCCAGCTCCGCTAAGGTACATGCATAAACCAGCGGTCCTCAACCTTTTAGCTGATAATTGCCCTCTCTTAGGCTTCACATTTTCTTCCATCGCCCCCCCCCCAACTTACACCCCCCCCCCCAAAAATCCCTACTCAGGGATCAACAGATACATTTTAAAAGACGGCACACGGACGTGCTTTGGTGATGCTAACGAAGCGAGAACTCGCAGTTTAGTAACCTGTTTCGCTTCATTCGATTCTATATATTTCCTGTTGATATCTTTTATTGTTCGATTTTTTTTTTCACCTGACGAAGGCCAAAGCCGAAAATTTGTGTATCTTCTGTCTACTCTTTAGTTTGCTTTGTATCGTTTGGGTTTTATTTCTCACGCAGGGTTTCGCCACATATAACTTTTTCTTTTTGCCCAATTTTGATTTTAAAAGAAGACAGATTGCACGCGTATTGTGATTCCAAGTTTTTCACAGCCTTGTTGATAGCAATAGGCGTGTTTGGCATCCTACTATAAATGAAGTTAGAAGATGAACGTGCCATCACCCAGCTGAAACTTCGCGACTACGTGGCCAAACATTCTGAAACTTTGTGCACTGACTCAGTTTTTTGAGATGGGTTACGTGGACTTGTGTCATTCATTTGGAACAGAACTCAAACCTTTAGCATTATTTGTTTACCTTTTTTTTTTTGTTTGAGCCGAAAAAATAACAAAAAACGCATTTTCATCGAGTAGAATCAAAAACTGCGATCGCAAATTTCGGTGTTGATCTCTTTTTGTGGTGATTGAAAACCAACTTTATCACATCTGTGCATTTCTACATGAAATTAAGGTGTAACAGTAAGTTCTATTGGTCATTGCATCCAATCTACCTGTCCTTCCTACAGTGGCATAGATCTGGATGTGTGTGTGCCTGGAGAAAGGTCCCAGTTGTCGCAAATTTTGGATTTTGAGATAAGGCACATTGTTCTAGAAAATTCAATGCTGAACACGCTGCTTTTAAAATTTTTAACAATATTATACAGGACGGCTACCTGCAAAGAATTTGCATGATTTGTCTGGTACGGGTCGGCTAGTTCATTGTAAAACAGAAAGCATTCTTTATCAAATTTTAATGCACTTTTCGAACAGATAGGCCTTGTCTATTCATAAAACCCACCTAAGAGTGCTACTGAACAAGTTAGTGGCTGCCCCCCCCCCCCCAAACCAATTGCTCCCCTTCGTCGTTTTCACCCCACTTGTCGCCCTTTTCTTTGTCGTCGCCCCTCTGAAAATCACAATCGCGTTGATCATCGCCCACGCTGAGAACCGCCGGTCAAAACTATTTTGCCTTATGGCTTTTCACTCTGTTGGTGTTTGACCTGGCTGTCGCTGTGCTAAAAGGTTTTCACAGTATTGGACGGAAATAACAATGGAACCAACCCATTAAAGCCAACCCAGTTTCGGGTGGATGTGGGGGAGTTTGTATTTCTCTCCAAGTGTTTTGTTTTAGATTCTGGCCGGATTTTCTTTATTAGCTCGGAGTATTTCTTATTGTTGTCTGCAAGTTACAGCTAGAGCCACGACAGTATTTGTATAGCCATTTCTCTTGTACGAATTCTTTGGGGTTTTGGGTTTGAGTTTGGAGAAAGTGCGTAACTCAATAACTGTCAAATTGTGCTAGGAAAAAAAGCCAAGACAATAGGCAAGAATATAACAGAATGATAGGACAGAAAGAGACCCTACCATGGTACCAGCAGTGCTCACTAAGTACCCGCCTGTACATAGAAAACCCAGAGATGTTTTATCCCATAAAATAAACCCCAAAAATCGCGGAATTTTTAAGAAAACCTTGGGCCACCCATACAGCTCGGATTTGCATGAAATTTTGTAGTTGCCTCCAGAAAGTTCTTTTTTAGATTTGGAGGCTTGGAAAGATGAGCAAGTAATGTATTCGAGTTTGCTTTGTGTTGCTAATTGTCTACCTCCCATCCTTCATTTTCACGAACATAATTATGAGCCCATGACATCATCCCTTCCTGAAAAATTCTGGGCGCGCGCCACTGCACGCTGTTTACTGTCCTATCTATTTATGGCTGAGTTTCGTGGATGAGCCCGCTCATCTGGGCATCAATGTTTTTGTGCTGATTCATGTCTGTCTGAAGTGGTATCCCTTGTGGTTTCATTATTCGAAGAATGACGCAGTTACCAGGGGATGGAATTATTATAGTCTTGATCAGGGAATTCTGATTAGCAATCAAGAACAAGTGTGAACGTCCAATGCTTGATTTATTTTTTTGTTCCTTTGAACAGAACCATTCGAAATCGGGAATATTGCTAGGTATGGAAACATTAACAATCAATAAAACTTTGTTTTTTTTTCTCTCATATAATTACAGGGGATGAATCAGATATAGAACGGGAAGCTTTAGTTAGTTTTTGACACAGCTGCTTAACAAGTCTTAAGATGAAAAAATATTATTATTAAAAAAAAATTGTGGCGGGAGTGGTTCATTGTTGCACAGTTTGGCCACTTTCCTTGCTCAACGCTACAGCGTGAATAACAGTTTCAAAAATTATACAGTTGATTTTCTTTGGCGACCAAAATTCCCACCCAATCGCCTTTGTATTGAACAATTTTTATCGGGTCCATTGAAATTTAAGGGCGATCTTTTGAACATTTTGTTACGACGGTAAAATACAATGAAATCTTTCTGGCTCCCTTCGATAATCCCAGTGCAGTGGGAAACTGTATTTGTCACGTGTTCGGCTCGATAATTAATATGGCTGTAGGGTGGATAGAAAAAGAGAAATTGTTGGGAGAGGTCGGGAGAGGGAGAAAATAAGGCCGGTCAAAGCAAAACGAAGAGATTAAGGGTGTGTAGAAATCAGATTTTTGTACTTGACCCGTGAACTCGCGGGGCCTCTACTGGTATTATTAAAACACAAAGGCGCCAGACATTGAGAGGCGGGCCGTGTTCCCAGAATCCAAGACTGGAATTTGCAGACGATAAGACTCGGCATTTATGAAACACACATTCTACCACTGTTTTATTTGTTTCATTTTCTTTCCCGTTACATTTTTTTTTCCGCCGGAGATCCGTTGACCGAAATCTTGATATGTCTTTCTTTTTCCCTTTGCTTTCGATTGTATCGTTTCGGTAAATTTCTTATGCGAGGTTTTGCAACCTACCACTTTTTAACGCGCCCTGTCCGAGTCACTTCTTTTTCGTCTTTCCTTAATTTCGCGCTTTTTTTTTTAGCACTAACAAGGCGCATGCGTTTTCTATAATCTAATCGCCTCATCTTTCTGTAACGAGGTAGTTGATATCTGCTCAGTGTGACATCGACCACTAATCTATACTTCCGTACAATTTCTTGTAGTCTCTTCTTGCTCCAACGGGCGCACAACACCAATCCGTAACTCACAGCGTGTTGGCTCGTCTGGACACCGTAGCCCGTCTAATTTTTTATTTGTTTGGTTTCGCTGGCCATTCCAGATGTTCTACAGTTTGGCATGATGCGGACAGTAAATTACTAATTAAAAACAAAACATCAATAAATCAGCAAATTTAGAAAATAAATATCGTCACTGCTCTACGCTAATGACGTAAGTCATTTTTTACCCTTCTGAGATATTAAGGAAAATTGTTTCTTTTCTTGTGATTTGTCGCTTACGCCATTATGACTGTATTGGATTATTACATTTTCCTATTGGCACATTTCTTTTTCTATACCATTATCTGATAGTCCTCATGCTCAGGAAGGCAATGAACCGTCAGTTGCCTTCTGGCATAAGTCATGCCTTTATCGCAGAGCATTGACGATTTGGAAAGCAAAATAAAATGAAAGACTCATAGTATGAAAACTGTAGGAGAGTTGCCTTTCAGACAAATAATTTATAATCGTTAAATGGCGAGAAGTCGTGAATTCCTCATGAAGTTGAAAGGTTGGATAATGAAATTTGGACATTCGCGTAATCACGTGAACATGATAGCCTTGGCGTAACCTTAACCTTTTCCTACTTTGGTCTCCATTTCAAATTAACACGTAATTGACGAGGCCGGATAAACCCGTCAAGTCCCCTGCATGGAGAATTTGTAAACATTCAGAATGTATGATGAGTTGCCATGGAAACGATACAGTTGTTTTTTCACCATTCATACATCGATAAGTTGTCTCCTTTCTGATGTAACCCCATTGAAATACGCCGATAGTTATTTGTATTTTGTATTAGTATTTGTATAACTCTTTAATCCCATTTGGGAAATTTGCCTTTGTGCTCTTGCAACCCAGTTATAACTGGAGCAGGCACGTCATCGCCACAGTGCAGCGCCGGTCGGCGGTTGTTGTTTTTTGGGGGGGGGGGGGAGATGAGGGAGGAGGGGGAGGGAATGGTAGGGAAGAATTTTATTTAATTTTGCCCGGGCAGCGGCCTTCTCGGCCTGCTCTTTACGATTTCCAACTGCCAAGGTATCTTTAACGTGCTCATCATGCACACGGGCGCTCCGAATTTTTTCGTCCTTATCCGATAAGACTAGGTACTCGATCCTACCCTCCAATAGGATCAGGGACACGAAAATATTAGAAAAATCCCAAACTTCCAACATGCCTGCACAGGCCGGGTTTTGAACCCAGGACCCTTGGCATGAGAGGCTAGCACCTTGCCTCCAGACCACCTTGTGCCCCTTATGATTCCAGTGTCAGTAAACATCGAATACAGCCAGGAGATTCCCTGCAACTGGCCAGGACTTCAGGTCCCTTCGGGTCGACCTGAACAGGTGTTTGGGGACATGTTTGGCTACGCCGTGTTGGGGAGCCGTTGGCCGCCAGCAGTGGTGATACCCTGGAGAGGAGGACGAGCCTCGTGCGTCTGCGCTGCCATCCAGAGAATAGGCTGAGAAATATCTCTATTCTGTGCTGCTGTCCTACCTGGACTTTTATAACCGATTTTTTTTTTTTATTGAAAGACGCACAAAAACTTAAGACTATGATTGTCTCTAAATACAGATTTTCAATTCGTAAGCATCGAGCTGCATCTGAAAAGAGACGTCTTGTTCTTTGTCACAATGCGCCATAAAACAAAACAATCGCTGGCCCAAGTATGAAGGTGCTACAGGCGCGAAGGTCCGGGTGTTATAGGAGAGGAAGATAAAATAACAATGTTTTTACTTGAAATATGTCGTTTTTCTTACATAAATGTTGAGTAATATGAATAAACAGTTGAAATATTGCATCACCTATCCCAACCGTTAGAAACAAAAAACTGTTTTCATCGGGTTCGGAAACCACGTGGCCATTTAAAGGGTGGGAGGGGGGGGGGGTACGGGTTGTTGCCATCCACTGCTACAATAACGATCGATACAGAGATGGTACAATAAAAACGTGGCTCTTAAATAATGCGGTTTGTTTCTGTTTCAGGCCAAATATATTTAAGAATATTTAATAACCTACGTGTGAACGATAACCTCAGAAAAAAAAAATCTATCATACGATTGTTAAATGTTGACTCAAAGTTCCTACGTGACCCCAGTGGAAGGTTTAGCCCTATAACGGCCTTTGGGCGAACAGATGTGTTTAATTTTTCAACACTAGATTGCCACAACCAGTGAAATCAACCTTCCAGAAAGATATATACTGTTGAGATTTCCAGCTCAAGTTGTAAATGCCAAGGGCAGTGAACTTCCTAAAATAAAGACATAAACACACTCAGTCCAAATATTAATAATAATAATAATAATGATCAGGATCACTTATATAGCGCCCAATCCAAACAATTTGCTCTAGGCGCTTTACAGAAAGTCTTGTTCTCTCCACTTGCAACTCACTCTCTCTCTCTCTCTCCCTCTTTCTCTCTCTCCCTCTCTCTCTGCTAGACATACATTCTATACAAAGACACACACACATAAAATACTATAAGGCAGAAATTAAACAATACAACTGCAAACTTAAAGTGAATTGAGAAAATAAATGGATTGGGAGTGTCGAGACTTCACAACTGAAAGTGTTTTTTAAAAAGGTGAGTTTTTATACCAGTTTCGAATTTTGTCTCGGTTATAGATGCTTCTCGCAATGATTCTGACAGTGAGTTCCAGATGTGCGGGCCACAGTGTGTAAATGCCCTGCCTCCTAGTTTCTTTGACTTGTAGCTATCAAAATTTATAACTTTACCACTTCCAGCTCAAAAATCCATGGCAGAGCATAACAATATCGCCCACTGCAGTGAGAGGGTTAACATATGCTTCTATAGTTCTGTACTTCTGTACTTGACCCATCTGGTGTAATCATACCCCACCCCCACCCCTTTTCCCTCCCCTGCCCCACCCCGCAAGTAATAAATGTGTGTGTGCCTGGAGAAAGGTCCCAGTTGTCGCAAATTTTGGATTTTGAGATAAGGGCATATTCTTCTAGAAAATTCAATGCTGAACACGCTGCTTTAAAAATTTTTAACAATATCTGAAGTAGTTTTGAAGATATGACACATTTTGTAAGACAGGGGGCAAAAACAAACTTTTGGGAAAAACAGCTTTAACAGCTCACTCCCATGACAGACTTTTTAGATATTGTTGGGGGAGCGTAGTTTTATTATAAAGGCAAATAGGGAAACTACTGAGTTGTGTTCACTGCTCAGCTCTAGCTTTCTATGTAAAATACTGCGCTCTCCTAACAAGATCCAAAAAACTTCCGACTTGGCTGTTTTTAGGGGACCGTGGCATGTGACACGGTAAACTATAGATGAGCAGTGAACACTACTCAGTATTATCTCTATAACGGCTTTGTAATTAGTCCACGGTCCCCTAGCAACAATCACTTCAATATTACTTCTTGAAGAGTCACATGTTGTACAAATAATTAATAAAATAATATTTAATCATAAAATATTCCAAAATCCTTTTCATGTGCTATTTAGAAATGCTTAAACTTGCGTTTTCTGCTAGAAGTACATTTTCAACTAGGCACGACTTTCTCTGCCTTTTCACCCCCTAGCTCAAAAATAGCTGTACCGACAACTGGGACCTTTCTTCAGGCGCACACACAAATTTTAACTCAAAATATCTCAGACGAAATAAATTATATATTACCATAAACCGTGGTGACATATGGTAAAATTGTCATATTTTTTATTAACCCTTTCAGTACTGAAACAACCTTGCTGTTAACTTTTTACTGCTGCATCAATTACAGGTTTTGTTCCTCCTTTACTACCTTTTAAATATAGACCAATAGCCTGATTAAGGTTCGTATTTACCATAATGAAAATAACTGAAACACGTGAATCTTAATATAAGCTGGACTTGGGGAAAATCTAGCTTTCACGGCATCAATATTCAAAGGGTTAAAACATAAAACTGTCTGAAAAAGAGAAACTCCATTAACCGACAATTAAGAGGTCAACACTCGTTCCAAAGAAAAGAAATGCCAGGTAAAAGTTATTACGAAACAATATTTTTCATTGCAATATGGGTGAATGAAGACAAGGAATACTCCCTTTGCTTTGCGCGTGTCATGTTTCTACTGTAAAATATAAGACCAAAAAAAAAAAAATGTCATGACCTATCGCGCCGGTCAAAATACTCTTCAAAATGCGCAGAAAATCTGTGGGGTCAAAGCGAGGCTTGATAGAAAATCAAAACATGGCAAAGAGAAAAAATGGCGTATGTAGCAAAGCAGCATGTAAGAAATAATAGAGAAACGATACAGTAAAACCCAGAGAGAACGGAAAGATAATCAAGCAAAAGAAATTTATACTGTTACATTTTTTTTTTAAATTTTGCCCGAGGAAGGTCCATTGACCGAAAGTGTCATTGGTCTTTCCTTTTGTGATGCGTTGTAGTGTGTCGTTACTGTAAAATTTCTCACGCGAGGCTTTGCTACAGACCTTTTTTTTTTTTTATTGACCATGTCTGTCAATAGACCAAGGCGTTTTATCATTAATCATAGTGACGCCCCTCTGTCTGTCTGTCTGTCTGTCTGTCTGTCTGTCTGTCTATCTCTCTCTCTCTCTCTCTCTCTCCCTCCCTCTCTTTCTTTCTCTCTGTCTCTCTCTCTTTCTTTTGGAATTAACCATTCTGACGACCTTAAACCTACCTTTCCATCTTTTTTTAATAATATATATTCAAAAACACCTTTATGGAATCATACCTCCCCCCCCCCCCACTAAAATACGTCTCACCATCATGTGGACAATGACATGATGACGAATGTAAAAAGAAGAGCAAAAATCTGATTGGTCCAGCCGTAATAACTCCGCGGTATAGAACTTAATGAATTCTGTAGCGAAGCGCTGTGGGAGTTTTGAATTCTGACCTTCGCAAAATTGTGGAACAGCTAGGGTTGACAAGTGGACTTAAAGTCAGCAATTTATGTCAGCGGAGGGTCTCGAACACCTTGCTCTAACTGGGAAAATAGAGGGCAAAAAAAGCAGAGGTAGACAAAGAATAACATATCTCTAGACAGTTTGAACAGATGGGCGACAGGGAAAAACCAGGACAATATGGGCTTTTTGGGAGCATCCGAGCGGAGGAATGAGTGGCGAACCATGATCGTCGATATCTGTTCCAGATCCGGCACTTGAAGAGAGAGAGAGGGTCATACAGACCAGTATAATCCGCACCTGGAGACTGTTGCGTGGCGTGGGCGGTAGCATAGGGACGGTTGCCTTAGGGGCAAAATTTGAAGAAAAAACAAAAGAAATCAGACATAATATATACAGATAGCCCCCCCCCCCCAAAACACACACACACAAGAAATCTCCCACTGTTCGAACATCCTACATAGTTTTTCAACATGTCGGAGCAAATTAACGTCACTACATTGGTGCTAACGGTCCACGTGGCCAGAGGACGCAATACTTGCCTTCCCCGGGATGCTGGCAACCCACGCTAGGCCACTCCCTGAAAGCACCAGTCTCTCCCAGTGTCTGCAGTTATACAGAGGGATGTTCAGTTGTGCTGACTCCTCGAGTAGCCTGGCAGGCGCACTGTTCAGTGCGAAGCGCCAGTAAGGCAGCCTTGCGAGGCTCCTGCCACAGTTTCCCAATATGGCGGCCCCCGAAAAGGATTCAATATGGCGCAGTTTTCCAACATGGCTGGGCCCATAGGATTCAAAACAACGCTCTTAATTTCACAATTAACATTCTTAAAACCCTTTACGGGGCCACCAATCTACTGAGGTTTACAATAAATCTATGGTTTTTCTTAAATTTCTGTTGTTACGTGAATCAAATCGCCTCGCGATGTGTCTGCCACATCTTGACGTCATGTTGGAAAAGTGGAGTAGACGCAAGGCAGTCTGTTCAGCAGAGTGCTTGCCAGATTTACATGTGCCATGCGGGCGCCGCGAGATCTCTCAAAAGGCTGCCTTCGCAACTGACCACGTCCCGGGCATTTCTGCCCACGTCATTGGTGGACACATGAAAATTTAATGAAAGAAGCCACTTTGAAAGCCGCTTCCACTTCGAGACTTTGAAATTTGATGTTATAATTCAAACGATAAAAAAAAAAATGAACACATCAGCTAGAGGAGAAGTTGTAGAATGGTTATAATTCTTCACGTGGGGCCCTTTTATAAATGTATGATTATGTGGCGTTTTACCAGTGAGGGTTATGTTCCTTGTGTTTCAAATATCAGAGATGCATTTAATCTTCATTTTTTGTAAAGACCAAATCAATGGCAAGTAGGGGAAGAAAGATGGAGGAAATGACTCTTGTCCTTCTGGGAGTGAGAGAGGGTGTGTATGTGGGGGGGGGGGGGGGGGCGAAGGGGCTTTTTTTTCTCCCACTCTCTCTCTCTCTCCTGCCTTTCTCGCTGTCTCGTCCACTCTCTCATTCTTTTTCTCTCACCCTCTCTCCCTTTTTCTCTTTCGATCACTTCTTCTTTTTTAAATCTTTCTTTTTCTCTCGTCCACGCTCTATCTTCTTGCTCTCTCTGTTATCTCTCTTTTCCGTCTCCCTCTCTTCTCTCTCTCTCCCTCTCTCTCTTTCTCTCTCTCTCTCTCTCTCTTTCTCTGTCTCTCTCTCTCTCTCTCTCTCCCTCTCTCTTATTTCTCTCACCCCTCCCTTTTTCTGATTTCTCTCCCGCCCCCCGCCCCCAACCCGCCCTTTCTTTTCTCTCTTTCTCTCTCTCTCTCTCTCTCTCCCTCTCTCTCTATCTCTTTCGCTTCCTCTTTATATTGCCAATAAAAGTACACACTACAGACGTTTAGAGATATGGAAAAAGACAAGAAAAAAAGACCAAAGGAAACTTCGGTTTTGAACTTACTGTGTCAAACAAAGAGGATGTTTACTGTCATCTCATATTACGTTTGTATATAAATCACCGCAGGTGCGAGACTCTGCAGGACACAAGCAAGGAAATAGTGAGTGGATTCCCGCTGTGTGTTCAGATACGAAGTACTCAGTGGGCCAGAAATGGAAACGTGGGTGATTAGTGATTCTTTCTCCAGATGGCTTTGTTAGGGGACCGTGGGGTCGCTAGAATAAAGAAGCACATGAGAAGTGAATAGAATTCAGTATTTTCAATTCGTCCTTGTAATAATACTGTGGTCCCGTAAAAGTTAAAACAGCCATATCAAATACTCCAGATAATTCAGTGTAGGTCTGTTTTTGTTTTCAATGAAAGACAGATACGTAAACTTTCAGACAGACAAAGACTTTCATAGATCGGGACCTTAGTTCTTGTTTGTTCTATCTCCATTGTCTGAAATACCGGAGATATTTTTGTATGTAGAAGAGTGAAGAGCTGTGACAACGGTACACTTTGACACTGGTTTAAAATGCGTTGTGGCACTTATCAAGCAGTGTCACAGTGCCCATTTATTCTAACTCCTCATCATAATAATTAAGGCCGCCTAATGTTTAACGTCGAAGTTACAGTTGTACAAAAAGTGGAGTCGGAATAAACAAGAACTGAGGTTGTGAAATATCTCTGTAATCTAAGAATAATTCACGGTAGAAAGTATAGTGCCAGATATGAGATTTGGAATATTTTGTCAAATTTGGGGGATTGTTATTTAAGCTTGTTGGGTTTTTTTTTTTTTGGGGGGGGGGGGGGGGGGGTCATTCTAATTTAATCTCGTTCGTGGTTTTTCCTACGGACATCGTGAAAATGTTGCAGTGCCGCCTTTTTAGAATGAGTGGGAGCAACACAGATTTTCCCCCAAAAAACTAACTATTGGATTTATTTTGAATGTTGTATGGACTCTTATTTCATATTATGATTAGATATCACACACATCTGTTGGACATGTTTCAAAAAGAAGGCAGAAACCAAGTCCCACCCCATCCAAAGAGTTCAGACACGCCTTTATGCTGTCTCTGTCTTTTTTTCGCTAGTGAAATTGTTGTCATAACTTAGTCATGTCAGTGTCAATGGCCAGTCTTTGTTCTTGTTGAAAGGTCTGTTTAATTGATATTGGGAATCTTTTCGGCTGGGGATCGCTGCTCTGTTAGTTGGGGTTGTTTGGGGCTGTGTTTTTTTTTTTTATATATCTGCATTGTTTTAGTGCGATGTTTTTATTTATGTTTTTTTTATTATTAATTTGTGTGTTCATTTGCTGTTTATGATGCAGAAATAAGGTGGGTGGGACCCTTATGGTAACAAAAAAAAATTGAGTAACTTTTGCAGTGAAGCTCAGCAAAAAATCAAGAAACAAATTTAAATATTCCACATTTTTTATTTGTAATGAAGACTTGCCCCAGCGGTTTTGTCGCCATTCGAAGCTGCCGCTGCCGGATAGGATAATCCTGGCTGTATGGATGTAAAAATGTGCGTCATGTTTCAATAATAGAAACGGCACATTTTTCTCTGATGATCTCCTGTTTCCAGATTAAAAAAAAAAAAAAAAACAAGAAAAAAAAATAAGACTGATGAAACTGGAGAGAAAAGGATTTGGAGTGGGAGGAGATTTAGGAACGACGAGAGGCTGCGACAAAAACCTCATCGTATTATACTCAAGAAAATTTTTTACCTCCAACTGTTTTTAAAGAGCCATGTTTGACAATGCCATACTCGTGTTCAGGATATCATCTGAAAGTCGAGTCCCGAGTCTGAACTTTTTCCTGGCCGAAAAGCCGATTTCAAACGGCGAGTTATGTGTATTTTTATTCCAAAATGGGTCTTAATCGGCAAAATCCGATCCATATTTTCTCCACATTTTTGTTCAACTCTTGTTACCTGACCGTGGGCGTTCTTTAAACGAGGGGGGGGGGGGCGAGAGGGGGGGGGATCATATAGGTTGCCTTAGTGTGCCCATAACTGTGCCCATCCATTATTTTTTTCAATATAATTCGAGTTCAAGTTTATTAATTATAGGCCCTTTAACGGCCAATTCAAAACATACCCCAGAAAGATACATGAAACAATTTCGATAGAAAAAAGTAAATAGATAAATAAATAAAACGCACTTGGTCATCCACTATGACCGCTCCAGATTGATTCAGACTGTTTACCGTTTACAAAAGGATAAATACAGTTGTATACCCTAAACATTTTCAATCACTGTTATTTCACATTTTGAGAAAAGGGCAAAAGTCGCCGCCGAGACAGATCTGGAATACGCTAATAGCTGACTCGAGGCGGACAAAATAGTATTAGTAACCCATAGTTGTTTCAAAGAGTGATTTTCAGAACTTATTAACCAACGTCCATGAGATAATTGACGTGTCATTCTGCCAGGTCTATAGCCCACTGAGCCAAGACAGTTGTGTCTCGGTTTTGTGGTTTATGGAGGTAAACTGAAGTTGGCGCTTTAGTGAGACAGACACAAGTTTGCTGTCTCGCTAGTTCATTCCATTCAAGTTCAAGTTTGTGTTAAAACCGACGCAAAACAGACTGGACTCAACTCGCTAGTACCAAAGATACTAGACACGTCAAGATGAGACACTCCCTTCTTTGCACCTCTAAAAAAAATCGTGCACGCTGATCGGTGGCCCAAGGCGTAAAGTATGAAAAGAATGCTTGATATAATAATACATTTCTGATGCCAAATTTGTGACAGTGCTACTGCCACTTAAACAAAACAAAAAAAAATAGCCAGAGTTTTCCCACGGCGATTGAAGTTATAATTACAAAGTAAGTGACGTCAGTCAAGGCCTACAGCGATGGCGGAACAATGAAGAAAATTCAGTATTTTTCCTATATTTTAGGTTTGTAAAATACGGCATTGTTCATGCCTTCTGCGCATTCGCCGCTGGGTGGCGGTGCGAAATCTGTGCACGCAAAACGCGCTAGCTGTCTCATCTTTTTGTCTGTAGCACATACTAATAAAATACCCAGACTGGATGATCCCATTGTGTGACGTCACAAAACAGCGAAAGGTCATGAACCACCCGCCACATTAGGTTTATGGCCGCGACCGACGCTTCAGCATAGCTACCATTTTGAATGATACCATTTTGACGCGCCTACTGAACGCGGAAGTTTGGTTCCACACCAAGAGATTCATACATGTACAACCAATCTTGACAAATTGCAAATAAAAAGAAATTTCTACTGCAGATAGAACTAGAATCGGAATTTCCCGAGCGGCGGCCGTGTTGGTTATACAGTCGCCGCTCGGGAAATTCCGTAAAAAACGACACACCCCGAAGCTCGTGTTTCCAGTCTGGTTAATTTATTAGTCTGTGGTCTGTACTATCTCCGATAGTACTGCCCCCACTGCCCCCTCACACCCCCCCTCATTTTTTTACGTACACCAAGTTCCGTGCTAAGTTTAGCTTTACAGATTTTTTTAGACTTTTCCTTTTATTTGGCAAACAACAAATAGTTCTTTGACAGAAAGAAACAGATTACAATTTCTCGTTGTTAAACGAAAAAAAAAAAAAAAGAAATCACCACTCGCTCATACTGCGGAACAACAAATAGCCCAGTACCACACTGGATCAATGGTATAATTTACTAGTTTGGTTAATGATGTGAAATGGATACAGTTTTCGTTAGCAAAACTACAAGTCGCTTGTTTTCTCGGGAATTTGAATTTGCGTTCCTGTCAGACCGTCACATTAGTAAATTGTTGCACAGTGATGGCAGATCCTGTTTGGATTTACAGATGACAGGGAAATGTTGTATTTGTAAGGCCCTAGGGGAGTGGACGGGTACGGGGAATCTGAAGGAAAAGCTAAAAGAGAAGTACAGAAGACCAGAAATGATGCAGGCTTGCAGTCCGGTTACTGAACCTTTATTCAGTCACGTACAGGTCTATTTATAACATGTTTTGTTTTTTAAAAATCAATGATTTTTTCTGACCAACTCCACGCAACCATTTCTGCATCTATAGTGACCAAACAGTTTATTCACGTTCCTTTCTGTCTGAAGCGGGGGCCTTTTGAATATTTCATTGGTCGGAAATATTTGTTTGTTTGTTTTGTTGTTTTTCAACTCTGTTTGATCCACAATTTTCAAGTCGAGTGTTCACTTTTACACCCACCGTTGGCCTTCCCTAAATATGCCATTTAGGCCAAGCTTGACCGAATGATTTTAGATTGGCCGTTAATACATCGTCATAGATTTAATTTCTGGCCACGCACAGGAAAAAAAACATCAAAATACGCCTGTACTTCTGTCATTCTTTCTTCCTTCTTTCATTCGTCCCTCATCTTGTGAAAGTTCCCAAGCCCAACTCGAAATGACTTTTATATTAATATTGACCAAAATTCTGGAAACGACGTGTGGGTTCAATGAATACAATGCTTGGTGCGCACAGTCGCACACAGTCAGGGGATTGAAAAGAGCAACAGGATCCATATTAAAACTCACTGAATTCTGTGGATGACCCTACGCATCTCAGCACCCTGGAGTCTAGGCTGACCCAACCTTTTGTGCAGATTCCTTTCGGTCTTAACTGGTGCCTTTCCTCTTTTGCCATTGGTCGAACAAGACAGTTGCTGGTGGACAACCACAACAACTAAAGTACTCCAACTGCTCCCAGGGGCTGTCCATTCATTACTCGGCTGTGCAAACCTCATAAAGGGTACATTATCTCTCAGGCTTGAACACTGCAGCTTTTATTGAAAATGTTTACTCAAGGAGTTATTATAACATGTAATTTTCTGTCTATTCCACAGAGCCTTGTGTGAACCCCGAGCAGTACGTGGGCTTTGACATCTGTTCCCGAGTCTCACGTTCAGACTGCAATGACCCAGACATGGGCCCGAGCTATCGAGAATTCTGTCCAGAAGTTTGTACTTGCAGTAAGTAGAAAGTCCTTATGGTATACTTTTATGTTTAGGGGAATAAACAGTAACCTTTAACATATTAACTGGAGATTGCGTGTTCGCGAAGATCATGCAGTGTCAAGTCAATATAGATTCTTCTTTTTTTTTTTATGCCTTTGAAACGACCCTACAAACTGAAGTCGAACATGATATAGCTATGTCTGTATGTCATCATTGCTCTACGATAATAGCACGTGCCAGTCTTACACCAAAAGCCAACGGACGATTCATAGCTTTCCTGAGCATGAAGGCTGTCAGATAATATCATAGAAAAAGAAATGTGCCAGCAGGAAAATGTAATCATCCAATAGAATCATAACGGCATAAGTCACCACACCAAATGACAGGAAAAGAAACAGTTGGTTTTTGTTTTTTTAATATCTCAAAAGTGTCAAAAATGACTTATGCCATTAGCGTAGAGCAGTGACGATGTGCCCAAGCTTTGAGAATAGCAGTCACTGTGTAAGAACATGCACAGCAAAACTCTCTATAATGCACGGAAGGACGTAATTATAAATGGGCGGAAAGATGGGGGAAATTGTCCATAATACTATAACCCAATTGGTTTGTTTCGCTGGCGTCATTCCAAATTATGATATTGACCGTGTTGCTATGCAGCGTAGGCACAGGGACCGTTGACATACCTAGCCAGCGCCATGTTGGAGTGTTTTGATTATGTGGAAAGACGAAATAAAATGTAACGTTTCGGTGAAAGGGGAGTTCGGTGACGTCAAATGAAACAAACAATTAGACTATAACCACAAATAACAAATGCTGTTATTTCAAATTCTGCACATTAATTTTTGTGTGAAATGCGTTTAAATTGTATCAGAAAATATGATTAGTTTACACAATGAAAAGGTTGAATTAAGATTAATACGACAAGAAGAACTGACACTCTTTGGCGAAGCAAACATCGGAGTGCTTGCTCAAAATAACTAAAAATCAATATTTTACTAGGCAAGTGCACGTGTATGAATGACAAGAATCTCTAATAACATATCTAAAGTGTATTTAGATTTCTTTGTGAGGTGTGTAATCAAACTTAATCTAGACATAAACTAGGATTTTTCGTTTCATGGCCCATCGTCAGCTGTGTTATTGGTTATCTCAACTGGCCCGAAGCCCAGGAGGCCTTCGCAACTTTCCGATGAAAAACGAAATAAAATTCAAACTGTTATAGGATTGCAAGTCTTGTGACGACAAGTGGAATACGCCAATGACCTAGTTATAGTATAATCGGCTGAGGTTGCAGGGGAGGGAGGGAGGGCGGGGGGGGGGGGCTCTTGTCACGCGAGTTAGTTTCTACCATCAAGCCCCAACATCTGCGCGGCCATCCCTCTCCTGCCTGTTGACCACGTGACGTCTAAATTACTCCCCAACTTCCGCGTCCGATTTCCTCCCTTCATTTTTAATAGGCAGAAGCCCTGCATTGTATACTGTAAACACACTGCTGAATGTTACTTTTCTATCGGATGTATTTAAGTTATGTGCGGGGAGTGAGAGTCGCTGGAGCCTGTACACAGGACAATTTATTCGGTTATCACGAAGCACTAACTTCTCGAAAATTCTTTCCTTAATTAATCGGTGAAGATAAAATTTCAAAAATCGAATTCGTAAAAAAGAAAAAAAAAACGAGTGGGGGGGGGGGGGAGAGAGAAGGTAGGTTTATGCTGGGCAACACCATGTACTCATCTAGTTAATTAATGTTTATAGATGCAAAAGTAAAGGCTTCATGTCAGTGGCAAGTGTCAAAAATAAGAGTTTCAGGTCAGTGAAAAGTGTCAAAAATAAGTTTCAGGTCAGTGAAAAGTGTCAAAAATAAGTTTCAGGTCAGTGAAAAGTGTCAAAAATAAAAGTTTCAGGTCAGTGAAAAGTGTCAAAAATAAAAGTTTCAGGTCAGTGAAAAGTGTCAAAAATAAAAGTTTCAGGTCAGTGAAAAGTGTCAAAAATAAAAGTTTCAGGTCAGTGAAAAGTGTCAAAAATAAAAGTTTCAGGTCAGTGAAAAGTGTCAAAAATAAAAGTTTCAGGTCAGTGAAAAGTGTCAAAAATAAAAGTTTCAGGTCAGTGAAAAGTGTCAACAAAAGACAAGTTTCGAGACAATGACAAGTGTCAAAAACAAAAGTTTCAAATCGGTGAAAAATGTCTACAATAAATGTTTCGTGTCAGTGACGTGTCAAAAATAAAAGTTTCAAGTCAGTGAAACATGTCACATTTGTTTTTCTTTTTATTCTTCCCCAGGACCCATGCCGCAGAACATACAGAATATTACTGCTCAAACTTTGAACCTGTAGATGATCCTACACCAGAACTTGTGACGCCTCTTTGGTTCCACTTACTGTAGCAATTTTTATCATTGTGTGGCTCTTATTACTTTTTGTGCTATTTTTGCTTGACACAGTGCACAAGTGTTCCATTGTAGGATGTTCCCTGGAATAATGAACGCTCTCCATTCGTGGAAATGTCAAAAATAAGCCAATAGAAATCCTGCTTTGCTAAACATGTTTGTTTATCAGATTTGACATCAGGTCAACATTTCATGTCTGTCAAATACGCATGAATTAGTTGCAACTAAAATTTCCTTCTTTTTTTATATAATTTTTCTTATTCTTTTTCAATATTTCACATCGTGTATAATGGACAAATTCGTACAGGACCAAGGAGAAGTATATTACACATGATTTTGACTTGTCATTGTTTTCATAAAATGCTCCCTCCTTTTTTTTTTTTTTAACATTTTGTTACTAAGCGGATTCAGAAAACTCATCCACGTAAAGTGTCAAAACGAGGCTCATTCAAATCAGGGATCTTCACAATGGGTCATGAGCGACCGCTGCCTTTTACTCAGACATATCAACACTGGGCATAACAGAAATGTCTTTTACTGCTAGTAACTCTCTCCCGTTCAGTGAACGGGCACTAAATAAAAGAGGCAATCAGGAACACATTCACAATGATCAGTTTCCCACACCATCGATTTATCAAACTCCTAAAAAATCGCACAATTTGATTCCTAACTGAGCACAGCTTAAAGGAAAGACTCTTTGTGTCCGGACAAAACATTAAAAATAAAATCCTTCCCCAGCAGGGAATCGAACCCCAGTCCCCCGATTCCCACATGACAGGCGAGGATCCTTAAGCAATACGCCAGGTTCAAGAGCTTTGATGCAGGAAGATAACTGCCAATAGCATTTTCACGTCAATTAACCGATGTGCCACCGACGAGACACGTACTAGAATGCTAAAGAATTGACCTGTTTGCTACTCTGCTCTCAGTTCACAAAAATTTTCCTCTGTTATTTCAATATGCCTGAGAACGGTTTCATCAAACAATACATTATGTTATTGAAACATTCGTAACTAACTTCCATTTTGTTTTTACTGAACCACATGCCAGCCCCGAAACGCATGCAGAAAAGAGTCCATCGAATGGCCTCTCCAAATTCAAACCAGCTCGCCGGAAGTGATGACGTCAAGGGTTTGAACAACGGGTTGCATTCACGGATTGGCTGAGATCTGCAAAATTAAGAAAACCTTATATAATAATTTATTATTGTGTGCTTCAGTTATGGTAATTATCACACCGTGCTACACCGTCACACGGAAGACAGTTAGTTTACTAACGGACGGCCCTAATTGTTGAGCAAGCGGGTTGTTTTGTAGGCTTGGCGAAAGATTAAGCTTTTCTATGTTATATATATAGATTCTACTTTTTCACATTCTTATCTAATACTAATAGGCACTTTATAATATCTGTGGAAAGTGATAAAAGTTACTCTTGTTGAGATTTCCTTTTTGTCTTACAGAATATTTAGTTTTCATATCTTTACTAATGAACCTTTTATGACATCATGAATTGGATGTTCCCATCTTGTATCCATGAAAAGTGTCAGACGTAAGCTTGCTCTTAATTTTGCTTTAGGTGTAGAATGAATTTATATATATAAATTATATATTTATATAAAATATATTTTTCACTAAAGTTCAGCTATGTTAATGAAAAATGTCAAAAGTCAAACTTTCATGTCAGAGAAAAGTGTCAAAAGCAATTACATACCGAAAAACCAGCTACTTACAAAAGCAGCCGATTAGGCATTCGTTGAATTCAGAACGACAGAAAGTTGTTTCTGCACAGCCTCAGATCTTGCATTGTCAAGTGTTGGACAGATTTAAAACCAGATATAAAATTGGTACACTGTGAAGTACCGGTATTACACGTTCTAGTGTTGACTGACAGAAGAGCAATGGGAGGGTGGGGAAGAGGTCAGGGCATTGTGCAATACGTATGTATGTTGTCCATAATTATTCCTGGGGTGTTTGCACTCCCTTTGCTGAATGAGTCTGTCAAACCCTATTTCAAATGTTCAGTAAAAAAAAATTTTCCAAACTGACGCTCTACTTTTTTTTCCCCCTCGAAACCGACGCTCTATTTCTGTTTACTTTTTTTTTTTTTGAAACTGACACTCTTTTTTTTTTTTTTTGGACTCTTTACTCTAGTTTACCGACCCCTATTTTTTTTATTATTATTATTGATGGTTTAAGCTCGACACTTTAAAAAAATTGACTCTATTTGTTTTTTAAGCGACGCTCATAGTTGTTGTTTTTAATTGACGTCGTATTGCCACCCCCTTCTGCTCAAAATTCTCTTTCTCTCTCTCTCTCTCTCTTTCTCTCTCTCTCTCTCTCTTTCTCTCTCTCTCTCTCTCTTTTTCTCTCTCTCTCTCTCTTTCTCTCTCTCTCTCTCTCTTTTTCTCTCTCTTTCTCTCTCTCTTCTCTCTCTCTCTCTCTCTCTCTCTCTCTCTCTCTCTCTCTCTCTCTCATTCTCTCTCCCTCTTTCTCTCATATTAAAGGTATAATGTATAATGATAGTATAAAGCTGTACAAAAATAACGTATTCTCAGTGTTGTACTGGTAACCAATCAACAGGCAGGTCGTATACTGTCTAAGGTTTGCTGACCAGCAAAGCGGATATTAGGCAACATGATTCATTTTGTTGTGTTTTATTATACCCATTGTCAAACAACCAGAACCCGAACTTCAATGTTGACAGACATTATGTACTTTGTATTCAAGTTGTTGTGGCAGTTTTGGCTCCTAGAGTTGTGAGAAATCTTCAAAGATAATTTAGTGAATTTAGGTTGTCAGAGAGCTACTGGCATTCAGTTAGTACAGTGTAGAACGGATTGTATGTGGCAGCAGTTTCTCCAGTAATGATTCATTTACCGTAAAAATTGATTATTTCAGGCACATTTTTCATAATATTTCAAAAAGGTGAAAGAAATTCGTCGCTTTGAAAAATTCATTTTCCCTACGGGTTTACCGATCAGAAATCTTACGGTCGTGGAAAAAGCTAAAATTGCATGCAAAAAAAATGCAAAAATGCAATTGCATGCGGAGAGAGTGAATGACCGTGCGTTTTGTGTGTGTGTTTGTTTGTTTGTTTTCAATGTTTTCAAAGATTGTTCGCATAATTCTTCTGTGTATTTTGAATTGGCCATCAGGCCTACAATAAACTAAACTTGAACTTGTATCTCATCAAATGGACAAACGGGGAAAAAAAACAACAGTTTCTCACACGCGCACCGACACACAAAATTTGTGGTATAGAATTTCACAGGAAAATTTGACAGTTGAATTTGAAATTTTATGTTATGTTTACAAACCTGTCCGATCCCCATTTATAAAATTCTGCAGTTCATGTAAAATTATTCTTTGAATTTGATTATATTTCTGCGTGCTTTGTGCGCCTTTGTGTGCTTGATTGTGGCTTGGGCCTGGCCTGAATTAATAATAGTAATATTAATTAATTATAATAATAATAATAATACTTGGATATTTGTAACTGTTGTATAATATCACATTCTCTCCCCTCCTGTCAAAGAAAAAGTTTATTAGGTAGAGTGGAGAAGGCGCAGATAGTGTAAAGAATTGATATCATGTTCACGTAGCTAGATTTGGTAAGGTGTGGAGCTTGGTGGAGACAGCTTGAGG
Organism: Onchidella celtica; assembly: GCA_963931925.1. Classification (NCBI taxonomy): domain Eukaryota; kingdom Metazoa; phylum Mollusca; class Gastropoda; order Systellommatophora; family Onchidiidae; genus Onchidella; species Onchidella celtica. The sequence goes on along the minus strand of OZ007574.1, from coordinate 58,414,573 downwards.
TCCAGGAGCGGTATACGGCCAGATAATGCCCCAAGCACAGTCCAGCAATAAAAACCTACACATGCTCGCACGGCATCCACTCAACATGCCAAAGACAGTTGGGTTTTTTTTGTTGTTGGTCAGTGCAGAGAAAAACCAGCCACTAGTATAAGTAAGGTGAATATACAAACAAAAGAGTAGACCTATGTCCAGTGTGGCAATGGAGACGTTAAGGGCAGTGTTTGTCAGATCTTTTCAGGCAGTCGTCACCTTAGAGAGTCCAAATGTTCTTTCATCACCCCCTTCCCCCCCCCCTTTACACACACACATCATCCCCCCCCCCCCCGCCAGATCCCTACCCAAACACAACAGATACAATTCACAAGGTGACAGACTACACACACATCACGATGTCAATTTTTTCAAAGCCTTGTTAATGACAACAGGCGTGTTGATATATTCGTTACAAAACAGAAAATATATTTTTAATAAATGCAATAAAAAAAAAAATTGGCCTTTCTGTTCATAAAATCTGCCTGCGTATGCTGTTAAATCAGTCTACCGTCACGTTCTGAAATGCATAAGATTTAACATAATATTTGTTTGCTGTATTAATGTACGTACACACTGTGTACAAAGATTAATGTACACTGACAAAGCTTGCACTAATCTGGATTTCTAATCTAGTGAAATCTATGTTTGTTCCACCTGCCTCTTGTCTGTATTTCTGCCACGCGACTTTACCAGATTGCCTCGTATTAAATTTCACCAGATTTTAATCAACTGCTTTTGTTGTTTTTTTCTTGTGTTGTATTTAAAACATGTCATGGTCCAGTTGTGTAATGGAACTTAAGCGCTGTTCTTTAAAAACAACAACAACAACACTCGAGTAGAGGTTGCAATTAATGACACGTAAGACCTCACCGTTTTCATTTGTGATTTTGGCATTCACATTTCTAACAATCTGGCCATCGAAATCATAAATAACTAGCTGAGTACCCGTTCGATGAACAGGGTTGGCTGTTTTTTTATAAAACTTGAGACGCCTGTGAACTAAGAAAGGCATTAATGCTGCATAGATAGCTTATAAGAGAGATGCAACAACAAAGGACACCACTTCAGACCGAAAGGAATAAGAACAAAAGCCGAGATGCGTAGGGTCATCCCCAAAACTCAGCGATAGGACAGTACACAGTGTGCAGTGGTGCGCACCGAAATTTTCAGGAAGTGATGATGTCATAAAAACCTACAGCATGTCAATGAGCCTAGTGAAAATTGGGGAAACAATAAATTTCCAATAAAAAAAACACTACACCGATTTGAGACTTCTATTAAAAACTGTGCACCCTTACATCCATTCTGATGCACCATACAAAATTTGAAGTCTGAGTGTTGAGTGGTTCAGAAGCCTTTTTGCAATGAAAAATCTCAAGTCCACAAATACATATAGTATAGATTATTAAAAATTCCTGTACATTTTCATATGAACCTGCCAGAAAGAGATATCTGGGGTAAAAGCAACAGACAATACTTTCAGGCAAGGTTTGGGAAAAAAATGTAAGCGTAATGCAATTTGAACAGAAAACATGAAATACAAACTAGATTTTTTTTTTAAAAAGGTGTTCAATCTCATGCTTCCACCAGTTCCAGGCCTGTTTTTCAAACATTCCTTGGGTCATGACCTGACACGGAACGGTCACTGACCGCAGTAACAAGAGTCGTGATCAACAAAACTGACCAAAGCAGAGCTGGTTAAGACAAAATAGTATATTAAATTATTGAGACCAAATCCGAGAGAAACGAGGCCGCAGTGCCCTAGAAACCAGACTTAGGGGGGGGGGGGGGGGGCGTTATTCGCAATTTTAAATTTTCGAAAAAAGGAAACGTGTTATTTCAGGCAACGTGACGACTTTTCGACCTCACGCATTACGTGGTACATTCGTATGTGGTGTCCAACAAAATAGGTGGATAGTTGTTTTATTTGAAACTTGTGTGTAAAAATGTCCATAATCTTAGAGGGAGAGAGAAAGAGGGAGGAAGAAAGAGAGAGAGAGAAAGGGAGAGAAAGAGAGAGAGTGTCCGTGGCAGCAAAACAAAATTTCAACAAACAAAACAAAAAAAAAACGCGAAACAATTTTTCTAGTTGCCACCGGTCACATCATCTGAAAGAGTCGCTACTTTTTTTCGCCCTTTTCTTTTTTTGAATGGGTGTAAAAAAAAAAAAATATTATTTTCATCCTCCCACTCGCTTCTTTATTCTCCCCCCCCCCCCAAAAAAAACCCCAGTGATTCTTTGTACCTTTCTTCCCCTCATTCATTCACTCATTCCTCCCGTCTCCCGAGTCACTCGTGCTCTTCTACATGATTTCATCCACAGAAATATTTTTTTTTCCTCAGTCTTTAATGTTGCAAATTATAAGACTCATAACACTAACAGTCGCCATTATCAAAGTAAGGGCTCTCAAAATTGCATAATTACTGAATTCTTCAAGAAAATACCCACCGGGGATAAATGACCCAGTTTTCCAATGTACTACTTTCTTTACCCCCATTTCTACGTCCTGGATAAATGTCGGTAGCATACCTTTCACTATTCCCGCCTAGTTACCCATCTAAAGCTGTGATGGACAGATCAGCTTTGGACTAAATGTAGGATTTCGTACAGCTAGGTTTATTTAATCATTGTTTGTAAGATTACTGAAAAGGTCAAAGTCTTCAAAAAATGTTTATTATGCTGTCTGAGTCCATTAACGAATTCTCCCCGGACCTTTGATGTACACAGGGTCTATTTCAGAGCATTAGAACGCGAGCCAGTTTGAAATTGTTTCGTTTCCTTGGAAATCATGTTAATTTTTTTCTCTTGTTTCACGCGGGAAATCTGTCTTGTTCTTTGGCTGTGGTCTTGACTTGGGGCCATCCATTAAGTTCGTACGCTAGAAGGCTGGGGGAGGGGCCGGGGGGGGGGGTGTTTTCGTGGTTGGGGAACGGAGTGAGGGGGGTTGTTCCCAGCGTACGAAAAACGTACAGGAGGAAGGATGCTGATTGTTAGGCAACGACTGTAGGCTTTCCAATATCATAATAGATTGAAATGTCTACCTGCCTTCATTAATTTTTTTCATCAATTTAAGACGCTGGAATACATAAAAATCATATATCCCAAGAAAGGGTCAATTACATCGTGAGAGAAGCCACAGAAAGTTTTCGAGTATCAAGGCCTTACTGTGGATATGAAGTTGTAAGAGCAGCTATTGGCACAGAATCCTGCCGGCATTTCATAGAAAAACAACGACTTAAATGGTTTGGCCACCTGTCACGAATGCCACCTAGTCAACCAAGCCTCGAATGCCTTCAACACCAAGTTCTCAGGCTACAAAGGAAGAGGCAGACCACGCAAAAGATGGACTGAAGGAGCCAAAGGAACCCTGAGAAACAACAACATCTCAGTTGAAAGAGCGGCAGAGTTGGCCTACCATAGAAAAAACTGCATCTCCCTTGGACGCTTAACGGCAACAGAGGATGGACAATCACAATCACAATCACCGTGGGTATTGACCATTCTAATGGTTGCGGGATCTTTCAAGCCAGAGCCGCCTTAATGCAGCTGCCTAAGGGCTCCAAAGGTTTAGGAGGGCCCATGCATGCGAATTTACATTGGTTTTTTAAAACTAATTTGCGTAGGGAGGCCGGGCCACAAACCTATAGCTTTGCCCGGGGCCCGTAATGATGTTAAGATGGCCAACAAGGGAGAAGGAGGGGTGAGGTCAAGTATACGAAGGATGTATAGAGAGGAGAGGAGCTCAAACACTGTCAAAATCGAGCGTACATTCTTTGTGGACGACCCTTTCTTGTGTGTGCATTTAAGTGTGCCAGATTGTCTTTGACAATTGTCTGAATACAAGTGGAAACAAAGTCACCCAAGCCATGTAATAGATGATGCGATACACTTGCTCAGCAGAAATGTGCAAACTGTAATCTTTAGGCTGAGAACTGGACATAACAGACTCCGGCAGCATCTTTACAAAAAATTCAGGGTTGGAGAAACTGAGACATGCCCATTTGGAAATTCCCCAGAGAATGCAGAACATGTCCTCCAACAATGCCCCCTATACAGACGACAGAGGGAAGACAGCTGGCCCCGAGGTGAGGCACTACACACTAAGCTACACGGGACAGCAGAGGAACTCAGGAGCACAGCATCCTTCATAAAGGCTACCGGCCTCCTGATATAAACAGTCTGACACGAAGAACGCAGAAGAAGAAGAAGAAATCTGAATACACACTTTTTTTTAAAAACATTTCTTAGTTCCAAGGGAATACTTCTGGCCTTTTGTGTGTGTGTGTGTGTGTGCTAAAAAAAGAAAAGTGTAATATATATGTTTATTGATTGAACTTTTCTTTTTTTCAAGAGTAAGACCAAAGATAATGCCATTGATATTATATCATTTTCCTAGATGTCTTCCAACTTGGCAAATGTCACAACCAATTTTGACCTTTATTGGGTACGATGCGTCGATCTTGTTTAATGTCTTGCTTTGGGAGTGGATCGGCAGGACGAAGATGAGGGGATCTAGGACTCTATTCACTTTTAGCATTTTCATAATCCTTTCTTGCAAAGAAGGAATGCAAGAGAAGGTTTCGTGAATGAAATTCTGTAGCAGATATGACATTTAAGTCCTGTTCTTTCCCGCCTTCTTCGTCAGCTCTTCCTCTTTGTTTTCTCTTTCTCATCACTCTCCTCAATTTCCACTTCCTATTTTCCGTTCTCCGGCTCAGTGGTCCAGAGGTCAAAATGCTTGGCATGGATGCCATATGGCCCAGATTCGAATTCCACTCGAGACAGGGTTCCGTATCTTTGTCTCAATGGTTTTTTTAAGGCACCCACTTGTCTGCGACTTGGAGACTCGTCTCTGTAAGATAAGAAGCTCGCTGAGCTGAAAAGGGAGATAAAACCCAGTCACGAGGTCACTGGTCAAACCTCAAAAATGCTAAACAAAGGAGAAAAAAGAAACGAATCAGGATTTACATTTCATTATTTTCATTATAAGCTTTAGAAAGTAGGAACATTTCAAATTAATAATTCGTGCATTTCGAACAACAAAACAAATATAAAGAAAAAAAGATTTTTATCGAATTTCCTTTTTTGTTTTGTTTTTAAGTTTCTGTTCGTCTTATCTCTCCCGTGAAGCCCCAGTTGTAGGTGTTTGTTCTGTGCATTTTTTGGGATTTCTCGGAGAGAGAGAGAGAGAGAAAAAAGACTCGACCTGGGAGACATTGGGAAACCCCAAGCAAATTAGATAATCATTCTTTATTTCATAACTAAATGGAAACTTGTACTTTCCAGAGAAATGGACGGCACAGGGACACTTAGAAAATCATAGTTAAATACATAGATGTGTTGACCTAGTTAGAAATTACACAGACTCTTTATTTAATAAATGAATTGAAACATAGTGGTGCACGAAGACTAATCAAATAATCACATGAGTTTTTTACGTTTTTTTTTATTTGATCATTTTAGATATTATTATAAAGACTGTTCATTTTCAAAATCAACCAAAATTCTTGCTTTTAGAAAAGAAAAAAAAAAGAATTTGAAAAAAATGAACACAGACACATCATCTGACTGTGTATGAAAATCTTGTCATTTTGTTGGCGTTTTTGGGGTATGTTGAAGTGACTCATGCATTCATCTGAACGAACTGTTCATGGGGGGGGGGGGGGAGGGGGGAACACAGGAACTAAATTCGGACTTGAAAAGTGATGTCACAACATAAAGAGGTCTACATTCCATTCGCGGAACCAAATCAAGAAAAAGTACAATTTGTGGGACTTGACATTTGCGGAACTCTTCATCGATGGAGAGTATTCATACAATTTTTAGAGACGCGCACATTGAACTTACTGCAACCACCATTGCCGGTGAAGATTTTTTAAAATCTCAAGAATCTCGTATAAAAAATCTCAAAATGAGGTGGAAAATCCCAAGATATTTTTTCCAACCCAAAAATACAATTAAGATTTACAATTGCTTTAAATATTGAATTTAAACTAAGCAGTGCAGTGATTGGCTTGCAGACTACGCAAAAGATCCTCTCGCAAAGGCAATCTCAAACTGCCTCTTAGGCCATTTGGCTTTACGTTTACCATGTAAGTCGCAGGTGGATGGCCAATTTTGTCATTTTTTTTTCTTTCTTACAAAGAAATAATAGCAAAGTGTAGATTACAATTGCCTGAAAATCCCAAGATCTGTCAAAAAATGCCAAGATCCCAAAACTTAAGCCTGAAAATCCCAAGGACCGGCAACGCTGACCGCAACCTTCCCTCCCACTACTTGAGCCAGCAATAACACGAAAAGAAAACAGACGGTTCTGGGTTTTTCCATAAACAGTGTTTAAGCAGCTCATCCAGCAGTGTACACGTTTTTGGACTGCACTCAAGACATTGTCTTTGAGAGCACTCTTTAAGCTAAGACAAGCAGTCCAAAACTTAACAGAAGCTACTACTCGGGGACAAATGTAGGAACAAGTGGTTGGAAAGGACTTTCAATGCCTGCCAGAACGGCGATCTGTCGAGGAGAATCTCATTCAAGATCCTGCCTGCAACAACCTTTGTCATGGGTCGACTATGGTCTCAGCTGTGCTAAGGGTACACGAGAGTTAGACAGTTAGACAGTGACCGTCAGGAGGGGGGGAGGGGGCGTGCTGAGTATGACTATTAATTTCACGATGTCATTGTTGTGATGGGAACGAGTAACTAAAGTGTGAAAGGTGTAACCATGATTCTGCAGTTTACTAAACATATTATAAAAGAGCTCGGACGGAGCACTTCGCCCGCCTCGTGACAACCTTGTCAAATTTGAACATAATTATGCCTGGTTATCCAAATGTTTACCTCTCTACGTCTAGAACACATTTAAAAAGAAAACATTATACTGTTCCAACTCCTCTCCAACCTCTTCGTTGTCAGCAGGAATAACAGATGAAATAAATTATTCTTCTTTGCATAAAATGGAAACATTTTATCCGCGGAACGGAAGAGGTTCAACTGTAAGTCATAGATTGAGTCGTCTATCGAATTGGTTCTTGTTCAGTTAAATTATTACTTTCGATTATAAAATTAGTGCCGCAAATTGAATTTTTTACTTGGTCCTGCAATTTGATCATATTTTGGTTCCGCAACTTGACTGCATCCTATAAGGAGGGGAACATTTTAGCATCTTGTGTGTGTGTGTGTGTGTGTGTGTGTGTGTATGTGTGTGTGTGTGTGTGTGTGTGTGTGTGTTCTTACATAAATGTCCAGCAGAATGGCGGTTCCCAGATATACAATAGTTTGACACAGTTGGTTTAAAGTTTGGCGTTACAGTAACCATATAGTTTTAGGTATATACATATGTTTGTGTTTTTCTGGTATTGTTACCGGTCCACACTTTGGCCGAACTTTATGGTTAGTTCATCGTAGCATCCTTTTTGAGTGTCGATTTCTGGCGGTCTGGAGAAACTGGACTATTTCTTGTTATCGTTGTTCAAAACGAACAATACGATTGAAAAGTAAACAGCTGTTGTGGGAATCAGATTTTGTTTTTCTTGGGGGGGGGGGGGGGTTGAACAAACGATACAGGTGGAAAGAAGGACAATCTCTATTTTTACTGATAACCGCACATCACTGAGTAAACCTTAACATGCAGTTTTGTTTAAGGGATGTGTATGACATGTTCTGGGGGTTCTGGGGGTCCAATATGGGTGTAACCATCGAAATATCGATTTTGAGATTTTGGTGTTTTTGAACTCATTAGCCATCCTTGCACCCGAATCAATATATTTTTCAGCCGAAAAAAAGTCTCTTTTACTGTAAAAAATGACTTTGAAAGTGGGAGATTGAGGTGATGTCTAGCTAATTTTGGTCAGAATTCCTCAGTTTTACAACCTGGCAACATGTAGTATCCTTGATAGAACCTCACACTATGGTTTTTCTGTGGTTTTTATGATATTTCGTCAATTTCTTACCACTGGTCGCATAACTCTTTGTGCTGCATTGTGCTTCTCTGTTTCCTTTTATTTTGATAGTTGTACATTAATTTCCTGTTGAATTCTTTTATTGTTCGATTTTTTTTTTCACTTGAAACAGGCGAAAGCCGAAATTTTGTGTCTTTTCTGTCTTCTCTGTAGTTTGCTTTGTATCGTTTTGGGTTTTATTTCTCACGCGGGGTTTCGCTACATACAACTTTTTCTTTTTGCCCAATTTTGACTTTGATAGAACCACAGCATGCCGCATATCATTTTTCTTTCACCATTCAGCAGGAGTAATAATATAGACCACCAGGACCGGATTACGATTTTGTAGGCCCCGGGGGCTGCCAGAGACTCTGAGGCCCTCAGTAATCATTAATAAGGCTGTTGTTATAAGTACGTACGCACCCCGAGCGTTTTGCGCTAGGGGCGCGTACGTAAACGTACTATCCCTAACACCGTCCTTATCCCCAACCCTAAATCTTATCGAATCCCTAGCACCCCCCCCCCCACCCTTTCAACCAAAAAACAGAAGGAAAACAAAAAGAAAATCTGAAAAAATAATTAATCATAATTAATTACGGCTGTTGTCAAGGTGCATTTCGGGAGGAGCTCTCTAGCTCTGGAGTCACAAACGACTTTAAAATACGTACCCCTACAGCATAAAATTGGGGAGACGTACGTCCTAGTAACAACATCCGATTAATCAATGCAAGAATTTTGCATTCCTGATTACAGTTCGTTGAACCTCTACAACATAATGTCAGCGTTAGACCCGTGGAGATGGGTGCAAGCGTAACACCAGAAAAAGAGAAGAGATGTTCATAATTTGACTTGAATCTCTGGAGACATTCAGCTGTCGGGGGCCGCAGGGATGCAGTCCATAATGCCCATGTCTTAGACCAGCATTGTCAACCGCTGCGAAACAAACTGCACGAAGTAGCCTTGAACCGCTGACCTTAAAAATAAATTTTTTAAAAAGAAAAAGGAGAAAGAATAATCCAGCTCTGTGGCCGTATGCATAATCAATGCGTAAACTAAAGTAAATACGTTAACTGGTGTTAACGCAAGAAATGAATACAATTTCTCGTGTTAACACCAGTTAACGTATTTACTTTAGTTTACGCATTGATTATGCATACGGCCACTGGTCTGGTCATGTGCCTAACTCTCACACGCCAGTCTGCATTGAGGGCGTGCACCGCCAGTAATGCAAGAATTCATACACACACACAAAAAAAAAAAAGTCCCGGACCATCACTCTCTAAGCAAAGCTGCGAAAGACCACGATCTAGCTCTAACATTCTAATTTCATTGAGACGCTGACAAACAAAAACATGATCGTAAATGCCTTTGATACACATTCACACTAGCGAAATTATAATTATCATGCTCATTGATTTGCATGTTAGGCCGTACATGTGTACCAGCGTGTGTAACTGTGTGTAATGATTGCGTAAGTGTGTGTCATTGAATATGTTATCTTATGTTCGACTTGCTAGACACAAGGTGTTAAACTAACACACCTTCTTTCCATGCCAACCGCAAATGTAAACAAATTCTTGCTAGATAAATTAAACTGATTAAATATCCATTACGGCCAAAAATGATAAATATTTCTTAAAATAATACTTCTCACAACAACATAGCCTGCAAATTCTTGCACTTTTCTCAAAGTTTCTTTTGCAAGTGGGAAAGACAGAATTTTCTCCCAAGCTCGGAAATTATCGGGCACATTCGCATAAAAAAGAGAGAAATCTGAAGGTTAAAATTGGTTTTTGGTGAATTTCCACGAGGAAAATAGGATTAGTAAAAATTTAACAGTGGGTGCGGAGGTGTGGGACGGAAGGGGGAGCAAAAAAAACAAGGACATTGTGGCCTACTTTATACATGTTTAGACAACCTGGCATGCTTCGCAATTTGGGATATCAAGTCTCCTCAAATTTGTTTTCTGATGAAAGGTGCTTATTTGAACAAGGCCAGAGAACGTCTGCGAAAACAGAACCACACAAGAAGTAATGACGCGTACGAATTGTCATCATTTTATTATTAATAATAATATCATTATTAGTTTTAAACCACGTTACCAAAAAAAAAAAAAATTAAACTGTTTTCTTTTCGTTGCTGTTGTTTCATTGTTTTTTCGCCTGGTGAAGGTGATTTTGGTTTTGAAAACGGATTTGGCCTGGAATTTCACTATAAACACACACACACCTGCCAAAAACGAAAATGAAAACAGAGCGCCCCCCCCAACCAAAAAAAAAAAAATAAATAAAAAACTGGCTAATGAAATTACGAAAACATGCAATGTTTATTTAAATAATCTGCAAGTATCGACGCAATATTATTTACTCTTTCACGCCGCACGACGGTATAAACAGATGATTCCCAAATTCGATTACGCCAAAACTAAGAGTTTTACCAATAACAACATTCTAATTTCTTTCACATGAACGAGAAAGTCATCAGCCTTATCTGGCAACTGCAGGAAAAGGTCACGCTTCGGTTTCGGTTCTGGAAATGTTGATTATGTAAATTAATTATTGGCGCCAAATTTGGATTATTTTGGGTGTTGATATTTTTAGTGTTCAAGTGCAAAATGTTTATCGTTTAGTTAGCGTGTACTGTGTGACTGGTCCAACTGACTTAACAGACAAACAGGCAAGTAAATAATGTTATACTATGTAATTTATATTCCTGAACGTTTGTCAGGTTTTTATAAATTGTTTTGTTTGTTTTCGTCCTAAATGTTTTTTGTACGTCGTCGAAGGGTGCAGACAAAATAAACAGCTGGATAAATAAAGGAACAAAACAAATATGAATTGAAAGACAAACAAACAAATATAAAAAAAACAATTCCCCCCCCCCTCCCCCCCTCCTTGCAGTCAATTCTTGAACGTGCGTGGACATGGGGGAAAGTGCAGAATGCTTGACTTTGGAGGTGGAAGACAGTGGAGATAAGTATGATCTACGTGACTCTCAACCGATGCCACCTTGACAGTGAACGAAACGGTGGACTATGAGCCAAAGAGAAAAAAAAATATCACAGTCAAAATGATATTATTTTTTTTTGGAGCTCAGCTTGGACGCTCCACGGTAATTAGAGAAACCGAGAGGGAGAAGGGACGGAAGGAGGGAGGGTGGGAGTGAGGGGAATGGGGGGGGGGGCTCTGAGAGGAAAAGAGAAGATGACGGACAGAAAATAGAAACTATGATGTTGATGTAGGGAACTGAAGTGGAAACAGGAAGAATTTTGTTTCTTAAATTTAATTCAGAAATTGAAGTCCAGAATTTACATAACGTCAGCATGGAATCTAGTGCCTGGTAGCCATTCCAATTTCTAGACTAGGTTAGGTTGTCATGCTGATTCTCCTCATGTACAAAAATATTATATTATGATATTTTAGATGATAATAGCTTTAAAATGCGCCTTCACAAGGCTGCTGGCAGGATGGGGTATATGGTCAAGACGACGGTTTAGGGCCAAGAAGGAGAACAGCTATATCAGAATGTAGCAAAGTCAAAATTGGGCAAAAAGAAAAAGTTGTATGTAGCGAAACCCTGCGTGAGAAATAAAACCCGAACGATACAAAGCAAACTAAAGAGGAGACAGAAAATGCACAAAATTTTCGGCTTTCGCCTTTTTCAAGTGAAAAAAAAATCGAACAATATAGCCCTGCTGCGACCCCACAGTTTTTCTGTGATTTTTTTGATATTTCGCGAGAATGTAGCAAAATACAGCTGTCCCCAGTTTCTAGTGATATCTGGGCCACTTTTTCCTTTATATTTTTTTACACCTGAGGTACAGAAAACAAGCTCTGGTAATTACAACAAAAACACAAACAAAAACAAACAATAATTTGAAGCCCCTCACGTGCAACGAGCCCCGTTCTTGGGCCCCAGACCCGAAATGCCACTCACCCTCTTTTTTTTTCCACCTCTCCACCCCCCGTCCTCAGAGCCGAACATGGCCTCCTTTGTCCACCTTCCCCGTCAGTTGAGTTGATTAGCATTAATTTAGACCCGGCTATCATTTGATCAAATCTGATTTTCCTGTACTTTTGAGCAATTTAACTAAGGTAAATATCTTACATGATCATTTCAGACACGTGCAGTTCTCGCGGGACACGCAAGTTTGAGCATTAAGCGAACTCGAGATCGTATTAAGTTTTGACCAAGTCGTTGTAAATAGCAGCAGTTTATCAGTAAATTGCAGAGGTTAGTACATAAGCATAATATCATGGCATAACGGGACAAAATAATATACTGTAATAACAATACAGCCCATAACTGCTTTATGAAAGCAGGAAGTGAGAGAGAAGTGTAGAGAAAGGGAGAAAGAGGGAGAGAGAGAGAAAGAGAGGGAGAAAAGGAGAGAGAGGGACACACACACTTGTGTGTTGTGAGTGTGCCAAATTGACTGTTCTGACAGTGTGTGTGTGAGTAATGTAGCTTTTTGTTGGCAATGTTGTGTGAGCAATGTGCGTGTGTGTAGTATGCGTTAGCGACATGTGTACCTGTGATATCATATTTACTGATATACCGTTACTGACGCTGTGACAACAAATTTCCTGGAAACAAGATAATAAAGTTAAAGCTTATCATATCTTGATATCTTGATCAGGCTGTGTCATTTCTATCCCCAGAAAGTAGAGCATATCCACGGAATCTTTAAACTGCCTTTTGGATAATAAAATTATATTGAAAGCTGGTTTAAATGGAAGGCCAACAAATTAGTCTCATTTCGATGTTGGTTTTAATTTTAGCACCGCAAATCACTAATACATTTATCATTGAAGGCATGCCTCCTGCTGCACGGTCGTTACTATAATTATAATTTCTTTCAAAGGATCACTCATTCCGCAGCGCTTGGGGGGCAATAAGAATAATTTCCCAGATTTTGTATCGGTTTTGATGAGAATTCTTGATCTCACACAAGTTTAGAATCCTGTAATAATACCTTGTTTGTTTTGAAATTCCCTTTGTCCAGAGAGCACTGTGTCTTCCTGGTCTATTCTGAAGCTGAAGCTCGCTATTGTGTTGAGATTTCCTTCAGGTTGATCAAATTGAAAGGAATAAGACAGTAGATCATCCCGACATAACAGAAAACAGAAAAAGGAGACCCATGTTCCACAGAAGGACAACAATATCAATTCCTTAGAGGAATCTGTGGATGGTGTCAGGTTTCGGCCAAGACGACAGTCAAGATTTGAGTGTCACGTTGACAGAAATCCTTCATTTTTCTCTCATTTTATTTTAACTAGTTGGTCGGTTGAGTCGGAGAAATACACAGATGTGGCACCTAAAGTTGATTGTCATCAGCCATGTCCTGACTTTAGCTCGTGATTGTTCCAACTCCACAAGCCCGTTATTGAGTTATGATATGTATATGTGCAATGTTGTGTTAGGTGTGTGTGTACCATAGACTAATAAATTAACTAGACTGGAAACACGAGCTTCGGACTGTGTCGTTTTTTACGGAATTTCCCGAGCGGCGACAGTATAACCAACATGGCCGCCGCTCGGGAAATTCCGATTTTACTTCTATCTGCAGTAGAAATCGCCCGTGCAGATGCGGGGCCCTCTTGCAGAAGAGGGACAGCAAAGAATACATCTGACGTGATACTGCGTGTCGTAAGAGGCGACTAAAGGTGCAAAGGTCCTGGTCTCCCGAGAAGAGCCAGTTGGCGGTGGGCCAACTACCCACCCTGTAAAAATAAACCAGTTACAGAAACACAAGCAAATACTTTAAATCAGTCTTTTATCTTGGGAGAAGGGGGAACATCTGCACCTGTAGATTCAATGAAGGACAATGGACAAAGCCGAAAGGACTCCACTGGCCCGACTGCTCCTTCATCAAACAAGTCACTCCGGATTGCGTCGTGGAATGTCCGCTCCATGTATGAAGCAGGAAAGAGTGCCCAGGTTACAATGGAGATGAGGCGATACAGACTGCACATACTTGGAGTTAGCGAGACCCGCTGGATACAGTCCGGACTGAAACAACTTAATTCTGGGGAAAAGATTTTGTATTCTGGAAGGGAGGACAAAAAGCATACAGAAGGAGTAGCGATCATCTTGAGCAAGCACGCCCAGAGGTCACTGAGGGGATGGGAACCCTACGGAAGGAGAATTATATTGGCATCATTTACTACAAAGAACAAGAACATCAACATGAACATTGTGCAGATATACGCCCCAACAAATGAAGCAACCGATGAGGACAAGGACGATTTCTACAACCAGCTTCAGGAAATAGTTGACACATTGCCAAGAAAAGATGTGAACATTATAATGGGAGACGCCAATGCCAAGATAGGACAGGACAATACAGGGTATGAGGACATTATGGGGTGCAATGGTTTGGGACAAATGAATGAGAATGGAGAGCGGTTTGCAAGTTTCTGCGCATTTAACAGCTATGTGATTGGAGGTTCAGTATTCCCACACAAGAGGATCCATAAGGCCACTTGGATTTCACCGGGTGGAGTAACTGAAAACCAGATTGACCACTTTTGCATCACCCGACGACTCAGACGCTCACTGGAGGATGTCATAGTACAGAGAGGAGCTGATGTTGGATCTGACCATCACATGCTGCTGGCAAGACTCAAACTCCGCCTCAAGAAACAAGGTACCAGAGCAGGAACAAAGAGGAGAAAGTTTCAAGTGAGCCTTCTGGATGGAGACAAGAAGGAAGAGTTCCAGCTGACACTGAGGAATAGATTCAAACCCCTTGTTGACCTCGAAGAGACAGTAGATTTGGAGACTCACTGGGCTAAGGTAAAAGGAGTATTTACATCGACATGTCAGGATGTTCTTGGGGAAAAGAAAGTGGAACACAAGGAATGGATCAGTCAAAAATTACTGGACTTGATAAGGATAAGAAGAGACCTAAAAGAACAGGTAAATGCAAGTCGTACAAGAAGCTCAAGAGTTGGTAACCAGGAAGAGTACCGAGCATCAGCTAAAGAGGTCAAAAAATCAATTAAAAAAGACAAAGAGGAGTTCATAGGAATGTTAGCAGAGAAAGCAGAGAAGGCAGCAACAGGAGGACACACGAGGATCCTCTACCGGACTACAAAGACTCTTGCTGGAAAATATGGAAAACCGGAAGTTCCTGTCAAGGATTGCAACAGGAAGGCTATTTTTGGAAAGGAAGCTCAGGCAAAAAGATGGATAGAACATTTTAGTAGCCTCTTGAACAGACCTCCACCAAGCAACCCACCCGACATTCTACCCGCAAGAAATGATTTACCGATTGTTACGATTCTGGTCTGGGTGATAGTGTTACAGAGTGGGTGTTCTGAATTAATGGGGTTATGACTGCATTTTAAAATCGAGAGGTATTTACTAATTAAGCTTTCGTACCATGCCACACACTAATAACAATCTGAATAAGTTTTATCAACAGACCTGCAGGGCCACAAATTTAATTACTTTATATTCCCTAACAATTTCGTCTAGCTCTTACATACTAAAAAGACAACATCAGCAGCATCAAATGAAAATTCAATAATATGTCCCTAGAAGTCTCCTCTAGATTCCTAAAAGATTATATCATTCTGACTCACTAACAATTTAAGTATGAATTATCTATCTCTCAGATATAGTCTGCCTACTATCTATCAAGCAATATTCTCATGTCTCTGGCGACAATGTCATCTCAGCTATTTGTGCATACCGCTTATAATGGATCAAGCTCGTCAATACAAACTGACGTAGTTAAGTTAGATCTACTCTAGGATGGGCTGGCAATCCCCAGCCTCATCCAGACAAATCAATCTCAATTCCCAAATGTGTATGCCAAACATTCATACTAGATCTAGTTGCAAGTTAATATACACCTTTGTCTTGCATTGTTGGGTAGCACTCCTAGCATATGAGGCAATCCTGTCCTACTGGAAAAATTACGTTCAGCTCCTCGTTCATTGTTGAATCATCAACAGACAAACACTTACACTTGGTCCCTGATAAGGAATCAGGGAACAGTAGACAACAGCAGTGGGTAAATATCACAATGGAGCATATGGCCTCATTTCAGTGCCTATAATGGACATAGACATGAAAATAACAGTCTTCTGATTCTTCTGGCTGAATCACGCCGACGCCTGCACAGATGGAATTTTCTGTATGGAGTAATGAAACATAGGAATGGCTACGCTTATATACTGTGCGGCCAACTGCAAATTACCGTCCAAATGCCTAGATTTGATTGGTGCATCCATCGAGCTCAGCTCGTAGTATTAATAGATTCTGCATGAAAGTTGGTCACGGCCTTGTACCAGAAACAGACAAGGTCAAATTAAAATGTCAAAACCATTACTAAAATCTCTAAACCCTCGTGCTTTCTACGTTTTATGTACGAATTTCTGAACGCGACTAAGCGTCTTAAACTATCTCCCCTTATTCACCCCTTCTCTTCCCTTGTAGAAGTTCATCAAAATCACGGGGTCGAGAATTGCACTGCCACTCCTAACCCATCCATTTATTCTATCCTGCCCCACTTTCTTTCCATCTCTAAGAAAAAGTGTTACAAAAACAAACTGTTCACGAGAACAGTTCAAGGACAATTTACGCTGGTTATAATCAACGAGAACGTGAAAAATCGAGTCGTGACCCAGCACGACAATTATAGGATTAACCCTTGACATCCCCCACCCCAGTGGAAATTTTAAGAAAAATTTACACGATAGGATCCAAGAAATCCCAAAGTTATTGTGGTAGGGGCTTAAGTACTACTGTAGAAAAACGAGCCCTAAGCTTGAGAACAAAAAAAAAATTTAACTAAGAACGTGCATATTGGATGGACAAAAAGCATACAATTAATGATGCCACGTTCTATAGAATCTAGTCTATCGAAACTTTCTTACTGCACACAATCAAACTTCTCACGAACATTTATAATAACAATGAGTATATCACTGTATACTGCTGAATTAAAGTATAACTACTATCAAACAATCAGGCCTTACTGAAGGAATAGGCTCATAATTATCTAGGCAACACACATAATTGCTGCTTATATACACATTCACACACAATATATTGTTAATTAAAATACTGTGGTATCCAATGGCAGCAGTAGCTCTGGTAGCTTGGTTTGCCATGTCTCCATCTCATTGACCCGCTGACAAGGGCGTCAGGTTTGTCAGAAGTTCAGGTCACAGTCTGGAATGACGCTGGTGGAAAGAGGACATTCACAAAAAAAGGATTGTAAAACTGGTTCATAAAGTAATGAACAAGATAAATGTGAATCCATCCACCGTCTAGAATTGAGGGGGAAAAGTAGTATCCAACCCCAATACAAGACACAACCCTCTTTAATAGGGGACTAAATTAGACGTGACAAAACATCAGCTTGGGAATTGTCACCGCCAGGGAGAGCCCGGATAACAAACCGGTATTCCTGGAGTGCAAGACTCCACCTCGTTAATCGAGCATTTTTAGCCCTGTTAGCCTTCAAGAATAACAACGGACGATGGTCCGTTTCAATTATAAACTCGGACATGAGTAGATATCGCGAAAATGCGTTTACAGCAAAAATGATAGCGAGGCACTCTCGCTCGATAATTGCATAGCGGCATTCCCTATCTAGCAACTTGCGGCTGGCGTATAGACATGGCCGCAAGGTATCGTCTCGTTCCTGTAATAACACAGCTCCTAATCCCTTGTCCGACGCATCAGTGCGGACAATAAATATTTGGTTTATATCTGGCAGTATGAGAATGGGGGAAGTCGAAAACAATCGTTGAACGGTACGAAGTGTATCCGCACATTCGGTTGTCCATTTCACTTTATTAGGAAAATTCTTTCTTGTGAGGTCCGACAACGGAGCTGTAAGCGAAGAAAAATTTGGAATGAACTTCCTATAATAGTTAAGAAAGCCCAATAAACTACGAACTTCTTTCTTAGTTCGAGGGGGTTGGAGCTTTAAGATGGTAGTTATCTTCTGGTCATCAGGGGTCTGAACGCCGTGGGCAATTGTATGGCCCAGAAAATTAATTTCATTATATCCTAAAAACACCTTACTGGGTTTCGCCGTAAGGCCAGCTCGACGAAGAGCAATAAAAACTTGTCGTAGGGCTGCGAGGTGGCCCGACCAATTGGTTTCATAAATACAAATGTCGTCAAAATACGACAATACGGAATTCATATTCTGGAGCAATATTGTCATCATACGGGCGAAAGTGGCAGGGGCTGTAACTAACCCGAAAGGCATATAGCGCCACTGCATAAGACCCAACGGGGTCTGAAAAGCGGTATATTGCTTGCTATTCTCATCAAGCGGAATTTGCCAATAGCCTTTGGAAAGGTCAATTTTAGAAAAAATCGTTGCCCTCGCTAACTGCGCAAAAAGATTCTCCTGGTTGGGAATCGGTTCAGCGTCATATATCGTAACCTCATTAAGTTTACGATAGTCAATACAAAAACGCACTGTATCATCTTTTTTTTTCACTAAGACGATGGGTGAGTTATATGGGCTCGTCGATCGCTCTATCACTCCCAGGTGAAACATGTTACGTACCTCGGTTATTATAGTCTCCTGTGCGTGCAGCGGACGCGGGTATGGTTTAACAAAGACGGGTATATCCGTCTTTAATCTTATAACATGCTGTACCAATGAAGTATTACCTGGTAGATCAGTAAAGACCGTAGTAAACTCGTTAAGCAAATCTCTTATATCTTGTCTTTGCGATTCAGACAGATCTGGATTTATATTTACATCCGAAGTGTTTTCAGAAGCTTCAAGTGCGGGGATTGAATGCTCTATCTTAATAGGATCATCATCGTCAACTGAAACTAAGGCCGCATTGGCCTGAGCAACCACATTTCGGCGATTATTCTGTCGATTATCATCGTCGGACAGGTACTGCTTTAACATATTTATATGGAAGACTTTGTCCTGTCCCCGAATCTTGATAAGATAATTTACTCGAGAAAGTCTCTTTAGGACTTTAAAAGGTCCCTTCCATGTAAGAAGGAGTTTATTTTTCGTCTCCGGAAGGAGAACAAGAGTTTGGTCTCCGACGGCCAAGGTTCGCAATCGGCTACCTTGATCACGATATAGTTTATACAGACTCGCATGCGCAGCAGAAGATTTTTGTGCGAGCTGACATGCGTTAAGAATTCGATGGCGCAAGTCTACAACGTATTGATATGCAGACCGCGTATCGTTGTCGTCGGTGTCTGATCCGGCGAATAAATCACGGAGTATGGCCATTGGACCACGCGGCTTGCGACCATACAATAATTCGAAGGGGGAAAAACCCGTCGATGCGTTCGGTAGTTCTCGGTATGCAAAGAGAATAGCGGGGAGTTGTCGATCCCAATCACTCGGCTTGTCAGCTGAAACTCGCGCAAGCATAGCTTTCATGGTAGCATTCCACCGTTCACAGCAGCCATTAGACTGTGGGTGGTATGGAGATGTCAATCTTTGTTTAATCCCGACCAATTCCAAGACTTTCTTAAAAAGCTCAGAGGTAAACTGTGGACCCCTGTCCGATAAAATTTCAACCGGAAATCCAAGACGCGAAAAAATAGTAATAAGGGCTTCAGCCACATGATCGGCTGAAATGTCTTTTAGTGGAATGGCCTCTGGCCAACGGGTTGCGTAGTCAATGACAGAAAGTATAAAACGATGTCCTCTGTCTGACTTGTGTAGAGGCCCAACTATATCTACGGCAACGCGCTCAAATGGTCTGGAGACCATGGGCATCTCCTGCAGAGGAGCCCGCGATGCTCTCCCTTTAGGAGTACGTCTCTGACATACGTCACATGTTGATACGAACCGGTTTACATCTGCGTAAATACTGGGCCAAAAAAATTGCGATAGTATTCGAGACTTAGTTCTGGCCTTTCCTTGGTGACCCGCCAAGGAAGTGTCATGCGCGAGACGAATAATGTCGCGACGAAAAGATCTTGGTACTACAAGCTGCATAACGGCCTCTCGCTTATTCCGAAAATTACGATATAATAAGTCATCTTTAATAAGAAACTTAGAGGTATCCGGCGCGGTAGGATCAACTTTAGTAAACAAATGTTTCAATGTGGGGTCTGAATGTTGCTCATCATGGAATGCACTAGACGTTATGTTCACTTCAATAGTAGGGTTACTCAATGCACTGTCTGCTCGTCGACTCGATTGTAGGCGTGTTGTCGCACAAGCAACACTCTCATCCTCAGTCCAAATTTCCAAGTTACCGATAGGAAACTTATTTACTTGAGGTACATTCCCTATGATTAAATCAGCCACCGGATTAGGCAGTACACATGCGGTAACAATACCTGTGAGAAAAGGTGTATCAATATAAACTTCTGCAAGACGGAATCGCTCTACAGATCCGCCAAAAGTAATACAAGTTACATCCTTATCCAAAAATTGTGTTGGACGGACTAGTGACTGTCGAACGCCGATAGTCGTGCATCCGGAGTCACGTAGAACGGAAGCGCGAATCGCGTTCACGCGGCCCTGGTAAAATGTTAATTCACCCAGTTCATGTAGGGCGGACATGACTGGAATAGCTTTTGATTGCGATGAAGATTTATTAGTATAACCAACATCTGTATAGGGTGTAGATTGTACAGAGCAGGCATTTGCCGCTTCCATTTTCACGTTACAAAATTTTTGTATGTGGCCTACCCTATTACACCTAAAACACATAATACGATTAGGATCGTTTCCACGATAAGGAAGACTCTGCGGTCTATCATAATCATGATTATTATCAAAATGCACTCGTCGCGGCGGTCCCTGAGGCCGGTTATATTGTTGGCCTGGATAGTTGCCACGATAATATGGGCGAGGCTCGTAAAAAGAATAGCTCTGGTATCCTCGACGCGGGGATAAATTACTTCGATTGGGAAAATCCCTCTGTCTAAAAAAAGGCGGCTCCGATTGAGAGCGCGGATTTGGGGCCTGACGACGAGTCGGCCTTGAACGATCGTGTCCGGTTGGCGCTCCTTTGCCCACGTTGGCATAACACGGTGCTGTAGTTGAAGGCTTTGCCAAAGGACGATTTGGGTGGGCGGACGCGTAACGTTCCGCGCACGATGTGATTTCTTCAGAGGATGTCGGTGCCCTCTCTTTAAGGTGGGCAACCAAATCGGAATGACATGCCGTATAGATTTGGTCTTTTAAGACCAAATCATAAAGTTGGGAATAATTTCCGGTAGTCACGTTCGCGAGTTCGATCCAGCGATCTAAGTAATGTTTCAGCCGATTCACATAAGTTGAGAAATTTTCAGATGGCTCAGGTTTACATGCGCGAAATCTCTGATGAAAGCCATCCTCGGTATGCTGGAATCGCTTAAGCAGTGCTGTTTTAAGCTTGTCATAGTCGTTGGCATCCTCTACTTTGAGGCTATGAAATACTTCTAGAGCCTTACCTGTTAGTAAATTAGACAGGCATGAACTGTACATCGCCTGCTGCCATCCGACGCATTTAGCGTGTAGCTCGAACCGATGCAAATATGCGTCGATCCGGTCGAGTTTTTCATTAAACGTCGGAAGCTTCGGTTTTGTAGCATATGTATTTGCGGCAGTAGTGGGGCTATAAGCGATTCTCGCTCTGACTTCTTTATTGCGAGTTCATGCTCCCTTTTTTCTCTCTCTACAGCCTCTTTTTCTCTTTCTCTTTCTCTTTCCTTTTCTCTCTCTTTCTTTTTCTCTTTCTCTTTCTCTTTCTTCTTTTTCTCTCTCTCTTTCTCTTTTTCCTTTTCTCTCTCTCTTTCTTCTCTTTCTTTTTCTCTTGCTGCTACCCGATCCTCACGGTCTCGGTCCTGCTGTATTTGTCGTTCGCACCACGAGGCGCGTTCTTCTTCTGGTATACCGAGGGCCTTGGCAGAGTCAATGTATTTGAGAAACTCGGCCATAATGTGTATTAAAATCTGTTACCCGTATAGATTCGTATAGAATCAAAACACTGGCACGCTAGTGTGTGCACAATTAGTAAGTATTTACCTACTGTTACAGTATATCGCGGTATCAATTATAGTATCTGTAACAGTTACTCTCTCTCAATATTAATTCAGTGTCCTACGTTAGCACTGCTTCGCGAAAAGAACGTTCTATCTCTCTCTGTAAATTGCAGGCAGTGTCACTTCCACTGCAAAAACTTTATCTCTCTCTCTCTGAATATGAATACTAGTAAGGCAGTGCCGTCTATCCGTTGCTCCCACTGCAATAAAATATATATGTATCGCCTTCAATGCGACAAATCAGTGTCTTGAGTGATCACTCTGAAAATTTATGTCTCTCTCAACGCGACGAACCAGTGTCCTCTGTTATCACTGTCAAAAATGTATCGCTCTCTCAATGCGACGAATCAAAATTATATCTCTCTCTCAACGCGACAAATTTGAAATATCTCTCTGTTCTCAAAACGCGCACACGCAGTGTCTTCTGTTACCACTGCAAAATTATTCTCTCTATATTCGACGTGAAATTATCACGTGATCAAAAATTTATTATCTCTCTCTCTCTCACATATCAATACCAGATTACAATTCAACGTGGTTTTAGCACGTGAAACACCTCAGGCATATATTGTAAACATAGCAATGTTAGTATACTAGTTTAAAGTTTATAAGGAAAGAAAAAAGAAATACACTAAACAGGACGCTAAACTCACAAGAAAGACGAACGATAACAGACCCTACAAGTCCTAACTTATATTACAGAAAGTTTAAGAAAAAGACAGGAGAGACATCTTCCTAAAGAAATGTGAGGAAGCAAGAGAAACGCCACAATCTATACGAATAATGGATCCCTAATAGAACTATTCACAGTGAAGCAAATCCCCCCGAGTTATCAATAGCCACCAAGGCACTCCAATATCCTTCGTAATGGCAAAGAAGATATGCTATACTATGATCCCAACCAACCTCCCGCTCTTAAACTAAACATATAGTAAATGGAAAAAAGCCTGGAAACACAGAGCGGAAAGTACCTCGCCCTCCTCAAGACTGACAAACAGATGGTTCACTTAACTTTCTTTTTGAGGAATTCAGATGGTAATGTCCTCAATCCATAGCTCGTTCCAAGCCCAAAAAAAATGTGTTTCTGTCTCAGGTAAATCTGTAAGGTGAATGGTGTCCCTCGCCGGTGTCGTCGGGTCAATGGGATGATGAGCTCACCATATGAAATTGAACCAAAATATTATATTAATACAAATTGCCTATAAACTATAATAAAAAGGACCTGAAATCACAATGTTACAACAGTACAATATTAAATAATGGAATAAAATACAATAGATTTTAGAATAATTTACCTAAATGGCATGGCGTTATTTAAGTTCTTTAAGGGGTCCCTCTCCAGTGTTACGAGTCTGGTCTGGGTGATAGTGTTACAGAGTGGGTGTTCTGAATTAATGGGGTTATGACTGCATTTTAAAATCGAGAGGTATTTACTAATTAAGCTTTCGTACCATGCCACACACTAATAACAATCTGAATAAGTTTTATCAACAGACCTGCAGGGCCACAAATTTAATTACTTTATATTCCCTAACAATTTCGTCTAGCTCTTACATACTAAAAAGACAACATCAGCAGCATCAAATGAAAATTCAATAATATGTCCCTAGAAGTCTCCTCTAGATTCCTAAAAGATTATATCATTCTGACTCACTAACAATTTAAGTATGAATTATCTATCTCTCAGATATAGTCTGCCTACTATCTATCAAGCAATATTCTCATGTCTCTGGCGACAATGTCATCTCAGCTATTTGTGCATACCGCTTATAATGGATCAAGCTCGTCAATACAAACTGACGTAGTTAAGTTAGATCTACTCTAGGATGGGCTGGCAATCCCCAGCCTCATCCAGACAAATCAATCTCAATTCCCAAATGTGTATGCCAAACATTCATACTAGATCTAGTTGCAAGTTAATATACATCTTTGTCTTGCATTGTTGGGTAGCACTCCTAGCATATGAGGCAATCCTGTCCTACTGGAAAAATTACGTTCAGCTCCTCGTTCATTGTTGAATCATCAACAGACAAACACTTACACTTGGTCCCTGATAAGGAATCAGGGAACAGTAGACAACAGCAGTGGGTAAATATCACAATGGAGCATATGGCCTCATTTCAGTGCCTATAATGGACATAGACATGAAAATAACAGTCTTCTGATTCTTCTGGCTGAATCACGCCGACGCCTGCACAGATGGAATTTTCTGTATGGAGTAATGAAACATAGGAATGGCTACGCTTATATACTGTGCGGCCAGCTGCAAATTACCGTCCAAATGCCTAGATTTGATTGGTGCATCCATCGAGCTCAGCTCGTAGTATTAATAGATTCTGCATGAAAGTTGGTCACGGCCTTGTACCAGAAACAGACAAGGTCAAATTAAAATGTCAAAACCATTACTAAAATCTCTAAACCCTCGTGCTTTCTACGTTTTATGTACGAATTTCTGAACGCGACTAAGCGTCTTAAACTATCTCCCCTTATTCACCCCTTCTCTTCCCTTGTAGAAGTTCATCAAAATCACGGGGTCGAGAATTGCACTGCCACTCCTAACCCATCCATTTATTCTATCCTGCCCCACTTTCTTTCCATCTCTAAGAAAAAGTGTTACAAATACAAACTGTTCACGAGAACAGTTCAAGGACAATTTACGCTGGTTATAATCAACGAGAACGTGAAAAATCGAGTCGTGACCCAGCACGACAATTATAGGATTAACCCTTGACTTCGATCAGTTGCGACCCTCCGACTAAAGCAGAGATTAATGATGCCATAAAGCAGTTAAATCGAGGCAAGGCAGCTGGACCAGACCAGATCCCACCAGAGGCGCTGAAGGCAGATGCTGCTGGGGCTGCAGAGGATCTGCACTCACTATTCTCGAGGATTTGGATCGGAGGCAAGTTTCCAAAGGACTGGAAGGAAGGACACCTCGTGAAGCTTCCAAAAAAATGGGACCTCAGCAATTGTAGTAACTACAGAGGAATCACACTTCTCTCCATCCCAGGAAAGGTTTTCAATCGGATTATTCTCAAGCGAATACAGAATGCAACAGACCCAAAACTTCGTGAGGAGCAAGCTGGTTTCAGGAGTAATCGATCAACCACCGACCAGATCGCCACGCTGAGAATTATAGTAGAGCAGTCGCTAGAGTGGAACTCCCAACTGATAGTGAACTTCCTTGACTACGAGAAGGCCTTTGATAGCATCGATAGAGAAACGCTGTGGAGAATATTGAGACATTATGGATGTCACGAGTGGAGTGAGTGCAATTAAGGGGATTGCTACAGAGCGGGTGTAGAGTAAGAAGGACTCACAGTAGACAGCAAGTTAAGCGTGCTGTTGTGAGTAGTGGGGGGGGGGGGGGTCTGAAGGAGGCGAAAGCGCTGTATAACTATCACTGCAAGTTAGAAGGTCCTACGGATCGGACCTGTGAAAGAGAGCCCAGCGGGCGGACATAAGTGAAAGCAGTCGGGAGACGGATGAGTGTTGTTCCAGTAATGACTGGTATGTAGAACGTTGATTGATTATTATGATTGATGTATTATATTATATTCGTCTATTACCATGATGTAAATAAGTATATGTGAGGAATGTGGAAGTCCTTGATATTGGATATAGCAATGTGCGCCACGAGCGATAGATGAAAGTGAGTTCATGGATTTGTAGCGCGAGTGAGTAGTGTGTACTCCGATGGAAGTGTGTCACCGTAAGATGTGTGGTGAGTGAAAGGTGAACTAGTGTGTGTACGTTCCATGGGTTGTAAGGAGAGGTGGAGTGAATAGAAATGGTAGGGTATTATACCAATGTAATGTTATTCTTGTAGGTGTCGGGGACGGGCCGCAGAGCCACCTCGATGAGCACAGGGGATAGGCCAGCATAGGGCCGGAGGCCACACATAGGCCAGAAGTGAGGCTGTCAGTGCAGGACAGTAGAGGCACATAAAGTCGTGGCAGTCAGGCCACGGACAGGGACGTAGATATGAGAGTGAATGAGATACTATATTGTTGCCATGTTGATAGGCTAGTGAACTGATACTATGTTGTTGCCATGTTGATGGCTATGGAAATAATAATGTGTTATTGCCCTGCTGAGGTGCTAGGGGAGTGCTAAGGTGTATGACAATAGGAAGGTGATATTGAGAGACTGCGGTGCCAGTAAATTATTAAGGTGCTATTAAGACCCTGAGGGGGAGGCTGAGGCCGAAGTGCCTTTAGGAGTAACTACCGGATTGTGGATCCGAGGGAGAGTGTGTGTGAGAATAAGGCCGTTGTACGGCAGTCACTTCAATAATATAATGTATGTAATTGCGCTATTATATGTATAATTATGTTTAATAAATGTGTGAGTCTGATGGGCTGTTTTGTTAAGTGTTAAACTTGTTTGTTCGTGATTGTCGTCCTGTCATAACTATTACATCTCCCAGTCTGGGATTTGTGACACTGGGGGCTCGTCCGTTGTGACATTGGGGGCTCGTCCATTGTGACTCGTCCATTTTCGTAATATTTAGTTGTAGTTAGTTAGTAGGTATTTGTGCTGTCTTGTTCGTGGATGAATGGACATTTCATGATATGATTTATGTATATTGATGAATATGTATTGATACATGTATTGCTATGAATAGGTATTAATGTGTATTTAAACTTTCCAGAGTGTGTGCGTGCAGCCTGAGGAGACAAGCAGCCAGAGCTCCGATTAAAGGGAGGAGTTTTACTCAAAATTTCAAAAGTTAAGTGAAAGTCAAAATTTTTGTGCCCTGGATTTTGGGCTGTTCCTTTAATCTGTCTTTTTCCCTGTTTTTGCTGTTTTTGTTGTCGTTATAGGTTATACGGGCGGTGGCGCGGGTTTGCTGTGTTGAACTTAGTTTATCCTTTTAAAAAAGGTGTGAGAAACTTTGGAACTTCGTTCATCACAGTGAACAGTTCTATAGGGACCTGTATTTTTGTTTAGATTGTGCCGTTCTATCTTCCTCGTTGTTTTAGGAAGACGTTTCTCTTGTCCTTCTCTTCCCTATTTGTAGATACGTTCTTTTTTTTCAGACTCTGTTCTTGTTGTACCGTGTAGTGTAATCGGCGTAGTTAGGTTGCATTTTTTTTCCATTATATTTTCTTTTTTAGGTCTTTGTCCTAGTCTGGTTCGTTGTCCTTGACGTACTTGTGGTCCTTCTACTGTATTTCTTCATTCTTGTCGTTTCTTTTTCCCTTTATAATTAATGGTGCTATACATTTTGTAGATATAGAATTAGTTGTGCTGTAAAGGTAAATTTCTGAATTGTATTCTGAACTGGGTGTTGTTATATCTGGTGTGATCTCAGGTCTCTGGTCGTGTCGTTACTGATCATACCGACAGGTTAGCCGTTTTTGTAATACATACCATAACCATAAGTCTGTGAAATGGCGGAACTCCAACAATTAATGAAGTTGGGTAAGGAACTTGGCCTGGAGGGAGAGGAGCTACGCGGCTGGATTAAAGAACAGCAGGCGGATTTGCGCGATGAGCGTGCTAAGGATAGAGAGCGAGAAAAAGAGGCTCAAGAGCGACAGAGAGAAGAGGAAAGAGAGGCTAAGGATAAGCAACAGGAAAGGGAGTTTAAGTTAAAGGAGTTAGAAGCTCGGCAACAGGAGAGACAGGCTAAGGAAAGGGAGCAGGAGATAAGGTTAAAGGAGATAGAGGCGCAAGTAAAGATTGCGGAGTTAGAGCTCAAGAGGAATACGCCAGCGGAAACGGCTGAGCGGCAGGTACACAATAAAGGTGGCGTTAGGATTAAGCTCCCTACGTTCGACGACCGGAAGGACGACATAGACGCCTTCCTTTACAGGTTCGAGCTGAACGCACAATTGCAATGGGGGGAGAATAAGGAATTATGGGCCACGTACCTGGCATCGCTATTGCAGGGGCGAGCGTTAACCTACTTTAAAGAGCTACAGCGCGAAGACGTGCAAGACTACGATAAGCTGAAGGCTTTGCTGCTTCGCCGATTTGCGCGTACCGAGGAATATTTCCGGGAGCAGTTTAGGCGGGCACGTGCAGATACCAGGGAGGACTTTGCTGCCTTCGTCGCGAAACTAACGGAGTATTTCGCGAACTGGGTAGACTTGGCGCATGTGGGCACGGATTTTGCTAAACTGAAAGACTTAATGATCCGTGACCAGCTGTACGCGTCGTGCCACAAAGATCTGGTGGCTTTCCTGAAAGAGAACGAACCCGCGACGGTGCAGGAGGCGTCTAAGTTGGCGGAGGCATACCGTACGGCGCATCCGTCCAAACCAGTCGCCAGGTCGTACGTCCAAGATGCTGGGTACGTCGCCGTTGTCGAGGGGTCGCCGGCAGGACTTAGGGACAGGTCGCGTCAGCGTGGTGCCTATAGCGGGCAAGCCCAGGGGCAGCGTAGGGGCTATCACCAATCACCGGCATATGGATCCGGTAAGTTTGACCGAGCAGGAGGGCTAGGTCGCGGTAATGGCCGGGGCCGACTTGTGACCTTTGCCGATGACCGACGGCATAGGGACTCTAGTTCCGGTCGCGATGGGTCACGGGGACCCAGGCCTAGTGCAGCACAGGGAGCGGAGTGTTGGACTTGCGGACGCGTGGGTCACTTTTCACGCGAGTGTAGGGCCGCGAAGTGTTGGAACTGCGGTAGAGCAGATCACATCAGCGTGAACTGCCCTGCAGGTAGGATAGCGGCGAACGTGGACAGTAGCTCCAGTCCATGTTCCCCAAATAAATTTCATCATGCGGCTGCGTGTGTTACATCGGACAACGGAGGCGGACAGTATTCTAAGTGTCCCAGTTGTGAGAAGTTATTATCTTCCGGTGTTTTACCTTGTGGGAGAAAGATCCCCGTTATAAATTCATGTCATACAGGAGGTGGTCTTAGGGTTTATCCGGGGTTTGTTGGGGACGAACCGGTCTCGGTTTTACGAGATACGGGATCTACCGTTGTGGGAGTGCATAGAGACTGCATTCGGGATTCACAGCTTACAGGTGAGACTGTCCCGTGCATCCAATTTTCGGGGGCCATTGAGAAATTACCCATGGCAAGAATAATGATAGATACACCTTTCCTTAGCGGGGAAGTCGAAGCAGTCGTTGGTTGTTTTCCAGGCGCCCAGCTCATCATTGGGAATGTATCACGGGTAGTTTCCCCTTCCGATGAGAACGTGTAAGCATGGTCGCAATCAAAAGGTATTGACTTTTGCGCCGCGGTCGAAACACGTCGACGGGTAGCGGATAAAGATAAGATTAGACCTTTGGCGACGCCAGCGGTCAACCTAGATATCACGCCAGAGCGCTTGGCGAGATTACAAAGGGAGGACCCATCATTAAACCCATGTTTTGGGGAAGCGCGAACCGAGAAAACGAGGAGATATAAGAACGGGTCGTCTTCTTTTTTTGTTCAGGGGGGCATTCTGTTCCGGATCTACGTCACAGTGGCTTCTGTTCAAAAGCAGGTCGTCGTGCCACGGTCGTTAATTGCTACAGTATTGCGTCTGGCCCATGGTGTTCCATTAGCGGGTCATATGGGAAGTGCTAGAACCAAGGAGAGAGTTCTGAAAGGTTTTTATTGGCCATCGATACATAGAGATGTACGGCTGTATTGTAAGACGTGCAGTGCGTGCCAAAAGACGACGCATAAGGGTCGTACACCCCAGGCTCCCCTTCAAAAGATCCCCACGGTTTCGGAACCGATTAAAAAGGTTTCGATAGACCTTGTTGATTTAAGAGAAAGATTATCTTCAGCGCGGACTATAGCAGAAGAAGCTTCGGGTATCGCTTCGAAAAGAGCAAAAGACTATAAAGATAGAGGTTCCAAACTGAGAATTTTTAAGCCAGGAGACAAGGTCCTATTGTTGTTACCTACGGACCATAATAAGTTATTGATGACATGGAAAGGTCCTTATGTTATTGAGCGAATTGTTTCCAAGGTAGATTACGCTATCCACATTGATGGATCAAGTAAGATTTTCCACGTTGATATGCTGCAGAGGTTTCATGAGAGACCAGAGTATCTGTATTCTCATACTAGTGTTGAAGGACATACCTAATGTCGTGTCATTCTTTGACGATATAGCATGTCATACGTCGACATGGTCTGATCATATTCAGACACTAACAGTAATTTTTCAACGATTACGCCAGTTTGGGCTAACTGCTAAACCCGCAAAGATGGATTTGGCATGTCCAGAGATAATATTCTTAGGACATATCGTGGGTAGAGGGGTTCAGAGACCTGAAGTAACAAAAATTGACAAGTTAGTAGGGTTGCAAATCCCTAAAACAAAGAAACAAGTCAGAAGCTTAGTGGGAATTTTAAATTATTACAGAAAGTTCATTCCAAATTTTTCCTCCTTGTCATCTTCTCTTACTGACCTTACTAAGAAGGGACAACCCGATAAGGTCCAGTGGACGTCTGAATGTCAGACATCATTTGATAATTTGGTGACAGCATTATCATCGTCACCCATTCTGATATTACCCGATTTTCGATCTAATTTTATCCTCAGAACGGATGCGTCGGACTCTGGTGTCGGCGCTTGTCTTCTACAGGAGAAGAACGAATGTCTCCATCCTGTATGTTATGTCAGTAGGAAGTTATTGCAGAGAGAAAGAAAGTATTCTGTGATAGAGCGTGAGTGTCTTGCCATTGTCTGGTCCGTCCAGAAACTAGGACGTTATCTCATGGGACGAGAATTTTGTATCCAGACGGACCACAAGCCACTGACATTTTTGTCGAAGAATCGTTCGTCCAGCCCACGCTTGTCTAGATGGGCATTGGCTTTACAGCCGTACACCTTCGTTATTCAACCAATTCCAGGAACCAGCAATCATATCGCCGACTACCTTAGTCGAGCCTAGGGCAAGATTTCAGGAGCTTATACATCGGAGGACAGGAACATTGACGGGATCTGTGTGAATGAGTCGACTTTAAAATATTGACATTATAAATATGATATGAAGAATGGTTGATAGGTTGAATGGTTTTTGATTCTGTATTAAGTATTGTGGTTAGTTAGCTATTCATGATGTGACACATATATGCATATTTCAGGCCATATTGATCCCCATATTTTCCCCTGATTTCGGTATTTTATATACTAGGGGAACTGCTAGGTCAGTTTTTTTAGTGTAGGTATTGCTCACGCTCACTCGTTGACAGTCATCTTGATGCGATTTGAAATTAATTGCATTAATTTTTTTGGGGTGGGGGATGATGTCACGAGTGGAGTGAGTGCAATTAAGGGGATTGCTACAGAGCGGGTGTAGAGTAAGAAGGACTCACAGTAGACAGCAAGTTAAGCGTGCTGTTGTGAGTAGTGGGGGGGGGGTCTGAAGGAGGCGAAAGCGCTGTATAACTATCACTGCAAGTTAGAAGGTCCTACGGATCGGACCTGTGAAAGAGAGCCCAGCGGGCGGACATAAGTGAAAGCAGTCGGGAGACGGATGAGTGTTGTTCCAGTAATGACTGGTATGTAGAACGTTGATTGATTATTATGATTGATGTATTATATTATATTCGTCTATTACCATGATGTAAATAAGTATATGTGAGGAATGTGGAAGTCCTTGATATTGGATATAGCAATGTGCGCCACGAGCGATAGATGAAAGTGAGTTCATGGATTTGTAGCGCGAGTGAGTAGTGTGTACTCCGATGGAAGTGTGTCACCGTAAGATGTGTGGTGAGTGAAAGGTGAACTAGTGTGTGTACGTTCCATGGGTTGTAAGGAGAGGTGGAGTGAATAGAAATGGTAGGGTATTATACCAATGTAATGTTATTCTTGTAGGTGTCGGGGACGGGCCGCAGAGCCACCTCGATGAGCACAGGGGATAGGCCAGCATAGGGCCGGAGGCCACACATAGGCCAGAAGTGAGGCTGTCAGTGCAGGACAGTAGAGGCACATAAAGTCGTGGCAGTCAGGCCACGGACAGGGACGTAGATATGAGAGTGAATGAGATACTATATTGTTGCCATGTTGATAGGCTAGTGAACTGATACTATGTTGTTGCCATGTTGATGGCTATGGAAATAATAATGTGTTATTGCCCTGCTGAGGTGCTAGGGGAGTGCTAAGGTGTATGACAATAGGAAGGTGATATTGAGAGACTGCGGTGCCAGTAAATTATTAAGGTGCTATTAAGACCCTGAGGGGGAGGCTGAGGCCGAAGTGCCTTTAGGAGTAACTACCGGATTGTGGATCCGAGGGAGAGTGTGTGTGAGAATAAGGCCGTTGTACGGCAGTCACTTCAATAATATAATGTATGTAATTGCGCTATTATATGTATAATTATGTTTAATAAATGTGTGAGTCTGATGGGCTGTTTTGTTAAGTGTTAAACTTGTTTGTTCGTGATTGTCGTCCTGTCATAACTATTACATCTCCCAGTCTGGGATTTGTGACAATGGAATCCCAGAGAAGATGGTGAATCTTATCAAGAGCATGTATGAGGGGACAAGTTGCAGAGTCGTACACGATGGTGAGCTTACTGACAGCTTTGATATCAAGACTGGTGTTAGGCAGGGTTGTTTGCTGTCCCCATTTCTGTTTATTCTGGTGATTGATTGGCTTATGAAAGAAACCACCAATGGAGGAAGAAATGGCATACAATGGACCCCATGGACACAGCTGGACGATCTAGATTTTGCAGATGACTTGGCACTATTGTCGCACACACACGACCAGATGCAAGCAAAGACTACAGCTCTAAACAAAATTTCAGAATCTATTGGATTGAGGATACATCCTGCGAAGTCGAAGGTCCTAAAAATTGTTGCACCCCCAAGCGAACAAGTCAAAGTAGGAGATCAACCACTGGAAGATGTAGAGTCCTTCTGCTATCTTGGTAGTATCATTGACAATAAGGGAGGAACAGAGGCAGAAGTCAAAGCACGAATTGGAAAGGCACAGGCAGCTTTCACGTCCTCAAGCAAGATTTGGAGAACCAAGGATATATCTCTAAAAACAAAGCTGAGGATATTCAACTCGAACGTGAAGTCAGTCCTGTTGTATGGATGTGAGACTTGGAATGCGTCCCAGGCCTGCATAAAGAGAATCCAAGTTTTCATCAACAGATGTTTGAGGAAGCTACTTAAGATCAGATGGACAGACAAGGTCAGCAATGAAATTGTTTGGAAAAGAACAAGACAGAGCCCAGTCAGAGAGGAAATTGGTAGGAGGCGATGGAGATGGATCGGCCACACTCTCAGGAGGCCAGGAAACAGCATCGCGAAGAAGGTATTGGATTGGAATCCCCAGGGCAAGAGATCAAGAGGAAGGCCGCGCGGAACGTGGAGAAGAGCCAGAGAAAATGATGTGCAACGAAGCGGAAAGACTTGGAATAATGTAAAGAGGCTGGCCCATGATAGAGAGGGATGGAAAGTGTTTGTTGGTGGCCTATACCCTGATCCAGGGTGAGAAAGGCAATGATGATGATGATGCAGTAGAAATGTGTTTTTATTTGTCAAGATTGGTTGTACATGTATTAATAATGCACTAACTTGCCTATCCTTTCATTTTATTGTCTACATCTGCCTTTTTTTTTTTATTGTTATAAATGATGACCGTATGGACTTTTAGCGACCACTGCATTGTAGCTATGCTGAAGCGTCGGTAGCGACCGTAAACCCAAAATGTCGAACCTTTCGCTTTTTTGTGACGTCACACAATGGGATCATCTAGTCTGGGTATTTTATTAGTCTGAGAAATCCGACGTCAAACATTGCGGCTTCAGTATTTTGACAATAATTATTGTCTTGTCCACAACATACGCTCCGCTATTTTTACAGAAAAATGACGTTTGAAAACCTCTCTTTGCCTCCATTTCGGCGAAGGAGCCGAGTGGGACGCGTGGTGTTTTTTTTTTGTTTTTTTCGTACTCACTTTACCAAATTCAGGAGC
This sequence comes from Onchidella celtica, assembly GCA_963931925.1. Classification (NCBI taxonomy): domain Eukaryota; kingdom Metazoa; phylum Mollusca; class Gastropoda; order Systellommatophora; family Onchidiidae; genus Onchidella; species Onchidella celtica. Next base: position 58,380,708 of record OZ007574.1, on the reverse strand, counting down.
GGGGCAGCAACACACCCCCAAAAACAGGTCATCGGCTGAGGGATTTCTCGATCTACCGAACACTGCCATGGGTGCTGCAATCTCTGGACTGTGCACCCTAACCCGAATCCTAACCCTAACCCTAAAATGACTCTGAACGTCACCGAAAATCCCTGTAATAATATGTTGGAGCTGTTGCTGCCACGCTCCTGAATTTGGTAAAGTGAGTACGAAAAAACATTACGCGAGCGGGACGGATGCTGTGGACAAGTATACAGAAGCAAAGAGTGTTTTACGTCATTGTCCGCAAAAATAGCGGAGCCGAGCGGAGCAGATGCTGTGGGCAAGAGCAGTATATCGGAACTGTGAAACAGCTTGATAAGTGCCACAATGCATTTTAAACAAGTGTCAAAGTGTGCATTTGTTATACCTCTTCTACATACCAAAAGATCTCCAGTTTTTATGAGAAAATGAAGATCGAACAAACGAGAACTCAGGGCGCCTTGCATTTCTCTAGCTGAATCCTTCATGTGTCACCGCTCGCTGAAACAAAAATTTAATATATATCTAGCGTTTATTATTATACTAACTTATTAATCTGTTCACTGTTCACCAATAATAAGCCTTTCGTCAAAGTTTTGTTAAGATACTCCTCATCAGAGAATAAGACACATCATTTCACACCTTTATTAATCCAGATTTAGACGACATGGAATACAAAATGTGTAATATTTGGAGTGACATGTGGAGAGGTTTGAATGTGGAACTATGTCTTTCATATAATATTATTAAGACGAGCCCGTTTAGGGTCAAGAGAGTAATCCATTCAAATATAAAGGAACAATGGTCCCACATTATTTAGCTCAAATTTAAGTAATAGCTTTCATACAGAGGTGACAGTAATGATATCCTTTGGCAAATACAATGAAACTCGCAAAAGCCTGGAGTCACGTAGTCTCATAAGAAAGCACCGTCAAAGGGTCGTGTTGTATAGTTCAATTAAGATTGAATGAATCGAATACAATACGTGAGATTTTGAGGACTGATCAAAATCTTAACACTTGTTGATTAAACCTGTTGGTCTCCATTCTACAATGATCATATTGTCATTCCTCGAGACCGGAAGTAGATAAGATGGTATCAGGAATGGGGATGATTAAGATGACGTTAATGTTCCCTGCGAAGCTGAAGACATTAGAAATACGTACGTGTCTAATTCTCAAACCCCAGTCAGATGATGAGGGTTAAGACGATTCTGAGATCAGGGTTCATCAATGCAGGGAAAAGCGGGGGGGGGGGGGGCAAATAGGGGGTGTCCAAGTTGTTTATCTTTCTTTCTTCCATGTTCACTTTAATTCAAAACAAAACCTCCGAACTGAATATTTGTGAATGAGACACAAAACCAATCTATCTATCTATCTATCTATCTATCTATCTATCTATTTATCTATCTGTCTATCTATCTATCTATCTATCTATCTATCTATCTAACTATCTATCTATCTATCTATCTATCTATCTATCTGTCTGTCTGTCTGTCTGTCTGTCCGTCCGTCCGTCTATCCATCCATATCTATCTATCTATTTATTTAGCTTTCTATATATCTATCTATCTATCTATCTATCTATCTATCTATATATCTGCCTGTTTGTCTGACCGTCCGTCAGTCCATCCGTCTATCTATCTATCTATCTATCTATCTATCTATCTATCTATCCGCCTGTTTGTCTGTCCGTCCGTCAGTCCGTCTGTCCATCTATCTATCTATCTATCTTTCTATCTATCTAACTGTCCGCCTGTTTGTCTGTCCGTCCGTCGGTCCGTCCATCTATCTATCTATCTATCTATCTATCTATCTATCCGTCTGTCCGTCTGTCTGTCTATCTTCTATCTATCTATCTACCTGTCCTTCCGTCTGTCTGTCTGTCTTTCTTTCTTTCTGCCCGCCGATCTATGTGCCTGTCTGTCTGTTTGTCTGTTTTTAACGTTCTGTCTAATGTTAGCAGTCTCATGATCATTGTCCACGCTTAGTGAACTTGCCAGTTTAGCTCAACCCACATCTCGAGAACATAAAGGACAATTTTGTCATAATTATTATCCTGAAATGCAATAATAAAAAGTGCATAAGGCTGTTTACTGCTCTCTGGACGTACCAAAGCCTGAAAAGTTACAGAATTTGTTTCATCTGTACCGAAGAACAGATGAATTACTTGTGGGTTTAGTGCGAGGGGCAGAGTGTTCAACTGGAATAGATCGGGTCGGGGGGGTTGGGCGGAGACACAGGGGGCATCCATAAAGCACCGAAGCTCGGAGGAGGAAGGAATCTTCCAAAGTGTGAAATGAAAAGGGAGGGGGGGGGGGGGAGGGACTGTCTGGCGCGCGTACACTTTTCATTTACGGTAATGAATTCAAAAGTTTACTTTATATTCATATTTTTCAACAAACTGAAAGGCAGGATTATACAAAAATCAAACTCGGGCGAGGCTATGTTTTGAGTGAAACAGCCAAATAGTACGTGCCAAATGTCCATTAAAAGTCTCAGAATATCCAGGCTTTAACAGGAACCTTCATTATTCTAATGGCGGTGCTCCCACACAAGTAGGGGAGGCTGGTGGCGAGGGGAGGGGAGGGGAGGTACTTGAAGCCAATTGTATGAAAGGAGAACAAAGGAAGTCGGGTCAAAATGTATGTCATATTTTAATAAGATTCCATTCCGTGTGACGTCTTGTAATAAGCCCGTTATTGAGTTATGATATGTATATATTGTGCAATGTTGCGTTAGGTATGTGTGTACCACAGACTAATAAATTAACTAGACTGGAAACACGAGCTTCGGACTGTGTCGTTTTTTACGGAATTTCCCGAGCGGCGACCGTATAACCAACATGGCCGCCGCTCGGGAAATTCCGATTTTAGTTCTATCTGCAGTAGAAATGTGTTTTTATTTGTCAAGATTGGTTGTACATGTATTAATAATACATTAACTTGCCTATCCTTTCATTTTATTGTCTACATCTGCCTTTTTGTATTGTTATAAATGATGACCGTGTGGACTTTTAGCGACCGCTGCATTGTAGCTATGCTGAATCGTCGGTAGCAACCGTAAACCAAAAATGGCGCACCTTTCACTGTTTTGTGACGTCACACAATGGGATTATCCAGTCTGGGTATTTCATTAGTCTGTGGTGTGTACCATGTCATGTGCTCTGAAATGCTCTGTGAACGTGAAATTCCCTCATGGGATAATGAAGTCATTCGTATCTTGTCTTAAATGGTCAAAATGGAGAGTGTTTCTTTCCTTTTTTTCTTTTTCATCCTCTGTTGCCGCTGAGCGTCGAGGGGAGATGCAGTGTTTTTATGGTAGGCCAACTCTGCCGCTCTTTCAACTGAGATGTTGTTTCTCAGGGTTCCTTTGACTCCTTCAGTCCATCTTTTGCGTGGTCTGCCTCTTCCTTTGTAGCCTGAGAACTTGGTGTTGAAGGCTCTCGAGGCTGGTTGACTAGGTGGGCATACGTGACAGGTGGCCAAACCATTTAAGTCGTTGTTTTTCTATGAAATGCAGGCAGGATTCCGTGCCAACGGCTGCTCTTACAACTCCATTTCTTTGCCTGCCTCTTCTTGTGATACTTAGGGTTTCGGAGCGTATGTACTTGAGTGATGGCCCCTGGACGTACAAAAAATAAGATCTCTTTGTCCTTCTGCGTGGTCGTTAGTTTTCTCAGGAAATAACAGAATGTTTTTGTTTTTCCAATAACTGATGGACGACCTTCACCACACGCACGTACTTTTGTTGTTTACCCTTTTATTGTTCACAACACCATGGCAGTAAAAGACTGCTAAGACTGCTGCCGAAGACAAACGGAGGCGTCAGTTTAAGCCGTCTCGTGTTTCACACTCGCCTAATTAACGATGTTTATTCTGTCGTGCTCCTGAAAAAAAGAAACTGTACACCCTAGCTTACGTTAAATTCCCATTTTAACATCGTTTCACAAAATGAAATAATGTGATCTGCCGTTCTAGGGTAGGGAGACAAGGCCAGAGAAAGTGACAAGAACAAACTTGACTAAACGGTTATCAAGAAAATACGTCACGTGACAGACACGGCGTTTTTCAGTTTTGACCATCTGTGCTTGTGTGAAGAAATTCATATCCCTCTTAAAAGACAGTTCCCATGCACTGTTTCATCCAGTTTCTAGGTCATCCAGGAACAATAGCAGAATACACACCAAGGCATACAGAGAAAAATGCAGGCGATTAATCCTTATGAAAAGGAAAAGAGATCACGCGACATCTCTATTGCAGAGATATTCTATCGGCAGAACAACGAATTATGTATAAACTGGCTACACTGTGTCACAAATGTATGTACAAAAACACACAAAATTATTTAACTGATATTTGACTCCCTATGTACCATCACGGCAGCTTAGATCATCTGCTGACAATAAAAAGTTTAAAATTCCTAAGATGTCCCTTTAGAGTATGGATGAAATTTTTTTTCTTTTCAAGGGCCTCAGATTTGGAATTCTCTGCCTCTGTCTTTGAGAGAGACTGAACATTTTATTATGGATTTTAAACATCAGCTGAAGGGTCATCTTTTTACATTCTGAATGTCCATTTTTTGTTTTTTCTTGAGTATGCCCGTGTATTGTGTGTGTCATTATATGATATAAATGTTGTAAAGCTCTTAGAGCCTGGTTGTTAACGCGATGAAGCACTACACAAATACTAATTATTATTATCATTATTATCATTACGATCGTTTTTACCATCCGCGATTCGCCTCAACAAGACGTTATAGCTAGATGCGTGTCATATTTTACTAAGCTCTCATACCATGTTAATTCATACAGTATCAGTTGCGTGTCACATTTTACTAAGATCCCATACCATGTTACTTCATACAGTATCCTTGTTACTGAGTTATGATGTGTTTATATAATGATATGTAAGATGTATGTACCGTGTATGTGCTCTTAAACGCACTGTGAAAGTGAATTTACTTCATGGCATAATAGAGTGATTCTTATCATATCTTCTTAAAATTGTGTATGAATAATCGTTTTTGACTATCGCAGAACGATAATTTAAAAAGATAGTGGGGCGCAATGCCAAATATTTTCTTGCTTCTCCCGTAAAAATGTTGTTTCGAGCATCTACAGTGTTCTTCCATAGAACGGCGTTATTGATGTGTAAATCAGGACATGCAAGCTATTTCTTCACTCGGAAAATCCGTCACGCGAGCGAAATTTTAGAAAACACCATCTCTCAACAACAACGAAACAAACTTCAGTGGGCAGCCGGAAAGAGCACTTCGTCATTATGCTTTGTTTCGTGTCTTGTCATCGTTTTGAACGATTGATGTTTTCTAATTAAATGCGAGAAGTCTTAAAAGAACTTAAGTGCGTTAGCCCCACCTCTGCAACTCCTGTTGCTTAGCATTAAGAAGCTCGATTTGGTTTTTCTATCCCAATAACTCGTAATATGGTTGTGAAATTGGTTAATTTATTCACTCACTCACTCACTTAATCACTCCCCAAAACACACACATATTCACACACAAACGTACACACACGGGCGCACACATACATGTAAACAGCAAACAAGTTCATTAACTATCCTCAACGGAGATTATCCACTTCCGTGTATGATTCACTTCTCTCCCCGGATAGAAAATTTACGAGCTTGTTGACGCAGTTAGGTGATTTTCATGTTACTTTCAACCGTTGGTGGTGGTGCTTGTATAATGGCAAGTTATCTATCTATCTATCTATCTATCTATCTATCTATCTATCTATCTATCTACCTATCTATCTACTTATCTATCTACCCATCTACCTATCTACCTATCTATCTATCTATCTATCTATCTATCTATCTATCTATCTGTCTGTCTGTCTGTCTGTCTGTCTGTCTGTCCATCTATCTATCTATCTATCTATCTATCTATCTATCTATCTATCTATCTATCTGTCTGTCTATTTGTCTGTCTGTCTATCTATCTATCTGTCTATCTATCAATCAATCTATCTATCTATCTATCTATCTTTCTATATATCTATCTATCTATCTGTCTGCCTGTCGATCTATCTATCTATCTATCTATCTATCTATCTATCTATCTATCTATCTATCTATCTATCTATCTATCTATCTATCTATCTATCTATCTATCTATCTATATATATATCTATCTATCTATCAGTCTGCCTGTCTGTCTATCTGTCTTTAAGTTTGTCTGTCTATCTGTCTTTCAGTCTGCCTGCCTGTCTGTCTGTCTGTCTATCTATCTATCTGTCTATCGATCTACCTGTCTATCTAATCTATTTATCCATCTATCTGCCTATTTATCTATCTGTCTGTCTGTTTATCTGTCTATCTGTCTGTCTGTCTGTTTGTCCATCAATCTATCTATCTATCTATCTGTCTATCTATCTATCTATCTAACTAACAATCTGGCTGATTAGATAACCTCTAGTAAGGAAGAGAAATAATCCAGAAATTTTGGAACGTTTTCGTGGCTGATCACCTCCCTTGAATTTTTCACACGAACGGTGGTTGGGGGCCGGTCTCTGCATACTAATATCTTTTGTTTCTTTCTCAAAATTACGATTAATGGTAATACTCCTGACATTTAATTATAGTAAGTTGAATAACAGGTTTATGCTAATACCAGTGTTGTGATAATGAAGTCTTTTCCATAGAATACTTCGTGGACTAGACTTGGACCAAAATGTTCCGCCATTTTAAGCCGGTCTTTAAAGTATCAGTTGGCCTTATCCATGCCTTGGTATAATCTGAGATCAGTTGTGTCAGTTGCTGTTCCAAGAATGATACGAGACAAGCGCAGAGAAAATACCGCATAATAACCGAACCTCATAAAAGTTAGTTTTTCACCTACGATGTATCACTTAACTGGCACGCCAATATACAATCCTTGTCCTGAGGACTTGCCAGGTTGCCAAATTCGAAGTTAAAAGCCTCTAAAATTTACGAACAAATAAAACTGTTTCGCCAGTTCTTGCAGGGTTAAAAAACAATTTTTTTTAAACATTTGGACGAAAAAGTAGACACGTAATGTCTTTACTGAGACCTGATAGTGTGCATGACTAACTAAAAGAACTGAAACCCTTAGGAAAGAGCGGCTACGTGAAAATCTTCAGGGAAAGAGGACCTCTGTCAAACAAGTGTTTGGGCCTTTGACTCCCTTACATTCCATGGGGACCTGGCCACACCTAGGACATGAATCTGAGTGATTTCCTTCGTATATGTGGTGTGAAGGTTAATGTAATAGACTTACCCAGAGGTTTCACAATACAGAATATTATAAAGCACTTAATGGTCAGTCCGCACGCAGATGATGGTCGGGTATTTGCCATGTTGGTGTGAGTGCTTTTTTTGCCTTTTCCAGAAAATGGGGATGGAATTGTGGTCGGCAAAAAGGCTAAAACGCATAAAACATTACATCACAAACGCATATCTGGAAAAATGTTTAACTTATTGAAATGACACATAAAGTGTAACGAAATTAAGAGTGAAAGAACCACTATCATGACAAGACCTCAAAATCGGCAAAATGTCGCATACAACAATATGGCAAATACCCCTCGATATACTGACGTTTTGCCGTCATAGATTCATTTCAAGTCTGTTTTGTTCATGTTTCTGCCTAGACGAGGATAAACTCAGCATCCTCATATATGTTTTACAGTGGAACTAACCCAAGCAGTGAAGACACGGCTGAAAACAACAGACTTTGGAAATCAGCATGGTTACGGAAACTGACATCAACATCCTTAGAAGCAGACACTGTGTGTACCCTGCTAGGGTACCATATACGAAGTAACAAAAACGTACCAAAATGCACAGTAACAATACAATGAAAGTAGAATTTAAAAAAAAAAAAAAAAACTAATATTGGTATGAATGGTACAGTGTCAACAGTCAATAATTTAATGTAAAAAAAAAGATATGTATACATTATACAAACGACAGCAGCAGTTACGTTGTTTTATGTTGTTATAATCTGGTTCTGGAATTGTTACAAGCTGTGTATGAAAGATCCGGCCTGCCCTCCCCCCACATCCACGATCACAGTTCTGAATAAAGTCCAATCTCTATCCAGGACTCAAATAAACATAGACCTGATTTCGTTGATACTTCAGGAGTCTCTGCAATAACAATCAGAGGAATTCGATAAATAAAGGGTTTATATTAAAGACACGAGTATGTAATAGGTGTCAAAACTTTAGTGTCGATGAAACGAAAACACCTTGAGGCTTATAATATGAAGGCAAAATCCTCCTCTTCGGGAATGTGTACGTTTGTTGTCATAGTAACCTTTGCGTGGTTGACGTAACGGACAGTCTTTTCCCGGAAATTTCCGGAAGTGACATACTGTTGACTTTACTGTCACGGAAACCTTTGTTGATGAGCATTGACGAGGTGTCTGAGATCGGATCTGGAGTCAAGCTCTTCTCGTTATAGCCAGTCGACATCAATGTTGTAGAACCACCTTGATTTTGTGGGGGGTTGCTGGTTATTGGGTGCCTGTATCCGGTCACACCTGTCCTTTGGCTCCCGAACGTTTTGTTTAGAGGCACGGACATGGTCGGCACTTTGGCTTTGTTGAGCAAATACCGGTTGTAGTCTCTGAGGGAAAACGGATTCGTGGACGTGTTCCCCATTCGCATTTTCTCAATGTCGTTGTTAGTGAGGGTGAGGGCTTTCCGTACCGAGTTCAGCGAGTCTGTGTCGCTGCTGTTGGAACTTATGTGACCAGAATTACTATGATGGTGATGATGGTGGTGATGATGATGGTGAAGGGGGTGGTGCTTTGAAGGGGACCGAACTGTGGATGGACTAGACTTACTATTCTGTCCATCTTTATGATACTGATGGTGGATCTGAGCAAAAGCATTCATAGCTGTCATGAAAGACGTGGAAAGAGCTGGAGAATCAGGGTTACTGCTGCGGTGTGAACCTTTGTCAGATTCACTGGCGCGCCGCTCGACCATTTTCTGCTGCGGCGTGAGTTTCTCCAAAGGTTTCAAGGGCTGTTCCGCTCGGACTACCGGCTTCACTGTGAACACGTCTTTAGAGATATCACCGGCTTGCTGGGCCAGGAACTTGGCGGTATCAGGAGCCGAACCGTCGTTGTGGCGACGCTGCTGGCCCGAGGTGACGGCTGTGACAGCTGTACGTGGTGACGAGCCAGGTTTAGGGTGACCATCGTGCCCTTTGGCTGTGTTAGCTGCGGCATTCATTTCTTTTTCTAACGCCGACATACGCGAAGAGAAATTTTCCACGAACAAATCGCTGGCTGATTTGACCAACTTAGGGTCTTTGTAACGTTCTTTGTTGACTGGCCGAAAGTCTGAACCGCTGGCTGAAGGACGTTGAGTGTTTGAAGATGATGGAGCATTAGTTGGTGCTGGCTGAGACTGTGGGTGGGGTGGTAGTTGTGTCTGAGGCTCCGGAATCGGTTGTTCGCGGTTTTTAAAATGCATGTCCAAATCTTTCTTCAGATTTTTCTGGGCATGTCTAAGCTCAGGCGCTGGTGTGCTTCGCTCCGAATGCCGGGATCGTTTAGCCGTGATCCAGTCTGTACCCATGCTTGAAAACTTGGCAGAGCGGTAAATGCCGTTGTTGGCGATGTATCTGTAGGTTTCATGTTCAACGTTAGCTTTCCAAGAAGCTTTGTGGTGAGTGGTGTCGTAATCTTCACTTACACATCGCACAGAAATCCTGGACGGGTCAATATCTGGAACTTGCGGTCTGCCAGCTTTTCGTCGTAACACACGTTTGGATGCCGAAATTGGAGGTTTAGGAAATGAAAGTGTGTAACCCCAGCCACGCACCATTTCGGCCAGGTCATCCTCTTTTTCTGCCTCGATTGCCATGATGTCCAGTACAGCCTGGTGTTCGTCATTGTCCAGCAGGCTGTCCACGAGTTCCCTGGACTGTTGCTCTGGTAAGTGGCCACTGAATAACGGGCTACTGCAAGGCGTGCTAGCCACTGTCATGGCGTCACTTGCCATTCATAAAATATCTACACCTTCTACCGACTAGGTTTTGGTAACGGTTCTCTTTCCTTTTTTCCAGATTTCAGAACTGCGACAAATGTGGCTCAGTGCTGGTAACTGAGAATAGCAACGATTTGTTTCTTCAACATTATCATTTAATTGTCCTGCCTTTTCCTCTCTGGTTAAATCATGATTGGTCATAAGATTCGAATGCTTAACAGGCAACTTTGTCTGATGGCAGATTTCTGAACCAATACCTGGTTGTCTATGGCCAGAAGAGTTAGCGACGTGGTTGTCATGTAATGTCCTTTATTTTCAACTTCACTATTTTGCGTTCCAGAATATTCTGACATCCTTAACCCCCAGGGCAGATGCAGTTCACGGCAACAAGGATACAGACTTGTGTTTCAACCTGACTGTAGTTTAAGTACTCGGCTGTCCACTCGCTGGTTGATTCCTTCAGAACTATGTCATCCCCACGCCCATGAGTCAAGAGAACTGAAGAAGCAGATGTCGAGTGAAGTCTTCATCTTTGGCACTAAACTCCGTGCATGTCATCTGAAAATTAAAAAATAAAGTGTTAGATTGTATCTGAATTCATGAATACTATTGAGATCTTTGTTTCTCGGTGGCCTCACCATAATGCTGTTGGCCCCGGCTTCATGAATACTTCCAGCATTCCTTAGTTTTAAGGCAATATTTTCACTAACGAGGAAGAGAGAGAGAGAGAGAGAGAGAGAGAGAGAGAGGAGAGAGAGTGTGAGAGAGAGAGAGAGAGAGAGAGAGAGTATTCCTACTCCCGTGTCTTTTTGTTTATTCTGCAAAGGATAAGATTATGACCAGTCCCAGGAAGCCTCTATTTTCAGCAAAATCGAGAGAAATGTCTCCAGTGGATGAATTGTTTCGTTTTAACTCTGTTTAGTCTTTTCCTGAAATCTTTGAAAATAACCCCAAAAAATGGAATGATATGATCTGGTGAGGAAACAAACAAAAAATGAAAAAGGTGAATGGGGGGGGGGGGTGGGGGCGCACATCTTTTCCTTTAGCTCTTTATCTTTCGGTTAGAAAATAATATTGTATGACATTTTTGTCGAGTCCTGGCGGCCGAGACGAGAACTGCGCTTTGGTTGATGTATGTGTGTCCACAGAGCGTACAGTTTACTTTTAATATTTACAGGAATGCATTAAATCTACTTAATGATTAAATGATTAAAAGCCAGCTTTAAAATACACAGAGACAAATTATGTGCAAAAGTAACATTCCTAACTATAATATGCAAATAAATGCAACTGCTCGCACAAGGATAGACAAAAATAATGACAAGACACACAAATTCCAAACTGAAATAACTCGAGGAAATGAAATCGGCAAGGTAAATAATCTCTGCAGGTGTCAGACCTAGAAACGCACCAAATACACACAAATGTAAATTTTCCCTGTTGATTTATATGAATGAATTTGTTTTGGTTGTTTAATGAAAAATTAATGTGTTTTTCATTTTTGTGATGTCTCCAGTAGGAAAGTGCATGCAGAATTCAGAAGTGTCTAGTCGTGTGTGACACTCATGATTGACTTTCCATTTCCGCTCGAATACTTGTGTACATACCAGTCTGTTTATCTCTGACTCTGAATTATCAACGTTGTTATCATAAATACCAGAACTTCACTTATGAACTCTAATCATTACCGTTAATTAACCTCCTCCTCCCCACCAGCAGCAACCCCCACCCCTTTTCTAAAAACAGGATGAAAGGATGGTATGAGAGAAGATTCTTAACGAGATTAAAATTTCTGCACAGCTCGACAGTGTGGCTTTAGTGATAGAGGAGAAAACATTGTTTTTCATTTTCTGAAATTCGAATTGCGACTAAAAAGTGAAGGATAAAAAATGAAAGGGTCACGGAGAGAGAGAGAGAGAGAGAGAGAGAGAGAGAGAGAGAGAGAGAAAGAGAGAGAGAGAGAGAGGCAAGCAATACGACGGGTGATTCCGTAAAAATCTGTCCCTTATGATAGTTTTTAATTTCTGTGCTGCCAGTTTGCATTCACGAAGCCATATTAACATATACACAAACACTCCCCATAGGTATACGTAGATTTAGATTTCTTGTTTATTTCAACTAAACCAGCAACGGTCAGTCAGTGCAGGCAGGGATGGCCACATGTTTCCCAACAGAAATAATTTTAATCTCACCCTTAAATGAAATTTTGACTCCGCTCGAGTCATATCCACTGAACCCAACCCATGACCTTCAGGCCAAGGCCATTCATCATTTACTCAGAAAACAAACGGGCACGTTTGCAAGCACTCACGCCTGAATGTCCTCTCCTATATTTTATACATTTCTGATGTTAAAGAACAAACGGCTGAAATAGAAAATTCCTGCCGCAGTTTGAATTCAGTCTGACCGTTTTGCTCTGAAAACCACCGCTAATGAACAAATAGCTAAGAAATAAATTATAATTGAAGAAATTGATTAAAACTTGTTGCATTTCGGTGATGAAATTCATCTCGCTGCATGGTTTTGCAGGTATGCCAAGGACCACTCGATATTTTCACTGAGACTGGGCGGCATTTCATTTAGTCCTGCACGGTGCACTGTTTGAAATAAGGAGTTAACATTTCTTGTGACATTAGATACCTATTCATCTCATTATTTACTTTTTCACCATTCGCGCTGAACTCGTTCAGTGAATACCTGGAGGGGTATTTTGCCATATTGTTGTCTGACATTTTGCCGATTTTGAGGTTTTGTCATGAAAGTGGTTCTCCCGCTCCTAATTTCATTATGTTTAAGTGTCATTTCCTGCTCCAATTGTCCATGCCTTGACGTGGAGGAGTGGCTTGCGTGTCCCAGTGATCCCAGGAGCTAAGCCAGCGGAGGCCTCGTGCCCCTGATAGCTTTAAGCAAGCTGAACAGGTCATGGGGGAAGGACCAGACAAGATTGAACAGACCGGCCCTCCAGGTTCGGGGGTTGGGCGTAGGGCTAACAACCCTACCCTGAAATCCTTGTTGGGGTGACCTTACTTGGAGAAACAAAAATCGTTACGGAAACAGCAACATGGAAAAACCAACGTTCTGGATGTGATGGACCTTCTGAGTACCTCGCGACTCGTATGAATGCAAGTAGTGAAAGCCGAAAGGAAACTGCTAGCAGGATGAAGGAGGAACTGAACACCGCCAAAACCAAGACCAGGATTGGATACTGGAATGTTAGAACAATGTATGAATCGGGTAAGTTAGCACAAGTAACATCAGAGATGAGGCGCTACAACCTACACATCCTGGGTGTAAGTGAGAGCAGATGGACTGGATCTGGAAGGATCAAAACATCCACTGGAGAAACCGTTCTCTACTCTGGAAGAGAGGATGACCAACATCATGGAGGAGTAGCCATCATCCTAAAGAAAGGACTGGACAAATGCTTGTTGGAGTGGAAACCAGTCAATAGCAGACTGATGAGGATGAGGATGAAAGGACGACACACAAACATCACTGTCATCCAATGTTATGCACCAACCAACGAAAACGACAACACAGACAAAGACGACTTTTATGAACAACTCCAGGGGGAAATGGACATGACGCCACGGCATGATCTCATCATTGTCATGGGAGACCTCAATGCTAAGGTAGGTAAAGATGATATAAATTATGAAAGAGTAATGGGAAAACATGGAACTGGAACAAGGAATGACAATGGAGAAAGGCTTGTGGATTTTTGTGCCTTGAACAACTTAGTCATCGGAGGGACCCTTTTCACACACAGAGAAATTCACAAACTCACATGGAATTCTCCAAATGGAAGAGACAAGAACCAAATAGACCATTTGATGATCAACGGTATGTGGAGACGATCCCTTCTAGATGTGAAAGTGAAAAGATGAGCTGACGTAGCCAGCGACCACCATCTAGTGGCAGCACTTATCAAAATTAAACTGAACAAGACCGGAATCAAGACATCAAAGCAAAGACACCTTAATATTCAGAAACTGAGAGATGCAAGTGTTAGAAATGCCTTCAACATACAAGTCAAGAATCGATTCCAGGCTCTACGAGAGTCTGATAAGAACAACCCTAATGAAAGAGGAATCGATTCAGAGTGGAAAAGAGTAACTACAGTGTACACAGAGAGCAGTGTAGCCAGCCTTGGATTTAATGAGAAAGGGAAAAGCAAGGAGTGGATCCAACAAAGAACATGGGATGTGATCGAGGAGAGGAAAGTCATGAAAAAGAAACTCCTACAAGTGAAATCGGAAAGGCTGAAAGAGAGGTACCAACATAGCTACACAGAGTTAAATAAGAAAGTGAAGAGACTAGTAAAGAAAGATAAACGAGAAGCCATGGAACAGCTAGCGGCAGATGCGGAGGAGGCAGCAGCAAGAGGAGAACAGGGTAAGCTCCACAAGATCACTAAGCGCATTTGTGGCAAGTACGGTGGAAGACCAAGTGTTCCAATCAAAGACAAGAATGGGAAACTACTGACTACAGAACGAGAACAGGATACACGCTGGACAGAGCAATTTCAGGAATTACTAAACCGGCCACCACCTGAAGATAGAATAATAATACAAGATGCTGCTGAAGACCTTGACATCAACATAGATCCACCAAAGAAGGAAGAGATAGTGGCAGCAATAAAGAGCCTAAAAAACAGCAAAGCCCCAGGAAAAGACAACTTGACTGCAGAACTGTTCAAAGCAGATCCGGATCAGTCAGCCACCATCCTTCAGCCACTGTTCACAGCTATCTGGGAAGCAGAAGCCGTACCAAAGAGCTGGAATGAAGGCAGAATAGTGAAAATACCCAAGAAAGGAGCACTCGGCGATTGCAACAACTGGCGTGGTATCACTCTCCTTTCTATACCCAGCAAAATCCTTGCCAAGATCATTGTGCAACGTATGTCAGATGCTGTGGACAAGACACTGAGAAAAGAACAGGCCGGATTCCGAAAGGGGAAAGGATGCATTGACCAGATCTTCACACTCCGAAACATCATAGAACAGTGTTCAGAATGGCAAAGGCAGCTCTATGTGAACTTCGTTGACTTCGAAAAGGCCTTCGACAGCATCCACAGAGAGAGTATATGGCGCATTCTTCGGCACCATGGGATTCCCAGCAAGCTTGTTGAACTCATCAAAAGCTTTTACAAGAACTTCAGTTGCAGTGTCGGAAACAGTGATGCATCCTTTGAAGTGAAAACTGGTGTACGGCAAGGATGTGTGATGTCAACAATTTTGTTTAACCTCGTAATCGACTGGATTATGCGGAAAACTACAGAGGATGCACCAAGAGGCATCAGATGGACACTCTTCGACAACCTAGAGGATTTGGACTTTGCGGATGACCTTGCGCTATTGTCACATAGTCACCAACATATGCAAGATAAGACGCAGAGACTACATAATTTTGGATGCAAAGTAGGCCTTCGGATTAGCCAGAAGAAGACAGAGATTATGACCCTAAATGTAGACACTCCAGCACCAGTGCAAGTAGATGACAAGAACCTCACCACGACGGACAAATTTAAATACCTTGGTAGCATTATCAGACCAGAGGGTGGCACAAAGGAGGACATCCAAAGTAGGCTGGGAAATGCAAGGGCTGTCTTTCAAAGTATGAGCAACATCTGGAAATCGACACAATACGGCATCAACACCAAGATCAGACTGTACCAAAGCTGTGTCCTATCCACACTCCTGTATGGATCAGAGTGTTGGCGAATGACAGAAGGTGACCTCGCCAAGTTGTCTTCCTTCCACACCACATGTCTTCGTAGGATTCTCCGCATCTTTTGGCCAAACAAGATTTCTAATCAGGAACTACTAAGGCGATGCAAGCAAGAAGAAATAGCCAACATCATCACGAAGAGACGATGGAGATGGCTTGGACACGTGCTGCGAAAGGAAGCAAATTCTATAACCAAAACAGCACTTCAGTGGACACCGGAAGGACGGCGCAAGCGAGGCAGACCCAAGGCAACCTGGCGGAGAACAATCGAGGCAGAGATGAAATCCTTCAATCACTCATGGGGAACTCTCGCAAAGATGGCCCAGGACAGACAGGGCTGGAGATCCTTTGTTGCTGCCCTAAGCACCAGTGGGTGCAACAGGAAATAGTAGTAGTAGTAAGTGTCATTTCAATCGGTTAATTCCAATCTTGTCGAGATATGTGTTTGTGACGTAATAGTTTATCCTTTTTTAGCCTATTTGCCGACCAAACTTCAACCCTCATTTTCAAAAATGTAAACTGCACCTACAACAATATGGCAAATATCCCACGAAAGAAAGGAAGCAGTTTGGAGCAAAATATAAATAATGATCGGTTACCCACGATATCAGTTTCGTGAACTCCTCAAAATCACCCAGTTTGATTCTCAACTCAGCCCCACTGTGGAAAAAGACTCAATATGTCAGGAGGAAAAACTCCTCTCTAGCGGACTTAGCGCAGACTTATGGATTGGCTGAAATCTCGAATATTAACCCTTTGACAACCAAAGCCGTGAAAGCTGGATTTTCTGAAATCTTGTCGATATTTGTTATATGTTTTTCATTTACATTTACGAGAGCCGATGCGAATCTAAATTATGATAATCATCTGCAATTTAAAGTTATTCATTGAAAACCAAAAACACGTAACTTGTGGAGCAGTAAAGGATCCTCGGCAATGCCGTGTCGGTATTGAAAGGGTTAAGAAAACTTTATATGTTAATTTGTCTGGCGAGTTTCAGTCTTGGTAAATTAATTATCACCGTGCACTACACCGAACGGTAAGAGATTTTAGTGACGGAAGGGCCTAGTTATTGAACCAGCAGTTTGTTCTGTACGCTTGACCACAGATTGGGATTATCATCTTGTTTTGTTTTTTTTTCTTACTATTTTGTTCGTTTGAGTTTTGGGTTTGAGGTTGGAGAAAGAACTTCGACACAGTCACGGGCACATCGTCACTGCTCTTTAATAATGGCACATGCCAGACTTACGCCCAAAGCGCAAATGGCGGTTCAATACACACCTGGGTATAAGGGCTATCGGATTAACACAATGCGCCAATAAGAAAATGTAATAATCCAATAGAATCATAATGGCATAGGGTACCAAATGACAGGAAAAGAAAGAGTTTTTTTTCTTAATATCTAAAAGTAAAAGTGTCAACAATGACTTATGCCATTAGCGTAGAGCAGTGACGATGTTGTGCTAGGAAGAATTAAGACGACAAACAGACTGTAGCAGAATGGTAAGGGACAGAAGGAGACACTATCAGAGGCGTCCACCAAGCACCCGATATTTTGCTAGTGGGTTGGTGATTATTTTGGAAACACTAAGGAATCTGATTAACTTCCATTACTAGTGATAGCCAGATTTTGTAGGAACTGACCTGTAATTTGTCCAAATGATGAATGGGGGTTTTTGGAATGAAGGATGAGCCTTTGAACAGAGATCAGTCAAATTTTACATGAGTTATGATTTCTTTCAGATAGTCATTCAAATTTAGTGTAAGGCACGGTGTAAGTGTTCAGTTAAAACTTAAAACTTGTTAAAACTCTCCAAAGATAAAGACAGGATATATCAAGTGTCAAATGGACACTTACACCGCGTCTTACACTAATTCTGAATGACTATCTGAAAGGGGACATACCTCATGCAAAATTTGACTTACCTAGTTTTGGAAAACGCTCTCCAGTTGCATCAAAAAGACCATCATTATAATAATACATCTGAACTATGGTTTTGAAATAGAATCCCCAAGATTTTCAAAATTGTGGTACTGGTCTACAACCAACTCTTTTTTAATTTAAAAAAAAAAAATCCTATTGACGACTAATTCAGAAACACCGGTCATTAGTTTAGTTATTCCGGACAAAGTCTGAATGTTTACAATCACAGAGGGACAATTCAAGACAATGAAGCCGTCTAGATACGCAGTGATACACAACTGTTTGTCACCTGAACATGAAACTACGTCCAAGTGGCCTAGATAAACGGTGGGGGTCAATGGCGCTGTTTCACAGCTTGAAAACTGCCGCTAATGACGAGGACATAGTCCAGGCTGAACTTTGTCTGATTTTTGTATTTTGTGTATTTGTATAACTCTTTAATCCCATTTGGGAAATTTGCCTTTGTGCCATTGCAGCCCAGTTACAACTGGAGCAGGCTCAACGTCGCCATAGTGCAGCGCCGGTCGGCGGTTCTTTTTTTTGGGGGGGGGGGAGGGGGAGATGAGGGAGGGGGGTGGGGGAATATGATGTTATTCAGTCCGTTGACAAAAGGTTAATGGCAACATTTGGAATCGTACCATTTAGTTTCACATTTATACCACCGGGGAGTGGGTACGTCTGAAGAGAGTTTGTATCTATTTGCAGTGAGATAGATTTGTCTGAGACCTAAGACATCGCCACCTTAGTTCGTGTTTGTTCTATCTCCATTCTCTGAAAAACTGGAGATCTTTGAGTATGTAGAAGAGGTATAACAAATACACACTTTTGACACTTGTTTCAAATGCGTTGTGGCACTTATCAAGCTGTTTCACAGTTCCAGTGTATTCCAAATCCTTATCATGATACTGAAGCCGCAAACTTTTAACGATGAATTTCTCAGTTGTGGGAAAAGCGGAGTTGGAACAAACAAGAACTAAGATCGAGATATTAGTCTTACGTCCGCCTAACCCAGACAAATGTTGGAGTCAATGTCGCTGTTTTATAGCTTGAACACTTCCCCTAATGACGTGGACGCAGTCATGGCTGACCTTTGCCTAAGGCTATTCAGTCTGTTGAGAAAAGGTAAATGGCACCATTTGGTGCGATTGAAAACCGTTTACATGTCCAGGGATAAGATACCAGGAAATCTATATTCGCAATCTGCCATGTTCGTAACTTTTCAAGACTGCGTTTTGGCCCGTCTGTGGCCAGTAGACACGTATTTGTATTGTCTTCGCATAATGGCAATCACTCGTTAAAGGAACTATTTGGACGCTTTCACTTAACGCCCATTCACGTCATCTTTATGCCGCCTACATCTGCGAAATGGCAGTAGATCTTTATTTAGGAGGATCGCTGCTCCATGCATTTATACCTTATACGTCTGTGAAATCTGACCTGTTGCCAATTTTCTACACGCCAACATGCCAGGTGGGCCTTTTTAAATAATATATGACTAAAGGAGGCGTTTACTTTAAAACAAGACTTTTTAGCCTTTTGTCGTAACTAAGAATTTGATTTTCACCTTATCCCAAAACGAAATTTACACACACACAGGGAGATAGAAAGCGAGAGAGAAAGAGAGAGAGGGGAAGAGAGACAGAGAGAGAGAGAGAGAGAGAGAGAGAGAGAGAGAGAGAGAGAGAGAGAGAGAGAGAGAGAGAGAGAGAGAGAGAGAGAGAGAGCTTTATGTTGTATACTACAAAGAAATCTACTTCAGTTATATCTATTATATATTTCAGTAACTTGCAACCTTTGGCATGACTAACTGACCAAATTATACATTCTTCAGGCCTTAAATTTGGCAGGAAGGTGGCAATTGAGATAAGAAAGATGTTGGCTATAATTAAAAGTTGTTTACTTCAAGCATGTATTTTTTTTAAATATCAATGTTTATTGCTATGTAACATCTGTATTTTTGCATGTTTGTTTCGTAATATATATAGTACCGTGCATGTCATAAAAAGTAATCGCATCAAGCGTTCAGTTTGGTGCGTAGTGTTCTGGTGCGCATGAGTTCTGAAGCAAGACTGTAGTTTATTACTTTTATTATACTAGAGAGTGAGGGGGGGGGGGGATCACATGTTGTTTATTCTGGGCAATGCCCGGTAGCTCATCTAGTTTTGTTATATTTTGGTAGTTTTATCAACACCAGCAAATTCCATTTGGCATGCGAAAATAGAATACTTACTCTTAAGTTCCCACTGGAGTCAGGACAGAAATAAATATTTAAGAAATAATGACAAGTCTATATCTTTGCACACATTTGACCTTGATATCAATGACAGTCTTGTATTTGTGCAATAAATACTTCAAAACAAGAAAGAAAACTTCCAGTGGTCTTGTTTCCGGAACAGTCCTCAGAACAAATAACATATAACTAATTTTATTACGATATCTCTGTATTTACTGAAATTTATATTCAAGATTATTTCGGAATGGCACTTTTGAAACTGAGTGCAAAAGAGCAAACAACTGCCTTCAGGGGTGAAACGGACCACGCATGGTGTAGACGCCAGACTGGTGGCTTGCCGCCCATAAATTTTGCACCACGCTAACACCGTAGGCACTGCCCACACCGCGACCTAGCGGAGTGCAGTTGGCAGTGCCTATCATGTTAGTCGGAAGTAAAATTTATAAGCGACAAGCTACCAGTCTGGCGTCTGCACCAGGCGTGGTCTGTTTCATCCCTAAAGTTGTCTTTGTTTATACGGACAGTGCATATATCCGTACAACGCACATAATTCGATGACGTAGAACACACACTGGAATACTATATTACTGACTTTGTTGATTTGCATAGTTTTTAAAAACATGAATCGGCTTAGTAGCAAAACAATCCGACTTCTGCTCAGAGATTGCGTGATCTGCGCTAATAATATACTTGAGTGTACGTCGATCACCAATGGCTACCCCAACCCCTTTTCGCCTGATTAGTCAATCTGACTACCGCCCATTGATACAAACTGACTAGACCCTCACGCTCCCAGGTCCATCTGACTATTCCATGTGTTGTCACTTTAAATTCGTGAACACCATACCAAGTTTTGTTTCAGCAAACCTTCACCAGTCGCGCTTTTGGTAAACATGTTGTAGGATATGCACTGTCCATATCCATACAACATGTTGTACGGATATACACTTCCTTGTTTATATCTTTACAAGTAACGGCCAGACTGTTAACGCATTCTAGTTTTAAATATATCATTTCTGAATTACCTAAACAATTTCTCAAAAAATGGCCAAACGTTCGTGTTTCAGTTCAGTGTTTCACAGACGATGGCGGAGTCAGTTCAAAATGTTCGATACGACATTTTGTAGCTCGTGAAAGCGGAGGTTTAAACAACAAAATACACAGATAATACCCGCTGACACGTCCTAAAAACGACAGGCCTATCTGTCAAAGTATGACGTGATAAATAATGCATAGACTAACAACACTCGTTGCTGAAGCATTGTCGCTTATGTTTCGTCTTATCGTGTCATAGATTTTTCTTGCTCGAAGTTTCGTTGTCAAGATCAGCGGTTCCCAACGTGGGAGATATCGCCTCCACCCCCTCCCCGATGGTGGAAACGAAAAAAAGAGCGACCGGGGGGGGGGAGGGGCGAAAACAATGAAAGGGGCGATGGGGGGGGGAGACAAAAACAGTCATGAACAGAGGACGATTTGGGGGCAAATACTTGAGGCAACCACTGACTTGTTCAACAAAAAGCCTAGATGGGTTTAATGAAGAGAAAAAAACTTTCGGTTTTTCTTTTTAGTGCATTTGATAAAGAATGCTTTCCGTTCAACAGTGAGTAATCAACACTCATATTGTCATTCATAAGGCTTTGAAAAACTGCACATCAAAA
The DNA here is from genome assembly GCA_963931925.1 of Onchidella celtica. Taxonomy (NCBI): domain Eukaryota; kingdom Metazoa; phylum Mollusca; class Gastropoda; order Systellommatophora; family Onchidiidae; genus Onchidella; species Onchidella celtica. The sequence continues at coordinate 58,359,158 of OZ007574.1, read as the reverse complement.
TGTGTGTGTGTAGTCTGTCCTCTTGTGAAATGTTTCCTTTGTGTTGGAGTAGCGCCCCGGGGGGGGGGGGGGGCGATAAAGGAAAGTTTGGAACCCAAGGGGTCGATTGCCTGAAAAAAATTGAGAACCACCGGTCAAGACTGCTTTTATGTCAATAACGTTATACGGAGATGGGGCTGGCCATATCGGAAGATTGAAACAATAACAGGTGGACCAGGCCTTGCACTGAATGGAGGTCTAGGACAAGGAAAGAGAACTAAGAGGGCACATCCGGCAGATGGTGGATAGATGGATAATGTGCAGACAGGTGGACGGACATGGACAAGACGGACGTAAAACAGAAAAGAATGGAGATCACTGGCGGAGGGATACATCCTGCAGTAGACAGACCAGGCTTAACAAGAACTAGGCCACGACCCAGTGGCGGACCTACATTTTTGGGACTCATGGAGTTCGAACTGTTATCGGGCCCCTTCGCAACCAGTAACAATAGGACAACATCAAACATTCGCTCATTCACAGCCCCTCCGGGATTAGGGGCCCTGTAGCTCAAGCGTCGTTAGTTTCATAATGGAGCCGCCACTGAGAAGAACAATGACGTAAGATCACATTATCAAAATTGCAAACAATAAAAGAAACCGGGCTGTTTCTAGACGTATTCCAGGTCGGGACTGACAAGAGAAATAACAGGAGAGACAAGGGCGCACCGAGTAATTTATAACCTGGATACACTCCCCAAATTACCCTTTCATCTAAGAAAAATGACAGCGGTTGTGGTGCCCGTCACTGCTTCATTCGGTGCGTTACACTGTTCAGCACTGTTTTTCAACCTTTCTTAGCCTATGCCAGATTTCAACTTTCACAAACAAACAAAATAGTTCGCGCCACTGTGATCGAATAAAGTTGGTCTACATAGAAAAAGATTTTAAAAATATTTTTATATTCAGTTTGTTCAAGAGAAATTTTCATTGAACTATATTTCAAGTTTTATTCACTTCTTTCTTACTTCAATAGGAGCCTTGACCTTGATGCTGGCTGCAGATTTGTTTGATTCGAGGAACCAGTTACGTCAGTTTTAGCCTCAATCACCATGTTTCGTAATATCCAGTCTATTCCTGTACAGACAAGTTACAATATAGTGGGAAGAAACTCCTCAGGTGGGGCGAGACAGACGGCGATCTTCAGAGGAAGAGTGGATTCTTTCATTCGATGTTTCGGCCTTTAACTTCCTGACATCTTCTAGAACCCCGGCCACACCAAGGGCATGACTCTCGGTGTTCGTCACCCACGTTTTGTTTCGTTTATGAAATTAAAATTTCTGTGATAGATCCCGATGCCCATTATGAAGTCCCACACCCCACTAAAATATTGCCATGCCTCTCCTTGAGAAACGCTGCTGTAGAGGGTATGAAAAGAGCTGTTGTTAGGGGACCGTGGGTATTTTACACAGTAAGCTTTAGCTGACCAGTGGACACAACTCACTAGTTTCTCTACTCAACTTTGTAATTAACTACAAATAGGCACCACAAGCAAGGGAACTTGACGTTTTCTGTATTTTGTATTTTGTATTTTTTGTATACTTCTTTAATCCCATTTGGAAATTTTGCCTTAGTGTGCGTCCAGACCAAAAGCTTTGAGCTGAGCCGTGGCCGCACCATGGCCGAGCCGCAGAAATACCTGCTCTTTATGTATATCAACTGTTCACACCAAAAGCAGTAAACTCGCCGCACGGTTCGGCCACGGCTAGCATCGAGCGGAGATAAATATTCGAGCATTTATCACCGCTCAAAGCTAGCAGTCGAGCTGACCTCATTTCCTGATCATTAAATTTAGCACAAGCGGAAGTTTTCCCGCCAGTAATGTCAGTTGCTCGCTTACCGCTTGCTGTTGCGCCACTGACTGGCTGATACTGGTGTGAAAATAAACATGGAAGAAGACAAAACCATTCAGTTCATTACTTTATTGCAAGATGATCCAACTTGATTGAAACAGCAAGATAAGGACTTCATGAATAGAGATGTGAGGAAGAAGAACTTCTTGGAGATGCTGCAAAGCGGGGCATGACAAGTATCTAAATTAGCTGAATCATTCAGTATCCCTTTCTCCTCCTTTAGATCTCTCACTCTCGCTCCCTCATTCCCTGCCTCCGTTCTTCCTCTCTCTCTCGTTTTTTTCTCTATCTCTCTCTTTCTCTATTCCCGATCTCTCTCTCTTTCCCCCTGTCCATCCCATACTACTTTATTTAAAAACAATTAAGCTGACGTTGTAAAGCATGATAATTTACTTTGCCGATGTTGGTAGATTTAATGAAGTGTTAGTACCGGTATATCAGTTTAGAGACATTTGTCTTGCCAAGGCAGTGCGCCCGTTCCTACAGAGCAGTTTTTGTCTCATCCATATTCCGTACTCCGCAAGACGGCCTCTGTGACCAGCTTCCCCATTGCCTTTTGTGTTTCTCTCTCGACCGCTGTCCCATTCTTGGATGTCTGCTTCTGTGACTTTGTTACCTTCTAGCGTTAACACTGCTTACCGAAGTGTCAAGGGTAGTCGTTCCTCAGATGAAACAGGTTTGCGATAATTGGTTTTTTGTTTCTGTAAGTCAGCAGAGATCATTATCAAGTATAGCATAGAATGTCTGTGGTAACATTCGGAAATATGATTGAAAACGTCCTTCGTCTTCCTTTAAATCCGGAAACAAAAGCTGGAATTCTCCACACGTATCCCGTTTGGCATTTAAAGGATGAACCCGCTATTCTCTCTTGTGTTCCAACGAGAGATCATACTTCAGATACATTGATGGCCCCAATAAATGCGGCAACACGCAGATTTCGTTCATCCGACATGTTGGAGGCCTTGCCAACTAATTTTACCCCCGTCAACACTTAACCGCTAGCTCGCCCACAGCTCAATGTGCACACCAGCATGGTAGCTTTTGGTGTGAACAGGCAAGCTTTCGTCGAGCCAAGAGCGAGCAATTTGCCAGCCCCGCGCTAGCTGCCAACTAGCGGCAATTGCTTTTGGTGTGAACAAACGAGCTGACTGCTTGACAGTGCTCGCATCTAGCTCCGAGGCTCGGCTCGGTTAGTAGCTTTTGGTCTGGACGCACCCTTAGTGTCATTGCAGCCCAGTTACAATTGGCGCAGACATGTCGTCGCCACAGTGCAGCGCCAGTCCGTGGGGTGGTTTTTTTTGGGGGGGGGAGGGGGGCGAATGGTTGGGATAAATTTTATTTAAATTTGCCCGGGCAGCGGCCTGTTCTGCCTACTCTTCTCGATTTCCGACTGCCAAGGTATCTTTAACGTGCGCAACGTGCACGCGGGCCCTCCGAGTGTTTCGTCCTTATCCGAGAAGACTAAGTGCGCGATCGTACCAACCCAAAGGATCAGGGACAGGAAAATTTGAAAAAAATACCAAAATTCCGACATGCCTGGACCGACCGGGATTCGAACCCGGTGCCTTCGGCATGAGAGGTGAGCGCCTTGCCTCAAGATTACCGTGTCTTAAGCGGCAGTGAAAAGGGAACTGCAGTGTTTTACATAACAAGTTTTGGCTGGCCAGTGGACACAACTCAGTATTTTCTCTTTTCGGTTTTGTGATTGGCCTTTAGCCCCCCTGGCCACAGCCACTGAATGAATGTGTACATTTCCCTTGCTTTCAGCGCTATCAATTTGTTTGTTCTTTATTTGTATTTGTATAACTCTTTAATCCCATTTGGGAAATTTGCCTTTGTGCCATTGCAGCCCAGTTACAACTGGAGCAGGCTCGTCGTCGCCACAGTGCAGCGCCGGTCGGCGGTTCCTTTTGGGGGGGGGGCGGATGAGGGAGGGAATGGTAGGGATGAATTTTATTTAATTTTGCCCGGGCAGCGGCCTGTTCGGTCTGCTCTTTACGATTTCCAACTGCCAAGGTATCTTTAACGTGCTCAACGTGCACACGGGCCCTCCGAATTTTTTCGTCCTTATCCGAGAAGACTAGGTACTCGATCCTATCCCCAATAGGATCGGGGACACAAAAATATGAGAAAAATCCCAAACTTCCAGCATGCCTGCACCGGCCGGGTTTTGAACCCGGGACCCTTGGCATGAGAGGCGAGCATCTTGCTTCTAGACCACCTTGTCCCCTTTTCACAACTCTCAGAACACCATAGCTGCTCATTACAGGGAAGAAGGTCATCTGTAGACGCTAAAAAGTTTAAAATTCCTGAGATGTCCCTTAAGACCATGAGTGAAAAATCTTGTTCTTTTCAAGGGCCTCAGATTTGGAATTCTCTGCCTCTGTCTTGGAGAGAGGCTGAAATTTGTATGATTTTTAAGCATCAGCTGAAGAGTTATCTTTTTACACTCTGAATGTCCATTTAGTTGGGTTTTTTTCCTGAGCATGCCTGTGTATTGTGTGTGTGATTATATGACATAAACATTGTAAAGCGCTTACAGCCTGGTTGTTAACGGGGTGAAAAGCGCTGTATAAATGCTGTGTATTATTATTATTACTATCATCATTGTTTAATAAAGAGGAGGAATTCATCTTTCTCTTCACATACGATTTATTGTCATACCATTTCGTCCGCTTAGAATGACAAGGTTCTAATTCCACTTTTTGGCTGAACTGAGTTACACACTACACACTACACAATGCACACTACACACTACACATTACACACTGCACACTACACACTACACGCTACACACTACACTCCACACTATACACTACACACTACACTCCACACTATACACTACACACTACACACTACACACTACACACTGAACACTGCACACTACACACTAATTCTACAGGCCTCCTCCACTGTATGTCAAAGTATTGAGCAGACTCGGTGTGTAATGTGTAAGTATTACTAATAAAGAAAAAAAAATGGTATCTTTAAAGGCCATGGGAACTTCAAGCATCAATTTCTTGAAAGTTGATGGAAAGGAGTTAGAACCCTGTCAGTCTAAGTAAGGAAATGATCTGTATAATCTGGGATAGCAAACTAACTCAATAGCTGATCTAAAGCCTTAGAATGTGGAGTGTTAATTTTTCAGCAAAAGCCAGGCAAAGGACGAAGCTTGAACAACAGTTTAATACGTCTGAATCGCTCCATTCATCGTGGTTACAGTTAAGTTAAAATACATCCTTCATTCCCCCCCCCACCCCCACCCCCCAAAAAACAACCCGCCGACCGGCGCTGCATTGTGGCGACGACGTGCCTGTTCCAGTTCTAACTGGGCTGCAATGGCACAAAGGCAAATTTCCCAAATGGGATTAAAGAGTTATAGAAATACAAATACAAAAACAAACAAAAGGGGTAGAACAGATCATTATGGTCTTGTGTGATAAGTTATGTACAGATCCATGTCTTTCTTATCAGTACAAATAAACTTGCTCAATGTTAGACTCGGTCCAAGAAAGAAAGAATGAGAGAAGGAAAGGGGGGAAGGAGAGACAGACACACGAAAAGAGGAAAAGAGAGGAGTGGACAGAGAGAGAGAGAGGAAGAAAGAAAGAGAGAGAGAGAGAGAGAGAGAGAGAAGAGAGAGAGGGGGGGAGGGAGGAGAGAGAGACACACACGCAGAGAGGAGAGGAAAGGAGTGGACAGAGAGAGAGAGGAAGAAAGAAAGAGAGAGAGAGAGAGAAGAGAGAGAGGGGGAGGGAGGAGAGAGAGACACACACGCAGAGAGGAAAGGAGAGGAGTGGACAGAGAGGGAGGAAGAAAGAAAGAGAGAGAGAGAGAGAGGGGGAGGGAGGAGAGAGAGACACACACGCAGAGAGGAAAGGAGAGGAGTGGACAGAGAGGGAGGAAGAAAGAAAGAGAGAGAGAGAGAAGAGAGAGAGGGGGGGAGGGAGGAGAGAGAGACAAACACAAAGTGAAAGAGAGAGGGAAAGACAAACGGACAGGGGAAAGAGAGAAAGAGAGATAAAAAAAAATAGAAAAAGCCAAAGAGAGAACACTGAAAAAGCGATCAACAGCGGTTCATTTGGGTTCATCTATCTACGAGGCCAACTTTCTTATTTATTCTATATCAGAACTTTCTTGATCCTAAACAGCAAATAAAATACCGTATGTTAATTCTGCAGCTGAATAGGAGACCCACATATTATAACCCTTACCGTGGGGTCGACTCGTTGCTTACTGTGGAAAGGGGGAGAGGGTAGGTGAAAGATGTGGGGAGGAGAGATAACTTCGCTCGGCTGTTGATTCGTATAATTCATATTCATTAAATGTCTCACAAAAACGGTGGTGGAATAACATGTGCGTAACAAGGCAAAACACAGATCCTAGTTTTGAAAAGTTTATAAGAAAAATTTGTCAAAAACAAACGAATTAAACCGGCGATGGTTTAATTTGTGGTTGCTTTGCATGATTGGGCATTGTTTAATTAACCTGGTTTCGACTGACATCTGAAGTGAACGGAAATGATCCATTCATGCACAAGGATTCGGGTTTTCTAAAAATACGGATCTGCACCAAATTTTTGCTGCAACATGTCGGTTTACTTATGACGCCGACCGGTCTGTGAAATGAAGCATACCTTTCTTATGCAAAACTAAAAATTGTTTCACAAACACTAAATTAATGGACTTACTGTTATGATTTCATTATTTATCCTAAAATGAACACGCCTCGGTAGGTGCGCCCATCAACGTGAGCAGTCCTAGAGGCGAGCGCGCCTGAGACGGGAACACAATTTAACGCCCCAGTTATCATAAAAGAACAAGGCACAAGGAAATTCGGTTCGATGTCCCAGGTCTAAGGAAAAAGAATGCTGCATTAGTGAATGAAAAGCCCTTGTTTGACAGAAAAATGCAAAAGAAATTCGGTGAAGCTGTCTCAAACCGAAGAAAAAACCCGCTGCATGGGTTAATTAAATTGAATATTCTGCCACGCCGTCTTGTAGCCACAGTCAGAGTGCTTTTAAATTTATCTTAAGTTGGGTATTCCCTGAGGTGTGATACTCGACCACAGACAGAACAAACCAAGCGTATGGGACGTTCACCTACATTATTTTAAAGACTGCTACAGTTTTCTGATAATATTTTGGGTCGACATCAGAATTCTGTGTTAATGAACTGTCATTGGGCAGAAATCGCTGTCTTGCCGAGGTTTTTAATCTCTCCCTGCCTCTCTCTGCCTCGTCCCAGGACAGAAAAAACTACATGTATAAAATTTGAAGGATAAACATGAGTAAGAAAAGGCGTGCTGCATCACGCAGTGTCATTAAGTTTCCCTTTTATTAAGGTAGACATAATTACTGTATATGTACACTGCGAGGCGGTTAAGATATCTTTACACTAGCTGAGGTCCCCGGCCCTGCCCGGGATAAATCGGTTTGAATATTGGTTTCAGTTCTGGGTGGTTATTATGGACCTGCTTCATCTGGCCTGTTCCTATTTGTTTATTTTATTTTTGTTTGTTTGTTTTTAATAAGTCTTATTGCTCTGCCTTTGTGAGTTGACACCCTGCGCATCCCGTACAACAGCATGATTTGCGCATGGGTTAGTGTGTTTGATAGTGGACACATCGCAGGAAGTGATAACGAAACCTTAAAATGGCGAACCATGACTCGAAATAGATCTAAATGATGGCGAAACAATAAATTTCCAATAAAAAAAACTACACCGATTTGAGACTTCTATTAAAAACTGTGCACCCTTACATCCATTCTGATGCACCATACAAAATTTGAAGTCTGAGTGTTGAGTGGTTCAGAAGCCTTTTGCAACGAAAAGTCTCAAGTCCACAAATATATATAGTACTAGCTGAGTACCTGTTCGATGAACTGGTTGTTTTTTTTTTGGGGGGGGGGGGGTAAAACTTAAGACGCCTGTGAACTAAGAAAGGCATTAATGCTGCATAGATAGCTTATAAGAGAGATGCAACAACAAAGGACACCACTTCAGACCGAAAGGAATAAGAACAAAAGCCGAGATGCGTAGGGTCATCCCCAAAACTCAGCGACAGGACAGTACACAGTGTGCAGTGGTGCGCACCGAAAATTTTCAGGAAGTGATGATGTCATAAAAACCTACAGCATGTCAATGAGCCTAGTGAAAATTGGGGAAACAATAAATTTCCAATGAAAAAAAACTACACCGATTTGAGACTTCTATTAAAAACTGTGCACTCTTACATCCATTCTGATGTACCATATAAAATTTGAAGTCTGAGTGTTGAGTGGTTCAGGAGCCTTTTGCAACGAAAAATCTCAAGTCCACAAATATATATAGTATAGACAGATGATGTAAAATCTCACTAAACACCGGTATAATTTGCTAAGTTTATATTACAAATAGTCGTTCTGTCCATTCAAAACTTCAAACTGAAAACTTGGGGAAATTACAGATCTGAATGTGGTGATAAAGCCTTCCTTTTCTATAGAGAACATTAACGCAGATTATTCTAGTCAGTCGCGACAGACTAATAACTAGTGCCATGTTCTAAGTAATAAGTACCTGGCGTAAGAGCTTTTCAAGAGACCATAGTCATATCAAATTACTTTGCGAGACCGCGTGAGGTACACAACAACTTCTGCCGTGCGTTACATACCTGTCGTGGAAAATACTAAAACAATTTAATAATAAAAAAAACGAAGTGCATTTTGACGAAGGCCCATTTCAACGTGGCTATCTCCTCAATCGATAATACATGTATACTTCTTTTCCCTGTGATCGCTACCAGTGGTGTAGATAAATCCTCTTACGACACTAAGTCTCTAACGGTGACGCTATGCACTGGCTTTGATAGGAATTAAGATCAAGTCCTTCTCCTTAAGCAATGCTTGACATTATACAAACACTTATAATCTTTCTTTGAATAGCGGTGTTCTTTAAAGGCCATAGGGGCGGACAAAGCACTTTGTAAAACAGTAGAACTTAAGTAGTTTCTTACATACATACGCACTGTCTTTTACATATCACTCCCGGAAATTTTTGTTTGAACTATATGTCGAGGGGTATTTGTCGTATTGTTGTACTGACCTTTTGCCGATTTTGAGGTTTTGTCATGAAAGTGGTTCTCTCAATCTTCATTTCACTATGTATACAAGTTGACCAACTGATTTCGGGGAGTACACAAAATAAATGTGATTTTTAAAATTGAGTTTCGATCACTAATGAGTAAGTGAGGCCCAGAACGAAATTTCCTGTCCTACTTTTTAATTCTACTCGAAGAAAATTTGTCTTTTTTTTTTCCAGCTCAGAATATCGCAACACATTCTACTGCTCAACTCAGCTGTGGCTCAAAATCAACCAAGGTATTAAAAATAAAGCGAGCTTCAAGACCCTCTAAAATAGGCCGACGTATATCTTTACGTCTTTCTCTGGGTGGTAATATGATCTTTTGTAGAATTTATTACTCAGCTGCTAAAAAGTCTTTCCTTGGAGGCCTCTCTACCTTTATAAGATGAAGTGTCATTCCAATCGGTTTAAAACTTTTCGAGATTTGTGTTTGTGACGTAATATTTTATGCCGTTTAGCCGTTTTGCCGACCAAACTTCAGTCCTCATTTTCTCGAAAAGGCAAAAATGCACATACAGCAATAAGGCAGGGGTCCGACGATATATAGGCCCTATTTGGTTCTTTCCATGCAGATATCTCGTGTACATATTGAATAATATGTTTTCCTTTTTTATTCGTTGTTTAGTCAAGTCTGACAATAAAAAGCACTTTCGGCCTAAAATTGTTCACTGGATATCAGGGAAGCTTATTGATGATAATGATGTCTATTGTTATATGCTCAAGAGATCCACTTTATGACAGACTGCGATTTCCAAAAGATGTCATTTTATCACTTTGAAACTGAAGACACTGATTTTAACACCAGATGCCTGTTTTCAACAAACCCTTGATTTGAGTTCCTTCTGAGATCTCAAAATCAACCCAGACGCACACATACAAAATTATTGTGTTGCTGTCGCGTCGCAGTCGTGTCAGATTTTGTTTTTCTTTAAGCCAGGTTGGCGAATAAGTGGAGGTGCGACACACATGAGACACTTGGGCTTGTCACAGAATCAACGGGAACATAAAACTAAGACATAACTGCGAAACGCATGTGTGCTCCTAGTTTGACTGTGCGCAGTGAAATAAAGAATGAACAATATGGTCAGTTTGAGCTCATAGAACTTTGTCACGACCTCGATTTGTGCTCGTGACATTAACACAGAGTTCTGATTTGACCAAAAATATTATCATATCAATGTTTCTTCTTTTTAAGAAAACTATTGAAAGTGTAGCAGTCTTTAAAAAAATGTAGGTGAACGTCCCATACGCTTGGTTTGTTCTGTCTGTGGTCGAGTATCACACCGCAGGGAATACCCAACTTGAGATAAATTTAAAAGCACTCTGACTGTGGCTACAAGACGCCGTGGCAAAATATTTACCGATGAGCGGCGCTTTTTTTCCAAACTGGCAACTGGTTAGCCTACAAATTTATCCTAGTCCGAAGTCAAGACAGAAACAACACATTACCAGGTATTATCATCTTGTCCCTCGGCTCGGTGAAATCCTAGGAAAGCACTTACTGACCATATGACATACTGGCTTTGTAAACTTCATTGAAAGGTCGCCTATCTTAGAAATGGCATGAACGTTTTAAGCTCCGGGTGCGACAGCTTGTATTTTACTAGGTATCTGGGTATCGGCTGGCATGCACTGCCGCTTAAGTCACTGGCAGGGGCATATCTCTATTGTAGGTGGGTCCAGCTACGATGTCCGAATCATTAAACTCAGAATGTTGTTAGAGGCGGGTGGTTGAGCTACAAAGCCAGATAGAGAACGTAGATCTACTGAGTTGTGTTCACTGTTAAGCAATGGCTTAGAATGTGAAATACTGCGCGTCCCTAACAACAGGCTTAAACTCATACAGACATTCAAGAGTGACACATGACAACTAAATATTAAACAGATTGACAAAATATACTCCGTTAATTATTATAATTAATACCCCAAGTACAAAATGTATTTCTACGAGGTTTCTGGACATATGACCGAGAGTTTGACTGACAACCCAATTTCGTGTTATTACGCAAACTGACAGAACAACAAATTGCGTAACAACACATTCTCTGGGGAATAAACATTCGTGACAGAAAAAAAAAAGGCTTCGAATTTCACTTTTTCATCCATTGAATATCGTCTGATCATTTAATTGAATTGTCCGTAAATCCAATTAATATAACTCGTAAATACGACAATATTTGTGTTTGCTGCTCACAAACCGTAGCGCAATATCATTTTATGCGCCCTAACAGAGTTATCTTAGGATATGTAAATGTTTATCTCAACGAACTGTCAACAGCTTGTTACAACAAGGAATTTCCTGGCTTGATGTACTTGTAATAGCAATCTCGCGATAGTTGTTAGATCTAATAGAAGACATCATTGTAATAACACAACTGCCAACTTGTTCTATTATTTCAAGACATTCGCCTCATCTTTTTAAATACTTTTATGTTGGCGGCAAAATGTTTCTAGAAAAATGAATTTTTATCCATACCAACTAATACCCTGAAATCTCCACTTGTAACTTCCCCTGTACCCAAAAATCGGCCAACACATTCACATAGAAAAGCGTAGATAAAACCACTCGTTTCTTGGATTTCAAAAGTTTTGAAATTGATCAATATATAAAGATGTTTTCTGAAGTCTATTCAGGCTGAACAATACACAAGAGATGCGTATAACACGGCGTTTGGGAATTAAATCAAAAATATTCTACTTCAGCTCTCCCGGGCGCAAGATCCTTATTTGGACGCACTTGTGCAAGACGGCAATCTCCAGGGCATTTCTCTCTCTCCACCCCCATTACCCTCCCCCACCCCCACCCCTCTTAAGTCTAATTGTTTAATTTTGATTTCTTTTTTTGTTGTAGTTGTTGTTTTTTTTTCTAAAGACGTCAAAGATATCAGGTTTATTTCATCTTTATTTGCCTTCAGTTTAATTAGCAGACATACTTTTTCCCGACAAGAGTGTCTTGCCCCTAATGTCTCATCAACGCAAATTCGGGCGGAGTCCTGAATTATGTATCTGGGGAGGTGGGGGGGGTGGGGGGGGAGGGGGGAATTCCAAACATTTTACAAACCATGGATATTTAAAGTTGGCTGCTTCTGTCGTGATAAAGCCATGGCCTTGAATTGACCTGAATAAATGATTTTTGTTCACCATCGATTCAATTCCCTTGGTATCTTCTGAGACATTTTTAGTTACAGTTACCGGCACATACATTTTTCAGTGCTATTGATAGCCCGCTGTTACAGACAGCTTCGGAATTTTGGGTTCTGAGGCACGTCAGTTCGAAAACTGTTAGAACTACATTGGGTCGATATTTATCCGCTATAAATAAAATTCTTCATCTCTTTGTAGGCAACTTCGACCCGTCTGCGTTTCAACGATAAGACTGTCGATCAGTAACAGCCCAGAACGCAGTGTAGTCAAAATGTGGCAAAAAGAAAAGTTGTATGTAGCAAAGCCTCCCGAAAGAAATAATACAGAAACGGCACAATTATGAACACGAAACAAAAAGAAAAACAAATCGAGCTTTCGGTCAACGGACTTTCATCGGGCAAAAAACTGTAACAATATGAAAACAGAATTAAACAAATAAAGAAATTCGTAAAATTTTCAGAAATGCAGATTGCTGTCGTCTGCCAGTTCCAGACTTAGATTTTCGGAAAATTGCCCGTCGGTTAAGTTATGGCGTCTCGCCTCATTTTGACTTTACTTCAACCCGTGCTAGCTGCGACCCCCCCCCCCCACCCCCCTTCCCAGTTTTTTTTTTTGCTTTGTATAATACCTTGTCAAGGACGCAGTATAATTGCTTTCGAATTCACTAAACCGCAGACAAACATTCAAGAGCAGCGAACCTCCTATAACAAAGACCTAAAATGGCGCCGAAGAATTCCATACTCCAGCTTAATTCACCTGGTAACCCACCAAATCCTGATGCTTTCTACGCCCTTACCTATGTCAAAATGCACGAACTCTTGATGGTGTCGTACCAACAAGATTTTGATAAAAATCCTTTTCTGTGTGCTGTTATGTTTTCACCAGTTATCAATAAGTAACGCGGCCAGTGCTCGATCTCGTTACCCTTTGCGTCCACTACCTGTCGTTTGTGGGTTCAAGATACCATTCTGCTAGAACATGCCAACTCTTTGGAATTGCCACTTAGGAGACTTACGTCAATGTGGCCAGTACTGTTTCGCTGTTCGCAGCCCGAAACTTCGCTGAAGGCTTGCGTGCGTTTACATTGTGTTTGAGGAGTAAAAGTGTTTTATGCACGAAAAACAAAAAGTAGAATAGGTAGATCTGGAGAGAGAATAAGAGAATTTTTCTGTTATACACATTCATGATGAACGTGTGGGCCTGAATGTGTACTGTAGAAAAGGATCATTTTTCTATCTATCTATCTATCTATCTATCCATCTATCTATCTATCTATCTATCTATCTATCTATCTATCTATCTATCTATCTATCTATCTATCTATCTATCTATCTATCTATCTATCTATCTATCCATTTATCTGCCTGTCTGTCTAACTACACAGATTGGTGTGAGAAAAAAAACAACAACTGCATGCACTTGCCTCAACCCTCCACCTTCAAAGTCTGGGACTCCAGTGCCATACTTTATTGGGCTTTAACCGTCTCTAATAATTACAAATATTTGCAACCACCTGAGCGCTTAAAACTTCTAAGAAAACTGATAGAGTTGGCAGCCAAAGGAACTGGTCACCCAGGCTTAAATAATGGACGAGGTAAACTCAAAGCGAGAAAACTTTCTGTGTGCGGGGTTAAACTGCCAATACGTCGAGATTTGAGTGCGGCTCTAATTGGACCTGTGACCTTTTTGTAATAATCATTACTGTACTGTAACACCTCTACTATACCGTAATACCTCCAATCTGCTTGCGCATTCTTTTCAGAGCAATTTCACATGCGGAAAAAAAAAATGAGTTCTTTTGTTTCTCGGGGGCCTCAGCATAGTGCTGTTGGCCTGGCCTGTTCTTGATTTTCTCTCTCTTTGGTCTTTCTTGTTAGTTGGTTGTTCTTTTTTTCTTTCTTTCTGTTGTTTCTTCATTCTTCGTGGTTTTTTATTTATTAATTTTTGGGATGCGCCAAGGCAAGGGCAAGGACAAGACAGGAAAAAGGGGAGGACAGAGAAGCAGTTCTAGGACACTTTCCCTTTCAGGAGTTTGATCCCTTTATAGCCAATATAACATGTCACTAATTGACTGTTTTCTTCTGGAGCCCCAGTTAAAACAAGTAATAAGATATTAGGACCTAGCAGGGCTCTAGAGTTTTTGAATTGTTTTCTCATGTACCTTATAAAGCAAAAATATTTAGAGTGACTGTCTAGACCAGTGTTTCTCAAGGTAATATTTTTATGGGGCGTGAGACTCCAAAACGAGGCGTGTAAATATTCTTTAATCTTTTTGAACATACTGTATACCAACGTCGTCCGGTCATTGAGGGTCGTAATTTTTGTTGTTGTTGTTGTTGTTGTTGAAAATTGAAATGATGCATGGGACAAAAAGGGTTGAGAAACACTTCTCTAGACCATAGATCAGCTGCCAACGTCCGGCCCGCCAAGGAATTTTGACAGGCCCACGAGCAAATACTGGGATGCTACGCTTATCCGGCCCGCGAACTATTTTTCCCTATCTTGGGTCTTTCATGCCACCACAACTACAGGTAATGCATGGTAGATTGTTACACTAGGCCCAGGTTCCGCTTTGCTCAAACTCAAACATTAGCAAAGCTGTATCGCGTGGTAAACTATTGTATCTTGGTTTTCATAAATTTTTGAGGAGAAGCAAAAAACTTAATCACTTTCTTTATCAGATTTAGTAGTTTAGACTTTTTTTTAAAAAAGTAACACAACACAAAGTAACACTCAGTTTTTCAGTATTTGACCCCTAACTTATAAGACAACCTCCGAGCTGCCAAGGACTACAAGCATACCAAATATCGCAATTTTTCAAGAAGGTCGAGTTACAACAGTTTGCTAGGCAGCCCTCGATATGATTTTCTGGCATGGGCTAGTCATTGATTTGAGGCAAAATGTATATCTAGATGTATTTAACCCTGTTACTGACAGTGAGGAGTTAATAATTATGTCTCGTCAAGTCTTTTGCTTACACATTTAGTATTTGAGGCCGTCTCTAGTTTAGAAACCCCAACTTCTGGAAACCTCGTTTAACTGACACTGCCATTCCAGCTGTGAACTAAACTGCCAATGTAATTGTCTTATGACCATTCCCAGTATTAGCGTTAAATGGATTATTCCCACATGTCGTATTCAACAAGTTTGTGTGTTTGCTTGTTTGTTTTTGTGGTATGTAATTGGTCCAAAGTCCACTCATAAATTACGCAATCCGGCCCGTAGAGGTAAAGAGATTGCCGTCCCCTGTTCTACACACTAATATTACAATTTTATGCAATGAAAAAAAAAAAAAAGGCCAATTATTCTGAACAATTTATCTCTTTACCAAGACAAAATAAAGTGTGAAAATCCAGCAACTATCGCTGACATCATCACGAAACCGGACAAGTGCAAAAATAACTAAGTTTACGGAAGAAAACGAAACAAAAGAAAGAACTCTTTTGCATGAAATGTATTTCTTATCTTGAGGACATTTTTAGTTATGAATTTTGAAAATAACAAATGAAATCTTGTAACTCTTCTTTATCAGAGGAAAAAAAATTACACATATCCTCCAAGAAACCCATAAATATCTGGCGAAATACAGTTATCATCTGCAGTTGTGCAAGTGCTTATGTGGTTTTATCACAGGGCTAGCGATATATTAAAATTTTATCTCTGGGCAAAAACAATGAAAAAATGTTTATAATTTGTTGTCATTCCTTGAAACGTGTTGGAAATAAATAACACAGCTGAAAGTATTATTGAAGTACACTGAAATGTTTTCACGTCTCTTGCTTACAAAACCACTATATTCTGATCACTAGCATTTTTAATAAATCATAGTATGAGAAATGTCCAGTTCTATTGTGTACATATAAATATGCATGTATGAACAGATTCAGGATTCGACCCATTGTGCGGCATAATTCCATGGACCGACCTATTGTCCAGGGTCAAACTGGCTTTTATGAGCACTTTGTCACAAATCCCAGACTGGGAGATGTAATAGTTTATGACAGGACGACAATCACGAACAAACAAGTTTAACACTTAACAAAACAACCCATCAGACTCACACATTTATTAAACATAATTATACATATAATAGCGCAATTACATACATTATATTACTGAAATGACTGCCGTACAACGGCCTTATTCTCACGCACACTCTCCCTCGGATCCACAATCCGGTAATTACTCCTAAAGGCACTTCGGCCTCAGCCTCTCCCCTCAGGGTCTTAATAGTACATTAATGATTCACTGGCACCGCAGTCTCTCAATATCACCTTCCTATTGTCATACACCTTAGCACTCCCCTAGCACCTCAGCAGGGCAATAACACATTATTATTTCCATAGCCATCAACATGGCAACAACATAATATCAGTTCACTAGCCTATCAACATGGCAACAATATAGTATCTCAGTCACTCTCATATCTACGTCCCTGTCCGTGGCCTGACTGCCACGACTTTATGTGCCTCTACTGTCCTGCACTGACAGCCTCACTTCTGGCCTATGTGTGGCCTCCGGCCCTATGCTGGCCTATCCCCTGTGCTCATCGAGGTGGCTCTGCGGCCCGTCCCCGACACCTACAAGAATAACATTACATTGGTATAATACCCTACCATTTCTATTCACTCCACCTCTCCTCACAATCCATGAAGCGTACACACACTAGTTCACCTTTCACTCACCACACATCTTACGGTAACACACTTCCATCGGAGTACACACTACTCACTCGCGCTACAAATCCATGAACTCACTTTCATCTATCGCTCGTGGCGCACATTGCTATATCCAATATCAAGGACTTCCACATTCCTCACATATACTTATTCACATCATGGTAATAGACGAATATAATATAATACATCAATCATAATAATCAATCAACGTTCTACATACCAGTCATTACTGGAACAACACTCATCCGTCTCCCGACTGCTTTCACTTATGTCCGCCCGCTGGGCTCTTATTCACAGGTCCGCTCCGTCGGACCTTCTAACTTGCAGTCATAGTTATACAGCGCTTTCGCCTCCTTCAGACTTCCACACCACTCATACACGCACGCTTCTCCCACTTGTCTGCCTGAGTTATTTTTACTCTTCCCCTTTCACGTCTTTTCCTATCCGTCTGTCGTGAGCTCTTCTTATTCTACACCCGCTCTGTAGCAATCCCCTTAATTGCACTCACTCCACTCGTGACATCATCCCCCACCCCAAAAAAATTAATGCAATTAATTTCAAATCGCATCAAGATGACTGTCAACGAGTGAGCGTGAGCAATACCTACACTAGAAAAATGACCTAGCAGTTCCCCTAGTATATAAAATACCGAAATCAGGGGAAAATATGGGGATCAATATGGCCTGCAATATGCATATATGTGTCACATCATGAATAGCTAACTAAACACAATATCTAATACAGAATCAAAAACCACTCAACCTATCAACCATTCTTCATATCATATTTATAATGTCAATATTTTAAAGTCGACTCATTCACACAGATCCTGTCAATGTTCCTGTCCTCCGATGTATAAGCTCCTGAAATCTTGCCCTAGGCTCGACTAAGGTAGTCGGCGATATGATTGCTGGTTCCTGGAATTGGTTGAATAACGAAGGTGTACGGCTGCAAAGCCAATGCCCATCTAGACAAGCGTGGGCTGGACGAACGATTCTTCGACAAAAATGTCAGTGGCTTGTGGTCTGTCTGGATACAAAATTCTCGTCCCATGAGATAACGTCCCAATTTCTGGACGGACCAGACAATGGCAAGACACTCACGCTCTATCACAGAATACTTTCTTTCTCTCTGCAATAACTTCCTACTGACATAACATACAGGATGGAGACATTCGTTATTCTCCTGTAGAAGACAAGCGCCGACACCAGAGTCCGACGCATCCGTTCTGAGGATAAAATTAGATCGAAAATCGGGTAATATCAGAATGGGTGACGATGATAATGCTGTCACCAAATTATCAAATGCTGTCTGACATTCAGACGTCCACTGGACCTTATCGGGTTGTCCCTTCTTAGTAAGGTCAGTAAGAGAAGATGACAAGGAGGAAAAATTTGGAATGAACTTTCTGTAATAATTTAAAATTCCCACTAAGCTTCTGACTTGTTTCTTTGTTTTTGGGATTTGCAACCCTACTAACTTGTCAATTTTTGTTTCTTCAGGTCTCTGAACACCTCTACCCACAATATGTCCTAAGAATATTATCTCTGGACATGCCAAATCCATCTTTGCGGGTTTAGCAGTTAACCCAAAATGACGTAATCGTTGAAAAATTACTGTTAGTGTCTGAATATGATCAGACCATGTCGACGTATGGCATGCTATATCGTCAAAGAATGACACGACATTAGGTATGTCCTTCAACACTAATCTCATTAATCGTGCAAACGTCGCTGGCGCGTTTACCAACCCAAATGGCATGACCTTAAATTGGAATAATCCAATGGGCGTTTGAAACGCCGTGTATTGTTTAGACTCCTCAGTAAGCGGGATTTCCCAATAACCTTTCGTTAAATCAATCTTGGAAAACCACGTGGACCCGGCCAATGAAGCTATTAATTCCTCCTGGAACGGGATAGGCTCCCTATCGCCTACCGTAATAGTGTTCAATCTTCGAAAATCAATACAGAACCGCACCGATCCATCAAGTTTTTTCACGAGGACGATGGGTGATGAATACGGCGATGTTGATGGTTCTATCACATCTAACTTCAACATTGACTCAACTTCCTTTATGACTCTATCTCTCGAAGAAAACGGCAACGGATACGGTTTAAGAAATACTGGCTTATCCGAAGTCAACTTTATTTGGTGCTGGATCACCGTAGTGCGACCCGGCAAATTGGTAACAACATCCGGGAATGACGCTAACAGGGTCTTAAGTTCCCTACTCCTTGAACTCGTAAGGTCAGGGTTAATTTTTACGTCCCTGTAACCTTGTGTCGGAGTTAACTCCGGCAATTGAATTTGTAACTCTTCCTGCGCCTCGGTGTCGCTTACGTCACAGTCCAACTGGTCTACGACCCCCGTACAAGCGGTAGAGAAGACAGTCTCCTTTGGTCTTGTCTGTGCACACAGATACTGTGGTCTCTCATAAAATCTCTGTAGCATATTAACATGGAAAACCTTACTCGCTCCATCAATGTGGATAGCGTAATCTACCTTTGAAACAACTCGCTCAATAACATAAGGGCCTTTCCATGTCATCAATAACTTATTATGGTCCGTAGGTAACAACAGCAGAACCTTGTCTCCTGGCTTAAAAATTCTCAGTTTGGAACCTCTATCTTTATAGTCTTTTGCTCTTTTCGAAGCGATACCAGAAGCTTCTTCTGCCCTAGTGCGCGCTGAAGATAATCTTTCTCTTAAATCAACAAGGTACTGAAACACCGAAATCTGCTCATCGTCTCCCGATGATGGCGACGTCATCATGTCCCGAAGAACATCAGTTGGGCCCCTAGGACTACGACCGTACATCATTTCGAACGGCGAGAATCCCGTTGACTCCTGCCGTACCTCTCTGTACGCGAATAACACTGCAGGGATATATCTATCCCAATCTTTAGGGCGATCAGCAGCTACCTTACGCAGCATCGACTTTAACGTCGAGTTCAATCTCTCGCACATGCCATTAGCCTGCGGATGATAAGGGGTGGTAGTGATGGGTTGTATACTGAATAAGCGGAACAATTCCTTCATCATCTGCGACGTAAATTGCGCGCCCCTATCAGACAGAATTTGCTCTGGTATTCCTACCCTAGCGAAAATTGCAAACAACGCTTCCGCGACTGCCTCAGACGTTATGGTCCGCAGAGGAACCGCCTCTGGCCATCTCGTAGCATTACATATGACCGTTAAGAAAAATCGATTCCCCCTATCGGTCGCTGGGTGAATGGGGCCAACAAGGTCTATCGAGACCTTTTTAAACGGTTCCGAGACCGTGGGGATCTTCTGAAGAGGAGCCTGGGGTGTACGACCCTTATGCGTCGTCTTTTGGCACGCACTGCACGTCTTACAATAGACCTGCACATCTCTGTGGATCGATGGCCAGTAAAAATTTTTAAGAACCCTTTCTTTGGTTCTAGCTATCCCCATATGACCCGCTAATGGGACATCATGTGCCAAATGCAATACTGTTGCGATCAGCAACGCTGGCACAACGACCTGCTTTAGAATGGAGGACACCGTTACATACTTACGGAACAGAATGCCCGCCTGAACAATAAAGGAGGACGACCCGTTCTTATATCTCCTCGTTTTCTCGGTTCGCGCCTCCCCAAAACATGGGTTTAATGATGGGTCCTCCCTTTGTAATCTCGCCAAGCGCTCTGGCGTGATATCTAGGTTGACCGCTGGCGTAGCCAAAGGTCTAATCTTATCTTTATCGGCTACCCGTCGGCGTGTTTCGACCGCGGCGCAAAAGTCAATACCTTTTGATTGCGACCATGCTTGCACGTTCTCCTCGGAAGGGGAAACTACCCGTGATACATTCCCAATGATGAGCTGGGCGCCTGGAAAACAACCAACGACTGCTTCGACTTCCCCGCTAAGGAAAGGTGTATCTATCATTATTTTTGCCATGGGTAATTTCTCAATGGCCCCCGAAAATTGGATGCACGGGACAGTCTCACCTGTAAGCTGTGAATCCCGAATGCAGTCTCTATGCACTCCCACAACGGTAGATCCTGTATCTCGTAAAACCGAGACCGGTTCGTCCCCAACAAACCCCGGATAAACCCTAAGACCACCTCCTGTATGACATGAATTTATAACGGGGATCTTTCTCCCACAAGGTAAAACACCGGAAGATAATAACTTCTCACAACTGGGACACTTAGAATACTGTCCGCCTCCGTTGTCCGATGTAACACACGCAGCCGCATGATGAAATTTATTTGGGGAACATGGACTGGAGCTACTGTCCACGTTCGCCGCTATCCTACCTGCAGGGCAGTTCACGCTGATGTGATCTGCTCTTCCGCAGTTCCAACACTTCGCGGCCCTACACTCCCGCGAAAAGTGACCCACGCGTCCGCAAGTCCAACACCCCGCTCCCTGTGCTGCTCTAGGCCTGGGTCCCCGTGACCCCTCGCGACCGGAACTAGAGTCCCTATGCCGTCGGTCATCGGCAAAGGTCACAACTCGCCCCCGGCCATTACCGCGACCTAGCCCTCCTGCTCGGTCAAACTTACCGGATCCATACGCCGGTGATTGGTGATAGCCCCTATGCTGCCCCTGGGCTTGCCCACTATAGGCACCACGCTGACGCGACCTGTCCCTAAGTCCTGCCGGCGACCCCTCGACAACGGCGACGTACCCAGCATCTTGGACGTACGCCCTGGCGACTGGTTTGGACGGATGTGCCGTACGGTATGCTTCCGCCAACTTAGACGCCTCCTGCACCGTCGCGGGTTCGTTCTCTTTCAGGAAAGCCACCAGATCTTTGTGGCACGACGCGTACAGCTGGTCACGGATCATTAAGTCTTTCAGTTTAGCAAAATCCGCGCCCACATGCGCCAGGTCTACCCAGTTCGCGAAATACTCCGTTAGTCTCGCGACGAAGGCAGCAAAGTCCTCCCTGGTGTCTGCACGTGCTCCCCTAAACTGCTCCCGGAAATATTCCTCGGTACGCGCAAATCGGCGAAGCAGCAAAGCCTTCAGCTTATCGTAGTCTTGCACGTCTTCGCGCTGTAGCTCTTTAAAGTAGGTTAACGCTCGCCCCTGCAATAGCGATGCCAGGTACGTGGCCCATAATTCCTTATTTTCCCCCCATTGCAATTGTGCGTTCAGTTCGAACCTGTAAAGGAAGGCGTCTATGTCGTCCTTCCGGTCGTCGAACGTAGGGAGCTTAATCCTAACGCCACCTTTATTGGGTACCTGCCGCTCAACTGTTTCTGTTGGCGCACTCTTTTTGATTTCCAACTCCGCTATTCTTACTCGCGCGTCTGTCTCCCGCTCTTGAGCTTCTATCTCCTTTAACCTTATCTCCTGCTCCCGTTCTTGAGCTTCTATCTCCTTTAACTTAAGCTCCCTCTCCTGTTGCTTATCCTTAGCCTCTCTCTCCTGCTCCTGAGCCTTAGCCTCTTTTTCCTCTTCTCTCTGTCGCTCTTGAGCCTCTTTTTCTCGCTCTCTATCCTTAGCACGCTCATCGCGCAAATCCGCCTGCTGTTCTTTAATCCAGCCGCGTAGCTCCTCTCCCTCCAGGCCAAGTTCCTTACCCAACTTCATTAGTTGTTGGAGTTCCGCCATTTCACAGATTTATGGTTATGGTATATATTTTAAAAAACGGCTAACCTGTCGGTATGATAACTAACGACACGACCAGAGACCTGAGATCACACCAGATATAACAATACCCGGTTGTCTCAAATACAATTCAGAAATCTACCTTTACAGCACAACTAATTCTATATCTATAAAATGCCTAGCACTATTAATTATAAAAGAAACTAGAAACGACAAGAATGCAGAAATACAGTAGAAGGACCACAAGTACGTCAAGGACAACGAACCAGACTAGGACAAAGCTTCTACAAAAAAAAACTATAATGGAAAAAAAAAATGCAACCTACTACGCCGATTACACAACACGGTACGAACAAGAACAGAGTCTGAAAAAAAAGAACGTATCTATAGATAGGTAGGAAGAGGGACAAGAGAATACGTCTTCCTGCGGAACAGAGAAGATATCGACGCTACAACTAAACACTAACAAAGCCCTACAGAATGTTCACCGTGATGAACGAAGTTCCAAGTTTATCACACCTGTTTTTTTTAAAGGATAAACTAGGTTCAACACAGCAAACGAAAACAGATTAAAGGAACAGCCCCCGATCCAGGGCACAAAATTTCAGCTTCACTTAACTTCGAATTTTGAGTTTAACTCCTCCCCTTAATCGGAGCTCTGGCTGCTTGTCTCCTCAGGCTGGCACACACACTCTGCAGAAATTTAAGTACACATTAATACATATTCATCAAAATACATGCATCAATACATATTATTATTCATAACCATACATAAATCATACCATCATGACATTTCCATTCATCCCACGAACAAAGACAACAGCACGAATTCCTAGCACAACAGAAAAACAACTAGATATAACGAATACACAATGTCAAAATGACCACAGGTAAACAGGACGAGCCCCCAGTGTCACAACGGACGAGCCCCCAGTGTCACAAATCCCAGACTGGGAGATGTAATAGTTTATGACAGGACGACAATCACGAACAAACAAGTTTAACACTTAACAAAACAACCCATCAGACTCACACATTTATTAAACATAATTATACATATAATAGCGCAATTACATACATTATATTATTCAAATGACTGCCGTACAACGGCCTTATTCTCACGCACACTCTCCCTCGGATCCACAATCCGGTAGTTACTCCTAAAGGCACTTCGGCCTCAGCCTCTCCCCTCAGGGTCTTAATAGTACATTAATGATTCACTGGCACCGCAGTCTCTCAATATCACCTTCCTATTGTCATACACCTTAGCACTCCCCTAGCACCTCAGCAGGGCAATAACACATTATTATTTCCATAGCCATCAACATGGCAACAACATAATATCAGTTCACTAGCCTATCAACATGGCAACAATATAGTATCTCAGTCACTCTCATATCTACGTCCCTGTCCGTGGCCTGACTGCCACGACTTTATGTGCCTCTACTGTCCTGCACTGACAGCCTCACTTCTGGCCTATGTGTGGCCTCCGGCCCTATGCTGGCCTATCCCCTGTGCTCATCGAGGTGGCTCTGCGGCCCGTCCCCGACACCTACAAGAATAACATTACATTGGTATAATACCCTACCATTTCTATTCACTCCACCTCTCCTCACAATCCATGAAGCGTACACACACTAGTTCACCTTTCACTCACCACACATCTTACGGTAACACACTTCCATCGGAGTACACACTACTCACTCGCGCTACAAATCCATGAACTCGCTTTCATCTATCGCTCGTGGCGCACATTGCTATATCCAATATCAAGGACTTCCACATTCCTCACATATACTTATTCACATCATGGTAATAGACGAATATAATATAATACATCAATCATAATAATCATTCAACGTTCTACATACCAGTCATAACTGGAACAACACTCATCCGTCTCCCGACTGCTTTCACTTATGTCCGCCCGCTGGGCTCTTATTCACAGGTCCGCTCCGTCGGACCTTCTAACTTGCAGTCATAGTTATACAGCGCTTTCGCCTCCTTCAGACTTCCACACCACTCATACACGCACGCTTTTCCCACTTGTCTGCCTGAGTTATTTTTACTCTTCCCCTTTCACGTCTTTTCCTATCCGTCTGTCGTGAGCTCTTCTTATTCTACACCCGCTCTGTAGCAATCCCCTTAATTGCACTCACTCCAAGAAACCCATAAATATCTGGCGAAATACAGTTATCATCTGCAGTTGTGCAAGTGCTTATGTGGTTTTATCACAGGGCTAGCGATATATTAAAATTTTATCTCTGGGCAAAAACAATGAAAAAATGTTTATAATTTGTTGTCATTCCTTGAAACGTGTTGGAAATAAATAACACAGCTGAAAGTATTATTGAAGTACACTGAAATGTTTTCACGTCTCTTGCTTACAAAACCACTATATTCTGATCACTAGCATTTTTAATAAATCATAGTATGAGAAATGTCCAGTTCTATTGTGTACATATAAATATGCATGTATGAACAGATTCAGGATTCGACCCATTGTGCGGCATAATTCCATGGACCGACCTATTGTCCAGGGTCAAACTGGCTTTTATGAGCACTTTACAACTCCTCTGACGTTCAGGGCCCTAAGTACAATGTACAAGGCTGGTCGTTATTGCCCAGAGAGCGTCTTTGTGTTCTAGAATTTTTTCACGCCCAAGATCAGGAAGGTGTGACAAATCTGAGAAGAAAACAAATAGCCCTAGGCTGAATACTACATATCACGCAGAGCTGAGTGGCTTCAGGCTCAAGTTTCATGTTCGCTCTGGTAGTTTTATGTCCCCCCCCCCCCCCCACTTTATTTTCTTATTGTCGTCCACAGATTATAAGTTTACCTTCTGGGTTTGGTTATTTCAACAAATATCACACATTGTCCTCGTCACCGCTGGGCTGTCATCCCGAGAAATATAACGATTGATAAGAAATATACGTTATTTATTTATTTATTTATTTATTTATCAGGATGGTTTGTATTGTTGACGACTACTGGCTCTCCAGACGGCTAGCGCGCCAGAAATTATTGACATTTCGTACGTGATCTTCAGTTTCTCTATGGCTGGCATCTCTGCCATTTACATTTCATCTTGCTCTCAGTTATTTAAATCTTCGTCCCCCGGGGGAGATGATAACATTTAGTGGGCGAATCACTGGACTATCTCAGATTTTCAAACTTAAAGAAGAGCCTCAAACTGTATAAATGTTTGTTTTTTTTTTTTAAACAAAATTGAATTGACTTCTGTGCGACATGCAGGAGTCATGCTGATAAAGACGCCCTGTTGTTTAAACTAAAGCTTTAGACGAGTCAGCACAGTCTTGGCAAATAACAGTCTCTGGGTCCCCAATAGGTTCAAGAATAGCTAGGTATATAATTAACCAGCATTTTTTATTTGAGCTGTGATACATACGAGTCATAAATCCTGCTGTATTGGCAGTCCAACTTCGCACCCATTGTGTAGACCTAGGCATTCCCTTCTTGTTAAAACCACAAGGAGAGAAGCCACATGCCTAATGAGGGGCGTATCAAAAGGCATGCTGTATAATCCATGATTACGGTATCTGGAAGGCTTCGGGCTTTTCACCATTCTGTTTCAGTATGTAAACACTTTCACTGCACCGCCCACCGGTTTGTCCACAAAGATAGTGGTTTTGGACCATGACAGCAGTGCTCTCTCCCTGGGAATACCAGTGAATGGTATAATTATGTGTGTCTTACCGGCACCGTCCTTATGCTGTCGAAACACAGCGAAGATCATTCGTGGAGACAGACCAACATTTCAGTAATTGATCAGTAAGAGGGTCACCGTCTAAGTGGATGACAAGTGGGTGGCTAAGAGTAAGACTGCAAGCTACCGCCCAGAGACTACAAGAAAACACACACACGCCTCAGGTGTGGCCTGCCCCCCCCCCTCCACCCCCATAGTGTGAACAATGTACCCAAAAAAAAATTTAAAAGGCGAAATACTTGTTTGACGGTAATTCCTTGCCGCTGAAGATCTCCCGTGGTCTCATTCCAGAGATATCTTATACCAACTTAGCGTAACATATACTCTGTCTCTTTCCCATAAGTTTCTGTTCGTTTTTTATCCAACTTTGGCCTTGAGTCAAATTATCAAAACGCGCTGGAATTTGATAAGATCAGGTCACACTAAGCATTCTTCACCGAGTTTTTCCTTGATTCTTTCTCGAGTAATTGTGAAAACGTGTACACATTCATTTCAACTGACCAATCAGAGGTGGACTTCGGGGGTGCTCTCGGCGGTGATAATTATGGAATACAAGATTTTTCACAGAATCACGACGAGAACATGGCTTCTCCAAGATACGCTTTTTCATTTTTATGGTACTAGTAGCCTACCAGCTGAGCTTTTCGTTCCTGGAAGCGCTGTGTTGCACTGCTATGGCATTCACATAACAATTGGAATCATCAATGGAAAAGCAATGGCATCAACGATCAGTCCATCTCCCTCTGGCAGAGGGATTGGAACGCACAGAGGGAGAGGAAGGGGTGGGGAGAAGAAGGAAGGGGGAAAGAGAGAGAGAGAGAGAAAGAGAAGGGAAGAGAGAGAGAGAGTTCTGCAGCCGCTGAGGAGAGGGACAAAGGGACACAATTGTGAAAAATGCCAGGCACGGAAATACTTCCAATATTACCGGCAATGATTTTTGCACAGCATTTTACTTGTTGGTTTCAATGGGGTCTGAAATATTAGAATAGCTGTATTCGTTTCCTTTTAAAACTGGTGATTTAATGTTTCTTCATCATATACACTAAAAAGTTTAAAATTCCCAAGATGTCCCTTAAGATCATGGGTGGAATGTCTTTTTTTTTTTTTCTTTTCAAGGGCCTCAGATTTGGAATTCTCTGCCTCTGTCTTTGAGAGAGACTGAACATTTTATGACTCTCAAAAATCAACTGAAGAGTCATCTTTTTATACTCCGAATGTCCATCCATTTTTTGTTTTTTCTTGAGTATGTCTGTGTATTGTGTGTGTGATTCATGTGATATAATTGTTATAAAGCAGTTAGAGCCTGGCTGTTTATGTTTTAGGTTTTTATTTTAGGAAGTTTGCTGCCACTGGCATTTACGCCTCATTTTTCTTGTTGTAGTAGGAATTGGCTTTTTTAGAATTTTGCCCGGGAAGCAGTCTATTTGGCCTGCTCTTTTCGATTTCCAACTGCCAAAGTATCTTAAACGTGCGCAAAGGTGCACACGGGCCTTCCAAGTTTTTCGTCCTCACCCGAGAAGACTAGGTGCTCGATTCTACACGCACCTACGAACTAGGAGCCCAGTTGTTAACGGGATGAAGCGCTATATAAATCCTAGGGATTATTATTATCATTATCGTACAGAAACGTATTTGTGCATGCAAACAAGCCTATTTTCAGCAAGATGTTCCATCTGTGTTGTATGTTTCAAGAGAAGTCGAAGGGATCATGACAGCATAGGCTGATTCTAACCTGATGTTTCTATCGACAGCTGAATGAAGGGGTTGTCTGGAAACTCACCTCGCACGTACGAGGACTCAGGTTCGATCACCAACTATGCATATTTTACTAGTGTTGTTTCGTTGTTAACTTGTGTCTCAATTTCTTGTTTTTCTTTTTGTTTTTTTTTTTATTCGTTTCTTTAATTGAAATGAATAGATAACATTTTTTCCCCTTCAGACATTTTAGACTGAAAATGGAAAATAACGACGCCGATGGTCCCATTGTTTGTATGTTTGTTTATTTTGAACTCCCATCTTACAACTGAACCTAAGCAGGCTATGTTTAAAGTTGGGGTTTTATGTGTATGGAAACGGAATCGGCAACAGAAACGTCAAAAGCCCTTCAAGTAGTGAAATAGAAAGAATGTTTTCATGTTTACGGAAATGCCGTTTCCGTATACATGGAAATTAATACTCTTTCTTTTTTAGTGCGTGGCGGATTTTTGACGTTTTCGTTCCCGTTTCCGGACACATGAAAACACAGCTTAATTGTCCCCCTGGGTGAGTGGTTAGAACTGGGATGCTTTATCAATTTTAACTGTAATAATAGCAATGAAAAAACAATGATGATGATGTGATGATAATGAGAATCACAAGAATATAATTTTTGTTAATTTTTTTTTTTCTCAGATCAGATCATTTTTCATCAGTTATGTTAAATTCTATACCACTTAAGATGACGTCAACCTCCTTCTCACTTCAAGTGCTACTTATAAATCATTATAACGTCTCTATCATTACGTGTGTGCCGTTAAAGGCCCGAGCAAACGCACTACGGTTACATTCAAACTTTCTGTAGATAAGGGAACAGTGGCCAGTATGTTTGCCAGGTATACTAAGTGAAACCAAATGTGACGGTGGAAATGCCATCAGTGTTGTTAGGACTTGCGCTTCAGTGACACGGGTAGTGACAAGAATAACTCTCAGCCTGAAGTAGGCACTGACGAAACCTTGCATTCAAATAAAGGATGAGACCTGCAAGACATATCACTTCGATTTTCCCGATCTACTGCTGTGTTTATGTATTTCTATTCTCGTACAAATTGACGGCTTTTTTTTGCGTTTTGAGAGGATGTCAATGTATTTCTAAAAGTACTTATAAATTTCCCCTCCTGTTGTGAAAATTGTTAAAGACTGTCTAGCGGGAAACATGAAGAGCATAATTAAGGATATATAAGGAAAACTTTGATTGCAGCTGAAGTAATGAAATATGTCCACGTAAATTATCGTCAACAATTGAAGAAATGCACCATGTTTTATAGATTTAGATTATGTAATCACGAAGCCGTAGGGACTTACTTACATGTTCACTCTCTAGCTCCAATGTGGCATTATAATGTGATGATGTGGTGGTGGAGGGGGAAGGGAGGGGGGGGGGGGTTAGTGACGGGGCAGTCACCGCACTATGAATTTAAAGCTAAGAAGAGAGTTATCCTTTGTCCTGTTGGCGCAGGTTTGGGTCAGAAGTTTGAGTTGTGAGAAACGGGATAAGATTCAGAGTAATAGAGAGAAGTTCACATAAGTTTGGGGTTCTTGTCTGAAAAACTTAATCTGCCCAGATAGCCCCCCTCCCCCTTCCTTTCCGAGGCGCATCGACCCATAATTACCCACACGTTACATGTTCAGTTCTGAGATCTGTAACGTGACTGGTCCTGCAAGACACATGTATGTGAGTCATTGCCAAATAAGAGTGGGTCAAATCTACCTACTAAAATAAGATTATTGTAATTCATCATAACTCTAGAATTACGGGAAATTGAATACTTCCCAAAGAATCAAAGTTGTAGGTCACATCTAGAAAAGGTGAAAAATGTTGTTTTTGATGATATATTGAATACTCATCCGGAGTTATTGCCCTTGCCATAATAAGCTAATATTAACTACTATTTAGCGGTATTTTTAGGTTTTTTAGTCTACAATCATTGTGAAATATTACTATTTAAGGAAGGAAAGTTGAAGAGGACACTAAGCTAAATCGATAATAACCGTTCTTTCAATATTTTAATAATTTCTTAGCGAGTTGCGCCCCTTGGTTTTGCAAACTGCCGACCATCTATAAAACCACAGTTATCTCGAAAACCGTAAAAAAATCAATACTTTTCAAAGAAGCAAAATTGCAGGAAATTGAATTTCATGCTTAGAATGTAGCATTTTTTTTTCTACTGAAACTCTTTGTGTAGGAGTTACGTCCCTTTATCAACCAATTGTGAGTGTCCATTCAGCAAAACTGCCACTGTCTCACAATTTCTGCACAGATCAACAAACCCACCAGAAGCAGATCAGTAGAACAGTGTTTGTGATGTTTGCAGAAGTTCTTATTTTGTCATGCTGAATCTTGTGTAGGAGTTGTACCCATCAATTTACCTATCATGCCTATTCATTCCTCAATGTGTAAAAAATGTTTCACTATTTCTGCCAGTACCTAGATACACCCCAAAGGAGCAATAATAATATTGTCGAGCAGTGATTGTCACATGCAAACATTGCCACTTGTCAAGCAATCTCACTGCGTAAAAGAAGCGCCCCCCCCCCCCCCCCGATTTTTAAAATGTAGGCCCTATGTGTGCATTAATCAGAACCATAAATACCTTTCACTCACCCAGAGTCTGCTGAAATGAATAGTTCTCAAAGAACAAAAATTATTGAACAAACAACAATTATTACAATTAAATACGATCATTTTGACGTCCTTGATCAATTGTGACTACATATTTTGTGTACATAATTACATATAATAGTGGGCGCCCATATTTTGAGGTTCTAATGCATGGAAATTCCCCACTTCATTTCTGATTAAATAATTATAAATAAACACACTATTATTTCTCTTTTTATAGACAACAAAATGAAAAAGTAAAATACAAGTTACATATCAATTGTAGCATAATTTAATCGTGAAAATTCCTTAAAAGTTAAATCCTTAAATTCCGAAATAATCAGCACAGACAATACACCAATACTTGATGTTAAACCATACCTTAAATAAATATAAGCAAATGATTCATTTACAGTTTCACACTCTCTCCCACAATCAACCTCAAAAGGTTCTCCGGCGCTGATAATCACAACAGCTTCATCATTAACAACATCATCCTCTTCTTCATATTCAATAAATGTAGTATCAAGTGCACCACTGGTACTATTTTGCGAACTGTCATTGCCAGCTTCAGCCTGTCTCACAGTACTCACACAATCATCAACATATTTCTTGGTATTTGGCCATTTGATCAGTACAAAATCTTTCAAGTTATTTGAACATTGTTATTTTCTCCTTACTCAGAATCTTCAAAGCGTGAATCTTTGTAGTGCCTGGCATTGTTTTCAAACTGGATGACTTAACAGTTTTATCAATATGGGATGGTTTTTATACGATGAAAATGCCTCTCATGGTGAGAGCAAGCCGATCCTGAAAGGGACAAGGAGGAATTTAAAAATTCAAATATTTCTTTTAATGCTCTCAATATCATCCTGTTTGAAACCGCTGCCTGGGTTAGAAAAGCTTTAACCATTCCACCACAAGCGTCACATTCATTTATCCCCATGCCTTTCTCCCCCCAAAAAAACCAACATCTCTCAATACTATATTTAGTTGAGAGTTGACTCAGGTGGTGGGATGGCAGTTTGGACTTGTATTGTGTCTCACAGCTGTCAGAGAAGATGACAAACCGGGTTTGCGTACATTGCTGCAACACATACTCAAGAACAAAATGAACAAAAATTAAATCATGTATGAGATCATCTGATATTAGTGCACATGATAAGTAGTGTGGAGCTCTCCACAAGTAGAATATTTGGTGTATAGGACAGCAGGGTGGACAGTAACCTGGTTTAACATCCAGTGAGCAGATTGAACTTCAAACCGATATTTACAAGAATGATTTTCTGAAAAATCAAGCACAAGAAGTGCAGTATCACATGGCAGATTCTTTCTTAATAAATTGAACTGGTGCCACTGCCACCTGGGTGTACAAACATGTAAGCTCAAAAGTTTGAGAAAAACGGTAGACTAACTCATCAACTGTTCATGATTTTTCTACCAACTTTGTTTGTATTATACTCCCAGTGCTGGTAATTCACTGAAGCCGTGATGTCACAATCTGTTATGATTTTCAGCTTAACAGAACCTGTGCCACAATATGATCATTGACGAAAACGCATGTATGCTTCAACAACTGTCCTAAAGACATAGGACAAAGTGAGGCATTCACTTCAGTGCTTCATTGACAGACTTAAATTGACTACCAACAGATGATAAGGCACAAAGCATCATTGTTGCATTCTCACAAATACCACACATGCACTGAACAAATTTAGAGTATTTCATTGGTAATGCATGAGCAGGGGGACACCTGATAAAGGTTTGTTTTGCTATTTCAATTTGAGGATTCTCAACAAACAAAAAAATCATTGTACAAAGTTGAAGGTGATTGACTGAGAATTTTGTTTCTGCTCCTTCAATCTCTTGCTGTACTGCCCCTTTCCTGGCCAATCGACGGAATGTTCCAGATAATACTCAACAATTCTTGTTCTATCTATCTATCTATAGATCTATCGATCGATCTATCCATAGATCTGAAGCTGCTTCTCTCTGCGGGCGGCCCATTTTTCCGATTCTTCCTTAGCCTCTGTGTGTAGGCAGCCTGATGTTCTGCTCTTGGTTTTCCCAGTCTCTGAGGCTTGAAATTGATGTGGTCCAACCACGAGTATTCTGTTAACGACAAAAATAAAGGGAAAGATTAAACACTAGCGAATTGCATAATAACCCCATATTGACTTACTCTAATCCAAGGCAAGCTCCAACTGTGCATGTCTGGGATCCAAGCAGAAGAATTTAATTATTTCTAATTTCTTCGCTATTTGTTTAAAAAATTATTTTGTCATGTAATTATCAGTGCATTTCACTTTACCGAGACATGGACAAAGTTTAAGAAATTGTTTTACACACTACATGTGAGATATAACTCTCTCTTCGTCATTCTTAGAAATGTTTCAGGCCAAAGAGGGCCAACTTTGCCTTCACCAGGTCCTTTATTTTCACTTTCAGTCACCTGAAAACACACATTTGATTCCATCAAGTTGGGATGAGTTAAGTTGCAATTTCAAATGGAAACAAATGCTTTAGCAGCATTGCTTATTAATTTACAATTATTACATTGGTATACAGATTAGGCAAGAAAATATTCAGGACTTTCTCAGGATAAAACCTGCCATTTAAATCTTACCTTCATTTCTGCCATTTTCAGCCTCTGTCTTCTGAGCTTCCTCCACATTCCTGCTGACCTCTTCTGAAACATAAAAAGTATTCATGGTATTTTTCCAACTGACAAAGGCTCCTCAATCTATGATCAATGGCAAAAAAAATTAAGAGTTAAATGTGACAGTCCAGCCTTAACAATCACAGTTCACAAAAACAATTTATACCTGTAGTTTTGACATGATTTCTGAACACTTTTTTGGCTTACTGTGTTCATTTTGTTCATGATAAGGGAGGGAAACTAAAGCCATTATAATTTCCTCTACTTCAGACATTAAGCGTCACCGCCAACCGCGACACACATGGCTCTTGGATATTATATATTGGAGAGTCGGAAATTAGCTCATATTTTGCCTATCTTATGATGTGGTGTTGAGGATATTTTTCCCTCACATTCCAATTTTGATTTTCTGATAGTAAATTCCCACCTCAAGACAGAAAAATCAAACTTTAAATCTGGAAATAAGGAAATCTGCAAAGAAATATGATAGTTAAGCTTCCTCTGTACAAAATCTTTCACTCTGAATCTTACCTTCCTGGCTGCTGATTTGGGCCGCAAAGTCATGGTTGGCATTTTCTACTATGCTGTCTTAGCATGTTTCCTCTTGACCTTCCCCAGGTTCTAGCAGGCCACTGTAAAATTATATTACATTTATTTAAGTCACAATTTGAAAAAGAAACAAAAACAAAAAAACAACAGGCCTAATTAACTTTAAGTTCATCAGATCAATAAAATGAAATGAAATTTCACATTCAACAAATTTTTCACTGTATTTCCTTCTTCGCCATGTCTGCATGTATGAAAGTTACATTTAACATCAACGCGTTGAAGGAAAAAAAAAGTTGTTTGATTCTTGTATTTTACGCTGTAGATCTACTTATTATTTTACACTCAAAGAAACACACACAAAAAGCAACTGAAATCAACTATTGAAATTGTGTGTTAAGAAAAACATTCCAAAAGAATTTCAATTTTTGCATGAAATATGTGGACCTGCAGCATGGCTGGTGATGAACACTTGGAGAGATCAAAACATGGAGAAAAAATGTCACTATAACAAAGAAAAATGAAGAAAAGCGTTGAGAAACCATATTTTGTTATAGATGCCATTAACCTGACAAAGCCATGGTGTCTTAAATGCTTCCTGTATGTTAGTGATCACAATGTGTCGATTACTACCCTCTCCCTGATATGTACACATATTTCAAATTTAAAAAAAAGAAAAGTCTGCTTCATGTTAGTGATTTTTTTCTTTAACAAGATGAGTTGAACCCAAAAAGGACAGCACGATTCGTTTTGTTTCACTAACGTCACGGGTTGGGAGAGAGACGACAAAAACGTTTGTCTACCAAATATCGACAGTGTGATGATGATAACAAAGCAAGAATAGCTCAGAATTTCTTCCCATCAAAGCATAAGAGATAATTCCCAGCCTTCAATACATTTATCAGAATTCAATTAGGCACATAGACTTTCTAAACGCTTGTTGACTTTGATTTTACTCTGGGCTTTGCGACACTTAACACACCACATTGTGTTATTGACGCCATTAACCTGACAAAGCCATGGCGTCTTTTATGCTTCTTGTATGTTAGTGATCACAATGTGTCGATTACTACCCTCTCCCTGATATGTACACACATTTCAAATTAAAAAAAAGAAAAGTCTGCTTTATGTTAGTGATTTTTTTCTTTAACAAGATGAGTTGAATCCAAAAAGGACAGCACGATTCGTTTTGTTTCACTAACGTCACGGGTTGGGAGAGAGACGACAAAAACGTTTGTCTACCAAATATCGACAGTGTGATGATGATAACAAAGCAAGAATAGCTCAGAATTTCTTCCCATCAAAGCATAAGAGATAATTCCCAGCCTTCAATACATTTATCAGAATTCAATTAGGCACATAGACTTTCTGAACGCTTGTTGAATTTGATTTCACTCTGGGTTTTGCGACACTTAACACACCACATTTTGTTATTGACGCCATTAACCTGACAAAGCATGGTGTCTTCGATGCTTCTTGTATGTTAGTGATCACAACGTGTCGATTCCTATATTTTCCTGACATAAAATACACATTTCAAATAATAGAAAGACAATAAAAATATATCTTATGTACTTACAGCATGGTCAGCAGGTTGTATCCCACAAGGAAAGAAGAGGTCAGTACCAAAACCTCATCTACACACACTCGAGACAAAGAGACGCCGCAGCACGTTTTCTGTCATGGCGTCACGCGTGACGGGGTGTGTTATGAATCAAAACCAACAAATAGACGTTCATTTTCGAATTCAAACAAAGCTTGGGTAATCTGTTACAGTCAGTGATGTCATAAAGATCAGGGAACTAAATTGATTGAAGAGAACAAAGAAAACCCAGAGGTGCAGCCTCATGAATTTATCACTTTTCACACGATACTTTGACGACAACGCAGTATTTTCCTCAAGCAGAACCCATTCTTTTAATTATTACGCAGAATATGATAAAAACAATGCATGTTTCATTACTACAGAATATAGATTAGAAACACAGATTATTTTGACAGCGAATTTCTTCGACAGAAAAGACTTGAAATGGATTTTGAATTTTGTGAATTTTTGACGACAAAAACGTGTGATAAGTGATAGCGAAACAACACGCCGAGAAAAAGAAAAACAAGGCTTATATAAAGTTGAACGTTGATTGGAAACATAGGTAAACCATTCCTTTGTTTGTCAATTCAAAATGTGAGCGGCCAAATGATATTTCAATAACTTTATTGAGATTCTTGTGAGGTGACCTCTTTCCAGGTAGATTTGACCTACTCTTATTTGGCAATGACTCATGTCTGGTATTTGTACTGTATTCGCAAAGGAACCTTTCTTACTACGAATCTGAAATTTTGGATCTCGAATTGCTATGAATCGTGGTATTTAGTGCCGTTTAATGCACCATGGCACCTCACTCCACACCTAAATTATCGGTAATTAATTTGTGTATTCATTATCATCATCATGTCATGAAAAAGCATAGTTAAGTTTGAGTACAATGTCATGGTTTGATTACGAATAATGATAAGCTACGCGGAGAAGCCGCGCTGCAAAACCTAAAACGTCTGCGTGCGAAAATCGTTTTAGTGAAGCCATTGGCTATGATACACAAGGAAAGACAAATATATTATTTTGTTCGACAAAATCGCAACATCAATGTCTACTCAAAAGAGTAGGACTGTCATTTTGCTTTTCTTACTTTAACAAGATATTTCCATTTATTTGTAATAACGTACATTGGCCTGGTTTTCAATTTTAATCCCCTCAACAATTATGTAAACATGTAGGCCTAGTGGGTTTTCCCATTGTTCGACAAGTTTTGACTTTCCCAAAAAATATTCGGGCGTGGAACAGCAAATGGTATCAGATGCCCTCACAGTATACATTTTGCTAGGGGCCAGCCTTTGAACCGTAACAGCAATAATTGTAATACAACAACACTGCCACTTTCGCGTTTGAGCAATCGCAATGTTTATTGAAAAAAACGAGCGTGAAATGAAATGCCCTACATTCCGTGCGCATGCGTGCAAAAATTACCCCGCCTGGTCAATGGAAAATGTTGCCAGATTAAGCAATGGCTTTGATTTTATTTTTTTTTGTCAGGTGATTTTTTTTTTTAATCTGCTGAACCCTCCCCTACCCCCCCCCCCCCCCCCCCAGGAAATTTTTCAAGATACGCATATATGTTACCAAATTTCTGCATTATTTTTCACAGTGATATAATGATGGTAAACTTTCTTGAGTTCTCACTCAACAGATACGGAACCACCCCCCTTCCCCCCAAACCAAAGAAAAACCTAAAGAAATATTGATGTCATGCATATGGTGGAAAATGTTACATATTGAAAGAACACTGTTTTTAATTGCCTATTGACGATGTGACATGGCAAAAAGCAGATTTAATCTTGCCACGGTATGCTTGTGAAGAAAAGCTTAAAACCATAAACTTATTATCTACTCTCTCTCTCTCTCTCTCTCTCTCTCTCTCTCTCTCTCTCTCTCTCTCTCTCTCTCTCTCTCTCTCTCTCTCTCTCTCCTTTTCTCTTTCTTTCTCCCGGCCCCCTCTCTTCAATCACGGATGCCCATTTTCAGTAATTTCATACTTTCCCATTTCCGTTTGTTGTCATCTTTTGCTGCTTTCCTGTGCCACGTGATTGTAATTGTTCTCACATTGTTACCTGTTTTCTTTTATTTCGTGGCCTTTTCTGCCTAGAATGTGAGTGTGCATGAGAAAACCCGGTATAAGTCGGCAGAGCTGATTCTGAGAAAAATGGCTTTGAAGTGAAAATATGGGTCCGACACAAACTTCCAACTTGGCTGTTGTTTAGGGGACCGTGGCATGTTACAGGGTAAACTGTAGACGAGCAGTGAACACCACTCACTATGATCTCTATAACGGCTTTGTAATTGGACTACGGTCTCCTAACAAGATCCAAAAACTTCCGACTTGGCTGTTGCTAGGGGACCGTGGCATATTACGGGGTAAACTGTAGATGAGCAGTGAACACTACTCACTATGATCTCTATAACTGCTTAGTTATTAGACTACGGTCTCCTAACAGCAATCACTCCAATATT
This sequence comes from Onchidella celtica, assembly GCA_963931925.1. NCBI lineage: Eukaryota > Metazoa > Mollusca > Gastropoda > Systellommatophora > Onchidiidae > Onchidella > Onchidella celtica. Next base: position 58,321,384 of record OZ007574.1, on the reverse strand, counting down.
ACTTGGTCAATTAGCTATTGCCACTTATAGGATTAAATGCCATTTTCTCAAAATCTTGTTTTAGGGGGGTCATTGTCTTCAATTTATCAGAAATGTCTTGTCTTTTATTATATGTACAGAACTCAAAATGTCATGTTGCCGACTTATGCCGGGTTTTCTCATGCACACTCACATATAGGCTAATTTTAAGGCAGAGTACCATTTGATTTACTGATAAAACTACATTTATTGCCTTTCCTAATTCGTGGCAGGCATCCTTAAGATGGTGCAAATACGTGGACATTACTGTTAGCTGGTGATTTTCTTTCCCTATAATAATATGTCCCATTTTAGATTCAGGTTAATGAGTGTGTAAGTGTATGTTTGACGTTTGTCGTTTATTACTTGGCTCCCAAAATATGTCATCAAAACGTGGACAAATCCCCCCTTGAATTTTGTTTCATATTTACTTTCAAGAATCACCTGCTATATATTTTTATCTCTTTGAGTTAGACTGTAAAGCAATTTTTTGCCTTTTTAAAAAAAATCTTTGTAGCCTGTACATTATTTGTGTCTGATCAAAAGATAGATCTCGATTTTGTCGTCTTATCTACAAGAAGTTAAAATCATAATTTAAATGAAAATAAAACCGCACGTTGCATGGCCATGCATTGGTAACAAATAACAAGAAAACCATTCATGCAAATACAGTGAAATAAATTAATTAAATACATAACTTCTTTCAAAAAAAGGAGAGGGGATGAGAAGACAGACCAGAAAAATTTTACAATAATGACCTACAAAAACAATACTACACAGAGAGGTATGCGACCATAGGAGTGACATGAACAAGCATACACTTTTGCCATGCTTGAATTTACATTAAAACGTTACTCCCTGCAATTCTCTTTTGATCAGGGCATCTTGGTGGTCAGATAAATGAAAATCTTACTGAAAGAAAGAGGATGATAATTATATTAGAGGAAGCGATAAATATATTTTGGCTACCCTCGTTTGAGCAATTTAGCCTTCACAATGCCTACCCTTCCTGCTAAAAATCTGGACCAGACGTTATAAACATTGAGTTTGGGTATAAAGGAAAGAGGGAAGGGAATATAAATGTAGCAGAATTCTGTACTCTTTTACCATGTTACCCCGCAAAACACGGAGAAATGTGGCGGGTCGGTCAGCATTCCGTCTTCAGTCAGAGATGCAATACACCGGCAAAGGGCCTTCCAGATTAACTCAGGTAAGTTTACAATAGAATTAGACGAGGGACGCGAAATTCGGTCACGGTGTCAGACAGTGTTCAGTGTGAAAATAAGAAGACGCAATACAGCATTTTCTGCTCACGAATCTCATTCTGTTCAAACACATAGATTCTAATGTGTTGGGAAGACAGAAACATCCCAAAACATTATTAAAACTGCCAGTTAACCTTCCTTGAAATGTTCCCTAACCAAACCTCTTCATGTCAAAATCCACAGTAGAAGAAAGAGGATCCTTTTTAGCAATATTTCCTGATTCAGCACAAATTACAGAATTTAAGATTGCTATTTTCTTTGCTAAAGGGCCACTTCGTTGTATTGAGAAAGTTATATAGACTTAAAAGTGATCTGTATTGTCTTCTGGTAGTGTTACTGGCCAGCCATAATAAATGTCAGGTATTGATAATAAGCCCCACATTGATGGCTGTTACTAGTGTTAGAGTCTAAGTCTGGTAAGCGTAGGCATCTAATACAGTAAAACTAAATTAATACTATAAAGGCTAAAATTATTACTGTCTGAGAGACAGAAAATAAGATTTGGCCTTGCACAGTTGACATCTGATAAATGTCTGGTTTTGAGCCAGTTTTTCAATCTTTAATGTCTGATTCTACCGTTTTCATGGGAAATGTGCAAAATAAACAATTTTCACACTCCAACATTGTAGACAAGCAGACAAAATGTGAGGAAAGATTTTGTGCCTGAAACCAACTGATGTACACTCAACCAGTGTAACATTATAACAATTCCTGGGTCTGGATTTGGGGTATCATTTACTTCATACTGCTAATCTGTAATCATATGTAGAGTAGTGCTATGAATCATTGAAATGTAGTTCCTGTTGTGTTAGGATTGAACCATAGAGCTTCAAACGTCAAAGTCAAAGGTTTGTGAAAGCTTTATTTAATTCTGTCTTCATGTAAACTAATTAAGGCAAGTCTGTGTCGACTACCTCTTTTGAAGTAATTATTCAATTTATTGTTCTTCACAGAAAATGAATCTTTGTAATAAATAGCACTTGTAATAAACAGTATAGTGTTATGACAAGTACCCATCCACTCAGTTATTGTAACTTTTGCATGAAATGTTTACTAATAGGGCCTACTAGCTAGGAAATCTGCGAGACTTTCTCTTCAGCAGTGTGAATTAAAAACTTGATTTGAAGATTGCTTTGGTGTAGGCTACTGTAACTTAGTGTAGGTTTATAATACTTGTAAACAAATGTGAAGAGTTCAATAAATTTATTTTTCAACAGCTTCCTCTTCATATACTCGGCAACATTCCTGAGGGTCAAAATGTGGTTAACCTTATATTCACAATGGACAGGCTCAGCACAGAGCACTGCTCAGAGCGCAATCATGTATCAGATCCTAATAACGATGAGTCTTTCATAGAACTAAAGGTAAGTCTCTAGATTGCATCTCTGTGGCCAAACTAATTTTGTTAATTATGAGTCTTATTTCGTGATTTGTTAATGTTATGTTGGAAGATACTGCTGCTGCCGTTAAACTTGGTCTCTATAACATAAGATATTTTTGCTTTTAAAGAAATAACAGATTGTTGATACATTCTGTGGTAAATATCACCACAAGGTTAAACTGTGTGGCACATGTTTGCAGTATTTGTTATTTGGTGACATCATCATGCAACAGTGTTACTTAGTATTTTTGTTCAATGTATCCAAGAACGTATGTTCTTTTTTAATCTCACTGAATGTCTAAATAAAGGCATTTATGTATTACCTTCTATTAATATGAAGTAACTCACCAGTGATATAGTGTGGCAACAGATCATTGTATGTTTCTGATATTCAGAATGTTTTTTTCATATCCCATAATTATGCATGTGGATGGATAGCTTGTTCACTTTTCTGTCATATTCTTTTCTTCCACAGAAAGTATTAAACATGCTGATGAGTTTTGAACCTCGCAGGCTACAGAACAATGATTCACTAAGTAACGATGATAACAATGACAGATTTGCAAAAAATTTCACAAATTTGGGAGGGATTGAGGTGAGTTCAGCAAAGCAGTGTCCAGTAGTTTGTAGCCTTTTCTTTATATTCTACAATTCTTTTCAAGTAAATAAAATGATTTATCAGGATTCTATGGTAATGAGAAATACAAAGTGTATTAGGCATGTATAGGTAGCCATTAGTGTTAATATTAAAACAATTTAAGGCAGCCAACAGCAGTTACCTTATACAGTGACACAATAAGCTTACCAGGCTTGTAAGAAACTAGATTTTAGATTCAAATTCCACATGGTGTCTTGTGACTTATGAATTAAAATGTGCCCATCTTGTAATCGTTCAGAGCGGTGCTCTTTTCCGTAAGAATCATATTTTAGTTTAATACAACAGCTGTAATGTTTTCTAGCAGATACATTTTACATATATTATATGTCAAATGCTTTTCCTGGACTGCCAGTTTTGTCCATAATCAGTGTTTATATTTATAATATTTGAATGGAAAATTTCGTTGATTTTCAGATCATGGTGCGGTTTTTAATGGCTGGCACTGTTTTACCAAAAGCTGCATTTAGTAGAGCAGACAAGAAATGTAAGTTCTTTTGTTCTGTAGGCTTTTCTTTACATTAAAACTTGATGGCATGTAGAGTAGCATACACAGACTAATCACTCTGACAAAACTTGAAGCATCTGAACTGAAAGTTCAGCTAGTTAGAAGTTCTTCATTTTAGAGAAATATATTACTATTGTTATTATTATGAGTTATATAGATACATTGTTACGTTATTGTTCACATATTGTCATTTTGTATTACACAGACTTCCATCATTGTGACGTATGAGTCAAATCATTAAAAGTCTGCTCAACCGACCAAATACTTCTTTTCAAGTTATTTATGATGGAAGTCTATTGTGTAATTGGATGCACCGTTGGGAAAGGAATAGCCTAATTTTGTCCTTGCACACTCGAGCAGCTCAACGTCGGATTGATCCGTTCCCGTAGATTTTTTTTTATTTGCCTCCTCATCGCCCAGACCAAGACCGTCAGGGATGCCATCGATAGCGTGTCCCATAAGAGGGTGTGCCTATACAACTCCTGAGGAACATCCCATCGATGTGGCTGTCGTACTGCTACAACTACACGGCAAAGAGCATGAGTCTCATTCCACTGCCAAAGTGGAAAAGGTCAAACGACCTACCATCTCCCTCAGTGGCACCACCGAGACGTGGAATTACTTCAAAGCCAGATGGAACGAGTACAAAACCGCCACAAAAATTTTTGGGGAGGAGGTGGCCATTCAACTACTAGAGTGCTGCGATGAACATCTTCGACGAGATCTGACACGGTCAAACGGCGGCTCACTCAGCCACAAGCCAGAAGAGGAGGTCCTCGAAGCTATCCGCAAGTTAGCTGTGAGGGAGGAAAACATCATGGTCCTCAGAGTCGAACTGTCTAACATGAGACAGGACCGAGACGAGCCTATACACAACTTTGCAGCTCGTCTTAGGGGACACGCATCCCAGTGCAAATTCCTAGTCACCTGCAACTCGTGTCAAACAGAGGTGTCATATATGGATCAGCTCATCAAAGACTGCATCATCCGCGGTATTTATGAAAAGGAAATCCAGCTGGAAATTCTTGGCAATCAAAACCAGGAAATGACCTTAGAACAACTAACAAAGTACATTGAAGCAAAAGAGAGTGGCAGGAGGAGCGCACACCGGCTGCATGACTCCGAGCCCCGACCCACTAATAACGCTGTAGCGGCAGCCACCAGCGCCTACCGGGCACCCCAGAAACCGTGCGGCTACTGTGGTAACAAAACCTACCATGGTAAAAAGTTCAAGGAGAGAGAACAAAAATGTCCAGCAGCAAAACACACATGCAAAAAATGTAACATAACTGGCCATTTTGAGAAAGTGTGCCGGAGAAAAGATCGGAAGGACAAAACAAATGAGTGCGAAGATCAGACTGATTTTTTGTGCACCTTAAGTGACGATACAAACTTTGACGAGAGTTTCGATGTGAATATTGTTGAAAATGACAATGCCAATGGTGCCATGAATGAACATTTTGTGCATTATCAACATACTGATATCAATGTTACTGAAAATTATTTCAATGACGTCATAAATGAACAATTTATTCATAATGATAATTTTGATGATCATCTCAATGATTCCATGCAGGCTATTGATCCTAACACAAAAAATCATGGAATTATACTAACCACTGACACTAATGGCATCTCATTAACACCCATAGGACATCACATCTATGAGTCACACAGATGGATCCAGCGTCATTCTGACCCACAGCCTTACATGCGGGTAAAGATCAAGGCCGACCTTTCAGGTTATAAAGCCATAGACATACCCTACCCACCCATCAGAAAAGCACCCACTGAGTACGTAGCAATAGCAGACACAGGCTGCCAATCAAGCCTTGCTGGTGTGGAACTGCTAGAAGAGCTAGGTCTGACTGAGACGGATTTGGTGAAAGTCACCATGCGCATGAGCGCAGCCAACAACAAGAGTATAAAAATTCTTGGGGCGTTACTCCTCCACATTACCGCCATGGTTGATGAGAAGAGTGGCAAGGAGGTCAGCACCCGTCAGATGGTGTATTTCACGAATGACACCCACAAACTATACCTTAGTAAGAGTGCCTGTACTGACCTAGGCGTAATCTCAGAAAATTTCCCAACTGCTGGAGAGATTCAGACCCCTCCCATTGAAAGCAGTGACGATCACGCGGAGATTAAACCTAATGCCCGAGCACCGTGTGGATGTCCCCTACGTCAGCCTCCACCCACCATCCAATCAGTGCTGGAACTACCCCTCCCACTTACTGAAGAAAACCGCTCTAAAATAGAGAATTATTTAAAAGAGCAATATGCCTCATCTGCGTTTAATGTATGCACCCACCAACAACTGCCCATAATGACAGGACCACCTATGCACCTTATGATAGATCCAGATGCAAAGCCCATAGCATTTCACACACCATTACCCGTCCCCCTACATTGGATGGATGACGTCAAAGCTGATCTAGATAGAGACGTGAGACTAGGTGTGATAGAGCAGGTCCCAATGGGAGAACCAGTGACTTGGTGTCATCGCATGGTTGTTTGTGCTAAAAAGGATGGCAAACCACGGAGAACTGTGGACTTCCAGCCTCTCAACAAATATGCTGCCAGAGAGACTCACCACACGCAGTCTCCTTTCATTCAAGCCAGATCAGTGCCGCAGCACACCAAAAAGACTGTTCTCGATGCCTGGAACGGCTATCACAGTGTAGCATTGCACGAGGATGACAGACATTACACGACATTCATCACCCCTTGGGGGAGATACAGATACAACGTTGCGCCCCAAGGCTACCTCTCATCAGGGGACTGCTATACCCGCAGGTACGATGAAATAACATCTGATGTCAAAAACAAAACAAAATGTGTAGATGACGCATTAATATGGGCTCATTCTCTCAAGGACAGTTTTCACCGTACGGTCCATTGGCTCAATTTGTGTGGGGAGAATGGCGTCACACTGAACCCAGGAAAATTTGTTTTTGGGGCAGATACTGTTGTATTTGCAGGATTCGAAATTTCCGCAACAACAGTAAGACCGTGCCCAAAACTCTTTGAGGCAATTGAAAATTTCCCGACACCGAAGAACTTAACTGATCTTAGATCGTGGCATGGGCTAATCAATCAAGTGTCATACACTTTTGCTTCAGCAGAGATTATGCAGCCCTTTAGGGAACTTCTCAGCTCAAAAACCCCATTCACATGGAATGAAGAACACGACAAATTGTTTGAAACCTCAAAAAGAGTCATTATCAAGGGCATCACTCATGGTGTTGAAATTTTTGACAAAAATCGCCCTACATGCCTTGCCACCGATTGGAGCAAGTCAGGCATTGGATTTTGGTTGTTGCAAAAGCACTGCCAATGTAAAACTAGCAAACCATTCTGCTGCAAGAACGGGTGGAAAATAGCGTTGGTCGGGAGTCGCTTCACCACCCCGGCAGAATCTCGATATCATCCCATAGAGGGAGAGGCGTTAGCAGTTGTGGACGCACTAGAAAAAGCCAGACATTTCGTTCTGGGATGCAAGGATCTAATCATTGCAGCTGACCACAAGCCCCTGGAGAAAATTTTTGGGAACCGCTCTCTTGATGGTATCCCAAACCCAAGACTCAGAAATCTGAAAGAAAAATCTCTTAGGTTCAGGTTCAAACTGGTACACATACCAGGTATCCACAACAAGGCAGCAGACGGAATGTCAAGGTACCCTGTTGGTGAAGCTACTCAGCTGGAACTTCCAGATGACACAGCAACACTGTCACACATTCTGCTAGACAGCATTCGAGAGATAGCACCTGAAGATGATGGTGACCTGGCAATATCTGCAACTGCATCAACTTTGGACACCATTAGAACTATTACATGGGATGATGTCAGGACAAAGACAATCAACGATGACGAACTGAGAGAACTGCTCTATCTGATTGACGATGGATTTCCTGCAACAAAAAAAGAAATGCCTCCACAAATCCAAACATACTTTAACCTCAAAGACGGTTTATATACATTGGATGGAGTTGTAATGTATAATGATCGCATCATCATTCCCCAATCGCTCAGACCACAAGTCTTAGAGTCACTTCACTCTGCCCATCAAGGGATATCATCAATGACAGCCAGAGCAGAATCGTCCGTCTTTTGGCCAGGCATTACTCCTGACATTCAGAAAATCAGAGCAACATGCCGCCACTGCAATCGCAATGCACCATCACAGCCGAATCCACCTCCCACCCCACCAAAGGTTCCAATATACCCATTCCAAGCAATATGTGTGGATTACTTCCACTACAGTGGTCAGTACTATTGCGTCACTGTGGACAGATACAGCAACTGGCCAATCGTTGACAAAGCAAAAGAAGGAGCCAGTGGTCTCATAACGTGCCTCAGAAAAATTTTTGTTACCTTTGGTATCAGTGAGGAACTTACGTCTGATGGCGGTCCAGAATTTGCAGCCTCACAAACTGAGCAATTCCTCAAAGACTGGGGAGTCTACCACAGAACCTCCTCTGTGGCCTATCCTCATAGCAATTGCAGAGCAGAGATCGCTGTTAAGACTGTCAAACGTCTCCTAATGGACAACACAGGCCCTTCTGAAACCCTTGACACTGATGCTTTCCACAGAGCTATGCTACAGTATAGGAACACCCCAGACAAGGAAACTGGCATCTCTCCAGCTCAGTGTATCTTTGGAAGACCAATCAGGGACTTCGTACCCATACATCCTGGAAGATATGAGCCCCACCCAACCTGGAGAGAGACTCTGCTTGCCAGGGAAGAAGCCCTAAGGAACCGCCACATGAAAATGGCAGAGAGACTGACAGAACACACAAAGAGGTTGCCTCCACTTAAAGTCGGAGACAAAGTTAGGATTCAGAATCAAACTGGACCTCACCCCACAAAATGGGACAAAACTGGGACCATCATCGAAGTGCGCCAATTCGATCAATACCTTGTGAAAATGGACGGATCAGGTAGGGTTACTTTACGGAACAGAAAATATCTGCGCCATTGTGTCCCTGCTACCCCTCCTGAAGAGACGAGTATATTCAAATATGCACCCCCTTCACAAACAGCTGAATACCCAGCAGACAGCACTTCTTACGATAATGACACAGGGATCAGAAGCACGCCAGCGAGGAACCCACCACAATTGAGGACACCTACTCAATCGCCACCACCAATCCCAATGCTTCTGCCACCAGCAAAGGAAGAAATGCTGTTAGCCCAATCCCCACCAACAGTCCCACCACTGTTGCCTCCAGAAAAGGAACAAATGCCGTTAGCCCGATCCCCACCAACAGTCCCACCACCGTTGCCTCCAGAACAGGGCCCCCAAATAAATAATGGGCCGCCTTTGGAAGTGCCACCAGGCATTCCGAGAGCAATACTCAGATTACAATCCTACAACAAACAAGGAAAAACAGAGACTACTGTACCTCCAGGAGGGAAACGAATCACCAGATCAAGCGCAAAACAGAAGGAAACTTGATTCTTTCACCAGATGTAGTTTTGCTTGCATTTTATTCATTCTTCTCCTTTCTTATAAATTTAATTAACTTCACATGTCTTGTTTACTTTAAGCCTTTAACGTTCATGAATAACCATTAACATCACTCATATTAAAGACTCGGGGGGCATAGAGAAATATATTACTATTGTTATTATTATGAGTTATATAGATACATTGTTACGTTATTGTTCACATATTGTCATTTTGTATTACACAGACTTCCATCATTGTGACGTATGAGTCAAATCATTAAAAGTCTGCTCAACCGACCAAATACTTCTTTTCAAGTTATTTACATTTTTAATCATGAGAAAAGGGGGGACCAGTTTTTGACAAGAAACCAGGAACTTCAAGGGGGATATACAACAGTTAGGACATAGTTTCCAAGTTATTCCATCAGGGCACAGTTTTTTAAAATTATTCCTCAGCAGCCTCTCAGTTGAAAGTTGAAGGAGTTCATAATAAAATGTGTCTGGGTTAAGTTCCAGCGGTTGTCTAGAAGTCTGCATGTAACTTGACATTTGTGTGTTTATTTGAGTAGATTGCTTGGGAAAGGTGTGACTTAGTCAATCAAGTAATGAAGTTTATTTTATGCTGTGCATTTGATTATTATCATTTTTTTTTTTCATTTCGTTTTCATCAGCACTTGTAACAGAGTCAGCCAGAGCACTACGAATCAAGAGCTTGATCCTGGAGATTTTGATCAAATTGAACACAGTGGTAAGACAGTTTCTGGATATAACATTTGCTCTAAAATAAAAAAAAAGTTATTTGCAAATGATTCATTTGAACTTTGGTGACAGTAAAGATAAGAATGCTAATATGTTTGTCATTGCAAAGCTTGTGTATATTCTTCTTTTTTTCTTTCATAAAGCTTGTTATTAAAACAGAAATTTTAACTGTTAGCTAGCTGTGAGCAAGATTTGAACTGGAGGTCATTTGAATTCAGAGCAGATTTTACTCATTGTTGGGGGGAAATTTACTTTAAAAGTGGGCTGATGCGTTTTTTTAACTTCTAATTTTTTTTCCCCCACAGTGTGTTGGAGAAAAGCCATTGTCTAAAGAACTCTTCTGTGATGAAACAATGAACTACCTTTTCACATTACTAGCCAGTAAAAAGACATTTGTAAATGCATGCCAGCTGATAGAAGACATCCTTCAGCATCGGAAAGAAGTTCTAGACTTGCATCGAATAAGTAAGTAAAAATCTTCCTAATTTGCTCACAGAAATAGAGCGTTACTTTAAACATTGAGCGGATCATTTTTCTCTGTAGGTGAATTTACATTTGTGTCATTCTGCAAGTTTGGTGGCAATATTTCATGAAGATAAATAACATTTGACTTCTCACATAAGTTTTATCAAATAACTGTAAAGGTGTCAAGATTTTATTAATGTCCAGAATACATGAAAGACAACAAATTTGCTCCCGAACATGGATTTTGAACAATTAAATCGAAATAGTACCCACAGAAGTGATTGGCAAAGAGAATTTTCTATTTTCTTATCAGAATCCTTTGATGAAACATTCACACATGTCTGGACAGAAGGACATGTGTATTATTGAATATTTGGTTTTCAAAAAATGGTTTAGAAATTCCCCGGTAATACTGGACTCAAACTATGGTCCTCTGCTGTCAGAAAAATGTTTGTCTCTAATAGCAGCAGTAGGCTATTTCTTCTCATTTTAACAATGTTTTCTGTCATTGAATATGTCATTATTAAAGCAAAATGAACAGAGATGCCTCCTTTTGAAATTTTTGTTTTCATTGAATTTTTGTCTATGATAACTGATATTATGGTGGAAATATGTGTTTTGAATACTGTAAAATATTGCTGCAGTGGATAGTAAGAATATGTATGAGACCATTCAAGGAAAAATAATACTTCCATGCCCATGATTTATTTTAACTTTGTTTATCAGCTGCACATTTCATGCTGTTTAATCACACGTTCATTCTCTTTCTGTGTATTCTTTTTATTTTCCTCAGCAAACTTACGTGGTCTAGTTGCGTGCCTTGATGATTCACAGTTAGCCAATTTCTGTAGAATATTAGCTGTAGCTATCTCAGACCTAGATATTTATGAAAACAAGTCTTCATGTAAGTAAACATTAATGAAGTTTTTAATGAATATTACGTGGTTGAATTGAGAGTGTTTTGAGAGATGGAAAGCTTAGGATTGTTGTAGGACTCCATTAATTTTAAACATGTCATGTTGTGATCATTCTGTGTTTCAGTATTTGGCAGGGGGGCAGGGGACACTTTGTTGTGTGCACATACAAACAGAGAAAGTTTTTATTGAGATTATTACCTTCAATGCTGGAGGAATTGAGAGATGGCAGTGATGTCATTCAACTAATGAAAAACAAGGAGAACTTTTTCCTTGCGAAAAACTACTTTTCAAGTCTTATGTAAACATTTTACATTAATTGATATTATTTTGTGGTGTTGAAAATGAGGGAGATATCTTCTTCATATAAATTCCTGTAAGAAGATAATGTTTTTCCAAGAAGAAATATCAGTATGAATTTTTTATTATACTTATCAGTTGATAACTCTTTTTTTTTTTTTTATCCATTTACAGTGTTTGCACAAAACAAACAGAAAAGGAGCAAAGGATTTATAAACCTGAGAGATATAAATCAAGGTGAGAAATTAGTATCTAAGAAAGCTTATCCTGTTACTAAACTTGCATAATAGAATAGTGAAAATGGTCATTTATTTTAATTGTGAAATGTTGAAAATTAGTTCTATTCATAAAGGGTTAAGTATAAAAATACATTTATGACAATTGTATTATTTGATAATTACAATGTCTGAGAACTTTGTCAGTAATTTTCACTTCACTTTATCATGTGTATTTTTAGTTTGTAAAATACAGCAAGGAAATTTTTTTAAATATTTTTTTTGTGTTGCTTGGCTTGATTTAATTGCGTACATTTCTGTAATATTCAACTCTGCAGTGTAATAGAACCCCTCGCAGAAATCTGCGCCATCTTGGATAGGGGGACTCGCTAGCTCCTGTTGGTAGGGGGATATTGTAAAAATTGTTGATACATTCTGTTCTGTAGGGCATAGCTATCCCATGATTGCAGATTTAAATAGAGCATGCTGTACAGGTGCACCATGATGTCATGAAATCCCCACTATTCGTTATTGGGAGCCATGGTTTGTGGCACTCACCACACCACACCACTTTGAGAAGGAGCAACATCTGCAGTGAGAAAACAGTGGTCAGCGCTGCCCACTGAACTGTGTACACACAAACTTACTGGCAAAATATGGCTATTCTTCCCAAGTCTTGTACTTGCATATAATCAGATCTATATTATATTCCTTGGAACTCTGAAGAAACTTGAAAATTTTCCCTATGTCAACAATAGGCTACTTGTTGACATCTGTTGACCATTCACTGGATGGCAGTTTTACAGGATCAGGAATGTCAAGATCTTTCAATATATTGTTATAGTTCTTTTCAAGTCTTTCCAGAAACTGCTCTGTTGAACTTTTCAACGGGTGTTTTGTGTCCCCATGGGACTGAAGCTCTTGCCACCCGCACTTGTTTCCCGCCTGTTGTAGACTCCATGAGCTTCCAAGTACATGTAGTCTATGAAATCTTTGTTAGACATCTGATAGAATTCTTCATACTGCTGGATCTACTTTCTCCATATCAAGATTTTAATGCAGGCAAATGTTAAAATATTGTTCAAGTTAAAGCTTACTGAACAGTAACTTAGATCTGAACTCACAAGGAATTAAATTTTGGGGTTATCAAGAGTTCAAGATGAAAAGCAAGCATAGAGTGATATATGCAATAAAGGAAAGGTTAAAACCACAGTAGAGCAACGGTAACAATGTAGAAATAGTGCACTGGACACTTGATTATTACCCCCCCAAGATGGCGCAGGTTTCCATGAAATGCTTTATTGTTTTTGCGATTCGAGGGTAGCACATTATCAATTTGTTGTTGTTTTTTTTTCTTTTTCAGAACTGCTTCTGGGAATTCCTGATTTACTACCCCGCCTTGTTCAGATTGCCATCAACAAGGAGTGTAAGTCTTTTGTCCTTTTGAAGCATTGTGATTGTTCTTTTTAAAACCTGAGAGCCTCTCATTAGCTTGTGAAGTTAACAGACGTAAATTAATGCATGCCAGTTCCTGTCAAACATATTGCAAATATTTGTTCAACTTTATGAACAGTGTGCGGAGTTTTTAACAGTTGGTTGCCTTATATTTCAGTCTCAGAATTAATGCTATCTAAAAAGAGCTGTAGATAAGGATTTTTGAAGTAATCTCTCAGAGCATTGGTAGTCATTTTATTGTATTTTATTTAAGTATGGTGCAAGATGTATGAAATGAAAATACTTTGAATTGTTACTCTTTGTTGGGTTTTCTTATTGTCACCCCAAAATGTTCCGTTTAGAAGAGAAATTGTTAAATCATTCAGAATGGTTTCCAGATTGCTTAGGATGGCAAATCTCTGTAGTGCGAGGGAGACTTATGTCTTTTGATAAGGAATTCAATCAGAAAGTTGTATGTAATGTTATAGGGCAGTTTCAATGAAGGACTGACCATAAGAGAAGAATTCCCAAAGAGGGCTTGGGCTTGTCAGTCATTCCATGTAAATGTGTATATTCCTGTTTACTAAAGACATTTTTTAATTTACTGTGCCATGGGCTCTCAGTTTTGAAGTCTCAGTTGCATTTATGATGAAATATGAAGCAAACTCCAATTAATATTGATATCATTTGATGAACATTTTGTTTAAGTGAATTGAACTTTTGGGACAGTGCAGTAACATTATCCTCATATGATGTCTTTGTTTGTTTGTGTAGATACTCCCCGGTACAGAGGTATGCCCAGTGAGTTGGACTGTTGGATGGAATGGATTGACAATCAAATGGCAGATGAAGTGTATGAGCCACAAGCTGCTGATGATTTTGATGATTTTGTTGGAGGTTTGTTTTATTTTGTTTCTAATGAGCTTAAAGACATATTTCAAAAGTAAATTTTTTGACAAAATGACTTAGTCACAGAAGAACAAGCTTTTTTTTTTCATGAAACTGCATTTAAACATTGTCAAGAGAAGGGAATCCCTGTTGATTTTAGCCGTAAAGTAGTGTTGGGCAAAGACTGGCTTTTGAGAGCTCCTCATTTCTGTGTCAGTCCACTTCAAAATATCTGGACATCCGGATTTTGGTTCAAATGTTAGACTAGTTTTAAAGAAAATCAGGTCTGGATCCTTGGTCTGGTTTGATAACAGAAGAGGGCTGAAGAGTTTAAGATTGGTCTGCCACCAGCTGGGTTGTGTTGTCACCCCCCCCCCCCCCGTCACTCACCCCCCCCCCCCCCCCCATCTGGACACTCGCACACACACACCTCCACATCTGGATAACTGGACTGATCCATTTAACTGGATATCCAAATCAAGATCTGGACTCTTGCCCAACACTTCCGTACAGCACTGTTCTTGGATGTTTATACACTTAGAATTGGTTTTTATTAAATATTAGCCAATGATATTTGCTATTTAAGAATGGGGGAAAAAAAAAGAATGTAATATTGAATTTATTATCACACACATCATCGGTTATAGCTGGCAATACAGGGGAAATTCGAAATTTTAATCTGACATGATAGACACTGAAAACATCTTTCATGATTTAATGTTGGAAATTTCACAAAGGAAGAGTGAATACTGATTACCTTCTTTGCTGCTTAGCTATTCAATGACAATCTATCATGTAAAACCTGGCATTATGAACATTGGCTAGCAAGAAACATTCGCATAGATATCTAAGACTTTGGTAACTCATGAATGCCAGTACAATTGCTGTTGTCTATGTTCACAGGTGTATCAGAACCAACAGCAGAGGGCCATCCCATGATAGCCCAGCAAGCACTGACTATTACAGAGGAACTGGTACAGAGGGTAGAAGTTGTATATGTACTGGGCTTGTTTCTGCTTGGAAAACATCGGAAAAAGGTATTAAAATTTACAAAGTCATTTCTTCTTCTCTCCACTTTCATCTGTGGGTGATCTTCACACATGTAGGTTTTTCTAGAAAAGGACAGTATGTTGGGAATATCATGGAATCTTGTTCAGTTTAGTGTTGTAGTTCTGAGTTTCGGGGTGTAATTATTTGGGTTCACTTATCACGGAAGCTGATTTAGCTGTAATTCATGCAATTTAGAGAATTGTGCATTGACTTAGCCTAGGTTTAATTTTGGAAACTTTGATGGCAAATTGATGTTTTGAGACTAGATAAGGAAAAAAACAGCCTGCATAAACCTGCCTCTGTATTATGACATTTTTTTTATTATTATTATTTACAGGGCAAAAAATTTAAAAATAGATATACTGACAATTTACAAAGACATGTTTTCTTCCATTTCAAAAAAAAAAAAAAAGCCGCTCATTTGAAATAATAATATAGGATTTTGTTTTTCACCTCATTAATAGTTGGGATTTAACTTTTTTTTTCATGACATGCTTGAAAGTGGAGAACTATGTTGTTGCTGGACACCAATAAAATGTGGCACTTTAGGTATTCTGTGTTTGTAAAAGATAGCAAGGAAGTTTTTATCACTGATGATATCATAATTTTTGATAACCAGGTACAAAGAAAACTTGCTGAATTGAAGTTGGCCTCAGGACTCAGTGAACTTTTTGACCAGTTTATTTGGAAATGTCAAGTGTGAGTATTACAGCTTACCTAGTAACAAGAAATTTTTTTTTTATTGGTCGCCTTAGAATTACAGCGAGTTCAGGCAGGTTTCATGCTTTTGAATCTCAGCTCGTGCAAAACATTCATTAATTCATGATAAATTAATCTTACAACAGAGTAAATAAACAGTGTGTCTTCTCACTGGTTCTTGTGAATAAAAAATTTTGTGGTCTAAAGCCATTAACTCTGCAATGCAGAGAAATTTTTGTTTGTGGTCTTTCATCAAATATTCTAAATCTGCAACTAAAAGTGCAACCTAATTTCAACTAGTCTGCTGCCTTAGTAAGTTGTGAATCTCTTGTCAGTTACTTCTAGACTACTAGTTGACATTACTGTGTGATGCTTAAAGATTTTGTTATTTGGAATTTTCACAGAAACTGCAAATAGAGCTTTAGAAATTACCTTGTTTATTTTCCTGGCGCTCAAAGAGTCAATGCCCTTTTTTTTTTTTTGCAGAGGTCGTTCTCAAACAAGGCACAGGCTGAGAGGGCACAATTCCTCATGTGAATGCAGTCCAGTAAGTAGTTTTATATCTGTCATTAATTTCTGTTAGAAACATGAAAATATTGAGATCTGATACTGTAGAGAAACGGCGTATGTGAATGCCACTTTTCTAGCATGTACCAGATTCCTGGATTTGTGGCTCCTGGTGGACAACAGTTTCCAGGTTCACACAGACTTGCCAGCTGTCCCTTATTTTACAGCAGGCATGTCAAACGTGCAACCCTTTATTAACCTAAGCATGGCCCGCGACTAGTCTAATTTTCTTATGTTTCGATGCTCATTTGTTTAACAATAAACCTTTACATGCAGCCCCTATGAAAACACGTACTAACAATGTGACCCACAAGAACTTTTCAGTTTGACATGCCTGTTTTACAAGATCATGATGTGTATAGGCTGTCTGGCAAGATATGAGAAATAATTCTTTTACAAAAAAGAAATTTTGGCCAGGTTTGAGGATCAAGTCCAGATAAGTGCAATGTTCCTGGCCCCAATTTTTTGCCTAGATAAATACACACCAATATAATGCACCATGCTATTTTAATTCAGAACGAATTCTCCATTAGAACAAGGGCAGAAATGAAACTACCTGAAAAAAAAGTACAAGTGGACATCTTCTAGCAGTGGCTCAGTTTTAACCCAGAATTCAGCAATTTTGTCTTTTGTCCAAAGTGGTAGCAACTCTTGGATCCTCATATAATTTTCTATGAGTTTATTTATCAGGAAATACTTATGGACACAAAAATATTGTAAAACATTTGTGACAGTTTTTTTTTCTCCACTGTTTATGAATGACAAATTCCACTTTTTTTCTATTTTCAGGAGGTGGCGTTGAAGATTCAGTTTTTACGACTTGTACATAGTTTCTGTGATCATTCAGAGTAAGTTATCGTGTGTGGTAGTTTGTCATTATGTCTTACCTTTGCACAGAGAAAAGAGAGAAAAAATAATCATAATTTGACATGCTGGAGATCAGATAGCAAGAGCTGTTTCTGTTCATAGATTTGCTTCAGAAATCATTTGTGAAAGAAACAAGTTGGATTGTGATTTACTTATGTCAGATATGACAAAATATTATAAAAGCTGCAGATAATCTGTGAGGTTGCAGCAACTTGAAGCAAAGTCAAAATGGTGTGTTTTCCCATTTCCTTTGCATTTTGTTGTATCATTATGATATTATTTTGTTGTATCATTATGATATTATTTTGTTGTATCATTATGATATTATTTTGTTGTATCATTATGATATTATTTTGTTGTATCATTATGATATTATTTTGTTGTATCATTATGATATTATTTTGTTGTATCATTATGATATTATTTTGTTGTATCATTATGATATTATTTTGTATGCAAGGCTCTGCCACCTCCAACTTTTTCTTTCTGCCATATTTTGTCTTTATATCAGATCTGTGAACTTGATTTTTTTTAACCAATTTTGTGTGCTACTCTTCTTCAGCATGAATAGTTTCGTTCTTCGGGTCATTTTCCTTCGAACGCTGGAAAATTATCTGTAGAGGGATTATAATTTTTTGATAATTTTTTTTTTTTTTAATCCATAGTTACAAGCATCTGCTGTTGTCAAAAAGTGAGCTCAGCGAGGTGAAGAAAATAAATGGTGAGTATTCTCAGTAAGGCCTTTCTGGTATAGGAAGTCGATAACATTTGAGTTAGGGCATCTGCTTTGAGTTATATATACTACAGAAAATTCAGATTCTGACTTGGCATTTCTAAAGCATTTTATTGTAATGTTGAACAGTGGAGTCAGTGCCGATTGGATATTTTATGTCGTCATCATTATCCTTTTTTTTTTGTCCCATTTGATTTGTTGGTGTCATTTTTCTTACCGGCAACATTGTTGCTCTTTATTTGTAAGCGAAGTTGAAAATAATGATTGTGGTTCTGAATGCATCTTGCCTTGATAATTTAGCTGCTTTTGTTGCAAAAGTAGTTGAAAAAAATTCCAGTAACATTAAAGAATGGGTGACCACCACCACCCCCCCCCCCCCCTTTTTTTTTTAACATCCAGGTTTTTAACATTTCTGTTCAATATTTTGCAGTACGAGCAGGAGGTCTGTCATTACAAAGTCTGGACTCTATAAACAAGTAAGTATTTACCAGTGGATCTTTTTTTTTTTTCCAAAGGATTCCTGAGATGTGAAATGTATGTTGAAAATTATTTATGAAACTAGATGTCCTACCGGGCATTGCCCGGAATAAACAATCATGTGATTCCCCCTCCCCCCTCCCCCACCCCCTCTCTCTAGTATAATAAAAGTAATAAACCACAGTCTTGCTTCAGAACTCATGCGCACCAGAACACTACACACCAAAACTGAACGCTTGATGCGATTACTTTTTATGACATGCACGGTACTATATTACGAAACAAACATGCAAAAATACAGATGTTACATAGCAATGAACATTGTTATTTTTTTAAAATACATGCTTGAAGTAAACAACTTTTAATTATAGCCATCATCTTCCTTATCTCAATTGCCATCTTCCTGCCAAATTTAAGGCCTGAAGAGTATAGTTTGGTCAGTTAGTCATGCCAAAGGTTGCAAGTTGCTGAAATATATAATAGATAATTACTTTGATTATCCATGTCATTGTGAAGATAAGAAATTTTCTAATTTTTCTTGAACTTAATTATTTATGGAGGAAAAAATCAGTTTACTGACAATTTCGTAATGAAGAGGTAGCTGGTACCATCTCTTTTCACAGGAAGAGAAACACACAATGAAATATATCTGGCCATCATGCATACTCTCTGTAAAACTACCGAAGTTGCTCAGAGCCACCTTTTAACCTGATAGAATGAAAGTGGGCCAGAAAAATCCAGCATGGCCAGAATTTTAACTGCAATCTTTATGCCAGCCGGTAATTTGTTTCATCTGTGGGTTGCCAGCCATATTGAAACACGGCAATCACAGATCCAAAGTATCCTTATAGCATCTCTCAGTAATTCAACCCCTCACAACTGACCTATAACAGTTGCCATTTGTTGATCTTGTTTCGCATTTTAATGTGCACATTTGTATGTTGTATCATGTTTTAAAGAGGTAGTAGACCCACAAGGTTAGTTGGTTGTAATGTTTGTAGGATTTTATTTTTCAAAGACAAGTGCTTTCAGGGAAAGTACTTTGATTTCACTTTCACCCATATATGAGACGAAAGGAGTCAACAATGGAAACATTTCATGACATTCTCTTGAGTTAATCATTTCTAATTTTCATTTTGTCTTCCTGGATTTTGAGGTTAATTTGGGCTTTATAGCGCATCAGCATGACAATGGCCACTTTGCACCTATCACGGTCTCTGTGGGTACTCTAGTTATGTTTTGTATTCAGAACTTCATCAGTTTAAATTTCACATGTGAAATTAGTTTCATTTAAAATTTATTATGCTAGTAAAATTCTCAAAAATTGTTTTGTATAGATTTGAAGAGCCAAAAATGCACCCTCTAAAATATATTTGCAACATAAATAATATGCATTTGGCACGTTGCCTGAACTACAACTGCCAAGCAAAACCCAGCTGTAGAGGGTAGGGCTGATGGTCTTCTTAGATGAAAATGTTCCTGTTATTTATATCCTCAAATGGAGTTTTATTTGTGATTGACAGACAGCTAATGTGCAAAGGCTCTCGGGGATTACTGACCAAGATAGTAGAAGTGATGAAGAAGGAGCCCACGACCTCGACCTTCAGGTTATGGTTTGTTTCGTTTACCATTTTCATTCTATCAGATCACTTTTCTCTTTTACATTTTTTTTAAAATTTCAAGTCATTGTCTGGTTCATAGCTGTGAAGGGCTATATTTCATAATAAATTAATGTCATTGTTATGGGAATCGGAATTTGCCTAACCTTTCTCAAACCAGCTAATCATGAACATAGTTTTAGTGAGTCTGCATAATCTAATATGAGAGATTCAATGTCTCTGAATACAAAGAAGTATAACAAGGATATCAATTTGACTTTCAGAATAATATTTTAATATGTATCTTATGATATTTACTTGTTGCATGAGCACTCACCACTGAAGTCATAGCAGGAGTCATTGCTGCATCAATAAAGATTTCATGGTTTTATCCACTTCTAACTTGTCTGTTTGTTCATGCAGTTTCAAGTTTTTTGTTGTTTTTTTTAAAAGAAATTCAGGCTTTAAATTCACCACTATGGAAAGAGCCAGAGATTTTTCTGAACTGACTGACTGATGTTTCAAATGTAAACACCGTATTAGTGAGAGAATGAATGTAATTTCTTTTAAGAGGGAGTCCACTCTACCACACCACATTTTCACGTTAATTCTAAACTGAGATAAAGCCTGAGAGTGGGAATGTACGTGGAACAGTTCTATTTTAAAAATAAATCTATTGAATGAATTTTTTTCACAAAGGTAATATCTGCATAATTTGACTTTGTGTTTCACAGGTTTTGGCTGGCAAGAGCAGTAGAAAGTTACCTCCGTGGAGACACATCTTACTGTGATCAGATTTTTCTGATGAGACGGGGACTTCTCTCGGTAAGTTAGCTCATTGTCTTTTCCTGACAAAGGTCAAGTTTTTATTGACTATGGAAAAAACTTCTGTAGTAAATCAAATTTAACAAAAAGATTTGATTTTTCACTTGGACAAGTACGACATCGAGGGGTGCCTGTGCAAACACCTTAACTCAAAAATTGTCGATTTTTGGGTTGGTTTTTTTTTCATATTCTGTTTCACCTTGTTAAGTACTACATTTTGACCTGATGCAAATTCGAACATCTATTATGTGAGATCGAGACCGGACGTTTCATCAGATAACCATTCTACACTGTGATAAATTTTTTCATTGTCAGGAAACTTACACTGTTCTGTATTGACAAATTGAGGGATGCCTGCTCAAAGGCCTTATCACCATTTTTGTAAAGTTTACAGGAGAGCGATTTGAGAGTTTGACCTGAAGTCATATAATAATACCTTCATGCATCTTGTGGCTTACTCTCAAGTTGAATCTCATCGAAAATCTGAAATATGGCGCTTTTTCTCTGAATGGGTGCTGTTCCCCGAAGTAGAGTTTGTCATTGAAAATCTGGTTAGGATGTTTATGAATCAATCTTTCGTGATAATTTTCTGTTTGTGCAGGTAATATTAAAGTAATCAGACAAGTTTGAACATCTTGTGTTTCAGACATAGAAAGTTTTGTTGTTTTTTTCATCATGTCTTGATACATGTCGTCACTGTTCTACAACAATGGCATATGTCTGACTTATGCCAAAAGGCAGCTGACGGTTCATTGCATTCCTGAACATGAGGGCTATCAGATAATATCGAAAATGAAATATGCCAAAAGGAAAATGTAATAATCCAATAGAATCATAATGGCATAAGTCACCAGATGGCAGGAAAGGAAAGTTTTTTTTTTTGATATCTCAAAAGTGTGAAAAATTACTTATGCCATTAGCGTAGAGCAGTGATGATGTTATAACCTATTGAATGAATGTTTGTTTCATTCGGTATATAAACCTCATTTTCAGCATGTTGCGGGCAACATTGTAGAGAACGAGATCCGTCACAAAGAGATTCTACAGAGCAGTTTTGATCTTCTAGGGGAGCTGATCAAATTCAACATTGAAGCATTCAAAGCCTTTGATGCCATTCTCACTACAGAACAGAAGTTTGAGAAATTTGTGTCCATGGTCAACAGAAATCTGGTCGATTCCAACATGTTCATTCGCAGTTTGGTGTTGTCGCTGGAGCATTTTAAAGCTGAGGGCTCGGAGAAAAGTAAGTAGTCTGTCACAGTGTGTGGCTTAGGATGATATAGAGATGAGCTCAGAGAGTCTTATATGAACTTTGAGATTTTCCTGGAAACCTTACTATGTTGGTGTAGTTGATAATTCACGGCCCTACTTTTTATTTTGTTTTATCTCTATTTTCTGGAAAACAGTTGGCATTCCCCCCATTACCAATGGAAGTTCCAAATACTAAACTTGTAAGATTACCACCTACAGTGCAGAAACCCTTAGCAAGGCACTGTAATTCCCATTTGGCAGCTGTCAGGTTAATGTGGCATGGAAATGTGTAAGTTGTGAATAGTATGAATTGAAAGAGAAACGGGGATCATGCAGATTTATTCTGACTAGTTGGCCCGCTGACTCGGGGAATACACAGATGTAAGTATTAAAGTTGAGTTTCGATTAGCAATGTGTAAATTGAAGCACAGAATGAAATTTCCTTTCATACTTTTTAATTCTACTCAAAGAAAATGCATCTTTTTATGTTGTGGCTGAAAATCAGCTAAAGTATTAAAAATATAGTGTACACATTTACATCTTTCTGCGTGTGATACGATGTTTTGTAGATGTTAGGATTCAGCGGTTAAATGTGGGTGTGCATGAGAAAACCCGGCATAAGTCGGCAACATGACATTTTGAGTTCTGTACATATAATAAAAGACGAGACATTTCTGATAAATTGAAGTCAGTGACCCCCCTAAAACGATTTTGAGAAAACGGCATTTAATCCTAAAAGTGGCAATAGCTAACTGACCCATTGATATTGGAGTGATTTCTGTTAGAAGACCGTAGTCTAATAACTAAGCCGTTATAGAGATCATACTGAGTAGTGTTCACTGCTTATCTACAGTTTACCCTGTAACATGCCACGGTCCCCTAAACAACAGCCAAGTCGGACGTTTTTAGATCTTGTTAGGAGACCGTAGTCTAATTACAAAGCCTTTATAGAGATCATAGTGAGCAGTGTTCACTGCTGGTCTACAGTTTACCCTGTAACATGCCACGGTCCCCTAAACAACAGCTAAGTTGGAAGTTTGTGTCGGACCCATATTTTCACTTCAACGCCGTTTTTCTCAAAATCAGCTCTGTCGACATATTGTGGGTTTTCTCATGCACACTCACCTTTCATGATTACATTGGAGGCCTTACTTCCTTTATAATATGAGGTCATTTGCTTTGCATGTACAAAATGTATGGTTACCAAACTTTCAACTGTTTCCTGCATTGCCATCTCCTACAGCTATAGGTTTCCTGGGAGCAAGTGAAGGGGAGAAAGGTGGAAGTGAAAAAAGAGAGAGCAAACTGGTGGGCTATATAGGAGATTTCTCCAGGCAGCTGGATTACTTGTACAAACTGATCAACATCATCAGCGTGCAGAACCTCACACAGGAGAATGTCAGCTGTCTCAACACTACACTGGTATTCCTCATGTTTGCCAACAAGCGTAACCAGCTGCCACGTTATCTCCAGGCTCTGAGAGACAAGCAGGACTGTGCACTGGAGGATGTGAGTGGCTCCTCCAGCATTTTACAAAACTTCAGGTAAGATCCGGACCATTCAGTATGTCTTTGTGATATCCATGCTAAATATGTCAAAAATTGAAGAGTGTTTTTCCGGAACTGCGCAAGTCTAATTTTGCATCAGGTTGGCCTCTTTCAGATGGTCATCCAGTATTAGCGTAAGATGCAGTATAAGTTTTCAGCTAAATTCAAATTTGCTATGTCCCGTCTTTATCTTTAGATATAGATAGGACATAGCACATAGAAAAAGGGAGTAATAGAGCACATTTTATTCTATAAAATGATGTTAAAATGTGAATTTGACTCAGGATTGATGTGTGTATTATAAATTACTGATATCATCGGTGTAATTTTCTAACCATCCAAGTGCTTTTTACAAAATTTTACAACTGAGCAAAAAAACTATTTGTTTCCTTCACTGGATGGAATTGGGTCATTTTTTAACACATTAATCACAAAATCATATCATCAAAACGATGACATATATATATTTTGCGCCAAAATGTAGTTATTGTAATACATGTTGTAGATTCATTTTGGAACAAGAAAGATTGGTCCACAAAAAGTGAAGCCAGACGGTTAGAGAGTTACACTGACAATGTAATCTTTTTCCATAACTCAGCAGCATTGTCGTGGTAATCCATTGGCCTCAATGCAATATAGAAATGTAGTTGCACTTGTTTTGGCTCTTTCTGCCTGTCTCTTCAATTTTACCATTAAAGATTGGGACACCTGCCTGTGGAGGTCACATGGTCAGGGGGTCATGATGCCCTGCCCCAGGTACAGGAGTTCAAGGTTCAATGGACCATGGCTCACCTGGCGGGATTAATGGCTCATCAGTCTCCACACCTTCTTTAGGCAGTAAGACTTGTAGTCTTCTGTGCTAAAGAAGATCAACTGGAGGCTGTATGTGCCCAGGCCGGGCGTTTGCCAAATGAAAATATCCACAGCAGGTAAAATATTTGCTGTAGGAAGAGAGTAGAGAGTAAGCCATTGTTGTGGCAGTTGTTGATGTGAAGTCGTCCATCCCTTTACTCTCAGATTCCATACACCTCTGGAGTTACCAAGTTGGAAATGTGAGACATGGTAACATCATTGCTTTTTGTATCAAAGATGATCATAGCCATTGAAAGGACCCTCTTCTCCCTCCAAATTTTAGTATTTGGTTCAATATATAGACAGGGAGCTTTTTTTTTTTTTTTTTGAAAGCAAGTTACTGGTGAATGTTATTGACCATCAGTTTCACTTGGCTTTGCTTGTACGGCATTTGCTGTGTCTTGACAAGTTCTTGATTTTATTATGACAACATAAAACCCCAAAATTTCAGTTCCTCGGATGCTTCAAAGTCTGTTACATACAGATGTGTGAAGGGCAGTTATTATTGTCATGTTGCAGACTCATGTTTTTTGGTGTTAATCAACAGAAAAGTTTGAAACACTGATTGCATTTGTAATGTTTGTTTGGTTTTATTTCCATTCTCTAGAGACCTATTGATATTCTGGCAAGATCATTACTTACACAAAGACAAAGACTGCAGTGCCTTGGAAAAGGTAAGAAAGCTTATATTATCAAAACTTCTGGATTTTATATTAATAACTTATCTTTTTCTTGTTCCTTTTTCTGATCTTGAATTTGGCAGAGTAGAAAGCTATACTTCCCGTAATCAAATTTCTGTCGCATGTGCCTTTCATTCTTTTAAACATTTATTATAATTTTGGTAAATTCAAAGCCTTAACTCATTGGCTACGGTAAGCTGAATATTCAGCTCACAGATTTTTGCTTCACTACAGAAAGCCGAATATTCAGCTCGAGTGGACATTGATTTTAAAACATTAATATCTAATTCAGCGAACAGTGTTCAATTTTGTTATATGTTGAATTTTCTATCCAGTTTCTCTTTTTTTTTGTCTGATGAAGATGTATTGATCGAGAGCTTGATTTGTCTTTCCTTTTCCTTTGTGTTTTATTATATGGTTTCTGTATTATTTCATTCAATGTTATCTTTTTCTTTTTTTTGGCCACAATTTGACCTAACATGCTTTGAGTACATCATGTGATTTGTGAGTGTGAGACGTGTTACATGTTTTGTATTTGTGTTACCATTTTTTGGGAAATCATAACTATAATCCAAAAATCTTGATTTGCACTATCTGATAGCTGATTTTCCGAAAACTGACTGTTGAATTTCAATGAAATTTTGCTTGTTCTTTTACTTTGTCATGGATGTTATGGAAATGTTTTTTTCCTCCAAGAATTTCCTCAAATAGAGATATTCCTTTGTTAATCATCAAGTTATGGGCCAATTCAAGCCATGTTACATTTTACAGCACACATAGGTGGGATAAATGAGACTGAAATTTGTCAAAGGTTGTATCTCACTTGAAAACTTTTGGGGAAGTGCACAATGTTGAAGACATTATTAGACTAAATAAATGCTGCTTGAGACATCTCCTCTCTCCGTAGCGCCCAAGTACTTCCATTCTTTGGTATCTGCATAGTACGCACTTGTCTAGGACTAGCATAGGTACCCAGCATTGCCCTGTACACAAAGGGGGATTGTATTGGACACACGTTCATTTCTGAGAAGCAAATGTGAATATGTCTTATGAAAATCACAACATGCTTTTCAAGCCACCTTAGGAAGTGTGAGGAAAACATGGGCCGATTTTGATCAGCGACTGGCGCCAGGCTGCGGCAAGTCCTGAACATAAATACATGAAGTATTGATTTATTGTTCTAGACAAAATATCGCATCCTTTGCTGATTTTTTTTACTATTTTTGCAAATTTGTAGACATTTGCCACTTGCTGCAACAAGGTAAGGTTTCTCCCATAGAATGTTTCGTTCATTGGTTGATTTACTCAATTACTGAAAGTGAATTCCATTTCTCTAACAGTTTTCGAAAACGTTTGTTTCGATACATTTATATCATTGTTCTTCCTCAATTTGATCTTATAACTTTATTACTTTTTCGGTATGTCGCTGTTCTCCCTGCAATCCATACATCGCAACTTTTGTTCCCACACTGTCTCATGTAAAGGAAAAAGCAGTTTATGCCTAACCGTAGGTCGTAGAAACAATTATTACCACACCGAGTTAGTGCAGAAGAACAAACTTTCAGTCGGTTCATCAGTCGTGGTCACAAATACTGTCCGATGCAGCTTCCAAAATAGATGTTAGGGGCCACCAACCCCACAGGTGCAACAACTGGATCAGTTTTATGATCTAAAGCAGCTTTCTGTCAGTTCAGAAAAGGCCTGGGTGATTTTTTTGGGTTTTTTTTTTAATGGTATGATCTTATTGCACCTGACTTTTATCCCATCTTAATTGTTTTTAACCTTTTTTTCTATAACAGATTTGCTGTTTAAAGTTTAAAATTATGGTATATGATGTGACCTATCGTCATTATTCTGCTATCAGCACAGTATAATAACTGTCCATTTTGTTACATTTAACTTTCTTATTGACAAACTGTTCATTTTCACTATTTTCATTCCAACACCAATGGACAGCGTCTTTCATGGTCTCAGGTGTGTGCTGAAATCACCTATCAGGACTTTTAATATTTTTTTATATAGATAGTCGCACCTGGCCTTGTTATGAAAAACATTGTTTAGAGGTGATGTCATTCTATGTAGCGTGCCTACAAATTTGCACTTAAGAGACATTTCGAATTTAGATCAGAGGTAAAAATATACCATCATACATTACAAGGATAATACAGAAGATATCATTAATATTTGCCCTTGAAAAAACTTTTGTTTTCACTTCTGCAATAAATACTAAGTCATACAACACTGACTGTTTATGAGTGGGGCTCACTTGCGCGGGAAAAAAACATGGAGCGTAAACAAATTACAACTTACACCAATGGGTACAAATCAGACTTTTCATTTTTTGTTTCCGTTAATGTTGCTGTAAGTGTTACAAATGTTTTACTCGAAGGAACGGTCAAATATTTTATCAGTGGTAAAGAAGAAGATTTCTAACTGAGCCAATGCCTGGTGTGGGAAAAAAATTATTTCCTGGAAGGCCTATGACAAAGCAAAGCGCATGCAAAATTTCATAGAAACCCAATGGTCAGTTTTTGTGAAAATCAGCGGTAATGTGGTGCACAGCAAGGTTTAGGGACACAACTGACAGTTTCAGTCTGCCTTTATAAGGAGTGAAACAGACTAAGGCTGATGTAGGCGCCAGTCTGGTGGCTCACTGCCCATAAATTTTGCTTTATTATATCACTATAGGTTTTGCCCGCTGCTCTGTTGGGTTGGGATGTGGGCAATGCCTGTTGTGTTAGTGTGAAGCAACATTTATGAGCGGTGAGCCACTAGTCTGGCACCTACGCCAGCCTTAGCTTGATTCATCCTTAAGGCAAGGGTTTTACATCATGTCCTTTGAATTAACAAATCTGGATTTGTCATCATATGTGAGTGTGCACGAGAAAACCCGGCATAAGTCGGCAACATGACATTTTGAGTTCTGTACATATAATAAAAGACAAGACATTTCTGATAAATTGAAGTCAGTGACCCCCCTAAATCAAGATTTTGAGAAAACAGCATTTAACCCTATAAGTGGCAATAGCTAATTGACCAAGTAATATTGGAGTGATTGTTGTTAGGAGACCGTAGTCTAATTACAAAGCCGTTATAGAGATAATGGTGAGTAGTGTTCACTGCTCATCTACAGTTTACCCTGTAATATGCCACGGTCCCCTAAACAACAGCCAAGTTGAAAGTTTGTGTCGGACCTATATTTTCACTTCAAAGCCGTGTTTCTCAGAATCAGCTTTGCCGACTTACTCCGGGTTTTATCATGCACACTCACATGTATGTAAGAGATACATTCTGTTACATTAGATACATTCTATAGTTACACTTTTCATCCTCAGAGCTCAAAGATCAGTTTTGGATACTGGAAGACCACTGTATCCATGTTGGTGTCAGAAGACAAGTCCTCTCCAGCTTCTGTCTGTTACTATATCAACCCTATGCCCAGTGATAGGACCAACTAATGACAGGCCTTCAGCTGTATTCATGGAATTTAATGACTCAGTCGCTGGCTGTCCCCTGTTCACCCGTACTGGACTTGGCTCCGCACCTTATACTCGTCAACCTCCAATATAAATTTGAAATGTTGAATGCTGATTTCTGGTTGACATTTTATCTGTCAGTGTCAGCAAGTATAGCCCTTGTTATAGAAGTGACATTTTTTCTCTCATATGTCAAATGGTGTTCCACAATGTCAGGGAAACAGACACAGAATTGTGAATTTTCTCATTTTCTTGAATGGGACAACCAATCCACTCTGTATTGGAAAAAGACAAGACAGACCTATCAGGAGCATTTTCTGCAGCTCACCAGCTCTAAACCCTTTTACCAGTAGAGACCCCAGCAATCTTACTACAGTTTATGAAATGCCTGTGTATCATCCATTTCCGAACAGTCAGGACTTTGCCAAACTGGATGAGTGAACTTCTCATAACTGGAAATGTGTTTGAATATGACCTGGCTGTGTGAGTGTTGATCACGACAAGGCAGACAGGGCCTTATTACGATTTTGTAGGCCCCTGGGCTGCCGATGCTGTGAGGCCCTGAGATATAATTAATGAGAGCATAAATTTTGGATTCTTGAAATCAGTTTATTCAACTTCTACAACATAATGTCATATAGATTATTATATAATACCTACCAAAATTTTCATAAAAATAATGCTACATGTATTTGTTGTAAGCCGAACAACTTGCAATAAAAATTAAAATAAGGTTTTGATAGGTATAATTTCACTCAATCTCTGGAGGTCCTCAGCCAGCAGAGGCCCCTGGGCTACAGCCCATAAAGCGCATGCCTTATTACGACACTGGAGGCAGACTTGTGGGTGATCAGTAACAGTCTTTGAGCCAATCGGTCTAACTTGGCCATTGTTGTTGGAATACATTCAGGAGACAAATGAACTTGTCTGTCACATGCAAAGATTTGAACATCCCGCAATAATTTTGGCTTTGATGGACGTTGACCCCTCCCGGAACTAAGTAGCTCAAGTTTGAGGTGAACAAAATACAAGTTAGGATCAGAATTCGTTCTCATCTTGATAGTTCTCTTTTTAACAACAGTCCATGTATTAAAATATTCCTAACTTTTTATGAACTTTCTAGTGTCACAAATTATCTCCTGGGCTTTTAAAGTTTCTGATATTGTAAATTGGGGAGATAATGGGTGTATTGTAATGAGATAAATTATCACTTCGGCTTTCATAGATTGTAAGATAATGTGCGTTTTAAAATTGTTGGACTTTTATAATTTAAAAAAAACAACAACAAGCAAACAAAAAGTATTTTAGCAGCATGTGAACTTATTTTCATATGTGGAACTTCTTTTTCATGTATGGAACTGCATTTTAGTCATTTTACCAACTTTACAATTAAGATTGGAAATTTGGATCCTATATCAATTTTAGAATAATTTAACACTGTCCTTTTATGACATCATCACTGACATTTTAACAATTTCTATGATTTTTGTGTAAAAATGCGCCCTTGTTGTGTATTTTCATTGAGCGTCCATTGTTTTGAAACTGGGTAATGGCAATGTTTACTTGTAGTGAAGTGAAACTCTTTTAACAAACTTGAATGTAGCCAAATTTTGAGATTTTTAGTATATCATTGCAGCACAATGTCTGTGATCACTGTATAAAGAGTGAGTAGTGGGGCAGTGGATCTATCAACATGTTTCCACAATAATTATGACAGCTTGAATCATCGTTGTTTGTGTCTGCCATCAGGGAATTCATGAATGAAACTTTTTTGCATTTTCTTTGTGATTTTTGAATTCAGTTCTGTTGTTTCCTTACTCTTTCTGTCTTGGAACAATTGTATAATTGCATGAATGCGTTTGAAAGTGAAGATTTCACAAAGGGTGTTCATTTGAATGTGGAATTTTTACTTTATCGCTTGTCAGGTTATTAGTATCTCTGGGGAGACAGAGGTATTTTGGATGTTACCATATCTAGAAAGACAGGTTCACAGGACAAAAATCGATACTCTGTTTACCACAGTAGGAAGACCCGCCATTCATATGTACAGATCTGTACATTTTATGCAACAAGCATTCTGACTGGCTACAAGACTCTGGCATGTCTATCAGAACTGATTTGTGAATGGGCTGATATTTGGCAATTCATCTTTTTCACTTTAATACAGTCACGCCCATGATCGGCCCCATCGTCTTTTTCACTGTAAAATAATTGGGCCGATCATCAACCCTGTCGTCTTCTGAGGGTTGAGCATACCCACTGTGAGAACCCAATGCAGTTGAATAATCTGAGTCAGAACTAAAGTCAGTGTAACTTGAGAGAATAAGTCGGGTTTGCAGAAATGTCAAGATTTCAGCATTCAGTTTAGATAAGAGTCAGCCATTGTGGTGAGTGTTGAGCTTGGAATATAGAGACGGTGGTGGTCTCTAGTTGTGAATGTGTATCTGTGCTGCATATCTCTTGAGTTCATTTACTTTCTGCTAGAGCCACTCGCCAGTTACCCAATAGTAACAGAAACACACTGCAAGACAGCATGTGGCATATAAACGTTTCACATCACATGGCTCCATTTCAAGACTGTTATTTCAAAGTAATTATTCCTTGTAGAGGCACAGTTTCAGGGTAAGATTGAAAATCCACACAAAAAATCTCCTAATATACCTACAACATGACAGCAGTACTAGTGTATAGGGTTATTAAGAGGAGAAAAGGGGAATGTAATGTTTGTATTGCTAGTATCCAATGCAAAACTTCACAAACTCGGGGCGTGAGCGTAGCATCTTGAGAGGCTGACAGAGAGTCTCTCACTCAACTGTAGCTGCAGTGTATCCTGTTATCCTGTGATTGTAAAGTGGGTCACTGATCCATTGTGCAGGGTGGTGTGAGAAGGTTAAAGTTCAACCGTTTTACTATAGTATTGAGACATATGTTCTGATGTAAGCGACTGTAAATACGTAGTGTTGGTTAGATCTTCTGAAACAACACTGCTCTGGCGTAGACAGAAGCAGAATGATTTTATTCTGTGATGTGGTTGAAGAACTGGTCTACTTACTGACCCCAGACAGTGAAAAGAATGTTAAGTAGATTTATGAGGTCTGTCTCATAAATAAGTTTCTCTCCATACAACTCTCGGGCATTGGGTTTAAAACTTCATTGCCCTAAATAAAGTTCAACATATTGGTTATTCCACATAATTGTCCCTCTGTCTTTAGACACTTTTCCACTTGGCACAAGTAGTGGTTAAAAGCAGTACCCAAACAAACTGAGTCCTGGACTAGAAGTAATTGTCAGGTTAGTTCAGTTACAGTGCAGGGCTTCCTTATCTGCATTGGGGATAAGTTTTCATTAACCCTTTTGCTGCCAAGCCCAAACGCCTTTCTTTCCTCTAGGCTACCAGAATAATGGATTATCAGGTAGAAAGAGCCGGAAGTAGTATATAATTAGGAGCACAAAGCATGCTGGAACAGTTTCAGCAGTTTTGGCATGAATGGTAGGGCTGATATATTGGCCGTGTGGCAGTCTTCCACAGCATATGATGGGCCGATATATTGGCCCTGTGGCAGCAGGAGGGTTAACAGGTGTTTGCCCTGAGGGAAGACGGACAAAAAGTCATTAGAATGTGATCAGGTCTTTACAGAGCACAGCTTTGCCGGCAGAATGGCAAAACTTTTTTTAAAATTTTTTCCCCATGTTCAAATTGGGCTTTCAGTTTTGAATTTTTAAACAATTTTTTTTATGTTTTGTTTGTTTGTTTACTATACATGATGAGAGCAGGGTGTTATCATTTAGGCATGCGTAATTTTTGCATGTTAGCGGTATCATTTGAACTGGTTGCATATTTTTAACATTGTTTATTTTCTGCATCACTGTTATTTGTAGGAGCAGCGAGAACTTTTAAAGTGCTGTTTTGTATTTTGCCTTATGGTGTGTGTGTGTGGTTATACTGGTGGTTTTCTTCTTTTCCTTCCCTTTTTTTTTTTTTTTTTTAAAATCTTTCCTTTTCCATAAATGAAAAAGTTGGATGTAACCTTCAGGCTGAAAGAAGAGTTCTTTGACTGATGACAGTTTATGATGATTGCATGAATGTGGAAGAGTGAAAGAGCCATTTCAATATCTGCATGTTCTTGTGAGTGATGGAATCTTATGTGCTGCCCACTGTGTTGTGAGTGACAGGGCTTTGAATGAAGAAATAGGCTCTTCAATTAAATGACACTTCTTTGGCTTAGATGTGTTGATGTGACCATTTTTGTTTACAGGCGTATTTGTCTTGATTGAATCTCTACGTGATGACCTCTGTATCAGAGGGCTGTACTTACAAATTGTAAACTGAGCCAATAGAAGCTATTTGTCCAAGGTGTCAGCCAAATTTCAGTTAGCAAAAAAAAAAAAAAAAAAAGAAACTTATTGAACGTATATTCAAAAGGCGGTAATAATTTCATGTAAGATTTCCATGGTGTCTGCAATAGCTAAATGTGATTAAGAACAAAACAAAAAAAAGATTTTTTATAAGTTTGAAATGATGTATACTTGTCTGCCAAATTTGCTGTAAAAAAAAAAAAAGGCAGACATGTCTTTCAAAACTTGTTAATTGATTAAATCCTGTGAGTGGCCGTGGGTGGTTCTTGAAAAACAGTCAATTCAAAACAGGGAAAAAATCAACTAGAGAAATGTTCTGTTTTCA
Organism: Onchidella celtica; assembly: GCA_963931925.1. Lineage (NCBI taxonomy): Eukaryota > Metazoa > Mollusca > Gastropoda > Systellommatophora > Onchidiidae > Onchidella > Onchidella celtica. The sequence continues at coordinate 58,287,822 of OZ007574.1, read as the reverse complement.
GTGTATAATAACATGTCACGCAGGGATGGATCTTGTTCTGTCAATGTCGAAAGTCCAACATTGTTTTGTTTGTTTTGTTTTTTTTTTGTCATATTGATAATCTTAAATGTTTGGGTTTTTTTTGGAGGGTTGAACTTTCAGATTTAGAATAAGAGTGCTTGAAATGGCCTCAGCACAAAGTTCACATTCATCAGGGGGCTATACCACCAGGTCTCCTTGACTTTGTTTTGATACCTGAACAAATTTCGGGAATATTTTTTTTTTCTAACTTGGTTGCATCTCTGATCATGTCAGTGGTATGTATTGTTTGCCTTATCGTCAGTCAGCTATTGAACCTGGTTTAAACTAAACTCAAAGGCTAGACATGTACATGTATGTAGTAGGTGACGACAGTCCGATGACAAAGCCAAATAGAGAAAATACTGAGTTTTGTTCACTGATCAGCTATAGCTTTCTGTGTAGAATACTTCCCTATGCTAATAACAGCCTTTGATTTTAGTTTTAACAAGGTTCCAGTAGCCGACGGGCCTTACGCTTCTTCATACCTGTACATGATTCACTTGTAAGTTTTGAAGAGGGCAGTATGGGGTGCGGTCATGTTTAGAAAATTGGCTGGAAAGGGAATCTGTTCATCAGTTCCCAGCGTAAGATTCACAGTTTGACAGTTGCATTCCACATTTATTTTTATAATATTGTCATGATAGCTTCATGTAATTTGATTTCCAATAATTGGGCATGCAGTGCATCAAAAAGTATTTCAGGACTAGCCGGTAAATCTTTTTCTTGCTTTGTTTTGTTTTGAAGTTGGTGTGAATGAATAGTTTTTCATATACATGTATTTTTATATTTATATAGCCATTTTTACAAGAAATTTTAAAATTGTATGAAGGCAATCTGTAATAGCATGTGCATGCAGGTTATGAAAGGATTTAACAAACACAATTGAGACTGCTGAAGTGTTGCAGAAATAAATCAACGAAGAAAACGTTGTATTTGCAGTGCCATTTGTCAGTCGCAAAAAACAGGTATACTGTACAATAAATTCTTAAAGCTGTGTGCACACTTCTAACTTTTTATTGTTTTATTTTAGAACTGAATCAAAATCGGCCTCTGTTTCAACGATTCTAATGTAGAATAAAATATAGAAAATGACCCATCCTGTTTCCAAGTTGCTAATTTCACTTCCTATTCAGAATCGGCATTCACTTGAGTACTTCAATGGTTCTAATGCGGTTCTATATTAAAAAGAAAAGTGAAATTAGAATCTTTCGTTCTAAAGTTTTTAGCATTGAATTACTTCAGAATAATTTCTATTTTTATTCCAACTTCTGTTCTAATTCATTGATGAATCATGGTTGGGTTTAAGACAAGCAGCGCATTTATCACTTCGTTTGAAGCCCATCCAGCCTTGTATGGTGCCCAGACTCTCACCCATACACTTTTCTCTCTGTCTTCATCTTTAAACGGGTTTGTGATAAGCACGATAGACAAAATTTCTTCATTTGCCCGAATCAATTAGATTCACCGCCAGTCTCCATTTCGTTGAAGCAAGATCACGTCACATTTTTATATCCGTTGAGACGATCAGAGAATATAAGAAATGAAACCGGAAAAATGCATTCACGGTTTTAACTAAGAAAGGCACCATAAGTGTCAAAATGTAAAATCGGAACAATTTTACGCACAGTTGAAACACAAAAGAAATTCAGAAATGGAATTTTAGAAGAAATTTAGAAATGTTTTTAGAACTGTGCACACATGGACATACCTTTAAGAAAAAGGAATCAAATGGAGGCTTTGCAAAATGCCTTATTTTTCCTTTGTGCATTTCAACAAAGTCCCAAAGAAAAGTTTGAGGCCCTTGGCATTTTTGGTGTAAATGTCAAAGACTTCATCGTAATCTCAATTATTTTTATTTTTACATTCATTAGGAAAACAGACAAAACTAGCCACTTTTGATATTGGGCTCTTAAGACATCTTTACATCAAAAGGACTTTTAGAGATTTTAGGGCAGTTTTTAATTCATATTTAAGACAGTTATTGTAATTAACCTTTTTTTTTTTTTTGGTTTTGTTTAATTGATGCACAATGTGGACAGATTCATGTATGAATCCAAGGGGACTGAAGTCCCATTCCGTGATGAGTAAAAATGGATACATATAGTTTGAAAAGTAGCAGTTACAGAATTCACCTGTTTCTCAGTTCCTTTATTCATAAAATACAAGTTAGCATATTGTTTCTGACTTTTTTGGTGTGAGTGTTCGAAAATAAAATGCAGGTTGGCTGAGAATTTCTCTGAATGTTTGGTGTAAGTGATCCAACATTAAATGCAGGATAGTTTGGACAGCTTCTGAATGATTGATGTAAATGATTGAATATAAAATTTAGGTTACCAGAGACAGTTTTTGAATGATTGAATTAAATGATTGAACATAAAATGCAGGTTAACTAAGACTGTTTCTGAGTGGTTGGTGTAAATGATTGAATATAAAATGCAGGTTGGCTGAGACTGTTTCTGAATGATTGATGTAAATGATTGAACATTTTTAAAAAAAATGCAGGTTACCTGAGACAGTATCTGAAGATTTAGTGAAGAAGGAAAAATTCTGTCAGATCAGAAATCAGTGATGGAACGAGCAGTTCTCATGTCTGCATTTTTCTCTTTTGAGTTTATAAGTCCACGACTGAAAAATGGTGCAAAAAGCTGCAAGGGATACTTGTGAAAATGCTTTAGGGAACTTTCTGGAAGGAAGGGGACTTAAAACAAATTTTTTTGTGCGTTACTGAAATGGTGAAGTCCCAAAGTTTTTGGGCAATTAGAAAAATTCAAGGTTAATTGTGTCTGAGATACGAATTATCCATGCTTTTGTGTATATTTCATTGTTCTCTTTATGCATTGATGTACACTAACTGAGCTGTTTTGCCGAGGGCTACAACAACAGCCCTTTTGAGGGCTAGGAAGAAGAAGAAGACCAGACAAAGATGAAATGAGGAAAACAAAAAAGATATGGCGAAAATGCCAAGGGCAGAGAACCTCACAAAACAAAGAGTTCTACATATGATGGAGCCAATTTGAAGTGATATATACATAGATATTCAAAATCATGACATTTTTCATCAATACTTAGCTTCATGCTGAAGACGAGATCCATTCTAAGTTGTAAAGTATTTATTTGATAAATGAGTAGATTGTGGGAAATGACTGATTCTTTTGAGTGAATGGTGGATTGCATGTTCAGTTGTTAAAAAAAAAAAAGAAAAAAGTGGTTTTCCTTCATAGGTGGCATATATTTGATTGATCATGGATGTATCAGCATGTATGAAAAAGTACAACGGAAGTTGGGCACCGCAAGTGATATATGGTCCTTTTCGAGAGTGTGGCCAGTAGACTGGAGGTGGGGGGTGGGATGGGGATGCTATTGCCTGATTATCATTTATTTATTTGCAATCAGTAAAATCTGAGTGTTGATTCACGTTGAATGTGTACATAACTTGTTTGTTACATTGTAAGCATACATGCTTTCTGTCCAATGTGTTTTTTTTAACATATTGTTTATACTATGAAACACTGAAGTCTCAAACATATTTGTAATCAATGAAAAGTGTGTTTTAATGTCATTTCCCTCTTATAAATTGATATACTCATTGCATTGTCTACTTTCTGATTGACTTAGGTATGGGAATTCTTTCTTTTCTTAGCTCTGTTTTGTTGTTGAGTTTGACGGATGTATGCTATCTGTACATTCATGAATTACTGTTGTTATGGATGTATTGTAAGTGAAAATTTAAAAGCAAGAAAAACAACAGAAATTAAAAAAAAAACACAAAAAAAACTCTTGGACGTTTTCTGTTCTTGTGAAAATTCATCGTGCCATATGATGTTGTTATTGCTATTATTGTTTGGGCAGTGGCCAGATCATTGATGATAATGACCAGAAGGATGACACTCTCACTTCTTTGGTCTTAAAAAGAGTTCTCACAGTCCCCGCCCCGCTGTTTTACAGTCATGTATTTCCTTCATTCTGCTAAATATTAGTGTTTGTTCGGCAGCTAATCAAACAGATTTCAGCAATATCAACTGGCAGATTTACAGTATTAGCACAAAAATATAAATGAATTTTCTAGTCATTAAATTCCAAGACAACAGTCAGTTTTGACTTAGGAGTAATTTAGACAAGAAGTTCTGGTATGCTTGCACCCCCAAAACTATCTCACAGAAAATGTGTGAACAAACACAACATCAGTGCATGTGAGCCCTCTAGCAGTGCTCACCTTACTTTCAGGATAATCTTTAGAAAGGTAGATGTGTAAAATGCACTTGTAATATATCAAGCAAGTTTGGCCTTTTTGTTTTGTGATGCTATATCCAGCAAATAGTATAATACCACTCTTTTTCCAGGGATCAGTTTGGATGTCGCTATTTGGGAGCACAGTAGGACTAAGTGACAAAAACGCTCTCTCATATTTAGACAACATTTATTACAGTGTAAAAAAGCATGGAATAAACAACACTACAGCGAAAAATACTAGTGCAGCAACAGCAGAAGTTGTCAGTGACACAAAGACAAAATTTACAATTGAAATTCACTTTTGCAAATCCCTTGTTAAATAATGAAACGCTGATAAAGTGCTCGTGGATATCAAATTCTCTCAAGTTTCTCCAGCAAGTACTTCAAGGATTTTGTTCAACATCAACACAGAAATAACAACACAAATACAGAATTTCAAAAGCGATAAAGTCTATGAGGTTGATTTGCATTTGCGGACAAACACCTCTTTAAACTTAATTTGACCCTGTATTGATTACTTTAGAGATATAAAATGAAGCAGCCACATTTCCATATCGAGGGTTATCAACCAGAATGTGTTATGTCTAATTTGATTTCATTCAATGCTCTTAAATGCCTGTACATGTCTAAGACACAAGGCATGTGACTTTACTTCATAAGCCAATAAAACGATTCATGTAACCATGTTGAAGTTACGGCAATTATTTGAACTTTCATTAAAATTACAGATTTCAGACTTGCCCGACTCAATTTCATAATTTTGGACATAAAACATTTTGATTGCCAACCCTAGATATGTCTATCTGCACAACCACCCTGGAACTGCACATGAAATTCTAGTCATTCTGCACTAACCAACTGGTTGAATCTCACTGAAACTCCATGTTGTGACTTCACCATCCAACTAGTGCAGCAATCAATCTAAGCAGGTGCACGCCTAAGCTAACAGAACTAATAAGAGAACGCATGCAACTATTAACTGCCGCCTGACAATGTAGCCCCTACCTGATTCGGACTAGCAGCCTGAGCAGTCCCGAGTAAAGTACACTGACCACTTTAACTGTCACCAAAACAATGAAAATTCATTCTGACCGCAAGGATGGCACATGCTACAAAGATGAATGTAAACAGATCAATTCAAATGATTCCTGTTTAAATATAAAAGCCTACACCTACTACTTGATTGTTTTCCCCTGTACAGCAAAAGTGGTTTCAGTTGTGGAAAGCCACTCAATACAACATCTTTTTGTGAAATATTGATACAAATAAACACTTAAAATGGTTGGAGCAGATATTAGAATGAAGATGCTGAACTTTTATTCATTTTTCCACTATTTGCAAGGAAATGCTGATCAGAAGAGTTTTTGTGAGTGAATCCATTAAAATTTATATATATAAAACATCTCCAAAAAATTTGGGGTTCATGAACACGAAACATTTCTGTTGACAAACTGATATATATCATGTTTACAAAAACTGAAATGAACAGATCCAAAAAGATTGTGCATAAGGGTTAATGTCACGAAATTACACTGTAGAGAAGAAATAAACTCATTCACTGCGGTAAGCCGAATATTCGGCCAGCGAGTTGATGCTTTGGTATGGAAAGCCGACCATAGACTTGAGTGGACACCGATTTTTCAACACTAATATTTCATCCAACTTTTCACAATATCATGGAATCCTGTCCTGCGCCATTCATTTTCCTTTATTTTAATGAATAAGTTATGTCGTGTTTATACTGAATGAAAGAAAAAATATCTTTGAACCAACACTAAATTTCAAACTGGACAGTGTTGAGAGTTCCTGCCCATACCCACAAAAGTTGTCATAGGGAATGAGTAATACATGTTGTGCACAACAGAAAAAGTTTCCATTATGAGGCTGGCATATATTCAACAGAACACATCCCCTGAGTAATAAACTGAATTGTACACGTATGTGGCCGCTTCACATGGTGAGCAAACCTACCTACTTCGATCAATAATCATATTTTCATGTTCTGATAGAGTGAACATCACAACGGTGGGAGATTAGAGGTGTAAAAACTGTTTTGTAAAGTTATTTTACATGTGGAAGTTGTAAGTTTGATTGACATGAAACAACCTTGGGGAACAGAGAGAGAGAGAGATACAAAAAGGAAAAAATCCCAATGTGTAATTCAGCAGAAATGCTGATTGAACAATATACAATAGAACACCTGATTATCATTTCTCTCTGTTGTCAAATTCTGAATGAAAAGATTAACAAATAAAATAGAATACAATTGGTATAAAATCTCCTATATAAATATTCCATTCTCCCCTTGGTATTATTCTCTTGAAGTAGATGATGTAACAATTATCAGTTTGTGACCTTTATTATTCATGTGCATGAGAATTCTCTCAATTCCTCAAAAGGAATCCACGTAAGCAGGAAAAATTTCCCATTCTTATTTTAATGCAGGACAGACTTGGTGCAATTAAATCTACTCCACTGATTATGTGGAGAAATAACGATCATGAACGCCCATTTTAACATAATAATATCATTATTTTAAGAAGTCTGATTCTCCGCATGCCTTGGCAGTGTACTAATATCATTATTTCTGAGGTAAAATAAAATGTAAACTCTATATTATGAGTGATGAATTATCAAATCTTCTTCTCACTCACTAATTTGATTTACTTCCACAGAGCAATGTACAATACTTTCATTAAATTCAGTACATGCTTGTAGAATCTCTTAAAAAGAGAAGCGCAGTTACCAACAATATAAAAATGAATGTATTGTCTAACAATTTTGAAAGTGCAATATCATTTCTTGCTTTCTTTATCCGAGTAACTGCAAACTACAAACCAGAATAATCAAACTATATCTATTTTAACATAGTGGTAAAAAAATCCTGGCAAGCATTTTGGGAGAGTATACCAGGTAGTGAATCCTCTACCTGATCAAATTTGAACATTTTATGGATCTGAGTTCCAGACTGACCAGGATAAACAGCCCCTGCTCAAGATCAGTTCGTATTGTTAAACCCATCTCACAAATGAATGACGTCCCTTAGTAATATCAAAATCACAGAAAGGAAAGAAAAGTTCCCACATTACTGTCATGAGTATTTATGCTGTGAAAAGTAAGTTTTCTAGGAAAGATACACGTGTATGTTTGTATGCAGCCAGCACAGTTTATACTATAGCTGGACGTATAAGAAGTAAAGTCTTATAAAAAATTTGACTTCAGTTTGTCTTTCAGTACAAATCTATTTATGCTGTGAAACTTAGTTCTTCTAGGAAAGAACATACATATTAATATGCATGTATGTATGTATGTATGTAGCCGCCATATTTTCGACCATAGCCGGATGTATAGGAGGTAAAATCTCATTAAGAATTCAACTTCAGTTTACCTTTCAGTAAAAATGCATGTAATAATCACATAATTGATAACTAGCTGTTGAATCACACACACATTGAATGAAACTATTTACATGTGTTTTCAGAAAAATTAAGTTAAAAATCACCTAAGCATGCACATTTAATTCCAGACTATACAGTAAAACCACTGCTCAGTCTTGTACAAAAACAAAAAGTTTGCGGATGATAAATGTTGTCTAAAAATGTCCATAACCATTGTATATAACTGAGACATTTTAGCCAATTGAATATAATCAAGGCCAATACAATCTGAGTTACCAGTACCAAGAGCAAAAAGTATTAGACCTTTAGATACCGTAAGTAAAGCCATAACATGCATGCAAATCATTCCACAACCCATTCCAATAACTTACAGCCAAAGTATTTCAAATACACAGATACATATAACTACACATTAGGCATTTCTTGCCAACTTCAAAATTTAGAAAGAAATATTCTTTTTTAATCTGATACAATCTGGTACAGAAAATTTGTAACTCTGAGATTTTGAAATAGATGGCCAGATTTTCACTGCAAGAGGTGTTATAAAGACTAATTTTCTCTACATGGGTCATTATAAAAAAATTACTCAGCGAGGAAAACCTTGGTAGGCATTAATGAGATTTGTTTGGATGTTACCCATGGTGCACCATTACATCTATATCTTTTCTAGACAATTTGACTAAATTTTTAAAAATTAAAAACCGATACCTTGCAATTTCTGTAAAAACTGGCCTATGGCCAGTATCTTTTCTACACAAACTGGGTTAGGCAAAAGCACTTTAGTCATGTTTCACTACATACATACTGAAAAAAAAAAAAGGGACAAATGTTTTTCTTTTTCATGTCAATTAATTTCCCATGTGAAACAGCTGAAAGGTCAAGGTTATCACAGATGGTGCTGTAAATTGCAAAAAATTCAAATACACCTTGAACCAGCTGCCAGCTGATACATGTTCTTCACAAAGCCAAATGATGCTAAGTTTATTCTGATGTTCATCATATTAAAATAAACCAACACACATACACACCCAAAAAAAAATAAAAAATGGAACACTCTTGATAAGTACGACTGAATCATTCAAATAACTTTGGCTGACATAAATATGTCTAGATCAATATGAAAAACAGATCCAATATTCATAAAATAACAGTGCAAATGTACTAAACTGCCTTTCCACAAACTTTTGGTTATTATGCTTATTCTCCCCGCCCCCCCTCCAAAAAAATCCTGGTTTCAGATATTAATCCCACCAATTCTTCACAAACTGATTGATTCTTAAAGTCTATGGTGTTGACTATATACATACAATTTGTCCTACATCATCAATGTACACTTAACCAAAGCTACCAAAACTTCCAAAGCTCCCCACACTACCAAAACTACCACAAGAACTGAGAGAGCTCCAACTGCCAAAACGGGGGCCCATGCCCCAGCCACCTCCCATCATCCTTGACGCTCCGTAACCCAACAGGGCACCACCTGCCAGACCTGTGGAAAAGTAATCCATCAAGCAAAAACTTTACAAACAATCAATCAAGAAAAACATGGATGTTTTTGCACAAACCACCCAAGTCTACAAAAGTCTACTTTACAGGAAGAAGTAAAAAACTGATCAAATAGTCACCGTTCCCGAAGACTGTAGTAACTCAAAAATTCGAAAATTAATTTTTACATCTTTTCAACTACATTCAAAGCCCCATCAAATGATCTTGGTTATAGATTCCCAAGCGGAAAAATAATCAAATAGCAAAGTCATCACTAGACCAGTTGTGCTCACATAAAACTTGTGAAAAGTAGCCTGAACCAATAATCACAGATTTTGGGAACTGTGACAAAATGTGGAAAGGAGATAGACTGTTTGATCAAAAATGTGTGTTTTATTGGCATTTCTAGTGAGTTTGATGTGGCTTAGAGTGAGACCCTCTCCTGTTTCCATCACACAAACCAAAAGTGCAAAATTTTGGAAATTGGTGGTTTGTGCCCGAAACCATGGAAACAAAATGTGTCACTCAAGCATCATACAAACTCTTAACTCTTCCCACCCATTATCACACTTTTTCAATTACGTCATTTTTTTTTACATCAGAACTAAATGTTGATTCGGAAATGACAAATCTGCACAGAGACAGTTATGTGTGCAGTTTACTGGTTGTTCTTGTTTTTTGTCTTTGTCATTTTGGCTTCCAAACCTTGTGAAAAAAAATAATAAAACTTGAACCATTATCCTTTACAGTGTTTCTTTCAACAGAACAGAAAGCAAGATAGGAACATCTTTTTGTTTCTGCCACAGAGATAGCACTAAACAATTGACGAAGTCATCACAGACATTCTGTCTGATGTCATGGTTTAGGAAATCTGTCAACACACAATACACATATCTAAAATTCACATAAGGTGCAAGAAACCACCCAGGAGAAACTATGTAAGCATTTTTTTTTTTCCAAATGCTAAAATCTATTCCAAACACATTTAACATTAGCATATCGAGGGGTGCCTGTGCAAAGACTGTATCGCCAGTTTTGTAAATTTTACAGGGCAGCGATTTGAAAGTTTAACAGGAAGTATCAAATGTCTGTTACGACCTTTAAATCCTCATCAATAATTAGATCGATTAATTCGATAATGGAATTCGCATCATGTCAAACTGTAGTACTTACCAAGGGCGAAATAGAATATGCAAATGAACAAAAAACGAAAATTTTTGAGTTATGATGTTTGCACAGGCACCTCTCGATATAAAGTAGAAGAGGAAAAAGTGAAAGATATGCTATGAAAACAAATTATGTATCACGCTAAACCACTTGGCAGACAATGTGGGCAGTGCTTAGTGTATTAGCCTGATACACAATTTGTGGTGTGGGCAATGCCTCCTGTATTAGCGTGATGCATAATTCATGGCCAGCAAGCAACCAATCCGGCGCCTACAACAGCCTTCGTTTGTTTCACCCCTCACTCTTACTACCACCTTAGTCAATTAAATCCTGCTAATTTTTCAACACTGCTGTGCCAGACAGTGCATGCCACCTTCCAGGATCTAGGAATCTTTAATTACTGCTTTATTTTGCCGAGTAGAGGGGCGCATTCATTCAACTCTGACAAGGGCACTTGAAATCCCTCTATAATGAATAGACTTGAGAACTACTGAATGGCTGTTTTTGATAATGTTTCAATGTTCACTGAACACATATACAGAGACTTTGGTGAAGACTAAAGGTAAAGTAATCTTTGTTTATTGAAGAAGACAGTGAATCCAGTGCTAACTGGAAAGACAGGGAATGTATGCTGAGGGCAAAGTTTTAAAAGTCCATGCCTTGACAGAGGAGGTACAGCCTTATGCCATTACATGCTGAAGCCTTTTTGGTTATGCACCCTCATATTTATGAAATGGGTTGTGAATTGTGAACTGTGCCTGACAGGCTGCGTTACCATTTGCTCTGAGATAGAGAGAGGTAGAAAGAGAGTGAGAGCGAAAGAAGGAGAGAGATAGACGCAAATCGAGAGAAGAAGACTTTCTGCAAAGTGCCTAGAGCGAACTTGTTTGGAATAGGCACTATATAAATTACTTCCATTATTATTATTATTATTATATTTGGCAGCAAGACGTGAAATATGCGTGTGAATATTTTTGTGGCTATAGTAGAGCATACAGTTTGTGTGACCATGAACAATCTGCAAAAAGTGGAAATAACTGAAAATTCTGTTAATTGTCAAGAGGGATTAGATGTGTAAAGAATGCTGCACTTGCATCCCATTCAAAGGACATCCACTTCCAGCCGAAGGAGTGGTTGGGTTCACTGCGTGTACCATAATGTGGGTCTGATGCTGCCTTTAATATGCTGACAGGACAGACTGGCACCATGCCAGTACAGCACTTGGGTACATGCCTGGTGCCATGCTGTCACACTACCTGGTTACATACCTGCTGCCATTTTGCCTTTATTGCCACTGAGAAATCCTCCACTCTTCTTTTTGGTAGGCTGCTGGGCATACACTACAGGTTGCTGGTAGCCATAACCTTGTTGTTGAGGGTAGCCAGCATAGCCACCTGTAAATATAGCAGGGTGATCAAGTAGAATATTACATTTGTTATAAGGAAGTATAAATATCTCAGGAACGCAGGTGGCCTTTCAGTGAACAGTAAGAAAATCCCAAGCTGAAACCACCCGTACAGGCAATTCACGACTTCAGTTCGTTCTTGTTTGATCCAGCTCCACATTTTGGACAACTGAGAAATTCGACCTTGAACATTTGCGGCGTTAATTGATACGCTGTTATCAGGGGACCTTAGTATTTAACACAGTAAGTTATAGGCCCATTGCGCATATCGGCCATCTTTGATGTAAGGACCGACGCATCACCATGGCGATTGTAGCATTGGTTTTGATTCACTAGCTGATTTGCACTGCAAGCACTTGAGACGTCACGAACCAACTGGTGATGAGCTAAAAGTAGTTCGCTACAGTAAACATGGCACGTGTGTACATGCACATGGGAGACGTTCTGTCAATTCTTTCACTTCCTTTCCCTTGTTTACACAGATGGTAGGGAATCTGACCAGCTTGGATCCATCCTTTCCACCCCTGTCATAACAATCAATTGCAATGCAACCAGCAGGCATTTTAACCCATACCCCGCGTGCTACCCGTAAAGCCCACTGCACGGTCAGTGACCTTACCCACGGAGAATCTTATCTGGGGTCACTGACCCGTGCCGCTAGACGATGACCACAAACGCTGTCCATGTGGTTCGGTTTTTATTGATCCGTATGAAAACATTTGCTGCTATGCCTTATCACGCTTGATAATGAATTAACCAGCAAAATCTTAGTCTGTCAGTCTCTAACCAATGATCTGACTTATGATTCCAAACTGACAGCTGTAGTTTTCGTGAGAACAAAGCATGATAACTAGCCACGCCCTCCCAAGCCCTAAACAAATGGTTTCATCCTGATTGACACATACTAATAAACCAATGTGGGCATTTGGGGCAAAGATTATTTCAGAGCTTGTTTCTGATTGGTTCTTAGATACAGACAACTCCAGATGGTGGTCAGCTTGTGAGAAAATGAGATAATATTGCAAATTTGTTGAGCAACAGTTCGCATGTCGATGTTACATCTTTTGAAAGTGTGGGGAGAGCCTTTAGAAGCTTAGTCTTTGTGATTCCGACCAGTGGTTCACTGGTTAACATGCCCATGTCACAATGCGTTTGATTTAGAAGAGATACAGTGAACAATAACACGGTGGTTATGTCTCAAAAAGGTCAGTGACCTGATGCGTGAAAATACGGCTTGCACGTGGCGCGGTCAGCTTGACCTTCCTGACTTTTGCCGCCCGTGCGGCGTGAGCGCTTGCGAGTAAATACCGACAGTTGCCGCCCCTCGCAGGGTGAGGGTTAACCGCTTAGACATATCTCCAAGTTACACTCACCAGCTGATCCACCGGCCATCTTGGGTATCGGAAGAACAAAACAAAAACACTCTGTGACGTCATTCGCAATGGGCCTATAAATGAGCAGTGAACACAACTCAGCGTTACATTTTCTCTATTCGGCTATGTAAGTAGACCATGGTCCCTTTACATCATCCATTATGATAAGAAGTTAGAATAAATCAGAACTGTGAAACAGCTTGATAAGTGCCACGACGTATTTTAAACAAGTGTCAAAGTGTGTATTTGTTATATCTCTTCTACATACTGAAAGATCTGCAGTTTTTCAGAAATTGGAGATAGAACAAACAAGAACTGCGGTCACAAATTGTTGCCTTAGACAGTTGCAGTCAATCAGCTCAACATACACTAGAGCAAAGACACCTAGAATACTCAATACACAGTGGTGTTTCATACAAACATTAATTTCAGAACAGGCTTCTCATTTTTCTTTCCTCACACCTAAGGTTTAAAAAAAAAAAAAAAAAAAAAAACCAGAAAATTGACGAGTATCAGCAAATTGACATCCCTGATATCTACATGATAATGAACTTATGTCAGTGTGCATGAGAAAACCCACAATATGTCGACAGAGCTGATTTTGAGAAAAACGGCTTTGAAGTGAAAATATGGGTCCGACACAAACTTCCAACTTGGCTGTTGATTAGGGGACCGTGGCATGTTACAGGATAAACTGTAGACGAGCAGTGAACACTACTCACTATGATATCTATAAAGGCTTTGTAATTAGACTACGGTCTCCTAACAAGATCCAAAAACTTCCGACTTGGCTGTTGTTTAGGGGACTGTGGCATGTTACAGGGTAAACTGTAGATGAGCAGTGAACACTACTCACTATGCTCTCTATAACGGCTTAGTTATTAGACTACGGTCTCCTAACATCAATCACTCCAATATTAATGGGTCAATTAGCTACTGCCACTTTTAGGATTAAATGCCGTTTTCTCAAAATCTTGTTTTAGGGGGGTCACCGACTTCAATTTATCAGAAATGTCTTGTCTTTTATTATGTGTACAGAACTCAAAATGTCATGTTTGCGACTTATAGTGGGTTTTCTCATGCACACCCACATATGTGTAGTGCTCTAGGAAAACCCTTCACATGTCAAATTTCACATTTTGAGATATACAACTATTATGAAAGAGGGCCATTTTCTGTGTATTTTGCTTTTTATTTGAAGTCAATATCTCGAATAGTTTTTGAGATATGGCCATTTAAAGTGTCAGGTGTAGTTACCAGAGAAATGGAGAAAAATGACCTTGCAGGCCTGTATCTCAAAAGCAGCCTGTGCGTCAACCGAAGGGTTTTCGTGGAGCGCCACACTTATAAGCACCACTGTTAAATCCCATATTCAGACACTTTTAAAATAACATTCAAAGAGGTATAAAACTGTCTCTCAATGAATCCTCAAAAGTTTTGGAATTAAACAAGCAAATAAAAAACACTGACTTTCCATGCACTCTTGAACACAACTTAAAAATCTGACTTACATTAACAATTGAAGAGCATACATAATATAAATGGCAAAAGCCCCTTCATTATTTTTTCATAAGGACTTCTCAAATTGCATGGAGCAAACAAGTTTCTTATTAGGAGTATAAGATAGTTATGTTTGATTATGTGAAACTTGGGGAGATCAGTGAAATTTCAAATTTCACATCTAATGTAATTTGCATGAAACAGCACAGCAAATCAGCAACCACATGCAAGATCAGATCTCACTTGCATGCAAAGGCTGCATTCAGCAACAAATATCATCACTGAAACTATTTTCAACAGATGGACATGCACCACTCTAAACTATGGGGCCGTACTAGATTTCGACGGTTTTAGATCCCTCTTCCCTTACACGTGTACGGTGAACCTCAATGAAAATGTGTTGATGTTTTAAGACTTTAAAGGGCATGATGCAGGGATACTTTAACTGTTTTAGTCTTTATTGGATTTTCTTCTCTTCAGTTTACACAATCATATGTCTCCAGCTTAACGCTCCCTTAAGATAAGGAAGTTACAACGATTTGAAGCCCTTCGAACTGATTGACTCACAGCCAGAGAATCACTAGCACTTCCTTTATTTGCAGAATGAAACACTAGAGAATGCTGACAAAAGTGCGTTTGTTTGGGAATCTTTAACTCTATGACCACCATGAACTGACAATCAGCTCACTTCAGTGTTTATTTTTCCATGCCACATCAAACTATTTCTTTCGGAGCTTTCAATAACTCCCTGTTCTCTGATGGTCAGTCTAACTTCAGGCGATATAAAGAATCCCACCTAAACTGCAAGTTGACATAGTATTGTGGGTATTCTGAAACTGAGGAACATGCAAGTTTAAGACATCAGATTCTGAGCAATAGCCATACTGGTAAAATCACACTTCTTTGGAATATGGAAAAGTTGCGTGGCAGTCAAGGCCATCTTAACATCATCACGGGCCCCTGGTCAAAGCAATAGACTGCCCCCACCCCCTGGGGCTCCCTAAACCCTAAGGTAACTGCTGCCCATGCATTAAGATGGCTCTGGTGGTAGTCAGAGAGTTAAACATGAATGACAATTAATCTAAGTGACCCCTGACCTCAAACAACAAAACCATTCTGTTATGTCTGCCAGCTCTACAATTCAGGGATGCCAAATGATTTTTGCAAAATACCCTGAAAAATGAACGTGTCATCGTGTTTGCACCAAAAACAAACATTTTTTTCAACAGTTTTTAAATAATCACTAACACACAAAATACAGTGGAACTTGGTTATAACGAGAGGTCATGTTCCACCAAAAATGTCTCGTTATACCAAAGGTCTCGCTATTCCAGGACAGCATCAAAAAGGCAAGGCAAGGGGTTAAAATACCCCCACTATGTGCAGGACATGCTAACAAGGGAGATAACCATGAAAAATAATGGTTACCTCTCTTGTTGGCATGTTCTGTCGATCAACGTAGGCCTACTTTACTGTTTATCAAACTGACGGCAGATCTCGGTACTTTTTTTTTTTGTTGTTGTTGTTTGTTTTGTTTCGTCTTTATGTACGGTAGCCATGTTTCAATCAAATTACAAGAGAGATAGGTTCAAAAGTTAGAGGCAGACACAGTAATAAATTGTTTGTGACGAGTGTAGGCATGTGGTCAGGAAGCCTGATGTACACAAAGAGCATACGCCGCGCGGCGATCAAAGACCGTGGTGCGAGTAATAATTGCCTTGCGAGTTGTGGCCCCACCTGGCCATCTCTTGCACAGGCCTAGTAATAAGTATACTTTCTCTCCCGTCGATCCCACTGACCTCTGCTGTGACAGCACACTACGAGCAGCCAGCTCAAAGTGATGACTCATCACTCACTGGGGCAAACTGTGGGGCTGGCCATGAAGGCTACAACCATGTAGCTTCGTCAGACACGTACACTCTCTGGTCACTACTTGTGATTTGCACGGTCTTTGATCCGCGTAAATCACTACCGGTAATTTTTTTGGTTGCGTGGATGGTGGCATAGTGTGCGGTCAGTAAGAAAACAATTAAGCTTCTTTGGTATCAGCAAGATCTTAAGAGATGATTGGACTGGTGGGCGGGCGTAAATATATTGTGTGTGTGGGTGGTGGAAGTAGACAATGCTTGCTAGGCCTACGCAAGACATGGATTGGACGGGTGGGCGGGCATAAATTTACTGACTGCGTGGGTGATGGTGTACAGTGCTGTCACGGCACCTGGTCAGCAAGTAGACAACGTTTGCTAGGCCTACGCAAGACATAATTGGACGGGTGGGCAGGCGGGCAAATGTAAATTTATTGATTGCGAGGGAGGTAGTGTAATGCGCTGTCATGACACGTGGTCAGTAAGGAAACAAAGCATTGTCGGCCTGAGTGAGAGATGACTAAACGGATGGGCGTGCAGTAACAAAGAACAAAACATGTACATATTATGTCTGACTCGCTACACGATGTACTGCGGCCACTCCCACAATTTGCCGTATGCACTCAAAATTAATTCTCTCGCTATAACAAGTGTTCTGATTATCGATTGCCTTATTCAAGTATTTTAATATATAGCTTATATAGTAAAAAAAAACGGGGATTTAAAATGTTCTCGCTATAGGCAAAGTTCTCGTTATTAGCAGTGTCGTTAAACATGATGGTCCACTGTACAATTAAATACACAGGGAAAAAAATCGGGACTGGAGGAAAAACCGGACTTTTGACATTCCTGACTATAGTTAGTCTCTACTCTCTGTTTGTCTCAGGGCTTCAAGCGCAAGAAATTCAGCCCAGGTGTTATCACAAAATCTCAGTTGGTCAGCAAAACTCTTAACATGCAAATACCTGTAGGGTAATACTGAGGAGCTGAATAGCCGACACCGGGCCCAGCTGTACGATACACGTTGTTATACACTAGATGGAATCCAGCAAGCATCATTTAATTATAATTGAATTAGTTTGAGCTTAGAGAAAGCAACTCAACATAGTAACAGTCACATTGTGCTCGCAAGAAGCAAGATGACAGATAAAATATAGCAGAATGACAGGACAGAAGAAGAGAAGACTCTACCAGAAGTGCCTACCAACTACTCCCAGTGAATTATAATTGAAAGTTCGCCTCAAGTAATGATATTTTTACAAATGAAACCTGGGATATGGTAATCATTCAATGGAAATGGACAATCAGAAAATAGCTAATTTTTTGGTGTGTTATAAAGCAGCATGCAGAAAATTTGTCCTCGTACTTTTAATTTCATTTTTCTTTCTGTAGCAAATTTCCACCCGTTTAAAAAAAATATATAAAAATCTGGCAATTAGGAAATTGCCATAGGATTCCCATCCCTGATAAGCAAAAGTGACAACTTACCTGGTGGCTGCTGGTAGTACTGTTGTTGTTGGTAACCTGGAAAACATTTCAAGAATTTTACACTTCATATTTTGGGGAAACAAAATTGAAATTAATAGATTAAAATTTATCCATATCATCCAACCACCAGGAACAACAAAATTTAGTATTCATTATTAATTATACATTATTATTAATAAATATTCAAATATTATTTGAGTTGTGAGTTGTGAACTGCGCCTAACAGGCTGCGTTACAATTTGCTCTGAGATGGAGAGAGGTAGAGAGAGAGAGAGTGAGCGAGACAGGGAGAGAGAAAGAAGCAGTGTAGTGTGTTGAGCGCTTCACAGGCACTCCGTTCTGCTCTGTGGTTGACATGTTGCTTCTGTAAAGCGCATAGAGCATTTTAAATGGATATGCGTTATATAAATGCCATCCATTATTATTATTATTATTCTGGCAATTTTCTTATCCAATTCTCAGTTAACATCCCAAACTTTGTTTGGAAAAAAGTGGGTTACTTCGTGGGGTGGTGACTAGGTCTTATATGACACAGCAGCAGTTTCAAACAGCTGTAATTCTAATGAAAATTCCTTCATTGATTTGAAAATTCATGACTTTACCTAAAATTTATTTTACTATGACCTACAGAAAAATCAGTGAATGCCACTGGTTGATAACTGAGTGACCACCAAATTCTGACCACTAAGCCTCCATTAATGGTGACCCGGTCATACAAGACGTGATCAGTGACTACTAAGTGCTGCTAGAGATTGTGTCATGTAAGACATCAGTTAAACTCATTTATCAACATTGCAACAGGCATACATACATACCTGGGCCAGGGGCATAGTACTGCTGTTGTGGGTAGGCACCTGGGGAGGAAAGACACACATACACAGTAAATACTGACATATGCATGCAATATAAAACAATAACCTACCCTATATCTGTGTGTCACACTACACAAATCCACATGAAAAACTTGCCAATGTGTTTAAGTTAAGGGTGAAACATTCTCTGGTTTCTAATATTGAGATGGCATCAAAAAAAAAAGAGAGTTCTACAAAAATTTTCCAAAAAAAAAAAACAACTAATGAAACAATTGTGTACACATTAAATGATTAATATAGTAAGCCTGTGAGTACTATGGAATGTGCTTCCTAAAACAAATGTTCTTTGTGCATTCCCATTAAATTTTACTCATCAGTGAGTTGGACATTTGCATGTTTGTGGACAAAGCCCTTTAAATAATCATTAACCACTTGCATAGAGGGCACTTTTCTATTTATAGGTTGATTTCACTGGTGATGAATGAGTTTTTGTGTTGATCCTGTCAGTTGTAAAGAATACAAAATTCCTTGCAGGACTCAGTCAACGCAGTGAGTGACACCACAAACCAAAGTGTATATAAGCAAAGTGTTTCCTACTCTAATGTGTGGAACAACACAGGAAAGTATCAGATCTTTTTTAAAAGTAGCGAATGTGATGCGGCACAAAATCTTACAGCAACAAACTTCTGTGACAGTCACATGAAAGATCAACTCTAGTATGTATTTTTTGTATTTGTATAACTCTTTAATCCCATTTGGGAAATTTGCCTTTGTGCCATTGCACCCCAGTTACAACTGGAGCAGGCACGTCGTCGCCACAGTGCAGCGCTTTTTTTTTTGGTGGTGGTGGGGGGTTGGGGGGAAATGAGGAGAGGATGGTAGGGATGAATTTTATTTAATTTTGCCCGGGTAGCCTGTTCGTCCTGCTCTTTACGATTTCCAACTGCCAAGGTATCTCTAACGTGCGCAACATGCACACGGGCCCTCCGAATTTTTTCGTCATTATACTCACAACAAGACCGTTTAACCCCACTATGACTGCACTTATCTTACGATGTCCATTTTTAAATCATTATACTTTTCAATTTAAATCCACTGGCTTTTGCTAAATGATGCTTTTATATCATGCACATTATCTAAAACAAATATTTCTACAATAATAAGACTTCCGTACTTCAGAGATGAACTAAATAAATATTTACCTTGCGGAGGCCCATAGGCTCCAGGGGGTGGGGGTCCTGGATGTTGGTACTGGGGTGGATAGTGCTGTTGGTAGGGTGATGGAGGACGATACTGCGGTGCTCCGGGGGCTTGAGCGTAAGGAGGGGGTGCACCACCTACTGCAAGAAACACAAAACCATACAATAAAATGACTATTCTATTTTTTAAACTGTCGCATTCTACAAAAGAAAAAAGAACAGATAAAATACAAATCGTGACCATAGTTCTTGTTTTGTCCTATCTCCATTTTCTAAAAAAATTGAGAGATCTTTTACTATGTAGAAGAAGTATAACAAATGCACACTTGAACACTTGTTTAAAACGTGTTGTAGCACTTATCAAGCTGTTTCACAGTTCCGATTTATTCTGATCTCCTTATCATAATACTAAAGCCGCAAATGTTTAACGTTGAATTTCTCAGTTGTGGTTAAAGCGGGACTGGAACAAACAAGAACTAAGGTCGTGAAGAGGCACCACTTCAGACTGAAAAGCAACCTGCATGAAAAGTTTGATTAGCATAGGTGCAGAGATGGATGCATTGGGTCCTTCAGGAAAATCGTACTACAGGTTGTTAGGTTTTTTTGTATAAATAGATTTCTACTGATGTGCATTCACTAATTTCCTTTCAGTATCAATGGGATTAACATCATCTAACAAAGAAGAACTCCAGGGCAAACTAACTTGAATGATGCGTTCAGACAGCATGGGTATGACAGCAACATGACAATGTATCCCCAATAAAAAAACAACACTATTATAAGGAAAGGGACATTGTATAGCCTGAGAGTAGCAAATATTCACATGCCATCTTTCCATTAAATATATGGCAAAATATGGTACTAAGCACATCCTGAGCAAAGTCTCACAAAGAATAATTGTCTGACACTCGATGGCTGCGATTAACATTTATTGACGACTGTTATAAAATAAAAGATAACATTCTAAACATTAACTGTAATTTCAAATACATTTTCTTTCAGTAAAACAAACTGATAATCTGAGCTGCACACAAGTAATCTAAATGAAAAAGTTTATGATTTATATAGACTGACTTTAAAAGACATGAGACACATAGTGATAGAGATTACTTTGTACACATAACTGTGATATCCAATTCAAAGATACTTTCATACAGGAAAACAAACTGATAACCTGAGCTGCTCACAAGTAATCCAATGAAAAAGTTCATGAGTTATACTCACTGACATTAAAAGACACAAGACATCTAAAGATCCCCAAGTGCACACACAGTAAGATGATATGATGGGAATTACAGCCAAGCAATCTTACCATTGAGATTCTCAAAACCTAGATTTGGCCCCGGCCCTGGAGGAGGGCCATGGGAGGGAGGTGGGGCTGAACTGACCGGTTGAGAATAAGCATGTTGTGCACTGGCATTTTTCTGGGGTGGGGGAGGTAGCTGAAATTGAAAAAGTTGACCACTAGTTTACAGTTAAAAAAAACGTGACATGGCAACAGTATTTTAACCCACTCAATACCACTACCACCATATCCAATTGCTTACTTTAACCATCAGCACTGGTAACACTGAATCCAGCTGTTGACATTGCCTAGCAATATCAAACCTGGTGGAATTAGTTCCTTTTGTATCAGTTCCATTCATCAAAGCTCGCCGTACAAAGCAAGCTGTGATAATTTCAGAAGAATAGGAAGAAAAATTCAATTCTTAATAAAATTTTGAAGTACGATATTCAAATCCGCTTCTGCTTTTGCCCTACTGGGCACTACTAGGCAATATCAGAGCAGGCCTGCCCTCAGCAGCAGAGTGACAAGCAAGTGTCAGATAAGGCAGGAGTGCTACTGAATCTGGAAAATAATGTATTCTATAGGATTTTTTTTTTTTTTAATCTAGCAAGTGATTCTATGGAGTTGTTTCTTCTTACTTGATACTGAGGGCCTAGTGATACTGAGTGTGTTTAAACTGCTCTGAAACCAGGATCCTCAAGCTGATTTCTGGCAGAAAGCACAAGAATCACAGGATTAAAATCCAGTGACATCTGAGACAATACGTCTATATATACTTTCAACGATGGACAAATATGAACAAACAATGACATTCCTCACTTAACTCTGCTTAATTAGATCCATACGCCCAAAATTTAACAGAAGTATCCCAGATCAACATTCCAGCATACTCCTCCTTCCCTAATGAATCATGAATACCAGTATAAACCACTTTTGGTGGTTTCCTGAAACCTCACTGAACAAAACAAAACAAAAAAAAACAAATGGCGCAAAAATGGCCGTTATCTTGCTATCAAGCTCTAGAACCCAACATAAACAACTGAACAAAATAAAACGCATTTTTTTGAAAATGGAGATAAAGTTTTCACATGCTTTTTTTTACAGTGCAGAACGTTAAAGTACAAAAAGCTGACTGATACTTACAACACTGCAGATAGCTGACATCCATTCACTGCAAAATATGAGAAAAAAAAGAAAAATTTAAGACCAGATGTTGCACTTTGAAGATAGTATTGATGACAACAGACCTTTGATTAATTAGCTGATCTGTATCATTTGCCTTGGAATGACGTAAGACTGGAAAGTCAATAAAGAGATACTTGAGGATTACCACACTGCAAAAATGCAAAATTTTGATCCCTGTGAATTTCTCCTTCCACTACTGCAGATCTGACGGTCATAGACATTGCTTGATTTTAAAATTTGGTGGGAAATATAATTTCTGAAAAATGACATGATTTCCCTGTTAAGTAATTCCTACATTATTTATGTGTTTCAAATGAGTAAAACATTTGGAATCGAACATAAAAATGGGAGGAAAGAGACCAAAGTTTTGCTAAACTAAAAACATGCTTTACAGTTTGACTATGAGCAGATTCCCCAAAGGTCAACTCCAGTGCATCTTTTTTAATCTATATCAATCACACAGGAGAAAAATGATTAAATATACCCCGAAAATTTTCTTTTACAATTTCCTATTCCAAGCAAAGAACAGCAAGTGTGCAAAACCTGGATTGTCCTTGTGAAAAACTACAAGCTGAACTTGCCAAGAATCTAAAATGCTTAAAAAAAGTCATCCAGAACATACTGAAGCTCATTTGGACTGGAGAAGAGAAACCAATGAATTTTAGCCTTGCTACTTGGCTTCTGTGGGATGCCCATGATACAGTCATATGATGTTCCAGATGGAAGTTCTGGTCTGTCTGGCATGCCCGCTGTAAACTCTCCATAAGCAAAGTATTTGCATACTTCCTGTAAGAAGCGGAATAATGACACAATTATGTTGACTTCAAAAAATAAATACACTCCATATAAAGAAAATGTCAGTAATATCTATATGATTATAGATCTTCTTGACCATCATTTTTACAGTTTCAGGACTGTTTCAAAGGTACAGGATTCTGTATTCAATCCTTAACCCTGACGCTGCGAGAGCTGTCGAAATACGGCAGTGACTTTCCAGGCATTCACTCTGCATGGGCCTACCAATACAGTAAGGTCAAGTTGACTGCGCAGTGCACAAGCTGTATTTTCACGCGTCGGGTCACTGTCCTCTTTGAGACTTAACCCTAGTCCTGCGGGAGGCCACTATATTGGCCTCCCCGCGCAACACGTGAGACACGGGAGGCCGTTATTTTGTTTGATACGCTTAACCACGGGTCCTGCGGGAGGCCACATTTTTGTATAGCGACGGTGCGCCTTGCGCTTTGGTTATTCGGTTGCCAAGGCTGTCATTGTTGTTGTTTTTTTCACGTTTTTTTTTCACACTATTTTCGCGTGTTTATCTATCCTGTCACCCCTACTATATCTAAGAAAATGGTATCGTCCGATTACGTTTATTACGATGCAACTATTCGCAACTATTCGTCATACTCGTGTAATAGTACTGACGGTCTGAAGTTTGAACTGGGGAAAGTCTTGGGGAAACTTTTACTTTGATGCTGGTTGTCGTCTACATGTGAAATGAGAAGAAAGGGGCCATGTGCGTATTTGAGATGCCGTTCTACGTCTGTAATTATGAATTCCGATGTAATGTTACGGCATGCTGCATAAAGGCGTCTGTCAGTAGGTTTTTCATCAGGGAAAACTGGGAGAAAATGACCGACTTTGTTGTTGGTCGTTGTCTTTATTTGATGTGGTAATTAGAGAGATACTGTGTTCCATTGATTAAACCGCTTTTCAGTACATGTATGTGCTCTACGACCTGGAACTGGAAATCAAATCTCTTGCTAAAACTAACATTATAGTAAGTGAACGCTTTACATAGTAGAGGAGGGAGAAGGCAATGTCACGATACATGTGGTTAGTAAATTAAGCGAATGGCTTAAAAAATAATCTGTTCACCTGAATGGCCTGACATAGGGACAGAAAAAGCGCAGAGGCCTTGGGAACATGATAAAACATGTGCTAAACGGCATGTAAATGCAGAAAATTCTTGATTTGGGGCCTTCCATTTCACAATAAAACCTACTGCATATCATCACAAGTACTTTATCCAAATATCATAGGGATCCCTTACGATTTATCCACCACTATTGTTGTTATTGCGTCCTGAAGTATACGCGATACAGGTGTTCACACGGACCCGATTGACCCGACCGCCGAGGTTATCGGCAACACGCGAACGATCGGCTGACTGGCGCTGGCTATCCCCACACGGGGCGTTACGTGGACGAGTTCACTCAACGCAGGACGAGGGTTAACTACCGCCTTATTGCTCACTGTATCTCATCTAAATCAAAGGCATTGTGACAAGGACATGTTAACCAGTGAACCACTGGTCGGAATCACAAAGACTACGCTTTTGACACTATCAAAAGGTGTAACATCGACATGCGAACTGTCGCTCAACAAATTTGCAATATTAATATTATTATCTCATTTTCTCACAATCTGACCATCATCTAGAGTTGTCTATATCTAAGAACCAATCAGAAACAAGCTCTGAAATGACCTTTGCCCCAAATGCCCACATTAGTTCATTAGTATGTGTCAATCAGGATGAAACCATTAATTTGTTTAGGGCTTGGGGCGTGGCTAGTTAACATGCTTCGTTCTCACGAAAATTACAGCTGTCAATCTCGTATCATAAGTCAGATCATTGGTCAGAGACTTGCAGACTAAGATTTTGCTGGTTAATTCATTATCAAGCGTGATAAGGCATAGCACTAGCAGCGAATGTTTTCATACCGATCAAATACACACCAAACCACGTGGACAGCAGTAATGTGGTCATCGTACATCAGCAAGGGTCAGTGCGACCCAGATAAGATTCCCCGTGAGTAAGGTCACTGACCGGACAGTGGGCTTTAAGTCATCGTGCGCAGGGTGTGGGTTAACACAATAAATAATGTGAATCTATTTAAGTTTAATGTGACCAAACTCTGGTATGTATTTTTTTCCAGGGCACAAACACCCACTACATAAAAAGGAAGAATAACCATAATTGAAAATGACACTCTTATAAATTATCACATTATTGTACAAAATTAGCACATGCATCTGCAAGTGTGATTGATTGCTATAGACTATGAGAATGATCTAACTGCACTGTATACAACCCACAATGACGGAATGCAAGAGGACTCAAAATGGCAACTAAATGTATGCACAGGTGGAAGGGCTGCTGAGAGAAATTATCTTACCTTCAGAAATATGGAACCCTGGCATTTGGAATCTCCTTGCTTTTTGTACACATTCAGGTATGAGTCTTTATGTAGCTCAAGAAATGACTTGTTCCAACCGCCACTCAGAAAGCTTTCTGAAAGGACACATCAACAGAAAAGAAAGGGGTTATGAAAATAACAGAACTGTGGCTTATCTGCATACAAGACAAACAAACATCATTCCATGTTTTGGGTAAACATGAATTGTGCAAAGCCCCTAGAATCAAAGAAAACCGGCCCAAGCTGGAAACAGTTCAATAACCAGATTATATCATATTCATAAATATAAAATTATTTCACTGACATCAATATACTACCGAGTACCAGTCAGCTCAAGCTCTAGTCAAACAATCTGAGAAGGTATTTAAACATTTTGATGCAATATTTTATCATTTAATTATTTTCACCTATCTGCAAAACAGCACTTTTGAAAAACTGGAGTTATGAAAGGCACTGTACATTTACTATAAGAACAAAAGAGGTATATAATCATTGCCTCACGGAAAGAACTTCCTAAATCACTAAATGCCATTTGCATGTTAAAATGTATTGTAAGAAATATAAGACACAACAGAACATCAGACTTGGCAGAATGGTTTGCATGACATTTTTATTATCATTTTTTTATCAATGACAAGTTCTCCAATTTCCCAACTCTGCCTCCAGAAATTTCTTTGAAAGTATGTTATTTCCAAATTTTTGTCTTATCCAAGTTAAAATAAGTGTTTCACACTTGCCTGAAAGTATCAACAAACAGTCAGTTAGTAAAAATTTCAATCCCAAGGAGTAATTCACGGTGGAAACATTACTGTTTGTCCTAATTTATTTTTCTGTCAGAATGAATAATACCTCGTAGAGGAGAGAGATGAAAGTGTAATAAGATTATACATTGGGAAAATAATTTTTGTCACAATAAACCACAAACTTACTGCTATATCGCTTGACATAGCCACGCTTGACAATATCACTCATCTGCCAATACAGGAAAAAAAGACAACAAGGTCAATACTTAGGCTACATGTGTAGAACTGTGGCATGTACATCGTTCCACGTGTTATCATTTCAATTCTATCACACAGACCTCAACCCTCAGTTAGGAGATTATCAGCCTCATTAAAAATAAAATAAAATTTACCTCTTCAATTTGCAGCTAAAATTTAAATGACTAGGATAAATCATCCCTGGCATCACTATTTCTGGGCCAAAACAAAGGCTTAAATGTTTCTGTTGGATACAGCAATATTGTAATATATAACAAATAAACCATTTCATTGATTACTCGGTAAAACTGCAGTTTAGCCACCCCCCCCCCCCCACACACACAAATTGTGATGGGCATTTTCATAATTTAGTAGTAGTATTGATCAGGCCTACTTTATATTACCTATTAGATCTAATTATATTTTTTTTAAAGGGGAGGGGTGCGCTTAGTAATCAAAGTAATCGATACTAAGTAATCAAAATGCCTAACGCTATCTGAAAGGCTAAACTGCACTTTTACCGATTAGGCATACTCATTGACTACATTGTCAGACAAACAAATTCAGGCCTAGACTAGCTAGCTTGAATAATATTAGATCTAGATCTAGAGTCTATATTAGGCTTTAAATATCAATTATCACTCTGGACGACTGGAGAAAATGTTCGGACTTCTCTTTAACATGCTGTCCAGTCATAGATTAAGATTCACTGGCCTCTACATTTGGTCCTCTGTATATTTCACTTTTAACAACAACATTTTTTATTAAACCGAAAAGTAAATATTGCAGAAAAATATCTGCAAACGGGAAAAGATCTAGATCTAGATCTAGAAAATTCAAGGATGACATGCCTAGAATAGATGAATCATGGATAAGATTGTGTTGCGAAAGAATTTGCGTTCATTTCCACGTATCCATTGGGTATGCTGGGAACATAAAACAAGAATAAAACAAAAATGACCATGTAATAATCTTCTTGACACGTTGCTGCTTATCTGACTAACCTTTCCAATACAGTTAAGTCGACTACAAACAGGAGAACACCTTCTCTCGAAAGCCAAGACCTGTTGACAAACACAACCTTTCCGGATCTGACGTCACACAATTCAGAGGCGACAACTCTAAATATAGCCAAAGTTGAAAGAGTGGGAAAAACAGTTGTAGGGCTTATGTCGCAATGCCCAAAGTTAGAAATGATAATAATCAAAGGTTACAATAAATCACAAAAGGGGCATGAAAATATTGTCACTATGCACAATTGAAACCAGAACATTAAACAAAGGCAGATAAAATCTAGCGGAAATGTAATGCTGTGAATAATGAAGGGATTATAATTATTTATAATTTTTGTTATATTTTACAAGGCTACCTTTATTGGTCCAAATGGGCAAATAAGTCAAAACTTTATTGGTCCAAATGGGCAAAATAAGTCTTAACCTAATTTGTCCAAGTACCGGAGTACTGATAATATAAATTACATGTATGAGTTGTATCTAAGCTTGGGATTCATTATATAGTCTAATTGGTCTCAGTAGGCAAAGAGAACATAGGGCCTATAGCCGCAATATAATAATGGTCCCGTATGACAGATCAATTTTGTAGAAAACAAAAGAGATAAGTTTGCAGAGAAATACACTGTAGACCTAACTCTCATTCTGTACCTACCATGTAGCATAGATGTAGTACTAATAAAGTCCGCTACTGGTTGGCCTAGGCTACATTAATCCGGATAGTTGTGTCCAAAAAATAAAAACCTGAAGACATAACTGAGCGTGTGTATAAGAAAATCGACAGTAGGCCTACTGAAGGTCAAAATATGTAATTTTTTTGGTCCCACCGATCACGGGTAGGATTGGTTCAATTTTTTTCTTGAATTTCCCTTAGTGTGAATCTAGGTAGGCCTAATGCTTTTTTTTGCATATGCACTATCAAACAGCCATCAAATCTGACCCCAAAAAATGGATTTCGTTTCAGTATATCAAAGTTTGCAAAGTCTACGCACACACACTTAATGCTTTATTTAAAAATTAACGAAACAGCATTGATATTTAGAACACGTTTCGTTCTTTGAAGACATATGATTTTTGGGTTTTGTTTTCTTTGTTGTTCTTTTACCATCACCCACAGGTGACAGGTCGGTCTGTCGAGAGAACTGTTTGGATTAGACTGTGCATGTATATGTGCTCTTTTGTAGGTCAGAGTAATGATGATTTGGATATATCTCAGACATGGTGGAGAAATAAAATTATAGTATTCTCAAAGAGTATTTTCGAGTAGGCCTATATTGTGTTGTAGGCCTACACTGTGTAACACTAATTAAGCATTATAATATGAAATGCAAGGCTACAGCCTTTTTGTGCATTATAAGTGTAAAAATTCCTAGTGTCAGGTATAAATCAGACTCGCTTTTTTGTTTGTTTGTTTTGTCTTGTTTTGTAAGAAAGACACGTAACGCCAACTGTCACAAATGGAGAAAATAAAATGTCCTCTAAAGCGAACGCGGGCATCTCGTGATCCTCCGATCGTTTGTACCAGAGAGCTTATTACAAATTAGAACTCTGTTTGTACCACGCGCTAGGCCTACGGCGCATTCCATTCAACTTCCGGAATTGGGGCTAATAAGGCCTTGCCTGCCAGTGGCTTAAATTATTGGACCAATTGGTCAAATAAGCACTTCGATTTTATAAAGGGGCTACGAAGTGAATAATGAACAAACCACCGAATGATAATAGAATACGGCACACATACATTGGAGAAAACGTATGAGAAATTAGGTCCTACATTTAATAAATACATGTACTCTAAATTATAAGAACATTTTTTTTTTTTAAGTTATGTGGTGTAGCAACAGACCCTAACGAAGTTAAAATGTAGCAAAAACAAAATGCGCGCAGGGGACAACAACAACAACACATACACATACACACAAACACACACACACAAACACACTTAATTAACAATTAAAGAAATAAAACGAGTCTTCGTCATACCAAACAAGAAACAAAATTAAACGGGAAAGGATCTTAAAGAAAAGTGTTTATTACCGTATATGTAAATGGAATAATTATGGAATGTCTTTGTCCCTAGCTTGACTAAGAACACGTTTGAAGAGCGGATGGGGCGTGCGAGTAGAAGTTGATTCCGTAGCGTAAAAGGGGTGATCCTGGGGGAGGGGTTCTATAGAGCGTACATGAGCTTTTCAAATACTGCAAAGGATTAGGCGATATAGATTCCCTAACGTAAAAGGGGTGAACGGGGCGGGGGGGGGGGGTGTCTATAGAGCGTACATGAGCTTTTCAAATACGTAATGAATTAAAATAGTTGGTATAAAAATTGCATAGGATTAGGCGATATAGAAATCGAAGATAGCCGATATTGGTAGCCTACTGAAACAATCAGATGACTCATGCAGAGCTCCGCTTCTTTGAATCTGAACATCAATATCTTTTCATTGACATTTACCATTCTAATAGCTGTTCAAGCGGGTGGTTGGTGGGCGCCACAGGCAGAGTGTCCCTCTGTCCTGCCATTCTGTTATAATAAATATAGGCTACTTATACTATCCTCTTGCTTTTACCTAGCGTAGTGTGGCCATTGTGTCGACGTAATTTCTCCGAACTCAAACTCTCTCGTAGAAAGTATGTGTGTGTTTGAGGGGGGGGGGGGGAGGTGTGAAGCCGTTGCGTATGAAAAGCTGCTTACACAAGTGAGTGGGGGGTGGGGGTGGGGGAACTTTGCCAGAATCGAGGGTAAGTACTTTATGTACGCCGCCCCCCCCCCTCCTCTCCGTCACAATGCTGCCGGTTTCCTCCACTGACCATTCGTTTCCCTTCTATCACATCTTCTCTAACTCCCTTCCCCATGCCAGGCAACCGTTTGCGGACATTACTTATTTCAATAAATTCAGGGCTGGATTAACCATTAGGCAAAATAAGCACGTGCTTAGGGCATCACGGGGAGGGGGGCACCACAGAATTTTTTTATTGCAGGATTTACCTTGAACCAAATGATGCAAAACTGCAAATGGTGCAGCTAAGCCAGGGTCCACAAAAAGCCCCCCCCCCCCACACACACACACAATAAATAAAAAAATTTAAAGTATTTATTTATTTATTGGCATATAAGACTCGCTTTTTTAAAATATAAAATTAAAATATATACAAAAATGTGTCTAATAGTTTGTTGTTGTTTTTTTGGTGGGGGGGGGGGGGGGGGGAGGGTGCACCCAAATCGTTTAAGTGCTTAGGGCCTCTGAAGGTCTTAATCCGGCCCTGAATAAATGCCATGCCCTAGCCAGCACTCCTGTGTTGTGTCAGATGCGTAGGATTGGTGTCGTTTGCTCATAGGAATGGCATCGTTCCCTAGTTGAACGACATTGCGGTTTGATGCAGTAGGAGATCCTCCCTTACCATAATATTCTACCAAATCTACATATGTTCTAAATAAATCTACGTCTGATTGAAGTAGGAGTGCTGGCTGGGGTGAATAAACCACACAAAACTAGGATTCATGTAGACTACACGTAAGCAACAACTCGAGCTGTAGGCTGCGCATGGATCTTAGCACGAACAAAACATCTGTTGATTTCATTCTGAACTAATCTTCTTATCTTTGTTAAAATATTAACTGGCTATTCCATAATAAACTGCCACATATCAACATAGCAGTGCGCGCGCGCGTGTGTGTATGTGTCTGTCGACTGTTTGGGTGTTTCTCTTTTTCTCCGTCTCTCTGTCTCACCCTCTCTCTCCGCCTCTCATCTCTCTGTCCCTGCCTCTTCCTATTCTCCCTCTGCCTCTCGCTCATTGTGTCTGTATTGTCTAGCTCTGTCTCTTTATCCTTCAATTCTCCCCCTCCCTTCCCCCGCCCGTTTTCTCCCTCCCTCCTCTGTTTCCTTATCCAGGCCCCGTCTCTCCCCCTTTCTCTCTTACACCAACCCTCTGTGTGTGTATGTGTATGTGTGTGTGTTTTGTTTGCTTTTTGTTCAACTTAAAAAAAAAAAAAGTTTATTGTTGTTTCTGTTGTTTTGCACAGACAAGGCATGATTTCACTTATCCCATCATCAGGAGATCGGGATATGAAGCAAAAGTGAAGACCTTTCTGTGGATAAATTATACAGATACAGCACGGTTAGAAAAATAAAAGGACCGTGACATAAATTATGATGGTATGAAAGAAAACAAACAACAACAACAACAACAAAAAAGGAAAATAGGCCGTACAATAACATTAAATAAACGTCTCATCTGGCAGTTAATAGATCAAATTATCCTGGAAAGATTTGTAAGCGATACAACGATCGTAAAATTAATGATTTTTCGCTTTTTATTCCACGGCATTAGTGAAGACTATTACATTTTTTCAGTAATTCTTTGTAAAAAATGCCCTCAGAGAAATCCACTTTGGTTATCCACCTTTATAACCATCTCTGTCCGTAGAATTTTATCCCGGATAAGAGTTTTAATGTTTTAGAATGTGAATGGGAATGGCAGATAGCCAGGAAATATTTCGTCATGGCGTAAGTCGTTTACTCTCGTGGGAAAATTAGTAATTTTAACGGCAGGAACAAGGCGGAGATTCGCGATAATTGAAGTGCTCTGGGATATTACGAAAAAAAATAGGAAAAAATAAAAGCAGGAGGAAAAAAAATTGCAGTAATTCCCCTTGGACCACTTCCTGTACCCGGAAGAGAAAATGGCTGCTTCCGAAGAAATGCCTTGCGAAATCATCCTGGAGGAATGATTGAGTCGAGGTATAGTTTATCATATGTTTTTTAATACGTTAGAATCAACTTGTTTCAGAGGAAATTCGTTGCTGTCGAAGTTGGTGTTAATGATGGACGCGTTTGACCAGTTCTTATGTTTTATTTCTGGATTAATTGATAAAGAATGGTAAAGACTTTGTTGATGAATACTGTGGGCTAGTATTTTTAGTAAGAAAAATAGAAAGAAGGAGATCTAAATAATAAAAGGGAGAAAAGAAACAACAACTGTCTTTCACGATTTAACAATGCAGCAAGCAGTGTGCATCTCCCAGGGAATATTCCAGTGCTTTTTTTATAATATTAATATATCCGTTAAATGTGATTATAATCCTGTTGATAATGAAATACAATACAACAAGTGTGTACTGTAGGCCTAGATCTGGATCTAGAGTCTAGATCTAGATCTAGATCTAAATTGTATTGCAAGATGGAAATGATTGCGTTTTTTTTTGTTTTTTTAACGAGGTATTTCCCTCTTATGCTCAGCATTACAGTGTAAAAATGGGTGAAAGTGCAGTGTAAGCCCCCCCCCCCCCCCACCAAATTGTGTTGGGTATTTTCATTAGGCCTACTTACAAGATTTTAACAAATTGGTATGGGTGCATTTAGTAATCAAAGTAATAGATTCTATAGGCTACTATGTAGTGAAAATACCCAACACTATTTGGGAGGCTAAACTGCACTTTTGCCTAAAATTGATCGATAGCATGGCATGAATAGGGGTCGTGCTTACTGTTGCAGACAGAAATCATAGAACATCAGATAAGTAGAAGTGCTGTTCTGTATTAGGCAACATAACTGAATGGTGAAGGAATAATGTCTGGCACAAATGGAAGGTGAACCATAATTAGCATAGTTACAATAGTAATAAGTATGAACTGCTCTTTTAATTCATTTGAAGTGGCTTAGAAGCCAGCATACTAGCAGTTACTAATGATTTTGAATCCCCATTGCATTGCTTCAGAAGATTATTTTCAAGAGGTGCACACTGAATGCGTAACAATTAGAGGCAAGAAAACAATTCATTAGAAAAGAAAAAAATACTAAATGTATGCTGATTCAGCCATGTAGTAATGTATTAATTTTAAAATACCTCTTAGTCTTAGTCATGTGGGCCATGGAACTTCATGATCAAATAGAGATATTCTGCATCCATGCGAGTGTGTGTCACTGTTTTTATTTGTGGTGGGGATGGGACATGCTCTCTGATTAGTTAGAACTTCGATCCCTGCCTGGGTTATAATATATTATTTAAAAAAGTGTAAAAGTTTGCTGGCTTCCACTCACATTCTCATCTGGTAGGCAAAGCTATCCTGCCAGAACAAAATTATGATTAGTTTCATAGCAGAGAGATTTCCATACATTTCTTTTTCTTTACAAATGCAGAAGTGAAATATAATATTATGATAAATATTGAATTGTTTTATTTAAACTAAAGCTTATTCAATGAGCCATAATTTTCTAGCATTGAAAGTCAACAAAGACTTTTACCCCCCACCCTGCGCAGGGCGTCGAATGTCGGTATCGACTCCCAAGTGTTCACTCCGCACGGGTGGGTTTAGACGGCAAGGTCAAGCTGACCACGCCACGCGCAAGCAGTATTTTCACGCGTTGGGTCACTGATCTTTTTGAGACGTAACCACCGTCTTATTGTTCACTGTATCTCTTCTAAATCAAAGGCATTGTGACACTGGTCAGAATCACAAAGACTGAGCTTTAAAGGCTCTCCCCATACTATCAAAAGATGTAACATCGACATGCGAACTGTTGCTCAACAAATTTGCAATATTATCTCATTTGCTCACAACCTGAACACCATCTGGAGTTGTCTGTACCTAAGAATCAATCAGAAACAAGCTCTGAAATGATCTTTGCCCCAAATGCCCACATTGGTTTATTAGTATGTGTCAATCAAGATGAAACCATTTGTGTAGTGCTTGGGAGGACATTGCTAGTTATCATGCTTCATTCTCACGAAAACTACAGCTGTCAGTTTGGAATCATAAGTCAGATCATTGGTTAGAGACTGACAGACTAAGGTTTTGCTGGTTAATTCAATATCAAGCGTGATAAGGCATAGCAGCGGATGTTTTCATACCGATCAAATACAAACTGAACCACGTGGACAGCGGTAGTGTGGCCATCATATAGCGGCAAGGGTCAGTGACCCCAGATAAGATTCTCTGTGAGTAAGGTCACTGACCGGATAGCGGGCTTTAAGCCGTCGCGCTGAGGGTGAGCGTTAAGAAAATTGTGAAGCAAAATTGAAAGTGAAAGGCTAAAGGTATCAGGTTTTTTTTTAATGGCGAACACAAATTCTATAAGACTCATGATATAAATAGAAAACACCTGTTAGAAATGATTAATGTGGTATTTCTATTTATGTACACAAAGAATGAATGTATGAGAGTATTTTGAAGTATCTTGGAACAAAATTTGATTTCTGTTGTGAGCAGCTGGAAAATCTTTTTCTATTGTATAAAGTTGAAATAGGAGGAAGTTTAACCTTTTTCGTGTTTAACCCGGTCTTTAAATATGGCCTGTGATATGTTCAACCCGGCTGAATCCGGCTTTGTCCATGACACCACCATGTGTTCAATCTGGCCGGCCAGTGTCCCCCAGTTTTGTATACAATTTTGAGAGGGAGAACTGTGCATGAATAGCTATAAATAGTGAAATCACCAGGTAATCTTCAGATGCCCACTGACCCAGTTTGAACCATAAAGCGTGGGTTAGGCCTACAAATAATGTATTGTATTACCCATGGTCATCCAACAGGCCTGTTCCTCCCTCTAAGCCTACATCGTGTATTGATTGGCACACGCTTGTACTACATAGTACATGCATGTACTAGAGTGGTGCCTTTGTGTGGATAGTGTTGTATGCTTGGATAATAAACGGGATGGGATGCGATAGTGTGTAATGCGTGTGTTGTCCACCTGTCTCAGTGGTAGTGTCCCATATCCCCCTTCGGCATTTCATGTTCACAAAACCAACAAGCAGATTTCGGCATTCCAATGTTAATAGGTTCATCTTTTAGTTCATTCATTTCTCAATAAGTATGCCAAAATTCATTGTCACAGATACGACATGGGGGCTACAATTTCCAATTTAGTGAAGGCATGCACCAGGGTGGCCATAGGGCTGAAAAATGTAAACAAATCAGGTCGACCGTGTAGCCAGGAAGTCGGCCATTAGAGCGCTTCACAAGTAGCCAGAATAGAAACACAAAAGGGTTAAAAGATGCTTGGAGCGAAAGCCACTTAAAAGAGATTATTATTAGTGGCTTTGAGTTTAATTAACAACCAGCCTTCCTAAACAGGGAAGATTTATTCTTTAAGTGGTTTATGCAAACAAAGGAGGGGAATGCTTGTTTGGGTCACTGTGAATTTGAATTCTTTTTAAATTTTATTCCAGCGTGTAATTTGCCAGTAGCTGCTTGTCACTCCTGCCACAGTCAACAACAATGGCATCATTAATGGTCAATGGCGGGCCCCCAACACCAGACCTTGTTGAAGTGTTGCGGCTGCTGGAAATGGGCCTTGTCACCACAATCTTTTTCTACAGAAAACGTCCAGAAAAGCGGACACTCAGAGTGAAATTAGAGAGTCGCCAGTTAATGTGGATTAAAAGTCAAGCAAGTCGTCCAGAAGGAATAGGTAAATACAGTGACAACACTGGATAATGGAATGATGCGGTTTAAATCACACTATTAGCGTGCGTCGGATGTTGTTTTTTTAAATATAATTTGTACTGTTTTACTGACTGTGGTTTGTTACAGTGTTAGGTGAAGTCAGTTGTAATTTTAAATAAATTGACTATAATGTGATGCTGAAGTTGACATAGATAAGAGAGGTGCTTTCAGTGCCAGTTTTAGCAAATACATAGTGTCTTTAGTCTTTTAGAGCACGTTGCAGTATGTGTCATTCTAAAGGTGTGTAAGAATTTAATTCAGTCAAAAAAGAAGAATTGAAACTTCTGGGAGGGAGACTATAGGAGGATGAAAGCTCCTGTCAAATGAGGATTTTAGCCCTTGACTCCGTTACGCTTTAGGGGCCAAGCTGCAGGCGGGTCATGAATATAGGTATTCACCAGATGATAAGGCTTTACATCTCAAACACAGTTATGGACTACATGGTGACTGCTCTACGCTAAGTCATTTTTGACACTTTTGAGATCTCAGGAAAAAAAAACACTTCTTTTTCTAATTTGGTGACTTATGCCATTAGGATTCTAATGGATTATTACATTTTCATATTGGTGCATTTCTTTTTCTATATCATTGTCTGTTAGCCCTCATGCTCAGGAATGCAATGAACCATCAGTCGCCATTTGGCATTTTTCTGACAAATGCTATTATCTTAGAGCAGTGACAACATATTTGTTGCAGTGAATTCCAGTTGTGGTATGGTTTATTTGCCTTGATCTGGGAATTCAGGGATTCTTGAAGCTTAACTCTTTGTGTGCCGTGAAGTTTTCCATGTTTGCCAATACAGGAAGAAAGTAGTGGAGGAAATGAATGAAAAGTAACTACAGCAACATTTATGAATAGAAAGTCGATTTTCTTTCGTCCTGAAACAAAATAGCCTCGCATTCCTTGTGCACCAATACATCAGTGATTGGCATAAACATGACCGGCAGAAGAGCCCATTCATCAGCTATTGGCACACAAAGAGTTAATGCATTTGAAATTATAACACTGCTTCTGAAAACAGGCATGAAAATCCCTAGTTACTTTTACACAGTGGCCATTTATGAATTGTTTTTTTATTCTGTAAAGGACCACAGAAAATCTACTGGGTGAGACAAAGGTTTATCAGGCCCTTACACTTGTTTTTTTTCCCTTATTGTTTTGTGATTTATTGTATGTATCTTTATAATTGTTTCAAAATTCAATTGGGAAACCTTCCCTTTTCTTGCCATATTTTAAATCTTTGAAAAGTTTGCAGTGATGGCTTTCATTTGATTTATCAATCCTTCTATCTTCAGCAAATCTCAGAGATGTGAAAGAGTTTCGTTGTGGAAAAAACTCCAGAGACTTTGAGAGATGGCCTGATGAGGCACGGAAAGTTGATTCTCGTATGAGTTTCACTATATATTATGGCAATGATTTCAAGCTGAAATCACTATCTGTTGTTGGTGAGTACACTGATAATTTTTCATGTAAAACCTTCTTTTTCCTTTCTTTATTCTAAAACCCCCTCTAATAACAGTGTCATGAGGGAGGGCAAAAAAGAGAGAGAGAGAGAGTTGTGTTAATCTGGAGTGCCAAACTGCATTCTGCCAGTACCAGTGTCCTCGACTCTGTACTGTTTTGTTTTTGCTTGTCTAAGGCAAAAATTTCTCTTGTTAGATATATATGCAGATTCTGATGATGAACACCCCCTGCCCACTGATCACTCAGAATTACAGCAATGGACCTAATGGAACCCAATTTGCAAATTGCAAACAATGGGGAGGTGGGACCTGCCATCATCGCACTTACTGAAAAAGGACACTGTGTAAAGAGCAATCAATAGACATTGTTGTTATGAATCAGAGCTATATTTAATACACAGATCAGGAAGTGCAAGGAGGTGACAGAGGATTTGACATTCCCTTATCACAAGGACATTTTCATTCTATTCTGTCATTTCATTTCCTGGTTGAAATATGGCTAAGTAAATGAAATTGACACACAAGTAGTTAAGTATCAACATTTGCGGTATGAAAGAAAGCACAGGGACAGAGACTTGATAAAAATAAATACAATGGTATTGTGTTTGATTATTCTATTGTTGACAGTTGAATATTTTGATTCTTCTGTATTTTTCTGTGAGATAACCATTGACTGATAATACACCTGTATATAGGTAGAATGCGCATATCCGCCATCTTTAGTGTCCAGACCTGCACATCACCATGGCGATTGTGCCATTGGTTTTGATTTGTTGGCTGATTTGCATTGCGAGGCATGGGAGGCATCATGAATCAGTCAGTGGCGAGCTAAAGTAGGTCGCTGCAGTAAACAATGGCATGTGTGTACATATTCAATAGGAGGCGTTAGGTCAATTCTTTCACTTCCTTTCCCTTGTTTACACGGATTGTAGGGAATCTGACCAGCTTGGATCCATCCTTTCCACCCCTGTCATGACAATCAACAACAATGCAACTAGCAGGCATTTTAACCACTTAGACATATCTCGATGTTGCACTAATCAGCTGATCCATCTGCCATCTTTGGTGTCGGAAGATCAAAACAGAAACACTCTAAGAGGTTATGGGCATTCTACCTAGCGACAGTGACATTTTGCCGAGAAGGGCTAACATTCTCATAAGGCCCATTTGGTAATTCGTCATGGATTTTATCTTTGGTTACTCCTTGCCCTTAAATGATGTGGTTGGTATTTTTTTCTTATTTTTTTTCTTTTTCAGCAAATGATTATGATGAATTTAACCATTGGAGAAAAGGTCTGGATTATCTTGTGAGAGAGACAAAAGAAGCTTGCTACCAACTTCAGTTGGAAAGGTCAGGGGTTGTTGCTGTGGAGAAGTGTGATTTATACAGTAAATAAAATGAACAAGTTTATTGTCATATTTTGCCCCTTGAAACTGTAAATAAGTACCAATTTTAGAGGAAATGAGTTAATATCATGCCGAGAGGCTTGGGTTTTCAGTGGACAGCACCAAATAAAATTTTTGTCTGTTTTCCATAACGAAGGAACTAAGTGGAGATTTCATTAATTACACTTTTTCTGCCCACCCCTCCAAATCACCCCTCAGTTATAGACTGTCATGAAAGTACTATCAGTTTTGTTCCAATGTGCGGGAAAGAGAAAGACTGTCATGAAAGTACTATTAGTTTTGTTCTAATGTGCGGAAAGAGAAAGGCTGTCATGAAAGTACTATCAGTTTTGTTCCAATGTGCGGGAAAGAGAAAGGCTGTCATGAAAGTACTATCAGTTTTGTTCCAATGTGCAGAAAGAGAAAGACTGTCATGAAAGTACTATCAGTTTTGTTCCAATGTGCAGAAAGAGAAAGGCTGTCATGAAAGTACTGTCAGTTTTGTTCCAATGTGCAGAGAGAGAAAGGCTGTCATAAAAGTACTATCAGTTTTGTTCCGATGTGCAGAAAGAGAAAGGCTGTCATGAAAGTACTATCAAGTTTTGTTCCAATGTGCAGAAAGAGAAAGGCTGTCATGAAAGTACTATCAGTTTTGTTCCAATGTGCGGAAAGAGAAAGGCTGTCATGAAAGTACTATCAGTTTTGTTCCAATGTGTGGAGAGAGAGAAGAATAAAATACATATAGTCAAAAAATGCTGTTTCCTTTCTTCATCACCTTTTTCTGAGCTTACATGAGATGTCGTCAATTCTTTTATGTTATGTGTAACATGCTGCATTTTATGCCATTCTTTGAGACCATTGATATTCCTGCACATATTTTCATCACATTATTGAAACTGCCAGTCGGATTGTGATAATGATGTAATCCAGAATTTTTTAATTGTTTATTTACAGATGGCTGCGAAAAGAATTTTATCTTATGGAGAAAATTGGATCCTATGTGTAAGTCTTTTTTTTAATTTTTACTTGCGTGGGTTTTCTTTGAAATACCATTGAAAAATATAAACTCTAATTAAGGAAACTACACTTTGTCCATTTTAATAGTGAAAGGTGGATTTTGTGCTTAATATGCATATGTGGCAACATTAATCAAATAAAATATCTACCAAGCACGCATTATGACCGCATATGATAATTGAGAGCTCATAGCACTCTAAAATCTCCTAGAAATCTGTTCTTTCCTAAAATCCCCTAGAATCCTTTGCTTTTTCCTTTTCTTTCAGAAACTTCTAAAATTTCAACCTAGGTGTATTTTTACCCACCTCTCAAGAAAATACTTTGTATATTTGTGTTCATTTGATTGGGAGTTTTTTTTGTTTTTTTTTCCACTGTTGCTCTCGTACAATGAATTAATATTTCAAGGCGTGAATTGAATTTTTTCAATAGTCGAATACAAGATTTTGGGAAAAGGCCAACAGACTGAAAGTAAATAGGCCGTCAAGGATAGTGATAAGCAGCAGAAGTAAGGGAAACAATAGATAATGAGTATAACTGAGACAGATAGATCGAATCATGTCACTGGTTGTACAAAGCAGATTGTTCATTTTGTTTTTCCTCACTGAAGGAAAGTTAACATCATGAACACTGGGGATTTTTTGTCAAACTGGTGAAACCTGTCACTATGCCAGCATTATTCTATATCTTTCTATCAGAGTGACTTTGAAAAACATGAAAGCCTGGCTACCAAGGATCAACTACAAAATGTCCATCAACAAACTGAGGGAACGTTTTCAGGTGAGTGGGGATGCACCAGCACAGAGGATGATTGCCAGCTTTTTAGAGGAATTCAGCTGAAGTGATATTTTGGTTCTTTCACAGGGTGAAAATTTCTGCTGTGAGCTTCATATGTTTATTGTGTTCAAGAAATGTGAAACAAAGTAATAATGAACAGAATGAAATAATGTAGTGGCCATATTTAAATGGAATGTGCACTTGATGATGCGTTGTTCTTTTTTTTTGTTTGTTTGTTTTTTTCTGTGTTCAAGTAGAGTATTTTATTTAAAATATATCTTCAGTACAATTCTAATGAGGGCAAAACGAAAAATAATGTTAAAATACCCTCAGTGGCCTTGCACCATAAGTGGGAATTGTCTGTCCACCCTGTTGAGATTTTTGCCTGCCCTCAGCCTTGACATAGCTTTACTGTTGCCTGATTGTCTTCCCACCTCAGGGTTGGACACAAATTTACATCTTGTTTCAGGCCTCTTGAACGTTTTCATTCTATTTTCAGCACTATGAAGGCTTTCTGATTCCCATGGGTATTGGGGTTGGACCAGAATTTGTATTATGGTTTAATGCATGTTAGCAGGAGACCTTCAATACATTTTTAGTGAAGACAAGAAAGGGGCCTGACATTATGCATTTTGTTCCAGGAATTTGATCCAGATGGAAGAGGAGAGATCAACTATGAGCAGTTTGCTGCCCTTTATCACAAGTTGGTACATGTACAACCGGTAAGTTTCCTTGAGATTATTGCAAGTTTGAAACAGAGTTTGCGATAGGTAGCATAGTAGTAGTAGAAACAGTAGTAAGTTGTTTTATGATTATTGCAAGTTTGAAACAGAGTTTGCGATAGGTAGCATAGTAGTAGTAGAAACAGTAGTAAGTTGTTTTATGATTATTGCAAGTTTGAAACAGAG
Organism: Onchidella celtica; assembly: GCA_963931925.1. NCBI lineage: Eukaryota > Metazoa > Mollusca > Gastropoda > Systellommatophora > Onchidiidae > Onchidella > Onchidella celtica. Next base: position 58,246,181 of record OZ007574.1, on the reverse strand, counting down.
TTTGTGATAGGTAGGATAGTAGTAGTAGAAACAGTAGTAAGTTGTTTTATGATTATTGCAAGTTTGAAACAGAGTTTATGATAGGTAGCATAGTAGTAGTAGAAACAGTAGTAAGTTGTTTTATGATTATTGCAAGTTGAAACAGAGTTTGTGATTGTAGCATCTGCGGGCTACCCCTTTCCCTCCCCTGTTGGTTGTGACTGAGCATGTGTTCACTTCTTTTTTTCTTAGTAGTTAGATCAACTAACTCCCCCCTACTATAACGTGCTAGAACAACCTCAGCTGTATACATATTGGGGGCTCGTCCGGGATCCGATCAGATTCGAAAGGACCAGATCAAAATTATTGATTCTAAAGGGTCGTAGTTAGATCAACTAACTCCCCCCTACTATAACGTGCTAGAACAACCTGTTACAGTGATGAATAGGATAGTAGTAGAAGTTGTCATTGCAATCTCTCAAGTACGAGGAGGAAGTGGCTGTGCAGCTTTCTATGAGTGTGAAAATGGCTTTCGGATCCTAGTTTGGCCTTGCAGAGTCTCTAGCAGATAGGATATTGTTCTGTAAAATGGAGAAGGGGGTTATTTTTATTATTCACATCAAGCAAATACAAAATTATTCTCAAGGATCTGGTACATATAATTTTGATATTGTATACAAAATTACAGCCATTACTGTTGGTGTGAAATCTCTCTCTCATTGATCTGTTGTGTATGTTTCAGTGCAAACTCTCAGTCAATCATCAATGTCAGATTCAGACTGTTAGCAGCCGGGGGGAATGATGAGCGGGGTAACTTTTGTAGTAATTGAGAAAGAGAGATTGAAAATAACAGAGCATAGTATTTAATTCATGATTTTTATGATATCACCATTTTTGGGCAAATTTTTTTTTCTCCATAATTTTCATTTTTCTTTAACAGTGAAGTGAGCTTAAGAATTTAATAGTTACACAAATTATGTCAAAACATGAACGTGAAGTTTTTTTTCTTGGTGATTTTATTATTTTTTTTTCATTTTTTTTTTCAGATTATAGATGAGAATTTTGACAAGTATTTTGACGCATATGGGGATGACAAGTAAGTTTACTGTTGTTTCATGGTTACACCAATATTGTCAGCCCAATTCATTTACTTAAGTAGTCGCATGAATGAAACATCTATGAACATTTCTAGGAGTTGAGGTGGCTAAGAAAAACTGTGACTTTACATTATTTGAATGCCTAATGCGTGGGTAACTATTTCTCATTCATTCATTAGGATATAACTCACCAGTGAAAGAAAATTATAATAAAAGTTGACATGTTATTGATGCTTTATTTATAGATATATTTTAATATTTATACAATATTTAAAAACACAAAGCCTAGGCAGTCAACTTGATTCCTCTTCTTCCTTTTTTCATTATCGACGGTCAAAGTTCATTTTTTTAAACTTTTTTCTTGAGGGTCTTTTCTTTGAGTCTGATATATAATATAACAGGTTGTATGTTAATCCGTATAGTACATGCACAGATCTATAGGATAAAGCAGCCTTGAAAGAATGCTATTGTATGCAGTTGTCACAAATTTAATTCATTTTTGCTGTACTTTTGTCTGTGCAGGAGGATGAGAGCAGAGAGTTTTCAGCAGTTTCTGATTGAAGAACAAAAGGTGAGATTTTAATAACGTCAGTTATTGTTTCATCATTTGTAGTACAGTAGATGAAATCATATGTTAAAGTCTGACTTGTGTAAATCACAGCAGTAGAAAATTTGAGACCATCGAATTATTTTTTGTCTCAACTTTTCAAGTTAATGTCTTGTTATTATTTGTGTGTATGTGTATGAAATTCTGTCAGCTGATAGTCGAGAATACCACAGAGCTGAAGATACTTAGTACATAGTTTTAAATAGAGTTTTGTTGAAAAGTTCCTGACCAAGTTTCACCTCTTTCTTGAATATTTTTTTCAGAACTAGTTGAGGTCCCGGCCCTGCCGGGGATAAATCGGTTTGAATATTGGTTTCAGTTCTGGGTGGTTATTATGGACCTGCTTCATCTGGCCTGTTCCTATTTGTTTATTTTATTTTTGTTTGTTTGTTTTTAAATAAGTCTTACTGCTCTGCCTTTGTGGGTTGACACCCTGCGCATCCCGTACAACTGCATGATTTGCGCACGGGTTAGTGTGTTTGATAGTGAACACATCGCAGGTAATGATAACGAAACCTTAAAATGGCGAACCATGACTCGAAATAGATCTGAATGATGGCGAAACAATAAATTTCCAATTAAAAAAAACTACAGCGATTTGAGACTTGTATGCCTACCGATAGTACGTTTTTTAGGGGGCATACTGCATCAGTGCATGCTAGATCTAGCTCTCACAGACACTACTGTGATTATGAATCGAATTCCGGGGCCGGAAGTGAAAAAGCGATTAACAAAGAAAGAGGTCATAGGTTAACGAACGTATAATTCGGATCAAACGCTCTCGCAAATTTACTGTTCCATTCTTATCGCATTATTGGAATAACTCACGAATCCCATAAGCTTTTTTATGCCTATGTGCATAGGAACACTGGTCAGTATCGTACAATTGTGTGTGCCAAATTTCAGTTCAATACGTCCAGTAGTTTTTGAGTCCATAGGGAACAAAGGGGTTTTCTTACATTTTTTTTGTATAGATGAGGTTTTGAGTAAGCATTTCCCTGATCTGTGTTTCTCAGGAGATGCAGTTAACACTTACAACCTGCTTACTGAATAGAAGTAATATTGTCTAGGATGCTGCCCTGTGTTGAGAGGCTAGGACAAAAAGGAGTGTTGCACTAAAAAAATTCATAACTCAGAAACCGTGGGATAGAATATGTTTTCAAATTTTTGCCACATTGCTATCATATTAAATTCTTCACAATTATCATGCCAATATTCAAATTAGATCATGCGACTGTGGCAGCCATTTTGGATTTGTGCTATTTATGGAAAAAATTGATGTAAACTTAACCCTTTCGATCCCTATAGGTCCTACCCCGTATGTCCCAGAAGTAAACAACTTATTGTGCTGGGCCGTACAGTGTGCGTCTCGGAAGAAACCGAAGCCCCCGTTCTCATACACCTATAGGACGCAGGCTGTACGGCCTTTCTTTGAGCAGTTATAGCTCTTCTGTTTACAAAGTTTACGAGTTCTGGCTACAAAAATTAGTGAAACCCCTTTGTAGCGAAAGGGTTAAAGCTCTTTTTATAAAATTATTTAAATGTCTTGAGCATTTCTTGTGGTTTAGATGTGATGCATATATTTAACAAAACAGATTGGCGAATTAGCCAGATTAAGTATTAATCTCTGGTTTAGACATTGGCCCTGATGTGAAAAATAGATGTTTTACTTTAGATATTGGAATTTGAAAACAGCAAATGTGACTACAAGCTTCAGATCAGTCAAACTTTAGTAATGAAATTTTCTGTTTAAGTTGGCAACAGTAGATGTTCAAAGTTGGTCAATTTGCAGATGTCTTGGTTGGCATGATTATTGTCATCTGAAACCTTCATGTAACTTTGGCATCATTGAATGTAAGAACAATATAATTCAATCTAATTTTACCTATAATTTTACCCATTGTCTCTTGTTTGATATGCTCACACTTCTCCAGGAGCCCAGAGCAAATGATATAGGATTTGTTAGACATTTGATGTTGGATTTCTTGGATGATCAAGTGCGTGCAGCTGGAGGGCTTTTCTTTACTCAACAAGAGGTAAACACCAAATTATTTACAAAAATGTAATTCAACACTTCATCGTGGTCATACCACAATTGCGTTATTCATATTTTGGTGTTTTTTGAATATTAAAGAAAACTACTTCAAATGTAGTGGTGGTTGTTGTTAGGGGAGCGTAGTATTGTACTTAGAAAGCTATTCCTAAACAGTGAATACAACTCAGTATTTTCTCTGTAGATTAGGCTTTGTAATTAGGCTGCAGTCCCCTACCAACAGTCTAAAGTGGTGATTTAGATGGATGTGGGGTTTCATGTAAAAACTCATAAATCAACGAAACAAAGCAGAGTAACTGTTGAACGGTGCAACTTCATTGTCTGATCAAGGTGAGTATTTCATGTCAAAACACCAAAGAAATGATTAAGGCAATTGAGAAATGACCGTGACGACTTAATTCATCTAATTCATGGCTTTTGTCTCGCAATTTTCAAGTTTTTAAGAGATTGGTCATATTTGAAATGTATATATATTTTTTTGGTCTCTTCTACATATCAGAGTCACATCATCATGGATATGATGGAACGGTGGAATCTGAAATTTGTTAAATAAGTCAATGACTACATTGCCTTTCTCAGCCACAACCTTGTAGTGAGATATGAGGATAGTTCACCAGAAGAGGGTTTTTGATGACAAGGTTGTAACAAATTCACTGAAACTCATATATATATCTTTATCTGGTATAGTTGTCATATGATTGATAATCTTGATTGTGTTCAGTAAATTACAGAAGTCTGTAAATTTTCATGCTGCTGTCTCTCTGAGTACTAGCTAAAGTGGTGTTTGTGGAACAGTGGCCATGCAGTCACAATGAAATTTCCAGTCATACTCTTTCATTCTGCTCGGTGGAAATGCGTCTTTTGGGGGGGGGGGGGGGGGAACAACATGTAAATTAGCAATATTGAAAACTGCATTTTGTACAAAACATATTTTGTATGTGTCATCGTACCTTAACGTCAAAAATTGAGGCAGTCCACAAAGTTTCATAATTTTTGGTCCCCTATTCACAATATTGTAGGTGTTTACATGTTCACCAACCAGCTCCATTATAGTATGAAGTATAACAAAGAATGCAAAGAATGACAAAGGATTGTCATTTTTTAAATTTCTATTTCTGTCTTTGTTGTTTCAGTTTGAGGAGTATCTGTTCTCTCAGCACAATCCCCTGTTTGACAGTAAGTACGACCACATTACCCAGGACATGACACAACCTTTGACCTCCTACTGGATTGCCTCCTCTCACAACACGTAAGTGAGCTAACTTTTCACAGATTTCATATAAACATGAAGTAGATGTTCCATTTGGTATTAATCACATACTCCCAGTTAAAGTACAATAAAAAAAGGATTCATAATCTGAAAACTGAGGAACGATGATGTTTAGTCTATGGTTATTATTTTGACAAGCAAGTGACATGTGGTAAAGGATTTTTATTCTTTTCATGACTGTGGCAAAAGGTTTTTCTTGCAGGATCAGTAAAAACTGTATGTAGGGTCACTGTACACTATTTGTGTACTCAGGATGATTCATCCACATTCTAAACCAGGACATTTCTTTAGTATACAGAAGGGCGAATAAATATATGGAGAGATGGAGGACAAACTGGCGTAATATGTACATATGAATTTAAAAAAGGAATTAAACAGGGCAGATGACTGGGCAGGAATTACAATTACTTTGCCTTGTTAATATGTATTGTTCTCAGAAATCAGACTTCTTGATTCTCATAAATGATTGTCTATTCCTTCATAATTGTTATGAAGAGGTGAAAAGAGAAATTTGTTTGATAGGCAACATCTTTATGTATTATTAAGATACAAGCTGAAAAACCGCACTCCGCGCAGACCATTGGCCCAGCCATCACTTTCTGTCCTCTTTACATGGTATTCCTGTGCTCTGATTTTAGCCACGAGTTTGTCGAACAGTTTAAATCAGCCAACAGTAGTGGTCTTCATATGGCACAAAGTGTTCACATCATGCGTGACATGTTGATGAAAACAGGGGATCGGGGGTGGGCAGTCAACAACATAAAGCAAATTTTTAAAAATAGAAAAACAAAACCAAGAAAAAAATCCAAACTTTTTTGCACCCCTCCACAGTCTTTGAAACCTACATGCAAAATTTTGTTACTGTAGGTGACCTGATAAAAATGCCCTTTGCATTCAAAGGTGGAGAATTTGTGAATTATATATATATAGATTGTATTTCTTCTGCATTTGATGTAAAATTTTCCCTCTGACGTGCTAGAAATTGTGAAATTTCTTTCTGTGTAGAAGACAGCAACCTCTTGCCGTTAGGAGAAAAATATGACAATTTGTTACTCCTCATGCTTTGGCCATGCTAACTTCTCAGGTATCTTTCGTGGCTGAAGATTTGTGTGTGTTTCTGCCAAAATTTCTTCATGTTTGAAATTTGTTTTATCCTGTCATTCATCTTGGTATCATTTGCATGTCATCACTTTTCCCATCCACAGTTACCTAACTGGAGATCAGTTGTACAGCAGTTCTTCCCCTGAAGCATACGCACGAGCTCTCCGCATGGGCTGTCGCTGTTTAGAACGTAAGTGCAAAAACTGAAAGCAACTTGCAGTTCATCTCCAGTGAAGACCTTTGTTTGACGAGTGCCTCAGCCTGAGGCTGTCGGCCTTCTATTCTTGAGCCCTGATTTTTTTCTGCTTGGTGATTTTTTTTACTGTATGTGGTTTGATCTTTCTGGTTGGTGGTAGGGGCCAAAGAAGAAACAGGTTAGGAGGAGGAGGCACAGGAGAGAGAAAGAGAGAGAAGAAAAAATGTCCGCAGCTTGGCAGTTCATCTTCGTCTATGTACAGCTGAGCATTAAATCATTGATTTACATGAAAAAATGGTCCTGTTCACATATAAATCACCCTAATTTTCATGAACGCCCTGAAAGCAAGGCTGCTTTGAAAAACTCACATCAGATTTAGCCCTGGGCTTTACTGTTATTTATTTGCAGAGACAAACAGCTAACAGTGACATGGGTTCACTTTTCACTTCTGATCAGGAGATAACAAACAAAACTATTTGATGCCTGGATTTCCGCATAATTTTTTACCCTCTTTCTTGAATTATAGCAAATATGTATCAGTATAGGGCAAAGTTTAAAGCATTTGTGGATGTCGGCACTGTCAGCTGTTCTTGGATGCATATTCTATTGTAGCAGATCTTTAAGTTCATGAATTTCAGTGAACTGGACCCCTTCACCATAGAACGTCTGTATTCAGAGACATGCAGCAGTATAATATATGTATCTGTTGCATATGCTTTGTCCATCTCACCAGCACGGTTAGCACAATCTTGTCTCATATCCCTATGTGTTTACAGTTGATTGCTGGGATGGGCCGGATGGATACCCCAATATCTACCATGGCCACACACTCACATCAAAGATCAAGTTCTTAGATGTACTGAAAACTATCAATGACCATGCTTGGGTCACATCAGAGTAAGTCAGATTATTTATTTGTTTATTTATTATTTTGTTTATCTATATATTTATTTTAGTATCTCCCCAGTTCTGTGAAAGATAAACAATAAAAAGGCACCAAAGCAAAAATGTTTGGTTGGTAACGGTTAACCAAGTGCTGTGTATGGTGATCCCAGACATCCACACTAATGATGGATGGATTTATTTTTGTTTTTATTAAATGTCTGCATTTGCACGTTGCATCTTGTTCAGTGAATGCGAGTACAGTGTTTGTAACTTGGGGGTCAGTTTATTTATTCATTTGCTTCTTAAGTTTTTTGCACAACCACACTGACTTGTGTACATGTAGAAAGGAGGCTCTTGTCAGTGTGTTTAATATGAAAATCTTTAGTATTGCAACACAAGGATGTATAGTTGTTATTTTGCAAAGGACAGTGAATTAAAGTTTTTATGAAAAATGTAAAAATTTATACACTTAGATTATCGAGCAGTTTTTCATGATTAATTACCCAGATCATGCTATGAAAATGGCTTTCTTCATATTGCACATTTATAAGTTTATGTCCCTGATTATGTTGTGTTAACTTGGTTTTGACCGCCCATTGTGAAATCAGCAAGAAAATAAATTTGTAATTTTTAATGTTTTCAAGGTATCCATTGATTCTGTCCATTGAAAACCACTGCAGTTTAAGTCAGCAAAGAAATATGGCTATTGCATTCAGAGACACCTTTGGGGGTAAGTGATGTACATTGTTCATAATTATAATAACTATGAAGAACTCGAATTACAGTTGTGAAGTGCTCAAAAATCATGTAATCGTTGCTTCAGGTATTTAATTTTTCCATTTGGATAGGCCAGTGGCAGAAAGTCTTGTCTGGACAATATTTTGAGATGAGATAGTCTTGTGTATTTGAACTGTATGATAAGGAATCTTTGTCCAAGCCAATTTTGTGCTGACATATCTGTGGCTGTACCAACATCCAAAGGGGAAAGTGAAACCTTTGATAGTGCAAGTGTTACCCAGGATGCTGTCTATACTTTCACTATGATAGACATCGTATGATAAGTAAAAATACAAGAATCAATTCATTATCAGATAAGGAACTTCACTTTCACAGAGCTTTAAAGAGCACATACACATATCCTACGTATTATTACAGGAAGATGTTTAGCTCAATAGGTAGAATGTGCATATCTGCCATCTTTTATGTAAGGACCCATGCATTACCCTGGTGATTGTGGCATTGATTTTGATTTGTTAGCTGGTTTGCACTGCGAGCACGGGAGGCCTCGCGAACCAACCGGTAGTGAGCTAAAAGTAGTTCGCTACAGTAAACAAAATGGCATGTGTGTACATGTTCAATGGGAGACGTTCGGTCAATTCTTTCACTTCCTTTCCCTTGTTTACACGGCTGAAGGGAATCTGACCAACTTGGATCCATCCTTTCCACCCCTGTTACAACAGTCAACTACAATGCAACTGCAGGCGCATTCTACCTACAATAGGGTTAACACATAACCTAACATGGCATGATAACTTAATAATATGTGGCACAAATCTAGGTTGTTGTGACAAATTACAGATGGTGAAAATGATCCCCTGTATCTTTCTCTGTTTGCCTTGGTGTATGTTTTTCTAGGAATAAGATGGAATGACAGTCAATCAAGATGGATATAAATTCCTTCACACAGGCATTTTAGTACAGATGATCAAACCTGAAAAATGTTGTGTCTGTCATGTTGCACGTTTTCTTGATGATTGTGTTGTCAATTTTGTTCTCTTTGCCATTGCCTCCCCGGACTGTAATGCAATACTTCATATATCCTCATCCTGTTTAAATTGTTCTGTTCAGATAAACTGTTAGTGGAGCCAGTTTTCAAGGATGCCTCAATGATGCCATCTCCCAATGATTTAAAGTACAAGATTATTCTCAAGGTAAATCATTTTTTCTCTCAACTTTTCATCACTTCTTTTCTTTTTTAAATTTTGCCCCACTGAAGTCCAATTTTTTAATTTTTGTTCTTTTTTTTTTTTTCTCAACACTGTCGAACACTCTCCGCCTCCCTATTCATTTCACACTGCAACTGTCACAAAACAATGAAATTGGCAGATTTGTTTATGCCTGGGTTACCAAAGCCGCTTAATTAATTCACCTCATAGAAATGTATACTTTATTGGGGTTTCTAAATTAAAGACAGCCTTAAATGCTATTTAGTTTTTGTGAATAATTATGAAGACTTGCAGTTCAAACACTCTTGACGGGACACAGTAACTTCTTCCTGATTGTAATAGGGTCAGCTAATACACCATGATAAAAAGGTGCATATATATAGTTTTAGTTGTTAGAAGGTCAGGAATAGAAAGAATACACGATGTTATCTTCCATTGTTATCTTATTTGTTTATTTACAAGTTTTAGTACATGCAACATGATTAGACCTCATACACTTTTATACAGTTATTGTTTTCATTTGGTAACAGAGAGTCAGCCTAAAATTCCTGCAGAGTTATTGCATTTCCACATTTTGCAGTTAATTTTAAAGAATGGAGGTTTTGGGAGTTTTTTTGGTGGTTTTTTTTTTTTGCACAAAATTAACAGTTCAGTAATAAAATGCTGTCAAATGGTGACAGCTTGCAAGAAAACTGTCATGATTTGAGATTTTCAAAAGATGTCTTTTTGTCTCATTTCATATTTTTTATCATGCCATATTTCATGCTGCCTTTGACATTCATTAAGCTTTTTTTTTTACCATTATACATGAAAAATCCCCCCATCACAGATCTAAAACCACAAAAAGTTTTTTTGTTTTTTTATTTTGACTGCTCTTGAAATTTGATGAAGACCATCATTTACAACTCTCTTCTCAGGAGAGTTTCGCTGTCATCTCTGAAAAAAAGACTATGCTGATCATTTTATGCATTTTTTCCCCCTGTGCATCACCAATTTTTTGTTTTATTTCATAGATGCGTTGTTTTCTTTTTTTCTTTCTTTCTTTCTTTTTTTTTTCCCCTTTTGTTCTGCTGCTTGTCTGCAGGTGCTGTTCCATTTTCGACCCAAAATTTGGCTGCCGTTTCTCTCAAAATCAACCTGCGCTCAGCAGGTCTTCTGATTCTGAGATGTTGTACTGTTGTTTTGTGTGCTTTTTGCCTCTGTAATCCTTTTTTTTTTTTCTGAAAGAAATGTTTGTAACTCTGCATTATTTCATCAGGTGTTCCCACTACAGCTAGTTTTTGTCTTGGGATAATGTCCCTGATATACATTATTTCGTCGTATTAGATGGTGATTGTTTTTAATTCTTCCAACCAGTTTAGAGTGCACTGTGCTTTCCTGTGTTGTAAACTTCAACATAAGAAGTTTAATTTCTCAGTTTTGTGAAAGGCTATTATTAGGATCTAATTACAAAACTGAATAGAGAAAATACTGAGATGTGTTCACTGTTTGGCAATGGCTTATAGTGTAGAATACTAAGGTCCTCCCTTAACAACAGCCTTTGTAAACTTGTCATCTGTGGCAAAATAAATGAATATTTTGTTATGGGGGGGGGGGGGGGTGGGTTAAAGAGTGTTGTATATTTAACAGGGATGCCAAAAGTCCGGGTTTTCCGTATGTCCAGATTTTTCCATTTTTTTCGTTATCAGTTATATCAGTCTCTCGCAACAGGCACAGAAAAACCGGAAAAATTGGAACTAAGACCCGTTTATTTAAAAACTGTTAAAAAAAATGTTTGTTTGGGTGCAAACTCAATGATACGTTCATTTTTCACATTTTTTTGCAAAAATCATTTGGCATCCCTGGTTTATTATGTATGATAGATCATTGATCATTGTCATAAACTACACAGATTTCTGATTGAAATGGTACATAATCTGACAGGTTCCCTAATGGCCAGTAGCTAAAAAAAAGGAAATTCAAGTTTAGTTGTAGATGGTTGATGGGTGCCTCTCCTTCTGTTCCATTGTTCTGTTATATTTTGTTTGTCGTCTTGCTTTTCCCAACCACAATGTGACCGTTATTGTGTCGGCTTGCTTTGTCCAAACCCAGACCGTCCCTCCTTCAACAATTCGTACTTTATGGATGGACCCTGCAGTTGAGTTAATTCACTGTCTTTTATGTGTCCTGACCACCAGATGAAAAGGTTAAAGCTCAAATATTTCCAAAACATAAAGTTCAGTTTGCATCTGTCACCGAGAGCCAATTTAATTATAAATAACTCTTGGCATTTTTTTTAACCCTTAGACTAGTGCTCACAACTATAGTCGTGAGGGCCAGCCGACCGTTGCCTGGTGCTCGCCACTATAGTAGTTGTGTCCTGATCTGTTTTGGTATTTAGCCTAACCCTATGAAACTGCTACAAACTGTACTATAACTGGCTGACATGATTGGAGCTCTTTTCTAAAAGTAAAAGGTAGAATAAGCAAAAGAATCTGCCGCTGGGTGATCAGTAAGTGCTGAACGAATCCGCCGGTCTAAGGGTTAATCATGTTATCACAGCTGCAGTTAACTGTTCACTGTTTTTGGTTGTAGACAACAACTTTCTGTAATATCTTTTAATGTTTGTGTGATGATGTTGCACTCGGTTCTTGCTAGATTTGAGACCTATCGAATCATTAAAGTTCTCAAAGTATCAGTAACTGGGACATTAAACCAAGATTGCATGGTATGACTTTCCATTGTACAATGTATTGGCATGGGTCTTCAAGACATTCACAGACATCATGAAATATTGCACATTATATGTTTGAAGTGGTTTGGTGGGGATAATTTCCAAAAGAAGCTATTAAAAAAATGCACAGTTCCCATTGACCTCCTTAGTTCAGGAAGTCCCTGAAAACTCCTTGAATTTAGCCTCAGGAAGAAATTGCCTTGAAAAAATTCATGTGCTTGAAATTCCTTCAAAAATAGCCTGGGGGGAGGGGTACACTCACTCTCTGTCTCTGTCTGTCTGTCTGTCTCGCTCTGTCTCTGTCTGTTTCTGTCTGTCTCTGTCTCCTTGTCTGTCTGTCTGTCTGTCTCCTTCTCTCTCCCTCCCTTCCTCCCTCCCTCCCTCCCTCTCTCTCCTCTCTCTCTCTCTCTCTCTCTCTCTCTCTCTCTCTCTCTCTATCTCTCTCTCTCACTCTCTCTCTCTCTATATATATATATATATATCTGTCTCTCTCAAAAACTCCCTAAATTGATCATAGGCTTTATGCATGAATCTTGAACAGTGAACACTACTCAGTGTTTTCTCTACTCGGCCTCACTTGGAAACTGTCCCGACCAAACCACTTTCATTTTATATTGTTGTTATTTTTTGTTCCTTTACGCAGATCTTATAAGCAGCATACCCTTTATGTGATTTTTTCAAAATCAGCTCTCGGAAGCACTTGGCATAGAAAACTGTAGTGTTAGTACAGACGTATGAAACCAATTCATATGAACAGGAGATGGTGAATAATGTGAACCATCAGAGTAGAATGCTAAGACAATTGTTCCAATATTAAGGGCTCCATGGCCAGATTCAGTTCACACAGAGAATCTTGTTCAGTAAACACAGCCCTTCATAACATTGTCGCCTGAACCCTTTCTGGGAGCTAGAAATTCAATTATTCACGCATTTTGTGGATGAGTCCTCAGTCATGCCTAATTATATGCTCTTATATCGCCTGTTTGGTTCGCAGCCATATTTCTTCATGTCAAATTTCAGACAAATCTCTTTGGTACATTGGGAGTCTATTGGGGACAAAGGGTTTTCTTGTTGTTTTATCCAGTAGATGAGGATTAAAAAGTTTTATCATGTGCCAGGAAGATGTCAGTCTCCCGTGTCAAAGTCTTTATACATTTTGGATCAGATTTAGTGTTCAGCTGAATGACATGGATTATGGTGGGCTGTCAGGCCTGCTGTGCATCAGAGCACTTTGGGATAGGGACAGCATAATAATTAATATGCAGTTTTGGGGTTCGGAGCGCATATTCAGTTTTTGGTGCAATATTGTGCTAGGCAAGAATTTTCAATGTAAAGAGGCATGTCATGTTCATTCAGCTTTGGTGCAATATAGTGCTATACCAATATTACTGTACTGAAATTATAGGTACACTGTATTTTCTGCATAATGCTGAATTGTTGTATATGTCCTATACAAATTTTTGCACAAAAAAATTGTCCAGTTTTATAAACAAAGCAAAACAGTTCCTAGATCAGAGTTGGTCCTTTTATTGTGTTTTTACTTTAAGCCCGCACCCGTCTGTGAGAATGCGAAATTTATATTTTTGATGTGTTCCTTGATTTCTTTTCCATTGGCTGAAATTTCATTATCATGTGGTCTCAATGTTACATTCTGATTGGCCTGTACATTTCCTGTGTGCTGAGTGTGCAAAAAGACATGAATTTTCATTGTAAGCAAGGCACACCATGTTCATAAAGCTGCCTCTTGTAGAAAGTGTTATGTAAATATGTGATTATCAACCATAGCATCATGACATATTGTAGCTTGCAGGGATTCTGTTGAAATGACAATTCCAAACACTTTTTGATGAAACTGTATTTTAGTCCAGGTTGTAATGTGGAGTGAGCATTAAGAAATTTACCATTGTAAGAGGGTGTGCTGATTGTAAATATTTTCTAATTACTGAATGTTTCAGGGGCTGCATAAATTTTTTTAAGTATTGTAGTTTGTGACGTGGCAAGATAAAAGAGGGAGATATAATTATTTTCTCCATTTTTGGCATTTTTCCGAGTCAAACTCCTTTATCTAAAGCCTTCTGATTCCATACTCATGTTTTATTCCGGTTTATATCAGCAATATCCTTTTTTTTTCCTTTTTTGTTTTGTAGAAATTTTACATTCTAAGAGGGAAATTTTTAAATTTTCTACCATCCCTGCACTTATCTGAATCCAAGCAAAGGTTCTCAGTGGAATTATTACACGCAGATATGGACAACTACGTATAGAACTTTTGTGTGTGGACAGTTTCATAGCTGCATGGATCTCTTAAGCCCAGCGTGCACTCGCTGATTTTGATTGGCCAAATAGCTAGATGGTGATGTCATTACACTGAGTTATGGTGAGACCTCGAGCACCAGTTGACTCACTGGATCTTATTGAAACGCAGTTGCTGACACCACCATCCAACCAGTCAGTGGATCAAAATTGGCTAGTGTGCGCCTACCCCTGCAGTGTCTCCCACCCTCACTTTCATTATGTTCCCTGTTTGTAAACCTGGGAATTTGTGTTTTCGCTGTACAAACTTCTTTTGCTTACTTAATAATGCCTGTCTGCATTTTCTGAGAGATTTAACCGAATGTCATGAAGAGAGTAAACTTGAATAAGTTGAGGAAATTAATGTTTTATTCTGTATGGATGATAGCAATAGTCGTAGAATCTTGAGATTTCTCACCAAGTTCATTACAAACTCCTCTGCATGCTCAGGTAAACTTGAATTGTATGAAGTTAGCCTATTTAAAAAAAGCTCAGAAATCTATAGGGTTGTGACAGGATTTGGAACAAAGTTAAAATAGCAAAAAAAAGGAAATGTTGAATGCTGTAAATTATAAGAGTTGGCATAGTGCTTTTAGATACTGAACATGTTTTTAAAACAAGTATATTAGTACCCCAACCATTGCTGTAAGCCATCTGCTTAAATCTGTTTAAATATCAAAACTTGAATTTTGCATTGAGATGGAAGAGCCAAGTATCATTCACAATTAAGAGTCAACATTGACAGTTTTTGTAAAGTGGTATCATCTCTTAACCTCCTTTCTACTTGCCCAAGGCTAAGTTTCTCATTTTTGCAAGCCCTATTTTCAACTCTTTGAAAGCACAGTTTGCAGAACTGATCTAATTATCTACCTTTTCATGAAAGACCTATGAGGATGTGGGATTTTACACTTTTTGGTCAGTGAAGACTCCTTTTCCAGTAAATATTTTGCTTGAGATTAGCAAGACTCTGGCATAACGATTGCTTACTATGTGTTGTATTTTGCAGCACAAGAAACTGCCAGAATGGGTGGATGGCAATGAATGGAGATACGCTGTTTCTTCAGAGGATAGTGGTAAGCTTTTTTCCGTGTTGAATATATCTGTGGGTACATAAAATGTTTTATGAAAGTGTTTCATTCAAGCAAGTGGCAAATATGTCCCTTCAATTTCAATTGTTTTGTCTAGGTCTAAAGTGCTCACATAGGTTTATTTCAAAACTTCTGCATTTCTGTTTCACGCCTTTGCTGATGTGAGTATTGTCTCTTACTTTTTTGTGTGAATGTATTAGCATTAAG
Organism: Onchidella celtica; assembly: GCA_963931925.1. Taxonomy (NCBI): domain Eukaryota; kingdom Metazoa; phylum Mollusca; class Gastropoda; order Systellommatophora; family Onchidiidae; genus Onchidella; species Onchidella celtica. The sequence goes on along the minus strand of OZ007574.1, from coordinate 58,230,747 downwards.
CAATTACTTGAGCTACCGGTAGAATGTCCAGCTTCTAAAGAGATTGTTTTGGAGGTACTTTAGCTAATTTTTCAAACAGACGATACCCTTGTTAATTGGTGTATGAACTCTTTGTTCAGGTAACCTGGAAGTTGATCTGAGCTCATCTGTGAAAAATGGAGTCCTGTACTTGGAAGATCAGTATGATGGGGTAAGTATTCCATATCCACTTATCTTAAACCCTTTCCTGTCGAAGTGCTCAAACATTGCCATCATTGGAAAGATTAGGATATACATATATAATATATCCTACTATAGATAGCCCTGCTATCAAATCCAGTCCATGTTTTTGTGAGTAAGTTCAATCAATGATAATTGTCTTCCCACAGACATGGCGTCCACATTTCTTTGTGTTGACTGGCAGCAAACTGTATTATGCCGAGGAGACACCAGATCAGGATCCAGATGAGGAGATGGATGACGATGATACAGCATCAATAGAGGCAAGTTGTTTGAATACTGTAAACTTTCTCTTTTTCAAGTCCCTTCTCTTGCCAGAACAGAAAGTTTTTGAAGCCTTCATGGAGAAATGAAGTCAAAACTTAATTTTTCAAAGCCATTTTCATTTTTTTATATGTTCGATTTTTTTGAAAATTTAATTCACATCCATTTCATTGTTTTTGTTTTCTGAGTTGTTTATGTGAGCATTTTCTAACTTGCTTGCTTGTCATGAATATCATCATCATCATCATGAAATGCCGTGCCGTCTGGTGTAGGTGATCATATCCCACCACTTGTCCCCGTCCCGTGTCGCCGTGATCATGTCTGTCACTCAGTCTGCCATCAACCAAGTTGATACATTGTCCAGAATCTTCTTTCTCTGCCTGCGCCTGCATCTCCAGCTATCCAATTTGCCCATTGTCACCATAATTATTTCCGTTCCACTTTTCCTCATGACATACCTGATGAATATGTGAGTGTGCATGAGAAAACCCACAATAAGTCGCAAATATGACATTTTGAGTTCTGTACACATAATAAAAGATAAGACATTTCTGATAAATTGAAGTCAGTGACCCCCCTAAAACAAGATTTTGATAAAACGGCATTTAATCCTAAAAGTGGCAATAGCTAATTGACCCATTAATATTGGAGTGATTGCTGTTAGGAGACCATAGTCTAATAACTAAGCCGTTATAGAGATCATACTGAGTAGTATTCACTGCTCATCTACAGTTTACCCTGTAATATGCCACGGTCCCGTAAACAACAGCCAAGTCGGAAGATTTTTGATCTTGTTAGGAGACCGTAGTCTAATTACAAAGCCTTTATAGAGATCATAGTGAGTAGTGTTCACTGCTGGTCTACAGTTTACCCTGTAACATGCCACAGTCCCCTAAGCAACAGCCAAGTTGGAAGTTTGTGTCGGACCCATATTTTCACTTCAAAGCCGTTTTTCTCAAAATCAGCTCTTTCGACATATTGTGGGTTTTCTCATGCACACTCACATATTGCCTGACGTTTTCGAATGTTCATCAGGAGCTGTCTGTTGTTCCCAGCTTCTTCACGGACTTCATTGTTGGTCATGTACAAATGGTTATAAAACTCCTATAGAGGCAAGCCTAAAGATTGTCTGATTATTTACAGGGGCGGCCAGTGGATGAACTGCACTTCAGTGAGAAATGGTTTCATGGTCGACTAGAGGGGGGCAGGAGAAAGGCTGAAGACCTTTTACGACAGTACAGCTACCTGGGAGATGGAACATTCCTGGTCAGGGAGAGTGATACATTCGTGGGAGATTTTTCACTGTCTTTCTGGTAAGGACCAAAGTTTTTAAGCCCTTATAATTTAATTTAGTGTATGGACACTTTAGGATATGGAAAATTTGATAGTGTTCATGAATTTTTTAGATTATGAGCTAAGGTAGCCAGCCTGGATTTATCATACTGATCCCCACCTGTGTCTCTCGCTGTCTTTCTCAGATTGACTCTATAAAGCCAGATGTGCCCAAATTTTCCTTTCATATTTGTTTTTCCTTTTTTTTGCAGAAAAATTACACCAAACTGAACATGTGGCAAAAACAGTCTCCCTTATGCATTAATGCCTTTATTTTTCTTTCTAAACATGGACCTGGAAGAAAGAGACCCTGGTATTTGAAATCATGACACTGAAAGTAAATTGTGTGACTGGGTTACTTGGACCGTCTGCTCCAAGATTTCTTATCAGGGATGGGAATCCTCAAGAAATGCCCCGATTTCTGGATATTTTCAAATTTTTTCTTTCCTCCTCTCCTCTCTTTCTCTTCTCTTTTCTTCCAATTCTAAATCATAATCATTTAACAGGGAAAGTATTCTTATTCTCAATAAACACCGTTTTGTATGCTGCCCAGTCCTATTCCCTGAAACCGTAGTAATCGGTTTTGGCTATACTTTTCAGGAGGAGCAAAAAACTGTTTTATTTTGGCACAGCTGGTCTAGTTACAATGACTCTTTGAAAGTTTGCTATGTGATTATATTTCGGCTTCGGAATCTATAACCAAGGTCATTCGATGTCGTTTTGAATGTAGATGACAACATATCGCGGGTTTAGAGCAAAATTGTTGTATCTCCAGTGATATGATTAATGGGAGCTTACTCGGAAACACCACAATATTGCTCTCAATGATCTCATTTTTTAAGGGAGATACAACAACACTGCTTCTCTGTAACTTGGAACTGGTTAAAGATAGCGGAATAATGAAAAAATTGCGAGAAGCAGTTTGTCATTACTACAGTATTTGCCATTATGAACCCCAGTTCATATCACTGGAGATACAACAATTTTGCTCTATACCCGCGATATGAAAATAAATTTTTTGGATTTTTGAGTTATTAATCTTAGAGAACGGTGACAATATTTATGGGTCTGTATGTGTGTGTTACAGTTGGCAGTGACATATTATGTCAAAACTCGAGAGAAATTTTTGGGTCGGGAGTTCGGATCCCATCCCTGTCTGGCGTCTGTACCGTAAGTGGAAGTTTCGGCAAATGTCAGATTTGATTTTTGCCTTTTCTTTCTACATCCAAACAGGCGCCAGGGTAAAGTGAATCATTGCCGCATCAAATCGCGGCAGGAAAGAGGTCAGGTCAAGTATTACCTCATTGACGCCGTGACCTTTGACAGTTTATACCACCTGATCATGCACTATCGCCAGTTCCCCCTGCGCAGCTCAGATTTCACTCAGGTGCTAAAGGATCCAGTGCCGCAGCCTCAGAGTCATGAGGGCAAACAGTGAGTTACAGTCAGGCAGTCATGTCTTTACAAAACCAAATAATTGAAACAGTTTCACATGCTGAGTTGTTATTGCAGAAGATGATAGAAGTGATAGACATGGTCAAGTATATTTTTCTTTCCTTCTGTTTATCCTTCTTTCTTCTTTCTGTTTTTCTTTCTTTCTCTTTGTGTTTTTTTTCTGTCTGTCTATCTGTTTGTCTTTCTTTCTTTCTCTCTTTCTAAAAATTTTGTTAGGATTACAGAATCATTTGAAATTATTAATTGTAGTGTACTAATGATGCAGTTTTCATGTACATTTGTGTATTTTGATGGCTACTGTTCGGAACACAGCAATTCTGCTGCCTAAAGAAAAAATGACGTAACTGACAGCATGGGCTTTTTCTGCTGTATTGTCTCAATGAACTTTTCTCGCACATAATTCTTTTATGTCAAAGGCAGATAGATGTATCTGCTGCTGAAATGGTAGTTTGTAGTGTGGCAAACCAACGTAAGTGTCTGTTTTTAATCAGAGATAATAAAGTTGGAAATTTGTCGTGCTGTCAGTTACGTATTTTTCCTTTGGGTGGCGGTATTGTCACATTTTTCTACAGATTGTCAAAAGCAAGATTTTAAAGATTTTAAATATTGTCTATATTTCAATGATACTCCCAGATTGATTTTGGCATGTTTGTTTTGTTTTGTTTTTTTATTGCATTTGAATTGAAATATTTTATGTCAGAAGAGCATTTCACATTTATGTGCACCCAATTATTTGTTCGCCAACTTCACTCAATAATGAACTATATTTATTTGACTAGTCCATAGATTTTTCAGTTATCCTTGTTTTTGTCTGTGACACCTGTCATTTTTTCTAGACTAGCATTTCTCAACCTTTTTTGTCCCACTCTCCACTTCAATTTTTTTTTTTATAACGTGGGCCCCACCGTAATCAGACAAAGTTAGTGAACAGTATGTATCCCAACACCCCATTCTGAAGTCCCACGCCCCACCAAAATATTGCCACACGCTACACTGAGAAACATTGATCTAGACTTTTACTCTGTACTATCTGGTGCCAGCTCTCAATATGTCAAGCGGCAAGGTGAAATGAGTCGGATGTGAACATTTGAAGGTATTGAGATAATATACAGATCCTCTTGATAGGCATTTCATGAGAAAAAGTTGAAAACAGTCAAGCTGATGCATGAAACCTTTATTTTATGATAAAAAAATGGCTAAAATGTGTTTCCGTGAAAAGGAAAATTCAATATGTTTTGACCCACTACCACTGAAGTCCGATTTTCACAATAAGACATTTTTTGATATCGGACGACATGTGATTATGCTCTTTGTGCAGACCAGAATATTGTGATACATATTGAACAGTTTGCACAAATATGTGCGCAGTGAAATGCTGTGTGGCCAGAAATTATTTTTGATGCACCTTATAATCTTCAATATTTTATAACAACCTTTTTGTTACCTCAGTAATACTGGAAGATGCTTAACTCTTTCCTGATAAAAAATCAACAGATGGTACCATGAAGATATGAGCCGTGTTGAAGCAGAAGAGTTATTAAAGAGGATCCCCAACGACGGTGCCTTCCTAGTGAGACACAGTGGAACAGAACAGTATTCTTATGCCATCTCATTTAGGTGAATTTTCCATGGAATTGTCATAATAAAATTTCATTAATTGTGCTGGTCATTACTGGTCCATGCTTGGCTGTCAGAGGTTTTTTTCAGTCTCTCTTGGGGGCTATCTTTGAAGTACGCATGCTTAATTTTTGGCGATTTTTGACAATACTTCCCCTGATGTACGAGCATATAGCCATTAAAGAATATTAAATTAAATGACAGTGATTAGGCTTTGATGTTTGAAAATTTTACTTGATATTTTGAGTGAACTATTGATTGTTCCATTAGAGATAAGATTTTTAGATTATCCACCAACTATTTACATTTCTGAATAATAAGTGAAACCAAAAGTTTTAATTTTTTTATCAGAATTGAAAATTGTTCATATAGTTGTCAGTGTCTATTCCCTATACAACTTTTTGAACAGGACAAAAACCAACTGTCAATTTTTGTTTTCTTTTTCAAATATTTGTGACCAGAGCTGAGGGTAAAATCAAACATTGCCGCATCAAACTGGAAGGCAGACTTTTCCTGATTGGTAACGCACAGTTTGAATCTCTGGTGGAGTTGGTGCAGTACTACGAACATACCCCATTGTACAAAAGGATGAAGCTGCGGCAGCCTGTCAACCAACAATTAGTGGAGCGACTCAACATGGTCAGTCTTCATATACAATTGATTTAACGCATATTTGTGAGATGATGGCATGGAATAAGTTACATGTCACAATCACCCCAGATGAGAAAATTTGCCATTCTGTAAATGGAAAACAATAACAGACATCGCCAACGTTCCTGAAAACTGTGGTAATTGGTTTTGACTACTTTACAGGAGAAGCAAAAAACTTTTATTTTAGCACAACTGGTCACAGTGATGATGACTTTTTGAAAATTTGCTTTTCAGTTATTTTTTGGCTAAGGAGTCTAGAACCAAGATCAGCTTTGAATGTAGTTGAACATACATAAACATCAATTGTTCAAATTTTTGATTTACTACAGCCTTAGGAAATGATGATGAAATAATAGTGTAAATTGGCAATAACAAAACATTCGTCATTTTGAGACCCAGTCTTCATTTTGCATGACCTTCAACTTTGACGACTGTGACATATTACTGAGTCAATGCTGTCATATTTGCTGTTATTTGGGACATTTTAAAAACCAGTTATAATAGTTTTTACACATCTTTGTACTATTGTGTTTTGTTAAGAAGTATATGTGAGTATATGTGATAGATAGGCTAATGTGTGAGGCAGATAATGTTCATTTGGTCATGATTGTAATTATTTTTTATCGAACTGACTTACACAGTAATGGCCATACATGGTCAGTAATAGAGGTGGGTTTTAAAGTCACTTATTCACCATGAAGCTGGGTTTTCCTGTGTACAGAAACGGAAATGGCAAAAATCCATCAAGTAGTGAAAAGAAAGGGCGATTCCATGTGTACGAAAATCGGCAATTTGGTACACATGAAAACATTCTTTCTGTTTTACTACTTGAAAGGTTTTTGGTATTTCTGTTACCATTTCCATTTCCGTACACATGAAAACCCAACATGACATATAGTGGAAACATGAAATTTACTCACCCTGAGCACTCAAATAGACATGTTTGATGCAATTTTGGGTGAACAGCAAAAGACACAAATATTACTACATTTTTTTATGGAGTTGTCTTTCCAAACATTGGTCATAGTGGGGTTTGAGTTCATTGGTCGTCTGTATGACAAACTGGCGCATCCCTAGGAATAGCATTTTTTGGTTTTTGCATATTTGAGATCAACATGGCATTAGCTTATTATCCTGAAGAGGATTTAGCAAAATTTAAACTGTGTTTTGTAAAATTGCATTTGTCCAACTGGTATCTTTACCCTATTATATCCTGTTCAGGCTGTATAGTGAACCAACATTGGAATATATATGACTATTCAGTGTATAGCTCACTTGAGTTTGCGTGTCTCTTTGTCTGTAGTTTCTTTGTATAATGAATTGATGTGTAGGAGAGAATGCCATTGTCCCAAAATATAAAAACCACAGAAAATCTGTGGGGTTTCAGTAAGGCTTGAAGCAAAATGAAAATATGGGAAAAAGAAAAAGTTGTAGGTAGCGTTTTATTGCATCATTTTGGTATTATTTTTTACGCGAGGCTTTGCTACCTACAACTTCTCCTTTACCATATTTTGACATAATCCTGAAACCAGGGTTTTGACAATATGCCAGTTTGTCATATATACAATGAATTGTGGGGTATGTCAGTTGTTTGCCAGGTACTGGTATTGCAAGTGTTGTCTAATTTAAATATTTGTGTTTTAGCCGTCGGACGAAACTGGTATCTATGGCACTCCAGACCTTTATATAAACCCCAATGATTTTACCACAAAGGTAGTATGTCTTCTGTGCCTTACAGTGCAGTGCTTGAGCTGCATGGTTGGTTCCTTGTTGTACAGATATGCACTGTAGACATGATCTTCCCTTGCACAATGATCGAGCTTTGCATGTGCCAGCTTTCTAGTCATCACTTTTACTGTACTGTACTATCCCTATTCTTTGGTGACTTTTTTCATTGTGCTTGTTGTCTGTTTGATGTATCCTTCAGCAAGCCAAATTTTGGTTGAGTCTTCGGTTGATGTAATTCCACTTTTCTCATATTTGCTTCTGGTATTAAAAGGGTATAGATGCTTTGGGTATGGTCTTTGATATTGTATTGCACTCAGTTGGATATGCATGTTGTCCTTGTGGTTATATTTCATTAAATGAAGTATAGATGAGCTAATTACCTGGTCATAGTGGAATATAAAACAAGGAAGTGCTGCAAATATAATGCAAAGTGATGCAAACTCTTGCACGAAAAAGCAAAACAAACTAACTAATCTCTCTGTCTCACCAATATTGCATGAGAAGTAGACTATTTTTGTAGCGCATAGTGATTTTATATCACTTTCTGTTATGTCTTCGTTGTTATTTGCTGTTACATATTCATCACGACTCCTCCATATTGCGTCCAGTATAATGTTCTCAGCTCAGTTGTTTTGAGTTGCCTTTCAAGAGGAATATTGCTGCATTGTGACTGCAGTTGTGAGTTTGAGATGGATTATGATATTACTGTATTCAGTGCATCTTCCCTTGTGCATCTTTGCAGTGAGAAACAAGCATCTGGCTTTAATGCACATATCCTCTGTTTTCTGATCGTTTTAATATTGTTCATGTGTTTAGCGCTCGCATATTTTGTTCAGCATCTTTCTGCCTTGCCAGGATATTTTGTGGTTATAGATTGAATGGCCAGTTTGGACTACGTTGTTCTTATGGGTCAGTGGATGCCAGTTGTAGTGAAAAGGGCTTGAGTTTGAGTTTAGGTTTTATGGCGTGTCGGATGATAACGGTGACTTTGCACTTTTCAATTTCGGTACTTTATTTATCACAGGTATATGTTTGTTGATAACTGCTACTTTCAATAGTGGTTTTGTTGTCAAAACATGAAGATTTTAAGCTGGATGTAGCTTGTAATTCCACTTTGTTTCAACAGTTCTGAGAGTCCCAAGCCACATGTTTCCCCTTGTCCCAGGTTTCCTCAAAATCGCCCCCATTTTGAATGCCATGGAATAATTTTTTTTGATTGTAAATTGTTACAGTGTCACAGCTACATACATCTCTGATAACCAAGAGCTGGTTCTAACTGTAACAGATTAGTAACTTTCATGATTTTTTACACATATATTTTTCACTAAATTGTGTCATTCCTTTTTGGCATGCAGAGACTGCATTTCCACCTGATATGCTTGTCCTGGACGTATTTTGGTATTATACAGAGAATGTCTTGTTTTGGCGTGGCTACTTCTGCCTGAGCAGCATGGTTTCATAATTGTATTGAGTGACTTATTGATTGATCACAGAGTCTGTGATTTCATGAACTTGTGACATTTGACAATAGAGCACACTTTAGATGCATGAGTATGAACATCAGAGTAGACTGTGCTGCCACCCTAAGGAAAAAATGACGGAAGTGACAGCAAGGGCTTTTTCTACTTTATCGTCTCAAGGAACTTGTTTCACTCATAATTCTTTTATGTTAAAGGCAGATAAACGAATCCGCTACTGAAATGGTAGTTTCTAGTGTGGCAACCAAAGAAGTGACGGTTTGTAATCTGTTGGGTGGCAATGTAGGATTTTGGACACAGGACATTTTAAGTTCTTGTTGTTCTTGTTTTTGTCGTTGTCAGTCAGTGGGGTAACTAGAGCAGGGCAGATGGGGCCAGTGCTCCGGGCATCAAATTCAAACCAAATATTTGTGTATAGTAATCCAGCCAGAATCTTGAAGAGCACACTTTTTTCAGAGCACTTTGTTTTTTCCTTTGCCCTGGGCGCCACCGACCTTTGTTACATCTGTAGTTGTTGTTGGGTCATTGTTACTATAGGTTATACAATTTGAAATTATCTGCAAGTTTCCTATCTCACTCATATGCACACATTCATTTCAATTCGTTAATCATATTGCATTCAGAATGTTATTGTGTGGACTTTGTTTTGCTGCATCGCAGTGACTTTGGAGTTGAGCATTGTTTTGAAATTTAATGTTGTTTGTAAATATCAGTGTAGTCAGAGAATGCACTATAGTATATCTTTTTCACCATGAGCGAAATAGGCATGGTTTTTTTTTCTTGAAACGTACGTCTTAGATCAATTTGTTTGAAATTTTCCATGGGCTCACATGTCACATAAAGTCCTATGAAACTGATTTTATATTTGTTAGACTGTAGCCTGATATTGGGTTTGCTTCTTTGTGCTTTGTTAACCCTTTGAGCCCTGATCTCCTGACCCTAATTTGACCCTATACCTGAGCTCCTGCGTGTTTTTGTGGAAAACCAAAGATAGGTTAAAAAAAAATATTATGACAAGAAATATATGGCTCTTCGTCGTTGGCAGTGTCCAACTCATCATCCTCTGGCTCACGTTCTAAATCACCGATTGGATAGTCCTCAGAATTTTCCTCATCTAATTCAGAGAAATCTTCGAACTTATCAATGATTTCCTTCACTGACAATAATCTTTTACTCTGGTGTTTCCTACCAGAAGTTCCGGGTTGAGGGTCTGCACGTTTCATGATGAAAAACACTGCAAAATTCACTTAAAACTCACAGAAAACACATGTTGTATGGGCGCAGACATCTTGTTTACCTTTCCCGGATGTAGTTTCTAACAGACGTCATGATTAGTCCAAAGAAACTGCCTTTCCGCAGTCCATAAAACAAAGCACATCTCCACACCGTTTTACCAGTGGTACTGCATATAACTGCCTGGGGTTCCCACCAGTATACCAGTGCTACAGTTTCATAAGGTTAAACATATTATTTAGACCAAATGATTAAAAGCGCAATTCTATAGTGTTATATTGTGCTCAACACTATGCAGAAAAATGATTGGTGAATACTCAGCAAGCAGTGCTCCGTGCACTGAAGTGCATGTATGTTGAACATACTGTGACCTCCATTCTTTTTCTCCATTTTCTGAAAAGCTGGAGATCTTTTAGTATGTAGAAGAGGTGTAACAAATGCACACAAACACTTGTTTAAATTGCAGTGTGGCACTTATCAAACTGCTTCACAGTTGGGAGTTAGTCTAACTCCTTTCCATAATACCAAAGCCATTAAACATTAAATGTGGAATTTCTCAGTTGTGCAAAAAGTGGAGTTGGAACAAACAAGAATTAGGGTTGCGATATGTCTAACAAATAAGAAATCAGTTTGTCAAGTTTTAGTGTAAACATAGAGCCCATTCAAAATTTGAAATAAATCCACTTGACAGATTTCACTCATGGTAAAAAGAGGCACTATGTTTTCTAATACTTGTCTGTAGAACCCAGAGACTAAGTAGAACAAAGGGTTTCATGTCCAACAATCTGGATGATTCATCCCAACACTATTTTAATCATCCAATGCCAAAAATTCTGTGTTCATCAGTCATTTTACTATTTTTACATGTGTGTAATCCATTGTCATGCTACTGCCTCCATTTCTGGGCTCTAATCGTTGTCCATGTACTCAATATCGTTGTAGTGTAAAGTGAAACCTATTGTCACACTTAGCTTCTGGGTTATACCAGGAACTTTTTAATCTTTGTTTGAATTGATTGTCTCAGAGAGATAGCTGTATTGCTGGGTGCTGTACAATCAGGATTTGTACATCCTTCTTCACAAACATCTTTTATTTTTTTTATCTTTAAGGCTAATTTTTGTCATGCTGTGAAATTATTAGTAGTTGGAAAGGAAGGACAAAGACAGAAAAAGAACTAAAAAAAAAATATATCCGCATAATTGTCAAAATGGAAATATCGTCGCTATGCTGCAAGACTCCCATAACTAACATTTTTAGCCAAAATCACTTTTTTCGTTCTTGGGTCTGAAATCAGTGGCGCACCTTGTGTTAAAAGCTCATGGCTCAATTCCTATAAATAATGATATTGCAATAATCAAGTCCATTGTCTTTAGAATTTGCTGGCGGCAATAAGCCAAAGAAAATCTGTTTTTTGGCTCTCCTGTAAAATTTTCGCAATGTTAGTTCGGGAGTCTTGCAGCATAGCGATGATATAAAATAGCCTTTTTGCCCTAGTTTCAGGTGTTTTAAACTGAGACAATCAAAACAATATTTCAGCATGCACTCTTGTTTAAAGTGTAGTTTGTTCATCCCATCATGTGGTAAAAGGTACTTATAATTTCTTCATGTTCCTGAATGCCATACAGTGTAACTCTGTCATAATACATTCTGCAGGTACTGGAGGAAAAAATTAGTCATTTTTATCATGGCCCATTTCAATAGATGAGAATGTAATGTATTTTCTGGTTGAGATTGGGAACTTTTGTACCTGTGATATGAGAAAATTAAAAACTGTGATAATTCATGTTTCTGATGGTACTTGTTTTCTTGGATTTGAGGAGGTCAAAATCAGCGATCTCAGAAATTTGAACTTGGCACAAATGACTGATTAAACCAAGACTTGGGAAGAACTGAAAGTCACTGCTCTATGCCGTTTTTGACGCTTTTGAGGAATGAAGAAAAAACTGAGTTTGCCGTTACGATTCTGTTGGATTTTTGCATTTTCCTATTGGCACATTTCTTTTTCTATAATGTTATCCCTGAAAGCCCTCATGTACAGGAATGCAATGAAATACCAGTTGCCTTTTGGCATATGCCAATATCGTAATATCGTAGAGTAGTGACGATATTTACTGTACTTCAGTCACCTTTACCCTTTGAATTCAGTTTGCTTGATATCTCGCCAAGTTAGACCTGAAAATTCTGAATATCCCAGAGATTGTTCTGAGTCTTCCGATGCTGCAGAATGATTAGTTATGACAGAGTAATGCTGTGTTTTTTTGTTTTCCTGTGTGCAATGGTAAGTTATTCAGTGGTGATTGGGTGCATGCATGCTGCTGCGGCAACGCTTCCCTAATTTTGTGCTCGATTGATGTCTGTAGGAACCAGATGAAAGCAGTATATATGAGCCCGGTATTTACCATCTACCCAATGACTTTGTCAGTAAGGTAATCAGTCTTTTTTCTTCTTATCTTTTTTTCTAAGTATATACATCAGTTTTTTCTAAGTATATACATCAGTTTTTTCTAAGTATATACATCAGTTTTTTCTAAGTATATACATCAGTTTTTTCTAAGTATATACATCAGTTTTTTTTACATAATCTCTGTGATTTCTTATCTTTACATGTATCACTACATATGGCAGTGCTCAGATTTCATAACTTTAATAACTTGCAATTAGATAACACTAAGGTTTTTTACCCTGTCCCTCTTCCTGTCTTTATTTTCACATATCGATGGTGTCGGGCGCAAACCAGCCAAGTCAAGATAAGCAAATTTTACAGGAGGAACAAAAAGTTGCTGATAGCTCAAAAGGGAAATGCACTTAGCTGGTTTGATCACTTGTCTACTTTGAATGTTTCTATTGAATTATGGTAAGAGCTATTTTTACAGATGATGCGGGGTTCCAATCTTCATAAATTGGTACTATAAAAAGAAATATGAAATTTTCGGACTTAGCTGGTTTGCGCCCAACACATCGATTTTATTTCACTAGTTAGATTTGATCAATGAGTTTCAAACATTTTTTTTTTTTAAAAATACAAATAGTTTTCTAACCATGTTAGGTGGTTTTGATTAGTATTTTTTTTAAAGTTACTTGAGAGGTGGTTCTTTAAGTGAACGGTTTAATGGTATAGATTTACAATTTAGTTCAAAGTAAACTGTCCAAATTTGCCATATTCATCTGAGTTAACCCTGTGAAGCCTGTTCCCTGGTGCAGTGGTGACGCAATATGCTGCCCGTGTCTGTATTCACCGGTGCAACAGTGCCGAGTCCCCTGCCATTTGTTATGTCGGCTCGGGAGGGCAGGGATATGGTAGAGGGGAAAATCTAGAGGTCAGGGTTCAAAGGGTTGACTCAGTCTGTATAAATAAAGTCTCATGAATATGTAATATCCTTTTACCTAACAATACTAACAGTTTTATTTTTATTGTTGTTGTTATTTTTAGTGTGGCTTTTTTTGTGTGTGTGTGCCGGAATGCTTTCTGCCCTTTTATGGCTACTATTTTATCCTCATAACTAGAGTTAATTTTCAAATATATTAATAAACAAAAATGGTAAAACCATTAATATTATAACTGAGCATTTCAGCAAATGTTATTCTCACAGAAAAGAAGAGATTGTGGATATTTAAGATATAGTCCTAAGACTATCAGAGATCTTGTGAAATGAGAAAACAATTTTTCAACAGCCAAACATCCAACATATTGCACTGCCCATATTATAGGCAGATGTTAAAGCCATTTCTGAAGTTCTGATTAGGAGACAAAACAAGTGTGTTAGCAGAGATGTGAGGTGTGAAAGTGAAACAAAAATTCATAATAAAATAATCTTTGGTGACGTAGGTGAACAATCACACCCCACAGCAGAAATGCGCTATTTTAAATTCCTTGACAGTTCCCTTTAAAGCAGTGGAAATTACTTTATGCTCACATATATTGACAAAATATTTAAATAAAACACACAGAAAATCTGTGGGGTCGCAGCAAGGCTTCAAGCAAAGTCGAAATATGGCAAACAGAGAAAGGTGTATGTTGCAAATGTTCGCTTGAGAAAATGGCCTCGGTCAACCAGGCTGTGTTCCAAGAACCGGCAAACAATAAATGTTTGCAAACCCTAGGCAGTAGTGGAAGTTTTGCTTTTTTGCGAAGGCAGCAATTAAAGTGTTAACACTGCTTAACTGCGGCGCTCCTCTTCTTTCTCATGACATCATCAAACTTGCAAAACTTGAGTTACTCAGAACGCCAAAGATGTGGATTTTAATTCCATACTGTTACAAGTTTTTCCTGAAGGAGGTCCATTGACCGAAAGCTTGATGTTGTCTTTCCGTTTCGTTGATGTTTCATTGTACCGCTTCTGAGTTATTTCATACATAAGGCTTTGCAACATGCATCTTTTTCTTTTTGCCATATTTGGACTTCATGTGTGATGATCATGACAGTATTGTTATATGGTAGAGAGAGCACTGAGTAAGTTTAATGATTGGTCATTGGTTATTGTTAGTTATATGACATTCTGAATACCCCTGTTTTTTCCCCTGAATTTTAGACCAAAAAAAGGCTGAGTATCAAAGTAATCATTTTTGCTTGCGAAAATTTTGCATTTTAAAAAAAATAATTTTTTCCCCCTCTCATTACCGGAAAATTCAAGCACAGAGATTTAGATATGTATATGCTTGCAACACAAAACACACACAAGCACAGCGATGCAGATTTGAGGCTAGACAGACGGGCAGAACAGGAATTCCAAATGAGCTTGCTAATTGTACATTGCTTGAGCTCAGTCTGCAACTGAGAATATTACTGCTTTAAATGTAGAATGGCACAATGCAAGAAAGTGAGTCTTGAGAGCAGAGATTTGAACATTTTCATAATTGAAGAGCGTTGTTCCAAAACTGGGTGTTAAATTTTGCATGAGTTATGGCCCCTTTCAGATAGCCATTCAAAATGAGTGTAAGAAGTGGTGTAAATGTTCTTACACTGATTTTTATTGTTCGGATGAAGACGGGACGTGGCAAGTTTTAACTGAACACTTACACAGCGTCTTACACTAATTTTGAATAACCATCTGAAAGGGGCCATAACTCATGCAAAATTTGTCTTACCCAGTTGTGGGAAAACGCTTTTCAATTACATTGTGAAACAATTTGTACTCCTGCATGATTTATGGAAATTCATGTGTACAATTACGATAAACAGCCTTGTGTCTTCATGGAAGAGGATTATAAGTAAAGCTTAGAAAGTTTTAAACATAAGAATGTCGCATCTTGCATAGTCACAGGAAAACCACTGTCTAGAAAGATTTGTTTGTGTTTTCAGAAGAGAATGGAGGAGTGAATAAACTTTTTTTTTTTTAAACTGTCACTGCAGTGGAGTGCTGAAAAGCTAATAAAAAAAAAAACATCTCCAAAGAAACAGCACAGTCATAAATAGTGAATTTCAATGATGATGCTGCCTAGGACAGCTGGGAAGTTAGTGAATTGTAAATGAAGAATAACCAGGGAGTCTGTATGTATAGAGAGGTTTCACTATTTGCGGATTTGTGCTGCGAGACATGGGAGGCTCCGCGAAACCACTGTGAGCATGGAGCAGAAAGTAGGTTGCTGTGGTGAGCAATACCCGTTTGTACATTTCCACGGGGCGTAAGAGCTTACAAGCAACTCTAAATAATTCTAATCAGTCCAAATATATGAACAAACCACATTAAACAGATATGCACACTATCTTTGATGAATATGGTTTCTCTCAATTCTGGTAATCGCAGTGACCTACTTTCATGATTTGGCAGAAGTGAGATCTCTCTACAAATACATACTTTCTGGAATAACATCAGGAAAAAAATATATAATTTGTAAATTTAACCAAGTCTTAAAGAATGACCATAGAGCAAAACTTTCCAAAGCTGAGGAAGTGTATTTTAAGCATGGCATGCCCTTGTTTGTTAGAGATAAGCTTTGAATTGAAACTGTTTTAATTTTTTTTGCATGAGATACAAAAAATTTATGAGCTTTTATGAACTGAGCACCTTGAAGAATTTGCTTGTGCTTGTTGCATTGAGTGCAACATTTTAATTGGGCATGTACAAACTCCTTTGAGTATTCTTTCTGGCATGATGGTAGTAAAATCACAGTTATAATTATACATGATATTTTTGTTTTATTGTTTTTCTGATACAGAATTTTAAGACTGCCAAGTGTTTCATGAATTGTTTTGAACCAAGGACCTGCAATTGTATTTCAGCCAGTATCTTATCAGTAGATGACAAAGTGCTTTATGTGATATGACTGATAGTGATATGATATTTCACCAAGCATGACATTTGCCAGTGCAGCTGCAGTAAAATTTCTTTACTCATAGACTTCACTTTGCATGTGGCTTTGGTCAAGTAAGACAAAAACCAGATTATGCCTAAGTTGAACTGCAGTACGTAGCACTCATTTTTCTAGCAGATTTTATTTAGCCTACAAGCGGCTATTTTTTTTGTTGTGCAGTTATAATTATGAATTAAATAAAATATACTGGATAGATAGTTGAAAGAAAGTAAATGATGTTAAAATTTCTCATTTCATCATGCAAATGATAATTTGAACATGTTACTTAAAGCTGTGCATTGTTATTTCAAAGGTTTTTTCAGTGCAAGCTGGTATATATAATAATACCATGAGATTTACAAACAAGTAGAAGAGATATCTTCATATAGACAATTTTGAAAGTTGCCAGAACTTGTTGTAAAGCTACCATGCACATCTTGTTTGTTAGACTTTCTTTCTTTCAGCATTTAGTTCAGCCCAGGCTACATCTGTTTTGTTAAAATGGAACAGAACTGCCTTCACTATTACATTAAATATAGGATGTCGCTACTATAGCAAACAAATTGACGTTGCTCTACATTCAGGACCTAATATCTTGTTTTGTAAAGACTCGTCCTATTCAATTAAGAGTAAATTTATGAGACGTTTATTCACGGTTGAAATAGTAAGTTTTATTCCCATTTCAGAAACAGTTTGTAAGAGTACTTAGAATGTAATAAAGTTATTTTCTGTGCAAAAGATGAGAAAACGGTGCCACACATTTTATCTCTATATGTTGTTCCTGTTACGACAGCTGAGGGTGAAAGCATTGCACGATTACAGTGCCAACCGCAGTGATGAGTTATCTTTCTGTAAAGATGCCATTATTACCAATGTCACAAAACAAGATGGAGGATGGTAAGTATTTGCCAACTATCTTATACTTCACTTTCAAACTTTGTTTTATGCAACCTCTAAGTCAATGCATTGTCGTTTGAGAACCAGATGGGATTATGTCCATTTTTGAAACCTTTGGACACATTACTAAGCATGTCTGAATGTAAAGCAATCATACATATGTTTGTGTATGTGGCTGAATGTACAGAAAACAACTGGGTCACCTTTACAAAAGGGCCCATCTGCGAAGAATTTATTGTCACTATGCTGCAAGACTCCCGTAACTAACATTTTTGGCCAAAATTACCTTTTTCGTTCTCTCGGTTTGAAAATCAATGGCGCACCTTGTGTCAGAAGCTCATGGCTCAATTCCTATAAAGATGTTGCAATAATCAAGTCCATTGTCTTTAGAATTATCTGGCAGCAATAAGCCAAAGAAAATCAGTTTTTTGACTCTCCTGTAAATTTTCGAAATGTTAGTGACGGGAGTCTTTGCAGCATAGCGACAATAAGCTCGATTTGCCGAAATTCGACCCTCTCTGCATTTATTAGCCTTTGATAAGCTTGACCTCAGCCCCTCCTGCTTGGTACAAGTGCATGGCCATGAAAATGGTGAATATCCATGACAAGGCCTTGTTGATTTATAAGTAGTGACATTTTGCACATACTATTTGATTGTTTCTGTGAAAATGATGTTTTGCAAAATCCAACAACTTAAATTTGCAGAAAAAAATATAAAAGGAACCAAACTTTTTAATTTATACATTAATTGAAAAGAAAAACATGCACACACACCCTACCTCCACTCCCCACACACAGACACTCACACATACAACACACACGCACACACATATACAATACACACACACTCTCTCTCTCACTTTCACACTCTTTCTTTCTCTCTTCTCTCTCTCACTGTCTCTCTCTCCACACACACACATGCTGGGAGCAATGAGATTCTGACTGTAACTGTTTCCCCTGACGTACAGGTGGCGCGGGGACTATGGCTCCAAGAAACAGCTGTTGTTCCCCTCAAATTTTGTGGAAGAGATGGACACTCAGTCTGAGAGTTCTGCAGAGTCCACTCCACTTGGTGTCCTGCAGCAGGGAACCATTGATGTACAGGGTTGTCTTATAGGTGAGATTTTACACAAGGCAGTTGTTGGTCATCTACTGTGTTAGGCATATCAGACTGAAAAGTGCTTATGGGCCACATGTTATCATAGGGGCCACATGTAAAGGTTTATTGGTGAACAAATGAGCAGCAAAGCATAAGAAAGTTGAACTTGATGTGGGCTGCATATGAGGTTAGAAAGGGCCGCACATTTGACAAGATTGTTCTGTGTATGTGATCTGCGGTGGACATCCAACCCGGTCTTATATATGTACAACTAACCTGGTCCACTTTGCCTATTGATACCATGTCCAATTTGTCTTAATTAATTGTACAATTTTTTGTGTTTTTTGTTGGTTAGAAAACAAAGTCTAAGTTTTGAAACTATTATCATGTGAAGTCATCACAGCCAAAACTAAATTGACAAAATTTCCTACTTATGTGACAGATTTGGGGATAAGACAATATTCATATATATTACTGCATATTCAGTACAACTATTTGGATGGTTGTTGTTTTTTCTTTGCTTTTCAAATTTGGCACTTAGTTTTGCTCTCAGTAAGTGATTTCTGGCTGTAAATGATAGTTATTGCTCTAAAATATATAATAGATTTGTTAGCCAGCTCAAGCTCAGGAATTACAGGTATGATTAGTTGGCGAACTGATACCAGAAAAAAAATTAGCGAGCTATTCAGAAGTAATTTCAGTTGTGGCTGCATTAACTCTTTTTGTATCGTACAACACAAAGTGCGTCGCATGCTTCCCTAGCGGCAGCCGGTACAACGCAGCCTGTGTTGTGATGTTGTAGAGGTCTTCTTTGACCACAGTTTTGGATATTATCATGCCGTGACGCTGAACCTTAAAAACAGAATTCTTGGTAAAGCATCCTTTGTCCTAGCGTGTCCAGCGATACCACGTGTGCGATAAGTATAGTTTAGACAGCTGTTGTGTAGTAAGACGATCTTTGTTTACAAATGCACAATACAGTATGGTGTGTAAACCCATGAGGTGCTCCGTCCAGAAGTGGAATCCTGGCCCGTAGGGAAAGAGTTAAGGAATACAAACTCTGATCTCATTTTGCAAAAAGGTCCCAAGTACACTGAGTCAAGTCTGTTTTGCCTAGGTCTTAACATGACATGTAAACCACAAAGTTAAATAAGACATTCTTACACATCGGTGAGTCTGAAATAATGCTGTCTTGCTGTTGGATTCAGAATTAGTTCAAGTCTGAGTCAAAGTGGATGCAAAACAGGCTAGACTCAGTGTGCAAAGGCTCATAAAGGAAGAAGATAAGATAAGATAATATATAAGGTTATAATCCTGTTTCCAGGAAATTTGTTGTCACAGCATCAGTAGTGGTACAACAGTAAATACAATATGTAAGACCTACAGGTCTTTAACGCATACCACGCATACGCACATTGCTCACACAACATTACCAGCAAGTACAAACATTGCCACTGAGCGGCGCCCATAAAAAAAAATGTAAAGTGCTTTATTGCTTGCCATTCCTGAAGATCAGCCTATGTTGTTTCCTCTATTTTCAGATGTGCTCCCGCCAAGAGGCAATAGGTTCATGTTCCGCATAGCTCCACGCAACAACAGTCCAACCATTGAGATAGCTGTCGATTCCGAGGAAGAAATGAAAGATTGGATGGAGAAAATATCTATATCTTCCTCTACAGCAGTGCAGCGAGTAAGAATGATTATTTGTGATTCAGTGTAGTTAATATGTAATCAGTATATTTTGAATTTTATTTCTTTTGCATTTTAAATAATCGCAGAGGTTACCACATACTGAATGGGTTTTTGTGAAGTGAATTTACATAAAATCTGGCAAGAATGGGAAAAAGGTCGTGGCACAAAATTTTTCTGCTCTGCGGTGAATACTGCATACTGTGGGGAGAAACACAATGGAAGCAAGGTTTTTGTATACATTTCATGATCGACATTCTTGTTAGTTCTATTTCCATGAGGTCTTGAGTATGTAGATGTAGATTGGGAGCACACTGGTCTTGAGGCGAGGTGTTCACTTCACCGTGTTCTGTTCCCGCTCTTTGCAGGCATGTTGGAATTTTGGGATATTTCTCATATTTTCCTGCTCCAGATCCTAGAGTAGGTAGGATCGAGCACCTAGTCTTCTCGGATAAGGATGAAAAACTCGAATGGCCTGTGTGCACATTGTGCACATTGAAAATACTTTGGCAGTTGGAAGGCGAGAAGAGCAGATCTGAAAAGCCCGGGCAACATGCTAAAAAAAAAAATAATTTTTTTTAAAAATGATACCCCCCCTTTATTTTCAAATGATACACCAGTCTTATGTTGTTTTGTGTGAGACAAAGAAGAGTATTTTAATAAGGCTGCTGCCAGAAAGAAATTACTGCGCATTGCCAGGAATTTGCAAGTCGTTAATATATGAATTTGGTATTTGGAAACTTGCACTGTCCAGAAAAAGTGGAAATTTCTGGAAATGTTGAAAAATGAACAGATTGAATTAGTCAAAGGCAGGAGTTTAGTTAACTCTGTCTAGAGTGGGAGGTTGGTAGGCATTTCTGGTAGTCTCCTTCTGTCCTACCATTCTGTTATATTCTGTCTATCGTCTTGCTTTTTCCTAGCACAATGTGACCGTTGTCGTGTCGACATGTTTTCTGGAAATTCAAACTCAAACTCAAAACTGTAGATAGAGGGTACAAGGCAGTTGTAATAAAACCCAATTACTATCACACTTTATGTTTCAGACGTCAGAACAGAAAATGTTGGAACGCACAATGAGAATCGCCAGAGAGTTTTCAGATTTAATTGTGTACTGTCGGGCCGTTCCATTCAATCCAGATGGTGAGTAAACTTATGTGGCTCCAGTTACTTGGTTTGATACTTTCATTTTAAATTCTGCTTTTATTTATCCCTCCACTCATGTATGGAATCCACTTACACAGTTTGTGATGTGATATTCAATGACTTGAGTATTCTACTTGGATTCGTATGTTTACCGGCTATTTCTGACCCACTGGATGGAAATGTGATGTATGAAATAAATCTACACTGTAAAAATCAGTGGGTGGATCACACCAATGAGTGGTGGATGTAACTTGCAGATAACATGTGATGGAAAAGATTAACAGTTCTCCCATGTTAATTTTAATGAAGTATTATGTCGTTACCGCTCCCTAAAACTGTAGTAATTGGTTTTGACAACTTTTCAGGAGAAGCAAAAAACTGCTTTATTTTAGAACAACTGATCTAGTGGGGATGACTTTTTGAAAGTTTGTTGTTCGATTCTTTTTTGGCTTAGGAGTCAGGAACCAAGATCATTTGATGCAGCTGTGAATGTTATTGAACACATAAAAATTTATTTGTAGAATTTTTGAGTTAGTACTGTCTTAGGGAATAGTGACAATGTATTATGGCATAGTCATTTCTTCAAGATTTTCATAGTCAATACTTTCAGTCAGAACGTAAAATAATGTTTGTGAGCTATACTTGCAGTGACAAAGTGAAATCAGGACAAAACTCTTTTCTACTGTGTGTCTATATCGTCGTTTTCCTCGTACAGAGATCCCTGGGCCTTACTATGAAATGTCATCCTTTCCTGAGACCAAGGTGGAGAAATGGGTCAACAAACACAGAGCAAAACTGTTTATTGCGTATCCTTGACAACTGAGTTATTGGCCTTGACATCTCTATGTGCAGTGGCAATGCTGAGAGTTAACTGCGTCTTCAGAAGTTGAGAAACCAGGATTTTTACAATTATATAAACCTGCAAGCAGATCAACCCCAGCATATATGCTTAGGGTCACAAAACTGTGCTTTCCTCAGCACCTGATTTGCATATTAATTCCTACCACCACTTCACACCCCCAAAACCACCACCAACCAGCGCTGTTTCCTCCAGTTGTTAGCAGGCTGCAATAACACTAAGGCAGATTTCCCCAATGGGATCAAAGAAGTCTATAAAATACAAAATATTTTGTGCACTCTGATAATTTAACGCGGCACCGGAATGTGCCATCCAAGTACTGAAAGATGACCCCATTGATCTGTTCATAGATTGTTGTTGCTTAATGGAGAATCAGATTCTCAAAAAGTCGCAAAGGAAACCTTCAGCCTCATTATGTTTTGTCTGTGCCTATTCACTTATTGGAAGAATTTATTCTCAAACTGGCTCTGTAAAAACCTAGTTTATTCCACTATTTTTCATCCCCGCAAGTTTCTTGACTGTACATCCACCTGTTCTTTTTTTTTCAAATAGTGAGACAATAGCCTCCATGTTACCAAATTATTATAGTAGATCTTATCATTTGATTCTCATCAGAGACTTTCAATACTATGATAATAACATCCAATCTCCTGGACATCCCAGACTGACATTAGAGAATTTAAGAAAGTACTCTCCATGATGCATACGGAATGTGTTTAAAACCATTTTGTTTCAACAGTCAGTTCACATGTCCTGTCTTATCCCAATGGTTAACTTTTGTTTTCCTGCAATGTTTTATTTTTTGTATTTGTATTTGTATACTTCTTTAATCCCATTTGGTAAATTTGCCTTTGTGCCATTGCAGCCCAGTTACAACTGGAGCAGGCACATCGTTGCCACAGTGCAACGCCGGTTGGCGTTTTTTTTTGGGGGGGGGGGATGGTAGGGATGAATTTTTATTTAATTTTGCCCGGGCAGTGACCTGATCGGCCTGCTCTTTACGATTTACAACTGCCAAGGTATCTTTAACGTGCGCAACGTGCACACGGGCCTTCCGAATTTTTTACTTGAGATCCATTTGAATTCCTTTGCTTATTGAGATTTCATTTTTGGATTGAAATAAAAAAAAAAAAAAGCTGCAGAATGTTGTTGATGTTTTTAATGGTGTAAAAAGTCTCATGGTGTTAACTGAGGAAAGAAAATCCTCTCCCTCCCTTTGAAAAAACATTAAAATTGTAAAGGATGAAGGAATTTGATATGATCATTATGCTTTACGTTTATATTCTATTTTTAATCTCTGGCTGGCTTGGTACGTGTAGTTTGTACTGTTCTGAAGATGTGTGAATATATCTTAACCTGAGCAAACAGTTACCACAGACAGCAGCTGAGCCGAGTTTACCCCAAAGGTCAGAGAGTAGACTCCTCCAACTATGACCCCGTACCTATATGGAATTGTGGCTCACAGTTACTGGCGTTGAACTATCAGACACCAGACAGGGCGATGCAGCTGAACCAAGGCAGATTTCTCATGAATGGAAGGTAAGAAAAGTAAAAGAGCGGATACCTGCAACAGTGCTTATTTTGTGTGCTATGGTGACACCAGCTGCAATACCAGCATGTATCTGAGGACTAGCGGAATCCCTCAGCTTACACCAGGACTTTGGAGCCATCTTAACGCATGGGCATACTGAGCAGTTGCCCAGAGGCCAGAGGGTCATACATGCAAATTTACATTGGTTTTTGAAACGGAAGAAAATCCCCCGCATTACAAAATAATCTGTCCAGGAGCCTGTGATGATGTTAAGACAGCCCTGCAGAGCCTAAAAAATCGGCTTTCCTTGCATTATTTTATGCACTATCATGATTTCATGCTACACCTGAAAGTATCACCAAACCACTAAAAGATGACATTGGAAGAAGAAACTTTTTTACAAAACATGGACAGGAAAATTTAGGAATATTAGACTATCATATAATTTGTTTTGTGGTTGTCTTAGAGTTCTTGGCATAAGTTTTGCAACTCACTCTTATTTATATAGACTTTGCTACAGGAATATGTTTGTATTTTTAGGTTGGATAATGAAAATGCTGAAATGTCATGAGAAAACTTGTGTTTTCCTCCCCTAGGTGTGGCTTTGTACTCCAGCCTGAAGTGATGAGAAGTGACCTGTACAGCCCATATGAGAAAAAGTTCCTGTCCTCACTGAATGTTGAACCACTGACTCTTACAATCACTGTAAGTACCATAACTTATTTTCACCTCCACAGGCATTTGTATTATATGTATTTGTATGCTTTTATAATCCCATTTGGGAAATTTGCCTTAGTTAGTGTAATTCGAGCCCAGTTACAACTGGAGCAGACACGTTATCGCCACAGTGCAGCTCCAGTTGGTGTTTTTTTTTAAATGAGGTGGACAGAACATTCTCTTTCCCCCTTCCCAACATGTTTAACCCCCTTCACTACCCCAGATCCTTGACCTGAATATGATCGAGCCCCTATAAAGTTTAGGAAGTCAAGGACCAAAATACATGTTTGATAAGGGTTCTCTTCTTCTGAGATCTTCTGCCATTGTCTTGTTCTCCCAAGTGTTTAGTTGTTTCTCTCTGTCTTTACGTCCCCTTTCCCCTTTGAAACCTAAAAGACAGATCTTCAGCCTGTGGTTTCAGGGCTGATGATTAAAACAAAGATGCCACAAAGCTCATGTTTTTTTAACTTCTATAAATATATGTAGAAGCATAGGTTGAATTGAATTATCTGCATTCAGATCAGTTCCGCAACACCACATCTCTCAGAATTCCTCTGACCTGTTGTTTGTTTGTAGATGCTGAATACATTTGAGTTAGTTCCAAACAGTGCTCAAGTCCACTTGGACTCTGAAGCAAATGGTTTAGGTATGCATGCAGATCACGGAGTATATAGTCTTCTGTGCAAATCACATTAATCCAAGATAGTTATTATTACAGTATGGCATCTTGAAAGAGCTGAAGTTCTCAAAGTCATAACATGCCAGAAGAACACTTTTTGCTCAGGTTCTCAATTCTCTGTAATCTCAGTTCTAGTTTCCATGTAACTTGGGCACGATGTCCTTTTTCGGGCTTTGCCAGAAAAACGTGTATCTGTCATTACTCAGTCCATGTGTAGTAAAATTGTCTGCATTGTTTGCCAAATGGGAAGAAGGGCATAATTGGGTCTGGTGGTCATTTGCGACCACACCCTAAGAAAGCGAAATGACCTGTTTCCACTTTCTTCTTCTTTCGTTCACCAATCTAAATCTGCAGATTTGTTCTTTTAATAAAATCTACGGTTTTCTGCAGTTCTGGCAGAGCACCATAGAGTTTGATATTCAGGTCGGTGGGTTGGGGCCAATATGTTTCTCGCAGTGCTGAGAGGAGTGTGCAGTTCTGCAATATATGCTCCGTGTTTTGAGGAGACTGGCTGCACTCGCATATGGCAGATGTTCCTATTTTGAACTTGGTGAACATGCGGTGGTGGAGCCTATTGTGACCAGTTCTTAGTCTGAACAACAGTACTTGATCCTCTCTGTTCAGGAGATGATATTTATCCTGTTGGTTTATTTGCTGCCGTCTGTTGTTTTTGATGAGGTTTTTCTTCTCATAGTAGTTTAGGAGGCACTGTGGCTGCTCCAGGCCGGAGCCCTCCTTGGCCAGTTGGTCTGCCTTCTCATTGCCTGGGACTCCACAATGTGATGGTATCCACTGTAGGACTATCCTGCTTCTGTTTCCAAGCTGTGTAAAACATTTCTTCAGGTCGTTAAGCTTGCCAGCTTGAAGGGCCTCAAGGACTGATCTTGCATCTGTGAGGAAGACGATGTTGCTGTCCTCTACTTGAAGCTCTGTGGCAGCTGTCATGAGGGCTTTGGCTTCTGATCCATAATTATTGCAGAAGGTTCCGGTTGGCATGCTAATTGCCGTTCTTGTTGAGTCTGGATACTCTATATACACTCCGGCACCTCCGTTTGTTACAGCATTCTCAGCAGAGCCATCTGTGTAGACTCGAACCCATGATTCGCTTGGATACTTGTCATCAAGTAGGCCGAGTACAGCAGTTCTTCTTTCTACTTCACTTTGTTCTCCCTAGTTGAAGACACCATCAACGTCTGTGTGTATCTGGACTTGGGTCTCTGTCTCCTCCGTCCAAGGGGTCTGTTCAGGTACAGATGTCAGGGGGTGGGCAATCTGGGGAAGGTGTGATAGCTGTCTTCTTATTCGCTTTGCCTTGTGAATAAAGCTCGTACGTTTCAGCCTTCCCCTTGCCAGGTCTCCTAGCTTCTCTTTCATTGGGTGATTCTCTATGCTGTTGAATTTCTCTGCCTGGATTGCCACCCTGGTTTCTCTTCGTTCTGCAAGTGTTGCTATCTGGGTGATCTTCTCCATCTCCACAATGGGTGTTGACTTCATTGCTCCTGTGATGATGCGCAAAGCCTGGTTCTGAACTTTGTTTAACATCTGAAGGGCTGAGTTGGACGCTGAACTCCAGGCTGTTGAACCATATTCGAGGTGAGGGCGAATCCCTTGCTGATACACATTCTTGAGAAATCTTTCTGTCGCTCCCCATGATGTGCCGCTCAGTTTCCTCAATATGGCTAGCTTTCTTCTAGCTTTTGTCTCTGCCCTCTCGATGTGATTCCTCCATGAGAGCCTGGTGTCGAATGTGACTCCTAGATAGGTTGGTGCTTTGTCTTCCTTGAGTGATGTCCCATTGAGCTTGATGGCTCCAGCAGTCTGTTTTGGAGACAGGGTGAAAAGAGTAGTGGACGACTTCTCTTCGTTGACTGTGACACACCACTTATTCGTCCATGCTAAGAGGATGTCAGTGGCTCTTTGTAGTCTTCTTGTGGCAACTGTGGCATGTTCTTCCGTACACCACATAACTAGGTCATCTGCATATAGAGCTGTACGTATTCCGCAGGGTAGTTCTTGAACTAGATCATTTATGAAGATCAGGAATAAGGTGGGTGATATTACTCCTCCCTGTGGCACACCGTGTCTCAGCAGTACCTTCTTGCTGTGACATCCATCCAGCTGGACTCTTGCTCTTCTGTTGTGTAGAAGGCTCTTGGTCCACTTGTACATGCTACCAGTCACTTTGTTGTCTCGCAGCTTCCTGAGTAGTCCGTCTTTCCAGACTTTGTCAAAGGCCTTTCGAAGGTCGATCCACACTGCTAATACTTGTTTCTTGTCTTGGAAGGCATCTTCAATGTCCTGTGACAGATAGGTTGCTTGATCCTCTGTGGAATAACACTGACGGAACCCTGCTTGCTGATCAGCCAGTAGGTGGTTGCTTTCCAGGTACCACTTCATTCTGTGGTTGACGATCCGTTCTATGGTCTTGCAGAGGCAGCTTGTCAAGCTTATTGGTCGATAGTTTCTTGCTGTTCCTTTGTCCTTTCCATTTTTGGGTATTGGGACCATGATTGCTTCTCGCCAGATCTGTGGTACTTCTCCAGTTTTCCAGCTGACGTTGAAGATCTCTAGTAATTTATTCAGAGCTCCGGATCCGAGTTTCTTGATCATCTCATTTGGTATTCCATCTGCACCTGGTGACTTCCGCAGTTTTAGTTTGCTAATGGCAAGGTCTAGTTCTTGCCGTGTGATCTTTGTGTTCATGACTTCTGGCTGGTCTCCTTCGTTTCTGTCCGGGGCCTTGTCATTTCTTGCCTCCTTTAACTTGCTTGTACTTACCTCTATGTTACAGTCCTTAGCAAACACATCTGCAAAAACATTCGCTGCTGTTTTCTTGGTTAGGGTCTTGCCATTCTCTTGCAAAGTGACTCTGATGTTACTATCTGTTCCTTCATCATTTAGAGCTTTAACCAGGTTCCATAGTTTCCTGCCGTCTTTTTCAAAGTTGAGGGAGGCTGTTTTCTCTTTCCAGCTCTTGCGTCGTGCCTGGAGCTTTCCTCTTTGAAATCTTGCCTTAGCTTGCTGGAGGGCATTGTGTTGCTGTTGTCCTGGGTTGTTTTCAGCCTGTATTCGTGCCTTTTCTACTTCTTGGTGGAGTTCGTCAAGATCCTTGTTCCAGTATGGTTTGTAGTTCTTTCGTGCTCCACGAGGTATTGTTTCCTTGGCAGCTTGAAGAATAGATGAGTTGAACTCTTGCACAATGGTGTTGATGTTTTTCCCTGTTGAAATTATACTTGTGGCAAGCACGCTTGTTCTGTGTCTGAACATCATCCAATTGGCCTTCTTGTAGTTCCATCTGTCAAGGGTGCTGCTGTTCTTTATTAGCTCGTTTTCCACCATGATGAAAACAGGGCGATGGTCACTTCCTCCAAGTTGTTTCCCCACAGTCCTTTTGATCTTCCAGTCCAGGTCTGGTGTATAGAAGGCTATATCCGGTGTTGAGGTGGTATGCCAGCATCTTGAGTAAAATGTAGGTGGGTCTGTGGGCTGATTTATGAGAAGCAGTCCTAACTCATCCTGCCATGTTTCAACCTCCTCACCTCTCTTGTCCATGTGTTCATAGCCCCAGCTTTGGGAGTGGCTGTTGAAGTCTCCACATGCTATTAGCCTACCTCTAAAGGGAATTGTATCCAGGGACATGGATAGGTCGTTTGGGCAGTAATAATTGAGGGTGTGGAATTCCGTCTGATCTGTCCTGATGTGTAGTAGATGATATTCTGCTCCCTCCATTAGCACTTGAATCCGGCTTGCTCTGATGTTGTTTCTCACCAAGGTTAGAATTCCTCCTTTTCTTCTGTCTGTCCGGTCGTTTCTAAAGCACTGGTATCCTCTTACCTTGAAAGCAACGTCTTTGCTGAGGTGGGTTTCTTGGATGCAGCAGATACTTACTTTCTCCTCAAAAAGGATGTTATCTAGCTCTAACTTCTTGCTGTATCCATCTTTCTTGCTGTTGACTCCTTCAGCATTCCAGTGCATTATCTTTAAAGGTTGCTCCTTATCTTTGATGGTTTGGCCAGTAGCATTCCTCTCCTGCCCCCCGGCTCCCCGGGGCAGTCGAGAGGGACCTCCAGTAGCTTGGGTGGGCCCCTTCGAGGCTGGGGGGCCCGGCACTGCCGCTGCCTGGGGGGACTTCACAGGGCGAGCACCATGACGATAACTAACTGCAGACTTAGACATAATAGTGAAAAGGGTGCGTGGTATCTAGGTTAGGCGCCCTACTCTGGCCAGATACCTCCGTCTTCAGCTTATTTTGCTAGAGCAGAGTTTGCTCATGCTCGGCGAGATGGCTCGGCCACATTTGTTTCACACCCCTGGTGGTGTTACTAAAGCCCCCTCACCGGCGGCAAGGAGTGACCTCGAGGGGGGTTTCCACTTTGAATCTTCACACATGAGTTTGTGTGAAGCTTCCACACATGAATTTAGAAATGTAGATAGCACGATGTTTATTCAATGTCCAGTTTTAATTTCTGGTTGAGTTGCAAATAATCATAACATTCTGTTACAAGGTTTTGAAAAGAGAAACACACACAACCCATCCAGCCAAGCAACACGTGGTTCCTGGATATAGACAATCAGCAGTGGCAGTACATTACACTTTTTTACGGTATGGTTGAAAAAACGTTGGCAATTTTTTAAGGTGCTGTCCGGACAAAGGATATAGAACCAGGCCCTTCTGTTCTTTTATTTGGAATGTTTTCTATTGTCAGATCCTGGCATCTCGCCACCTGGTGAAGCAAGGTCGGGGTATAGCCAGTCCTTTCGTGGAGATTGAGATCTCTGGCATGGAATGTGATAATCAAAAGTTCAAAACCAAAACCCAGGGTAGGTTCTTTAGTCTTACTCCAGTTATTCTTTCTCTCTCTCTTTGTTCTGTTTTTCACGTCTTAATTCAGCTGTTTTTTTTCTCTCTCCTCTCTTTCTCTCTCCTCTCTCTCTCCCTCTCCTCTCTCTCTCCCTCTCTTTGATCTGTTTTTCATGTTTTACTTCAGTTATTTTTTGTTTTCTCTCTCTCTCACTCTTTCTCTCTGTGATTTGTCTTTCAGCCCACATATCTCATTTTCTCGAATTCATTTACTTTTTAAATGTGTTTTTTTTTCTAACTTGACCATTTCTTATAATTATCTTTAAACTGAAGTTGTTATTGTTTTGATCCTATGCCGTCTTTCTTTCATTCTCTTTGTATTCTTTTATTTCTGGCTTTCCTTCTCTCGCTTTGGTGCATTTTTATTTCTCATGTCAAGTCATGTGATGTAAAACATAATGCACTTTGACCATCCTGAATGACACCAGAGAGACAAGAAATTTTCCCTGTATCTTGAAATTAAGTTCTTTTCTCTCTCTCTCTCTCTCTTTCTCTCACTCTTTCTTTCATTTTTTTAACCTCAAAATGTATGCACACTCCCCTGAAACAGTCCCCTCGTTACATTTTTTTTTTCCTGACGAAGATCAGTTGACCAAAATCTTGTGATTTGTTTTCACTTTCCCTTTGCGTTTTATTGTATTGTTTCTAGATTATTTCTTACCCAAGGCTTTGCTAGATACAACTTTTCTTTTTTGCCATATTTTGACTTGACTCCCCCCCCCCCCCCCCCCCCCCCCCAACCCCATGAATGAGATGTTCACCATACATATTTTGTTGTTTTCTCTCTGTAGTTGATAATGGACTAAACCCCACCTGGGGGGATTCCTGTGTCTTTGACATTCTGTGTCCAGAACTGGCTCTACTCAGGTTTGCTGTGATGGATGAGGACATCTTTGGTGACCCCAACTTCCTGGGTCAAGCCACATATCCGGTCCAGTGCATCAAACAAGGTAGGTAGTAGAGGAGAGAAGCCAGCAAGACTGGGTATAATTTTTCGGATGTTGATAGGGGACGTAGCCTAATTACAAACCCAAATAGAGAAGGTACCAAGTTGTGTTCACTTTCCGGCAATAACTTTCTATGTAAATAACAATGACCTCTTGACAACAGCTTTATTGTTCCGGTGAGGAAAATTTGTGAAGCTCTCCAGTGGTGGAGGAGTATTAGACAAATTGACATCAAACTCTATGGTGCTCTGCCAGAGCTGCAGAAAACCGTAGATTTTCTTAAAAGAACAAATCTGCAGATTTAGATTGGTGAACGAAAGAAGAAGAAGAAGAAGACAAATTGGCACCGGGGAAAAGATCTTTCTGTCTTGGGGGCTCCAGCCAGAGGCTGTTGACCCGCTATTCTTCATTCTTGTTTCTTATTGTAGGTTTTCTTTTTCTGTCCGTCTGTCTTTGCTAGTGTTGTGTGAACTGTGTTATTGGCAGGCGCTAGTATGAGGAGGAGAAGAGAAGGCGAAAGAGAACAAAGAGCCGTTTTTTTTTTAACGTAATTCTTGCCCGCTCCCCAATCTTGTTCATGGCACCATCAGCACAGGCCAGCAGTGTCGTGACTATTGTCTCCGCGCAGTGAAACTGTCAGGGATCTGCTTTCTAAAAGATCTGTGGAGGGTCGTCCAGGATGCTAAGGGCATCCGGGACTTTACAGCTGCCATTTTGAGGGTCTGCCAGATTGTCTGACGGTGTGGCAGTTAGAAGAGCTATCAAATTAAAAGACAAATGGACACCTGCGGCACTGCAGGTTTTTATGAGTGGTGACATTAACATTTTATAACACTTTTGTCAGCCTGTACTGCAGTAGCTAGGGCCTGTATAAGTAAATCTACAATACTTACTCTATTAGCTGAGTTATGTAGGTCACTGTCAAAAGAATTTCCACGTGAACTCTGGTACTCTGAGCCTGAATCTTGATGAGATGCCTTCACGACTCTGGAAAAGTTCAGTCCAAAGCCGACGAGCCAGTGTGATATAACTGCTAGTTGGTGAGGTGCTGAGAATTCTTTAATCTCATACAACTCCACTGTAGTCAAACCTCGATCGATCTAGTGCACCGAATGGCTGGAGAAGGGATTTATATAGAAATATATTACAATAAATCATCACTGGTTCTCCAAGACTGTGGTAACTCAAAAATTGGAAAAAATCAGTTCTTATATATATTCAACTACCTGCAAAGCTGCATCAAATGATCTTGGTTATAGATTCCTAAGCAGAAAAGTAATCGAATGGCAAACTTTCAAAAAAGGTTAAACAGAAACTAGTGTTAAACTGAAGGAAAATAAGAATCCCTGAATTTTTTCCTCTTTATCTTTGTTAACAAACTAGCGCTAAACCGAAATAACCCTATGGGTAAACCGAAAAGAAAATTGCTGGATTCAATGGCCAGCCCACTGTGATTTGCCATTGATTGAGTCACTGTAACTAGATCAGTTGTGCTGAAATAAAACAGTTTTTTGCTTCTCCTGAAAAGCAGCCAAAACTGATTACTACAGTTGTAGGGAATAACGACGACATTCCGATCATTAGAATTCTTTGCCTGTGTATTTTCGTTTCCAGCGTGTTACGTATGATGCTCTAAACTGATCATTGTTGTTCCCGCAGGTTACCGTGCTGTCCAGCTGTGTAACGGATATTCAGAGAAATTGGAATTAGCCTCCTTACTCGTGTACATTGAGATGAGAAATCCCAAGGTAAGAATCACTTACTGTGCCGTGAATGAAAGAAAGGATTTAACTCCACTTGAATTGTTTTTTTTGAGAAAATAGAGTTTGAAAAGTGTTT
Organism: Onchidella celtica; assembly: GCA_963931925.1. NCBI lineage: Eukaryota > Metazoa > Mollusca > Gastropoda > Systellommatophora > Onchidiidae > Onchidella > Onchidella celtica. The sequence continues at coordinate 58,198,218 of OZ007574.1, read as the reverse complement.
TTTCTTTAATTTAGATAAATAGACGAAGAGAAAAAACAAGTAATGGTTAGTTCATTTTGCATCACAATTTTGGGTAACCTGAGTGAAACAAACCCAACTTCATCACCCTGAAGCACTTGCTATGGGGTCTCTGTGTGCATCTTTCTGTGTTAAGCCTTGAAATTTTTGTGTTTACCACAGGAAGGGGAAGAGAGTGACATTTATGCCAGTATACAAGAGCTGCGGGAAGAATCAGACAAGTTGACAGCGGAGCTGGAAACACTGGAGAATCGTGGAGACAGAGAAAATGCTAATGTGGTGAAGAGAGAATTACAGCAAACTCAAGACAGATTACTGGCCAAACACCAAGAAAGGCAACAGAGAAAGTATGTATGAACAAGTTATCAAACTGGCATGCATAATCATATTTGTCGCGGATCGGGATTTTGGGGAATATAGATCGAGAGGCCCGCTTCCCAATCACACGAGCACAAAAAAAAAACAACAATTAACCAACTTTCACTCTAAAAACTAAATAAATCAATTTGAGTAACAGACTGTAAAGTTTATATATCTAACAAATTCAAAGATAAAATATACAATAGATAACGAATACAATAGCAACTGAAAATGCTCAGCTAAGCTGAGGAGCAACTATGAAGTACTTAAGGCAATGTAATATGAAGTTATCTAAGTCACAATAAATTTACATTCAAAAGAATCCGCGCCCGAGGGCGACGGATCCTGTAAGGTTTAAAGTTCTATCTCTCTTCATACTAAAACATATTTATATAGCGTCTCTGCCAGGCGCGCTCTGGTGTAGTTCACACGTGGTCGCGAGAAATGCATGTGGTCTGGCAGTACTGGTCAACAGTCTACATGTGTAGGTGGCTGTAAATTCAGGATGGAATTAAAATCTTTAGCTCACCATTCTGCCCTCACAATGTGAGGGCTGTTGATATTAGCGCTGTGGGTTTAATGCTCAAACAAGTAGGCTTGGGCTCAGGAGCGTAGATTTCTGACAATGCTCCATCACTGTACATATCAGCTCAATCGCTGCGTCTCTATGACTTCTCATCTGGCTGAGAGCTCGCCGTCCACCTCGTAAATGGATTGTCTACATGTGGCACCTATCTAAGCTCTGCACGGGTTTAAATACTAAAGCTATGTCTCGACCTTCCGTCCAGATTCATACATTTGATTGGTGCAACCACCTCTAGCTCAGCTGCCGAACCGAGTTATTTTAAGTAACAGCCCTACGCAACGACCTTGGGTCGACATCAAAGGTCGAATCACTCAAGACAATAAATGTAATTTTATAGCAATAAATTCTTAACATGTTCAAAACCCCGAGCTTTTACTCTGGATCACGGATTTTCTGTACGTCAACAGACGTCTCAATAACATTTAATTCCTACTCACCCCTTTCCTCTCTACTAAACCTAGTTCAAAACACGAGATATAAAAAGTGCTCAGTCATGCACACCTACGCTGTCCGTCTATCCTTCCCCACACCTTCTGTCTATCTATTAGGGAAAAAACTGTTCAAAACAAATTGTTTACGAGACCAAGTTATGCTGGCTCGCACAATAATTACGTTTGTAAAAATTACTCACTGCTCTCTCACAAAAATTTAGTCAGTGGAAACATTTATGAATTAAATCTGTTCTTGACAATATTATAAAGGAAGTAAAGCCTCCAATGTAATCATGGAAGGCTTTTAACCACTGAGCTTTAAATTCTACAAAATACTGTAAATTACATACAGAAAGACATAAAGGTGTCATGGGCATACTCTAAAAGGTCTTGAAGTTTGCCATATTTTTAATACTTTTGTTGATTTTGAGCAGCAACTGAGTTGAACAGAAGAGAGTGAGTTTTGAGGCAGAAAAAAAAAGACGCATTTTCATTTTTCGTGGAGTAGAATTAAAAAGTATGGCAGGAAATTTTGTTCTGTGTCTCAGTTTACACATTGGTGATCAAAACTCAACATTGAAAATCATATCCGTGTATTCCCCGAGTCAGCGGGCGAACAAGACTATTTAATTCCAGTGGAGTAGTTCAGGGTCTCACAGTAATCACATGACAGTTGGTTACGCAGTTTGAACATGTTTACACTTTTGCACTATGACAGTAAAGTAAAGTGTTAGGCTTTTTTATTTCCATTTCCTTCAGCAGAGTTCAGTTGTTGGATTGTATAAAAGTTGTGTTTCTCGTGAAACTGTCCAATAGCCCACAGAAAATGCTATTTAAAGTTTCAGAAAATGTAGGTTTTCTCATAGACATTTACCATTCTATTGGTAAAACGCTCGTACTGGGGGCGAGGGGAGCTTGAGGCCATACATATGAGAATTCTGTTGAGGCGCGTAGTCTAATTACAAAGCCAAATAGAGAAAATCGTGAGCTGTATTCACTGTTCAACAATGGCTTATATTACAAAATACCACACCATGTGGGGAGGGGGGGGGGGGTTGTTACCTAAATTGAGTGTACAAACTTTATGGATGGTCCCTAACAAATGTGTAGTGCTCTAGGAAAACCTGTCACATGGGTCAAATTTCACATTTTGAGATACACAACTATTATGAAAGAGGGCCATTTTCTGTGTATTTTGCTTTTTATTTGGAGTCAATATCTCAAATAGTTTTTGAGGTATGGCCATTTAAAGTGTCAAGTGTAATAGCCGGAGAAATGGAGAAAAATGACCTTGCAGGCCTGTATCTCAAAAGCAGCCTGCGCGTCATCCGACTGGTTTTCATGGAGCGCCACACAAATGTGCCTTTAGTCTCTGCTTCATGAAAATATAGCCACCAGACCTAATCTGCCCAAGGAAATGTTTCGAACAGTCTCTGCTCTATGCTAATGGCATAAGCCATTTTTGACACTTGTGAGATATTAAGAAAAAACTTTCTTTTCCTGTCATGTGGTGACTTATGCCATTACGGTTCTATTGGATCGGTACATTTTCTGTTTCTGCATTTCTATTGCCGGAGGGAAGAGTAAGGCATTGTTACACTGCATAATGGTAATTCCACGCCACTAATGCAAGGTGGGATGACGCACGGGGCCTATGGTCTTGCATTTGAACATTATAGGCCTACATGGGAGAGTGTCTTTATCAATTGATGATATCACCACACAACATGCTTAACAAATAAGACTCGAGTATGTATACTTTGCCTACAGAATACATGTAGCCGAGATAAAGACAGGCAAAAGAGTTTGCCGACCAGAACTACTAGGCCTAAGCCATTTAATGCTGCTTTCTTGTTTTACCCCCACGGTTCGGTCACTTCCAAAGAAAAATAATCAGAAGATCTCATACAGGTGCCTCTGTGGGTTTTTGTGTGTGTAAGGCGGGGGGGGGGGGGGGGGTCTACAAGAAGGGATGTAATTATTACATTCATGGTATGGGGCAAACAGCATAATAATGGTTATTTCTCTGCTCAGCGGTAACTCAAACTTAGGTAAATCAAAGTGTAATCCATTTCCTGATGTCTTTGAATTATACAGACTCCACTGGCTGTTGAAGAAAGACATAAATTTGAAGTGAAAGTTGTACTTTCCCTCTAATGATTAAATTGTTCTCTCCACAGAGCCAACGCCAGGCACCAAGTGAAATACATTCGACAGTCCCACATGTGATTTGTCAACGTCCACAGAACCTATTTCAAATCTCATCAAGCAGTGTATGAACCAGAATGTTATGTTGTAATTCAGTGTCTGTTCCCATTGCTCACATTTCAATATTTCAATCAAAACTGTCATGTGAATTGACTTGGAGGCCCCCACAGTGTTTGTAGGTAATGAGTAGTTTGTGCCGGCCTCTACAGTATTTGTAGGTATTAAGAAGTTTGTTTGTGCTGGCCTCCACGGTGTTTGTAGGTATTAAGTTTGTTTGTGCTGGCCTGTGCAGTGTTTGTAGGTATTAAGAAATTAAATTTGTTTGTGCTGGCTTCCATAGTGTTTGTAGTCATTAAGAAGTTTGTTTGTGCCAGCCTCTACAATGTTGTAGGTATTAAGAAATTTATTTGTGTCGGCCTGTACAGTGTTTGTCGGTATTAAGAAATTTGTTTATGCCAGCCTCTACAGTGTTTGTAGGTATTAAGAAGTTTGTTTATGTCGGCCTCTACAGAGTTTGTAGATAATAAGATATTTGTGCTGGCCTCCACAGTGTTTGTAGGTATTAAGAAGTTTGTTTGTGCCGGCCTTTACAGGGTTTGTAGGTGATAAGATGTTTCTGCTGGTCTTTACTGCGATTGTAGGCAATAAGATGTTTGTGCTGACCTCTACAGTGTTTGTAGAGTACAAGATGTGTGTAGTTCAAGCGACTGTCTAGTCAAAGGCTCCCGCCGTGTATTAAAAAGCAGTGACCTGAGATACACAGTTTTGGACAGAGTTGAACAGAGAAACCTCCATCATTTGGCCATCTGAGAGGAGTGAAAGTTGACCACGAAAGAAACTGCCTACCCCAAAGCAGTGTACAGTGTGCCAGTTTTCTCCATCAGTTATGCCAAATGCTTTTCCTCAGAGCATCACATCTGTATACGAGCGAAAAACTACTCTTTCCATACGGACTTTGCACAAATCGCACCTTCTACATGCCGTTAGAATTGCTCAAAATCGGAATTTGGACAGAAGAATTTCGGAGACAAATCTCATACTCACAATTTTGACTGAGACCTTTTTTTTTTCCTTTCTTCATTGTGAGGAAAGTTGTAGCCAATGAGTAGATATTTTCAGTTGTTTTTTTGGTCCTGTCGTGTCTTTTCGCTTCTTCTTGGTCTTTGCATCATACTCCTCTTCATCTTGCTTTCAGTTATTGTAGGTGGTACTCGTAACATGTAAGCTGACATTTGGAAGTTGCCTTCTAACCAAAAGTTAGATTCCCCCAGTGAGAATGAGGGCTGGAAGCTAGCCCAAAGTTAAATAACGAAGAAACTGTGAAAGGCGCAAAATGGCTATTATCGTGCCAACAAGCCGTTAAACCCAAACTCAAACTCAAACCCCCAGCAAGAATTTTTTTGTCCATTTTTAATTTCTTGAATTTGGTTGTTTTTGTATTTTTTCGTTTGTTTTAACCTTTACCAACTCTATAGAGACAATATGAATATCCAAATTATCTTTCAAGACTATGTGAACCAGTTCAGACTTCAGCATTTAACAGTCATTGAGCAACAACGGTATCTTACCTGCGTCAGAACTTCAACCCGTCAAAAAGTAGATAGTTTTGAATCTCCCTGGTATGTCACTTGTCAATTGTAATTCCTTCAACTAATAGCTTCATTAGTGCGGTAAAATTGTATCTGTTTTTTTCATTGTTTTTTTTTTACAGGATATTTCCTGTGCGTTGTGTTTCTTGATATGTCTATACTGTACAGATGTCTCTCATTATGCATTGGCATCCTGAGATCTTTATTATTGAATAATCCTGTGGAAATCTGAAAGTATTTTTTCATAATTGTATGAAACATACACTTTGAGATGTGGAAAGAAAAGTTTGTCATCTGTAATTTCTATGTATGTTTTTTAATTTCTTTTGTTTTGATTGCTGGTACAGAATCACTATAAGCTCTGTTTTTATTTCATAACTAGGATTGTAACTGTTTTCTCTTTCCTGTCTCCCTGCAATTTTTCTCTTGTTTTCAGTCATTTATCAATCATTTATCACACACTGAAGAAAAATTCACAGACACTGAAGAAAAGCCACAGTTCAGAATCTGAGGTGTACAAAATTGAGAAAAAAACACTTTCTTAACTAAGTCATGTGCAGTAGTCAGAAGGATGTGGACAAAATAGTTTGAAAAACTATAGAAAAGTTGTGGAGTCAAAATTTGTCAAAAACAGAAAGTTGAATGTTACAACGCCTCGCATAAGAAATAATACAGAATAGATACAGTAAAATGCAAAGGGAAAACAAAAGATAAATCAAATTTTTGAAATTGAGAAAGTTTGTGAGGTCATAGCGGGGCTTGGAGCAAATTCTTCCTTTTCTCATGATTTTGGAATATATTGCATAGTAGATTTATTATTACTTTCTATGCTGGCTGTTGCAATATACAGCATTTTCTTTTTGTTTTCCCACATTGTAACTGAAAAGGATGTTAATTTGTGTGTCATTTTCTGGTGTTTTCAAAAACCATTGTGGTCTGCCGGCATCATGAACAGATAATTTTAGTTGTTTACATAATTTATACCGGAGAGTGCCCCTACCCCCCACCCCGAAACAAAAAAAATCATCTTGTCATTCTAACTGTGGCAGCATTTGAATCTTATAAGATGCCGTTGACATCAACATGCTTAGACTTTGACAGGGTTTTTGTCTTGAAACTGTTTTGTCATAGATAACGAAGTGGCACAAGGTATTTTAGTTATTTTTTTTCTTTGGTGCAACAGCAAATGTGCACCAGTTTTTGTCAGATTGAGTTATTATTCCATCGTATAAATGTTCAGCTTATCTATCTGCGCAACAGATATTGGGGGTCCATGGTGTTTTGTGAAATGATCTCCATTGAGAAAGGCAGCGGCAAAGACCGACCGTCACTCCTAAGCCTCAGTCATCGCAGTTTATTATGCCAGGAATTTACCGCTTTTTGTGTGAACGTTTTTTTATATTATATATCGGCACATCATTTTTTGCACTATGTCATTTTCCACTGACATCATTGCCAGTTTTCATTGAGGTGCAGGATGCACTTGTCCCAGATTTTGTTTTCATCTAGTTTATCAACTTTGGTACTCATTTGTTTGTGGGTAACAAATGATACAGAGTGATGATTTTAGAGCATTATCTACCAGCAGTTCCATCACTGAAAAAAATCATAAGCGTTTCAAATTTCATTGATGATCCAGTGATTTTGAAAACCAGTTTTTTATTTTTCTTTGTATTTCCAAAAACAAATGCTTGTATCTGTGTGTTTTTTATTGGATCAGTGAAATTGATCAATTTTGACAAGACTCTAGGTGTACATTCACTTTGTTTTCTCTGTAAGAATCGACCACAACAGCGTGAAGTTTTCGTTGTACAGCTACTGAGATGCTAAACAGAGTAAAAAAATATCAACTAAGTATTATCTTGCTAGGTGGCTGTGGAAAGTGCTTTTGTAGTACATTGAATATTGCATTTGTATTCTGTTGTATTGTGGAATGGGGAGGGAGATACGCGGTGAATTTGTTTCTTTTGTCCTTACGTGGTTGGTTGGAAAAAAGGCCTATGTGTGCATTGATTATTACTCTATGCTTTTCACCATTGAAGACCCCAGAAGCATTTTTACCTGTGTGACTGGTCAAGACTGAGATTGAGGACAGAGGTTTAATGGTCAAGACTGAGGACAGAGACATAAAGGTCAAGACTGAGGACAGAGGCTTAAAGGTCAAGACTGAGGACAGAGACATTTAGGTCAAGACTGAGGACAGAGACATAAAGGTCAAGACTGAAGACAGAGACATTTAGGTCAAGACTGAGGACAGAGACATTTAGGTCAAGACTGAGGACAGAGACATAAAGGTCAAGACTGAGGACAGAGACAGAAAGGTCAAGACTGAGGACAGAGACAGAAAGGTCAAGACTGAGGACAGAGACATAAAGGTCAAGACTGAGGACAGAGGCTTAAAGGTCAAGACTGACAACAGAAGCTTTAGGGTTAGAGAGATGCAAAACAAAGAAAAAAGACTGGATTTTGTTAATTTTGTATTTAACTCTTTTGAAATCTGTATGTCCAGTACTTGATGAGTTGAAAACAATTGACGGTTGACTTAAATCAGCATTATAAGACAACCTCCCCCCCATACAATTTTCAGGTTATCTGTAATCATTTTGGATAAGTATTATTGTGCTTAATTTTTTTTTAATCTTTCATTTTCATAGCAAATGGCAAGCTGAAGGAAAAATGGCTTGAAATGTCTTATGTTCATGCGATTTCTCATCTAAGACTTTCTGTTGAAAGCACGAGTTTACATTACACCTGTGAAACTGCCAATTGCTGTACAGTAAACAAAAATGCTTACTAAAAAAGTTTGAGTCGAAGCTGTACATGTATTTGTTTGGCATATTAGGAATCGTGTTGTTTTTGGTTCGTCGGAACTCATAGCAAAGGGTCAGCATTGTCATGGCAAAGCTCGGGAGAAGGCAGATTAGGGTATTTCCTCCATATGTAATATATATTATAAACATGCACAAAGGGATAGATTAAGTAATATCTCTGTGGAAGCATTAATATTAGCAAGTTGTTATGTAATATTGAAAGTATTTACTAGAAGTCTTTACAGACTGCCAGGGGAGCAAAGCAGAAATCTCTTGGTGTTCAGACTGCGTACAGAGCAGAGTTCTCAGATACTGGTAAGCCTGAACTGTTGTCACGTGATTATGAGGCCAATACATCCTCTCAGACAAAGCAAGCAGAAAGTAACACCCAGCTGGCAGTGTGAACACCCCCGTTACATCTTAGTATAACATTTTGTCTGCCCTGCTCTGCTGGCATTTTATCTGCCTTTCTATCAGGAAGTGTTTCAATGGGGACAGTTGCCAAATAAAGCTGGATAGGGAAGTTTATATATAGCTGACCGGTGACTAGAAATCAGTATTTTCACTAATCGCCTTGGAAACTGTTTCTATGGAAGCATTTCCATTTACTTATTGCATAGCTAGTTGTAGATCATTTTTTAGCATACTTTTTGCTCATTATTTCTTGTTGATATTAGTAATTTTGTTTTTGTTTTGTTAAGTGATATGAAAGATGAATTATGATTTTTATTCATGAATCCCTTCTCAAGCAATCACTTTGATCATCCAATCGTTACATGTCCCTCAGATCATTGTATTTATTTTAAATGCTTGAGACCCCAACATAGCTCAAAATACCAAGTTTAATTTGCAAGAGAGAATATAGAACACTAAGCCTGGGCGCAAACAATTGCTACTTTGTTGTCTTTCTGTGGTATCATAGTCGTGTAGTATTTTTTTTTTAAATCTGGGCAAATGAATGGAAGTTTGCCCACATGCGAGACAGGGGCACATTACACTATTACAGAGTCAAGTATGTGCCAGGCCTGAATGTGTGGCAGTAATCTTCAGTGTCTGTCAGAGAGTTGCCACTTCCACTGATGAAACTTCAGCAGTTTAAGATTTTGACTCCCCATACTGTAATTAAAAGGGTCTTTATGAGCTGAGTTCATCTCCAATTAACAAAACAGGGTATAGTTCACAAATGCATTTAAGTTGGCCTAGCCTTCACTGCACTGGTGAAATGAGTGAAATATACTTCACTATTTGTTGTTTATTGTTTATTTTGTTGATTCTGGGTGTCTAAGAAAAAGGGACAGACACATTTTGAATATTTATCAATACATCTTCAAATAATATCCATCCGAGGTTTATAATTCAAATTTAATTCAAGCACAGATGTGTGATTAATTCGGTTATCACATGTGGTCAGAATAGTGGCTGTTCTGGGCTAGGCATGGATCACAAGGTGGTTGAATAGAGTTGCAAACAGCATTAAGCAATCCATTTGATTTCACTTTTTTTTTTTCTTTTTGGAGACACCCAGTTTTTGTTTATTTTCAGTCACTGCCATAATTGGCATAGGCTACTAGAAATGTTATATCCTGCATTTCATTTACTGTACTTTGGCATTCCGTAGACATTTATTTTCACCACTAGTAAGTTTTTTGCCAGAAAAATGCAAGGCTCATACATTATATATTATCATTGCCTGGGATGAGCATCGTGCGCCAGATTTTTTTCACATTTTATTGACTGGACACTGTTAAAACTGGTCATTTTTCATTATTCAAATGGCAATTGCTTGAAAGATAAGATTATAAAACAGCTACTTGTGAGAGCCATGGAAAAGCTTTCGTGGCAATTTCGCATTCAAAGTGACCATGTCTGAGTGATCTCAGAATGTGGAGACCGAGATGGAAGAATGACCATAATCCAGTTTCAAAGATTTTTGGGTTATTTTAAAAACTATAAAGAAACTAGATGACCCACCGGGCATTGCCCGGAATAAACAATCATGTGCCCCCCCCCCCCTCTCTCTCATATAATAAAAGTAGTAAACTACAGTCTTGCTTCAGAACTCATGCGCACAAGAACACTACGCACCAAACTGAACGCTTGATGCGCCCCCCCCCACCTCTCTCTCTCTCTCTTTCTCTCTCTCTCACTCTCTCTGTCTGTCTCTCTCTCTCTCTCTCTCTCATAATAATAATAAAAGTAATCATGTGCGCCCCCCCACCCCCTAGTATAATAAAAGTAATAAACTACAGTCTTGCTTCAGAACTCATGCGCACCAGAACGCTACGCACCAAACTGAACGCTTGATGCGGTTACTTTTTATGACATGCACGGTACTATATATTACGAAACAAACATGCAAAAATACAGATGTTACATAGCAATAAACATTGTTATTTTTTTAAAAATACATGCTTGCAGTAAACAACTTTTAATTATAGCCATCATCTTCCTTATCTCAACTGCCACCTTCCTGCCAAATTTAAGGCCTAAAGAGTGTATAGTTTGGTCAGTTAGTCATGCCAAAGGTTGCAAGTTACTGAAATATATAATAGATACCTATATTTTGCCCCAATGCCCAGTTTTTTCTACTAAAGTAAAGCCTCCCTCTGATGAAACAGGTTGTTTTTCTTTATCTCCATTAACAATGTACTTGGGAACGTTCAAACTTTAAAAAATGTTTTTCAGTCTCACCTCAACTGTGGTCGTTTTTCCATCTGTGTCTTCATGTGGGAAGATGATATTTTAAATATGCAGTCTCATTGTGATGTCATTGTGAGAAACTGCCAGTGGAGTATATGGCTATAAAGAGAGACCAGCTCAATGGTGGTAGAAACAAAACATGTTCCTGATGGATTTAATTCAGAGCTCATTGTTTTTTGTTGTTTTTTTTTTACCCATGCGGCAATGAATGATTTTTATCTTGGGAAATCTGATTGTTTACATAGAGCTACTGATAATTGGGTGTTATTAGACCCAAATGTGTTGTGTACAAATTTCTGTGCAGAGCGCACATGTTGGTTGTTTCCTGTCTCTCTAATGAATGTGTAGAAAGATTGCACTTTGGGAGTGAGCGGATCGTATACAACCCAGTCATCACTGGGGGGTGGGAGGGTCAGAACTTGTCGCTTAGTAACTGACCAATAGAATTCATTTATTTTTTCACATATATGTTTTGTAGACAAATGAATTTTAAGGAAAGCCACAAACTTTCAAATCTGAGAAATAGTTTTTAGTAGAATTAACAGAGGTTTGAAGTTGCTATTAGGTCTCTTATAAACCTTATTGGCGCTGCATTGGTTAAAATGACGTATATAATGAATTTCCAAATGACATGAACGGTTTTGCTGCAATATCAGCTGTTTTGTACAAAATGGAGTGTGCCCATATATGATTATGAACATTATGTATAATCAATGACCCGATTTGAATGCAATAAAATGTTTTTTACCTCGCACACTCCAGCTATGTCAGACAAGGTATCCTGATGTATAATCAGATGAATTATTTCTACAGTAGAATGTTGATACTGTGAGAATTCATTGACACTGGATATCATCAGTATGTCAAATCTCATCAGTTGGTTGTAAACCTCCTGATTACTGAAATTCTTGGTCCTTTCATCTCATCTTCACTTCTTTTGTGGTTCGTTAACATGAATCATCACTGTTGCCTAAGACTGTAGTAATTCAAAAATTAGAAAAGTCAATTTTTAGGCCTTCATAATATTCAACTACATTCAAAGTTGCATCGAATGATCTTGGTTAAAGACTCCGGAGCCAAAAAATGATCGAACAGCCAACCTCCAAAAGTCCATTGTAACCAGGCCAGTTGTGTTAAAATAAAATAGTTTTATGCCTCTCCTGTAAAGTAGCCCAAACCCATCACTACAGTTTTAGGGAACGGTGATGAAATATGTGACTGGCGGCCATTCAGAATGAGACACTTGTTGCTGGGCTTGAACCAGAGAAATCGGGAGTTGAATTTGTTTGGGGGGTCAGATATCGATTTTTTTTTAATTGTGGAAATGGAAAGTTTATCCATTTCTGAACTAGAAACCGTTAATTATATGAGCAGATTTTAAGTATAAAGTGATTAAAAGCAGGATTTTCTGAGGTAGGTAACTAGCTGTTTCGTGTTGAGCCCGATCTTTCATCGCGATTTTCTCTGAATTTTTGCCATTGTTCAAGGGTCACCCCCACCTCATTAAACTGCAATATCTCGGGCTAGAATTAAGCTAGCTCAGACATTTTTTTACCAAGTGAAAGTGCATGAAATAGCTTTCACATAATACCAATAACTCTATTATGATCAAAAGCGACAAGTGACTCATTTTGACTGGCTGTGTGACATATTATTCCCTACCTGTGTTTTGTCACATTTTCCTGGCTGAGTGCACAAAACTGGGAGAAGACTACTGGAGAATGCAACATTGAAATTATACTGAACGACATAAAGCACTGATGGATTGTGCTCATTTATCTTGCTTTTGTCTTGAATTTTTTAATTTTTTTTCCACTGCTGTGGCCTCGTTGAAGATTGTACATTTTAATGACATGTTGCACTTGTTCTGGTCAGATTTCCTCGGCACTGGAGGCCAATTCGAATATACAAATGTGGTGCTTTCAGAAAACCTTATGTACAGGTGTCCGTTATTGTGTGTGAACTGGAAATGTTTTGTTTTTTTCCCCCTGAAGATTTCTTTAAGAGGCTAGCGATATACACATACAAGTGTGATCGTGGCTTGGGATTGTGAATCGTTAATAATGTTGAATTTTGAAGATTAGGGTTAAGAGATTATGAGGCCCACGGATTCAGGGTCAGAATTGGTCACCTTAGAGCATGAGTAGGCCATCCCACATTTGCTATGTTTTGAGAAAATGAGGGCTGAACTTTTGCTACTGAAGACTTTAATGATTGCTGTTCAAAATATCTACCAACCAAGAAAAGGAACACAAAAGATATTTTAACAAGATTAAATCGGTGTCTGTTTATAGAGCGAATTATTGTTTATATAGAGCCAATTACATGTATTTGGAAAATAGCAAAAATGTGGGATGGCCCAGTTTTGCTCTGCAATAACCAATTAAAGGTGTGAATTAGGTCATGTCTTGTTTTGTGGGGCCAGATCTAAGGCGTCTTATGGAAATCTTTGCATAATTTTCCCCCCGCAAGATTTTCATTGATATGTATGTATCGTAATTTGATTTTTCAGCTTTCAGTGACAGCTTGTGGCTACATTTAGTGAATGCATCGTGAATAAGTGAAATAATCTGAAACATGCCACTTGTCTCTTTATGGTATGGGAAAAGAATAACAAGCCGTGCACTGTAAACTTCATTGGTGGTTTGACTTTTTGGACTTACAGTGCTTTTTGTTAACAATTGAGTGATCCAGTTTAGCCTAAAAAGTGTTAAGTGGAAATATCAGTAAATTTATCAGCTTTTCCAGGAAACCGGAGTTATGTTAACCCATGCATGTCTTCGTTGGTTAGACTTTCCAAAACTGACAATTGACGTTACATTCAGACAATGAATATTGTGTGGTACATGATGCTTAATCTCTTTCATAGATTTTTCTAAGATCTGATTATAATTGAAGTAATATGTGACATTGATTTTATATCTCACCTTTCCATATATAACAGGATTTTGATCCTTTGGCTTGTATGCTGAGCAGTTTTTTAAAAGATGACTTTACCAACATTCACACCTCTTTGGACCTTTATCACCAGACTGTCACAGAAAGGAATGATATATATGATGTGTGCTTGGAACAGCGGAAGATTGTTCAGCAATCAGACATAGTCACACCAATTTTTAAACAAATTAAAAATGTCCATCAATTTGTCAGTTGTAATTGTCGAGTGGACAAGTTAAACTTAAAGTGTCGGGAAATTTCCGTATTTAAACTTTTCCAGGAAACCGGAGTCTCCTCATTGGTTGGACTTCCAAAAACTGACAATTTATTAGTAAAACATGTCCTATGAATATTTTGCATTTCAGAATTTCGTTCAGAAAGATACAAGGAATGACCAATCCATTTCATTTCTTCCCATGGCTTTAACAAGTCACACACCCAGTTTTATACCTGTTTAAAGAATTCCTGAAGATTAATAACAGTTATCACAAAAATCTTCCAAAATTATCTAATGGCACATTGTTTATTGCACTGTTCCAAGCAACTTGTTGATTTTTTGTTGTTGTTGTACTTGTGTTGTTTTTCTCTATCAGAGATGTCCATGTAAACTGGGTCCACTGTAATAGGTCAAATCAGAAAGACTGGCACTGAGATTAGAACATGTTATCAAAGCATTGATGCCATAAACCCCTTTGAATCTCTAAACCACAAGTTTTGATTGCCATGGAAAGACACAATTTAAAGGACAGTTAAAGAAATTACTGTAATCTGTATACATGTAAGTAATTTATACACATGTATTAAGTATGTGTTTTTCGTTGGTGGTTTTTTCTTTCCCTCATTTTCTCTCTAGTGATTTACATCTATTGAACTGTGTGTGTGAATGATATAGTGTAGTCTCAGATTTGTTGAAATGCAAATTAATGTGAGGAAAACTTGGGGTCTGAAAATACTGTTTCTGTTTTAAAGTTTCTTTCCTTTGTTATTTTGTTTATATTCACAAACATTTATCATGAGTTGTAGTTTCTGTCTATCCTCAGCCAGATCAGGCTGGGTTGGTTATACACTGTTGTACTTCTTTTTTGAATAACATTTATCTACTGTGTTATTTTCAAATGTGGTATGCTTGCATGTTAAGAGATTGTAACTGTGAAATTAATGCATCACATTTTTCAAAGGAAGGTTTTCTTTAACTCTTATGCTGCCAAGCCCAAATGCCCCTTCCTTCCTTTAGACTGCCAGAATAATGAATTATTGCGCAGAAAGACGGTAGTAAAATTAGGAGCGCAAAACATGCTGGAACAATGTCAGCAGATATATCAGCCTCGCAGCAGTTTTAGCAAGAGGGTTTAAGAGAAGGGAAGGAGGGCTGATTTTTGTACACCAATTTTTTTGTGAATACGAAGCATTCATGTGACACAGCACATAGCCTACTGTTGAACTACAATGATTTTGTGTGATGAAATTGCTTTGTTGCCAGTTTCAAAATGAAAACATCTGTCAAAGACGTACAAATATTTCATGATTATGGAGACGGCCGTGGTCTCCTGATGTAATTAGTTCAAGGTTATGAATTTGATTTTATCAAGAAGACCAAGGTGTCATGGTATAATTAATTCAGTGTCAGGGGTGAAGGTGACCGAGGCTGGTGTAAGCACCAGACCAATGGCTCGTTGCGCAAAAATTTTGCTTCACACTAGCACAAGAGGCACTGCCCGCTGCATCCCACCGGGGCGTGGTGTGGGCGGTGCCTATTGTGGTACTGTGAAGCAAAATTTATGGGCGACGAGTCTGGTTCTTACACCAGCCTTGGTCTGTTTCACCCTTTATGATGTGTGCCTGGGAAGGGGAAGGTTGTCCAGCAACATGATGTCTTGGATTAATTGGCTCAACATTATGAATCTGATTTTAGCACAAGGAGACAATGAGTCATGGCAGATCATGTATACTTTGTTCAACATTATGATGGTAACTGATGTCAACAAGAAGACCATGGTGTTAAGGCCTGATTAGTTCAACATTATGATGGTAGCTGATGTCAACAAGAAGACCATGGTGTCAAGGCCTGATTAGTTCAACATTATGATGGTAACTGATGTCAACAAGAAGACCATGGTGTCAAGGCCTGATTAGTTCAACATTATGATAGCAATTGATGTCAACAAGAAAACCATGGTGTCAAGGCCTGATTAGTTCAACATTATGATGGTAACTGATGTCAACAAGAAGACCATGGTGTCAAGGCCTGATTAGTTCAACATTATGATGGTAACTGATGTTAACAAGAAGACCATGGTGTCAAGGCCTGATTAGTTCAACATTATGATAGCAATTGATGTCAACAAGAAGACCATGGTGTCAAGGCCTGATTAGTTCAACATTATGATAGCAATTGATGTCAACAAGAAGACCATGGTGTCAAGGCCTGATTAGTTCAACATTATGATGGTAACTGATGTCAACAAGAAGACCATGGTGTCAAGGCCTGATTAGTTCAACATTATGATAGCAATTGATGTCAACAAGAAGACCATGGTGTCAAGGCCTGATTAGTTCAACATTATGATAGCAATTGATGTCAACAAGAAGACCATGGTGTTAAGGCCTGATTAGTTCAACATTATGATAGCAATTGATGTCAACAAGAAGACCATGGTGTCAAGGCCTGATTAGTTCAACATTATGATGGTAACTGATGTCAACAAGAAGACCATGGTGTCAAGGCCTGATTAGTTCAACATTATGACGGTAGCTGATTTTAATGCTTCGCCAGCTCGTGGCAAGTCCAGTGCGATTTTTTGGTTATCCAAAGCATAGAACACATTTATCTTTCATTAGCTTAAGACACAAGCACACCGATTAATGCACCACGGTCAAGTAGACAAGTGCTCATCCTTTTTTCCTCTTTACCTTTTTTTCTTCTCATTCTTTACTCTCAAGTGTTTCCCTTTATGACAAAATTACGCTTTTAAATTCTGGCCGAGGCACAGGGTACCGAGACGGTTCAGTTCGCCAAATTCCATTTGTCGTCTTGCGAACGTATCATCCACGTCAACAATGCAACAGTTCCCATCACACCCCTTCATAACTGAACGAAACAGACTTGTACTACAGAACTTGTGAGTAGTACTCACAGCGTTCATACATACCCAAGTTGTGGACATAATAGTGAAACTGAAAGAAGGAATGGTATGCCTCGGTATACTGTGTCTCAGATTCTGGCTTGACTGGTTGGGATGCATGTACATGTGGCTGAATAGATACTCTCTTGAATAATGTTGCACGGTTGACTGAAAACTATTTATGTATTTCATATTTTCCATGATTATTGTTGACATTTTAATCTGCTTTGTTCTTTGTTGTTACTGTTGTTGTTTTTTTTTTCTCATGACCAAATTTCACTTTGTTATCATCAGTTAGCCATTTTGCTATGCGATATACTGGACTTAATGTGATTTATGATTTGTTATTATATACGTGGCAGATAATTATACATGTACATAAATGAGTTTGCTTGCATAAATTTGTATGACATCTGTTCCCTAGCTCCCTCCCTACCCACCTCCACCCCGCCCACCCTAATCGTGCTCACACCTTGAACATTTAAATCATGTGACACGTTTTTCTGTCAAGTAAGAGACAAAGAAAACTCTTCAGTTCCTGAGTTACATTCTGACATGATGAAACTGATAGATTTCAGTTTTTTTGTTGTTTTTTTTATTGCTAACAAAAATTTTCATATTATCATTTAACCTTCTTTCTTTCATTGGAAATATATACATTTTACTTAATAATACATTAATCCTTCAAAATTGATCGATGAATCTTCTAGATTTCTTATAATTTGCATTACATTTATCATTCTCTGTACCTTTTCGCAGCAATAGATATTGAAATTGAGATTCCCAAAAACATACTCTTGGTTGCGTTCATTGTTTGTTTGTTTGTTTTGTTAGAGTGTTACATCATTATTCAAGAAGGCTCTATCAAAGACAAGGCTTGGGCCTTCATGGGGCCTCCTCCAGTGAATGCTTGCCTTAAAAATAGCAATACACAGCATGTATATCTTCACAGTTCCTTGAAACTGTAGTAACTGGTTTTGACTACTTTTCAGGCGGAGGAAAAACTGTTTTCTTTTAGTACAATGGGTCGAGCGACAATGTCTTTTTGAAAGTTTGCTATTTGATTATTTTTCAATTTAGGAGAAGAAGACCAAGATCATTTGATGCGTCTCTGAATGTAGTTGAACATAATAACATACTGTGATTTAAAAAGTCACCTTTATAAATTTTTGAGGTAGGCCTACTACAGTGTTAGGGAACGGTGACGATATAGTGCTTCACCCACGAACAAACAGGCTGTAAGCGCTTTACAGTATTTATTTTCATATTAATTATGATAGAGGCGGGAGGGAGGGGGCATTTCGTGGACATGGGGTCAGGTTACAAATTTATTATGCAGGTGATATTGTAATTTCATACTCTGTCTCTCTCTCCCACCCCCCACCCCTTTCTCTTTCTCCTTTCCTCCCCTCCTAGACCTATCTCTCTCTCTCTCTCCTTTCCTCCCTTCTCCTTTCTCTCCTCACCCCTCCTTTCTCTCTCTCTCTCTCCTTTCTCTCTTTCTCCTTTCCTCACCCCTCCTTTCCCTCTCTCTCTCTCTCCTTTCCTCCCTTCTTATTTTTCTCTCTCTCTCTCCTTTCCTCACCCCTCCTTTCTCTCTCTCTCTCTCTCCTTTCTTTCCCCTTCCTATCTCTCTCCCATCCCCTCCTTTCTCATTTTCTTTCTCTCTCTCCTTTCCTCCCCCTCCTATCTCTCTCTCTCTCTCCCACCCACCTCCTTTCTCTTTCTCTCTCCTTTCCTCCCCCTCCTCTCTCTTTCTCCCAGCCCCCTCCTTTCTCTTTCTCTCTCCTTTCCTTCCCCTTCTATCTCTCTCTCTCCCTCCTTCCCTTCCCCTCTCTCTCTCCCTCCTTCTCTTCCTCTCTCTCCCTCTCTGTCTGAGGCCGCTCACATACATACACATAAACATATCCACATACAGCGACGTGGCTCACGGCTTGTGAACCAAACACATACGCAACTCGGGTGTGGGGTAAAGAGGAGCCCCGACATCTGCATCATTACAGACAAACCCTAAAACCAGATACCCTCAACTGAATTATAACGCAGTGGGGAAGCCAGAACTATCAGTTATCACCATCGACACACACATTTAATGTGAACGCTACCACTTTAATTAATATTAATGAATTAGACATATCAGTGTGACAGGGGAAACCAAATTAGCGTACGCCCGATAATGCAAAGCGTTGTAAGCTTAAACAGGGCACCGGTACGAGGATACAAATATTATATACTAGATCGGCGACACATAGCAAACTAAAAAGAAATACATGTATATAAGCTATTTCCCCATCATGTCAAGTCTTTAGATGATAGAGAGAAAAGGGAAAGAAAAGAATCCTCTGCAGATTGAAAGGGAGGCACCTTCAAAATTCCACGCCAATCCGAGCTAAGCTTACGCGAGCGGCGGCAGGTCTTGGTAAAAATGTATTGTTTTTATTATTATAATGTACATAAAGACTTCTATCAGGGACTTGGCCACTCCGACAGAGGTTACGGTAACTATATATTAACATCTCCTACCGGTAGACTTGGGGTAGCTGTAATTTCCAATTGGTTGGCAATGCTTTATTTAAAGGCATACGTTCCCAAAAATTGAGACATAGAACGTCCACCAAGACTACGTTATAAAAATGATATGGTGGTAGAAAATAACAGCAATAATGATAATATCTGGTGCCCGGGGGATACCCGGAGACGTCAGAAACAGATTTGTAATCATTTTAGTTTGCAATGTTCTCACAGCAGAGCTAATGGGACAACATTGCCACGCGATCTTTTGAAGCAGAGAGAGAGAGAGAGAGAGAGAGAGAGAGAAAGAATGAGAGAGAGAGAGAGAGAGAGAGAGAGAGAATAGCAGTGATGTTAGGTGAAACAAATTAATCATTTTTCTGTTTGTCTTACTTTCCTGCCAGGTGACCAGAGATGTAAGACATAACTAAACTGTTCAATGCAGAACTGTGCGCTGTCGGCAAAAATAACTAAGCGTCCATAGCAGCTAGTATACTTAGGCCTATGGAAGTGACCGTATAGGTCATTATTAATGCGGTACAAAAATAATATAAGCTTATTTCTTTCGCTGTGGCCATTTACACCTAACCACTATTACAATACAATTCATGGGCGATAAAAATGTGTACAAATATGCTGTCCTGAAACAAGTCCAAACTTGGAAATATGCGGGCTGTCCATTGAAAACAACAATAACAACAAAATATTTACAGAAATGATATCTCACATGAATGAGATCAAGTTTGTGGCAGTCAAAAACTTAAAAGCAGTATCAGTTGCTGGTCGATGTTATATGTTACTTCAGTTAAATAACTTCATCTGTTTGGCGCTGCCAACCTACGCAAATAATGCAAAACTCTTAATTACATGATATTTGTGTGCTCTGTTCAGAGCAATATGTAAATGCGTGAGAATAAATAAATAAACTAAGAAACTGATACAAAAGTGAATAAAAATATAATAAATAAAAATAGATCTTAAGGTTGAATACATATAGTTCCGACGTGTTTAATTAAATTAAGAAATAATAATAATAATTTTTTAAAAAGCCCTCAATGTATTATTATTTTAATCTGGTTCAGTTTATGGCGATTCAACCATTTCCCATTCCACCCCCATCCCGATCCTTATCCTGCAGGCTAAACCTGCGCCCTCCCAGCCCTTATAGTTCTCAGGTATTGCATGGAGCATTGGAAAAGCAGCTACAGATTGATGTGGGATTGGTGGTGGAGGGAACGGTTAATCTAATGCATGAGACCAAGTGTCACATTTCGTCCAAATTTTGAATGTTAATGATAATGCGATCCTCTTCAATTTATTGAAATTTGAAGTTCAACGGGCCCACTTGAAACGTGTCACAGCTGTCAACTCACGTGTTCAATGGAGCGTTTTAAAAAGTTGTGAAATGGTAATTATTACTGACAAAATTAGTTGACGCTCATCATGCATGTTTTCGTTGGATTAGCAACATAATGAAACCAGAGTTAATTATAAAAGTCATTGCTTTCCATAGAGGGGCAGAAATAATGGAAGGGCGACGTGAAATCTGCAGGCTACGTAATGTATCTGAATGTTTCATGCGTGGGGCACTTGTATAAAGCTTGACAGCGGTGCATACATGTAAAGCGGTCCCTGGATTTGCAAAATATGCATAGACCTTCACACATCATTCCTGTTCCCAGGTAAGTAGACAGTCATACAAACTATACGCTCAAGCTGGTTCTATTGGTGATAAGTCTTCGATCAACTCTCATTTCCTCGATCATGGTGTGTGTGTGTGTGTATTGTGGTGGTGGTTGTTTTCGCACATCACAACCGAGTGTGATAAAGTGAGGAATTCGGGAGTAGCAGTTATTACCAAGCAATGTCAGCTCACATACTAACAAACCAATGTAAAAGAAAAAATGGGAATTCGGCCTACGGACCAATAGACTTCTTAAAAATTAATCACTTGGCTACGAAGACGTAGGGATAGAAGAAATGCACTTACCAATTTGGCGTACAACCATAAAGTAAAATTCGAATGTTTAATGTCTGAACACCATGTAATTTGACAAAAATGTTTGGATAAATAAATCTTACTTGATAGATTTTAGAATAATGTATGCTGATTCGGTTCATTTTGATGCCTGGTGCATGGTTCGGTTTTTTTCCACAATATCTGCTTTTCGAAATTACTTGCATTGACTTGTATTACCTGGCCAATCTCATGTCAAAACAACACCAATGCCGTAGACCACGTTGGTATTGCTATCAATGTACTTGACTTGTATCGTTAGGATAATCACATAGGTAGACATGATAATTGATTCGTAAAAAATGAAATGCCCCATATGGCAAGAACGTGAATGTTCGTTATGATAGACTTTTGCTGCATACTGAGTGGTATTCCCATTAGTCTAGACTACCTGCAGCACGAGAGTCAGAAAATGAGAAATCTTTTATTAAACGCTGTGGCTATTCTTACGGCAGCCTACCAACTTACCTAGGCTATATTAGTCCATTGTCAGATTGATATGTAACGACGTGAGGGCCTAGTCAGTTTGTATCATCGAGGCCGTAGGCCGATGTTCTTCTGGGCAGTAGTCAGACTGACATATCAGGGTGAGCCGCCGGGGTAGCTATGTATTGTTTTCACTCGGACTATAGAATGCATTCGGAAGTCCTTCTTAGAGTTAACGAGTGAAAACAATACATAGCTACCCCGGCGGCTCACCCTGATATGTCAATCTGACTACTGCCCAGACGAACATCGGCCTACGGCCTCGATGATACAAACTGACTAGACCCTCACGTCGTTACATATCAATCTGACAATGGACTAACAGTTGGTAGGCTGCCGTAAGAATAGCCACAGCGTTTATTTATAATCCTATCTAATTTATTTTGACCCTCGCAGTCTGACAGAACCCAGACACTCACACTTTTCATCATAACCCCCCCCCCCCCCCCTCAAAACCCAATGTTAAATAGGGTGAAGGACGAGATCTATAGTATAGTTTAGTCTCTAGTATGGTGCTATAGGAGATTTAGATCTAATCATCTAGTCTAGTCAAGATCTGTAATTAGTAGGCCCTAATTAGTAATTGAACTGTCATGATTTTTCATGATTGCAGCTAGCAATAGGCCTAAGCATAATCTTATTTAGATCTAGAATCTAGATCTAGATCTAAATTTGATTGCTTTGTCTTGAACATTTGGGAAAAAAGTTCTATGAGCCTGTAGATAAGATAGTGTGAGTGAAAAAGTCTGAGAAGCAATGTATTTTTTTCTCATATGTTCATTTTCGCATTCTGCCTATGGGAGTTTGTTAATAGATCTATATATTATGAGGAGGACCCAAATTAAATTTTCATCAAAAGTAATAGAGTATTAACTAATTGAACAGAAGGGAAGATTGGAAAACAGTGAAGAATACAGTGGGAAATGGTTAAACTGAAAATGGCTAAACCGAGAATAGCAGTAAAGAAAAGAAAATTTTGTTATGGGACATGGCATGAGTGTTTCCCCTGTAGTTGTTTCCCTTGTCTGAAAGTGCTGACAATGTAATTGTGTGGGTGTTTGGGTTGATGGCGTGTGTGTGTCGTCTGGAGGATAGCTATTTGTTACGGAGGAGTTACATGTGCATGTCCATGTGCTGGGAGATTGTGATGTTGATGTTAGACAATATTTGTAACTGGTTATATATATTATGTTCGTCACCAGTGAGATTGTACATGTTCTTATCCTTGTACTGGTCTGCATTGTATTGTAATAAATGTTTGAAGTAATCTGGTCTGTACTACCAAGTCTTCGAGTCCTGTGATTGAATGGATGCACAAAACTAGCAACACAACAGAACTGGCGACGAGGATAAAAACTGGAAGACCAGCAAAGACACTGCCGAGGATACAGCCCCGCCCGGTGGACCCCTGATGATCCAGGGAGCAAACCCAGCGACCTTCGGATAACCGGAGCTGGACCTTTGACAGCAGTGCAGACACAGCCACAGCAACCTGATGGCGACACGATCTCAGACCAGTGCCAACGATGACCTGATCCAGTTGCTGAGATCGCAGATGGAGCAACAGCGCCAACAGATGGAATCGCAGATGGAGCAACAGCGCCAACAGATGGAGTTGTTGATGACAGCACTAGCCAGCAAGTCAACAACTCCTACGGCAACCAAATTCTGTGAGTTTGACCCCACGTCAGAGCTTTGGACCGATTATTGGTCCAGATTCGAGACATTCGTGAAGGCCAACTCAGTCCCAGCAGAAAAAAAGGCGGAAGTTTTTCTGACAAACCAGATGTCCGCAACATTCAAGCTCCTTAAGAACCTGGCAGCTCAACAAACATCCCCCAAGGACGTCAACAGCCTCTCCATTGAAGAAATCCAGGCGTACATGGCAGACCACTTCAATCCAAAACGCTTCGTGGTCCGAGAGCGGTTCAAGTTCTGGACCAGGACGGAGCGGCGACCTGGTGAGAGTGCCCATGAGCTGGCAGCCAGGATCAGACAGGAAGCAGCCACGTGTGATTTTGCATCCATCACAGATCCTCTGGATGAGGCGATGCGGACCAGATTCGTGTGTAGTATCGGCAACGAAGCGGTGGTGAAGGCGCTGTTCAAAGAAAAAGAAGATGAGCTGACATTCAGCCGTGCTGTGCAAGTTGCTGCCGAGGTGGAGGAGGCTACCCGAGTGACAAAAGAGACAATCACCAAACCAGCCTCTGTCAATGCCCCGGTTTTCCAGCTTCGTCCAGGAAGCGGTGCAAGCGCCAAGGAACAGAAGACCTGGCAAAAACACAACTCAAAATACCAAAAGAAACCAGAGCCCAGTGGCAGCCAAGATCACAAGTCATGTAGCCAGAAGACATCCTGCTACAGATGTGGCGGTGCCCACAGCTCTGACCAGTGCAAGTTTAAGGACACAATATGCAATTTCTGTGGCAAGAAAGGCCACATCAAACGAGCCTGCCGCCAGATCAAGAAGCAAGGGCCCGTAAAAAGAGTGCAGCGTGTTGGCCGAGAGACGTCAGACGCGGAGCCACTGGTCCAGACCTGTCATATCAACGGTGTGCCAGTGACGTTCGAGGTGGACACAGGCAGCAGAGACAGCTTCATATCTATTGCATCGTGGAAGAATCTGAAGAAGCCGAAGCTGTCCCCAACGTCGACCAAGTACCGATGTGCTTCAAATGTAGACCTGCCAATCATGGGGATGGTGTCTTTGTCAGTCTCCGTGGTGCCAGAGAAGCCATCTCAGACCCATCAGTTCGTGGTGACTAGGCTGAACCTGAACCTTCTGGGCCGCAACGCTATCAAAGGCCTGGGTATATCGGTGGACACCATTCTGAGAGGCCCAACAGTCAAGAAAGTCTCTCAACCAGAGGTTGGACCCGAGACGACGTTCCAAAAAGCATGCCAGCAGCTGTGTGCTGAGTTTCCAGAACTTTTCAAATCTGAGCTTGGTACACTCAAGGACTTTGAACTGGAGATAAAGTTCAAGGAGGAGGCCCGTCCAGTATTCCACAAAGCCCGCCCAGTGCCCATCGCTCTTCAAGAGGACTTAGAAACTGCCCTGGAGGCCGGAATCCAGAAAGGAGTGTGGGAGAAGACCCAGTTTAACGCCTATGGAACACCAGTCGTCCCCATAAAAAAAAATCAGGTTCCTGGACAGAGCAGGTCAACAATCAGAGTCTGCGGGGATTACTCCAACACCGTCAACCCTCAGTTGGAGCCCCACCGACACCCGATGCCGCTACCAGAGGACTTGATGAGGCGACTGGGGCGAGGACATGGTTTCACCAAAATAGACCTGGCTGACGCTTATAACCAGATCTGTTTGGCACCTGAGTCACAACGCCGGCTTGCCCTCAGCACTCACAAAGGCGTCCTGCTGCAGAAACGACTACCTTTCGGCATCATATCAGCCCCTGGATATTTCCAGGAGATCATGGACCAGCTCACTCAGGACCTGACTGGCGTAGCGGTCTACCTGGATGACATCCTGGTGAGCGGAGATACAGCGGAACAACACCTTCACAACTTAAGACAGCTCCTGCAACGTCTGCAAGACAAGGGCCTCCGCTGCAATCTGGCGAAGTGT
Source organism: Onchidella celtica (assembly GCA_963931925.1). Taxonomy (NCBI): domain Eukaryota; kingdom Metazoa; phylum Mollusca; class Gastropoda; order Systellommatophora; family Onchidiidae; genus Onchidella; species Onchidella celtica. The sequence goes on along the minus strand of OZ007574.1, from coordinate 58,172,854 downwards.
CAGTTCGCCCAGCCAAAGGTGGAGTACCTGGGACATGTTCTATCTCAGGAAGGCATCACCAAAGGACCTAGAGTCGACGCAGTGACTTGTATGCCTTCGCCTACCTCGGTATCCAGCCTGAAATTTTTCCTGGGTCAGGTGCAGTTCTACAGCAAGTTTCTGCGGAATGTATCTACAGTGCTGGAGCCCCTTTACCGCCTGACAAAGAAAGGTGTTCGGTGGAGATGGACTGATATAGAGGAAACTGCTTTCACCAGGATGAAGGAAATGCTGTGTGCGGACACAATTCTAGCCCACTTCGATCCATCTCTGGAAGTGGGCATCTCCTGCGATGCATCTGATGTGGGTATTGGCGTGGTGCTGTTTCATCGTTATCCAGACGGTACTGAAAGACCCATTGCCAATGCCTCCAAGACCTTAACAGCAACGCAGCGCCGGTACAGCCAAATCCAAAAAGAAGCGATGGCTATCATCTTCGGAGTAACGAAGTTCCACCAGTTCCTCTACGGACGACAGTTCATTTTAGTCACGGACCATAAGCCTTTGATCGCACTGTTTGGACCAGCCAAGCCGATTCCAGCCCTGGCAGCGAATCGACTGGCAAGATGGGCGTTCACCCTGAACCAGTATGACTACTCCATAGAGTATAGAAAGACAACTCAACATGGAAATGCTGACGCTCTGAGTCGTCTACCGTCAGGCCCAGACGTAAAGTTCGACACGGATGAAAACTGGGCAGACACGACGACAGTCTGCACAATCAACATGATTAATAGCCAGCTTGACCCTGTGGACTCCAATACCCTGCGGGTCGAGACAAAGAAAGACCCAGTCTTGACTGAGGTAATGAGACTAGTACAGAAGGGATGGCGGAGCAGTGCAGCTACCAGCGGAGAGTCGAAGTCCTACGCCTCAGTGAAGGAGGCCTTATCCTGTGCCAGCGGCTGTCTCTTTTACGGCTCCAGAGTGGTCATTCCTACGACACTAAGGCCCCAGATTCTGCACATCTTGCATCTGGGACATTTCGGCGTGCAAAGAATGAAACAGCTTGCCCGGACCGCCGTGTACTGGCCAGGGATCGACGCAGACATCGAGTCTCTTTCCCATTCCTGTGGTGCTTGTACTGAACATCAGAACATGCCACAGCAGACGAGTCACCCTTGGAGCATCCCAGACAAGCCATGGAGCCGAGTACATATTGACCATGCTATAAACTTCAAGGGTCATCAGTGGTTGGTAGTTGTCGATGCGCTAACCAAATACCCATGCGTCCACATGATGACTTCAACCACGACGAAGGCGACCATCCGGAAGCTAGAAGAGGACTTCGGACACTTCGGTTACCCTGAGTACCTTGTTTCTGACAATGCAGCCTGCTTCCTCTCTGAGGAGTTCCAGGAATGGTGCCGACGGAAAGGAATGCAACATATGCATGGCGCACCGTACCACCCGCAGACCAACGGTGCAGCAGAGAGACTGGTGCAGACCTTCAAAAGGTGTCTTAAAAAGTCATCACTACCCCCAGTGGACGCTTTGCACGAGTTCCTGATTCAATATCGCCGGACGCCGCTACCCTGTGGATCGAGTCCAAGCCAGCTGCTGAACGGTCGGCAGATCAGAACTCAGCTCGACGCCCTGGTGCCTCCTACCAACATTCCCAAACCAAGCACCAAGCATCAGGTAGGCAGGGGGAAATTCAGCGTAGGCACCCCTTGTTTTGCCCTCACCTTTAAAGGTGGCAAAAAGGACAAATGGATGCCTGGCATTATTTCACGAACAATTGGAAGAACAATGGCGGAAGTGAAGATCCATGATACCTCGGTTCGCCGCCATTTCAATCAACTCAGGCCAAGACAGTGATTTTCTCATATGGACATATGACTTTTGTGCTATAGTACTGTTAGATTCTCATATATAGACATATGACTTTTGTGCTATAATATTATTAGCTTCCTGCCCTCCAGGCACTCAGCTGGAAGGGAGGTGTTATGGGACATGGCATGAGTGTTTCCCCTGTAGTTGTTTCCCTTGTCTGAAAGTGCTGACAATGTAATTGTGTGGGTGTTTGGGTTGATGGCGTGTGTGTGTCGTCTGGAGGATAGCTATTTGTTACGGAGGAGTTACATGTGCATGTCCATGTGCTGGGAGATTGTGATGTTGATGTTAGACAATATTTGTAACTGGTTATATATATTATGTTCGTCACCATGAGATTGTACATGTTCTTATCCTTGTACTGGTCTGCATTGTATTGTAATAAATGTTTGAAGTAATCTGGTCTGTACTACCAAGTCTTCGAGTCCTGTGATTGAATGGATGCACAAAACTAGCAACACAACAAATTTAATACTAATAAAAGTAATAGGAATCCCTGATTTATTCCTCTTTATCTTTGCCTTTGCTAACAAACTAGATTAGTGCTAAACCAAAATAATTGCTGGATAGGGTGGGTGATTTACCAATGCCATGCAGGCCGAGGCAAGTTACTGGACAATTCCCCCCTCCGCCCCCACCCCCAGAGCAGAGCATGCTTTGTTCTGCCTGGTTGTATAGGCCTACATGGGAGTGGCAGCACTACAGGAGTAGAGGGAGAGGAAGGCCTATGACCTCGATGGTCCAAAATCAGCTGGCAGCAGACAAGACATGAGGCGGGTGACCTTTCGTGTAAAATATATGACATCAAAAAGGCAATACGATGTAGCCTAGTGACCGCTGACAGCATAGTTCATGGCATTGTGTACAGTAGGGCCTGGCGGTAACGAAATCAGTAGGATGGCAGTTCTGTATTGTCCGTCCAGACTCGGGTCTCTCTACTCTGAGAGTTGCACATTCACCGGCATACTCCGTGTGTCCCTAGGCCTGAGCAGTTGCCCATCCTCATGCTCAGTCAAAAACACAGAGCAACGGAGGACGCGTTGAGTCTCTTTTGCGTATAAATGCACTTACATTTGTCCTCCTGGATAGTGATTGGGCTACTTTTCTTGAAACTGGCTGTTTTCAAGCCTGTCAGTAAACCGAAACTCTTTCTAAACAGAAAACAAACCTGTGATCCTGCCAATTTTGGTTTAACCGTTGTCTACTGTAGTTTGCAAAGGAATTGCTTTGAATTTATAGTGTATTGAAAAAGAAATACCTGGCCTGCAAATATTTCCAGCATTCTGCATTATAAATCTCAGGGTGCTGGTTAGCATTTGGGAGGAGTACCATATGAGTTACACAACTTTAGACGGGCACATATTTCATGTTCCGGATGTTATTGTTAATAGCCAAGCCCTGCATTCACTGTGAAAACATCCATCTAGGGGATTAACTTTCTAGGGGGTACAGCCCCCTTGCGATTCCTGCTCACGGACGCTCCTAAAGTTGCGTCTTTTGTAGTATCATTATCAATAAATATCATGTAACTCAAATGGACTGACTTTTTAATAATTACATTATACATTTATATTATATTGTGTGCTCATGCATGATTTTGCTTAGATCTGAAATTAATTTAAGTTGAACAAATAGGATATTAGAATATACATGTATTTGGAAACAGTTTCGAATGTAAACTGATGATAAAGAACCATGTTTGGTCTGATGAAAAAATTGCGACGTTCCTCTGAAAAGATTGAAAAATTCTCAGGCTTTTAGTACAAAACGTAGCTCATTGATCACATACAAAATTGAAGTGGTCCTCACTCCTTTTAGTTCTTTCAGTTGTATGACATTGGCAATCAGTATATCAGAACATTTGGCAGGATATTGACACAGCCAGCAAAATTTTAAGAATGGTAAAATTTGACATGGAACTCCTTTAAGAGTTACGAGTCAAATTCCAAGATTAAGTTATCTCTGTCAGAATGTGGCAAGACTTAAGAGTTTTGAAATAAAAGATTGGAGTAATTGCTAAAAGAGTTGGCTTACATTTTATAACTTATAAGTCCGCTGTTGTTACATCTAAGTCTTTTAGCGAGATTTATGCTTTACCACACCCCAAAACCTGCTACTTGTTTCAAGAAAATGAAGAATTTTGAAAAGATTTTGTTGTATGTGCAGTGAGAGCAAGGTAGGCCTATATTAAAACTGAAATGGAATTAGAAAAATCTGAAACCAATGCTTCATGTTTGCTCACAGTAACACCCACAAGATTTTGTTTTTGTATTCAGTTAAGGATTTGAATCATTTTGTGTGAACCGCAAACAATTTAGTTAATGCTAATCGGCATAGCAATTAGCAGTACAGTTTCTTGCTGGGATTCATGAATTTCAAGGTAATGCCTTTCTTAGTTTCTAATATTGACTGTGACAAATTATCAGTGTGACACAAAGCAGTAATTTAACTGTTCCTACATTCTTCTCTTTGTTGTTGATGTATTTCAGGACAAGATGGGCAAAAGCAAGAAATCAGATGCGGATCAGAGTGTAGATGGCAATGAAGCAGCTTCAGAGACAGGAAAGACCAAACTCAGCTGGGAAGACAAAGTGAAATACCTGAGTCCAATATCGAGTCCTCTGGCAACAAAAAAGCTGACCAAGAAGATTTACAAAGTCATTAGTAAAGCAAGAACAAATAATTGTCTCCGTAAAGGCATTAAAGAGGTGCAGAAAAGCCTTCGCAAAGGGGAAAGAGGAATTGTTGTTTTGGCTGGTGATGTGAGCCCATTAGACATTGTATCTCATATTCCTGTCATGTGTGAAGAATCCGATATCCCATATTGTTATACACCCTCCAAATATGAACTTGGCGAATCGTATGGATCTAAAAGGCAAGCTTGCATGGTGCTCATTAAGGAACATGAATCATTCAAGGATGCTTTTGAAGAGTGCAAGTCAAGAATTAATAGCATCCCTATGTCTTATTGAGGAAGATTCACGTGAAGATTCTGTTCTTGTTTATTCAAGTAGCTTTTAGTCATTCAAAATGTATTCACAAAGTAACAATGTATTTTGCTTTTGGGCATCGGCTTCCATGTGCTGCATCTGATTTTCGTTCTTGATCATTTTTTTCCAATTTTCATCCCATGTTTTTTAAAAATTGTCAGCATTTGTTTACTGTCATGAAGGAATGGTATTGCCTTACTCGTTGAGATTCAGTTCTTCTCTGTGGATGGGTTGTGGTTGGATAGGACTTCGACACCATATTTTTACCTGAAGATGTTCTAACCTGTTATCAGTATGAAGATCACCTGTCCTCCCTCAATTGGAATTGTTTAAAATACAAATGAAATGTCTCTTTGACATGAATTGTGTCAATTCTTGAAATATTACATTGTTACTGGGAGCAGAATTGAAAACTGTCTCCTCTTGGTGCAGTGCAAATGTGCTGTAAGAAAATGCTTTATGTCAAGCTGCTCCCATGAAATCTAAAGTGAAGTTCATGAACCTTGGAGCAAAACTTCTATAGCTTTCAAGTTAAAATACATGTATGGGTCAGATTTGGATGGGTATTTTGTCTAAATCCTCCAAGTCCCAAGATTTGCAGCAGGTTGCAGTTGTTTTTACTCACTTTTGGTAAACTAGATGAGATGTAGCCCTGAATGCATATTCAGTTCATATTCAGTTCATGCATTCCAGTGATTCCACTAATTTCCTTTTGAATTTATACACTTGTTTTATTTTGAACAGTTCGGAAATATTGAGGGCTACCCATTGGTATGAGTGGTCAGTAAATACTGTATGTACATGTAGTTTTATTTGAAAGTATAGTGAAGGGAATGGCTGCATAATGAATTAGATAACCCTGTCTTCATTTTCATAGGCCGGAACTTGAAAGCACTGATTGCTTATGAGAACATTTACAATCAAGTTTCATAACTTGCTTACACTTGGTGCAATTTCCAATACCAGTGCAATTGGTGATTAACAATTATCAGCATGTGCATGGGTGGGAGGGAGGAATTTTGTGGGGAGGAATACCATATGAGTTAACACAACTATAGTCTGGCGGGCACATATTTCACATTCTGTGTGTTAATCGCGGAGCTGCCCATTTACTATAAAAACATCCACCAAGAGGACTAACTCGCCAAGGGTTCACTCCCTCCCTGCTACACCTCCGCACATGGGCACTGTAAATGTCGCATCCTTGTAATATCCCTATTGTGTAACTCAAATGGAACTCGTCCCAAATTGCCCAATGAAAGAGATAACACGAACACGCTTTGTCAGACTTGCAAACTACAGGGTATCTCTTATTTTGGGAGGAGTATCATATGAGCTGTGCAACTTTAGCTGGGCACATATTTCATGTAACCTTCGGTTCGCCGATGACATTGTCGGGCTGGCAGGAGAGGAACAAGAACTTGTCAACTTGGTGAACCGCCTGGACAAGACATCTGCCAGATACAGCATGGGGATCAGTGCCGAAAAGACGAAGCTCATGACAAACAGCATAAAGCCCATGGATAAGAAAATCACAGTCCGTGGACAGGAACTCAAAACTGTGAATCAGTTCAAGTACCTTGGAACGATGCTCAATGAAGAGGTCTCAAAGACCGAAGTCCTAGCAAGGGCGGCACAGACAGCAGCAGCATTGGCAAAACTGAAACCAATGTGGAGAGACAAAACCATCAGCCTGTCAACTAAACTGAAGCCACTGCATGCAGTAGTCCTGTCAATCTTTTTATGTGCATGCGAGACATGGACACTAGCAGCAGAACTGCAGAGAAAAATCCAAGCAGTGGAAATGAGATGTCTAAGAAGAGTACTCGGCATCCCTTTACAGAACACATCACAAATGAAGCAGTGCGTGCAACCATCACCAAGCACATGAAACATTTTGTGGAGCTGCCAACCACCGTCAAGAAAGAAAACTTTGATCGTATGGTCATGTGACAAGAGCCAGTGGCCTATCGAAGACCATCCTGCAAAGGACAGTTCAAGGTGGAAGAAGAAGAGGCAGGCAGAGAAAGAAATGGACGGACAACATTGCTGAGTGGACAGGGAAGAGCTTTGCCACAACCCAAGCCCTTCCCCGTAACTGTCAGAAGTAGAGACAGCTGGTGCAGCGTTCAGCAATGCAGCACCCCCACGACCCCGGGAAGGGTTAAGGGACTCATCATCATCATCATCATATTTCATATTCTGAATGTTAATTGCCTAGCCGCACATTTATTATAAAAACATCAGACAAGTCAAGTTCTTGTAGTATCCCAATTGTGTGACTCAAAATCAAATGGAACTACTCCCCTTGTTTTATAACCCCCCCAAAAATTAAATTCCCGCCGTGTTGAGGACAAGGCCATCCAGTAAGATAGTGATGACAATATGCACAGCATACTAACTCTCGTGCATTACATGATCTGTGAATTTTTTCATTTTGAGGTTTCTCCTGTCTGTGGAAAACATAATGGACAATTTCAGTTTACCCTTATACGACATGGGTACAAGTGCCACTTGAGTTTTCCCGTATATTAAAGTAATATGTGCTCATTTAGTTGGCAGGTCTGCTGTGTGTAGAATAGAAATGACAATGACTGAATTGTTTTTTTTCCTGTCTGGTTTATGTTCCAATCAGCATTTCCGTTTTGTTTTGCTTTGTTTTTTTGTTGTTTTCTTACTATTTAAAAGTGTTTTTTAAGATACACGTAACAGGTCATAAAGGGATGAGCATAAGAAAAAATGTTATGTATGACAGTATGGTTGCATTTGTTTCAGAAAGCTTGATTGATACTTTTTCCCAGCGAGATCATTATTTGACATGAATTCTCAAGATTTCAGTTTATTACTAATATTAATTGTAGTTATCCAATTCTGTCATAATTATTACATGTTTCAAGTTTGTTTCATTATCATAAACAGAAGATTCGTTTTTGTGGAAATCACAACTGTTTTATGAACCTGCATTAATCACAAGTTACTTTTTGTTGTCTTAGCAAATTTGAAATCTGTGCCTATAATAGATGTACTGTGTTTGTTGTGGTGTACTACGGCAGTCACCACTCAATTAGGTTTCCATTCCAGTGGTAACCAATACATAATCACAAAATTGTGTATAAACTGATAGTTGTGGGTTGGTATAATGACTCCAGAGGAGAGAATTACCTAGGCGCGAAATGCTTTTTACATCCTGTATAATGATGGTGTCTGGTGCAACCCAGCGAAATCAAGATATGTAATGCAAATTTCACAGGAGGAACAAAAAACTGTTGATAAAACAAAAGGGAAATGGTATGAGCTGGTTTGATCATGTTTATTTTCAGTATTTGTATTGGAAGATAGTAAGAGCTATTTTTTGTACAAAATGTATATGATGCGGGATTCCCTCCAAGCTTCACAAATTGGTACTACAGAAAGAAATATGAAATTTTTGGACTTAGCTCGTTTGCGCCCGACAACTTCAATAAGATATGACCCAACCTCCCAAAAACATTCTAATAAACTGACAAAATTAAAACTAAAGTGCTGGGTGTGGGAATCTTTACACGTCCATGCAGTGGCATAGCTAGGGTTGCCAGCGCCCGGGGCAAGGCAAACATTATGCCCCCTGACAGATGTAACTAAAGTACATGTAAAATGCTAGTTATTTAGTAATGCCACATGTAGTGCATGTAATATTGTACTCAAATTTATTTAAAGGTGGGCTATTATTAATATTATACATTGTAGTTTATTTTGTTTTCTTTTGAAATTTCAGTCTTCTGTGAATTTTGCACCCCAGGCAACCACCCCTGTGGCCCTGCCCATGCTACACCACTGCATGTACTTCAAACAGTTTCCATTTCTTGGAATATCAATTCTGGAAATCCCATCTTTGCTTGTGAATTCATTCTGTGTCACGGTGATTCTACTTAACTTTTACCTTGCCAATAGGTGAATGAAGGCACAAGTGAAAAAGGATTTTCTATTTCTGTAATGATTTCACATCTTTCATTATTGAATATTCCAAATTATCAAAACTGTCACAGAATTAACAGGAACAGCATATGATGAAATTGATGTCAATAAAATTGACTTCCTGTCTAATTATTCGTGCTTTTGTTCCATTTCTCTACTGTATTTGGTGTACTGTTCGGAGCTTGTTTTTGATTTGAAGTTAACAGCGTGCATGTATTTGGTTGTGTATGGATAATTAATATGGATAACTCTTTTTTTTAGAATTAAAAAAAAAGATTATTGCAGATCTATATATCTGAATGTGTAATGAACTACTTATATGTACTATGATCACCGGATTGATTTGATCAATTAATCGATTTTGTGCGACATGCTTTTGTTCCATACAAATTCAAAACATAACGTTTTCATGAAGGGCGCAGGAGTTTCAGTGTGAAGAAAGCATGTCGACACAATGACGGTCACATAGTGCTAGGAAGGAACAAGACAATAGACAGAATATAGCAGAACGACAGGACAGAAGCGCCCACCAAACCACACTCGGGGAGTGGCGGGTATAGAAAAGATCTTTATTTTATTAAAACCCACTAGATTGGGGAAAAATGAGATTGGAGGAAATATCGGAAATTAAAGAAGTCATCATCACATAATGTACTTTCAGCACTTAGCTTTATACATGTGCTTGTAGTTTTATTACTGTAGTGTTAAATTACATGAGCATGTATAGCTTGTCACTTTTCTTATTGTTTTTGATGTCTCTGCGGTCGCTCTCCTTTCAATTTGTTGTTGTATTGTTGCTGTTTTATCATGTGTAGCTCTGTGGGCTATATCAGAATAATTTTCATATATCCGGACTATATATGTGGGTACATGTATTTTCACCTGAGATGCCTGCGTCGCATCCTTATCAGGTGGCAGGATAGAACCACCAACGTTGAGGTACTGGAGCGTGCCAACATGACACGCATACATGCAACACTCCGCGAGAGACGCCTTCGGTGGCTCGGCCACGTCAGGCGCATGGATGCAGGCCGCCTTCCCAAAGACCTTCTCTATGGTGAATTGACAGAGGGCTCACGCGCAACTGGGCGACCCAAACTCAGATACAAAGACGTCTGCAAAAGGGACCTAAAACACTGCCTTATTGACATCCCCACATGGGAGAGCCAGGTTGAGGACCGAGCTGGCTGGCGGCTCACCGTCAAGCGTGGCACGAAAACATCAGAAGAGGCAGACAGATCAACCGCCGCTGCTAAACGATCTAGGCGGAAGGAAAACAGGGAAAACAGCCAACAACCCCAGCAAAAAACACCATTCATCTGCTCCAGATGCGGCAGGGATTGCCACTCAAGAATCGGCCTGCACAGCCACACACGGAAGTGCAGCTAAACAACCTACGGACGCCACACCATCGTCTCTCGTAGATGGAAGGATGCCGAACGAACACAAACCGTTCAAATTTTTGCAAGGTGGGAAAACAAAAAATGAACCAAGAAAAATACATGTAAAGCAATTAATTTCCCACGTTTGCCGACGTGCCAAATGTCACTTTAGTTGCAGGACTGTCCTGTGCGCTGTATGTGTCAGGGAAGGACCTTTTCTTTTTGTGGCAAAAAAAACATTTTAAAAATCCATCCGGTTTTAGGATAAAGGCCAGTCTAACATAGTGCACGACTTTGTTGACATGGCAGTATGCACTTTATATTAACGTAGGCCTACATCATAGCTTTATATAGTGTATAGTGCTCCCTCCTGTTGACTACCAGGCTCTAAACATAAAGTATGACCTGTCTATGTGAGGTGTGTTACAATTAACATTTCATATTTTAATTTGTATTCTCTTTGCTGCGGAGATCATAACTGATCGTTTAAGTTTGCCTTTATAGGGCATGGGGTCATAATATGCCTCTTGGAGTGTCCCTTAGAAGTGGTCACTTAGGTTGGCTGGGCAGGCGTGCCTTTGGCATGCAGTAGTTACCTGTATTCGTGGAAAGACAGTGGGTTGCACAAACAGTTTCAAGAGAAATGTGAGAAAGAATGCAGTGACACTGACAGTCAGATACCAGTAATTTTGTTGTGGAAAAGAACGAATTAAGAATTACTTAAGTTAGATTGGCCCTTCACATTTTATTGTTGATTATAATAATAAAGAAGTCAACACATGATAATTTTCATAACCCACCGTGGTTCCTTCTTGCTTGCTCGTGTCCGTGTCCAGTGTGGTGTTCAAATCCTTGACCTTATTTATTAATAAAGAGAAATTTAAGAAATTGAGAGTGGGAATAAGATGAATAAGTGAGTGCAAGAGTAAGAGCAGGATGGAGCTGCTTTGGAAGGTACAGAGAAATTTTCCAAAATAAAGACATACCAATATCCCTCAAGAGAAAAGTGTTCAACCAATGCGTAATCCCCACGATCACATATGGATGCCAGACATGGACCATGTCAAGACAGATCACCACGAAACTAAGAACCACCCAAAGAGCAATGGAAAGAAAAATGCTAAATATAAAGCTACAAGACAAAGTACCACACACGGAAATACGAAAACAAACAAATGTTACGGACTTGGTGAAAATGGCTCTCAGATTAAAATGGAGATGGGCAGGACACCTAGCCAGGACACAAGATAACAGATGGACAAAAAGATGCACAGAGTGGAGACCGAGGACGGGGAGAAGATCACGAGGACGGCCAGTAGGACGATGGAGAGACGACATCACAAGAACAGAGGGTGCGACCTGGACAAGGAGTGCGCAAGATCGAAGCAAATGGAAGGCATTGTCAGAGGGCTACATCCTGCAGTGGAGGGACAACGCCTAGGTTCAAGGTTCAAGGTTCAATAAGATGTGGAGATATCTCAGCAAGGTCTGCACAGCTCGGCCTTAGTTCTTGTTTGTTCAACTCCACTTTTTGCACAAGTGAAAAATTCGACGTTAAACGTTTTCATTTAACTTATGATAAAATCGGAAATGTGAAACAGCTTGACCAGTCCCAGTGCCTCAGTGCATTTTAAACAAGTGTGAAAATGTGCATTTTTTGTTACATTGTATATCCCCCATGTTTCAGGAAATGGAGATAGAACTGTGAGAGGATGAACGATTTTCTATTTTTAATATGTGCTTTCATGGTAACTCTGGTGCGTGAGTGAGGGACGGCCACTCATAGTAGTTTATGGGCACTTGGCCGAGTACCATTAATTGGATTATTTCCCTTGTAATACTAGCGCGGGACCCGTTATTCACATCACGGTGAAAAGCGCGCATTTTGATTGGTCAGTTGGAAATGTACCGGGCTTCCAACTCTTATATCATGGCTTTGAGTTTCTTACAACTCGCTCACTCGTTGTTATCCACCGACAGAAAGACGGGAACCCGAATTCATTTTTGAGAGTAGACAATACCCTATCGGTACAAAATAGGTACTCATGATAACGTTTGTTATCAATGGAGATACGTCGTATTAATGGACGAAAGTATCCCGCACAAAATTGTCGAATGTTGTTAGTCCTGACACTTTGAAAATTTATATTAAAACTATTACCGGGTTTCTGGTATAAGTAGTCAGTTAGAATTTTAGCAGCAAGTTTCTACTTTATACTGGTACCAATTTCGTTGTACTTTGATGCACGTGTCCTATTGAAATAATTAATAAGAGGATCTCGGATTTAAAGTAAACTATGAGTTAGACGCATGTTATCCCCGATAAATCCAACCTGGGTCAAATTTATTCAATTATTGCTGGAGGGGTCGTTAGAGTAATTTCTGCAGTTTACTGGGATACCTAATTGACTTTTGTGTGCACCCCTTTAACCGTACTGTAAATTCGATTGTGTTAGGACCCTAACCGGTTATGTTGTCGGGCTGGACTCCATGTCCGAGCCTTTCACTTGTGCAACACGGGCTACGTAATAGCTCTCTCGGACGTCCGCGCGGGCTCATAAATAAGATGCGGTTCGAGTGGTCAACACACTCCATCATAGACGCAGGAGACAAGAGCCGACAGCACAGTGAACCCAGCCCAGCAACCCGGGCCCGTAGCAGCTCAGGGGCTTGCCATCGCCACCCCGCCCCATAAGGCATGAAGCGGTAGCACAGGACCCGGAGAAACTTTGGGTAAGTTGGAGACTATTATATTAGAAGTGACTTTAATTTGCGCACCCCCCCCCCCTTTCTTGGATGCCACGTAGAGAATGCTGATCTACAGAGACCATTATGAGTCCGGCTCAACGGTAATTGCCATTGTCATTATTCGTGTAAGATGCGCTTTGCAGTACAGTGTCTTGATATTGTGACTTTATTGTCAAAGTTAACGTTTGCGGTGCTAGATGATAATGATGGCTCGCTAACCAAGCTATCACGATTTGCTTGTGTGCCTATATATAGTGTATGTGTAGCATTGCCTTGTTGTGGTGGGCAGTGAGGATTTCCTGACATGTTGATGTGGATGACTTATGTTATAGCGAGCGGCACTAAATTTGTGTACCTTGCCAGTACCACTATGCTATAGAGAGCAGTGTGATTGTGTGCTTAATGTTTAAGATGTGTAATTAATTACATGTAGGCCTATTGGAGATGTATAATATTAGTTGGGCCTCACATGGGTGAGCCCCAGGATTGTTCTATGTGCGGCGGTGGATGAACAATGTTTCAGTGAGTCTACACATGTTGCAATGAGTCTCGCCGACATATATATATATATCATGTGCATGCATTATAGTTATCCAGATGTATTATGCTTCTATATGAGTTTCGTAAGTGTGTGAAGGACAGTTTCATTTTAAGGAATGTACACATTACTTTATGTATCTAGTGGTGTGTCATACACATGTTAGCCTGGCGGCATAGCTCCGCGGCTAAGGTCAAAGGGCATGACCCTTCAGTATCGATTGGGAAGGGAAGTAACCAATACAATAGCCCTGGGGCGGGTTAGTACTAATAATGGGAGTGGGCCTATGAGGATGGCCTGCATTGGGATGCAGCGTCCGTGTTATGGACGGTCAGTGGGCCATGTTGGCCACTGCGTTATTAAATGGAATGGCCACTCTGGATGTGTTGTACACCGGCTCAGTGGAGCGAAACTATTGTGCTCTTGCCCCTTCATTTGTTATGTCCTTCATACTTTGATTAGTACATTAATTAGTTTATGTTGCCAGTGTACTAGGAAACTCCTTGTGTATATGATATAGCCACTTGTAGTTGTTATTCATTAACCGTAGCGCTATTTTATTCCATGCATACATATCCAGTTGGTTATTGCTTAAATTCTATATTATATTGTGGTTGTTTGATTTAATACTTAATACTATTACTATGTATGTCCACCATTGATTGCCTGATTAATGTTGTCATTATATCCTAATCATATTTTCGTCTTTTTCTCTTGTTCCAGCTTATGGCTGGTTGGGCTTTTTTGTTTGGTAGTGATACCGTTGTTGGGCTTTTTGAATAAATAAGATTGCCAGCAGAACCCTGTGTTTGTTAACCCTGTGTATCCTTAAGGGAGTTACTATTGAACCCACGCAGTAACCACATTACCCATCGTAGTTCATCCAACATTTTCTGGTGTCAGAAGTGGGATACACAGAAGGGTTAGTTTGTAAGTCTAGAAAGCCCAACCATGCCACGAACAACAGGAAGCCGAAGTTCAGATGAGGAACAACCCCCCGCACCACCGCCAATGCCAACACAGCCCTACATTATAATGGCAGCAGAGCAGCCGAGGATCGACACATTCTACGGCGACATGGGGAGAGGAGGTGCAGAGAGGTTTGAGGGACAGCTCCGGGCCTGTTGGTCCAGCAGGCCAGAACTCTCCGAGGACCGCCGCCTCACCATCCTTCTAAACAGCGTCGGCCCCGAGGTGAGGGCGGAACTCAAGTGCCACCCCCGGGAGGTGCAGCGAGATCCTGAGAGAGCTCTCCAGTGTATACTGGAGGCTTTCGGAGAACACCGGTCACCCAGCGACCTGTTCATAGCCCTGAGCCAGTGCCGCCAACGACCAGGGGAGACGGTGAGGGGTTTCTCCCATCGGCTGAGGGATATGTTCGACGCCCTTACCAAGCGCCAGTCTGCCCTGAGGGAGCCCATATATGAAGAGAGCATCCTGAGGGACATCTTCATGGGGGCCCTCTCAAGCGAATCGCTCACGGCCCAGCTCCGTGAATACAGGTTCCAGCACCCAGATGCCACCTTCCTGGACATCCGGAACACTGCCATCCGCTGGTATGACGACAGGGGACACCCCGACAGCCACGTCCAAGCCATTGCGACCAGGGCTGACAACAGGCCACCCCAACACTCCGCCGCCGCCACTGCTAACACCAGCGACCGGGCCATCGCTGATCTCAACGGCAGGCTGGAGAAAATGGAAGCTCTCCTGTCTCGGTTGGCTGAGGAGGAGCCACTCAGCCACCGGAGAAGAAGGACGAGGGGGCAACGAACTGAGAGGGGACCAGGAGCCTGTTTCCAGTGTGGACGACAGGGACACTTCGCAAAGGACTGCCGCCGCTATCAACGCAAGCCACAGGGGGAAGGGCGACCCCTGTAGACCAGAGTCCGGCTACAGATGGGTCAAGTGAGGACTCATTCACACGACGAGCGGTTGGGGAGCTCCCTGTCAGGACGGTACAGTTGAATGGAATACCAGTCACTGGGACCATCGATACCGGATCACAAGTCACGACTGTCACCTCGGCGATCTACCAGCGGCACTTCAAGGGAAAATTGCAGAGGCCCACTCAACACTACAACCTGACCGCGGCGAATGGACTCAGCATTCCATATGAGGGGTACATGGTTGCTGATGTGACAGTGGATGGACAGACAGCCCAAGATCGAATAGTCTTCGTCCTGAGTGGGGACGGTCCTGCCCTGAATTCGTGCCTGATAGGGATGAATGTCCTAAACCATCTGGATGTAACCTTGCCCTCACCAAACTTTTCACAACAGCAGCACCCCTACGCTAGAGCCCCCAAGCAAGCCACGGTGATACCAGCTCGCACCGTCAAGACAGTAGTAGCAACAGGAGGCAATACCCGAAACCAAGAGACGGTAATTTTAGAAGCGATAGTAGATGGTCCACGCCGAGGCTTGGCTGTTCTGACAACCTATGTGACTCCAATAGATGGGAAGCTGAAGGTTCTAGTCGTGAATGAGACGGATGAAGATGTTGTTTTGCCAGCCCGTGCCCCTCTGGGAAAGATATACCCTGCCAGTCCTGCTGTACATGTCAACCACGTCAACTGCGAGTCGCCGAGGTCCCCCGTTAATCACCCACCAAGACAAGGCCCCACACCTGAGGCTCTACAAAAGCTTACCGAGATGGTTTCAATCCCAACCCTAAACAACCACGAGCAAACCACGCTAAGGGACTTACTGGTCACACACCAAGATGTCTTTGCCTGGACGGACGCTGAACTGGGATATACGGATAGAGTGCAACATAATATAGTAGTGACGGATGACACGCCAGTCTCCCAACCATACCGAAGGATCCCGCCATCTCAGTTGAAGGAAGTGCAAGAACATATTGAGGACCTCTTGCGTCGTGGCGTGATCCAACCAAGTAGTAGCCCCTATGCCTCACCCATTGTTGTTTGCCGCAAGAAGTCAGGCGAGCTGAGACTCTGTGTCGACTACCGCCAGCTGAACGACATAACCAGGAAGGACGCATTCCCACTTCCCAGGATTGACGAGTGTTTAGACATACTAGGTGGCTCAAAATTCTTCTCAACCCTAGACCTCGCCAGTGGTTACCATCAAGTTGCTATGTCGGAAGAATCTCGAGAGAAGACTGCTTTCATCTGCCCCTTTGGCCTGTACGAATACAATAGGATGCCCTTTGGTCTGTGCAACGCCCCGGCCACCTTCCAGCGATTGATGCAGTCCACAATGAGTGACTTCATATTCAAGATACTGCTGGTCTACCTGGACGACCTGTTAGTCTTTTCGCCAACCCTTACCGAACATCTGGAGAGACTGGAGTCTGTCTTCACTCGTCTTCGCACCATTGGCGTCAGGTTAAATCCCAACAAGTGCTCATTTGCCCGCTCTTCAGTACCCTTCCTAGGACACACTATCTCGAATGAGGGGATCTCTACTGATGAAGACAAGGTCCGCGCCATAACGGAATATCCTATGCCGAAGACCATGAGAGACCTAAGGACTTTTCTGGGGATGGTGGGCTATTACCGTCGTTTCATAAAGCATTTCGCCAGAATAGCCCGCCCCCTCCATGAAGTCATCAGCAAGGCAAACCAGCAGAACCAAGGCAGCTACAAGAAGCACCAAAAACTGGGTGAGCTATGGACGACTGAATGCCGACAAGCCTTCCTGGAACTGCGAGATGCCCTCTACAGTGACGCAGTAATGTTGGCCTACCCTGATTTCGACAAGCCTTTCGTCTTGGAAGTAGATGCTAGCCATGAAGGTCTAGGTGCTGTCCTCAGCCAGGAGAAGGACGGACGACGACGTGTAATCTCTTACGCAAGCAGAGGATTGAGGCCCAACGAGAGGAAGATGCGTGGATACAGTTCATACAAGCTGGAACTACTAGCAATGAAGTGGGCCATAACCGAGAAATACCGGGGATATTTGCTGGGCAACTGCTTCACCGTATACACCGATAACAACCCCCTAAGTCATATTCTGTCTTCCAAACGCAGTGCAGTGGAACAACGCTGGATAGCTGAGCTCGCAATGTTCAACTTTGATATCAAGTACCGCTCGGGGAAGGAAAATGCGAATGCTGATGCTCTGTCCCGACACCCCCTTCCGGCACCACCTGACGAGGACGCTGATGAATTGGTAACTATTGCTTCCGCCTGCCTGCAGTCTACCACACACCTCCCATTGGAAGTTGCCACCACGGTTGGAGAGGAGGTGTTTGTGAACCATCTGCACCTGTCTCCTGCCAAAGCCCTTATTCCCTCCCTCAATAACGAAGACCTAGCAGCTGCCCAAGAAGATGATCCAGCCATCCAAGTTGTCTACCGAGCAGTAAGGGCGCAACAAAAACCCACAGCCATAGAGCGCAAAGACCTAACTAGTGACACCCTCGCCATACTGAAACAGTGGCACAAGCTTTCCATCCACGACAGCATACTAGTGCGGAAGATTCTCGACCCAGTCCACGGAGAAGTAAAACAGGTAGTTTTACCATCCAAATATCGTGAAACTGCTATTAGGTTTGCACACGACGGCACCGGACATCAAGGCCCCGAGCGAACACTCGCCCATATACGACAACGGACCTATTGGCCAGACCAAACCAGTATGGTTCAACAGTATTGCCAACAGTGCGAGCGGTGCCAGCGGTCTAAGCATCCCCCTGTCCGTGTCGCCAAACCCACTGGTCATCTTGTGGCCACTCACCCCTTGCAAATTGTGGCCATGGACTTCGCAAAAATTGAGCTTACTACTGATGGCTACGAGAACATACTGGTCATGACAGATGTTTTCACCAAGTGGACAGTAGCAGTGCCAACCAAGGACCAGACAGCAGCGACAGTTGTTCGCCACCTCATTCACTCGTGGATTGTCCACTATGGGGTTCCAGAGAGGCTACATTCCGACCAGGGACGGCAGTTCGAGGCTGAAGTGGTACGCCAGCTCTGCAGCCACTATGGCATCACCAAGTCCCGCACCACCGCTTATCATCCACAGGGCAACGGCCAGTGCGAACGGTTCAACCGCACTATGTTCAGTCTGCTGACCACCTTACTCCCAGAACAGAAGTTAAGGTGGCGAGAATACCTGCCGGAATTAACTTTCTGTTACAATGCCACCCCCCATTCTTCCACTGGAGTGTCCCCTTACGAGCTCTTGTTTGGCAGGAAACCACGTCTGCCATTGGATGTCTATCTGGGTGACGAGACACCAGCCTCCACTTCGGTAGGCGACTACGTCCAGCGGCATACACAACGGCTCAACGAACTGAGGGCGAAGGTAGCGAGGAAGGTGGAGTCCACGCACCTTCTGCAGGACGCACGAAGGACGACCCCCCACAACGCCGCCCATCTTCAGCCGGGCGACCATGTCCTTGTCAAGCACCACTATCCTGGTCGACACAAGATCCAGGACCCGTACCCCGGTCCTGTGCACACCGTCCTGTCTGTTCCCCCGCCTCATGGTGGTTACTTTACCATCAGAAACCCAGATGGAGATGCCTCTGCGGTCAACGGAGACCTCTTGCGGTTATTTCACCCCCCAGTGGTCAACACACATCCACAGCACCCGCCTCCACTGCCTGCGTCGACCGATGTCTGGTACTTCCCGGCTCACCACCCTTGCCGGCCACCTGCAGCCCGACCGGACCCTCAACCTGGGATGACAACTTCCCAGCGCCTACCTCCTGTGCGACGGTCCAGCCGCCCACACAGACAACCCCAGAGATTGGACCTCTGACTCTTATTAGTGATTAACATTAGACATTGACTGTGAGTGCAGAAAGAGCAGGGGAGCGCATCCATCAAGACCCCCCCCGAGTTTCCATCAGGCCAGATGATAGACCACCGAATCCAAGGGAGCTCCGCCTCAAGATTTTAAGTTAGAGAGTATGCCCGTGTTAGCTTTCTC
Source organism: Onchidella celtica (assembly GCA_963931925.1). Taxonomy (NCBI): domain Eukaryota; kingdom Metazoa; phylum Mollusca; class Gastropoda; order Systellommatophora; family Onchidiidae; genus Onchidella; species Onchidella celtica. The sequence goes on along the minus strand of OZ007574.1, from coordinate 58,153,458 downwards.
CACAGCTTAATTACAATTACTTTTATGCCTATGTTGACCTTACCTTTTTCATTGCACTAGTGCCCTTATAGCATATTGTCTTTTTTTGTACTGTTCGATCCTACGTTAACCCTGATAGTGGTCTGGGACCACCGTTTCAGGTCTGGGACCTGTTGTTTTGTCCATATGATGTAACTTGCTACAGCCAGAGCTGAGACTGTTGTGTACATCTTCAGGATGCCAGTAGTAACTTAGCCGGTTCACGCCACCTGTTAGTAGTTATAAAGAGGATGGACCATTGTTGTACTTCGGTTCACTGTGTGTAATTTGCAATTGTTCTACTCTAAGTGATGGTATCATAGCCCCTTAGAGTTTGATTGTACCTTCAGTGGTCTTTTGTAAACCTTTGAATTGATGTATGTGTCACGTAAGGGACTACGTGACTTAGCAGGGGAGAATGTGAGAGGATGAACGATTTTCTATTTTTAATATGTGCTTTCATGGTAACTCTGGTGCGTGAGTGAGGGACGGCCACTCATAGTAGTTTATGGGCACTTGGCCGAGTACCATTAATTGGATTATTTCCCTTGTAATACTAGCGCGGGACCCGTTATTCACATCACGGTGAAAAGCGCGCATTTTGATTGGTCAGTTGGAAATGTACCGGGCTTCCAACTCTTATATCATGGCTTTGAGTTTCTTACAACTCGCTCACTCGTTGTTATCCACCGACAGAAAGACGGGAACCCGAATTCATTTTTGAGAGTAGACAATACCCTATCGGTACAAAATAGGTACTCATGATAACGTTTGTTATCAATGGAGATACGTCGTATTAATGGACGAAAGTATCCCGCACAAAATTGTCGAATGTTGTTAGTCCTGACACTTTGAAAATTTATATTAAAACTATTACCGGGTTTCTGGTATAAGTAGTCAGTTAGAATTTTAGCAGCAAGTTTCTACTTTATACTGGTACCAATTTCGTTGTACTTTGATGCACGTGTCCTATTGAAATAATTAATAAGAGGATCTCGGATTTAAAGTAAACTATGAGTTAGACGCATGTTATCCCCGATAAATCCAACCTGGGTCAAATTTATTCAATTATTGCTGGAGGGGTCGTTAGAGTAATTTCTGCAGTTTACTGGGATACCTAATTGACTTTTGTGTGCACCCCTTTAACCGTACTGTAAATTCGATTGTGTTAGGACCCTAACCGGTTATGTTGTCGGGCTGGACTCCATGTCCGAGCCTTTCACTTGTGCAACACGGGCTACGTAATAGCTCTCTCGGACGTCCGCGCGGGCTCATAAATAAGATGCGGTTCGAGTGGTCAACACACTCCATCATAGACGCAGGAGACAAGAGCCGACAGCACAGTGAACCCAGCCCAGCAACCCGGGCCCGTAGCAGCTCAGGGGCTTGCCATCGCCACCCCGCCCCATAAGGCATGAAGCGGTAGCACAGGACCCGGAGAAACTTTGGGTAAGTTGGAGACTATTATATTAGAAGTGACTTTAATTTGCGCACCCCCCCCCCCTTTCTTGGATGCCACGTAGAGAATGCTGATCTACAGAGACCATTATGAGTCCGGCTCAACGGTAATTGCCATTGTCATTATTCGTGTAAGATGCGCTTTGCAGTACAGTGTCTTGATATTGTGACTTTATTGTCAAAGTTAACGTTTGCGGTGCTAGATGATAATGATGGCTCGCTAACCAAGCTATCACGATTTGCTTGTGTGCCTATATATAGTGTATGTGTAGCATTGCCTTGTTGTGGTGGGCAGTGAGGATTTCCTGACATGTTGATGTGGATGACTTATGTTATAGCGAGCGGCACTAAATTTGTGTACCTTGCCAGTACCACTATGCTATAGAGAGCAGTGTGATTGTGTGCTTAATGTTTAAGATGTGTAATTAATTACATGTAGGCCTATTGGAGATGTATAATATTAGTTGGGCCTCACATGGGTGAGCCCCAGGATTGTTCTATGTGCGGCGGTGGATGAACAATGTTTCAGTGAGTCTACACATGTTGCAATGAGTCTCGCCGACATATATATATATATCATGTGCATGCATTATAGTTATCCAGATGTATTATGCTTCTATATGAGTTTCGTAAGTGTGTGAAGGACAGTTTCATTTTAAGGAATGTACACATTACTTTATGTATCTAGTGGTGTGTCATACACATGTTAGCCTGGCGGCATAGCTCCGCGGCTAAGGTCAAAGGGCATGACCCTTCAGTATCGATTGGGAAGGGAAGTAACCAATACAATAGCCCTGGGGCGGGTTAGTACTAATAATGGGAGTGGGCCTATGAGGATGGCCTGCATTGGGATGCAGCGTCCGTGTTATGGACGGTCAGTGGGCCATGTTGGCCACTGCGTTATTAAATGGAATGGCCACTCTGGATGTGTTGTACACCGGCTCAGTGGAGCGAAACTATTGTGCTCTTGCCCCTTCATTTGTTATGTCCTTCATACTTTGATTAGTACATTAATTAGTTTATGTTGCCAGTGTACTAGGAAACTCCTTGTGTATATGATATAGCCACTTGTAGTTGTTATTCATTAACCGTAGCGCTATTTTATTCCATGCATACATATCCAGTTGGTTATTGCTTAAATTCTATATTATATTGTGGTTGTTTGATTTAATACTTAATACTATTACTATGTATGTCCACCATTGATTGCCTGATTAATGTTGTCATTATATCCTAATCATATTTTCGTCTTTTTCTCTTGTTCCAGCTTATGGCTGGTTGGGCTTTTTTGTTTGGTAGTGATACCGTTGTTGGGCTTTTTGAATAAATAAGATTGCCAGCAGAACCCTGTGTTTGTTAACCCTGTGTATCCTTAAGGGAGTTACTATTGAACCCACGCAGTAACCACATTACCCATCGTAGTTCATCCAACAGAACAAACAAGAACTTATGTCGCGATTACAGTACACTGTAGGCCTACATGTATTGAGAACACACAGCTTGATGCCCAGTGTGATTTCCGGGATTCTGACTAATTAAAAAAAAAAAAAATAACCACGTCCTACCACAAGACCACGTGACGGTCACAAGTACAGTGCATAAGGCTAAAACTTAAACACGCTCACGATAAGAGAAATAAAATGAAATGAAACAGCAAAATCAAAACAAAATGAAGTGATGTGATAATTATGATACAATAGACATAGTAGAGGTAATAAATGAAAAAAAAAAAAAGCTATTTTTACGCTCTCAGTATAAATTGCCACACCTTGTCTATCTCATTCATACATGTATATCTCCGCTTCGTCGTTTCAACAATTGATATTAGGGTTGAAAGAGATCAAGGCTGGTGTATGCGCCGGAGTGGTGGCTTGCCGCCCATTAATATGCATCTCATTTCATACTAACTAGCCGGCCCGGGCAAGATAAATCGTGCAAATTTCCCTCGTACCACATTCAGCTGTATATTTATCCAGGTCTAGGTCGCATTCATAACGACACTTAGATTCGATGCAAAGACTAAAATATCGTTTTGTTACACCACAATTCTTTGCAAAATACACTGATGTGATACATTGACTTTCGGCCGGCAATGTGTAAATAGTGACGTAGAGCGCAATTTCTGTTCACACTTTCGGCTTCATTCGATGAAAATGTGTCTTTCTTTTTGTGGTGAAATAGAAAAGTGTTTCTTTGGTGTTCCGGTACACCAAGTTTCCTAGTTTTTGATGGTGTAGTCTCGAAGTTTTTACCTGCTTACAGGTTCACCCTCTCGCTCCATTAAAGTAAGGAGATAACAAGATACACTAGACACAAGTTTACCGTGTCTTGGCTAATACCACAGGCATTGCCCACACCGGGCACCAGCCTGGGTCTGTTTCACCCCTTACACAATAACTATAATTTACAGAATTGTAGTTTGTATGATGTATGAACTGTTTCACCCTTTACACAATAACTATAGTATCAGAATTGTAGTTTGTATGGAGCAAAACCATTACAGTACACTAAAATGTCTTCTTGCCCGCATATTTACAATGGTACCCGGCTGCTAATACCATAGATATAGTACACTAGATCGCCGACTCTCATTGGTCGGAGGAAAGGAAACCGACGCTTCCCAGGAAGTTCGGCCGCCATTGTTTAAGCCTGATAAACAGCAGACAGCGCACTCTTCCTGTGCAGTTTCACTTTCGTTGTTTTTTTGACATACGTTATCGTTTCAAGATCGACTGCAAACTCCAGCTGACAATTTGAAAGGTAAGGAATCACACGATATTTATTTGATTGGTTTTATTATCTTGTTTACCAAGAGTTTTAGTCTGTTTGTTGCAAAGTTAGTGAGGAACAGGCTCTCGTTCTGCTAGTAGTAGCAGCGCGTCATTGACCGCTGTGATCTAATCTAGTCTAGAATCTAGATCTAGATCTAGATCTAGATTTATGTGGGTGCAATTAACCGAATACAGTGGGCCTGGCAAGATTTTTTATATAGACTAGATCTATATTATATGAGAATGGCTTTCTGATGTTTGTCAAAAGTTTGTGTTAGTTTATTGCAAATTTAATGAGGAACAGGCTCGCGTACCGCTAGCAGTCAATAGCGTGGCGTCATTGACCCAAGTACAGCAGTCAGCATCACTGTCTGCTATATAACGGTATTGATAACAGAACAGCTGGTGTGGTTTGGCTAATCAGGTTTCGTTTCTTGAACTGCTTTCGTAACTTCTGTTTTGGCTGTGCAACTTATTATTCTCAGCCCGGACATCTGGCATAGTACATTAATCATTTAATGCCTGATGTCAATTGATGCTCAGTGATGAATATGAGTAGGCCCTACTGAGGGGAAAAAAAGAGAGAGGTGTGCTTACAATTACATTTGCTTTGGGTAGCTATGTAAGCAATTAAAAAGGCCCATTATGAAGGGCTAGCACAGTAGGTGATAGAGGCAAGGATGAAATTCATGTGAAATAGACTTAATACTGATAGTCTAGCTGTTCTTCAGTGTTAACTATGAAGATATAAAGGCCTATATTATATTTTTAAAAAAAAATAGATCTAGAGCTTGTAAAACAGGACAAAAGACTAAGTCTGCTGAGACAGAGATAATCAGAAACAAAGTAGCATTAATTTTACAAGATCTTGCAAATAATGCTGACCAGAGGAAACTGATAATAATTTAATTAACCAACATAATTGCAAAATTCTGGGAAAATTCCAAGCACTATTTTTAGTGTGATCCTGATTATAGATAAATTATAATTGTGCTCTAGTGTTTGCAGTCCTCTGAAAGGTAAGGATTCGTGTTTTTGAAACATACCAAAGCAGCATAAAATGTCCATAATCCATGTGAGATTAGGCTACAAAAGACACTGACAGAGGAATTCTTGAAAATAACTCTCAGCGCCATTCACAAATTCATTTAAGTAGGCGAAGGATGGTGATCATAAAATTTAATTTGTAGCATAGGTAGGTACCTGAATGCATTTGTTGTTTTTAATAGTCTACAAATAAAAATCAATACAGCTAAGTTGCATTTTTTAGTTTCATAAAGCTGCATTTTGGTAAAGTTAAGGGCGTTAAAATAACTGCACCAAATGTTGAGCTTGCCATGTACAAACTAGCCTTATCTATTGTATTTGTTGTTTACATCTTGCAGGAAAATGGTGACATCCTGTGCCGCTTATGGCTGCACCAATCGCCAGACAGCAAAGAGGTCGGAAAACAGAGAGCACGATTTGACATTCCACCGATTTCCCATGAAAAACCAAGAATTACTCGCAAAATGGGTTGTTGCTGTCAGACGGGAACACTTCAAGCCGACATCCCATCATCGATTGTGTAGTAATCACTTTCTGAAAAGTGACTTCAATGAAGGTGATCACAGGAGAAAATTGAAATGGAATGCTGTGCCTTCGTTGTTCAATTTTCCTAAACATAACCAAAAGCAACCATTGCCTCAGAGAAGGAAGCTCGAACGCAAGCGCCTAGTACCAAAAGAAAATCATATAATGTCTAAAACCAAAAAGCCGTCCCTGGAGCAGATTCTTCATGGCCTAAATCATGATCATAGCTATTGCTCAGATCCCCAGAAAGAAATTGCCAACGCCAAGCAGCATGTGAAGAAACTGCAGGAGAAGTGTAAGAAGGTACGGGAAAAATTGCGCCGCAGAACCAAATCAATGAGTAAACTGAAGGACATAGTGAAGGACCTGAAGAATAAAAACCTCATTGAATTAAGAGCATAGGAAATTCTAGAAGAGGCATGTGAAGGCTTAAGCTTGATATTATTTAAGCATCTACTCAAACAAAGAAAAGTGCATAAAAATGCCAGACAATATGACAACACTGTGAGCAGATTCGCCATCACACTGCACTACCTCTCTCCAAAGGCATATGAATACATTTGACCAACATTGTCTCTTCCTCACCCTTCAACTCTTCGTGCCTGGAAAGGATCAGTTCACTGTGAACCTGGTTTCCTAAGTCCGATGTTGGAAACGGCAAGGAAATATGCAATGAGTGGAGACAATCTGTGTTCCTTGATAGTGGATGAAATGAGCCTACGACAGGAAGTTACATGGTGCCCGAACACACATTCATACCAGGGTCATGTGGATTTTGGTGGAGGTGCCATTAGCGATACTGTCGCTTCAAGTGCATTAGTTTTCATGCTTGTATCTATGCGCAAACATTGGAAAACACCTATTGCATACGTTCTGACAAATCATGTTGATAGCGAGGCACTTTCTAACAGTATAAAGGAGGCTGTTTTACGAGCTGCAGACTATGGTCTTAATGTGAAAACCATTGTTGCAGATGGACTGCAGGCAAACATGAAAGCTGCAAAGATTTTGGGTTGTGAGATACGTGCAAGAAATCCAAAACCCTACTTTGTCAACCCTCATCCTTCTTTCAGCAGCGAAAGAATTTACTTCATTTGTGATGCACCGCACATGTTGAAATTATTCAGAAATCTGTTGGCAGAGTATGGGTGCATATACAGGCACTCAGACAAAGGCAAGAAATGCATTTCATGGAAATTCATCCAAAATCTTCATTATCTTCAGAGTGAGGACAGCCTGTACCTTGCAAACAAACTGCGAAGTTGACATATTCATTACAAAAATGTCAAGATGAAGGTAAACATTGCAGCACAAACCCTGTCAGCATCGGTTTCTACAGCTTTAGACCACCTGAGAGATGACCTTCACCATCCGCAGTTCGAGGGATCGAACGAAACATGCCAATTTATCAGATGCATTGATGGGCTTTTTGACATACTGAATAGCAAAAACCCAATCATGAAGGGAACCAAAGCTCCTTTGTCTAATGAAAATAGAGACACCTGGGAGACCACCTTACAGGACTCTGTGGCATACCTTCTGTCCTTGCATGATGCAGCAGGAAAACCGCTACATCAAACCCCAAGGGGTCAGGCCATCATAGGATTCATTGTGACAGCCACATCTACCCTAGGACTGGCCAGGGAGCTACTGGACAGAGGAGCTTTGCAGTACCTCCTCACCTACAAATTCTCACAAGATCACATTGAAACCTACTACAGCAAGGTGAGCCAAATTTCCACTTATTTTTATGACAAACATAATGATTCAGGGGAAAATCTCATTCATTTTCATCCCAGTTTCTAAATATATGGAATTCCTGATTCCATTAAATGAGCTAACTCTGATGATCTGTTTTACATAAATATTCTTTCTTTTTAAAATGTAAAATTAAGATAGCCTACATAAATTTACTTTACATCGTCTTTTGTCACAAATATATAGAAAAAGATTCGTTTTGAATGTCATCTGATTATCACTTGTAGATCTGTGACAATTGACATTGACAGACTGGGACGGTTTTGGCCTTGGGGAGGAGGGGGAGGGGGAGTTTGACTGTGAAAGAAACAGATTTTTGCCTCACATGCCAAAGATAACCAGATTTGATCTCAAGCACTGCACTGATTTTTTATACCTCTGATGCTATGGTGGGTAGGACTGAACTCCAGGTTCTCTTTGGGATAGCAAAATTCAGAAGTCATGCACGCTCATTGTGGATATTAAGGCTGCCACTGCCACATGTATTCTTTGCCATCTGGAAATTGAAAAGAGAATGCTGTTTGGACCATTGCTCAGGCAAATGTATCTATTCTATTCTATAGTAATCACTTGCAGAAAGTTGAAGATTTTATTGTTTAGAGAAAAATTTACCTGTATTTTATCGAATGGAAATTATTAATTTATTCATTAATTTCAGATTCGTCAAAGAAATGGGTGGAATAACAACCCAACTGCACAACAGTTTCGGGCTTCAGTTCGCACACTCATGATTCAGAATGATGTGAAAGCATCCGAGTATGCTAATTGCCTTCAACTGGATGGCACAGAGGAGTTGCAGTTGGACTGTTTTCTTTTGAAGGCACCGGCAAAACCCCAAAACCTGCCTGATTTCTCACAGGATGACATGTTTGCTGCTGCGGTTGACACTGACAGGCTTGAGTCCACCTTTACACTCCCGGATAATGAGTGGAGATACTTATGCTTGACCTACACAGGTTGTGTGCGCACGTCTGATTCCAAAAATAAAATGTTCAGATTGCAGGGCTGCCTTGACATGTGCGGAAACTCCGGAAGATATTCGTTTCTCCTTCCTGAGGAGAAGAGATCAAGGCGGTCTTGTATGCCCTTCCGACGGTGTTGTGCAGCTTTTGTTGGCAACAGAAAAAGCATTCAGGGTTGTGATGCCTAGCCCAGATGTCATGCAGACCTTGCCACACAAGAAATTCATTGATGTCCAGATTCAAAACCTCGTCCTCACATATGTAAAGGAGAAATATTTTGATCTATTCCCATCTCTGCGGGATCATTTCTATGACCACGAGATGATTGTAGAGGAGGACCACATCACTAGCCTCATCAAAAGTGTGGCATCTTACTACTTGCGGATGAGACTCTTTAAGGCTGGCAAACTGCACCAACAGAGAATGATCCTTGGAGGCAAAGCAGCCAAGAGGATGAAACTGAACAAGTTGGTACTGTTTAGTGGACAGTAGTTTTTTTTTTGTGCTGCTCCTCATCCCCGTCTTGGAATACATGAACACCGATGGTGAGTACAATTTTATGTATTTATTGTTTCTTGGTTCCTTGTTAAACCTGAATAGAAAATTACTCTATATATGTGGACTTGCAATTTCTCTTGCGACCCGAGTTATTAGTGTTACAAAAGTGAATGTTTCATTTAACGTCCTCAAGAGATGTAGACTATCCTTACTGTGAAACATACGACAGCGTGTGGAGTTTGCTTTTTTAACAGGATGTATATGTGTTACCTCTCCTCCTTCCATCAAACTGTTTACTGATTTCCATCTTTCCTTCTGTACCTCTTCTTCTTTCTTTCAAGAAATACTGTGTCCTGTGTGTCGTCCCCATACATTCTTCACGTTTGGCTGATATTCAGTTGGATTAACTGATAATAAGGCTCTGTCTCATTCCTTTCTCCATTATTGAAATGTTGCTTTTTTTGAATGGGTGACTGTGGACATCAAAATCATGAGTCGCTAGCTGGTCAAACCATTGTTTTTTAAACATCACTGTGCGTCGTTTTGTTTTGTTTTTTGGTGGGGCGAGTTGGGTTGTATAGCCCATTGAATGCATATGCGGTATGTTTTTTAATTTAATTCCGCCAAGATTAACATTGTAGATGTAGATAATTTTTTCAAAATTTATTTATTTTTTTATATTTTTTTTGAAGGTCGATATAATACATAGCACTATGACAGTATAAAGCTGTCTCATAATGAGTTGTTTCAATGCTCAAAAACTTCTGAAGAGCATTTAGAACAGTAATTTGTATATTATTGTCTCGCAAACTCACACATGGTAAACCCCCCCGAAAACAAAAAACAACGCACGCCCGCAACATTACTGCTAGGCCTATACTCCTTGGCTGGCACGACTGTACAGCATCGGCGAGCTTCAGGCTTAGCGTAATGGCGGCCTCGTTTTCAATTTGTTGCGTGGGCCGCTGGCTGGCTCAGCGATCTAGTGTACTATATCTATGGCTAATGCACTGTACATCAATGTACAGCCGCACTCTCACTACAGGTCCATTCCATGAAATGTCAACCAGGCCACAGTGGGTCTAGGCCACCTGCAGTAAAAGCACAATATAAACCCATCCAGACTTTGTGCCACTGAATGCCACTGTGACCAGCCAGAGAGAAGTTGTGCTAGCAGTGTGAGCTGTACAGGTAAGTATAATACATCCTGGACTCAAGACTCAGTTCAGGCATGGGCCACAAGTCAAGGCGCCTGCCCTGTACGCACAATATACTAAACCGTCCTGGCTGTGTCACTGAATACTACTCAGTGACCAGTTTGAGATAAGTTGTGCTGGCAGGTTGTGCCAAACAGGTAAGTATAACACAATAAAGTGTGCAACTCAGACTCCATAAGATATTTAGTCCACCCTTCAAGTCCAAGTAAATTTCTTGTCATCGTGACCTGTGGTGCAAAACAACCATGTTCTTTACATTTGGGCTCTGCTGCATAATGATTTTTGTTTTTGTTTGGGGGGGCGCGTATATATAGTGATGAAACAGTTGTTGTCAAATCGGTTATTTTTTTTGTTTTTAATAAATCATAAACTAAATAATAAAGACGAAAGCAACAAAGCTAAAAACTTCACATTTAAATTTCTATCCTATGGGCTAATAAAGTTGATGCCAATGAAATCAGTACATTAGTAAAATAAGAACCTTAATGAGAAATGTTGGCTTATCCAGTTATTAATTTATCCAGTACGCTGTTCAGATGTTCTCAGTGTCTAAGAGTAAAAAATCTATTTGGAGCAAATAAAATGGTCACCGTCTCGTAAAACCGTAGTAACTCAAACATTTTTTAAAGATGGATCAACTACATTCAAAGCTGCATCAAATGATTGTAATTATAAACTCCCAGTATATATATGAGTATTTATTCATATTAGCTTGTGTTGCTTGTCCTAAAGGCTAAAGCAGGCCCCAACGAAATACTCCTGAAAATGACAGTGGTATTCATACTTTTCTCCCTTGGATACCTCCCACCACTTCTGACTTTAGGCAGACTTCACCTTCCTTACTATGCACCTACCACCGCAGAAGACAAGGCAGAAAACGGGACAGACAATGAGAAAGAAAGAAGAAAAAGAAAATCAGGAAAAGGGGACCCAAGAGCCTTCAGCTGAAGCCCCCAAGAAAGGAATGATCTAATTTTGTCAGGTTCTGGAAAGAATTTTTTCCTGCACTGATAATTTTCAGACTGATACCACCAAATATCATACCCATTGTGTTGTACTTAAATGTCGGCTATCAGATTGAATAGACCCCTGTCTTTCCCTTCAAATAAATCTAAAATTGTGGTAGGCCTACTAAGAGTGTGAACAGAGCTTGTACGCTTTCATTCGTTTGTTTTTTTCATGAGAACCTGGAGGTCATGAAATCGAATGACTGACACACAGAGTGAATTCGTTCATTTTTCTTTCATGATCTTTCATGTGTGTAGGTTTTCTTTGACAGTATATCCCATCAGCCATGGGCCCAGCAACCAAGCCCATGTTGAAGTGGCTTCTTAAGCGCAAAACAAAAGAGAAGACGTCGACATTGGCTACACATTATCTGTTTTAAAAAAAACAACATGGTGAATTTTCACAAAGTTTTGGGAGACAAAGAAAAATTATCTTATTTGAGAACGAAGCCTTCGGCGTTTCAAACTCTACTTGAGAAAGTTGGATCCAGGATTGAATAAAGAATACCCAGCTTTAGAAAACTTTACCATCAAAGGAACCTCACCATGACGTCAGAACACGAGACAAAGCGAATGCAATTTTTATTGCAGTGCTCAAAACATTCACTCATTTCAAAATCAGACGAACCCATTCTGACGCGCTCTTAGTATTTTTGTACCTTTCATTTATGAACGTAAACCATTTGACTGAAAGCATACTAACTCTGTTCACACTCTGAGAGTTAAATTTTTAAAATATTTGAATTTCACTCCAGCTTTGAAACAATCACATCTCTCATATGACAATGAAAATGACAACAGTCAAAAAGCTTTAACTTCAGAATGTGCTTTTAATTCAAGTAAACATAATTGGCAAATGCACGGAAAATAAGTGTGTACAAAGTTTAAATATTAGTGCACGCGGTCAGATGAAAAGCAGTAAATTTTTAACTCTTTTATGTAAAATTAACACATGAAAATGAATCTGAAACCCATTGCAAAACTGATTTTAAGTGACAGGTTTCACATTTAAGGCTCGAGTTTTCATGGCATCAACAGAGATCATTTTGTCACCGTTCTCTGAAACTACATGTAACAGGTTTTGACTTCTTTTCAAGAGAAGCAAAAAACTGATTTCAGCACAACTGATCTAGTTATGATGATTTTTGAAAGTTTTTGCTGTTCCATTATCTTTCTGCTTGGGAGTTTATAATTACAATCATTTGATGCAGCTTTGAATGTAGTTGATCCATCTTTAAAAATTTTTTGAATTACTACGGTTTATGAGACGGTGACCATTTGATTTACTCCAAATAGATTTTACTCTTAGAAAGTGAGAACATCTGAACAGCATACTGAATGAATTAATAACTGGATAAGCCAACATTTCTCATTATGGTTCTTATTTTACTAATGTACTGATTTCATTGGCATCAACTTTATTAGCCTACAGGATACAAATTTAAATGTGAAGTTTTTAGTTGGGAGGTTTAATCTTTATTATTTAGTTTATGACTTACTAAAAACAAAAAAGTAACTGATTTGGCAACAATTGTTTCATCATTATATTATATACGCCTCCCCCAAACAAAAAAAATCATTATGCAGCAGAGCCCAAATGTAAAGAACAAGGATGTTTTGCACCACAGGTCACATTGACAAGAAATTTACTTGGACTTGAGGGCTGGACTAAATATCTTATGGAGTCTGAGTTGCACACTTTATTGTGTTACACTTACCTGTTTGGCACAACCCGCCAGCACAACTTATCTCAAACTGGTCACTGAGTGGTATTCAGTGAGATGTGCGTACAGGGCAGGCGCCTTGACTTGTGGCCCATGCCTGAACTGAGTCTTGAGTCCAGGATGTATTATACTTACCTGTACAGCTCACACTGCTAGCACAACTTCCCTCAGGCCGGTCACTGAGTGGCATTCAGTGGCACAAAGTCTGGATGGGTTTATATTGTGCTTTTACTGCAGGTGGCCTAGACCCACTGTGGCCTATGCCTGGGGTCCTGGGCTCCAATCAACAATCATGTATGAAACTCAGAGAGTAAAACAATGTTGGGTAGGGGGCTTTAATAATAAATTAATTAGAGTTTGGGCTCTGCTGTGCATCACCTTAATGTTATCTGTATGGTAAATAATATATATTGACCCTGTTCAGCTCCCAGGATATGAAAGTCTACGATTTACAAGAGAAATCTCAGTATGCTGTTCAGTGCCTAGTCATGTACAGTATACACTGGTGCACATTTAGTGTAAACAATCTGCTTCATACAACATGTTGAATGTTGGTTCAGTCCAAATAACCAACAAGATGATTAATTCTACAATAAATATGAGTTTCATACTGATGGACATTTCATGGACAAATTTGAATAAATGACAATGGAAAATTGCATTGAAAATCAGAAAATACAATAAGGACATGATACCATCACTGTTCCCTAAAACTGTAAAAACCCATTTTGGCTACTTTTCAGGAGAAGCAAAAAACTTTCATTTTAGCACAAGTGGTCTTATCATTTTTTCACTTATAAAATGAGTCTATGACCAAGATCATTCGATGCGGCTCATTGTAGTTGAATATATATTTTATGAAAATTGATTTTTCAAATTTTTGACACTGCAGTCTTACTTAAAGAACAGTGATATGACAAAAATTATACACGTATTTATTCTAATACAAAATTCTCTAAATTCATTAATTGTATCTACATTGAAATGGGTTATTTTCTTTTACACAGAATTATTGATGACTCAACATAAGTCACAGGTTAACTGGGACCAACACAAAGAATTTAAAGCAGTCAAATGTTAAACCAGAACATTGCAACTTCAGGTGGTGTTTGTTTCTGTCCAATACACTTAGCACAATATGAAGTTTCAAGAAATGAGATCTACTACAACTTTCACACTAACAAAACAATTCATTTACTGACATAATTAAGTTAAATGACGGACAAAAAAAAAAAAAAAAAATTAGAATGAACATCACATTACACTCATTTATATTATAATCAAAGTGGGAAGCACCCTGTTCAAATTTTATATACTTACCTGAAATCAATATCTTCACCGCTCTACGTTAATGGCATAAGTAATTTCTGACATTTTGACACTCAGAAAAAAAAGTTTCTTTTCCTGTCATTTGGTGACTTATGATATTATTCCATTGGATTATTACTGTCACATTTTCTTATTGGCACATTTCTTTTTCTACTATATCTGATGGCCCCATGCTCAGGACTACAATGAACAGTCAGTTGCCTTTTGGCATAAGTCTGACATACACCATTATTGTAGAGCAATGATGATATGTAAAACATTCAATCCAATTTTTTATCAATAGAACTGTATAGATTCACATTTGAAAATGTGACTGACAATGGTGTCCTGCAGGTACCAAAATTTACAGCACTGACAATTACTTGGTAACTTCCTGTCTCTCTGATTTTACAAATCAAAATTATCAGCTGCTTCATAAATCAACAGTAAATCAAATTTATTGTCATTGTAATTTTGTTTTCTGCTTTAAATATTTTAAGATATAATGAATGAAAAACTTTCTCATCCCCGGACAGAAGTCTGCCTATCCAAGTTTAAGAAATCACAAAATTGATAATACCAAATTACAGTCAAAAAAGCCCATCAGGGTGATTACACTTTACGTTTTGTTGTGTGAACTGCTGTAAAATGAGTACTAGCACAAGTTACCTCGGAAATAAAGATTGGCCCTTTTCCTCTTGGTTCAAAAGTAAAAATTTGAGTCCAAAACTTGCAAACATTTCTTTTCTTCTTAAGTCCATTTGTTTTTTTAAAATACTTTTTTTTAAAGAATGTCAAACCTGTGAAAATCACTGGTGATCCTTGCAGCTACTCTTAACAAAAATAGGCCCCTGTATTAACCATGAATTTCAACAATTTCAAATTAGATGGTTAAAATCATTTGTGCTTTCTTTACCAAAAAATTTACCAGCACTTCCAAATCTTACAATTCATTATAATTTTTTTTTAAATTGCATCATTTTCAAACCCAATCTTTATCACAATAGTCTGCAGTGTGCACTCCAATGTTCAGATGAAAACTTCTTGACAATACTGCTTAAACCGCTTGCCAATATCTGAGTCAGTGAGTTTCAGGTACAAAAATCTACCTGTCAAACTCCAAGAGAATTAAACTTTATCTGCAGAAAATGAAACTGGTATGCCCAGAACAACCATCACAACAAACTCAACTTTTCTGCATCAAACTGCTAAAATAGACATAATTTATCTATAGAAACTTACAAGAGCAACCACTGTACAACATTATAAAACTGATCATCCAACAAAACTTAAGGCAAAACATTAAAACCTGGTCTATAAAAATTAAGACACTGATGAAACCTGACCTGAGCACCCAAGATCAAACTTAAATAAGAGTTTAAAAGACCTCTACATACAAACAATCTTAAAACAAATCAGGATAGAAAATCTCAAAACAACGTTAAAACAGGACAAAGAAGAATTTCCACCACTTGTCTAGACCAATGAAATGAAGACATTGAACTGTCTTTGAAACAGTTATAAAGCAGCCTCTGCATAGCCGGTTCAACTGAAACTAAAAAATTCCTTCCTTTTCAGAAACTGATTAAGTTTCGAATCTAAAGTCTAGAGGCAAGGTGCCTGCCTCTCATGCCGAAGGTACCGCATGCGAATCCCGGTTGGTGCAGGCATGTTGGAATTTTGGGACTTCTTTCATATTTTCCTGTCCCTGATCCTATGGTAGGTAGGATCGAGCATCTAGTCTTCTCAGATAAGGACGAAAAATTCGGAGGCCCCGTTTGCACGTTAAAGATACCGTGACAGTCGGAAATTGGGAAGAGCAGACCAAACAGGCCACTGCCGGGGCAAAATTGAATAAAATTTATCCCTATCACCTCTTCCTCACCCCACCCCCCTTTGCCCACGTTTCTATTCCTGGACAATAAAATCTACATGACAACTGAAAGCAAAATATAAACAGACACAAAATTGGGTATTTTAAGAAATTAACTATCTAGATCCCGAGGTGAAGGTATGTACTACTTTGAAGCAATGACTTTGAATTGAACTGTGATAAATGTACAATTTCTAGATCCAGTGGTGAAGGTGCTGCGCTACTTTGCAGCAATGTCTCTGAAATGATCTGTGATAAATGCACAATTTCTAGATCCAGAGGTGAAGTGCTACAATACTTTTGCAGCAATGTCTTTGAACTGTGATAAATGTACTCACTGCTGCACAGATAGCCTTTGATGTTTCTGGTGCCACTGTGATTTTTTTCGGACATCAAGAAGCACAACTTCATAAATTAGGTTGCTGAAGCTGTCAGGTTTATTGCCGCTGAGTGCAGGTACAGGAAACTTGCTTGTGAAGTTTCCACATGCTGGAGGTCAAAGACAATTGCAAATGGTGTGTGTGGTTTAGTTATCAGACGGCCAATATTTACCTGCAAAAACACAAAGAAAGGAAAATCTGATATAAGCTGAATAAAATCTTAACATATTACATGATCTTTTACGACAAAAGATTTAGCAAATTCAGTTTTGTCCCTTACATTTGAATTTGGACTGGCTACAGTTTCCCCTGACTGCCATGAAAATGACTTCTTTTCAGAAACTGATTAAGTTACAAATCTAAATCGCACTTTCAACCATTAACAAGGAATCAGATGATACTGGAATGCTTTGATTTTTACAAGATTACCCAAATCATTCAGATTCCGGAATGACAAAACCACCAAAAAGGAAACCTATTTTGTCATACACTGAAAAAAAAAAAAGTCGGGGTACCAATAACTGATGGATGCCTATCATGGTCATTGGTTTTCTAGTCTAGGCAAAGAAATACCCTTTCAAAATTTATAGTATCCTCAACTGGTTTTACCGGACAAAATGCCAGTGGCAGCCAGGACCATATTATGTTAAAGTAAAGAAATTCTACACCAATTTTACAACTTGGATACAATTACAAGTTGCTAATATTATTATTAAGATCTTCCATTTCAGCTATTCAATTTGGGATGATAAACAATAACTTTGAACTGTTGAGTCCCTGGCTGAATAAAATTTGTGAAAAAAAAAATTTCAAAAACAAAAAAAAACATATAATACAAAATCTATGCTGCAGTTTTAAAAGATGCACTGATCAAGTCCTGAATACTGAGAAATTTTTTGTCCTGCCCAAGGATGTGTAATTTAAACACAGAAAAGACAATCTGGCCCAGGTTACTATTCCTGGACAATAAACTCGATCTACATGGCAATTGGAAGCAAAAGAAAAACATTGACACAAAATAGAAATTAACTTTCTAGATCCAGAGGTGAAGGTGCTGCACCACTTTGCATCTGTGTCTTTGAATTGAACTGTGATAAATGTACAATTTCTAGATATAGAGGTGAAGTTATAGGCTGCTTTGCAGCAATGTCTTTGAACTGTGATATATATGATAAATGTACTTACTGATGCACACAGTCTTTGATGTTTCTGGTGCCACTGTGACTTTTTTCAGACATGTAGCATGTCACGAGCGAGTGAGCGAGGATCAGTAGTTACGAGAAGAGGGTTAGAATAAAGTTAACCCACGGGCCACGGGGTAATGAAAGGCGTGCATGTTGTGAGTGGTGGGGGTCTGAATGAGGCGAAAGCGCTGTACTACTATCACTGCACACTAAGACGTCCTAGAGAACGGACGCAGGAGAAAGCCCCAGAGGGCGAACATAAGGAGAGCAGTCGGAAGACTTGGGAGTAGTGTTTTTTCCAGTGATGACTGGTAGGTGGAACGATGATTGATAATTATGATTGATGTATTATATTCGTCTATTAGCATGATGTAAATAAGTATATGTGAGGAATGTGGAAGTCCTTGATACTGTATATAGCAATGTGCGCCATGAGCGATAGATGAAAGTTGAGTTCATGGATTTGTAGCGAGAGTGAGTATTGTGTACTACGGTGGAGGTGTGTTACCGTAAGATGTTGGTGAGTGAAATGTGAACTATTGTGTGTACGCTTCATGAGCAGTAATGAGGGGTGAAGTGATTAGAAATGGTATGGTATAATACCAACGTAATGTTATTCTTGTAGGTGCCGGGGTCGGGCCGAAGAGCGCCGCCTACGGTGAGCACAGGGGATAGGCCAGCATAGGGCCGGAGGCCACACATAGGCCAGGAAGGAAGCTGTCGGTGCAGGACAGTAGAGGCACATGAGTTGTGGCAGTCTGGCCACAGACAGGGTGAATATGGGTGAAGTGTAACCTGCAACAAATTTGAATTATGATCGTGAATGTGCTATTGAAATGCTAATGTGCTATTGCCATGTTGATGTGCTATTGAAATGCTAATGTGCTATTGCCATGTTGATGTGCTATTGGAATGCTAATGTGTTAGGGCAATAGGAAGGGGCTATTGAGAGACTGCGGTGCCAGTGAAATATTATAAGACCCTGAGTGGAGAGGCTGAGGCCGAGGCGTCTTTAGAAGTAATTACTGGGTTGTGGGCCCGAGGAAGTGTGTTTACGGAAGAAGGCCGTGGACGGCAATTAACTTGAAGAATATAATGTATGTATGTAATTGCACTGTTATCCTTATCTTTATATTTATGTTTAATAAATGTGTGAGTCTGATGGGTTGTTCTGTTAAGTGTTATGCTCGTTCGTTCGTGATTGTTGTCCTGTTATAACCATCGCATCTCCCAGTCTGGGATTTGTGACATAGCACAACTTCGTAAATTAGGTTGCTGAAGCTGTCAGGTTTATTGCTGGTCAGTGCAGATACAGGAAACTTGCTTGTGAAGTTTTCACATGCTGTAGGTCAAAGTCAATCGCAAATGGTGTGTGGAGCCCAGTTATCAGACAACAAATATAAGGCTGTTACCTGCAACAACACAAAGAAAGGAAAATCTGATACACCTAACAAAATCTTAATGCATTACTAGGTTTTTTTTTTTATGACAAAAGATTTAGCACTATAGTTAGGCCACACTTTCAGTTCCTTCGCACGTGCTGATACTCAAACAGCAGATCTTGGAGCTTTACTGATCTTCAGTTACATTATGAGTTCTGGATGTATACCATGGTCAGTTACGCTCTTATTCTATTTCATGAATGAGCCCTTTAGTCCCTTACATTTTCCTTTGCAGTGGCTGCAGTTTCCCCTGACTTTTATGCAAGTGACTTCTTTGATGCTTCTGGTGCCACTGTCTTTCTTTGGACGTCAGGGAGCACAACTTTGTAAATTAGGTTGCTGAAGCTGCCAGATTTATTGCCGGCGAGTGCAGATACAGGAAACTTGCTTGTGAAGTTTTCACATGCTGGAGGTCAAAGACAATTGCAAATGGTGTGTGTGGTTTAGTTATCAGACGCCAAATGTAATCCTGTTACCTGCAAAAACACAAAGAAAGGAAAATCTGTTACAAGCTGAATATTACGAGATCTTTTATGACAAAAGATTTTAGCACTATAGTTAGGCCACACTTTCAGTTCATTCGCACATGCTGAAACTCCAATAACAGATCTCGGAGCTTTACTTATCGTTTGAAAATGACATTTATGCTACTACTTAAATACATATTTGTCTCAAGTTGTAAGTATAAAACAAATATAAGAACTCTTGAGCATTTCTTATGCAGAATGGGCACTGTACAATAAAGTGGGCAATGAATTGATAAGCAGAAATTCAAACTCTCTGATGCTAATTAAACAATTTTTTCAATGTTTTTATTTTGGGGTCATAATAGAGTAACAATATTTAATATGGCAGTGCCTTATTGTTCTATCTATAACCATAAATCCCCCTGCTTTAAATTATTTCAATAACAGTCATATAGAGCAAAATTTCATAGTTCATATCACTGGCTTTTTATTGACTTGCGATAACCTTGCAAGAGCACTGTACTTACTGCTGCATGTATAGAGTGTGAAGTTTCTGGTGCCACTGATTTTTTTTTTCCAAACATCAAGGTGAACATTTCTTGCTCCAGGCTGCATAACGCAAGACTATCAACTGTTGACTTCAATGTAAGTGCACATAAGACATCTGTTTCAGTGTTTGTGAAGTTTTCACATGTGGCGTAACTGTCAGACCATTAAGATTAATGTACGCCTGTAGTGTAAGTGTAACCTGCAACAAAGCACAGTAAGAATAATTTTACGCTGGATAAAGTCTGAACATTTGTACAAGGCCATATTAATTATTATATCTGACAAGGAAAATTTAGTGTTTCAGTTTAGGCCACACTTTCACACATGAAGATGATTAAAAGGCTGATATGGGAGCATTAGTCATGACTGACGATTTGAAAATGACATATATCTGTGCTGCTATCCAAGCTTTCAAAATACCTAATGAAACTTTTAGTAGAAAATGAAATAAAGAACAAGTGTCAACCATTTCCTTTGGCAGAGATCTCTCTGGGGAAGGTCTTCCGCCCGTCCGCGCCAGTCAAGAAAACAACTACCCCAGCCCCTTTTCGCCTGATTAGTCAATCTGACTACCGCCCATTGATACAAACTGACTAGACCCTCACGCCCCCAGGTCCATCTGACCATTCCAATGCAGGTTGTTTAAGCTTATATCTTAATCATATTATGTTTGTTAACTTTTTGGTAGGTGGCGCGGACGGGGGGAAGACCTCCCGAATCTTGATCCAAAGCTTTATCCACTCTGTGGCTCCAGGCTTTATCGCGGCTTTTTGCCGTCATTGCCTTTATGGTAACGAGGCCTCTACTTGGTATTATTAACAAAATTTCATTATCACTGTCATCAGATAGTTTGAATGACCAGGAACTCGGCCGCCATGTTATTATATGCGGTGTTCAATTACTTTCCGCGGGCCTGGCGTTCTCTCTGTCTACTGTCTCTCTGATTTCTAGGTTTTACAAATGGCCGCATTTTCTATTGGCAGTTTTATTTTTCATTATTTACATCGATCTTGAGATATTTTGTCAGTGCTCGCCTTTGACAGGATCTCCCTATCATGTCTTTCAGTAAATGTTTATGATAACTCGACATCGCAGCAGTGCTCAATGTAGGGCCTATGTCTGCCCCCTTTGTTTAAATCTAACAAACGGACGCTTTTATTGGACCTTAGAGACTAGATAAAAGAACTCTTGCTATCAAAACGTATTTGAATTATCTGCCACTCTTAAAGATAAATTCTTTTATTAACTTTTTTT
Source organism: Onchidella celtica (assembly GCA_963931925.1). Taxonomy (NCBI): domain Eukaryota; kingdom Metazoa; phylum Mollusca; class Gastropoda; order Systellommatophora; family Onchidiidae; genus Onchidella; species Onchidella celtica. The sequence goes on along the minus strand of OZ007574.1, from coordinate 58,132,016 downwards.
TAATGGTCTTTAAATTTTTTCCCCTCTCATCTCAAATCAAATCTATTGCCCTTTTTTTTGTTGTTGTTTGCGTAAGTTATTTTTGTTGTGTTTTACGATGAAATGCTCATATTGATCAGGCAATCACTGCACCGTTCAACAATTACATTATTCTGTTTCGTTGAATTATCAGTTTTTAAATGGACACCCATATTCACCTAAATTACCATTTTAGACTGTTGATAGGGGAACGTAGTCTAATTACAAAGCCAAATAGAGAAAATACTGAATTGTGGAATGGCCGTGTCATTTGAAATTTCAACATTTTTCTCTGTCAATGAATAACAATTAAGTCAAGTATGAGAATCACTTCAACTTACCTTGAAATATGATCTTTGTCCATGCTGACTCTTGTCGTAACACTGTGAGCAGCGCATTCGTATCTTCTATTAATATGTATTTCACTCGCTCCACTGGTATGCTCTAGTTCATAAGCTCATTTCAAATCTTCACATTCGCTCAGTGAATGTCGGATTGAGTGAAAAGGGAGCTTACAATGGCGCGTGCAGTTTTTATCCCGGCAATGACACCACAGTGAGCACTTTTCATAGCATGATTATTTCAGACTATGAAAATACAATGTACAAAACTCACGAAAAATTCTTGATATCCGTTCGAACCAAGGAGGTTATAAATAGCTATTTATAACCTCCTTGGTTCGAACCAAATTCTTTTCTCCCCCGAGTTCTCCCGAACTGCAGGTGTAGCATTTTTTTAATGGTGAGTCTGAACTCATGAACACTTTTGTCAATGTTTATAGGTACAACATTTTTTCCCCCTAAATTTTGTTTTCTCTGTCCAACTTTGCAGTTTGCAGCCAGTCACAGGGGGGGGGGGAATTAAGAAAATTCCACTCACTGCCCCCCCCCCCCCGCTAAAGGGCGAAATCCCGTCCCGTTTTGGCATAATTGTAAGCCAATATATCATTCGCCTTCTACGGCTGTGTATAAAATGGCATATAGTATCCTACATCAAAACAAAGTGTCGAAATAGACAAACTTTTGTATTGTTTCGTGTGTGTACCGGTACTTGTTGTGTCTTTAATTGTTTGAACCAGGTACAAGATAGTCTTGCCGGTTTCGCTCTCCGCGCGTACCGATTTGAACCACCTCATGTCGAAGGATTGCAGAGCATCGCCCCTATCATGTGGTGGACGTATTTAAAAATAACTCACAGAGAAGGTCAAATAAATGAGATTTATTTCAATGTATTTTTCAGCCTTGTTTCGAGTTGAATAGTTGGAGACTTTGTTGACCGAGAAACTGGCGGAGGCATTAGCAGACCAGGATCAAAATTACACGCAAATGAACCTCAGCTTTCGTACTCTAAATCTGTGCCAAAATTAAACATGGGACATAATTATGTTCTGGTGCAAACAGTCGACCGTTTTTATAAACCTACCCTGTGCTTGATTTCGCCACCTTTGTCCGACGCTCACGAATGAGTCAATGGCGGAACACGAAGTTATTTGACCCCCGTACTTCATAATTTTTGTCTCCCTTGTAAGAATTCACACACACACAAACAAAAAACGACTTTGGATGAAGTTTGATGCCTAAAATGAGATGCTCATAGCCTACATTTGGACCCCTGTGCGCGACATGTACACCCAACTGGCATCGAAACTGAGAATTTTCAGTGCAACGATTCAATAAACTGTCCTTTTATCGATGGTCAAAGTTGGTGGATTATCAATCATGTAATTTACATAATATTTTAATAAGGTAGCAAATTCGAGTTGTTTTTTTCCTATTTGAAAATGCCATTACATGTACCTAGTTTAAAGGGAGGAAGGAATAAAAATCCTATTTTCCTTAATTGTTAATCAGTTTTCATAAAAATTTGGGGTAGTGAATCAAAATGAATTTGTAAATGAATACAAGTCAAGAATTGGTATGCAAAGAGAGTGACAACGCCATATTTCCAGTAAATCTATCCAATTGGTCATATTCCAACCTTAAAGTAGTATATATGTCATAATTTGTCCCGTAAAAAACTAAACATACAGTTTTCTAATTGCTCTGGCTGAAAAAAATTATCACATAAAACCAAAATTGGCCATTGTAGGGCCTAACATCAAAGTACATTTACTTAATGACACGTGTGCAAAATCTGAGGGCAATCTGATCTGTAGTTGTGGAGAAATTAAGAACTGAATTTTATAACATGCGCTGAAAACAAGAAACGGAGAAAAAGGCTCCTAAAGTTTTCAAACTGCTCTGTCTGAAAAAATATCACACATAACCCAAATTGGGCATTGTAATATCAAAGAATGTTGCTGAAGCAGACACCGACTGGTCTCCTTACACTGACTAATGAAATAGATGAGCATCCACGTCACATAGAGTACAGCGTGAGAACTACATGTATGCTGTGTTCCAGTGGTTCTCAACCTTTTTCAGGCAATCGCCCCATTAGGCTCCAAATTTTCGGTGATCCCCCCAACCCCCATTTCTTTCTCTCAAAATCCTATTCAAACCCAACAGATAGGCTACATTTCACAAGAAGACAGACTACTCACCAACTAGGATGTTAAGTTTTTCAAATGGAAACAGTGAAAAACCGGCTCAGTCTTCCGTACCCCTTTCAAATATATACATGTTCTTATTTTCGAATCTGTTTATTATTCACTATAAAACAAAACATTCTTTATCGAATTAAATCAATGCACTAAATAAAAAAGATCGCTCCTGTCTGTTCATAAAACACATCTACGCTTGCTGCTGAACGAGTCAATGGCTGCCTGTATTTGCATCCAAATCGTCGGCCCTCCTTCATCGTTTTCGCTCCCCTGTGGCCGTTTTCATCCTTTTCCCATAAACCATTACGCCACAAACATGTCTCGAAAAGTGTTTAACCGATTGGACTGACACTTATATACACGTACAATGAAATTAGGAGTGAAGGAACCACTTTCATGACTAAAGCTCAAAAATCCGCAAAATGTCGCATACAACAATATTATGGTAAATACCCCCTCGATATTTTAATTCCTCTTTCATTGAAGTCACTGACGATTGTGTCAATTTCACACCCATATAATGACAGACATGACCCTGTAGTCCAGTAATTATACTAGAATGTATTTGTATTTGTATTTGTATAACTCTTTAATCCCATTTGGGAAATTTGCCTTTGTGCCATTGCAGCCCAGTTACAACTAGAGCAAGCACGTCGTCACCACAGTGCAGCGCCGGTCGGCGGTTCTTTTTTGGGGGGGGGGGGGTGCTATTCCAATCTTTCATTCCACAACCCACATAGGTTCCAACATGATAATGAAGAAATAGAAACACATATTATTACTGTATTGATTGTGTTAACCCCAAAATTTGCATAATTTTCCCGCTGGCTTTAGGAATCGGATATCGGAAAACCGTTGAAAAAAAAAAGAAAAAAGAGATGTACACTTATTGACTCTGGAAAGTTTAATTTTATACCCATGGTGGCATTCAAGCCACATTACTGGCATCAGTTTTTGTGGGTCCGCGTTTGAATGTAATGAATTCAGGATGTCTCAAAAGAAAAAAATAATGCAAGACAGCTGATCAGTACCGTTCCATAGCTTCTCCAATTATTTTCATGATGCTATGTGCATTGAATCTTAAGCAAACCGTCTCTCGTCTGAGAACAGTGGGTTTGTTTAGGGAACACCGTTTATTATCATTCTTTAAATTTTCCGTATACAGAATTGGGAAAGTGTCTTTTGAATAAAAAAAAATGATCTGCAATTTGGCGAACATTGAAGGCAGGAAAGGCCGATGGCTAGCTCTTTTTCACAGAAAGCACATAAAACCTCCGATTGGACAAAATGGCTCCGCACAGCTGCAGGAACTGTTTCAAAACATTTTAGCACTAACAAACACCTCATTGAACAGTCTTTCAAATATACCCATCGAACAAATACTCATGAAAAGAAAGTGGCCACATAGGCCAAGGTAAGTCAACAAAATCTGACAGTTTTATCGAGCTGTCGCAGGGCTAGATTGCTGGATCTACTAACTAGATCTAGAATCTAGATCTAGATCTAGATATAATTGTATCTCATGCCTACAGTGGCTACAGACAGGTAAACGCACAAATAGCCTACAGGTAGATGTAGATCCAACTGTCAAATTGATGCAAAACAGATTATTCCATATAGAGTTGTAGGACTCGTGCAAATATTTTTAGCTTTCAAAGTATCCCATAGGCCTAGATTTATATTATCAATTGTTCACCATTTCATTTTCTTCCTTCCTTTTGCCTTGCCTTCCATTGTATTAAAAAGTGACCCATCTTTGTAATCCCGCAAATGTAAATCAAGAGCTTTGAGGCTACTGTTATCCTGAAAATGCCTGAGTGAGTGAGTCATACGGTCAGTCTTTCAGTAGCATTGAGTTTGCTTATTACCTTGGTAGGCTACATCAACATACATGACTCTATAGGCTTCTGCTATCTTGACAGCAGTCTAAATGAGTCTATGGCTACATTTTAAAAAAGTAGGCCCTAAGCCATCAGGAGGATAATTTACCAAATTGTTCCCTGAGGCAAATTCCCCAAGTATTTACCATTTGAACCCTCGTCCCGCGTCGAGTGAACTCGTCCACGTAACGCCCTGTGCGGAGATAGCCAGCGGCCAGTCAGCCGATCATTCGCGTGTTGCCGATAACCTCGGCGGTCGGGTCAATCGGGTCCTTGTGAACACGTGTATCGCGTATACTTCAGGACGCAATAACAGCAATAGTGGTGGATAAATGGTAAGGGGCCCCTATGATATTTGGATAAAGTACTTGTGATGATATGCAGTAGGTTTTATTTTATTGTGAAATGGAAGGCCCCAAATCAAGAATTTTCTGCATTTACATGCCGTTTAACATACGTTTTATCACTTTCCCAAGACCTCTGCGCTTTTTCTGGATCCCTATGTCCGGCCATTCAGATGAACAAATTATTTTTGAAGCCATTCGCTTAATTTACTAACCACATGTATCGTGACATTGCCTTCTCCTTCCTCTACTATGTAAAGCGTCCACTTACTATAATGTTAGTTTTAGCGAGAGATTTGATTTCCAGTTCCAGCTCGTAGAGCACATACATGTACTGAAAAGCGGTTTAATCAAAGGAACACAATATCTCTCTAATTACCACATCAAATAAAGACAACGACCAACAACAAAGTCAGTCATTTTCTCCCAGTTTTCCCTGATGAAAAACCTACTGACAGAGCCCTTATGCAGCATGCCCTAATATTACATCGGAATTCATAATTACAGATGTAGAACGGCGTCTCAAATACGCACATGGCCCCTTTCTTCTCATTTCACATGTAGACGACAACCAGCATCAAAGTAAAAGTTTCCCCAAGATTTTCCCCAGTTCAAACTTCAGACCGTCAGTACTATTACACGAGTATGACGAAGAGTTGCGAATAGTTGCATTGTAATAAACGTAATCGGACGATACCATTTTGTTAGATATAGTAGGGGTGACAGGATAGATAAACACGCGAAAATTGTGTGGGAAAAAAACGTGAAAAAACAACAACCACGACAGCCTTGGCAACCGAATAAACAATGCGCGAGGTGCACCGTTGCTATACAAAAATGTGGCCTCCCGCAGGACCCGCGGTTAAGTGTGTCGGACAAAATAATGGCCTCCCGTGTCTCGCGTGTTGCGCGGGGAGGCCAATATTGTGGTCTCCCGCAGGACTAGAGTTAACATATGACAGAGGAAGAAGAAAAATGGCCTGTTTTATTTGTAATTTTTCTTTTGACTGAAATTTGTCTAGTGAGTGAAAATGCAATTATGTCCTTTATTTCTGGAAGTAGCATGATCTCTGCATAATTTTAGAGTTACTTGTTCTACCATTAAATATAATTTTTCAGGTGACTCAGGTGGTTCAAGCTGTAATTTCACATGCATCAGTTGAGGAATACGAAATTATTGCTGTGTTGTTGACATCACCTCTGCTGCATGAGCCATTTAAACTAGAAACATGGCAGTGTTGTCAGCGGTCAAGTTGAGATTTGGACTGCGAGAGCTGTTCTACGCAAGTTTGTGTATTGTCCTGGGATACCTGCTCAGGGTTCGGGATTCTTATACGTTGAATCCCATGTGGCGTAAACGAAGTGAAATGTCAAAGTTTGCAAATGGAAAATTCATGACAGATATTGATCGCTGTCCATTACCCATTGTCACAGACCTGGAAGGTGATGGAGTGAATGAAGTTGTACTAATTTCCAATGATCTGCAGCATTTGAATGTCTTAGCCATGCCATCTGAAAATGAGGAAGGTGATAGGACTCTTGCTCATGTTATTGTCAAAAACAAAGTGAACCTGGCTTTGCAAGAGAGGGTGACAGGTCATATTTCAAGACCGTACACTGTTGGTGTGGGATTCACAGTACCTTATTTGTCAATGATGCAAATTAGAAAGCAGGTAAAGATTTCATTGAAAACATGAATTATCTAGGAGATAAAGTTAAAACAGGTTACCATTCAGCTATGGATCTGAATGACCGCCTCAAAATTAAGTTCATACATCATCTTTTCCATTTCAAATTGTATTAATGCTTACTTAAATGCTTGTCCTAATATTGATGAATATTTGATTCAGCGATTGCACATATTTATATGATATAGGATGTATGTGAGAGTATGTAATTTTACATATAACATATTTTGCTTGGAATTTCTTAGATACTTTACTTAGAGAGTGTTCAAATATTTAGCTCATTGTGCTTCAGAAATTCCACACAGTAAATTTTATAAATTTGTGGTTAATGTTTACTTGTAATTTTTTCCCTCAATGCAGATAATTGTGGTGGTGACCGATGATTGGCAGGTTCTGTGTTATAGTCATGATCTCAAACTCCTTTGGCATCATCAACTTCCACTGCCCACAACAGATCTTCACAGCGTTGATGTCAAGTCTCTGGCAGTCCTTGTGTCACCATTTTCCATAGAGAAGAAGCACCAGGGATTGGTGGTCGTCTCAGGCAGCTTCAAGCATAAAGGACACAGACCCGATCTCCTTGCCGAGTAAAAATTACACACAAAAATACTTCCTTGCTTCTTGACTGTGTGAAAGAATATTGAAAATGTTACCATTTCAAGCAAACTGAAAAAGTTACCATTTCAAGCAAGCTTTGTTACCAACCCTGTAATGTAAATAAAATCATGAAAAATACTTTGGTTCCATTCTCTTACAAGCCCTCAAGCAAAATCAGAAAAGTTTTTTGCCATGCACAGACATCTTGCATAGATGTTGTATAAATTGTTCCTTGGAAAATTCAGTGACCATGTTGCAGCTTTGTTTTACTTGTCATACAGATAGTTGTTACTAGCAACTGTTTATGTAATTAAAGTTAAATTAATTTTTACAGAGCCTAAAAACACCAGTTTTCACTTACTCATTAGTGCAAGATTGAAAAAGAAGTTAAAAATTAGAAAGAAAAACAAAACTCATTTAGCAAAAGAACTGGTTCATGTAATTCATGCATGTGGAAAATCAAAGATAGTAATATCAGTGTTTCAAAAAGGGTCTAAAACAAAATTGAAACAGATGAGTTAATTCTAACATTGAGACATTCTTGTTTTTAAAAAATCTTCAAGTCATTTTTGTCTGAGAGAATTTATGATACAACAAACTACTTGTCTTGTAATATACTAAATCCCACATTTTCTCATTAAATTACAGATTGAAGGCAAGAGACGAGCAGTCTTCAGCCAGGAACAGAACTGTAACATTCACAATGGAACCTGAGAATGAGACATTGACTCATTTTTCTACATTTGCCCTCAGTGCAAAAGATGGTACATTATTGTGGAAACATACAGCTGGGGACTTTGAAAGACCAGATCAGAGTAAAGAAGTGAGCTACAGGCTTTATTTATTTATTGCCACCATGATGAAGAACACAAATACATGAATGTGCATGATATTGTAATTTTTAATTTCATATCAGGATTGTTTGGTTGGCCTGATTTTTTACTCTCTTTCATCAGAATGTGAGAACCATGCTGAGCATAATGGCCTACATTCCTTCCTTCTTTCTGAATTTGTTTTGTTCTCTCTTTTCTTTGTTTTTTTGTACATGAAAAGCAATTATTCACTTTAAAAGCATTTAAAGGTATCCTTCCAAATTTGTCTTTCATCAAATACATTCAGAAGCCTTAGGTGTTTGTACAAGAAGAAACATGAAATCACAAAACACTGGTAATTTCACATCATGCTGAATATAATTTTTCAATTTTACAGGCAAACAGACTCAGTGACATTCACTGGAAATTAAGCTTGCGGCACAAGAGGTCACACAAAGGAGAGTCTCCGTGGACAGACTATGGCAGTCAACTAGACACATATATGGTTAGTAATGTCTTGAAACATGTATTTTTAAAATAAACAAGAATCAGCTGAAAACAGTCCAATGCAAGCAGCTAAACATTTGAATCAGCATAGTCAGAGATAGACCTCACCTTCGCCAGCGGTCAGGACGACTTGTCAAGCATAAGGTGTTTCATGTATATTTTTTGAACAGTTTGTAAAAGATACATAATTTACATGGTCTCGGACACAATGTGCCTCACTGCAAAATCTTGTTTTATAGCGTGGAAAAACACAGAAAAGAATCTCTTTCTGTATCTTGTGTAAAAATATTTGATCACAGAATACACAATAAAAATACAGAAACAATACATTGTCATCAGGCTATCTCTGTTTATTCTTTCTGTATTTACTAGTAATCATTTTTTTTCTTCCACCTGTTTTCTGCCTTGGTTTTGCATAACCTTCCAAGAGCTTTAACAGGATTAACTGATGTGAGGAATAATTTTGCCTGGCTGCAGTGATGTTTTTATTGAGTGTGTACAAATATAAACTATTCTTCCACAGCCTCATTTGTGGGCAGATAATTCTAATACAGAAATAGTTATTGCAAGGGTCAACAAACAGTTTGGCAAAACCGCAAAAGAGGCCCAGGAACCACAAGACACAACCAGTCCTCAGTCACCATCAGCTCTCCTGCCAGAACACTTCACTGGCTTCTCCTATGGTGGACAGAGACCACACAGTGACCATGAACATGTGAAAAATCCCAACAGGTAACTGGGCAACATACTGTCATCCTATGCACAAGCAATAGTGCTTTGTACATTTGCGGTGATGCCATTTATATGTATATTCCGGTATCCACTGTTGATGATTTGAGATGATAAGCATTTGCTAGCCAAGTTTTGATCATTGCATTTACAACCTATATGAATGCAAAGACAACACAGTGCACTTATGTTTGTTTATCTTGAACTTCTTTAATACTGCTTTGATTTATTGCATTTAACACTCTGAATTAAATAGCAGTAATACAGTACAGGGGTGCTAATGATCATTTATGACGAGCAAACAAAGTTTAGTTGCATACATTTAGCCGGATGAAAGATGGAACTGCCAGTGTTGAAACTCTGGGACGACAATTTGAGTAGTAGCAACTTAACTGTTTGGGATGGTTTTCTGCACTGTGTGGAAGGAACCTACTGTTTCATGATCAATTGACAAAACATGACTGTGACTTTGCTGTTTGCTCAGTCACACAATCAGTGTCAACAGTTGTTATGTCATCCATTTTCAGCCTGGTGATCAGATCTCCTGAGGGTTTACAAGTTCTTTCCATCGTGACTGGTCAGCCTAAGACCACATTGAGTCTCCCTGTTGACCGAGCACTCTACATGGACATGGACCATGATGGTCATTTGGAGAAGCTGATCTGGGATCTGGGGCAGGTGAGATGATTGACTGATGCTATCAGAGTCCATAGAGAATGAATGAAGGGATGAGCTGTTATGTTTTACAATATTAGGAAAATTACAAATACTTAACATTAAAGTCCAGCAGAGCATACTGAACATAATCATGGTTTTGATAAAATTTCTATTCAGCACAGAAATCTGTCAGAAAAGACAGATTACCATTTTTTTTGGTTTTTTTTTCAACTGGGTTTCAAGTACAGTTAGTTTTATTGTAATACTCCACTTTGAACTTCAAGCTGTGCAAATAATTTTTGACATATCACGGGGTATTGGCCATATTCTTGTATGCAGTATTTTGAGGTTTTGCCATAAAAATGGTTCTCTTGCTCCAAATTTCTTTATGCATAAGTGTCAGTCCAATCAGTTAAAAAATTTTTGAGGTATGTGTTTGTGACATACTGTGGTCCTGATTTACACAACTCTTCAAAGTTTTGATCCTCATTTTCTCGAAAAGAAGAAAATACCCGACGATATATGAAATATTCTATTACACATCTGTTGCAAGGACCTTAGATCCATGAAGTCATTTGTGCTGGTATTGGGGTCAAAATAAAGGAAATTTAAATGCCTGAATAATGAGTAAGGATCTTTCAGAAGTTTTTTATTTGTTTTTCTGCATTCTTACAGCATTACAGTCCGTGCTATCTTGATGTTTGGCGTACTACTCCAGTTCAAGAAAGGATTGAACAAATAGCTTTGTGCTCAAGCAAGCGACTCTTCTGGACTCGTTCATGGAGCATGGAGGAAGACGTGTACAAAAAAGTTCCACCGAAGCTTGTAAAGAGGTGGTTACAGTTGTGCTGTTTTTTTCTACAGCATTTGATAAGAAATGTGTTAAATGATTACCTAGTTATGTTACGGATGCTGATATAAACTCCAATGTGAACAACTTTACAATACTCGCATAAAAATGAGGCCAAAAAAGAAAAAGTTGATTACGCAAAGCCCTATCTGTGAACTAAACAATAAGAAAATTACAATAAATTCCAAAAGAACTAAAAATGAAAGAAAATCGGCCACACTGTGGTGGTAAAACTAGAAAGCGGCACTGAATGGCTTAGGCCTAATAGTTCTGGCTAGCAAACTCTGTTGCCTGTTTTTTAGTCATGGCTGTGTGTATTATGTAAAGTCAAAATTGGGCAAAAAGAAAAGGTTGTAATGTATGTTGCAAAACGCCGCGTGAGAGCAGGCTTTTGCAACATACAACCTTTTCTTTTTGCCCAATTTTGACTTTGCCTATAGCCCTGCTGTGACCCCACAGTTTTTCTGTGGTTTTTATGATATTTCGTGTATTATGTAAGCATAGTATACTAATACAGTGGTAGGACTAATCACTAAGCATATGGTGTGGTGACGTCTTCAATCGATAAAGATATTCCCTCCTTTATGATGGTATCTAATGCAAGGCTGTTGGTCTAGAGTTAGCTCAGGCATTATCCCACCTTTGGCTGACTTCATTGTCAGTGGCATGGAATGACCACTACTCAGTGTAAGAATGCCCTACTCATACCACTCCCCTCCCACTACTCAGTGTAAGAATGCCCTACTCATACCACTCCCCTCCCACTACTCAGTGTAAGAATGCCCTACTCATACCACTCCCCTCCCACTACTCAGTGTAAGAATGCCCTACTCATACCACTCCCCTCCCACTACTCAGTGTAAGAATGCCCTACTCATACCACTCCCCTCCCACTACTCAGTGTAAGAATGCCCTACTCATACCACTCCCCTCCCACTACTCAGTGTAAGAATGCCCTACTCATACCACTCCCCTCCCACTACTCAGTGTAAGAATGCCCTACTCATACCACTCCCCTCCCACTACTCAGTGTAAGAATGCCCTACTCATACCACTCCCCTCCCACTACTCAGTGTAAGAATGCCCTACTCATACCACTCCCCTCCCACTACTCAGTGTAAGAATGCCCTACTCATACCACTCCCCTCCCACTACTCAGTGTAAGAATGCCCTACTCATACCACTCCCCTCCCACTACTCAGTGTAAGAATGCCCTACTCATACCACTCCCCTCCCACTACTCAGTGTAAGAATGCCCTACTCATACCACTCCCCTCCCACTACTCAGTGTAAGAATGCCCTACTCATACCACTCCCCTCCCACTACTCAGTGTAAGAATGCCCTACTCATACCACTCCCCTCCCACTACTCAGTGTAAGAATGCCCTACTTATACCACTCCCCTCCCACTACTCAGTGTAAGAATGCCCTACTCATACCACTCCCCTCCCACCATTCATGTTTAATGCCCTGTTGCATCCCTGCTTCCCTTCTCCCTGCCCCTTCCCTTTTACTCCCTCTGGATCACTGCTGCTAAAAGTTGGTGAACAGGGCTTTATTTGTGGGTACTGAGGTTTTCATCTGGCAGGAAATTCGAAGTTATGTTGGGAGTGAGCGAGCATAGTGACTTCAAATTATCAGAAATTGATTGGTTCAAGTTCAAACCAAAATAAATCAGCAGTTTTAAAAAGAGAGGAAAAACCAGACTCTGAAATTCGTGGGTACAGAGCAAAATTGTTGTATCTCCAGGTTTATGAATTGGGGTTCATAATGGTAGTACTGTAATAATGACAACCTGCTTCTTGCAATTTTTGTGTTATTTCGCTATCTTTAACCAGTTCCAAGTTACAGAGAAGCAGTGTTGTTGTATCTCCCTTAGAAATGAGATCATTGAGACCAATATTGTGGTATTTCCGAGTAAGCTCCCATCATTCATATCACTAGAGATACAACAATTTTGCTCTATACCTGCGCATTATTCATAAACCTGGAGAAACAACAATTGGTCTATACCCGCGATTACTTCTTATATTTAAAAGAACTGCAAATTAACAAAGTTCAATTTACGTGGATTCCACCATTCATGGACCAAAATGTTATCTTTGGTCGTACCACTTCTTTGATCTCACAGGCAGAAACATTTCATTGCTTAATGTGGCAAATTATAATGGTGTCATTTTGAGTAATGGTAAAATGTCTCTTTGTAGTTATGTGTAGAGAGGTAGATTGCAGCATCTACCTTATCAAGTTATTTATTTAAAAAATGTATGTCTTACCCTTGTCCGTAAAGATACATATTTGTATTCTTGCTTATAATACATTTATTACATTTGTTATTTCTGTATCATGAAGCATCGTAGGACTCAAATTTTTGGTCTACTTTCAGCCTGGCTAGAAAGACTGGTGTGTTACGTCATTTTCTAGGTCACAATTTGTTTGAAGAAAACACCTTTGACGTCATTACATTTGGAGGTTTAGGTCGTGTCAGCTCCATTGGCCTTGATGGAACAATCCACTGGCAGGTAAAACCTTGTAGCTTCCTCACAAGTGAATCAATGCTGAGTGCTAATTAAAATTCAGTTTTTGATTGAAGAGCTTCATTGCTTTTAACGTGAAGAAAATGTTCAGTTTGAAAATTATTGTTTAATAAGAAAATTATGTTCAGTAATAGGCAAGGTAACTTGGCTTCTGTTCTTCAAATCCTGACCAATCAGTTTGGGTTTAGTTCAGACTGTGATGGAATGGTGCATTGAAGTGGTTTCTGAAACTTCGTCAAAGGACTTCTTCTGGATCCTTTAATTCCTTCCGGAGTCGTGGGGGCACTGTAGTGAGTATTGCACCAACTGCCTCCACCTCTGGCAGTCATAGGCATTACCTGGTGATGTCATTTACTATTTATAGCAATTCATGCACTGTTCTTCCTTTCAAAATTTATACAAAACTGGATACCGCCAAGTTGAACGCTTGGCATGTGTCATAGACAAAGCCGGATTCGGCCCGGTTGAACAAATCACGGGCCACATTTTAAGGCCAGGTTCGGCCGGGTTAATTTCTCTTCATAGAAATGGTAGTAAAATTTTGATGAAATTTTAGATTTGTTTACTTTTTGAATTAGGCATGTCATTTTCTGGTACTGGATCTTCAGTGCATAGTTCCACTTTAAACTCTTCAGAGAAAACTTTGTCTAACTGGAATAAATGGGGGTTTCTGTTTAGCTGCAGCCTTTAAGGAATGATGAAGTTGAGAATGTTTGAATATTTAAGTGCGCGAATCTGCTAGAAAACAACTATTTTTTTATTTTGTGTACTGCATACTGCACTTTTTAAAATATCTATTTCAAAATGTGTCTAGAAAAAGGAGAAAAAGTTGAGTTGCAAGCTCCATGTCAGGAAAAAACAAGTTTGAAACTAAACAATAAATTTGAAAAAAAAAATGCTTCTTCCTCTTTTTAAAAAAAAAAACAAACTTTTTTTCCCCTTTTAAAAACATTTTTACTTTGTTCCAAGCCTTATTGAGACCCCACAAGTTTTCTGTTTTTTGCTTTAAATATTTTGAAAATATCTAGTAGTGGAAATGAATTTGAACATTATGTATTTGTTTCAAGATGTGGAGGTTCCATTTTCATCAGGCTCTGACTTGTCACCTGTCACCTGTCGGCTTCATCGTCATCGATGTTAGCTGCTACAGTGGATGTCACGACAAAATCTCCTCCACCCAATCCTGTCCTTAGCTTTCCTAGTTAGTTCACTTATTTCCAGCTGGCTGACTTTCTTGATGTTATCGTGATATGTAATGGGTGGTCTTCCTTGTTTTCTCTTTGTTTCTGTCTTTCCTTGAAGGATTGATATCATAAGGGCCGTGCTTTTGTTTCGGGCCGCGTGGCCGATGTATGCAAGTCTTCTTTTATTTATTTCAGGTGTTATTCTTCTGGTGGTGCCAAGCTGTTCTAAGATGCTTGTATTTGTTCTCCTTTCTGTCCAACTTATTCTGAGTAGCCTTCTGTAAAGCCACATTTCAGCTGCCTCCAATCTTGTTATGTCTGCCTTTTTGAGTGTCCAGGCTTCACAACCATATAGTAGGACTGGCCAGATCAAGCACTTAAGTATGTTCACTTTGAGGTCCGTTGGTGTGCCTCTATCCTTCCAAATGTTGTTTAGTTGAACCATTTTGTGTTTTGCCATTCCTATCCTTGTACAAACTGCATAAATGTAGAAAGAATATTGCTGTGGAGACTTAGCTGCCTTCTTAGATCTTACTTTGAAGTGTCATTACTTTATTTTGCATACGTATTCACTCAGACTTAGCAGCCTTCTTAGATCTTACTTTGAAGTGTCATTACTTTATTTTGCATACGTATTCACTCAGACTTAGCTGCCTTCTTAGATCTTACTTTGAAGTGTCATTACTTTATTTTGCATACATATTCACTCAGATTTGGCTGCCTTCTTAGATCTTATTTTGAAGTGACATGGTTGATTTTGCATACGTGTTCACTTGTTTGAGCTAATCCACAGACTTTGACAGATGCTAAATGGGCTGACCTGTCCATGAATTTGCGGAGATCAGCAGGACGTAGCATACCAGATGATATTAAGGAGGAGTTTATACTTTCTTTCCAGCCAGGCAGAACGATCATGCCATTAAAAGAAGCTGGACCTAAGGTTGGTGTTCCTCAGCAGCATGACATGAGAGCAGAGTTAAAAATATGACCAATTTGGTCGGTCATAAAGAAAAATTACAGGCCAAATAGAATTTTCCCTTGGTAAGACAAAAATGTGAGGAGCATGATATAAGGAGATGCAGATTGTAGAAACAATTAATCCTCAAACAGCACAAATTTGCATCTTATGAACAGATTAGTTTCAGTTTTGAAAATGGCCTTTAGTATAAGGACCGACGCATCACCATGGCGATTGTGGCACTGATTTTGATCCGTTAGCTGATTTGCGACGAGCTGAAAGTAGTTCACTACAGTAAACAATGGCACATGTGTACATGTTCAGTGGGTGATGTTCGGTCAATTCATTCACTTCCTTTCCTTTGTTTACATGGATGGTAGGGAATCTGACCAGCTTGGATCCATCCTTTCCACCCCTGTCATAACAATCAACTGCAATGCAACCAGCAGCATTTTAACCGCTTAGACATATCTCGAAGTTACACTAATCAGCTGATTTGCCGGCCATCTTTAGTGAAGGAAGATCAAAACAAAAACACTCTGTGACATCATTCACATTCTATCTATAATGTAAAATACCATGCGCCCCTAACAAAGCCTAAATTTTATGGCATGCGACAGGGCAATCAGTGGTATCTACAAGGGAAAAGAGAGAATACATACTCCAGGGCAATCAGTGGTATCTTCATGGGAAAAGAGAGAATACGTACTCCAGGGCAATCAGTGGTATCTTCATGGGAAAAGAGAGAATACGTACTCCAGGGCAATCAGTGGTATCTTCATGGGAAAAGAGAGAATACATATTCCAGGGCAATCAGTGGTATCTTCATGGGAAAAGAGAGAATACATACTCCAGGGCAACGAGTGGTGTCTTCATGGGAAAAGAGAGAATACATACTCCAGGGCAGTCAGTGGGGTGTTCAAGGGAAAAGAGAGAATACTTACTCCAGGGCAATCAGTGGTGTCTTCGTGGGAAAAGAGAGACTACATACTCCCATAGATAGCTGTGCTCGATTTCTGTTCGAGGAAGAACCTATAGTCGCTACAGAGAGTTCATACCAGACTTTTTCATTTAATGTGTTATTAGATATTGACTGCAGGAGACCGTCCATCGTATTTGCAAGAGATGAACCAGTTGAAGACTCCCATTCTGATTTTTTTCGCCCTTCAAACGGTTTTCACTGAATATTCCCAAACAGTGGCTAATGCAATCCCCTGATCTTCTTATGGCAAGATTTTATGTAACAGTCTTGTGGATCTTTGATGACGGTGTTGTGATTTGTTTCACAGGTTGCTGTTGCAGTTGCAGGATGGAATGCTCTTGCAGTTGTTGACCTTATTGAAGGAACGCTACTTGCACAACATTCAATTCCTGCACCTTCGACGGGCCCTTTAGTGTATGGCGACTTTGACAACGATGGCTTGATGGATATTATATTGACTTGTAAAAAAGGGTGAGTTGAATTTCATTTATGCAATCATTTATTATCATCGATGGGCTGTTGTAACCTTGTTAACCCACCCCTGCGCGCTATGCCCTCACCTTTTCACACTTGGAGCTGAGCGCACTGAACAGCCCTGAAATCTTAATGAAAGGGGTGTTACTCCACCCAGAAATCATACACACGATTTTAAAAAATTCACAAAAAATACATTTTCACAAATTTTCTGAAATTTATATATTATCATACAGAAATGGATACACTATGATAAAAATTAACAAAAGACTACTTACAGTCCGTTTCTTCAGAAAAAAATATTATATCCAAGAATTTTGAAAAAAAAAAATTCATTTCGCATAACACAGTCCCTTGCATGGTCTAATGTTACACAAATTACACCCAGATTTTAGGCTTAGATCTAGATCTAGTAATGCTGCTGTTTTGATCGCTAGTTCCAGGCGAATTTTCAAATAAATTGTATGTTTGTCCATCACACACACTGCCAGTTGCTTCACAGTAAAGGCTCAAGAGCTCCTCGATGATGATTGAATAAAAAATGTATTTCTCAACCGATTTCGTTCATTCAAAGACTGCTAGAAAGGGCGCCTTTCCTATTATCGATATAAATAACTCGCTGTGTCCGAGACTTTCGGCGATTCACTCGAGAACCAGAAGACAGGAAGGGGTGTATAGGGGCATGGCCGGCGAAATGTGGCGACTGCAAGGTTTGGTTGATAGTGGCGGTGCATGGCGACATCAAGTGCGAAAGGGTTAAAGCCCGCAATCCGGACAGTGACCTTACTCACAGAGAATCGTATCTGAGTTGCACTGACCCTTGCCGATGTGTGATGACCACACTACCGCTGTCCATGTGGTTTGGTTGTATTTTCTCGGTATGAAAACAGTCGCTGTTATGCCTTATCACGTTTGATAATGAATTAACCAGCAAAACCTTTGTCTGGAAGTCTCTAACCAGTGATCTGACGTAATATTCGTAAGAATGAAGTATGATAACTAGCCAAGCCCCCAAGCCCTAAACAATTGGCTTCATCCAGATTGACACATACTAATGAACCAATGTGGGTATTTGGGGCAAAGGTCATTTCAGAGCTTGTTTCTGGTTGCTTATTAGAAACAGACACCTCTATATGATGGTCAGCTTGTGAGAAAATGAGATAATATTGCAAGTTTATTGAGCAACAGTTCATGTGTTGATGTTACATTTTTTGATAGCGTGGGGAGAGGCTTTGAAAGCTTAATCTTTGTGATTCCGACCAGTGGTTCACTGTTAACATGTCCTTGTAATAATCACTTTGATTTAGAAGAGACACAGTGAGCAATGACGCAGTAGTTACATCTCAAAGAGGGCGATGGCCTGATCCGTGAAAATATGGCTAGCGCGCGGCACGATCAGCTTGACTGTGTCCTATTGATACGCCCGTGCAGAGTGAATGCCTGGAAAGTCAATGCTGTATTTTGATACCTTTTGCAGGGTGAGGGTTAAAACTGGTCTTTGAAGCTGTTGTTAGGGGACCGTAGTGTAATTACAAAGCCAAACAGAGAAACTACTGCTGTTCACTGCTTAGCGTTTGTTTTCCATGTAAGATAGTACAGTCCCCTAACTGCAATCTCAAAGGCTAGTTTTAATGAGGTTCCAACAGTACACCCCCCCTCCGTCTACATTATGGAGCATTTCACTTTACATGTACATTCTAATACATTTGATTTGTGTACTGCAACATTTCTAAGAATTGATCCTTGAAGCTCCCAAGTGAAAGAGGTGAAGTTAGTGGAATCAAAAATTGTGTACACATACTGCTGTTGTTGTTTTTTTTGCCTCATCCTGAATACATGAAGATCTGAATTATTATGGCCATTAGCATTGGCCCTTTGAGCCCTGATCTCCAGACCCTCATTTGACCAAGTACCTAAGCTCCTGAGCGTTTTTGTGGAAAACTGTGGATTGGTTAATAAAAAGGTCATGACAAGAAATATATGGCAGATATTAAATGTTTATTTGACAACACACAGAAAACACATGCCATGTGGGCACAGACATCTTGTTTACCTTTCCTGGATGTAGTTTCTAATAGGCATCCTGATTGGTCCAAAGAAGCTGCCTTTCCACAGTTCATAAAACGAAGCACATCTTTACACCGGTTTACTGGTGTTACGGCATATAGCTGCTTGGGGTTCCCACTGGTTTACCAGTGCTGCGGTCTCAAAGGGTTAAGCTGGGTTTTCATGTGTGTGGAAACGGAAATGTCAAAAACCCTTCAAGTAGTGAAATGGAAAGAATGTTTCCATGCATGTACGGATGTGCTGTTTCTGTACACATGGAAATACTCTTTCTTTTTACTACTTGATGGGTTTTTGCCGTTTCTGTACACATGTCAACACAGCTTCAGTCCAGTGAAATGCATAAGTTCAGATTTTAGTGCGCACCCAGAAGTTTGTAAATATTGTAAATTCCTTGGTGTCTGAATAATTTGGTAATCACAATTGTCATTTTGTGGATTCATCGAGAACTTGGACATCTATTGATTGAGAAGAAAAGAGTTAGATTTTTTACTCATTGACATTGACATCTGTATAAAATTAAACGCATGTTTGTTTGAATTAATGATGTATTTCACAACCTTCACAGTACATGTATTGTTTTTTTCCTTACATCTGGTCTTTCAGATATATTGGATTCTCTCTGAAGTTGCAACATAATTATGAACTGACAGCCCTTTACACCATCTCTGTGTTCCTGCTCATCATTTTATTCTCCTGGTTGATATCGACATCCTCTCAAAGTGATGCTGACAGTGAAAAGGACAACGATGATGATGATGATGATGATGGTGGTGAAGTCCTTGGTGGAGATGATAATATAAGCAGCATTAGCGGGAATTAGTGCCCTTGCATGTGTGAGTGTTTGAGGGTGAGAAGCTCAAAGATTGCTGTAATGGAGAAAGTCAGTGTAGATGGACACTAAACATTGTGGGGTATTTGCCATATTGCTGTATTCAACATTTTGCGGATTTTGAGGTTTTGTCACGAAAATGGTGCTGTCACTCATATTTTCATTATGGGTAAGTGTCAGTCCACTCGGTTAAAAACTTTTCAAGTTTTTGCGTTTGTAAGATAATCTTGTCCTCTGATTTTCCATAACTCTTCAGAGTTTCGATCCTCATTTTCTCGAAAACACAAATGCACATACAACAATATGGAAAATACCTGATGACATGATCGGGACCATCCATATGGTATGTATGCTTGATTCCTTCTTCCCTCATCATCATACACTGGAGGCAAAAACCCCTCCAAATATACATAGACTATGGATGGCCCCATAAAAGAAAGACCTGGTGAGACATGTCTGGTCTAGCTTGATCTCAAGACTAAGAGAATCACAAAGGTGAATGAAGGTGTGCTGGGTAATTATTTTTTCAGTGTTTGGACATGGTTTGAGAATGAGGGAGATGAATGGGAAACCAGGAGAAAGGTGTATGAGAATGAAAAAAGAGATGAATGTGGAAAACCAGAAGAAAGAGGGGAATGACTGGAAACCACATACTGAAAGTAAATTTTCCATTACTCATTGAATTGTAGAAATCAGTAAACACAGAGAAAGATGAGTGGGTGTGTTAGGAATGAATGGAATGGAAGTACATATCATATCATTTGTGCATCTGAATATCTGAACGGGTTGCTTTACGTGCTGAGAAAACAGATTTTATGTCTGTCATGCCTTCACATTTTTCTTTTTATAATATTGTTTAACCTTCCTTCAATTCATTCCTTTTCTCCTGCAAATGTTTATATTAAAGTGATGTTCTATTGTTTTGAACTACAATTAAAAATCAAACAATTAAATCATCCGTTTCAGCCTTTGTGTGTGCAGCTACCAGCGTGTAGCCGTTGATGAGAGACACTCTTACATAATATGTACCTTGATTATTGTGGGTTTATGAAATAAATCTATTGCAAAATTTGTTGCACAGTAATGAAAATTGCTAGTTGAGATGAAAAGGAATTTTTTTAATGAAATGATACAATTTTGTGTACTGCCTCAATTTCTCATGATAAATTACATGGACGCATCCATTTTTGACAAAATTCAGTCTTTAAGTTTCGTATTATTAATTACCTTTGTTTTTAGCAGCAAAAAAAAAAAACTCATTTTCATCGAGTAGAGTCAAAAAGTATGATTGGGAATTTCTTTCTTCATCTATCCTTACACATTGCCGGTCGAAAATCAACTTTATCACATCTGCGTATTCTGCGAGGAATTTTTGGTGTAACAAGTAATTCTATTAGTCTTTGCATAGAGTTTGAGTTATACGGCATGTTGGCATGATAATGGTCACCCTGCGCTTATCATGATCTATTTGGGAACATACTTTATGTTTTGTGTTCAGAGCTTCTAAATTTGACAACAGAATTAAATCTGTTTGATAATTTTATCACACTGGTAAAATTCTCAGAAGTTGTTTTGAATGGATATAATATGAAAAAGTTTTGTAAATGAGTATAAAACTTTTTAAGTCAAGTTATACGTGTAGATCTTAGCCTCTCTTAGAAAGGATAGGACGCTCTGTAGTTCCATGTGACTTGTAAGAAAATAATCCGCAGGCATAGTGCCTTCATTGGATATGCATGAAGTCTACAAACTCAGTTAAAATATGCTTTATTGATAGTTGGCAATTGTGTGCCACACATTCAGAGGATCTTCCCCCTGAGTAAAAACTGTGTGTGAGGTGGGTATGACCCGGACAGAGTCTACTAAGAACAATTTCGTCTCCCCAATATCAAGCACCCAAATGCCATTATCAATATGACGGCTAAAGATTTGCAAGATTTGTCTTGCTTGGCTTGGCTTGTAACATAATGAGATCAAGTTTAATTTGGGATAGATCAGAGAGTGACAACAAACTAACAGAGTATTGCAGATGAAATTAAGCCTTTATTTATCTTAACAGTGCTAAAGGAATGTAGATGTGATGATAATTGTGACACCTCCTAAATGATCAGCACACATAATGATGTGCAGCATAACATACACATCTAGCACATGTGCACACGCATCTTTCAATCATCTGGAAGACCATTCTTCTATTCTCTCATCTAATCCAAGCAAAGCATATGACCTATGATGAATAAAACAGTAGCATGTGTCGCAGTCATGATGTACATTGTTCCCAAACTTAATGTTGAGACAATTCAAACATGCCCAAATACAATGAACTGTTGTTAAAAAATAAACTTTTGGGGTGCAGTTTGATGTTTTCTGCTTTTGTCACATTCATCTGTTAAGAAAATTGACACAAAAATTATATATTCTTCATGTTCACAACTTCAGATATTATATCAGTATCAGTATTCAGAAATTCTACTGTCTTCTAGACTAAATGCAAAATTAATAAGCGTGACTACTTCTGCACTGACTTGCCTCAATGGCATCTGTTCATCTTGGCTACGTCTTATATTGTGTCATATAGTGCATGTTGACCTGCTCAACAACAAAAACCATCACAAATGGTATAATTTTGCTCCTGTCACTGAATTCTTTTGTAAAAACTGTACATCAAGTGCTTGGCCATGACATAGATGAGAAATACACCTTGCCACCGTATGCATCATTACTGAGGAAATATCTGACATCTTACTATTTCTACCTGACATGCAGTATACAGGTATGAAATTTTCTTTCACATCCATGAATACCAAGCAGCACATATGGCACACAGAATAATAGTTAATACACTGCAATAATGATATTTTATTAATGCTACAGTGTGGAACTTGGTGCTAAGACAATTGGACCTAACATAATGGCAACATGTTACTACAGACTGCAATTTCAGATCTGACCAAATGGTCACGGATCTTCTCAGAAATAGCTACAGTTAACAGTCTCAGCAGCATAAAACTAACAGCAGACCATTCTAAAGCAGACAGAGGACAACACTGAGGAATGTGCCATACATGGATAGTAAGCTCTCATTTAGGTGGAACAAGTTATGACTGGTGTGAATATTATCAACCATAAGCTAAAGTTAACAGCCTCAGCAGTACAAAGCCTATGTTAGATCATCAAAACTTGGTGATATACAACATTATCAAAGTGTAACTGTTTTGATTTGTTGGGCAATCTACCAAACAGAATGACTCAACAAGTGACAATGGCTACAAAAATGTTCTCAGCCACAGCAAAGGACAACAGTCTCAGCAGTACAAAATCTACTGATTTTGATGATGGGAGTTACTGTTCTGAATTATTGGGATATTAGTCATGCTGAATAAGTTAAATTATAGGCCCAATGATGGAAATGTGTTTAACATGCCAAGCTCAGCTTCAAACTGGGGTGACCATAATTGTATGACAGAGATAACATTTCGGATTTCTGATTGTTTAAAATGCTCCTGTTATGTCTTGGCCATGACAGAGTTGGATAACTTGATAGAAATAATCATGTAATGAGTGTTATGCTGTGGATGAACATTACTCCTAGTCCTAGATTTCAGTGAAATGGGTACTAAATTTAGAATGTCTCTACATGACATTTAACTTTCTCCGTGAGACATCATTCTGAAAATGGTAGTTTCCGTCTGTTTGGCATACGATCCCTTATATCAGTTCCCAACTGATCAAAGTATTCATCATATTCTTTTAGCAAATTGTGAAACTCAGAACACAGTCACTCTTCAACTGAGCTTATCACTAATAATGGAGCTAGAGGGTGAACATGTAAGCACCTAAAACTTCGTGACAAAGCCATAAAAAATTACGAAACTTTGTGTACTGTCTCACTTTTTTATGGTGAGTTAATTTTTTTGGGGGGGGGAGGGGGGCACAAAACAGATGCATTTTTGCCAAGTTGAATCAAAAAGCATGATCCGAAATTTTGTTCCTGACCTCTTTTTACACAATGGTGGTGGAAAATCAATGTCATCACATCTGTGTATCTCTACATGGAATTGTGCAAGTTCTGCTCCTGTCAGTCATCGTATCATATCCAAATGCCATTTTCAATGTGGCTGAGATCTAGATACGCTTACAGGCCTACGGCTTATCTTGCCCAGGTCAGCTAGTATAATTAATATCACGTAACAGACTGTGTTAACGACATTCTGAATAAGGAAGATGTTCAAAATGACATGCCAGATTTCCTAAATGGCTTTAGGGTGGACTGAATTCTGACTGCAAATAATACTGAACAGTATGTAACTTTTCTTGAGGTCATTCATCATCTCCCAGTGTCTGTTGATGTCACCCAGGCAGGATGAAGTCGTAAATGTTGCTCTTCATCAGGCAGCACTCATCTCCCAGTGAAGAGGTTGCTAAGTTTCACAACAATGCCAGTATGCGTGAGAATGATATAATAATGACCACAAATGTTTGGCCAACACCCCACACCAACGCATAAAATGGCATCATGATAAAGTCTGAGGCACGGTACACCCCAGCTATTGCTGCACCTAGGGAGAATAGAACAAAGGAAAACTTGATCACAAACACAGGTCTACAGTTTGAGATACTACCCTTGCTTATTGCAAAGCTTTAGATCACACAACATTACTGCATAATTCCTGAGACAATCTGATCCAGTGTAATCTTCACTTCATAACTTGACATAAGTGACAACCTTGGACAATTTCCATCTAAATATCCTGGTGTCATAAATCAGTAGAAGTTGATCACAAATTCAAGATTTATTTAAGAGCTCAGATTAATTCACACAAAAGTAAATATATCGAGGTCGATCAACCAGAATGTGTTATGTCCAATTTCATTCATTTGCTCTTAAATACCAGTAGATATCCACAACACAAGGTATGTGACTTTATTCCATAACCCAATAAAACTATTCATGCGACTGTTAAAGTTATTGCAGTTATCTGAATTTTCATTAAGGTTACAAATTTCACACTCATTTTCCTCAATTTGACTATTTTGGACATAAAACATTCTCTGATTGCCAATCCTCGATATTTAAAAAAAAAATATTAATGGACGACTGACTTATCACCGAGAAAAGCAAAGCTTTATACTGAGTTTGCTATTCTTGGAATCGGTACAGTACTTATAAATAAGTAACGACTCTTACAGTGCACTTTTCTGAAAACAATGTAAACAAACACAAAATGTTCTTGATATCACCTGTAAGTGTAACGCCATACAGTGTAATGGATAAATTGGCTGAACTTTGTTAGATAGAATATTACATTTAAAAGACAACAAAATTTAGTTTGAAAGAAATGCCTGCAACCAACTATGCAAATTGTTGCATACAATAACACCCCTTACATAAACAATATGTTGTGATCTGCCAATTTATGAAGAGCTAGACAAAAGCATGACAATACATTTACAAGTTTCAGGCAACAAGTAAACAATAACATGCAAACTTACTACTAACCACCCCTCCTGTCAGTGGGGATAGGACACCCATGGTGACAATGGCTAGTGGGATCCATCGACCAATCCGATGTTTTCTCAGACGCAGACAGGCAATCAGAGCTGCCACAATGTGAACAAACAAGGAAGAGAACAATGCCCACAGAAACACCTGGTACCAGATTTCTGGAAGAAAAAAGTTAATTGTGTTAAAAAATCTCACTGAAGTGAACATTAATCTTTGCTAGGCTGAAATTAATACTTAATATCCTCAACTTCTCAAAATTTTAGACCCTGTCTTTCATCTCTGTCACTGACATTATATAGGCCTACTAGTCTGATAAATTTGAATTTCATCTTAGTAAAACGTTTCCATACCACTGACTTCTATTACTCAATTGCATTTTCTGGCTTACTAATGATTGACCAAAAAAAATAAATTTGAAAGTCTGTCAAACAGTATGATAAATTTGATATTTAATCTATACTGACAAGTCTCTCTTTTATCCGCTGTTGCACTCCACAGTGGCATTTTTTTGACACTAGATAAAAAAGAACGTCAAGATCCTCCACTCGGCAGAGTATTATAAAAAAACTCAGCATGTTTATCAATGTACTGGTTTCATGTCGTAACTTTGGTTGAAATGTTATTACAATTAATTACCAACTGTTAAAATTGTGATGCAATGGCTATAGGTAAAATGTGCATGACATCACAGAATCTTTTTGTTTTGTTCTTCTGAACTAAAGATGGCCGGTGGATCAGCTAATTAGTGAAACTTCGAGATATGTCTAAGCAGTTAAAATGCCGGCTGGTTGCATTGTAGTTGATAGTAATGACAGGGATGGAAAGAATGGATTAAAGCTGGTCAGACTCCCTACCATCTGTGTAAACAAGGGAAAGGAAGTGAAAGGATTGACAGAA
This sequence comes from Onchidella celtica, assembly GCA_963931925.1. Taxonomy (NCBI): domain Eukaryota; kingdom Metazoa; phylum Mollusca; class Gastropoda; order Systellommatophora; family Onchidiidae; genus Onchidella; species Onchidella celtica. The sequence goes on along the minus strand of OZ007574.1, from coordinate 58,105,958 downwards.
TGTCTCCCACTGAACTTTTAGCTTGCCGCCGATTGGTTCGCAGCACCTCCTGTGCTCGCAGTGCAAATCAGCCAACGAATCAAAATCAATGCCACAATCGCAATGGTGATACACGGGTCCGGGCACTACAAATGGTGGATATATTTATATGCGCATTCTACCTATTACTAAGACATCATGTGCTTTGTACACACTACTTATCTGACAAAATAATGTAAGTACTATTTGTGGCCACTTTTTGGAAAAAAAAAGAGCTCCATTTCTGAAGCATCAAAGGGGGAGAAATGTATGGTGTTTGCAGAAATATGTTTTCCTTTGATACTAATCTACTGAGTGCTCACTTACTGTTTGTCCTTAAGTCACACAAAATTAAACTAAAAAAAAAAAGAGTTCAAGTGGAACAAGTTCATAATGAACTTAAGAAACAATTCTCTTAATCTAGTCCTGGAAATCACTGCCAAATCCATACTAATAAAAGTGAAACTTTACGACAATTGCAGCGCGCCTTTCGCTACTCTTCTGTTAATGCTGGTTCGGTGGCCCTCAGATTTTATAAAGCGTTTAGAATAGACTGTTGTCGTGTCGCCGGCACAGAAAATAAAGAAATAATTAATAACTCGCGGAACGTTTGTATTAGTTTCTAGGCTGCGACACATTGACGTTCGGTCTGATTTTTTCGCAAATTAATGTAATTGAGATTGGTTCCGGTATCTGTATCACACTCACAAAACAACTTCCGTTTAGGACTGGTTTGAATGATGAGATTGAGTTAGACTATCAAGTATGAAACTTTGAATGTGTGTTCTCAATGTGCCTAGACTAGGAAAAAGAAAGGGTCTGAAATTGGGAGATTGACGCTGCAGGGCCAAGAGTACAGGTTTGTGTTTTCAATATGCCTGGGAAAATCTATTATATATTTCAGTAACTTGCAACCTTTAGCATGACTAACTGACCAAACTATACACTCTTCAGGCCTTAAATTTGGCTGGAAGGTGGCAATTGAGATAAGGAAGATGATGGCTATGATTAAAAGTTATTTACTTCAAGCATGTATTTTTAAGAAATAAAATGTTTATTGCTATGTAACATCTGTATTTTTGCATGTTTGTTTCGTAATATATTATAGTATCGTACATGTCATAAAAAGTAACCGTGTCAAGCATTCAGTTTGGTGCGTAGTGTTCTGGTGCGCATGAGTTCTGTAGCAGGACTGCAGATTACTACTTTTATTGTAAGGGAGAGAGAGAGAGAGAGAAAGGGGGAGGGGAGCACATGATTGTTTATTCCGAGCAATGCCCGGTTGGTCATCTGGTATTATAATATTTCTTTTCCATTAACACATGACGTTATCACTTCCTGCGATGTGCAAACAAACTAACGCGTGCACAAATCATAGCCATTTGACGGATGCTGGCGGGACGCGCAGGACGTCAAAGCACAAAGGGAGAGCAGTAAAACGTATCCAAAAACAAACAAAAATAAAACAAAGCTAAAGGAACAGGCAAAATGAAGCAGGTCCATAATAATGACCCAGAACTGAAACTAATAAATCGATTTATCCCGGGCAGGGCCGGGAACTCAGCTAGTTATACAATAATATAATACATGTAGGTGGTGTTCTTCCTATTTCTGGACATGGAAATTACAATGAAACAATGTCACAGACTATAAAGCTGTGCATTTGTAGTCACAGGAACAAAAAATATGAAATGAAAAAAAAACAACCAGTAATAATTCAAAAAAATGTACCACCCGCTGCGCATGATTTGTGCCTTTAGCAATAGAGTGGAATCCCCTGAATTCAAAGACATCGGGAAATGGATATGATAAGACTTCGATTATCCAGGGTTTGATTTACCTCTGAGTGCTCTGAGGAATGACCATTACTGTGTTATTTGTCCCATTTTTATCTCCTCTTGCTTTGTGGCTAAGCCCTATCGAAGTTTTTGGCCGGCAGGAGATTCGAAGTTATGCTAGGTTTCGAATTATCGTAAATAGATCGGTTTGAATAACAATTATAAAAACATTTTAACTCACTGAAGACCACTGAACAACTCTTAAAGACCAGGGGTTTTGGGGGGTATTTAAAAAAATTCCCACAACCATATTTATTCACCAATCCATTCCATATTTTGACACATAACAGGTTTTAAATTGAACAATGCAAAAAAAAAAAAAACTTGAATAAATTTATTCAGATAGTTTTTTTTTCATGAATTTTCAAAATTTGGCAAGTTTCTTTGTTTTGCAAAAATTTCTGGCCTTCAAGTGTATTGTACTGATGACCTAATAAAAATGTCAAAAACATTGTATGAAAGTGTCACAAGTGTTTGAAAGTAATAATGTTATTATTCACCTTAGTCAACAAGAACTAGACCTACTACTGGCTTTGCCTTCCCCCTTGCCCTTACTCAGTGCACTGGCCTTAGCCTTAGCACGATCGCTAGTACTGGGAGGGCTAGATCTAGAATCTGAGTCAGAATTTCCCTTCCCAGACACGAATTCAGGATCTAGATTTGAATTATAGGCTACATCTACCTCAGATTCATCACTGGTGTCTTCAAACGGCTGGAAAATGTTCGTTTTCTTGCGTTTTGAAGCCATTGTCTTGATTAGTGATCAGCTGTGACAGATCGCGCAACTGACAGAAGTTCTTATTTCGACCCGGCATAGAGTAATAGTTTTTAAAAAATCATTTTTAAAAAAGTGGCCAGCCGAACCCGGTGAAACTTTCAACGAAACAAGTCAAGATGTTAAACTGCTGCAGAGAACCAATCCCGTAAGCGTTGCGCGAACAGTGCAGGGGTTAGAAATTTTATTCATGTCCCCGCAGGCGGTGCGGGGTTGGGCTTAACTCTTTCCGTGCCAATCGCCGATATATCGGTGCTTCCGCCTGTCGAATCTGTGCCAATCGCCGATGAATCGGCGCTGACTTATATTGTTTTGTACAAGGTTCGTTTCGAGTTTTTATATCAACATAAGTTTATATAAAAACTAGGACGACCTTCCGGTAACGAAATTTGAAGCGTCAGTGCAGTTTTCATTGTCGGCAAAGCGTTTTTCTCGAACTTGTGAACAGCTGTGTTGGTAAACAAGAATGGATAACAACGCCCCTTCGACTTCTGGTGTTTCTTCTCACACTAAGCGACCTGTGAGGCTCACATCGGTTCAAGCAAAGAATCTAATGGAGAGATTATTGGCTGAAGAGTGCGATGACTCTGTCTCTGTTGCCGAGGAGAGTGATAATGACCACGTGGATAGGGAATATCGGAGATCTAGATCTAGTAGTGATGAAAGCTCAGCTGGTCAAGATTGTGACACTGAGAGTGATAGTGAAGATAATAATACAGTTCCTGCTAAAAGACCCAGAGTTTCTGGAGGCAAAGGAAAAGGAGTAAGAAAAGGCAGATCAGGAGGCAGTGCTAGCACTAGTACATCTGGAACTAGAACAACAACAGCTCAACCAACGCAACCTTCAGGAGACTGGAGAGAGGTGAATGTAGGTGAAAAAGTGGGCGTGTCATTATTTCGTGAAGTGAACAGTGGCTCCAAGTTGAATCTGGATGAGACCAATACTCCTTTAGATTTCCTGAAGGAACTGATGAATGTGGAAATAATTGACCAACTGGTGGATTTCATGAATTCATATGCCACAGAAAAGATTCAGAAAAACACACCACTGACAAAGCATTCACGCATGCAGCACTGGATACCTGTCGACCGCCTGGACATCTACAATTTTCTGGCTGTCCTGATTGCTATCGGCATGGACCAGAGACCGTCAATTGCCGACTACTGGTCAACGAAGAGTTTCAAAGCAACACCATGGTATGGCCAGATCTTCAGCCGCAACAAATTTCAGCTGATGTTCCACACCATGCTACATGCATCCATGGCCGGCACAAATGGAAAAGCAAAAATAGAACCATTTGTCAATAGTCTTCTCGTCAGGTTCCAGGAATCATTTTATCCCTTCGAAAAGGTCAGCATTGATGAAATGGTGATCGGGTGGAAGGGCAGATTTCATCACAAGCAGTACAACGCATCAAAACCTCACAAATATCACATCAAGACATTCGGAGTATGTGATTCTCTCACTGGCTATGTGATAAATCTGCTTATCTATTTCGGGCAGAATACAGCTTACAACCCTTCTGCTGATAATACTGATCCAGTGGCAGTCAAAGTATTTGACACACTGCTCCAGCCACTGCAGGGAAAAAACCATATCTACGCTGATAGATATTATACATCTGCAGCCTTACTGGAATACCTTCAGACACACAACTACAACTACACTGGAACGCTCAACACACAACGCAGGGGATTCCCAGCCCAAATAAAAGATGGGAGACTGACACACAGAACTGCAAAATGGTTTACCAATCAAGACAGTAATGTCCTGTGTGCTCTGTGGCAAGACAAGAAGGCCAAAAAACCATGCGTCATTGTCAGTACCCATAGTGAGGCATCATTCGTCACTCGTCAGGAAGGCCTTACTACTGTGGAGAAGCCAAAACTGATTGATGACTACAATCAATCGATGAATGGTTGCGATCGGATCGATCAAAAGATTTCATACTACGGTGCTCATGGACGAAAGACAGTGAAATGGTGGAGGAAGATCTTCACGTGGATCATCGAGGTGACTCAGGTGAATGCACATATCCTTTACCTTCTCTCCCGCCCTGATGGCTCAAAGCCTATGCCCCTTGCGGTCTTCAAGGAGAGCCTTATTGAGGAGCTGACTGCTTTGTCAGCTCACAATCGGCCAAACACTGCTCCAGCAAAACCTGGACGAAAGCCAACGCAGCCAGTATGTGAACGCCTTCAAGAAACCAAGCACCTCATTGACTATGACGGCGCTGACAGACAGTGCGTATATTGTAGCACCCAGAAAAAGAGAAAGAGGAGTAGTTTTTTCTGTTCAGGCTGCACAGACAAACCGCACTTGTGTGCTAAAATTTGCTTCATGAAGTATCATACTTCTGTGAGACTGTAAACTTCTTTCTGTGAGACATGAACCACCGTGTGTGTATTTTTTTTTCTTCCATTTTTTTTATCTGTGAACTAGGAACACTAAAAGTGCCATTACTTTTGAACTAATTGAAATACTTCATTTCTGTAAAAACCTGTACATCAATAAATGGATACACTATGAATTATATGCAGAGATAATTGGATAGCAACACACCTGACTGCTCTGGATTGATGTGAGTACAAAAAATTATGAATAAAATTATGTCCCCTTTCAGAATGTCACGAGTGGAGTGAGTGCAATTAAGGGGATTGCTACAGAGCGGGTGTAGAGTAAGAAGGGCTCACGGTAGACAAGTAAGTTAAGCGTGCTGTTGTGAGTAGTGGGGGGGTCTGAATGAGGCGAAAGCGCTGTATTACTATCACTGCAAGTTAGAAGGTCCTACGGAACGGACCTGTGAATAAGAGCCCATCGGGCAGACATAAGGGGAGCAGTCGAGAAGACTAGTGAGAGAGTCTTTCCAGTGAAGACTGGTATGTAGAACGTTGATTGATTATTATGATTGATGTATTATATTATATTCGTCTATTACCATGATGTAAATAAGTATATGTGAGGAATGTGGAAGTCCTTGATATTGGATATAGCAATGTGCGCCATGAGCGATAGATGAAAGTGAGTTCATGGATTTGTAGCGCGAGTGAGTAGTGTGTACTCCGATGGAGGTGTGTTACCGTAAGATGTGTGGTGAGTGAAAGGTGAACTAGTGTGTGTACGCTTCATGGATTGTAAGGAGAGGTGGAGTGAATAGAAATGGTAGGGTATTATACCAATGTAATGTTATTCTTGTAGGTGTCGAGGACGGGCCGCAGAGCCACCTCGATGAGCACCGGGGATAGGCCAGCATAGGGCCGGAGGCCACACATAGGCCAGAAGTGAGGCTGTCAGTGCAGGACAGTAGGGGCACATAAAGTCGTGGCAGTCAGGCCACGGACAGGGACGTAGATATGAGCGTGAATGTGATAATGCACTATTGCCATGTTGAGGGGAGAATGTACTATTGAAATGATAATGTCTATTGAAATGATAATGTGTTATTGCCCTGCTGAGGTGCTAGGGGAATGCTAAGATGTATGACAATAGGACGGTGATATTGAGAGACTGCGGTGCCAGTAAATTATTAATGTGCTATTAAGACCCTGAGGGGAGAGGCTGAGGCCGAAGTGCCTTTAGGAGTAACTACCGGATTGTGGATCCGAGGGAGAGTGTGTGTGAGAATACGGCAGTTGATTTCAATAATATAATGTATGTAATTGCGCTATTATCTGTATAATTATGTTTAATAAATGTGTGAGTCTGATGGATTGTTCTGTTAAGTGTTAACTTGTTTGTTCGTGATTGTTGTCCTGTCATAACTTATTACATCTCCCAGTCTGGGATTTGTGACACTGGGGGCTCGTCCTGTTTACCTGTGGTCATTTTGACATTGTGTATTCGTTATATCTAGTTGTTTTTCTGTTGTGCTAGGAATTCGTGCTGTTGTCCTTGTTCGTGGGATGAATGGAAATTTCATGATAGTATGATTTATGTATGTTTATGAATAATAATATGTATTGATGCATGTATTTTGATGAATATGTATTAATGTGTACTTAAATTTCTGCGACACCGAGGCGCAGGAAGAGTTACAAATTCAATTGCCGGAGTTAACTCCGACACAAGGTTACAGGGACGTAAAAATTAACCCTGACCTTACGAGTTCAAGGAGTAGGGAACTTGAGACCCTGTTAGCGTCATTCCCGGATGTTGTTACGGATTTGCCGGGTCGCACTACGGTGATCCAGCACCAAATAAAGTTGACTTCGGATAAGCCAGTATTTCTTAGACCGTATCCGCTGCCTTTTTCTTCGAGAGATAGAGTCATAAAGGAAGTTGAGTCAATGTTGAAGTTAGATGTGATAGAACCATCAACATCGCCGTATTCATCACCCATCGTCCTTGTGAAAAAACTTGATGGATCGGTGCGGTTCTGTATTGATTTTCGAAGATTGAACACTATTACGGTAGGCGATAGGGAGCCTATTCCGTTTCAGGAGGAATTAATAGCTTCATTGGCCGGGTCCACGTGGTTTTCCAAGATAGATTTAACGAAAGGTTATTGGGAAATCCCGCTTACTGAGGAGTCTAAACAATACACGGCGTTCCAAACGCCCATTGGATTATTCCAATTTAAGGTCATGCCATTTGGGTTGGTAAACGCGCCAGCGACGTTTGCACGATTAATGAGACTAGTGTTGAAGGACATACCTAATGTCGTGTCATTCTTTGACGATATAGCATGCCATACGTCGACATGGTCTGATCATATTCAGACACTAACAGTAATTTTTCAACGATTACGTCATTTTGGGTTAACTGCTAAACCCGCAAAGATGGATTTGGCATGTCCAGAGATAATATTCTTAGGACATATCGTGGGTAGAGGTGTTCAGAGACCTGAAGTAACAAAAATTGACAAGCTGGCAGGGTTGCAAATCCCAAAAACAAAGAAACAAGTCAGAAGCTTAGTGGGAATTTTAAATTATTACAGAAAGTTCATTCCAAATTTTTCCTCCTTGTCATCTTCTCTTACTGACCTTACTAAGAAGGGACAACCCGATAAGGTCCAGTGGACGTCTGAATGTCAGACATCATTTGATAATTTGGTGACAGCATTATCATCGTCACCCATTCTGATATTACCCGATTTTCGATCTAATTTTATCCTCAGAACGGATGCGTCGGACTCTGGTGTCGGCGCTTGTCTTCTACAGGAGAAGAACGAATGTCTCCATCCTGTATGTTATGTCAGTAGGAAGTTATTGCAGAGAGAAAGAAAGTATTCTGTGATAGAGCGTGAGTGTCTTGCCATTGTGTGGTCCGTCCAGAAATTGGGACGTTATCTCATGGGACGAGAATTTTGTATCCAGACAGACCACAAGCCACTGACATTTTTGTCGAAGAATCGTTCGTCCAGCCCACGCTTGTCTAGATGGGCATTGGCTTTACAGCCGTATACCTTCGTTATTCAACCAATTCCAGGAACCAGCAATCATATCGCCGACTACCTTAGTCGAGCCTAGGGGAAGATTTCAGGAGCTTATACATCGGAGGACAGGAACATTCACAGGATCTGTGTGAATGAGTCGACTTTAAAATATTGACATTATAAATATGATATGAAGAATGGTTGATAGGTTGAGTGGTTTTTTATTCTGTATTAAGTATTGTGATTAGTTAGCTATTCATGATGTGACACATATATGCATATTGCAGACCATATTGATCCCCATATTTTCCCCTGATTTCGGTATTCTATATACTAGGGGAACTGCTAGGTCATTTTTGTTTTAGTGTAGGTATTGCTCACGCTCACTCGTTGACAGTCATCTTAATGCGATTTGAAATTAATTGCATTAATTTTTTTGGGGTGGGGGATGATGTCACGAGTGGAGTGAGTGCAATTAAGGGGATTGCTACAGAGCGGGTGTAGAGTAAGAAGGGCTCACGGTAGACAAGTAAGTTAAGCGTGCTGTTGTGAGTAGTGGGGGGGTCTGAATGAGGCGAAAGCGCTGTATTACTATCACTGCAAGTTAGAAGGTCCTACGGAACGGACCTGTGAATAAGAGCCCATCGGGCAGACATAAGGGGAGCAGTCGAGAAGACTCGTGAGAGAGTCTTTCCAGTGAAGACTGGTATGTAGAACGTTGATTGATTATTATGATTGATGTATTATATTATATTCGTCTATTACCATGATGTAAATAAGTATATGTGAGGAATGTGGAAGTCCTTGATATTGGATATAGCAATGTGCGCCATGAGCGATAGATGAAAGTGAGTTCATGGATTTGTAGCGCGAGTGAGTAGTGTGTACTCCGATGGAGGTGTGTTACCGTAAGATGTGTGGTGAGTGAAAGGTGAACTAGTGTGTGTACGCTTCATGGATTGTAAGGAGAGGTGGAGTGAATAGAAATGGTAGGGTATTATACCAATGTAATGTTATTCTTGTAGGTGTCGAGGACGGGCCGCAGAGCCACCTCGATGAGCACCGGGGATAGGCCAGCATAGGGCCGGAGGCCACACATAGGCCAGAAGTGAGGCTGTCAGTGCAGGACAGTAGGGGCACATAAAGTCGTGGCAGTCAGGCCACGGACAGGGACGTAGATATGAGCGTGAATGTGATAATGCACTATTGCCATGTTGAGGGGAGAATGTACTATTGAAATGATAATGTCTATTGAAATGATAATGTGTTATTGCCCTGCTGAGGTGCTAGGGGAATGCTAAGATGTATGACAATAGGACGGTGATATTGAGAGACTGCGGTGCCAGTAAATTATTAATGTGCTATTAAGACCCTGAGGGGAGAGGCTGAGGCCGAAGTGCCTTTAGGAGTAACTACCGGATTGTGGATCCGAGGGAGAGTGTGTGTGAGAATACGGCAGTTGATTTCAATAATATAATGTATGTAATTGCGCTATTATCTGTATAATTATGTTTAATAAATGTGTGAGTCTGATGGATTGTTCTGTTAAGTGTTAACTTGTTTGTTCGTGATTGTTGTCCTGTCATAACTTATTACATCTCCCAGTCTGGGATTTGTGACACAGAATGTCTCCTCTTTCTTTCCTCCCTATTCAATTATTTGTCCCTTTTTCATGAATTCCTTACTTTCTCCATATAGCTGATCCATTTTCCAGCACAGTGATATATAATACATGACCCTTTCTTCCATATATTGCATTGTTATAGGCTGTTTAAATAAGCCACCATGGGTTTGATTTTAGGATCGGAAAATAATCTGGCACAGACCTGAAAAAAAATGTGGCATGGAAAGAGTTAAATGCGTCGATTTAGGTATCCCGCAACTTGTGCGGGAACGGGCGTCAGTGAGTTAACACAGATTTAAAGAGGAAGAAAAAACCTGACTTTGAAATTACTTCGATTTAGAACAATTTCAAACCAAAGTTTCAATTTATGCAGACTCTTCAGTAATTTGTTACCAGATACAGACAGTTTCTATAACAGGGAGGATAAAATTTGCCCAAACTAATTGCTGATTTAAATAAAAATTTACAACAGACTGCATCATGTTATCTATGAAAATATACAAAAAACATGCTTTATTTTTATAGAGAGAAGATTTTCCCACCCTCATTCCTTCCAACTGAAATTAAAATTTGGGGAGGACTTCCGAATGCGTTTCATAGCTCGACAAGTGCATCTAAGGCATTGTCAGATGGATATGTAACGACGTGAGGGTCTAGTCAGTTTGTATCATCGAGGCCGTAGGCCAATGTTCGTCTGGGCAGTAGTCAGATTAACATGTCAGGGAAAGCTGCCAGGGTAGATATCTAGATCTAGCTATGTTTTCACTCGGGCTATGGAACGCATCCGGAAGTCCTTCCAAAATTTGAAAACAAAATGCCCGGTGCAGATAGGCTAATGAGATAGAATACTCTGGCATTAATTGTTATCATTTCAGGCCACCACACATTAGAAATTAATGACTCAATCATTCTCTTCCGACCCCCCCCCCCCCAAACACACACACCGCAAAAAGCATTAAATAGGCATACTTTATTACTGCTGGTGGAAAGTTCTATGACCTATGGTCCTACGACTATGAGTGGAAAGTTGTATGACTATGAGTTGACCTGCCATTTCTGAGCATAGCAACACAGTACTAAATAAAGTTTCTCCTTCGGCCTGTGTCAGTCCATAAGGGTATGGCATTTGCGTAGACCTGTATGCACATGTATGTTTTATTTCAAGTTCACTTCTGCATCGTACATTACCTACGAAGCTGTCAAGATCATCATTTGGTGAGAGTGAGATCACATTGAGGACCGAGTCATGGGCCCCTGCTTGAAAATCTTTGGTAAACATTATGTTTGGTCAATTTTCGTTTTTATTTGTTCCATGTTATCACGTGCAATATCTATTACAGTTCATGCTGCACTTTAAGAGCAAAGTAACAGTAAATAGGCCTAATACACCGAGTATCAAGTCCGCTTCGTAGCAGTCTCAACTCTGGACAAATGTCACACTGCTGTCAACAACTTAATTGCAACCCGGAAGTAAAAACGCATACCAACAAACGGCTGTAGGTCAAAAGGAAGATGTCAACCACATCGTCTTTCCGGTTGTGACGTATGCGCGAGGTGGGGAATCCCTTCCCCAACCCACCTCCCTTTGGCAAATAATGAATGATGAAAGTTGAAGCAAGAGCTTCATTATTATTATTATTATTATATCATCACTATTGCTTTTCTAGAACGGACATACAATCTCCAGTCAAATAATTGTTTTGCAAATTTTACAATAATATTCATAACAACAATAAGTTTGCATTAACCACGATCATCAGAGCCTGGGGATTTGTCGAGATTTATTTTTTGTTGAATGGATAAGGTCTCTACCATGAATGTCTTAATTCTTAACTTTCATGATAATCAATATGCAATATTCAAACTGTGATTTTTTTGTTTTTGTTTAATGAAACCACATTCGTGGGACTGGACCTAGCTCATGTCTTTCAATGATATTATCGATAATACTGACCAATTGTCAGATTCATAACATAAACCCAAAATAATGGTCTTTTTCGTGTCGATATTAAATGCCCTGTAAGCATTATTGGGGAGTGGGCGTTGTATACCGGTGACCATGGCGTACCGAACATGTTTCTATTATTGGAATCTTCTGTCATGTAGCACGTGACAAGGCTAACCCGTTCCCTCATATTGGTTGCTTTCTGATTGGCTCGAAAGCCTGGGTTATATTAGCAACCCCACAACAGAAATAGTCACACAGATTCTCGACGGCCGGTGGGTTAACCTCTCACAAAAGCCTTACACCATTCGTTAGCAAATTGCTAACGTATTTTTCTCTGTGTAGACTACTTTGGAATTCACTACTGATTGTGAGGGTAAGTTTACAATTAATGAAGAAAGGGTTCGGGTGATTTGAGGTCTTTATTTTAGGAGGTTCGCTGCCCTTGGCATTTACACCTCACTTTACTTGTTTTATTATTTCTTGTTCTGGCGGGGGGGGGGGGGGGGGGGGGAGATGATATGGATAAATTTTAATCTATTAATTTCAATTTTGCCCGGGCAGCGGCCTTTCGGCCTGCTCTTTACGATTTCCAACTGCCAAGGTATCTTTAACGTGCGCAACGTGCACACGGGCCCTCCGAATTTTTTCGTCCTTATCCGAGAAGACTAGGTAGGCCTACTCGATCCTACCCCCCAATAGGACCAGGGACTTGAAAATATGAGAAAAATCCAAATTCCAAGAACTACTCGATCCTACCCCCCCAATAGGACCAGGGACTTGAAAATATGAGAAAAATCCACTTTCCAACATGCCTGCACTGCCCGGGTTTAGAACCCGGGACCCTTGGCATGAGAGGCGAGCACCTTGCCTCTAGACCACCTTGTCCCCCGAAAGGGTTCGGGTGTTACTGGAAGTATACTATAACGGTTGGAAAGGGGTATGGGGAGGGGGAGGGGACGATTTACATTATTATTGTTTGTCCATCTAAAGAAGAAAATTATCAAATGTTAATCTAGATCTAATGCCATTTAAAAATTTTAGATTTTATTGCATACACAACAAACCTAAAATAAAAGTGGTGGGTAAATCAATACGGCCAAATACAATTATGTTAGGCATGTATTTTACGCGTATACATCCATGTATAAAATACTGTTATTTAGTTGGGATTTCGTTTAAGAAAAAGAGCTTATTGGAAGAGCTCCCCTTTGACGGCCGTAATAACACACTCTTGAGCAATGAATTCGTGTCTCAGCTTAAAACTACATCGTTGAATTATTTCAAAACAAATTAATTAAACAGACAAGTTTATCATAAATCTAAGTTAAAAAATGTTATACTCAAAATCCATGTTGACATTAACATAGTTATTACTGCAGTGTGTTTCCCAATGCCCCTGTCCCATTATCGGCAGCCCCCAATCCTCTATATAGTATTTTCTATTAGTACAAGCACAGGTACTAGAAATTATAATAAGTATATAAATTTGGTACAAGTAAGGGCAGTGGGAGGAAATCATGGAGCCCACACTTATTTCTCCACATACCCACAGGTGTGTTAGCTCGCTTTTCTCACATTCCTGTCAACCGGTGTTGTGTGATGTACAAATGAACAGCTTCTCTAGTATTAAAAACAAATTTAATATTTATTTAAAAAATATTAATAAAATGTTCAATACTCCCCCCCCCCCCCCCCCCCCCCACATGCATCCACACAAATCTTTTCTGGTGTTGACATGCATTGAAGAAATCAACATCTTAGTCGTAACTTCCACACTTGGATGTGTGGGCATCATGTTGGAGAGTTTGAGATTCTTGAAAAAGTGGCAGGATCCGTTTCAGGTTCTGTGGTTTTACTTATGGGACATTGGCCGAGTTATTGTGATTGAAACACTAAACTGTCACGGATGATCAAAACTGGCTGAAATATGTAGGCCTACTGGGCATGTATGAGGGATATGGGTTTGAGTTCGGGTTTTACGGCACGTTGGCATGATAACAGCCACTTTGTGCCTTTCATGGTCTATTTGGTACTCTATTCATGTTTGATATACAGAGCTTATAGATTTCACAAACAGAATTAGATAGTAAGTATTAATTTTATCATATTATATTGGACAGTGGTAAAATTCTCGAAAGTTGTTTTGTATATATATATATATATATAAGTATATATATCTGAAAACAAACAGCTGGCTTTAAAAGATCTACATACATGTGGTTTGTTTGATTTGACGGGAGGTCAAGTTGATGTCAAGAAGATGAGGGTCAAAGTACAAATTTATGCGAGATGGACAGATTTTGAACTGTAGATTTGCATATTTCCCGTATGAACAAGTATAATAAATATAATTAAAGTTATTTTCTATTCATTTGCAGAGTCCGCATGTCACTCAACTTACATAACAAGTTGAAACCAGCAGTTTTCATTCTAGCCTGGTACTGCTGGTTTGGCACCAACATGGCTTTTCAACAACAAGCAAAGGTGCAAGGCTGGCACCTCCAGCAGCAGCCGCAAACTCAACAAACAGCTGTTTCAGAGGTACAAGCTACATTGTGTCCAACACGAGATCAGTTTGTTCCAATACGAAATCAGCTTGTTCCGTCACAAGACCAGCTTGTTCACTTACAAGATCAGTTTGTTCCGCCACGATCTCAAAGTTTGCCGAATGTGCCAACTGTACCACAGATATATGATTGCAATCAAGGATACAGTGCTCAACGACAACAAATACTCCACGAGATTTACCAGAGACAGGGTTCAGACAACAGACATTCGAAGTCCTGTCCCAGTCTCAATTGTTACACTCAAGAGGTACAGAGACAAATACAGAGACAAATATGGTTTCCAAGCTCGACATTCAGCAAACTTGATGACACACAAGTACAGCTTGATCAGTTTGATAGTTCAGATTATGACGTAGCAGATCTCATTGATGTCAGTACCGTAACGGCCACATCTTCATTGGATCCAAGTTCAGCAAGCAGTTTGTTGTCGACGATCGCAGTGACAGGTGTGATTGAAGAAAGGCAGTTACAGTCACTAGAGGAAAGCAACTATCAGCTGGACCTCGCTCAGTTACGCCCGTCATTGATACAGAGAGATAGACAATTGCCATTTGCAGGCTATTTATCTATTGTTTTTATCATAATCACTGCGCTCACTCAGAAGAGTTTCACTGTGTTTACACAGAAGACGTTATTTGTTCCTAAGAAGGAAACTGACTCTCCGCGATATCTAACCCAGTGTGGTTTTAGCGACGCTCACAAACTTTCAACAAACACATTCCGCAGCCAACATAATGAGCTGCGGCAGTTCGTGCCCGTGCCAGTTTAAATGGCCGATGGACACTCTGGGCTCTAAAAGAGACCCAGTCAACAGTGAAAAAGCTTGGCTTGATTTTGCTGTGCGACTTTTGTCACGAGAAGCGGTGGGTAAAGGCAAAGGTCAAGAGACAGTATGGAATGAAAGATGCAAACCCCATTGGTGGGACAAGGAAGTTGGTCTTCCATGGAAAAATCCAACTGCCAATCCCAAGGATACAAAAGAGGTATTGCTGAGAAAATACACAGCTTTAGAAAAACATTTGCAGCAAGAAGGCAGATTTCCTGCAGAGCTGGTTGAAGAAGCTCAATTGTGGAATGATGGGAAATATAGGGAGCTGTATCTGCTGACCACCTTGACTAGCCTGTTAGGAAAAGTTACAGCAGTGCACTCAGCGGTCATTGATGCCAGTTCAAAAGTAGATGACCTAAAAGCACAGGTCAACCAGTCTTTGCTAAAGGACATAAGAAATTGTTTGACCTCAACTCTTAGAGCGACAGGAAATTTTGAATGTAAAAATAGTAAACCTGTCCGCAGACCAGTGAAGAGGTCGCACACTGTGTCAGAAAAAGAAAATAACATAGTCCCACCATTGAAATGTAAGAAAACAGACACAGTGCCATATTCTGAGCCCAGTCAGAAAATTCCACCACCCCAAACTACAGTAGATTCACAGGAGACATCTAAAGAAATACTAAAACTTTTAGAAAAGGTTCTTGCAAAAAGAAAATCACACAAAATAACCCGTAAACCAACCAAACAATGTCAGAAGAAAATCCAGCCTAAACTTCCCATAACAATGTCAAAAGACATGACACCTTTTACCATGGCAACTGGCATAGCTCCCTTTGCAGTTCAAACCCCATCAGATCAGTCAGGATTGTTGTCAGATTGTGTAACTCTGTCTCAAGAACAGGTGGATGGTCTTCTTCAGGGTGGTAAAATTATCCTCTGTAGCCAGTCCAATGTCAGTGAAACCACTACTGCACCCCCAACAAATCAGTTCATCGCTACAGCAACATATGATCCAAGTGTTGTGGCTGTTGATTCATTTAACCCTACCCCTGTTCTAGAACATTGTCTGCCAGTGCCTCCCTCTAACGAAGGTAACCAAGACATAAATTGTGCCATTTTCAACAATTCTGGTCTTTGTAACGAGTCAAAAGAGCCAGTTTTGGCTGATTATCTCCCTTCAGAAGTACTTAACCAATCCAGTGACTGTCAGCCTGGTTCACCTACCCAATCAGATCCCATTCTCTCATATTCAACAGATTCAGTTTCACAGACCTCTGACAGTTTTGAGAATTGTAACTTACTCTTAGCTTCCCTGGATGACAGTTCACAGAACGCCGACAAATCATACAATATCATATCAGACTTTACCAATGCCCTGTCCACTCCAGTGTCATCTGTCTTCCCTGTAGGTAACATTAGTAGCACAGGACATGAAACTTGTTTTTCTCCCTCTGAAATGATTGGTAGTCGCACTTTTTCAGGCAGATTGGATAGTGAGGGATGTGGTAGTGACAGGGACTCTACAGAAAGCCAGAAGTTATCAGATGCCGGTTATAGTTCAGACGACAGCACAGTTGACTTGGAGAAAATATTCAGTCCAGAAGAATGTCAGCAATTGTGGGGGGAGGATTATTCTTATCTGTTAGATGAATTTTTGGATGATTTAAATGAAAATAATGACATAAATGATATGCATTTAGCCAAGGAAAATTAATGTGACTGACTCCCTATGAAACTTCTCACATTAGGAAGTGTTCTTTGTTTACATAGGAGTTATTAAATGGGCAGCATAAACAACTTATCATAGCAGTCTAAGTTTGACCAAATGGCCAATCAATTTTGTTGTTATTGTTGTCACCAAGAGTATTGTGCAGTTGCTCAAGGGAAACAATTAGTTTTACATTTGCACTTTCACAGAGAAAAGATTCATGACTTGTTCTATCCTTGAAATTTTCGAAGAAGCAGTTTGCCTAAACTACTGTGATGAACACAGGTTAGGAGTAATGTTAATTGAACATAGAGATCATATGCAACAGTATCGGTAGGTAATATCAAGTGGTTGACAAGTGGGTCGGAAGCACTTCACCATCACTGTAAAATAAACTTTATCACTGTGTATTTGACACAAAAGTCACGTTGGGGTAGGGAAATTCTTTATTGAACCAATAGAATATTTCACATGATCAATTACAAAATATTCTCTCATCGGAGGCAAGCCAAATGGCTATAGCTACAGAGCTTGAATTATTTGATGGACCCAGTGTGCGACAAGCTTCATGCCTAGAGACTTGAAGGCAAAACCTGGCATTCCACTGGCATTGCTGAAAAAAAAAAATGCCGGGTCTAAAGCTGTGTGTGTACAGACAAGGTTTTAACTTTTTCAAATTTTTTGTCTACTTCAATTTAAAATTTTTTATTATTATGTTGAATTATATATTGTATGTACTTAATACTGGTATGTCACATATGTATTTATGTTTTGTAAAAAAAAATGCTAGTCTAATAAAAGGTTCATACCTTGTTTTCATTCAATAATTTGAAATTACTGTGACAATGGCTTTTTTATTAAAAAAAAATAGGCCAGACATGGCATGGATTTGATTGTTTTGCTCCTCTTTATACTAGCTCAGCCTTTCTTTCTGGGAACCGGTTGGCTTGCAGAATTTCCAGGAATCTTCTACATCAATTTACAAATGTACTTTCACTTTGGCAGGCGTATTTAAAGAGATGAAATCCAAGTTTGAAAAAAATTTGGGAAATGAGACAGTGAACTCAGAATTTAGGGGAAGTTTTAGTGAAAACAAATGTTTTTTTCTTCAGTAAATGCTCCATTGGAAGATACTTTAATGCACATTTGTTTATAGATTTCATAAAGACATGGTAATTGAGCAGATTGAGAAAAGAATTCAATCTTGAGGTTGGTAAAAATATGTGAACGAAAACTTCAGGCATAGTATAAGCACAGTACTTGTCTTTCTTTGTTGTGAAAACAAAAATGTTTGAACTGATTAAGATAGTTTCAATACTTTAGTAGTATGCCTTCCAGATAATAGAAAATTGTAACATTATTATTGTTAATGTAATTAAATTTATCGTCGCTATGCTGCAAGACTCCAGTAACTAACATTTTTGGCCAAAATCACTTTTTTCGTTCTTTGGATCTCAAAATCAATGGTGCTCCTTGTGTCAAAAGCCTGGGGCTCAATTCCTATAAATAACAATATTGCAATAATCAAATCCATTGACTTTAGAACTTGCTGGCAGCAATAAGCCAAAGAAAATCAGTTTTTTGGCTCTCTTGTGAAATTTTCAAAATATTAGTTACGGGAGTCTTGCAGCATAGCAACGATATACATCTATAATATCGTCACTATTCCTTAAAACTGTAGTCATCGGTTTTGGCTACTTTCCAGGAAAAGCAAAAAATGTTTAATTTACCACAGCTGGTCCAGTTACAATGAGTTTTTGAAAGTTTGCCATTTGATTATTATACAGCTTAGGAGTCTAGAACCAAGATCATTCGATGCAGTTGAGTATAACTTTGAATGTAGTTGAATGTACATAAAAATCGATTTTTTAAAACATTTTTGAGTTACCTGCAGTCATAGGGAATGGTGACGCTATGTAATATTTGATGATTCCATGAAGAATGCTTTCAATTTGCATTGATTATATGCTTGATAGAGTAAATAAAAGCAGAAAGCTAGAGTTCTGCGCCTTCTTTGTTTGTGGTGAATGCTGGAAAAATGATGGCAAGTTTGTGGGGAAGGTTATGTCAGTTGTATGTGGCAAAGTCTCGAGTAAGAAATAATACAGAAGTAATACACATTTTGTCTTTGCTTCTTTGACTTGAGCCTCACTGTGATCCCATATATTTATTTTCTGTAGTTTTTACATCAGTTTTTTGAAGCATCCACAGAATAGATGTTTTGACTGAAGGAATACTTTGCTAAATTGCACATACCAATATAGAGCAATATGTGGAAACGATGTTTGATGTTGTATGAATGTGATTACGTGAATGATGATGAAAATGTGATTTTGCAGAAGAAGGAACAAAGAAAAGTTGATTTTGATGTTGGTTTAAGAAAGATGGGGAGAGCCATTATCCATAAAGTACATACATGTATGCTCGGATGGGGAGGGGAAGTACCCCCAGTTTATAAACAGTGTACATGGTGAAGTGTGTGTGTGTGGGTGGGTTGGGGGGGTGTCTGAGGAGGGTACATACACTTTTCAGTTATGGTAATGAATTAAAAAGTTTCGCTTTATCTACTTTTTTCCCCCAGCAAATTAATGGTTAAATCATACGTAAAAATTGTGTTTCTAATGTTCAAGTCAAACAGTCTTTGGAAAGCTTCACATAAAATTTTCAAACATCAAGTCTCTAAAATGACATGTCATTGTCATTGCATTTTCACCATTTATTTGGTTGTATGCTCGTACAAACAAGATCGAGTTAAGGCCATACCTAAGAAAGGATTTGCTACAAAACAACTTTTTCGTTCTGTCACATTTTGGATTTGCTTTAAATCTTGATACAACCCTACAGATTTCCTGTGCGTTTGCAAAAATGGCCAAAATTAACATTTTGTAGGCTACTTTATACATGGCCCTATTCTATTTTCTTAAAGGAAATCTAAGCTATGTGATCATACTGATGATAATATTTTCTCTCTTCAGACAGAGGCATCTTTAGGTTTAAAATCTAAAAAAAAGATGTGCATATTATCCATTGTCTGCACATGAATCCCCAGACATCGTTTTATTTCTTGGCACTAACACAATTCCACTGCTTTTAAATATTCAGTCTGTCTAAGAGAAAGAAATTTTGGAAACACATATATATGCACACAACTGTTTTAATAAGTTATTGCATTAAAGAAATCTGCTTGTTAATTAAGATACACTGTAAACCATATCCTCCACAAAACGATGAAAGTTTTGCAATATTTTTCAAAAAAATAAATAATTAACACTTTATGCTCGAAATCTGACTGGTTTGAAACTTTTATTTTCATGTTTGAATAGATGTTCAAATGGGAAAAAAATGATAATACAAATCTAGGAATGTAAACATTTCATAATATATTTTCACTTCCACCTCATATCAAAAGTAAGTGCATGAATAATGCCGGGATGCCAGATGATTTTTGCGAAAAAACCTGAAAAATGAACGTGTCATTGTGTTTGCACCAAAACAAACATCTTTTTTTAACAGTTTATAAATAATCACTAGCACACAAAATACAATTACGTGTTGGAAAAACCGGAAAAAACGGCCTTTTGGCATCCCTGATAATGTGAAAACAGTACTAATAGAGAAAAGGGAGTGATTCAGTGGGGACAGTTAGAGCTTAGCCCTTGTCTGTTTGATCAAAATTAAGATTATAAGAATATATTTCTTGTATGGACGAGTATGTCAGTCTTTAACTGTCCCCACTCAAGTGCTTCCAATAGAAAAAATACATGACATTGAAGGATCTTTGCACTAAACATGACAAAATTTAGAAATGTCATTTTCAATCAGTCATTATTTTGTGAATACCAAAACTCACAGACCTCATATCTCAAACTAGCTCTTTAATTAATGTCCAGTGTTCCATATTTGAAAGTAGAAACATATCGTCAGGTATTTTTCATATTGCTGTATGTGCATTTTTGTCTTTTCGAGGAAATGACAATCAAAACTTTGAAGAGTTGTGTAAAATCAGAGGACAACATTGTCACAAACACATGGCTCGAAAAGATTTCGACCAATTGGAATTCACTTATACATAATGAAATTAGGAGTAAGAGAACCACTTTCATGACAAACCTCAAAATCTGCAAAATGTCACATACAACAATATGGCAAATACCACACCATAAAATCATCCAATGTCCAAGGATCTGCTTTTAAAATTTTCTAAATTATCAAGAAAGAATTTTTTGTATGTTTGTTTGTTTTAAATCAAATTTACGTGTTTCAGAAGTTTGGGATAAGGCAAGTCTACATCTGATCTCTAGATGGTCAACAGAGTTGTGTTACCTTTTATCATGAACCTTTAACTATTAATTTTATACATTGTGATATGATACCTAGCAATCTTACTGTACTTATTCAAGTGATAAACAGAGTACAGAGGCTCCAGCCAATAATAATAATAATAATACAAAGCATTTATAGGGCGCTCCATCCCATCAACAACCAGGCTCTAAGCACTTTACAACATGTTTGGAGTAATCCTACTTTAGCACTGCTGACTCTTACTGAACACGGTTAACCATCCCAGTCATCAATGATACTGAGTATACCATGGGTGTTGTGTACAGGACCCTAACCTAAACACACCCTTGCCCTACCAGAGAAAATGCAATGAGTATCGATATTGTAGTATTGTAGGCCTGGGACCAAAATCCTAGCTAGTCTCTAAAGTAAAGTTTGTTACGCACCCCTAGGGAAAATCTAGGTATGGTTTTAATATGTTCCCAGTAACCATCTTTGACTAAAAATCAAATGTTGTCATCCGTAACTGTGCACATTAATAACTTATTCTTAAAAAATAACAATGTTTATTGCTATGTAACATCCGTATTTTTGCATTTTTGTTTCGTTTTACATAAGTATATATTTCACAAAATCTCCACCTTTGAACGCAAAACTGGCAAAAGGCTTCTTTATCAGACCACCTATACTAACCCAATTTTACATGTTCATTTCAAATACGGCGGACGGTGCACGGAAGTTTTTATTATTTTGATTAGTTTGGTTCTTGAATTTATAGAAAATGCATTGTTTCATCGTGCTGCCATTTTCATCCTCCATCTTGCCTCCATTCTGTTATAGTACCGTGCAGGTCATAAAAAGTACCCATATCAAGCTTGCTGCGCAGTGTCCCGGCGCGCATGAGTTCTAGATCTAGATCATGCTTCTTAATGAAAACCCTTGCTAATGAACCTTCTGTAGTGTCTAAAGATGACCACAAACCTAATGATTCTCGAAATTTCATCCAACTTTTCAAAGAAAACTGAATTATATTGTTATTTACATCTTTCTTAGTGTGCATACAGCATTCCATCATGGAGGCAGCCATTTTTGATTTCGCAGCGAAAGGCTCAATTTTATTGGTTGATTAGAATAGCATTGTTTAAATGGCAAACGCAATTCGCATCATTAATTATCATTTATTGGCACACGTTACATACAAATTGTACAAAAATGTGCAAGACTTGAACTGTCAACATTGGTTTTTTGTGAAGGGGAGATGCATAAGAGCCTGCATGCAAAAAATCAGCTTATCCCCTGAGGTGCGTAACGGAATGACAAGCTACAAGTTTGGTCCCACGGCCTATTGTAGGTTAAATGAGCACAGTATTTGATACTGGCAGTGCTGAAGTAGGATTATACCATATTTATTTCATAAAACCAATACTGAATCATACACACACACACATGTTCGCACACAAACAAATTTACTTATAAAATAAATAAAAAGGGAAAAAAAAAGGGAAAACAAAAGCATTCATGGATATTCAGTTTAAAAAGATGGCTCTTCAGCTGTTGTTTAAGTGCCATAAAATTTTCAGTCTCAAAGACTGGGGCAGCATACAGCCTTGAAACGTCAAAGATTTTTCACCCATTTTCTTCTATGACAAAAACTAGTACATGCCAGTCAGAAAAAATTATCAGGACCTGGTCAAGACTTCACATCTTTTCAAACCCTTTCACAGCAGCAACTGCACACCAATTTTCACATGTTATCCCTCTATTTAATTAAACACAAACAAGTAAAACGTGCAGAAAAAAACTATCCCTGTTGTTGGAGAGACTATGTTCTTTCTTTCTTTTTGACACTGAGTACCCTAGAGAGAGTTAAGGAAGTCAGACTACGCATATGCACCCAAACTTGGAGACAAACAATAAGCAAAATATCCAAGAACTAAACCTGTAAAATCAAATCTTGAAAAATTATTTGTTCAGCTTGAGCAAAGTTTCCCAATAGTGTCAAGCTTCAGTTTCTGAGTTACTTATCGTAATGTTTTATCTAGCTGCGTGAATTAGAAATTTAGTTTATCTAACATTGCTCTAATCTGTCCATTTTGACCTGATTTTTACATTACGTTCATGCTCAACAAATCAACTGAGTACTTGGGAATTCTGAACTTCCAACAAATCAAAGCCACTAAAAAAAAAGGAAAACGTGTACTGCAAACAGGGTGTCTCAAAAAAATACATATACATTTTGAATACATTATATTTAAGTATTTATTTAGTATTTATTAAGATGTCAATTAAATACATCCAAGATTTATAATTCAAATTAAAGAGGACTGATGTGTAATTATTTGAGTTATATGGCTAATGTTCAACTGATGACCGTTCTGGGCCAGACACTGATGACAACGCAGTTCAATTGAGTTGCAAACAACATTAAGCAATTCATCATATTTATTATGTGTATTTTTTTTAGACACACCATTTATCTACATTGTACATGTATGTATGTAAATGAAAAGCACACAGTTTCCACAGTACATTTCTCTCTAATTTCCAATCTGCCACTCATCCTTACTCAGGATTATGGGACTATAATATAACAGTTATAAAACACTAGGTACATTCGTTGAGTTGGATATTGAAATGGTACTGTTATAAAGGCATTCTCATGAGTCCAAACATTGTCACACTCTAGCAATAAATAAAACATATCCTGTATACTTATGAGTACTAATTAGAATAACATACCAATTTGCACATTTTAAATGAAATCCATCCTTCACAATTTATTGCTTAACTTCCTTTAGTCCCAGTTTTACTAGGTAGCTGAAGGAGACTTAACTAAGGTTCTGTCACCATTCCCTAAAACTGTAGTTACTGCTTTTGACTACTTTTCAGGAGATTATTTTGGGTTTTTAGCACGACTGGTCTAGTGACACTGACTTTTTGAAAGTTTCCTATTTGATTATTTTTTGGCTTTGGAGCCTAGAACAAAGATCATTCAATGCGGTTTTGAATGTAGTTGAACATATATAAAAATATATAAAAACAGATTTTTTGAGTTACTACAGTCTTAGGCAACGGTGAAAATTTGGTCTCTCACAGTTGGCAAAGTGATACCGTGTGAAACAATGACATGTACTATATATATATATAATTATATATATATACATGTATAATATATGAATCCAATGTCTGCCATAGTCAACAATGAAATGGTAATAGTACTTATACCGGGCCTGCAAGCTAAATAACCACTTCAGTAAAGGACATCATATGGGGCATGTCTGCCTATGCCAAATAAAAGAAAACTGAAACCGTCAATTAGTTATAATTTCAACAGAAAGGCGAACACAAATGCAAAACATTGTAACGTATTTTTCTACAGATCACATAATGTTCTCTCTATATATTACAATTATGTGTACACAGACATCACACTGTCTAGTACTTTCACGGTCTGACCTTTATCTTCAAGCCTGGCAGGAATTTCTTTTCTGCAAAAACATTTTTCACACCCCTCCCCACTCCCTAAATACAGAATAATCCTGTCAAGTAAGGATCTAGAGGCTTCTCATGATGAAAGCACCGAGTTTGGTACCCTCAAAATGAAGTCCTTAATTTCAAGTGTTCCACTTCAGCTGACAGATGCTCCTACTCATTTTGGACTGCTTTACACTGCTATACAATATTGCTATATCTGCAAAAATTTTAACACTGCTTTTTTCTAAGCTTTTTGTTTTTCGATGATCACCGAGTTTTTATTTGCTGCTATATCCAGTAAATACATGTATATGTTGAGATATCAGTAACCAACATCGATACACATATTGAACAACAGAGAAAGTGTATGACAGAAATGCTCTATGATTATCACTTTATAGCTAACATCAGTCAGATATATTGTACTGAATGTAGGCCTACTTTGGGCTCAAAAACTAGAACCCAGCTGCTTCAGTATCTTACACTGTAGGCCTTATTTTACACCACCACCATCATAAGGATTTAAAGTTTAAGAACAGTGTCCATATGACTACTGTATTATTGCATATTAACCCTTTGAACACTATTGCCCTGTACACCGGTCAAATTCTATGGCGATATATACACTATTGACCTGGACAGTGATCAGAAGGGTGACACCGTATATTTGTGCTCTTGCGTCATCAAAAGTTGTGTTTAGCCGCCATTTTTTATTCCCAGTTGTAAACAAAGAGAAACTAGAAGCCGGCACGTAGTTTGGAGAGGTTTTTTGTGAAATTTTCGTGATGAATGCACAGAATGCAAAGTTTTTTTTATGTATCAAACGGGGCTCAACATGCTGGACCGACTGGCATACCAAGGCCCAATACTGGAGATAAATGATAAGAAATCATTCTATAATACTCACATTTCCTCCCTATCCATCAATGTTGTGTTTGTTGTGTGTTTCCATCATTATATTACTATCTATGAAAATGGCAATTTTTGGCTGGGGGACCAGGGACAGGGGTCCGTAAGGACAGGGGGACCAGTGTTCAAAGGGTTAAGGAATTTTATTTAACCAAAACCAACAAATCAATAAAAACATAATTACACAAGTTGTGTACCCTGCATCTGATTTTGGTCTTTCCAACCAAGCCTACACAACAATAATTATCATTGATCAGATATATACATGTATTTATTCAGGGGACATCATCAAACAGTTCATGACATGAGTGGCTCCCCTTGTCAAATAAAGCTGATAGAATAATAATATGATATATAAAACAATCCCTTCTGACACAGAAACTAGGAAGAATATCTGTGGCTATTAATAGTGAACCAAAATTAACAAACATTTGATCATAATAAATTAGACTTATACTGTGCATTTTCACTTATAGTAAATGCTCCATGCATTGACATAATTATACACCTGTACATACTGAGTCTCTCACAGAATAGCCACTACTGAGGCCATCTCTTAAACAAACAGTCCTTATTGATACAACAATCTGATTCTTTTCTTGTCTGAATAAAGGAAGCTTTATTATCCAACAACTGATTCCAATACATAATTAATCACCATAAGAATGAGTTTAGTATATTCAACAAAATTTATAAATTCCTGACAGGTACTTTCTAACATCTGTTGAGGTCATTTTAAATATAATGGCAGGCAAATGTTTCAGAAGTGTCTCATTTTTATTAAATCTTTTTTCAAGCACTGTATCATGATCATTTTCTTTTTGGCATCATAGACTTGCACATGTAAATTATACCTGAGAATCTAAAAACTTTTCATCCACGTTTCCCATTAAAGTCTGTAATTTGAGTGGATCCAATCACATTCTGTGTCAAAATTCATTTTCTCAAGATCCTCAGGTGTGGTTATGGAGGACAGGATGTTAAGACTACTATGACAAAACTATTGGCCTAGTCCCACGGACCTACACACCAAGCTTTGGGGCAGTGAGGCAGACCTTCACCTGACTACCCAGTTCCTGGCCCACACTAAACTAAAAGCATGACTTGGAACGCTGAAGAAGAAGAAGTCTACTATGGCAGTGATATGCCATGAACATGGCCTAGCCCCACCAACACCAAAATACCCAGCAAATGACAGAACTTCCACTTGGTCCAAAGTTTAATACTTCTTGTTCACTGTGGGACCATCCATAAAGCACTTGCACTCAATTTTGGCTTTTTCTGACACACACACCCCCCTCCCCCCTTGTGCATTTTCATAACCTTTTCCCAACCTCTTTCCCCCACAGTAGGAGCATACATTAGAATGGTGAATATCCGTCACTCATTTTTGACTGCTTTACACTGCCTTAGAATATTATTACATCTTCAGACATTTTAACATTGCTTTTATTCTAAGCTCCTTGTGTTTCAATCTGATATTTGAAAACTTAGAGTGGCATTTTCCCTGTGGATATTTTTTGACAGTTTCATTAGAACAATGATTTTTATACACTCCAATAAGTTAATTTGCTTAAAAAAAAAAATACGCAAAAACCAAAACTTTTCAGTTCTTTACCACAATTGAAAAGCGTGTATCTGTTGCCCGGACTTCCTCCCCCCCCCCCCCCCCAGAATACTTTAAATATGCCGGGGGCAACCCCCCACCCAGCATAAGTTCTCAAAGGATGGTTCCTTTCTTTCTCTTCAAAATCGTCAACTGAACTAGTAAAAATTGAAAAAAAAATCTTCGAGTTAGTTTTCATACATTCTCATTAAAATTCTCTCTCCACCCCCAAGCTGTGCATGCATGCACTTTATGGAAGACCTCCAGACAAAATGTCCATCCTGGCATGATAAAGCCCTCACAAAGTCATTCTTAAAGACAAAAACAATAACTAGACGTGACTATATCACAGCATTCTGGACACATCACAGGTTAAAATAAACTGATCCGAGCCATATACTTGTTTGTGGAAGTCAAACGTGAGATTTGCCCACAGAAATTAACGAAATGTTTTAACTTATGGCAAAGCAACCTCACCCTGATGTAAAGTTCAGTGTTAAATACACACTTGCTGAAAAGTTTAACAGCTCCGAGGTGGAACTGCATATTTATATACCTAAACTTCACAACTGAGCAGACAGTTTCTAAATTATGGGTATTTAGGGCCATCCAAAAAGTATGTAACTCCAGTCTAGCAATTTTGGACCCCCCCCCCCCCCCCAACACACACACACACTTGTACACTTTTCAAAAATCTGCTCCAAGCCCCCCCCCCCCCCCCCCCCCACCATCCTATGCCCATTAGAATGGTGGATGTCCCTGATAATGTCCATTTGGTGTTCCATAACATTCAATGGCACTTTGATGTACTCTGACATTTTGTGACCTTAACTCTTGTTTGTTCAATCTCCAGGTGAAAGAGGTACAACAAATGCTTCGGACACTTGTTTAAAATGTGTTGTGACACTTATCAAGCTGCGTCACAGTTCCAATTTCTTCTAAGTCCTAAAGCAAAGAAAGTAGACTAACAAGATAGTTCACTTGAGCAAAATTCCATCCGCGCGCACCACCAGCGCCCACCTACCGAAATACGTGAACGATAGTACTTTCGCTTTCTGTTCAACATAGTGACTCCTTTGCAGAAACTGTTGCATAATGTAATAGTTTATTTGGCCACAAGCTGGAGGCCAACAACCTGGCAACTCCTGGCCAGGACTGACAAGGGAAACAACTCGGAAGGAACAAGAAAGGGCTTCCGGAGGAGTCAAGCTGAAGTGAGCATCACATCATGGTGGCAGCGGATTTTTAAGAACCTTATCTAGATGAAAATTGAAATCCATCCCAGTCATCAACACCTATTTTAGGGATCTAGACAAAGTAAAATCAAGAGGAATTGAGTCCACCTTATTTCTAGATCTAGATCTAGATCTAGTCAGGTATGCTAGATTTTAATGCGTTTTTCAAGTGCATTAGATCTAGAAAAATCTAGGCCTCGTGGCTGAAAGGGAAACCACAAAACTCGTGATCGCTGGCATTAGACCACCAGACAAACTGGTGCTGGGGTCAAATTCAGTAGCAGCTTGGAAGCTGTTTAAACAGAGGTGGAGCACATATGCCATCCTGTCGCGACTTGAACAATTAGTCATCAAGTTCCAAGTTGCTCTGTTCCTTCACAGCCTCGATGATGAAGCGCTCCGAATCTACAACGGGTTCCAGTTTGCCACAGATGATGACAACCGTGGTCTGCAGGAGATTATCCAGAAGTTCGATGACTTCGTTATTGGTGAGCAAAACGAAACTTATGAGCGCTTTAAGTTTAACAAGCGGAGCCAGGTGCAAGCCGAGACTTTCCAAGCTTTCCTGTCTGATCTTCAACGATTAACAAAAACTTGCAATTTTTGTGTTAACTGCAGAGATTCCCTTATCCGTGACAACGTAGTGACTGGCATTAACAATCAAGAGGCCCACTCCTCAAAATTTAAAAAGCCCCCTTAAAATTTACGACAAGGGGGGAATGTGCCCCTCAAATCATATGACCTGGAATGAACAATGTGGGGGTAGAGTGGTGATGGTGGCGACAAAGGCATATTTATAATTCAAGAAGTCACTTGTCAGGCTCAGATGAGCTCCCTCATACCAGACCCATTCGAGGATTGCCTGGCATCAGGAGTAATTTTGGGCCTTACATTATTTCGAAGGTTTGCAGACACATGCTGTCTATCCTGCACGTTACTTGCCAATTATCGTCATCGTTGTAGTCATCTTCATCACTGTCATCATCCCTTTTCTTATCCCTGTCCTCCTCCCTATCATCGGTACGTCTAATTGAGCAATGGGGATTCATTTTGCTCTTCTTCTTTGTCTTCCACCCATGGGCCACATATGTGAACACTCCCTTAGACATCATTATATCCTTCTTCACCTCACTATTTCTCATTTTCTGTTATCACTGTCACCCTCCACACACTGAGGAAGATCAGATCTGCTAAGATAAACAGTATCTCCAAAACAAAGAGAGGTACAAGGGGAGGTCATACAAAAATTAAAGTGATCTCAAATATCTTTCAAGATATTATCTCCCCTAAAAGAGTGAGACAAACTTGTAACTTAAGAGTTATTAATACAGACATGGTGTCTCAAGAGCTAAGTAACAATCTGAGAATTGCCTATACAAACTCAAGGTCAGTAAGAAACAAGTCAGAGGTGATCATGGATCTAATCATAGAGAAAAACATTGATTTGTTCTTTATTACCGAAACTTGGTTGTCAGAACAGGGAGATGAACCACTTATGGCTAGTTTGACTCCACCTGACTACTTGCTTAAATCATCTCCTAGACTAGGCCGCAGAGGGGGCGGTATAGCTATCATCTATAGAAAAGTTCTTGACAGCAAACTTAAGTTAATTTCAGAAAGGTCTTTCGACTGCACCACCTATGAATCAATGGAGCTGACAATTGATTTCGGGATGAAGATGTTTCACTTTTTGTGTATTTATCGACCACCATACTCCAGGAAACACCGACAAACAGCCACACAATTCCTCGAAGAGTTTACAACAGTCTTAACAGCACTAAACTCAACTAAAGGCCACCTCGTCATCATGGGCGACTTGAACTTTCATTTTGAGTCCGATAAATCATCTGATGTTGATCAACTGAAAGACCTTCTCTCAAATTGCAACATGACTCAACTGGTTTCTTCACCAACGCATCAAGCAGGTCACACGTTGGACTTGGTCATCGTCAGAGAGGGCGCCAACACCATCCAACAAGTCGACGTACAAGACCAACATATGTCTGACCATCACATGATACTTCTTGAAGCAAACAACAAACCTAAGACCACAAAGCGAGTCGTCGTGTCCAGAAACACCAAAGACATCAACATCGAGAACCTAAAAAATGACATCACCAGCGCTCTCTCAGACTCACCATCGACTGACATCGGTCAGCTGAACCAAACACTCACTACAGTCTTGGATAAACATGCCCCTTACATCACACGTGACATCTCTAATCGACCGCATGCTCCTTGGTATAACATCGAAGTCAAGGCAGCTAAGAGTGAAGTCCGAAAAGCGGAGCGGATATGGATTAAGTCAAGACTGACTGTTTATAAAGACATTTTTAAGAAAAAGAGAAATGTTTGGAAGACTGTGATTCAGAAAGCAAAGCAAGATTATTACTGTAACAAGTTTGAAAATGCCAAATCTTGCAAACAACTTTTCGCTATTTGTGATGAACTTTTGGGTACACCCTCTCAAACAGTTTTACCTAACAATATGGACTCTGTAAATCTTCCTGATGTTTTTGCCAACTTTTTTCAAGACAAAGTTCAAAATATTAGAGATGAATTAGATAATTTTAAAACTTGTGACCATTTTGCCCCATGTATTGGTCCCACATTGGAATCCTTCCAACCTGTAAGCGAAGATCATGTTAGGTCTCTAATTATGAAAGCTCCTGCCAAGCCCTGTGCTTTAGACCCGATCCCAACCTCTCTCTTGCTTCTTTGCTCTGATGAGCTTATCCCTACCATCACAAATATTTTCAACAATTCCTTGAGTAAAGGAGAAGTCCCAGACTTTTTCAAGACTGCCTTAGTAAGACCACTGCTTAAGAAGCATAACCTTGACAGAAATGCCTTGAAAAACTATAGACCAGTCTCAAATTTGTCTTTTTTATCAAAAATACTAGAGAAAACTGTCCAACAATTGCTCACTCACTTTCAGATCAATGACTTAGCAGAGGTATTTCAGTCAGCCTATCGTAAAAACCATTCCACAGAAACAGCACTTACAAGAGTTACAAATGATATGCTAATTGAAGCTGACAATGGGAACGTTGCCCTTTTAACATTACTTGATCTATCATCAGCATTCGACACGATTGATCATCATATTTTGATCAAAAGGCTTGAGGTCACTTTTGGTATTAGAGGAACAGCATTGAAATGGTTAACTTCCTATCTGTACAATCGACAGCAATACATCATAATAGGGAACAATTCATCCAAAAGCTGTACTTTGAAACATGGCGTACCACAGGGCTCGGTACTAGGACCCATATTATTTACTCTTTACACCCAGCCACTAGCACATGAAATTACTAAATTCCATCTTAGCTATCATTTCTACTCTGATGACACCCAAGTTTATGGCTCATCAACACCTGATACTGTTGAAGATCTGTTACAGAGGGCAGGGTCATGTTTATCATCTGTTAAGAATTGGATGAATGAAAACAAATTGATGCTTAATGAAGACAAGACTGAGGCAATTTTGGTTGGCAGTGCAAGAAGCATCAAAGGCGTAAGCACAAAAAATATTTGTCTCAGTGGAAAAAATGTGTCACTTACAAAATCAGTCAAAAACCTAGGTGTTTATTTAGACTCTACCTTATCCATGATAGCACAGGTCAACCATCTCCTCAAAAATGTTTATTTTGAAATAAGGAAACTTGGCCAAATAAGAAACCTTTTATCTACAAAAACAACAGAAATTCTGGTAAATTCCCTTATTTTATCCAAATTGGACTACTGTAACTCACTTTTAACAGGAATTTCCATGGACAAACTTAAAAAACTCCAAGTTGCACAGAACAACGCTGCTCGTTTGATTCTCAGGAAAAAGAGAAGGGATTCAGCTACGCCAATGCTTGCTTCGTTGCACTGGCTGCCAATTGAACAGCGTATTCTATACAAAGTGGCATTGCTATGTCACAAATGTGTCTACAATAATGCACCACCTTATCTGTGTGACCTGTTGATCCCCTATGCACCATCTCGCATTCTACGGTCTTCAGTAGACACCAAACAGCTGAAAATTCCTAAAGTTTCCATGAAAACTATGGGTGAAAGATCCTTCTCATATTGTGGCCCCCAAATATGGAACTCATTGCCTCTTTCTCTCAGAGAAATTGAGAACCCCAATACATTTAAGAAACATCTCAAGAGCCATTTTTTCACTCCATAGAATCCAGATTGCCTGTAAAATATATTATGTGTATGTGTGTTTGTGTGTCTTTAAATATTATTTGTAGTAAATAAGTTCTGTAAAGCGCTTAGAGCCTGTGAAACAGGGTTAGGCGCTATATAAATGCCATTTATTATTATTATTATTATTATATTTTGTCTCATATTTTAATATTATGACCCTAGATCAAGACGGTGGGTCATTAACACTTGCCGGGAAGGCCTTCTGAAGAAGACTGCACAGCAGCTCTACAATTCTCTTGTGCTTTGCTGAGAGCACTTTGAGCCAAACCAGTTTATCAATAAGACAGCAGTGCCAACTGCCTTCAAGATACCAAATCCCTCTAAACTAGTGACACCTCAAAGACCACCTCCCAAGGAAAGGAATGCTTCCATCCAACACAGTGGCAAAGAGAAGATCATCACAGGGCTGCAGCCTCTGTTAGTACCACCACTGAATGATACCATGTTGCCCATACTATCAGCATCTTCTGGATCATCAACATCCTCTGGTGTGAAAAGCATATCACCAAGGAAAAAAGCACTCAAGAACAGGGTGTCAGCCTTGACCAAATAGCTGGCAAGGAGGAAGGGAAACATTGAAAAGTTACAAAGCAAGTTGATGAAATAAAGAAAGTTCGATGACATTCGAGCCACTTTATCAGAGCATCCGACAGATACGTCATTGGAGTTTATGATGGCATCCAAGTCAACGAATGGTCATCGCTGGAGCAACAACTCAAAAAGCCTGACTTTGACATTGTTCCATTCTTCTCCAAAGACATACAGACTCCTGTGGAAACTATTCTATGTGCCATTGATCATCACACTTAAGCGCACCCTGCAGGGACTTGATACTGACTTCAATGGGAAGATCATGGAAACTTTCATAATTAAAGTACGCATTATGCAGCCCCAAGACCACTTGTGTTCACATTTGTATGATGAAATGTCCACCAAGGAATACATGATGTACACTGCGAAGAAAGATAGGGTGGACGGGTTTGAATATTTGGGGGGATTTATGCATGGCAAATGTAGGGCGAATCATGCTGTAGTTTTCATGGCTCGTGGCCTTGTTTCAAAATGGAAGCACTCCAGCCATTTGCTATTTTTTTTCAAGTGGGCTGGTGAAAGAGAAACTGCTTGTGGAGCTTATAGAAGAGGCACTTCAACAATTGAAAAGTACTGGTTTGATAGTGAAGGCTTTTATTTCAGACCAGGAAGCCAACAACTGTGCGGCTTTAAAAGCTATGGGAGTGACTCTGGACAGACCATTCTTCCAGTTTGACGTACAGGAGATCTGTGTGCTCCATGATCCTCCACATCTCCTGAAAAATGTTCGCAACAACATGAAGTAGGGCTACAGGTGCAGTGATGATACATTCAGCTCAAAACAGCTCAACATGTTGAGCTGCCACCATTTTCCGCCATGCATGTGAAATTGGCCACTCAGGTCTCTGTTTATGTTGGCATTACAACGATGACTGCCTTTGGAGCCCTCCCTCAAAAGGCACAAGCTACAGCAGATTTTGCTAAGCAGATGGACTCCCTCTTCAACTGTTTTAACAGTTAGACCTTTAAATCTCAGAGGCCAAAACCAGCACGCCATGTCCAGCACCTCCAATCATCGAGAATTCTTGTTGAAAAGCTTGGAGTGATGGCGCACAGTCAACTCCCAATCAAAATCAACCCAACATCTTCCTAACCAAGGTCTGGAGTATTGACTCGCAAGCAGACTAAATCAAGACTGCTTAGAAAATCTGTTTTCTGTCATTTGTGGAAAAGGCGGACATCGGGATAATCCAAGTCCTACAGAGTTCAGGGCAGCACTGCAGCAAGACATGGTGGGCAACATGTTTTTGTCATCCAGTAGCAAGAACTGCCAAGATGACCTGGACAGTTTCTTGTTTCATCCAAATTCTTCTTGTCAGGTGACATCCCAGACACACATAGATCCAGCACCCCTACCACCTGAGAGACTTGTCACTGAATGTGAAGTTAACACTGCACATTCTCCCACACCGGCTTTAAAACTCCAAGAGGCAAACATTATGACCTACATAGCTGGATACATAGCTAATAAAGTGTCCAACAAGATCTGTGGCATGTGTGTGTCAAAATTAAAAGGCAGCCTTAACTCGGCCAAACACCATCTGTTTTTACTGAACAAACAGTATGGGGACTATTGCACACAGGGGCTTGTTGTCCCCAGTGATTGGCTAGTTAATGTGTGTATACACAGAGAGGAAAAATATGTTGCCATGTGTGAACAAGTTTGCCATGGTGACAATGTTAAAAGAACATTTGTCAGCTGCTTTTTTGCTCATGCTGGAAAGTTGGATAGCAACACAGCTTTACAGACATGCTGCTGGACTCTTGAAAGGGTCATTCATGTTTATGTGAATATCAGGCTGCATCACTGTCTGAGGCTCAACAATCAGAGTTTTACAGAGGGGAAAAAGAAGGTGAAGAAACGGAACAGAAAAACACTAGAACTCTCCCATTTGTGACATGCAATGGATATGCAGTCGTCTTGCATCTTAGAGAAGAAGAGAAATAATGTGGTAGGTAATTTTGTTATGTTTGTACAGTA
Source organism: Onchidella celtica (assembly GCA_963931925.1). Lineage (NCBI taxonomy): Eukaryota > Metazoa > Mollusca > Gastropoda > Systellommatophora > Onchidiidae > Onchidella > Onchidella celtica. Next base: position 58,071,053 of record OZ007574.1, on the reverse strand, counting down.
ACCTCAATTACAGGTACCGGCTGACAAACTTATTCACATCTATGATAATTGTCAACAATGGTTGTGTTTCTGCATTGTGTCACAGACCTAGAGGTTTTCCCCATAAGCAGAGCTATGTCATATGTAAACTGTCATAGAAAGATACTGGTCTACAAATCCTAAACACTTATTTTTGTTGTGAAGTTATTGTCATAACACCACTAATACTGAATTAAGAATTGTGTTCCTTACAACCATGATCTGTATTTCTTACAGCCATGTAAGGACAAGACTTTCCGAAATGACATCAGCAAACAGAATTGTACGTAGCAATGCTTTGCATGATTAAAAGGGACATAGTTATTTATCATTACCATTTATTCATACCTTGTATTTTTGTACATTTTATTTCTCTGAGAATTTATTAATTATCTTATTAATTTATTCAAAGTCTATTCTGTCCTGCTATTCTGCGGTCTCCGATCTGTGAACGTATAAAATTATATAAATTGCTGCAGCCGTTTCCAAGTAGGCCATTGATAACAGATATGAACTGAAAGAAAAATGTTTCCATGGTTTTGCTGGACCTATGAACGATTCGAACTTTAAATGAGTTTGTACTAGGCCTTTACTTACAACATACATAAAACTAAAGGGCTTAGAAACATAAGAAACTGTTATCATGTTTGTTCCATTGGCCATAGGCTAGCACAAGCCTAGCAGACAGCGCGTGCCGGCTCATTGCGCACAAACAGTTAGGTGGCGCTGCAGCTCCGCAGCGGACGTTTTTTATAGGCACATAGAAGAGTGAGAATCATCTTGACACTCTACTATCTCTGACTAAAGCCCCAAATGTTTCATGCCAAATTTCTCAGCTGAGGAAAAAGTGGAGCTGGAACAAACAAGAATTAAGGTCGCGATTTGACTATTGCATTGTAAACATGATTTTTACATAATCCCCACCACTTAGTTTCATAAAAAAAATACATAAATAAAATCGAACTTCTTAAATTCATAACCACACCAGAAATCATTCAAAAGCTTACTTGCTCTCCCCAGAACCCACCTATCCGGCAGGCATGCCTCCTCCACCCCCCCCCCCCCCCCCAGAGTACACAATGCATGGACGAGCCCTTTCCCAACAAGTTGCTTTTCTTCTTTTCTTTTTGGTGCATGAAGCATGCGTGTTTACTTAAACCTCTGGTACACGAAGAAATAATCCCAAACCTCTTAACTTGTAATATTCTATTTTTCATTTCCTTTTATTCCCCCCCCCACTTCTGCTTTTCCCATGTCGCAATTCCTGGGAACCTAGTAAATTTTCATCAAAAGTTACAGAATCGTGCAGTCATTGCAAAATGATTACCGGTAATTACTTTAAGATAATTGCGAAAGAACGAAAAAAGCAATAATACTCTTTCATAACAAGCTAGATATATAAATGGCATTAACGCTGCAAAAGATGAGTTTCTGAAAAATACAATGCTGAAACTTGTTGTTTTATCTGTAATCTTTATGGTCCATTTCATCATGACTGAATCATTCCAGCTGTTTGCTGCTAAGCAACATAAACAAAAAAGCCCTGACTTAAGCAAAAATGTGTGAGCATACAATTTTAAAGGAGTTAAAAAAAAAAAAAAAAAAAAAGAAAAGAAAAGAAAACGAGATACCAAAAAGAGAAGAAAGAAAACAACCAAAAAAAATTTTAAACAGTGAAAGCTGTGTTTTTGGATTACTTTGTGAGACAAGTCCAGCAATATAAGAAAACTGCGTGCTAGGTGCAAGTAGGAAGAGTGTAAGCTTTGTTTCTTTAAAAGAAAAGTTTATTTTAGAAATGTTTGAAGTTCTGCAGACTTTGTGAACTATAAACTCAGAACATTTACCATCAACATCTCTATGTGTGACAACCAACAACCAGTATCTCATGTCAAGAGTGGTTGGTAGTGTTTTAAGTCAGGGCGTATGCAAAATGAGAACTTAAAGCCTCTCTGGATGCCCATAGAATGAAAAGGAGAAAGAAAAAAAGCAGCTGACTAAAATGTGCAAAACAGCTCAAAATTACACACATATTATTTTTGGTATCAATACAAATACAGAAACTGTTGAAAGTTGCTCAGATGGAAACAATGTCTGAGACCCCTGAATTCACAGGACTTTATTCAACATATCCCTTTACAAGACAAGGTGCTATCTCCACTTTGGCTGAACTGAGTTACACACTACTTCTATGGAACTTCCCTATCGTGTGTCAAAGTATCAAGCAGATTTGTTCTGTGATTTGTGAGTATTACTAAGATGAAAATAAGTTACGAGTAGCCTACATGAAACTTTCAATCATCGATTTCTCAAGCGTTGACAGAAGGGAGTTAGAACCTTGTCATTCTAAAGGGGTGATCTTCTAAAACAACAAGGAGCTATGAAGCTGCAACTTTATTCGTGTATGAAGACAGGACAAGAAATCGTCACTGTTCCCTAAAACTGTAGTCACTGGCTTTGGCTACTTTTCAGGAGAAGCAAAAAAACTCTTTATTTTTGCACAGCTGGTCTAGTTACGATGCATTTATGAAAGTTACTATTGCTATTTGATATCTGATTACTTTTTAGCTTAGGAGTCCATAACCAAGATCATCCGAAAATAGTTGAATATAAATAAAAATTGATTTTCTGAATTTCTAACTTACTGCAGACTTAGGGAACGGTGAGGAAATTGATAAAAAGAAGTAATCATCACTGGCTGTGATTGGATTGCAAATACATTCCTGCTAGCACCTGACTGCCTTGATTAGTCAGACAATAAATACTCCGCTGCTGCCATATAGCTATTCCGTCTTGACTTTGTTGATGTCCAGGCGCGGATTGTCCACGTAAATTGTCCCAAACATGACGATAGTCGCCATAGACATGACCGAGGCCACACCCCAAAACAGAATGTACATCATCTGCTCACTCAGATGCTCTGTGAAAGAGAAAAGATTTTGTGTTTAGAGAAAGCATGTGGACACTATAATGGTCACATTTTGCACACTGTTTCAAGGCAAAATCAAAACGACAGACAGAATGTAACAGAATGAGAGAACAGAAGAAGACCTTATCACATGCGCCCAGGGACCACCTACAGAAGAGAAAAGAAACTGAACAAAAGCAACAAACATAATCTGTATAGATTCCCTGATCAATAACAGCAGTGATTTACAGGTATATGACAGCAGACTGACAGGTATATGACAGCAGACTGTCAACATGTAAATAATCATACCTCTAGGAAAATACACATAAAGAAATTAAATACATAAAACAAAAATTTCAGATGCAGAAACTGTTTCAATATGGCTGCTACATTTATTTCACTCCGTTCACAATTATTTGTTTTGTGTTTCTGAACACAATAAACACACTGACATGGCGATCTCAGTAGAAATTTTCACAATACCTCTAGGAAGATACCCATCACAAATTAAAAACATAAAGCAAAAAACTTCTGATGCAGAAAATGGCTGCCACATTTATTTCACTCTATTCACAATTATTTTGTTTGTGTTTCTGAACACAATAAACACATGGAGGTCTCAGTAGAAATTTTCACCCAGTGGAGGTTCGAATATCTCACTTCAGCTGAAATCATCTAAAAAGCTGACAATTTTCATCCACGCAGAAGAGAAACATTAACCACCAGTGTCACGTCATACATGTGAATGCATGCATCTGAATCCAAACTGAAATTAGCCATGGCACAAACACCACATAGTTCCTCAAAATCTGTTTTTTTTGGGTTTTTTTTTTTAACACTGTAACACTCAATTGGAGTTGAATCGTAGTTAGAGGGTTTTAAACATCAATTTATGAGGAAGTGGATATTGGAAAGCAAAAAAAAACTCCAGGAAAATATTTCGAGTCTCCAGAAATATCACAGTGTGCAGAGAAGCCTGCAGATTTATGTCCAGCCAATATGGAATTGCTCAGAATCTCTGTTTGCCAAGTTACTTGACAGGAGGTAAGTGATGGTTTTCATGTCCTTATGTGAATAGTTATCAAAAGTGCCAGGAAGACTGCTATCTTTATCAGTTTCTCAAATCTTCATACCATGGTGACCACCTGTCATGTGACCATTGAGAGAATCCGACCAACTCCACCATAGAGTTCAATATCCAAGCTTGGACTCGCAGCTAACAACGGCCTTTTTCATTCTTGGTTAACAAAAAGAAAGCACAGAAAATGCACTATGCAAGCTATACAGAGAAAAAGTGCAGTTCAAAATAATCAGTAGACAGCAAAATGATAATGACTTTCTCAGCTCCAATTCAGCATTGACTATACAACTTGGCAGATAGTGAAGCTGAAAGAATTCATTTCAAAATTTGGCTTGAAACAGATTTCAAGGCAACTCTAACAATAATTTTTAAAAATGCACTACGATATTAAATGACTTTCAGCTTGAAGAAAAACAAATGAAACATTTATTTTTGATGAAGACAATTTGCCAACTGCAACAATACAATAACCCCTTCCTGGCAATTGATGGATGTTACATGTCCTAAATTTAAATGCAAGATGCAAGCATAGTGTAAAAAATAAGCCCTACAATCAACTGGGTTTTTGTTTATCTAAAACATAATCCAGGACTTTAGGATACACAACTGTAGGTCATATTTTAATTATCTTATAGTGACTTTGTATTCAAACACAGCACGAAATGGATGAAAACTTTGAAATCTACAATGCAGAAAATATGTGAGTGTGCATGGGAAAACCCGGCATAAGTCGGCAGAGCTGATTTTGAGAAAAATGGCTTTGAAGTGAAAATATGGGTCCGACACAAACTTCCAACTTGGTTGTTGTTTAGGGGACCGTGGCATGTTACAGGGTAAACTGTAGATGAGCAGTGAACACTACTCACCATGATCCCTATAACGGCTTTGTAATTAGACTACGGTCTCCTAACAAGATCCAAAAACTTCCGACTTGGCTGTTGCTAGGGGACCGTGGCATGTTACAGGGTAAACTGTAGATGAGCAGTGAACACTACTCACTATGATCTCTATAACTGCTTCGTTATTAGACTACGGTCTCTTAACAGCAATCACTCCAATATTACTTGGTCAATTAGCTATTGCCACTTTTAGGATTAAATGCCGTTTTCTCAAAATCTTGTTTTAGGGGGGTCAGTGACTTCAATTTATCAGAAATGTCTTTGTCTTTTATTATATGTACAGAACTCAAAATGTCATGTTGCCGACTTATGCCGGGTTTTCCCATGCACACTCACATATATGGACAGAAATAAAGTCTTCAACTGGGAAGAATTGTATTTTGCAGCTTGTTTATAATTTCCTTCTCATTCTTGCTGTGCCACTCATGCACACAACATGGAACCTTCAGTAAGCTCATGCCGCTGCTTTCCAATTCGCATTATAGTCTGTCCATTTTTCTTTTTATTGATATATAAAACTTGGGTATTTCTTCAACATTTATTAATGATATTTAGCAAAGCGTAAGGCCACCACAGAAATTTGCAAAAACACTCCATTCTAGCCCGACCAAAACTGGCCTGACAAAATTTGAAAAAAAAATTCTGTCACGAATTCTGTCATTGTTCTGAAACAATATATGCGACATGAAAATTCAACAAGTGGACAATGTTGCAGAAACAAAATATGTCTGTTGAGAAATAAACAATTTTGATCTCATCCAAATATCGTAGGACACTCAGGCGGAGGACAGAAATTGTATTTAAAAATTCTGTAATGTAAACCCTTTTCAACTGATAAATTGAGTGAAAATACAGCTGCTGTGAACCAAAAAACTCCAACAAAACTAAATAAAAACTAAAATTTCATGAAATGCTGGCAAAGATGACCAAGCCATCCAGCATACAAATGGGTTTTCATGAGACACCCCTGCTCTGAGACTGCAACTTCTTGTTCAACGTAGCTGACAAAAGGCATACATATGTCTTTGAGTAAAAATTAACAAAAAAATTAACTTAAATGGAAATTAAGTTTGCGACATAGATTGATACATAACTGATGTTTGCAACATTATATCTGTTACACAACAATAAAAAAAAATTTAAAGACAAAAGTCTTCTGGAGTATCTATTTTTTTCCCAGGATATGGCAAAACTGTATTGGATTGGTACGGTGTCTGTAAATGGTTTTGTTAACAGAAGAAAATGTTCAATCTGAGAAGAAAAAAAAAAAAAAGGAATGAACACACAAGAATAAGCATTCTGGAACTCGTTACTCACTCTCCTCAGTCTTTTGCCACCTGCATGATTGGTGAAGGACAGACAGAAAGATATTACAGCATTTTATGGGTAAAACAATCCTTGTATATTCAGTTCCTTTTTTTTTTTTTTTTTTTGAAAGAAAAAGAGAGAACACAACAACAGATTCAATCAGGGTTCATACGAAGTCTTTAAAACTAATTTTAAGGACTTTTTAACTCATTTCTCCCCCCAAACACGGAATCCCTGTTTTCGCCTTTCGTGCCGAGCTGTACCACAAACGGGGAATCCACGTTTTTGACCCCGACCTTATATATTTTTTTTAAATTCTGATTTACAAATTACTACTTTATACCCATACAATAATAAAAACAACCACAGAATATCATAAAGCATTCATTTATAAACACTTCCACCACATAGAATTGAAAAATATTAAAAAATAAGCGAGTAATTAATTTTTTTCGAACGCACCCTATAAATGCATGAAAACTGCAAATTTACGTGGGCCAGCTGGAGCAACTTGGCCAAATTTACTTGGGGAGAAATGAGTTAAGGACTTCTTAAGGACTCACAGTAAAAAGATTGAGGACCTGTGTGCCTGTGACCAAGAAATATTACAACTATACAAGTGGTGTGCAGCACTCATCGATTCAGAATGTTTCTGTATCTAGAGTTCAGACATAGTAAATTCATTCTGAAAAGTTCAGTTATTTCAAAGTACCAGTTATCCAGTGTGCAATTGGAAGATTTGAATCTCAGATATTTCAACTGCAACACAAATTTTAAGGACTTTGGCCATCATTTTCAGAATTTAAGGACTTTATGAGTACTTATTTTTTCTTTCATGAAAATTAAGGACTTTAAGGACTTTCAAGGACCTGTTTGAACCCTGTTCATTAAACAAAAGAAAGAAAGAAAGAAAAGCAAAAACAAAGGGAAAAAAAAAGAGGTTTTGCACAGGGTAATTATCAATGAACAAAAATGAACAGGAATCCTGGAAAGCAAAATAAACTTATCGACTGTTTTCAGGCACAAATGACCCAACTCTGAGATTTTGTTGTTTTCTGGTTATTGACAACATACCAAGATTTCAGTTTACTTTCTGTGCAAAACATCTTATCTTAGTAGGAAATACAGAAAAAACAGCACCCCCCTCCCCCCCCCCCCCCCCAAAAAAACTTTATGAAAAACCACTGGGAAAGCTCATGTATTACAACTGATCCACATAATCATTTCTTCAAGAACAAAACATTCCACACCAAAGTATCTCTCTATCAGACTGGGGTTTCTACAGAAACATTTGTGAGGCAACCTCACAGAGTGGATAACACATCACGGCTGTCCAACTTGAGAAAATCTAGCAAAATGATGGTTGGGATATCGTCATTGTTCTACGTAAATGGCACAAGTCATGACACTTCTGTAATATCAAGAAAAATTAGTTTCTCTTCCTGTCATTTGGTGACTTACAGCATTATCATTCTCTTGGATTATTACATTTTCCTATTGGTGCATTTCTTTTTCTATAATATTTTCTGATAGCCCCCTTGCCTAGGAATGCAATGAACCATCAGTTGCCTTTTGGCACAGGCCTGACTTATGCCATTGCCGTAGCACTGAAGATATTTTCATTTCCTTTAATAGGAAACGAAAGCAGACATAAACTAAATTGGCAAAATTAAAAATTGAATATTTTTGAGCCTCAACCATAATTTTGCTTCCTTTTCTAGGCTTTGGCAACTACGTCATATTACCTATTTTGTGCCGTTGTTTCACATTTGTGACACACGCAGGTGAAAAGAAAAAAGAACAGGAAAAAAACAGAACAATTTTGCCCTACAGATACACAGACATGAACGTTCTACTCACCATCTGGTAGTAACACACTGATCATGAACATTGAGAATGCAACCAGGAAAATCACTGGGACCTGTGGAAAAATTCAAACAAAGATTTCCCTCCGACATCTTTCAAATCAAAATTGTGAATGCACAGATAAGGCCTGTTTGTAATTGGCCTAAGGGGAAGGAACTCCCCATAATGATTATTCAAACTTTCCTGTTTCTTTACAAGGGCAAAATTCTTTACTTTGTAATATTTTCACTTTTACTTTTAGGCAAAATGTTTGATGGGCATGCTGAAATGTGGCAAAAAAGAGAAAAGATTGTATGTTGTAAAGCCCCTCATACAGTGAATACGTGAACTTTGATGAGTTATTTGTGCATTCATCCAAACAGAAACTAAAATCAGTTCCAAATGATTGCTCCCACCCCTTGTTCCATCAGATAGTCCCACCCCAAAGAAGTGGACGAATACTGTATTTAAAAACAAACAGAGAGCGCTATAGACGATCTTTTTTGCCATCCACAATTCGAAGTAGCAGTGTTTCCTGATGTAATATGCTGTTGTTCGTTTTTCTTAATGGATTGTTCTTACAGTGTCTGTGTGTGAGCAATGTTCTTACTTGTTGGTAATGCTGTGTGAGCAATGTATGTGTGTGTGGTGTGCGTTAAGGACCTGTAGGTCTTAGATATTGTATTTGTACTGTAACTGACGCTGTGATAACAAATTTCCTGAAAACAGGGTAATAAAGCCATATCTTATCTTATACAGTGAATCTACAATAAATACAAAAGACTTAGAAATGGAAGAAATAAGTTTTCTGATCTTAAGACCTTCCTCTGGTAAACCAATTCACCGTCTATTTCTTGTTTGTTACTTACCATGCAAGGGATTGCAACAAACAACCTTTCCTTTTTTTTGCCATTTGTTAACCTCCAAGCCTTGCAGTGACTCGGCAGATTTTCTGTTGTTTTTTTCTAACATATTTTGCTTAAATCACAGTTGGCCAATAAACCAAAACTCTGTGAGTTTTCAGTTCCAAATATTTAGGCCTATAGTACCATTTTATGAGCAAAATTTCTCGTTCTCAACATAATTTATAAAGGGCTTGTTGGGTGATTGTCAACTCAAGTCAACTGACCAACAAATTTAGATTCTCAAAGCTGGGTTTCCTGATCTGAAATACTTTTAACTACCATTTAACACAATACAAGCTAACCCATTCTGATATGCAATCTCAAAATTTTTCATCCTTAAATGATCTGAGAAGTCCTTAGTAGTGAAGAAGATGTCAAAGACAGATCATACAGAGATCTCCCATAGACTTGCTATCCCCAGAGTTGCAATTCTATTGTGTAAATGGCATAAGAAAATACTTTAACACATTCCCTCCCGCGAACGGGTATTACCCATTCTCCAGTTTACGACGCGGCCACCCGCGAACGGGTATTACCCGTTTTTGAGGTTTCTTTACTCTACACTAGTCTACAGTCTGTAGTTTTTATTCACAATGATTTCCCTTGATGGATATCGAAGGGAAGCTACTCTAATAATAATAGGGAACTGTTTTCGTGCAATTAACAGTATTTTTTCGCGATTCTAAACACGGCGAGGCAATTTTTCAAAATTTTTGTCAACATCCGAAACTTTGCATGAAATCTTCGAGGATAGTGATAGTAATGAAGAGATGATGGAGGACGACAATGACGACAGTGATGAAGAATTTGTTGCAGATGGTTCTGGATCTAGACATAAATCTAGAGCTAGCGATTCTGAAATCATTGATGTTGTCAACATTTTATAATTTTGTACTTTTTTCGTTTTGCACCTCCACACAATAATTCTCTGCATTGAAATATGACAAAAACACAGTTTTATATTGAACAGTAACCAATTGTGTACTTTTAGCACAAAAATTTTTTTAAAACAATCGATAAATAATCATTTAATACTCTTTTTTCTACACCAACCGCACAGTGGTCAAATTTGACAAAAATTACTTGGGCAGGGGAAAACACTCATGTGAAAAATACTTGGGAGGAATAGTGTTAAAAGAAGCCGTGTAGACAATGATCCATAAACAAGTAAAAGAAATGCTCTGCTGGGGCAATTCCTTTGATTATATTTTTCCATGAAAAAAATATGAAGTGATGATGTGGCATTCAAACTACAGTCAAATATTAATTCCAAGACAATGTGTTCAAAAACATCCATACGAGGACTAACTCGCCAGGGGGCTTTGACTCACTGCACATCCACACTCCTAAAGTTGCGTCTGAGTCGCCTTCATACTTTTTAGTGAAAAAATATAATAAAAGGACCTTGTCTCTATATTGAAGCACTTCAAAAATAAAAACAGAACTGTAATAAACATACAGCATAAAATTTCCAGTCTCTGTCAGCTTCCAGTGGAGACTTGACCGACAGCCCTTCAGTTTCTTCCACTATGTAGTTACCCAGGAAAAGATCCATGGCATCCTGTGGGAGAGAAAAACATACTGTAAACATTCTCATGGCAACAGCGAGAAGAGCCTGACAATGGGAGCTGGTAGAGAAATCTTTTTGGTTACTGGCATGAAAGTACACCAAAAAACAAATATTCACAGACTGACAGTTTGTATTCAAGTGGAGGCAAAATGCTTAACTTTACACAAGTTGGGCTCAACCATACAAATTATTAGCACATGGACAAATCATCCACATATTTTACTTAAAGCAATTTCAAAACAAAATGTGCCTGTAGAGTAAAATTAACAATTACAAAGTCTATGTGAATACCAGAAATATTTAGGAAAAAAAAAATCCACCACAGCTCATACCCATTACAATATCCAGCATACAATTACTGAAATGAACACAGCGCTTAATTTTACACAAGAATAATGATGAATTTGTATGACATTAAAAGACAAGACAGAAAAAGAAGAAAAAAAAAACGGTGTTTTCAGACCTGGCGGTTTCCATCCTGGAAATTATTTTTGATGTATCTGACAGCAGAGTTGACCCCATCTTGTAACGCACCAACCACAGTACGTTTGCCTGTCCTGGAAGTCGTGAACAGAGCCAAGGTTTAGACAGGTAATGTTTTAAATAAAATGCTCATAAACTGAAAACTATTAAGGATTGTCAGAAAAATCTTCAGCGCAGCAAAATCATCATCTTCAAAATGTTTACCCGTTCTGTTAAGCGATAAAAATAATACTGTTTTACTCCGCGCATTATGTCAACAATGAGAATGTAGTTATTGTAAAACCTAAACCATGATCACCAGTGAGATTTCAGAGGCCAAGTTATCTCTGAATAAATACACGAAATATGCTTTTTACACGTTAGGCATTCAATCACAATCAAATAACATTAACCTGAGCAAAGACTTTTATAAACTTGACTCCTGCCCCGTAATTCTTGGACAGAAATAACCAAAACGTGTTTGGAGAGAAATAACATTTCAAACATGACCCAGTTTATCTGTATTACACCAACAATAGCAGTGGACCACTGCATGATGGTCTAGATCGTGATTTTCCACAAACTCGACAAAACTTTTTTGTTTTCTCAATGTTGTGGAGAGTACTCGCAGTGTATGAAGAAAGAAACATGCGAATACTGTGAAATTTCTTGATGGACAATTTCAATGCAAATATCCTGGATGAATTTATCACAGAATCTCAATCACACTGATGTACTGAAATGCGAAGTACAAACCTGGATGACACTACATCCAATCGTACTTTGCTGTCCTTTCTACGAATGTCCGAATGAATAATTTCTTAACCTGTGCAGCAGTCCATGATTTAAATTAAATGCTACTGTGATTAGGTTATATGTGATCTGATCTCTCACATGACGCCAGACTGGCAAGTCTGCCATTTTTTGTAGACTGAGTCAGACATGCAGCATGAACATTTCATGTCTGATCTTACATGTTTTTCACCACTGCGGGGTGAATAATTTTATATAAATTTTTGATATCACTGTCTTATACAACCTGATCACCACTGATGAGGGTTAATTTCAAAATTTGGTGGTTGCTCGGTAACTCACCAGTGGAATTCACTGATATTTTGTAGGTCTGCAGTAAAAGAAACCACAGGGAGTCATGAAATTTGAAGTCTCAGAGGCAATTTTTTTTCAGCATTACAGTAGTTTGAAGTTGCTGATGAATTGTATAAAACCCACTCACCACACAGGTTAACAGAGGATTACATGCGACCACTAAACAGAAATAAAATGCAAAACGTCGAAGTATTTTTAACGGCCTAAATTAAAATTCATTGTAAAAACATATTTCTCACTGCTATAACAAATGTTAAGTTGCAGTCCTTACCTGGTAAAGTCTGTTTTCAAGGCTCCAGTTCCTGCATACTCTTTGGAAATGACATCAGCATTGTCTGCCCATACTAAACACAACCAAACAACAGCAAGGGCAAGAGAAGGGGAAAAAAAAAAAAATCACATTAGAAAGACAATATTTATATTTTCAAAAGGTGGAAGTCATAAACATCCCCCACCCCCCCTCACACACAGACACACACACTTCCTTCAGGCAAATGAAAAAGAATTCATGAACCAGAAAACAAATAGCCTAAGCTTTTTAAAGAAATGGATGTCTGCTATGATTAAACACTGAAAAAGAAATGTAACAAAAAAACAAACAACTTCTATATTCCCACATTAACACTGAAAACCAGTGAATGACATAAAAGTAAATGAAAGAGTTTTATGCTTCATTTTACAAAAAAAAACTAAAAAGATGAAAAATTATTGCTCTCATAATTAGAAGGTACTAGAGAAATATAAATAACAAAATCAATTACAATTTAATCAAAGACTGTAAACACTTCAATCTTCCACAAAAACAACAACAACAAAAAAGAGTACAATGAACGAAACAAAACACAAGCCCTACTCCTCTTCACGCATCTTACTATAACTGAGCTAGAGGGTGAACCTGTAGGCAGCTAAAACTTCACAACTACGCCATCAAAAATCATGAAACTTGGTGTTCTACATCAATTTTTGAGGAAGAGTTACGTGGACACATTCATTTTGGACAAAAATCAGTCTTTACTATTATTTATATTATAAACATTTGAGCCGCAAAAACAGAGACGCATTTTCATCGGACAGTATCGAAAAGTGTGACCGGAAACTGCGCTCTGCGTCACTATTTACACATTCCCATCCGAAAGTCATTTTAACAGATCGATGTATGCTGCAAGGAATTGTGGTGTAACAAAAAGATTTATACCTCTTTGCATTGGATCCAAGTGTCGTTATCAATGCGACTTAGATCTAGATATACAGCTGGACTTGGTACAAGGAAAATTTGCAAGATTTATCTTGCACAGGTCGGCTAGTATGTATGAATGCTTTTCGGGGCGAGCAGCCCAATTACAAAGTCAAATAGTGAAAATACTGGGTTAAGTGCACTGTTCAGCAATGGCTTATGATGTAAAATACCACGTCTCTAACCACACGGCAAAATACGAGTCACAAAAACTTACCATTCTTGAATAGTTTATCAAATTCTGCCTGGTCTTTCAAGTCCTCAGGGGAATTCAATATCCCCATTTTCTGTGGAGTAACAAAGTTGAACAGAAACATATCATCACTGCTACACGACAGTGGCATATGCCAGACTTATGCCAAAAGGCAACTGACAATTCATTGCATTCCTGAGCATGAGGGCTATCAGATAATATTATAGCAAAAGAAATGCGCCAACAGGAAAATGTAATAATCCAATAGAATCATAATGGCGTAAGTCACCAAATGACAGGAAAAGAAATTTTTTCTCAATATCTCAAAAATGTCAAAAATGACTTACACCATTAAGGTAGAGCAGTGGCACGCCTTCAAATACACATTGACAGAACAGCTACTTCGAACCATGCCAAACACTTATTTCTCTGGCAATGAAACTCCTACAAAATGAATTCAATGCCCCCCCCCCCCCCCTCATCCACTTTGATTACAACACATTAGCTTCCAGGTCTATAATGACCCATCTTCTTTATTGGTTAATAGCTTGATTCTGTTCATCCTATCAAGACCCTTTTTTCACCTTGATAGAGGAATGGTTTGACTTCCTGAAAATATTCCTGACTCGAAATTTGTCAAACAAAATGTGACTTTTATTCCATTTTACTAGTGATATGTCACAAATAATGGCTGTATGAAAGAAGATTCAACTCACTACAAACTGTTCCTGTAACGTGGTCCTGGCCAACAAACTCTGAACAACATTGGTCCTGTCTAGACAATCCACACAGTTGGTTCGAAACACCCCAATCTGGGTCATCACAGATGAGCTCCCTTTGTGTTGCATGAAGTAACTGAAAAAATTCATTTTTTCTTTCAGTCAGACACAGGAAGTTCAGGAGGATGGATGGATGATGTGAAGAAATGAATGTTAAGTGAAGAAATGTGAGTGTGCATGAGAAAACCCGGCATAAGTCGGCAAAGCTGATTTTGAGAAAAACGGCTTTGAGTGAAAATATGGGTCCGACACAAACTTTCAACTTAGCTGTTGTTTAGGGGACCGTGGCATGTTATAGGGTAAACTGTAGATGAGCAGTAAACACTACTTACTATGATCTCTATAATGGCTTTGTAATTAGACTATGGTCTCCTAACAACAATCACTCCAACAAATACTGCTTGGTCAATTAGTTATTGCCACTTATAGGGCTAAATGCCGTTTTCTCAAAATCTTGTTTTAGGGGGGTCACTGACTTCAATTTATCAGAAATGTCTTGTCTTTTATTATATGTACAGAACTCAAAATGTCATGTTGCTGACTTATGCCGGGTTTTCTCATGCACACTCCACAAATGGATAAAAAGTTGAATGTGAAATGAAGGATGAAGGGTGGCAGATGTGCAAAAGCCTGTGGCTACGATCATCTTTTAACTCACTGACTACTTTGATCGCACGTTATGCGATCGTTGCTCCTTTCCCCTTGACTTCTTTGATCGCGCCTCCTGTGACTGCAACTTTGGAATTTTTGTTTATCTTGCTACGATGCACCACCCATGTGATAAATGTATCGGAAACAGTTAGCTCTCTAATTATTCCCTTAAAATAACAATTTAGCATCAGCTCTTTTTCAAAGTGGTATGATTTCAACCATTTCAAAATTTTCGCCATGGCTAAACACGGCCAGGCTATCAACCAACACTTGAGGAGACAACAAATGTGAGTAGATCTGATGAAATCAGGCTAAAGGTGGAATTTTCATACCTCTTTAAAAAAATCAAAATAAAATATTTCTAAGATCTTCTACTTCTTCTTCTTTCGTTCACCAATCTAAATCTGCAGATTTGTTCTTTTAAGAAAATCTACGGTTTTCTGCAGTTCTGGCAGAGCACCATAGAGTTTGATATTCAGGTCGGTGGGTTTGGGCCAATATGTTTCTCGTAGTGCTGAGAAGAGTGTGCAGTTCTGCAATACATGCTCTGTGTTTTGAGGAGACTGGCTGCACTCACATATGGCAGATGTTCCTATTTTAAACTTGGTGAACATATGGTAGTGGAGCCTATTGTGGCCAGTTCTTAGTTTGAACAATATCACTTGATCCTCTCTGTTCAGGAGATGATATTTATCCTGTTGGATATTTCTAAGACGATTTCAAGCAAAATATTTTAACTGAATGCAGAAAAAATGGCTAATCTTTCATACTATAAGCAAATCTCAGTTTCCACAGAAAATATTTCCCTCTTTGGAGGAGGTTTCCTCAAGAATTTGGTCTTTCACCTTCAGCCCAATTTTGCCAGATAAACTCACAAATGACTGTGATATCTAAATCTGGTTCCAGAGAAACGCAGAGAGCAGCTGGTGGTGACGTCAGGGGTACACCCAGGGCAAGAAGCGTTAGGTCCAGAGGTTTTTTTTGTATTTTCTGTATTTTGCAGAAATATTTTCCTTCCTCTAAAATGGATTTGTGATGCAAATTATATATCTACTGCTGTCATGCAAAATTTTATGACAAGCGGAAGTAAATTGACAGACATCAAATGGTGAGTTTGAATGTTTTATGGTGTGACTGTACTTCTTCAATGTCTGTACTTTGTGTTCCTTAAAAATCTCAGTGCTCAAACTTTTATCCTTCTATCCTTTCTGTTCGTAAAATGGGTAACCTGCTTGTTCCCATAACTAAATGACTGACTTATGGGTGATTACAGGACCTTAGTAATGACCACACTGAAACTTCCTGGATATCTATGTAATGCACCTGTGGCGGTGGAAGGGTTAAGGAGTAAAATATTTCTTCAAACTCGCTAGTCAAAGTCTCCACTCACCCAAATCTTTTCCTATCAGGTTCTAGTCTGTCTAAGAGTATGCTCAAGCGATCCCATCGCATTTGCTTGCATTCCTTGTGAAAGTCAAAGGGTTCATACCTGAAATAAGAAGGGGAAAAGCATAGATAGTGGAGATTCAATGATACGACAGGGCACTTTACTGAGCAAATGCTGGCCAAGGGATAAAGTGTGGGGGTGGGGAGGGGTTGTGAGTGTGAGAGAGAGAAAGAATGAGAAAGAAAATCAGAAATAGACAGTGTAAGGGACAAGGGACAGAGGGAGAGAGAGAGACAGGCAGACAGTGAGAGAGAGAGAAAGAGGGAGAGGCAGAGAAAGAGGGAAAGGGAGAGAGCGTGAGAGTGAGGCAGAGAAAGAGAACAGAGGGAGAGAAAGAGGGAGAGACAGACAGACAAAGAGAGAGTGAGTGAGAGAGAAAGAGACAGAGTGAGATATAAAACATCAACACATGAAATTACAGACCCATTATTAATTTTGTTTACCACTGACCTGATATGCTTGTTCTGAGCATTTGTGACCACTTGGGCTAGATTCTTCTCTAGCACTTGCTCAGCACCATGTTGGTTCACCTATAGAAACAAACAAATCTAAACTTCCATCATCTGTCACAAAAAAATACCCATATAATCTTCACAAGAGATTAGTTTTCTAATGTCATTACATGATCATGAATTAAACTGCTGTTGACTGTTCTTTCATTCTACACTGCAGAGTGGTTGGACAGTTCTGTCATGCAAAGGCAGAGCGACATATCGTCGGTGTAATTCTCAAACCGTCTATGTACTTTTTTACAAAATTTTACAAGATAGCAAAAAAAAACAAACTATCTATATTCCTTCACTGGATGGAATTGGGTCATTTTTTCACACATTAATCACAAAATCATATCTTCAAAACAATAAGAGATATTTTTTGTGCCAGTTCTTCAATCCATAAACATAATTCCTAAATTGATCTAGTTTTGATTCTCAGCATCAGATCTGTGCTATGCCAGCTTTGTTATGTTCTGAGCCCAATGCAGTCCTAAAAAACAATGAGCCCAGACAATTGGAAAACCAATACTATGAGAGGAGACAGTGCAATCAATATGCACCAAAGACTTACCAAGTTGACAATGACCTGGTTACCATAGGTGTAAACCTGATGATCAAAGTGTTTCTTAAATGCAGACAACTGGGGACAGGAAAGTACAGATATTGTTATCATTTAACTCTGGTTAAATTGTTTTGATCCACAATTGTTTTAATCAGATGTGGTAAAAGCAACAAATATATCTAAACTTCTTCTTTCTTTACGAAGTTTCTGTTTTCAGTAATAATACAATATTTAGATTTATATGGCCTTCCATCCCATCAACAACCAGGGTCTAAGCACTTAACAACATTTATTTCATACCTACATATAACATACTTTAATCATACACACATAAATGAATTTAATTAATTGATTTTTTAAAAAAATGTGAAAAACAAAAACACTCATGGGTATTCATGGTGCAAAGTGATGCTTCTTCAATTAATGTCTAAAAGTCATAAAATTTCAATATCTCTCAAAGAAAAGGCAGAGAATTCCAAATTTGATGTCCTTGAAATGAAAAAGATTTTCCTCCCACGGTCTTCAAGGACATTCTGTGAATTTTAAACTTAGTGTCCACTAGGGACCTAAGATGCTTTGATGGTACATAATGTGGTCTGAAGAACAACTGAGAAAGTTGATGCATTTTTGTAATGTTAGTGCACACATTTGTAGGTGATATGCCAAAATAACATCAGTGTTTGGTCAGTTCCTTATGCATTGAAAAAAATAAAAAAATAATGAAAAACATCACAACGGCTAAAATTATGTATGGGACAGAATATGAAAATTGGCAAATAATGATAATTCTATGACTTACTGAAGTTACTCACATTTCAATAATCAGAAAGTGAAAAGTCAGTACTATGGATATTACTGCTCATATAACTAGTCAGTTAGAAGCAGATAAAAATCTACATTAATTCAAATTTCAGCCTGTGTGACTACCACTTCAGTTCCCTACTGTTCTATATCTCTTTCACATCTGTATTTCACCTTGTACATGTCATGCAAGACATACAATACCTGCAACCTGTCAGTGTCATTGTACCTAACAGATACTAGGAAATGTAATGCTTACCTAGAGTAGGTACAGTATTTCTGTAATGTTTGTTTATTCTACTCTGTCACGAGTGGAGTGAGCGGAATTCAGAGATTACGGGGGCATGGAAGTGAGGGAATGACTCACGGGATAGTGAGGCTGCTCACCTATATTGACTTCTGTTAGTTAACGTTAAAGCGTGCATGTTGTGAGTTGGGGGGGGTCTGAATGAGGCGAGAGCGCTGTATTACTATCACTGCACACTAAGACGTCCTTAGAAAGCGGACGCAAGAGAAAGCCCCAGAGGGCGAACATAAGGGGAGCAGTCGGAAGACTAGTGAGAGAGTTTTTTCCAGTGATGACTGGTAGGTGAAACGATGATTGATAATAGTTATGATTGATGTATTATATTCGTCTATGACCATGATGTAAGTAAGTATATGTGAGGAATGTGGAAGTCCTTGATACTGTATATAGCAATGTGCGCCATGAGCGATAGATGTAAGTTGAGTTCATGGATTTGTAGCGAGAGTGAGTATTGTGTACTACGGTGGAGGTGTGTTACCGTAAGATGTTTGGTGAGTGAAATGTGAACTATTGTGTGTCCGCTTCATGAGTTGTAATGAGGGGTGAAGTGAATAGAAGTGGTATGGTATTGTACCAATGTAATGTTATTCTTGTAGGTGCCGAGGTCGGGCCGAAGAGCCGCGTCGGTGAGCACAGGGGATAGGCCAGCATAGGGCCGGAGGCCACACATAGGCCAGAAGTGAAGCTGTCGGTGCAGGACAGTAGAGGCACATGAGTCGTGGCAGTCTGGCCAACGACAGGGACGTATATATGATTGTGAATGTGCTATTGAAATGCTAATGTGCTGTTGCCATGTTGATGTGCTACTGAAATGCTAATGTGCTATTGCCATGTTGATGTGCTATTGGAATGCTAATGTGTTATGGCAATAGGAAGGGGCTATTGAGAGACTGCGGTGCCATTGAAATATTAATGTGCTATTAAGACATGGAGAGGAGAAGCTGAGACCGAAGGGTCTTTAGGAAGTAACTACCGGGTTGTGGACCCGAGGAAGTGTGCGTAAGGGAGAAGGCCGTTGTACGGCAGTTGAATTGAATAATATAATGTCTGTATTTGCGCTTTTAGATTTATGTTTATGTATAATAAATGTGTGAGTCTGATGGGTTGTTCTGTTAAGTGTTAAACTTGTTCGTTCGTGATTGTTGTCTTGTTATAATCATTATTACATCTCCCAGTCTGGGATTTGTGACATACTCATCGTCATACTCATTTTACAATTGCTTAAGTCATGTTTTGGTGTTTTTCAAAAATCAAAGACTGATTTTATTTGAAGGAATAAAATAATTTTTAAAAATTTTTACTCACATGATCTATTTCCATCACAACGGGATTTGGGAGACGCTTGAGATTTGCTTTCTGAGACCAGAAAATTGGAATTGAGCCTCGAGTCTGTGGATGTTATTGAAAAATTTGAATGAGAATTCATGATGTTTTATAAAAGACGGCATTTGATTTGATGGTAGGATGAGTAATGAATCTAAATGATCACCAGCGAGCATATAGGTGATCTATGAAACAAACTGTCCAAGAACTACAATCAGTACAAAGGCCAAATTTATAAGAAAAAGAAAAGAATAATTGTTTGCACAAACAACTCGCAACATAACCGTGATGTAGGATTTGATCATACTGCATTAAAAAAGAATATTTCCACCATGTTCTATGGAAAGCAATATTGATTCATGGTGTGCTGCGGGTTGGTGGGTCCTTCTGGTGGGGTCTCCTCCTGTCTCATGGTTCTGTTACTCGTTTATTCCGTCAATCAACTTGCTTTTTCTTAGAACAATGTGACTGTTATTGAATCGACGTACTTTCTCCAAACTCAAACGCATACGTGATGCAGATTTTGGACTAGGGCTGCTGATGCCCTTGACCATAAAAAATAATGCAATGAAAAAACTTGAGAATTGGATGTGAACATGGCAACCAATCAAATTTGCACGCACCTGAACAAAGGAACATCTGTCTTCGTCACGCAACACTATCTGCTCTGTCTCCACAAAATTGGCCACATGACCCTGAAGATCAACACCTCGCACGTTGAAACGTGTCCCAGCACGGAAGATGCATCGCCGAGAGATCAGAATGTAGTCTATTTTTTGCCTGTTCACAGATACTGAGGTGATACTAATATCTGGGTAGAAAATTAAGGTACATTAACATCGATTCTGGTGATGCCAATGGTGGTCTGGCACTCATTGTACTGATTCAAACCAACAATCCAAGTTGCGGTGATCTGGCCTTATGTGACCTGACGGCACTTACATTCTACTAAGAACTGTTTCTCAGATTTAAAATTTCATGACTTTTCCTAGATTCATTTTACAGTACATCATAAAAAAATCAATGAATTTCACTGGTCAGTTACTGAATGACCATCAAGTTCTAACCACTCCCTACATCAATGGTGATTGGTTGTATAAGCGCTAACAACTGAAAGAAGAAGGACAACAGGTTGACCACCCTCGTGTGGACTAAATGTGCATCAAACAAGGATACATCCCAACACCAGAGGCATACAAAACTTGGCCAGCTCAGGCTGTTGAGCAAATTCTCGTAGGACATGGGAGTTCCATACAAATCTCTGGTCAGCCTGAAAAAAAAAGAAATGCTGGTTTGTTCAATGAGAAAAATCTGGACAGACTCAGACAATTCACAACTTTCTTTTTTTACAAACAAGACATCATCTTTATAATAACTGTAATTAGCACCAGTCCAAGACAAGAATTCTTTTTTCGATCAATTCCATAAAGACTGCCTGAGCTGAAACAATGAGTTCACAGCCCAGTAAAATAACTGGTTTGTTCATATTTCCCTGCATTGTCTACCAGGCCACTCTGCCATGCAAAGGCAGAGCGACATAAGTGCCTATTTCAGAGTCTTCAGAAAAACACACAAAAAACGTATGTGGCATAGCCAGTCTACGTCACATAATACACAAATGTTGGTTTGCCACATTAGAAACTACCATTTCGGTAGCGGGTAAGTTTTGCTGCCTTTGACATAAAAGAATGAAGTGAAGGACGAGTTCATAGAGACAATAAAGTAGAAAGCGGCCATGCTGTCAGTAATGTTGCTCTGCCTTTTGGCGGCAGCACTGGTATTTGTACGAGATTTAATTAATTGCTCCATCACCGGAAAGCACAATGCTACATCTGATACTGAGGAAATGAAGAATTAAGACTGACTTACCCTTTCATACAAACCCATCATTTCAAAATCTGGGCTTGTGTTGTACAATCGCTGCATGGTGTGGGTCAGGTCATAGCTACCCGAGAAGTAGAAATGCTCCGTGTTCAGCATCAGGTCAACCAAAGCAAGGTAGTTTTTGTTTACTGCCACCTATGTACAGGGTGTAGAATAAACATAAATGACCAGTGAAATTATTTGTAAAGAGGAATTTAGTAATTACTGAGATCTGGGGAATTTTGATAACTTCTATACAATCAAGCAGACAATATTATAAAATGAGGATTGTTTATCTCATTTATCACAATTCACCAGCTGAGTAAGTGTTAAAAGGATAATATTCTACGATTACCCCTTGACAGCATTATAATATCACTACTCACAATAACTGCAAAGAAAACACTATATGTTCCATTTCCATTAATGTTTAAAGGGCTTATTACCCAAGTTTCCAGGAAAACAGGCTAATACTTACCTGTCTTTCTGTTAGGTGTGTGAGTGTTCGCTTGTAACTGAGCACCTCTGTTTTGGTTACCATGTACACTGGATGCCTTCTGATGGATCCTATCAATTTTCGTTCAGTTATCACCATCAGATAAGGCCCTGGAATTGTCACAAAAACACATTTTTGCTATAAATAAGCAACAAGAATGTAGAAAATACTTTACTGAAGAATTAACTTGTACACCAATTATTATTCAGTCACATATGAATAGTTTCACCTGATAAAATTTTCCAAGTTTGACAAACTTCAAGGAGGTAATATATGTGACTGATATGTCAGTTATTCTCCTTTCAAACCATCACTAGGCTGCATTTTTAGGGCCAAAAGACCTTAAGAAATGACCCACAGTAATAATGGAATTACAACTGTCTTCATGGCACCCACATCAAGCTGACATAAACAGAAAGAATTCAGTTACATTTTACATTAAAAGCTTATAGTTTGTGCCTTTAGTCTTTGTTGTCATGTTATGAAAAGGACGATGACACACATTCTGCAAAATGACGGAAGACAGAGGTTGAGCAAAATTTGAAATAAAGTGGATGGGAAATGGGAAGGGGGCAGGTGACCGACCTGCAACAAGGCGAACAATCCCGACAATTCCATAGATAACTTTGGTGATTGCAGATGCTGGAATCTGACCTTGATTCCCTGAAACAGAAAATGAAGTAAATATTTGTTATCTTCAGTTCAGTTCACAGAAGAGACAAAAAAAATTAACATAATGTAGGACTGAGCAACAATGTCAAATAAAGATCTGAGAATTCTTCACTCAAACTCATCATTTTCTTAAAGTAAAGCTGAGGACAATGAAATGATGAAGACACAAGAGAGGGAGAGAGAGAGAGAGAGCAAGAGATAGAAAATGAGAGAGAGAGAGAGAGAGAGAGAGAGAGAGAGAGAAAAAGAGTGAGACTGAGAGGGGAAGACAGACAGACAGACAGACAGACACACAGGGAGACCCTCCAATGCCCATGAAAAACAGAAAACTAATGTCGAAGTATGCACACACTTGAGTGTCCAGTTAGCAGCGGGAAAAAAAAAATGTTCTTCAGATACAAAGAATTAACTACATGGTGCTACATGTTATGAGCAGAATCCACATTTTTGAGATACTAGATGAAGTTCTCGGCATTATCCGGGATAAACCTGTGAACCCACTGTTCTATCTCTCTCTCTCTCTTTTGGGTCTACAAAGCTTCCCATACTCTACAGTCTTTCCTGGTCTTACTACAGATTCCATGCGCTCCACAGCACTACGCACTCATTTCTGATAGGGAAATTGTGCGCACGGAAGTGAATGCGAATTAACATCCTTTCTGGTGCGATGGGCTTACTACAGGGAGCCAAAAGAAAGATCATTGTATTTTACATTTTTACAACTTTTATTTAAAAATACCTGAAACTTCAATCAACACAATAGGTCGATACAAAAGTGATTGGACTGGATTAGTTGACACTTAAGAAAATTGATTTTATAATTTTTGAAACTGTCATGAGTCCAGCAAAAAAAGGGGCGAAATTGCACCACAATGAATTGCCCCCGCCACTATTCTTTTTTTATAATAAGACATGGGTAGTACAAACACAGCGCATACAGAGTCTTACCATAAAACAGACTTTATTTGCAAATAACATTTGTAATATAGTACGTTTTGCTTTCTATTTAATGTTTCATCAAGTTTATAAATCTAAATACAGAAGATGTGAAGTGTTGCACTGAGCTCCTGATGTTGCAGAAAATCAGTTTTCAATGGAAAAACTGGGAGTGGGTAAACAAAATGCAACAGTAATGAAAAATGGTGGCATGTAAATCATCATTTAAAGAGACGACATCAGAATTTAAATCCTATCTTCAGACTTCTACTTCAAAACTTCATCTTGTCTTCTTCACCAGACGACAGCTACAACAACAACAGCAGCAATGAAACACTTCCTGTCACTCTATTATTCTATATGCAGCAACCATAAAAAAGTATAACTGACAATGATGGAACACAAGTCACCTTGCAAACTGATATCTTGAGTGACTCTGTCAATCACCAGAACCTCTTCACTGGTAGCACTTCCCACCACAGGCTCAATGATAAACTTCTCTGACGTAACATGACTGAAAGAGGAACAGAGTTTTTCAAAGAAAGGAAATCTTAATTCAGGAGAATTTACTGACTTCCATGACATTGTTGCCCCGATACAGACCAGTGTTATATCTCTAGTTTAAAAAAAAAATTGAGATGAAGCCATAATAAGTCAAAACAAAGTGTGTTCTATCCAGAACTGTAATGTAGGCAAGACATTAAGGTTTTTCCAGTGGCGACTAACAAGACATGATTTTGGGAGCTTCCATGCACAGGAGAGCCGCAGTGGGCCGGGTCAGAACATCCCTGGCGAATTAATCCCCCCCGGTGGATGTTTTCATAGTCAATATGCATGGCTCGGCAATTAACTCTCACAATAAAAATAAGATTGACATGAAATTTGATTCTAGGCTTAAACCTGGAATCTATTCTAATTTCATGTCCATCGTATTGTGATTGTTAATTGTCATCTTTAAATGCATGGCTGAATTTGGTAGCCTAATCCTTCCAGACACACGTTTCAGCTGTCAGTTATGGGAAGTACTTCATTGTTTTCTGATATTTTTAAAATTTTACTTGGCATTTTATAGTGGTTCTTGCCACACTGTCACAGGACACTGCATTTTGCAATGCCAATCATGGTAACTGCTGGAGCCTATGGATTATCAGTTTGAGTTAACCCATATGCCCTGGCGGGCATACGGTTTCCAGTTCCCAAATGTTCGTGGTGGGTCAAGCTAGCTGACGCTGCAGCGCGGAAGGTGTATTAACATGTTCCTGGTCATTGACCTCTTTGAGATGTAATTACCATCTTATTCCTCACTATATCTCTTCTGAATCAAAGGCATTATGACAAGAACATGTTAACTAGTGAACCACTGGTCGGAATCACAAAGACTAAGCTTTCAAAATTAAAGGCTCTCCCAATACTATCAAAATAGGTAGTCCAAACTGCCCCGCTGAAGGGGCGAAATCCCGTTTTGGCATAATTTTAGGCCAGCATTACAAGGATATTACTGCTCAGAGTTTATGTAAAACGGTGTGTATCCTACATCAAAATAAAGTTCAAGTCTTCCTCTGTTACTTCACATATTTGCAATACTATCTCATTTTCTCTCAAGCTGACCATCATCTAGAGTTGTCTGTGTCTAAGGACCAATCAGAAACAAGCTCTGAGATGACCTTTGCCCCAAATGCCCACGTTGGTTCATTAGTAAGTGCCAATCTAAATGAAACCTTTTGTTTAGGGCTTGGGCGGCATGGCTAGTTATTGTGCTTCATTCTCATGAAAATTACAGCTGTCAGTAAGTCAGAGGCAAAAGTTTCAAATGGGGTTTATTCATTATCAAGCATGATTAAGGCATAGCAGTGAACGTTTTCATACCGATCGAATACAAACCAAACCACGTGCATAGCGGTAGAGTGGTCATCGGCAAGGGTCAGTGTGACCCAGATAAGATTTCTCATGAGTGAGGTCACTGACCCAGACTACGGGCTTTGCGAGTAGTGTGCGGCTTGGGGGTTACTTACATTTACAACTGCAAAGTAAAGCGGGGGGTAGCACTAAATTACAGTAGGTAGCCTATTTACATCTACATTGACGCATACTGATATGGATACACTCCGAAAACCCCAAGCCAGCATCGTTCACCAGGCCCTCAAATGGAACCTCCAAGGCAAACGAAACCGCGGGCGTCCCAGGACAATATGGCAAAGATCAACTGCAAGCGAAACAAAAATGCTGGGACTCTCGTCGGACCAGATTGAGGCCGCAGCCCAGGACAGAGCAAGGTGGAGGACCTTGGTGGACGACCTATGCCCCACTCTGGATTCAACTCAAGGGTTTAAGCCAAGTCAAGATATGGAAGCCGAAGGTTATTTCTA
Source organism: Onchidella celtica (assembly GCA_963931925.1). NCBI lineage: Eukaryota > Metazoa > Mollusca > Gastropoda > Systellommatophora > Onchidiidae > Onchidella > Onchidella celtica. Next base: position 58,044,826 of record OZ007574.1, on the reverse strand, counting down.
TTATTATATTAAGTGCTCGGATTCGGAACATATGAGGGTAGCGCGATTCGATGTGCTTGCTCATAGTCATACTCATCATTAAAGCTTTACTCTTTACAGCCAAAGGAGCTCACTGGGTGAATGAAACAACGTAAATCAGGCATCTCCATTAATAATTGCACATCTCTAGGAACAACAATAAAGATTCGTATATAATATCTGATATTATTCTGTTGCCCTGTCTTTCCGTAAAAATCAATTAGAACTGAATCCATAATTTTACGCCCACTTACAGTTTCATGAAGTCAAAGGCCGCCATGTTGGCAATAATACCAAAGTTTATATTTTCATAACAGAAGAGCTAGAATTTTTCAGGGGAAATAACGCAACAAATGTTGATGTTGAGCAATTGAGATTAAGATCAAACAAAATAGATCTAACACCTCTGTAGTTTTCATTCATCTTTTTATAAGTCCAATCCTCGCTGAGATGAAGAGTCTCGATGGAAGTTATCTAGTGAGACCAAAGAGCCTTTCTGTTTTATCCATAATATTAGGAATCTGTGGAAAGAAAAACATTTGGCTAGCCACTTCTTGTACAAGCAACCCAAAGTACTTATAAAAGCAGACATGATAGCAAACTTTGCAAATGATGATTGTTATTTCACAGGCTGAATATGCGATGCGAATAAGAATGAGATGAGATACGGAGGTGAGCCACAGGCATAGTATAAGACGTTACAGCAAGTATCTCTCACACACGTACAAATACACACGTACGCACCTACATACACACGCACACCTTGTAGTGACATTCTGAAGTAAGTAAATACGGGTGGAAACTACATGTATTCCACGAGAAATGTTTCTGAAGTAAATAATAATAATATGATTGATCTTACAGATAATTTTATTGATTTCAGACAGTGCTTTAGTTTTATTGCTGATCTAGAAACACTTTAAATTAAATACAAAGTTCCAAATGAGAAGAATACGCAAAGTCTGACTAAACTGACTGTCTTCCTTGTGTCAAAACATTATCTTACCAATATGTGCGGACAATGGGGAAAAAATTACCTTTATGTTGATTGTCATTGGTACTCTTATCATTTATTTACACGGCTAAACAACTTTCAACTACGCCTGAGTTGTGGGGAATTTAAATGCAATGAAATTTAGAGAAAAAAAAATGACTGAAAAGTAAGTTGAAAAGAATGACTCAACTGACACGAATGGCAGTAACACATTTGGCAGCAAAAATTCTGAAACCTGCAACTACTCAATTTATGCAGTGAACGAATGAATCAATGCCGGTTAGGGCTGCCGGAAAAAAAAAATCCATTAAACATCGCCTTCTAACTTGAAAATTGAATTGTGCGTCAGAGAATCCATCTATTTTCACTGAAGTAGACAGCAACCCTAGAGAAACCTTAGTGATCTCACTATCATCTGATCAAGACTCTTTAAAACCCAAAGTTATTTTTAATAAAAGTAAAAAAAAAATATTATTATAGTTTTGAAAAAGTTGTAGCATATTATTATTTTTGTTTAGAATATATTTTTCTCTTAAAATTTGTTGTATGATTTTTTAATAATACACAGGGCTTTCCAAAAACAAACAAACAAACAAAAAACCGAACAAACACAGAAAAAATCGTTTCTTTGTTTATGTGGTTTTTATTTTTATTTTTATTTTTTATAGTCACATTTGCACCTTTTACCTGTATGCATGGACAATTAGCTTCCTCCTTCCTACCATCTTATTCTTTCAAAAATATATACTCCTTTCTACATTCCTTCCCTCGTTCTCTCCTTCTATGCCCATCCCCCTTCCCCAACCACCTTCCATTTTCCATCCTGTACCCACATTCTCTGCAAAAAATTATTCTTTCTTTTGTTTTCTTGCTCTCAGTCGTCATAATGATCTTTGCATACAAACCTGCACGGGACTCAGTTTTTTTTGAAATTACACGCACGTTTTTTGTTTTGTTTTGTTTTGTTTTATTAACGAATCTCTGTCTGCTTATTCAAGTAATGCAAATCGTTTATTTTAACTTTGTTTAACCTGCAGTATATTTTGTGGGCAGCAGGTCTGTTACTGAATATAAATAACAATCCCAGTGGCTCATTTCTATCTCACTTCTTCATCTTTTTTTTTTCCTTCTTCTCGTTGATTTTCTGCTTCTAGGCATTGTTAATCCATTGCAAGATGTAGTCCTCCGCAGACATCTTTCACCTGGTTCTGTCTTCTGCCTGTCTCTGCCATGTTGTGCCGTCATGCTTTCTGGTGACATCCTGTCATCTTCTTGCTGGTCTTCGTCTAGATCTGTTCCCAGTTCTTGGTTGCCAATCACTACACCTTTTTGTACATCTATTGTCCCTATATCTAGACATATCGATGGTGTCGGGCGCAAACCGGCAAAGTCCAAATATTTCATATTACGTTATATAGTACCTGTCGCGATGTGGGTTACATGGGGATATTTCGACTGACACTCTTTCGAGGTCCGCTCCCACAATCGACGAACACACAAAAATAAATACTTGCACTCTAAAAACTAAATAAATCAATTGCTTTCAATTTTAGCAGAACTGTAGGGCAGTTTAATTACAGGAATTAATGTAACAAATATAATTATAAATATAAATATCAATTCAAAGGCAACTGAATCTAACTAATGGAACTACAGCTTTTATAAAGACTAACGAATTCAATCTAACTACTTGCAGGTCATATGAGTTATATGGCAAATAGAATCCGCGCACGTGGCGACGGATCTAACAGTTTAAATTCTATTAATTCAATGAGACATGTTAGGATATGGACATTTCCTCTAGACACGCCATGGAGAATGCTTGTACAACCATGCGTTGTCTGGCGGTAGCTCTGAAACTGTCTTCAAAAGTAAGTAGAACGGTTCACTTTCATCATTACAAATTAGTATGGACTCTCACCATGCGGCCCTCACTGGGAGTGAGAGCGCTGGATGTAAACGCTGTGGGTTTATATCAAACCAAGTAGCTTAGGCTCTGGAGCTTTAAATCAGGCCCCTCACAATGGACTGCTCAACTGCGTCTCTATGTCTCTCATCTGGCTGAGGACTATCGCCGACCACCTCGTAAATGGATTGTCTACATGTGGCCCAGAACTAAGTTCTGTATGGCCTTAAATACTGGTCTGCATCTGCAGCTTACCGTCTAATTCCTGGATTGTGATTGGTGCAACCACTTCTAGCTCAGCTGCCGAACTGAGTTATTTTAAGTAACAGCCCTACGCAACGACCTTGGGTCGACATCAAAGGTCGAATTACTTCAATACAATATAATATAAATTTTATAGCAATAAATTCTTAACATGTTCAAAACCCCGAGCTTTTACTCTGGATCACGGTATTTTCTGTACGTCAACAGAAGTCTCAATAACATTTAATTCCTACTCACCCCTTCCCTCTTTACTAAACCTAGTTCAAAACACGAGATACAACAAGTGCTCAGTCATGCACACCTACGCTGTCCGTCTATCCTTCCCCACATCTTCTGTCTATCTATTATAAAAAAAACTGTTCAAAACAACTTGTTTACGAGACCAAGTTATGCTGGCTCGCACAATAATTACGTTTGTAAAAATTACTCACTGCTCTCTCACAAAAATTTAGTCAGTGGAAACATTTATGAATTAAATCTGTTCTTGACAGTACCAATCTATGAAGCCTGGAATCCTTCATCATATGTAATTGTAGCTGTTACCATTATCCAGTAGAAATACTCAAAATAAGCATTTTGATCAAACCGGCTAGGTCCATTTCCCAATAGTTTTAGCGGCGGTTTTTTGTTTCTCCTGTAAAATTTGCTTATTTCGACTTGGCCGGTTTGCTCCTGACACCATCGATATGTTCTGCCCCTTTCCATTTCTGTTTGAGTACGTACTTCAAGCTGTCGGAGACGTCACTTCATTGTGTCATAACAATATCACGTGTTGTCGTTGGGGATCAGATGCTGCAGCAGCTGGCCTGGTTGTGACTGAATTGATGTAGTTGTGATGATGGACAATGATGTAGTTGCAACAGAGTTTTTCTACCAATGCAACTGTTGTTGGGGTGCTGTTGGTGTTGGTGATCCTGTTAATGCTGGAGTTGATAATAATGATGAAATTATCGCAGACAAATAATGAAGTGTAGAGAGCCAGACGGATAGACATTCAGATAGACAGACAGATAGACAGACAAACAGACAGGTAGCTCAGATAGATAGCTAGATAGATAGATGAATACAGACAGAGACAGACTGACGGACGGACGGGCGAACAGACGGACGGAGGGATGAATTGGTAGATAGATAGATAGATAGATAGATAGATAGATAGATAGATAGATAGAGACAGACAGACAGACAGACAGACAGACAGACAGACAGACAGACAGACAGACAGACAGACAGACAGATAGATAGATAGATAGATAGATAGATAGATAGATAGATAGATAGATAGATAGATAGATAGATAGATAGATAGATAGATAGATAGATAGATAGATAGATAGATAGATATAGATAGATAGATAGATAGATAGCTAGATAGATAGAACGAACATTAACCTGGACGAGGAGTACATCACATTGCAACAAGATAACTTAGAACACAAAATAATTTTTTCCCCTTTATTGTGTTGTATTTACATGTAGACATACAAAACATTTCTGAAATCTAGAAACATGGCACCGAGTTCTCAATATCATTCAATGTCTTCAAAACGGTGGTTTACAACAAAAAAATATCAGAATCTTCATGAGTCTGCACTGTAATAGTGCTCACAGTTCTAATAACGTAATTTTAATAATTTTTTATATTAATCACATTATGTCTTTTTTTTTTTTTTTAAATTTTCTGTATAATAACAACTTCGAATTCGGCAATTCCCGGTATGGGCAACAATGAGGAAAGACAACAGAACTTTTCAGAGCAAGAAATACATGTTTTTGTCGATTCTGACGAAACATACCCAGCATGCTTTGACGATCCCCACAAAAGCACTTGATCTGCATGTAGTACAGAAACACTGAACTAAAGAAAGCATGTGAATGATGTACCGATACGGTATATTATGATTAAGATACACGTGTAACATAATTTATGGCAACATAGTAATACATGAATGTCATGTATTTTCATAATTTCATCCTTCCAGAGGTTGAACCTGTTTGTCTCTTCCTCCCTCCCTGTCTTTCTCACTCTCTCCTCTCTCTCTCTCTCTCAACCTTTCTCTCCCTCTCACTCTTTCTCACCCTTTCTCTCTCTCTCTACTTTGTACACACACAAACACACACACACACACACCTGCATATGAATACGGACACAATTCAGTAAGAATTATCCTCTTCAAACCAATAGCCTTTAAAAAAGCATGATTAGAACTACATAGTATTTTCATACAGAGAAAGAATAACGGTGTTGTTATAATTATCACGGTGTATGTCATCGATACCAATAATAATAAGACGAAGAAGAAGAAAAAGAAAATGAAAGAACAATATTTGTAACAACATTGTCATCACACGCCACTGTAAAAAAAAAGTTAAAAATCAAGAAATCTCAACAGGTTTCGTTAGCTATTGAATTTCATTAAAAAAAAAAATTTCTTAAGTTCCAGCATTTTTTTAAAATTTAACACTATTTAAGTTCCTTAAACTGAAAAATTTGACAAAAACAACAACAGTAAACAAAACAAACTAAGTGTTTCGTAAATTCTAGCATTATTTATAAAGGAAGAACATTTTACGGTAAATTCTAAAGGAAGATTGAATGATAAAGAAAACAAGCAAGCTTGCGGTCACCGGAATGTCCTTACTGCTAATTTAACAAAACGAGAGTGACTTTTTCAAGTTTTACAGACTTTTTTTTTTTTTCCTTCTCATTGTTCACAGTGGCCTTAGGCTTAATTCAGGGCCGGATAAAGACCTTTACAGGCCCCAAGTACCCAAAATGATTTTGGTGTCCTCATATATGCTGTATATTATGTTATTCAAAATATAAACAAAAATAAACCATAAAACAAAATTTCATTTTTTGAAACGAAACAAAACTTACAGGAAGATGGAAAATCATGTTTATTTTTGTATATTTCCATTTTATTTTTATTTGAAAAGTTTTGGCTTACATTTTTTAATTGCAAAATCTTTGATCAGATCCTCCAAAGGAATCTTAACGTAACACATTCTGCTTCTTTGCTTAGTAGAGATAGGGCATTTAGCCTAAAATTTCTGTGGAACCTCCCTGCCCTCCCTTGATGCCCTAAGCACGTGCTTATATTGCCTAACCTTTTTCCGTACGTCCTGGGTATAAATATAAATGTAGACAGAGGGGTATAAAAATTTCAGCCCAAATTAGCAGTTACACCCCAACCCTAAAATTTTCTGTATTCCTCAAATTACATACCAGCAATCTCTATGCGTCATTACAATTTTGTTCCGGGAAATTTTCTTTTGTTTTTTTTTAATGTTTACTCTTTACTACTGGTTAATCCAGCCCTGACTGAATATTGTTTCTCTTATGTTAGAAATCATTTTTCACTAGATGACCTACCGGGCATTGCCCTGTATAAACAATCCTGTGCTCCCGCCCCCCCCCCTCTCTCTCTCTCTCTTTGTCATAATAAAAGTAATAAACTACAGTCTTGCTTCAGAACCCATGCGCAGCAGAACACTACGCACCAAACTGAACGCTTGATACGGTTACTTTTTATGACATGCGCGGTACTATATATTACGAAACAAAATAATATGCAAAAATGCAGATGTTAAATAGCAATAAACATTGTTATTTTTTAAAAATACATGCTTGAAGTAAACAACTTTTAATTATAGCCATGATCTTCCTTATCTCAATTGCCACCTTCCTGCCAACTTTAAGGCCTGAAGAGTGTATAGTTTGGTCAGTGACTCATGCCAAAGGTTGCAAGTTACTGAAATATATAATAGATTAACAATTTATCATCCAGTTGTTGTTGTTGTTGTTGTTGTTGTTGATACTAAAGTAGGGCTTTGCAATTGGAGGCCACATAATTATTCAGAAAGATTATATATTATGCAAATGTATCGCTAGACGTTTCCTGGTTACACATGAAATCTTAGTACACCAGTCAAGTATCTTTTAAAAGACTGGGGCTAAATATGTTTTTACCGTTTCCTTCTTAAATATATACTTGTTTCGAGAAAATAGAACAGGATCAGTGTTAAAATGTAAAAAAAAAAAAACTCTTTCGTGGAAGATGTATAATTAATTATCAATGATATCAGGAAATAATCTAATTATTGCGAAATTGGCATTCTCAACATCAGTCTGAGACGCGAATACACGAGAACCCTTGATGAAAGGACAGCTGACACGCGCGCACTGGCTGGAAGCGCGTGCCGAGGTTATGCTGTTGCGATTATGTCGGTCGTTGCTCTGTTTACGCAGGTCGTGTTGTTGTCGTTGGATCATTTGCAGTCGCTGGCTGGCCTCTCTCGAGTCGTGATGGAGATCACCGGGTTGTAGTACCTGGTCATGTCTGTGGCAATGATTTCCAGGTCTGACGCAGACTTTTGCCGTCTGATGACTTTTGGAGATATGGTGTCCAGTAACCGCAAAGGATGCTCGGGGCCGCAAGTCTCAACCGCTATGAGGATGGAATTTTGACGGAATGCTAAAAGAAACACGGAAAGAAAGAAAAAGACAGTCATTGAAAAATGGCAAAATAATATTTAACAAATACAAAAACAACAACAACAAAAAACAATAAACTATACAATAAATCCTGGAGGTGATGTACACATAATGGGGCATAGTGTACACCTAAAAGGATATTCAGCAAAAGCCAGTGGAGGTAAAAATTCACATACCACCACTTGAATAAGCATCAAATAGGAAATATATATATCTACATTTAAAAAGAAAACACAAAAAACACACGTACAGAAACTGTGGGGTCACAGCAAAGGCTGGAAGCAAAGTCCTGAAATTCCCTGAAATCTGTTTTTAAAGTTTGATCCCCGTATTTTAGTAAATGTGAATATAATTTAGCGTGAGGTAGACCAGCGACTCACAGCCATCGACTGGAAGTGATAAACTGTCTAATGGATAGAACGACAGAGTTCACAACAATGATAATTGATATATCGGTATTGAAAGGGTTAAAAAGGAAAGCTGTTGCGGACATGACACTTCGGGCTTGTTAGTATGAAACAACATCGTTGCGGTCTGTATCCGAAGTTTACGATGGATGGCCAATTGTTTAACATTAAAGACCGGTATTCTGAAATGTCGGAGCTGCGAGTGTAAGGCGTGCAGCACAGTCATTGAGTCAAGTCTGATGATGCTTCGGTTTAACGTGTACAGAGTGAAAAGATACGTTTCGCACTTTTGAGACTAAGCAAGTGTGTCTCGCTAGTTCATTCAAAAGAAGTTCAAGTCTGAATGAAAACCGTCACCAAACAGACTTTTCTCAGAGCGCTGATAGCCGAAGTATTTTGACATTTTAGCAATTTTTGGTTATACTCACAGTGGTCCCTGTTACTTGATGGCGTGATAGGATCACATGGTTTTGGAGTACACATAGCGTGATATGATTGCATGCTGAATTGGCTAGAAAGAATTTCTTGTCTTTGGAAGCCTTCAACCTTCTGTTGCAGGATGAGTTCAAATTTCTTCTCTTTGCGACTCGTTATTTCCGTGGACTTGTAGAGTTGGATTTATTTTCCAAATCAAAGTCACTTTGTAGATGAAATAGCTTCGTCTTTTACGGAAACGATTGTCCAAGTTGGTTTCTCGTACATCCGTATTGTAGTCCAAGTGATACCTTTTTTGTTTTCGGTTTTAACAAATCTCGGTTTGCAGTTGGCCTTTCCTTCGTTTAAGTTTAGCAGAGACTTGATATGAGCGCCAGTTCTTGTCCGTAATGAAGAAACATCCAGAAGAGACGAAATGCTTGATGTATGAGACTCAATAGCCGCCGCTTGCTTTATAAAGCAAATCGGAGGTAAATTCTGACGTCTTTGGGAGCTAAGCGATCCCTATCGTCACAAACAATGCCTGCGATTTCTGAGTCTATTTTCGGGTGTCGAACAAACAGTCAAACATTCGGCCAGTGCGCAGTTCAGAATTAAGACGTCAGTGACGCCATCACGTGTACAGTCCAGCCAAGGGTAGCTAATGGTAACGAACGGCATGATCATCATCACCAAGGCAGAAATTGATGACATTAGACAGTCCGCGCGTAGACGTGACGTCGGCGAAGAGTTTATAATAAACCTAGAGGTAAGACTCGGTCACGTCACATAGCCGCAAATAGAAAGCCCGGCAGCCATCTTTGCTTAAGGCAAGCGATTGCAAACACGGTGCCAAGGCCAGTGCTAACGAAAGTAGTTTTTGTCGGAAGGCCTCAGTATTTTATTCTTTTTCATTCCTCTGTAGAGATGGAGGTTCAACTTCATCCGTACATTTTGTATTTTGTCATAATTGATAATGTTTGTTTTTTTTTTCTTTTGGTGGGATTACATTTTTTACATTTTCGTGGTTCACCCAGTCCATAAATTAAGTCTGCTCATTACTACTGTAATCCCCGTTCAAACAGTCTGAAAGACCGTATTATTTTAGGTTTGGATTTGTTTACTTTAGCCGTACTGTCTAGGTCGAAGCAGGCTTGCCGTAAATTGGCTTTACTTTAGCCGTACTGTCTAGGTCGAGGCAAGCTTGCCGTGAGTTGGCCGCCATCTTTACTTCACCTACCGACGACGCCACGCGGAGACTTGCGTAGCGCTTGTCTGACCTCTAGCTATACCTCTTTGGTCGTCGGCGAAAGTTATCCAACGCGGAGGAATTTGTCCATTTTCGCACTATTTTGGGTTGCGCTTAGTTGCGATTCGGCTGTGAGAGTTACGAAAGTAACTTTGCAACTGCTGTCGATACGGAGCTTAAATATTTGTGGACTTTCCACTTGGAAGCCAAGCTTTTTTTCACGATATGAATGGATTTTTAAGAATTATTTTCGTGCGAATTTGATGGCCACTTTTTCTGTCCATGACTGATATGTTCATAAAGCTTCATTTTTCAACATATGGTGAAAACCCGATTTCGCTGTGGTAGCGTAGCGCCCTACTTTTTTTCCTGTTCGCAAGACCTACTTTATCGAAGTGAGACTGCCTTTCCCGATTCAGAACTTTAAAATCAGATTAATCTTCATTTCGTAATCCTGTTGGTACCACAGTATTGTGGACAAGACTTTATTCTGACAACTTACGAACATTTATCTTTTTTTTTTTTCACAGTAGGAAGGGCGTAATCACGGGCAAGCTTGAAAAAAATGTGTGTGACTGCGAACGTAGATCTAGGTCACTCTGCTTTCGTTGTTCAACTTTCTGAAAGAGAGAGAGAGAGAGAGGGGGGGGGGGAGGCGGGTGGAAAATGGTACACTTTGTGATTACTCAGGCCTAATGCAAAAGTTATACATGTAGCTTAGTAAGCCATCTTCGTTGAACAGCCGCTGCAGTGCACATGTAGGTCACAATCACTGAATCAGTAGGAAAGACGCCGGAAGATGCATGCAAGGCTAGCGTCCTTTGGTCTGCTGTTCCACGCGAACGAGCTGCCTTCTCTCCCATTCGCACCGAACCACAGACTAATAAATTAACCAGACTGGATGGTCCCATTGTGTGACGTCACAAAACAGCGAAAGGTCATGAACCATCCGCCATTTTAGGTTTAAGGTAGCGACCGACGCTTCAGGATAGCTACAATTTTGAATGACACCATTTTGACGCGCCTACTGAACGCGGAAGTTTGGTTCCGCACCAAAAAATTAATACATGTACAACCAATCTTGACAAATGAAAAGAAATTTCTACTGCAGATAGAACTAGAATCGGAATTTCCCGAGCGGCGGCCATGTTGGTTATACAGTCGTCGCTCGGGAAATTCCGTAAAAAACGACACAGCCCGAAGCTCGTGTTTCCAGTCTGGTTAATTTATTAGTCTGTGCACCGAACAGCACGTCGGTGCGCGGAGTGTCCTTCGCTACATAAGGACTGCGTTACGATGCGCTTCGGGTGGCTTTTGATAAGCAACTTTTGGCCAACGTGATGCCCCGGCGCGGACTCTCTATTATTCTAGGAGCAAAAGCATCGAAAAACGAACAATTTTATTTCTTTCAAATGTTTTTTCCAAACTGCAATAGTAATCAATCAAACAATCAATCAATCACTCTCATTTTTACATATACATTTTTTCCTTTGTGTGTGTGTGTGTGTGAATGTGTGTTAAAAGTGGTAGGAGCAATCATTGTGGTGCACTTTTGACCCATTTTTACTTAACGCTACGACCTGAATGATAGTTTTAAATAATTATAAAATTAATTTTTAAAAGGGACAACTAATCTAAGAGCCGAGTCACAGTGGCGTTGGTTTCCCTTCTCTTTCGATAGGTTTACTGAGGGACGTCTCACTCTCGTACCCGCGGACATCAATAAACTACGCATTCATTTTGAAAATAACCTCTCCCCTAAGTAATTCCGTGTTTCCAGATTTGGCATGCCCTTCTAAACCATTTTGTTCTAACCAAAAACTATTTTCTCATTTAAGTTGCAAGAGTGTGCAAGGAGATTGCTTCATAACTTTTTCTTATTCTTAATATCCGTAAGATGTGAATTGCTTGTACATGTCACTGAGAGTTTTACCGACACTCAAGAATGAAAGTAGGACGTCATGAACAAATTTACGTCATCATTTTATGGCCCAGTCAAAAGCAAACACGCTTTAGCGTCGAGAGTTTGCCATTTCTCATTAATCATGCTCCTGTTCCTTTTGGGAATTCGCAATGTCCGCTAATCAAACTTCGTGATTATTCCTCATTCTCACATGTATTGACTCGGCAAAACTCCTAGTGTTTACCACAGATTTCTATAGAACTCTATGGCGTTCACGCAACTAATCAGTTACCGATTTTAATGACAGGTTATGAAGCGATCTCCTTGTATTTCATATTCTTGCAATTTGAATGAGAAAATATTGTTTTATGAGGAAGGCAACTCTCCACAGGTGAGAACAGTTTGTCAATTGTTTCGGCCCTTTAATTAACTTCCTGACACTCCAGATGAAGGGGAAGAGGGTACACCGGACACCGACTTCTGGCGCTCCTTCGCTGCTTTCTTGGTACTGCCTGGATCTGAACCCACAACCTTCCTCGCACCAGCCCGGTTCCCAGTGAACAAACATTCAAAGTTAAGACAAAATGGTTTGGAACGCCATGCCAAATCTGGATACAAGTATTGGTCAAGGGGTGAATTTATTCTTGTTAAATGCTACTAGTCCATCCGTTATTTCAGCGCTGACCATAAAAAGAAAAAGCGAAACGAGTCCAAAGAGGAAGCATTGTGCGTTCTAAGAGGGGCTGTGAAGGTTTCTGACACCTACTGGGCTTTTCCACAAGACGAGACTGACGTCATTTGGCAAAATTACAGAAAATGAGCCAAAAGCGGAACGGAACTTAAGCCACGGTGTCCGAACCAAAATAATTAAAGCCTGACCTCTTTTTCAGACACACCCCTTCCCCGAAAAAAAAAAAAATCCAAGGAAAAAGGGAAAGGAAGAGAGAACCTTTTTTTTTTCAAGTAACTCAGCAAAACTTACTGTTATAACTGTCTGTCTGTCTGTCTGTCTGTCTGTCTGTCACAAGCTTTTCAAATTTACAATATCAGCTCCCCGTGCACTCTACACGCCATGACATTGTCACATTCTCCGGTACTAGATCCTACTATGCAATGGGCAAAGTTTGCTTGCAGCCAAAGAGCTTATAGTGTGTCCAATAAGCTCTTTGCTTGCTGTACTCAAGTGTTGGTGTTACAACACGGAGATAAGCAAGCACGCCAACAGCCACTCAGACCGTATCAAAATCAAATAAACGAGCACGAAAAATCAACGGCTGGCGAATGGGCTTTTTTAAAAAAGTTCAACTTCACATTATTTGGTTTCCTGGGCACCGCATAGCACTAGATTATTTAATTTGATTTTGTTTGCCGTTGGCTTGACAACGATGGAGCCAGAGGGTGAACATCTCTTTTGCAGAGCTTGC